>JANBXA010000044.1:23837500-25037500 GCA_030556225.1 Cricetiscus sungorus | reverse complement strand
GAGGTGGCACTGAGTGACAGGAGACCCAGCCTGGGGAACCTTTTCTCCATAGCTCTGGTGGCCACACCATGGGGACTGACTTTGAGCTGTAGAGTGATCTAACCTTATACATGAGGTCAGTTTCTCTGCATCTCCATTTACAGCAGGGGAAACTGAGGCATGGGGAGATAAAGTCACATGTTCCAGTCACTCAGTCAACATGGGCCTCTGTGTGAAGGACCCCAGCGCCAGGACCCTCCGCCTGGGTGCACTGGACACCTGACATACAGCAGGCATCTAATAATTACGCGTCAGGCGTGTGTGGAACGAGGCAACCCCTATGACACCTGCTTTGCGTGGGTTAAATTATCAAAATGACTTTGTGAGATTTGCACTGTCGTCCCCATTCAGCAGATTAAGAAAATGAGGCCCAGAGAAGTTAGGAATTTGCCCAAGATCACACAGCTGGTGAAAAGCAAAGCAGTAACTTCTGAATACAGCTGACACCAACAGAATGTGTTCCTTTAAGAAAAATAGTCAACATCACTGGGGGGCTCAGTCAAGAAGCAGAGGTGGCAAGAGTAGGAGCCAGCATTCTCTGATAGGAACATGAGCAAGACACTGCTCTAAATAATTTACATGCAGTGATGCAAGGCTTCATGAAATATATTCCAATTTTAGTTTAGACACCTGAGGCACAGAGAGGTCAAGTGACCTGCCTCAGGTCACACAGAATAGGGGTGCTCCATGTGCCTCTATACTTGATGACAGTCTCTGCCAGGTGCATGCCCTCCTGGTGCTGCTAAAGGGCTGTGTATGTGTCTGAGAAGCAGAAAGGGCATGGAGGGTGATGGGTTCTGAGCCTCATATTTTTTTGTTATCACAGCAGTGTCAGGCAGATTTGAGTGTGTCAGAGCTATGGCTTGATTAGTCAGCATCTGCCTTTCCAAAGGGAGCCAGGGCCAAGCCAGGTCAGAGCAAAGAGAAGGAGTGAGACAGTCAGGCACCCTTGTCCAGGCCTTCCTCCATCCCAGCTGGGTCGGAGCTGCCAATGCGCAGCTCCTGGGCTCAGTCTGCTGCAATGCAGACGCCTTAGGGAGCGTGAGTGGGTGAGCTCCACTCGGAGCCCAAGAAGGGAAGCTCCTGGCCCAGTGCCACCCCAGGCCTCCTGCCAAGCCAGTGCTGGCCTCACTAGGCCTGCCAGGCACCCAGCTGCTGCCTTCCTGCGGTGGGCACCAGGGGTCCATGGCCCTTAGGAAGGGGCCAGGAGTGAGGCAGAAGACTAGCAGACATGGGCAGCTAGCCTGATGTCCAGGAGCTAGCCAGCCTCCTGCCTCTGTCAGTCATTGGAGATCCCTTCCTGAAACCCCCAGCAGCCCAAGTAGCCAGAGGCCCACGTAGGAGCCCCATGTGCTCATGGACCCTGGAAAGAACTCCGGATGTTAACATCACAGGCTAGCTGAAGCTCACGGGCTAGCTGAAGCTCACAGGCTAGCTGAAGCTCTTCTGCAGGTGGCAAAAGTGAAGCCCAGGAAGGGAGGAAGGGGAGGCTTACTTGGGGTGTCCAAGGCGGAGCACCCATAGTACCTGGGTGCCCTGCCCCCTAGGGCTGCATCCATCCACTCCAAGCCCTGAGGGAGCAGACTCCAACTCGGGCAGGGCAGGTTACAGCCCGGGGGCGGGGGCGGGGAGGCGGGTTATTTTGCTGTTAAATAAATCTACAGAGCAGAGTGAAGGGGAGAAGGACGACAATCACACTGTGGGGCTGGAAGCTGAGGACTGGAAGGCTGCTAGCAACCACACCACATGCCTATCCTCCATCTGCCCAGACTCCAAGGACGCACGTCGAGCTGGAACTGGAGGGCAAATTGGGAGCACACAGGCGATGTGCATGGCCCAAGAGACAAGGGCAAGGTGGTGGCCAAAGGCAGAACAGGCTTTGCTCAGGGACCAGTAGGGTCCAGTTAAGGCGAAACACATTGCCTTGACCCAATGCTAAGGCATGGCACAGGACTGGCAAGTGCCCCAGACCCACTGGGTTGTGTTTTGCTTTGGTGCTGGGGTAGAACTCAGGACCTTGCTCATTCATGCTAGGCAAGCAATCTCCCACGGAACTGCACCCCAAGCACAGGGCAATCTTGTAGAAGGCTTCTTCTTCCCAGCAGAAGAGATTACCTCCAGCTGTCAGTGTAGGCAAGGGTAATCAGGGACAGCCAGGGAAGAAGTAACTATCTTACACTCACAGCAGCTGCCTGTCTTGGGTCGTCCCTGGTGCCTTTACCTCCCGGTCCTGTGACCCAGTGCCCCGGGAGGCTCACAGTCATCATGCCCATTACAGCGCCAGGGACACCCAGACTTTACCCGCTGTTAGAAGAGGAGGAAGGGTGCTTCCAGTCTAATTAGGAACTGCAGAGAAAGGTCCTGCCTCAGGTGGCTCAAGTGGCTTCCATTCACCCCTCACTGCGAGCTTGTCACTCGAGGGCCCAGCCCTGGGGAAGCTGGCCGCTGTTCTCAGCTGGTACTGACTGCCCTAGTTGCTCTGGGGTCTCTGGAGAGCAGGACTCACCTAGGCTGGGTCCACATGGCTCCATCCTGACTCCCGCCCTTGCTGGGCCCCACCACATCCCACCGCTGTGCCAGGCACTCCGTCGGGCGATGCCAGGTAGCCTCGGGGAATCTGGTGGCAAAACCAAGGAGGTTCGGACACCTGTCCCTACGCCATCTGCAAAAAGGGCCTGGAGGCCACCATCTCCAGGGGGTGGGGCGGGGAGCGGGGAGGCGTCAGCCGCGCTCTCGCAGCTATCTCAATTAACGCAGGCCGGCGAGAAGGAGCCCCTGGGACCGCACAGGCCCGCTTGCCGGCAGGGAAGGCTTGACCCAGGCCGGGCCTGGCGCTCGCAGCCCTTCAGAGGTCGCCGCCAGCTCCGTGCCGGCCCCAGGCCTCCAGGGTCTCCTCTAAACGCTCCTCACAGGACACCTACAGACCGCGTCGCAGAAGGGTCAAAAACAGCCGAATTCCCGCTGCGAGCGCCGCAGACCTGGGGCCGGCCCTTACCTGCCACCAGGTGAGCCGAGGGAGGGGGACGCGCCGCGCCGCGCCGCGCCCGGGACACAGAAGCCCGCCTCTCACCGAGCCCCTGACGCGCAGCAATCCGCTCCGCACGCCGAAGGCGCAGCGCCGCGACAAGGTCGGAGCCCAGCCCCGCCGCCCGCTGATGGGCGGGCGGCGACGGGGGCGGAGTCTCGGGGAACGGGGCGGGACATCCTGGGTGGGGTGGGGCCTCTGAGACAGGAGCCGGCAAGGCCTCCCTGGTGGGCGGAGCCAGAGGAAAGTGGGAGGGACATCCTGGGTAGGGCGGGGCCTCGGGAAAGTGCAGAGGGGAATCCTCAGAAGGGTCGGGGTGGAGTCTCCAGAACGGGGCGGGACCTACATAGATATGGGCGGGAAGAGCCCCCCAGTGGGGCGGAGCCTCAGGGGAAGTGGGAGGGACATCCTGAGGATGGGGTCAGAGCCTCCAGAATGGGGCGGAGCTTTCGGGGCAAGATGCTGGAGAAACCTCCTGGTGAGGTGGAGCCTCAGGAGAAGTAGGAGGGACATCCAGGGTGGGCGGGTCACCATGGGAGGCTAGAGTGAGCAGATCCACTGTAATGGGGTGGGGCTTCTGTCGCGCACCTACTACACATGCACACCCTTTGCCTTTCTAAGCATTTGAGAGCTGGCGTAGCTCTGTGCATCTCAGTATCATCAGATACTGGTGAGACTGAGAAAGGAGAACCATTTCATCTGAGGAGCTCAGGGCCAGCCTGGGCAGCAAACACCCTGTCTCTTAAGAAAAACAAGACACATGAGATCCAACAGGACCCGGTCGAGAGCTCTGGCCTTCTGGAGGCAGTGTAGTGATTGAACCAGACAATACATGTAAGAAGCAGATTGCACATACTAGAAGGGAACACATTCTGTGGGAAATAATAGAATAGCTTATGTGCTGGGTTGTCTCATCAACTTGACAACTTGAAGTCACCTAGGAACTTCAGTTAAGGAATTGCCTCCCTCAGACTGGGCTCCTGATGTGTGGTCAGCCCACTACAGGCAATGCTACATGATCCTAGGTGCTGTAATAAAAACAGGCTGAGAAAGCCAGCAAGCCCAACCCTCCATAGCTGATGCTTCAGTTCCTGCCTCCAGATTCCTGCTTTGAATTCTTGCCCTAACTTCCCTTCATGATGGACTAAAAGCTGTAAGCTGAAATAAGCCCTCCTTCCTAAGTAGCTTTTAGTCATGGTGTTTTGCCACAGCAATAGAAACCGTAACTAGAACATGAGCTGTGCTGAGTGCTGGGAGCTAGGAAGACTGCAGTGTGCAAAGCAGAGGAGGTGGGAAATTCAGCAGAAAATATGGGAGAAAATGTCAGATAGCATTAAGTGCAATCAAGAAACGAGGGCTGGGGATGCAGCTCAATGGCAAGGTGCTTGCTCAGTTAACATGCATGAAGCCCCCGGTTCCTGCACCAGCATTGCAAAACAAAACAATAAAATAAACCCAGTGATGGGGCTGAAATGGCTTAGGGCAACCTTAACTGAAAAGGCCTCTAGGAAAAGAGAAATGTCAGGAGTAAGCCATGAGAGAATGGGGGTACATTTGAGAATCAGGGGATTGCAAATTCAGCGGCTCTGGGTAGGAACTAGCCTGGCCATTCCTGGAATAGAAAGGGTCTGTGTGGTTTGATTTGTGGGATCTAAATGGGCAGTGAGCTTAGGGTCCGAAGAGATCTTCCGATGTCCACCCATCATCAAGTGGAGAACTTCAACTGCTTTCTGAATTGAAGATGACATCTGTTGGTCTCAGGGGACAGTCTCCTGGAGGGGAATTTGGAATTCAGATTTTAAAGTTGTTTTTGTTTTGCTTTGTTTTTTTGTTTGTTTGTTTGTTTGTTTGGTGTGTTGTTTGGTAGGATTTTCTTCTATTGATGGATTAATGGAAAGGAGCTAAGATCTGGCTGATAAACAGCTATGATTATAAGGGGTTGGAAATAACCTAAACACCTGTCCACAGGGAACTAGACTGATAATTAAAGGGTCGTTCATCAACAGAGCACTTGGGAACAGGGAGGAAACACACATGTGCAGAATTTCGGTTACACAGAGGTGTGAGGCCACCACCTTCATCCAACGAGTAAAGTTCAACAAACTGTCTGCTTCTGTTAAACGCAAAGGTGAGTGGACACTTGTCCTTGAAAAGAGTGCCTTGCATGGATGGTTCTGAGTGGACCCCCAGCCAGGTCCACATCCTGTTCACTGTGTGGCCCCGGGTAAGAGATTCTGAGCCTGTTTTCATATTGGAGAGAAAGTGGAAATGGCGCTGCAGTCCTGTGCCAGAAGTACTGAGCACTGTGATGGGCATTGCAGAACTGCGAGGGTCCAATGTGGCAGCCCCCAGCCATTGGATAGCAGTCTCATCCGGTTTAAAATGTCCCATCAAGCTGGGCAGTGGTGGCACATGCTTTTGATCCCAGCACTCAGGAGGCAGAGGCAGGTGGATCTCTGTGGGTTTGAGGCTAGCCTGGTCTACACAGGGGCTCTGCCCTTGTGTAGAAATTCCAAGCTTGCAATTTCTCCAGACTCTCTGCATAGCTTGTTCTCTCTGCCAAGGGCAGGTTTCCAAAAACCTATACCCTTCTCCATAAAAGCTAGCCTACTTTTTGTTGCAGTGAAATACTTACTGTCTTGTTATGTAGCCCAGGCTGGCTTTGAACTCAGAAGCCTCCTTTTCAGTATCCTTTCCACTCAACACTCAGGGCATGAAGCCACTTCGAAAGCAGTTACAGAAGCAGACTGATAGCCTTTAGGCGAATGACTACTAATGGGTCATTTCTCATTGGGTGAAGAATGTTCTAAAAACTGATTGTGGTAGCAGCCACACAATCCAGCCCAATCTATAAAAAATGAAGTCTCACTGAATTTCCATGTAAATAAGTGAATTCTATCATGCATGAAGTGTTATCTCCATTAAGTTGCTACTTAAAGAAGAAACATGGCTCCTCAGCGGTTCAGAGCACTTGCTGCTTTTCCAGAGGAGCCGAGTGTCAGCACCCACATGGTGGCTCAACCATTACTGTCTGTAATTCCAGTTCCTGGGGACCTGATGCCTTTTCCTGGTCTCCCTGGGTACCTGCACATAAGTGGTGATGAACAGATGTGCACGCAGGAAAAACATTTATGCACATGAAATAAAACATCCTGTTTTAGAGAAGCACCGTGGTCACTTTGCAGCATGGGAATGGGTTCAGGAAAGTAAATCCTAGCACTTTTGTTAAGGACTCTAGGACACAATTTCTCCCAGACACAGAAGAAAACTGGGTAGCCCCAAAGACTTGATAGTAACACTAGGTTAGAATGAAAGGAGCTCATCACAATAGATAAAGAAAAGAGAACGGGAGAAGGAAATGATGATGCAGCTAGGCCTGGTGGCACACACCCGTAGTCCCAGCACACAGGAGGTAGAAGCAGAGACATCCTTTTCTATGCCCACCAATACCCACTCTGGGCTACGTGAGCACCTGCCTTCAAATAACAAAGTAAGACAAAACTAAAAAGTCACCAAGCAAATAGCAAAAAGCTAATGCCATTTGTTTATCATTCCTCAGAAGGAAATTGTTACAAAAATTTAACACATAGACACCTCACATTCACTGGACTTGGCAGGAACTGGAAATCCTGCTGTGGAGCGCAGGAGGCCAACAGAACCAAGAAAGGACTTAGAACCCTCCACGTCTCCCCCTCCCTCACCCCCCCATCACACCAGAATCCACAGACCAGGGGCTCCCACTCTCCCTCCTGCCACAGAGTACCATGTGGAACCTACTAGAGCTGGGGACCTGGAAGCACCACCTTTCAGGTCAGCCTAGCTGTGCAACAAGTCGCCATGTGTATGACCTCTGCCCTCCTTTCTCTTGTTCAGTCTCCACTCCTGCAGACGTCTCTCCAGTTGTTTTGTTTTTGTTTTGAGACAGGCTTTCTCTGTGCAGCCCTGGCTGACTTGGAACTTGCTCTATAGACCAGGATGAACTCAGAGAGATCTGCCCTGTCTTTGCCTCCCAAGTGTTGGGATTAAAGACGTGCCACCATGCCCGGCCCTGTCTTCCCTCATTCTTATTCCTCTCTGTTGACTTGTGTGTGTGTGTGTGTGTGTGTGTGTGTGTGTGTGTGAGAGAGAGAGAGAGAGAGAGAGAGAGAGAGAGAGAGAGAGAGAGAGAGAGAGAGAGAGAGAGAGAGAGAAACGTGTACCCAAGTGCAGTGTAGTGCCCAAGTAGGCCAGAAAGGAGCATGAAATCTGGAGCTGGAGTTACAGGTGGTTGTGGGCTGCCCAGTATGAGTGCTGGAAACAGAACTTGGGTTCTCTGCAAGAGCAGTCGGTGCTCTCAACTATGGAGCGGCCTCCAGCTCCATCTCTTTTCTTTTTAATTTTATGTGTATGGGTGTTTTGCCTGAATGTGTGTGTCTAGGCCCCATGTCTGCAGAGGTCAGAAGAGGGCACTGGATCCCCTGAAAGTGGAATTACAGATAGCTGGGAGCCACCAGGTGCATGCTGGGAACCAAACCTGGATCCTGTAGATGAACACCCAGTGCTCTTGACTGCTGGCCCATCTCTCCAGTCTCCTCGTTTGACTATTTAATTATAACCTTACATAACTGTAACCATCTCTGGAATCTGGAGACCATTTCACAACCCCACTTTCCCCTCGTACTTTACCCAACTCATATTTTTTCCTTTTCAAAGTTCATATAATACTTTATCTAACTATCACCACCTATCCTGGTTATCCTTCCCATTCCTACTCTTATTAACATAAGAGCATACACCACACTGTCCTTGGTTGTTTATCCTCCAATAGTTATTAGAGGCCTCTGTAATTAATTGGCTGCTATGACATTTGCTTAGTGGGAAACCAAACAGCTGTGGTTGTTCTGAGTTAATACCCTACTCAGGGACTAACAGAGTGCTCACATGCACACCCAGAGCTCCTGGAGTGAGCAATTATCCTCTGAACCACATACTCAACACTGCCACATCCAAGTCCCACTTGAACACTGCAGACACTTCAATGGACAGAATACAGCTGATAAAAAAATAAAGGAACCAAAAACACATACAAAAATAAAATAAAGCAAGCAATGAAATAATGCTGTTTGTGTAAATCCTAACACAGTAACATAAGAAATAGGAAATGGGGCTGGAGTGATGGCTCAGAGGTTAAGAGCACTGGCTGCTCTTCAGAGGTCTTGAGTTCAATTCCCAGCAACCACATGATGGCTCACTACCATTTATAACTATAACAAGGTCTGGTGCCCTCTTCTGGTGTGTGGGCATCCATTGCAGGCAGAATTCTGTATACATAATAAATCTTTAAAAATAAAAAGGAAAAAGAAACAGGAAACACTAAGACAATATAACTCCTCAAAAACAAAACAAAACCAAAAACATTAACCCTAGAGCAATGACATCTAGGAAGAGTGAGTTAGATTAAATCCCAGACAGAGAACTCAACAATAATGACAAAGATGTCCAAAGACAAGCAAATGAATGAGATAAGGGAGGCGATGGATGATATGAAAGAGGAATTCAACAAAGAGAAAGAAATGACAAAAATCTGAAATGCTGGGGGAGAAAACTCTGTGGGAAGTCTCAGTAACAGGACCAAGGAGAGGAGAGTACCTGAATTTGAGGACAGTGGAGGAAATGGAACAATCCAACAAGGACTAAGATAAAATAATAACAAGGGAACAGTGGGAATCTAAGATTGTGTGACACTCTGAAAGGACAAAATGTATGGGTTGTAGGCATAGAAGGAAAAGAATCTTGTTCAAAACACACACACACAAATCTCAAAATAATCGTAACAGTTTCCCAGAGCTAGGAAAATCTCCCAGCGACAGACACCAAACAGACAGGGCCAGAGAAGACCCTCCCCTTACACTGAAATAAAGCACCACACCTACAGAACAAAGAAAATATTCTGAAAGCATGATTTGAGAAACATCAGGTGGCATGGGGAAAGGCAGCCATCAGATTGTTCCTCTGAAACTTCAAAAGCCTGAAGGGCTTGGAATGTTTTATATTTCACGTCCTGAAAGATAACAACAAAACTGTCTGCCATTGTGGAAGGAAATAAAACTTTCCATGATAAAAAAAATATATAAATAAAGGAATCTAATACCACTAAGCCAGACCTGCACATGAATCTTAAAGGAATCTTCAGAACAAAAAGGGAAATCATTGAAATCCATCCATGAAGCCAGGAAAGAATAATCCATGACAGACTGTAACTGAGCAAAAGAGATAAAGACCCCCACACAGACACACACAGCAAAATCATCCAACACACTTTCCAATAAAAACTGAATACTAATGGTCTCAATTACCCAATTGAGAGACACAGACTAGTAGACTGAACCAAAAAGCAGGAACCACCCATTTGCTGCCTCAGAGAAACACACCTCAGGAAGGGGGTAAAAAAGGCGCTCCAAGCAAATGGTACTAAGAAGCAAGCAGGTGCTAACTAATACTAACTAAGCTGCCCTGAGATTGCCTGTCACCCCAGCCAGAAGACTATGATTGAGAAAACAAATGACAGCAAATGCTAGCATGGATATGGGGACAGGTGACACTGAAGCACTGTTTCTGGGAGTGTAAGCTGGTGTAGCTGCTAAGGAAATCAGCGTGGAGGTTTCTCAAAAATCTAAAAATAGATAGATACCATATGACCCATTCCTGGGCATATGCACAAGGGCTCCATATCTTTCCACAGACAAACCTTCATATTCACGTTCACAGCTGCTCTATCCACAGTAGCAAGGAAATGGAATCAGTCTAGCTGTCCAACTGATGACTGGGTAATGGCACCTTGGTACATATTGCACAGTGACATTTTAGCCAGCTCTCAAAGTAAAATTAATAGAACTGGGAAGTATTCTAGAGAGTGAGGTCACTTGGGCTCGAAGAGACAAATATTGCATATTCTCTCTCATACATGGATCCTGGCTTTGTGTGTTGGGTTTGGAGTGTTTATAGCAGTCAGGAAGCTAAAAAGGGCCCATGGAAGTGGGAGTGGGGCAGGGATCTTCAGGGGTGAGGGGATAGCATGCCTTGTATGAAGCAGAATGCTGTGTGGGGGGGAATTAAAGGTTGGAATGGGGATGGGAGGGTACAAGTGAGAGGAGGCATTTAACAAGTATTGTTAAGACCATATGAAAACCCTATGGAAACCCATGACTCCATAGGCTAATTTAAAGAGAGGGACTATGAATACAGGTACCCTGTGAGAATACACAATGCTCCCCAAAGAACTGTTTGTTTTTCAGTGAAAACCTCTGTAAGGTTTCAGGAATTATGCTGGCTTGCCCCTGTCACCTGACAGAATGCAGTCAGGTAGCACTCTGGTCAGCCCAGAGTTCCCTGGTTGCATAGTCTGCACGCAGACGCAAAGGCCCACTTATGCTCTCTTTCTGGCTCCTCTCTTTCCGCTGTCCCCTGGGGCAGACAGGACTTTTCCTTTCTCCCTGTTCTCTTCTGTCTTCTGTCTCTTTGCTTCTTTTCTCTGCCTGGCATGTTTGTCCCCCACCTTGTTTAACTTTGCCCAACATGGAATCTGCCAAGGTCCCCCATGTGCTTTTTTTTATAACAACATCCGTGCCAGGTTGTCGGACTTCTCCCTATGAGTTATTTGTCAGGAAGTCCTAGAGATCCCTAAAATAACACAGGATACTCCATTGATCTTGGGTGTCCACCAGGACTAAGTGGTAAGACCCTAAAGCTAAAAACACAGCACATTTTGGTTGCAGGACAGAGAAAGCAAGCTGGAGCTGATGTGCAAACTTCCTCCCTACAGGACAGTTTTTATAGTAAGGGGAGGTGCTAAGTGGGCCTCTGTGGGGAGAAAAGCCATCAGTGGTCTTACTGTATAGTGAACTCTGCCTGCTACAATTCGACCTGCCAGGCAAGATGCACTGATCTGGTGCAATAGTGGTATGGCTGTGCTGGGGACAACCAACTACTCTCTAATTGAATCTGTGGCCTGATCCACAGGACACAATCCATGCCTGGTTGTGTGTCTTAAGGCTTCTATTGCTATAATGAAACATCACAATCAGAAGCAAATTGGGGAGGCAAGGGTTTGTTTTACTTACACATCCAGGTAACAGACCATCACCAAGGGAAGTAGGGGCAGGAACTCAAGCAGGGCAGGAACCTGGCAGCAGAAGCTGACACAGAGCCCATGGAGGGGTGCTGCTTACTGGCTTGCTCCTCATGGCTTGCTCAGCCTGCTTTCTTATAGCACCTAGGACCACCTGCCCAGGGGTGGCCCCACCCACATGTATTATGCCCTACCACATCAATCATTAATTAAGGAAATGCCCTGTAGACCTGGCTACAGTCCAACCTTATGGAGGTATTTTATCAACTAAGGCCCCCTCCTCTCAGATGACTCTCGCTTGGGTCAAACTGACATAAAAACCAGCCAGCAAATACTGCCTTCTGAATAGCTGCCCTTATAGACTGCAGCTGCTCTTAGCCTTGTCTAAGGAAGCTCCCCTCTGCAGTCGTCAGCAGAGACTCAAAACTGGTCCACACACTGAGAATAAGTGACCACTGCTTGGTCAGTCCTACATGGCACATCCTTATCAGCTTCCTCACCATGGCTCAGAGAGCATCCTGGAAGAGGGCAAAGGAATGAACAGGAGGATGGGGAGGAGCACAATGGGATGAACAGGAGGATGGGGAGGAGCACAGTGAGATGAACAGGAGGATGGGGAGGAGCACAGTGGGATGAACAGGAGGATGGGGAGGAGCACAAGTGAGATGAACAGGAGGATGGGGAGGAGCACAGTGGGATGAACAGGAGGATGGGGAGGAGCACAGTGAGATGAACAGGAGGATGGGGAGGAGCACAGTGAGATGAACAGGAGGATGGGGAGGAGCACAGTGGGATGAACAGGAGGATGGGGAGGAGCACAAGTGAGATGAACAGGAGGATGGGGAGGAGCACAGTGGGATGAATAGGAGGATGGGGAGGAGCACAGTGGGATGAACAGGAGGATGGGGAGGAACACAGTGAGATGAACAGAAGGATGGGGAGGAACACAGTGAGATGAACCACAGAGCTGTCAACGTGTGTGTGCATACGCACCCCACAGCAATGGTGCGAGATGGCTTAAGTGTGGTTCCCAGCACCCACATCCAGCAGCTCTCGACCTCCTGGAGTCCCAGCTCCATGAGTATGGTGCTGCTGGGCTCTGGGGGCATCTGCATGCATGTGTACATGCCCATACACAGACACACATATAATTATTGGTATGTTTGGTCACAGGAGACCCAGGCCAGTGCTGCCCAACTGCACATACGACTCAGCGCTTCCTGTGAAGTATTCCTCTGCTGTTCCCCTTAGTGACTAAACTTAGACTAGGGCGGGGGGCACAGGGACACTGTTTGCATGGATGAGTGGACCCTCTAAACAGACAAATGGACCCTACTGACCCTGCAAACTACAAACCATGAAATTCAGTCAGGTGAAGCTGGGGTACGCTGACTATCTGGCCAGCTGAGCATCCTGGAAAGCAGAAGACAGGCAGAGCGATAATGAACTTTGAGATGAGTAAACAGGTCCCTTTGCGGGTGGCTGGGGTTTCCGGAGAAATTGAGACAGGTGTGAAACTTTAAACAGCTTCTTGGCAGGCTGGTTCAGGGCCAGGGAGCCAGTGCCTGCAGAGGAAGTATGTCCTGTTCTTTGGACAAAGGCTAGGCTTCCTGTAGCCTAGTGACCTCATATCTGAAGGGCACGCTGTTGGAGACTGGACTGTCACTTTAGTCCAGCTCCATATCGACCACTGTGTGACCTTGGAGGGGCCAGTCTCAACTGACCCCCTGACACTCACTTTCCTGTGACAATGCTCCTTTGGTCATGTTCAGGCATGTATGCATGTGCGTGCGTGCGTGCGTGCGTGCGTGCGTGCGTGTGTGTGTGTGTGTGTGTGTGTGTGTGTGTGTGTGTGTGTGTGTATACCTGTGGGTCGAGAGCCCTTTGGAGGGCTAAATGATATTTTCACAGGGGTCTCCTAAAACCACTGTAAGACAAAGATATTTACATTACAATTCATGACAGTAACAAAATTAGTTATGAAATAGCAATGAAAATAATTTTATGGTTTGGAGTCACCACAGCACGAGGAACTATATTAAAGAGTCACAGTGTTAGGAAGGTCGAGAACCCCTGGCTGGAGCGATGCAGCCATGCAGGACACCTCAGAATTGTGAAGATGCGATCCTGACCTACCGTCCGAGACCCTTGCAGGAGAGCAGTTCTGTTTGAGTCTCTCATTGAAGCTGGACCTCATCAGTTCTTGATTTTTGGACTTCCGGCCACCAGAATCATGGGAGACACACTGGCCCACGCTCACAGGCATACCATGCACACTTGCACTGGGGAGAGTCTCACAGCTCCTGTGCAGCTAGTGTGTGAACTAATCAAGCTGTCTTTATAAGCTTTCCCCGGAGACCAAGGGCCATCTATAGTTCCCTAGGGCTCTAGGGAGGGCACGGAGGACTTTGGTAGCTGGAGCCTTGGATCTCCACAGGGGCTAACAATCATGGTTGGACAGGAAGGACAGGCCCCAAGCTACCCTCTCCTCGAGGGGTCCAGAGCCTCTGTAACAGTCACAGGTAGGACAAGGCCAGGCTTGCCATAGAAAACATAGCCTGGGATGTGCTGTGTGCGATGCCAGTGCTCTGTGGGTGAATGCCGATGTGTGTGAGGGAGTGTATGCAGAGAGCACTGTCAGTCATCAGTGGGAGATGCCTCTGGATGTAGAGCTTGCCAGTAAGTAAGCGTGAACAGGATAGTGGTAGTGTGAGGGTGTGGCTATACAGGGCACACAAGTGTATCCATCCATGTACGCTGGCATCAACTGTGTGACCTCATCGGGATTCACAGAATCAGTGAAACCATATCTAGCAGACAAAAGAGGAGATGCCACTGGGTTCCCCCACTCAGAGACCCCCGTGGTAGGAGGACACGAGGGCACTCACAGGGCACACTCCTGGGTTCATATCCCATATAGCTCCTGACTGGATGCATAGCCGGACATTGCATCACGGAGCCTCAGTTTCACAGCAACAGGCTGGTACCTTGCCTGATGTTTGCTCTAGGGGTGGGAGTTGAGAAACTGGATAGCGGGATAAGAGCTTTGTCCCTCCCATGCACATTCCAAGCTGAGGGGGTTCAGGAAGGGTTCACTGAATCTGGAGCTCATCCGTTCTTGATTTTTGAACTTGTGGCCACTTTTCAATTTCTGAATGTCTCAACTGTTGAAGAGGGTTCACCCACCCGTTCCAGGCTACTTCCTTCCTTCCTTCCTAGGCACCGGGGCTATCCCTGAGTGACCTGGCTCAGCAGACCTGCTCTGGGCTGCCCGCAGTGTGTGTTTCCCAGAGGAACCCCGGAAGACGTCAACACAAATTCTTGATCTTGACCCGGGGCGAGGGGCGTGCCCGCGACAGACCGAGTCCACCTTCCCGCCCACACTGTGTTCTATGAGACTCGGGTGTGATGGGGACACTCTCCGAGGCAACTCCAGGAGGGCAGGGATCAGTAGTGAATGCCAAACCCGAGCTCAGCCGCACAGAGGGCGCTGCGGTCTTACCTCATTCTCACTAACAGTCCTGTCTTGAGCGCTTCCTCAGGCGACTCCGCAAAGAAATTTCTAATAGGAGAGAGGGCAGCGTTTAAATCAAGGCTCTGAGTCCCGCACTGCGTGTTCCAGCTCATCGCTCTGTAAAGCGGGGCCACTCGTCCGTACCCTGTGCTGGGAACACCCCCGCCTCGCCCGAGAGGCGTCGTTCTAAAGACCCCGCAGACCCGCTCCAGCACTTTCTTCATTGCTCTCTGTAGTTGAGTATTTACAGCGGCCCCTTGCTGGTCGAAGCCACGCCCTTGGCGGGGACGCACCCGGAAGTGCCGCTACGGAAGCTGGCGCGGCCGCTTCACCATGGCGACGGCTGTTCCGCGGCGCTTCTGTCGGTGCGCTTGCTTCTGCTCCCAGAACCTGTACGTGGCGCGCTATGGGCTACACCTGCGCTTCCGGGACGAGCAGCAGCTGCGCCGTGACTACGGTCCAGTGAGTGGGGGACAGCGAATGCTGGAGGGGTCCGGGCACCAGGACTGGCTTTGCTCGAGGTGAAAACCGCGTCTACACACTTAGCCTCTCGTTGCAGCATGACAGCTCCCTAGAAAGCTGAGAACACGCGTGCGGAGTGCACTGGACAAAAGTTTTCACGGACCCCGATATCCCGTCATTCTCATCTCCGTGACAGGGGTGGGGGGCGCTGAGGCTCAAGAGATGTTTATTGACAGGTCACAAAGTGTTGCTAACTGGCCTTTCTGCTCGCAGCTCCTGCGCAGCCGCGGCTGCGTCAGTTCCAAGGACTTCCAGCAACTCTTGGAGGAGGTAATGAGCCTCGCCAGCCCTTCCCCTGTAGTCCTCCACTCCAAAGGACTTCTTAGCCCTCTTTCCCCAATTCCTGCCCTCACTTAAATCCCATTCCTAAATCCTGGCCCAGTAGAGAAATCGAGAAAGACCAAAATGTCTATAGCGTCCCCTTCTCAACAGCTGAGTGGGATAGTCGGGGCCACCACCCCCATTTCAGCTGTCAGGACACCTTGACATCTGTATAGAGACTTACCTTCCAGCCTAGGCCCCACTTTGGTCTTCCTGGGCCTCACATGGCATTGGAGGTGAGTAGTCCCGGTTTGTAACTGCCTTTGCTATTTCAGCTTGAGCAGGAAGTGGGGCGCCGCCGCAGGCTGGGGCAGGAATCAGCTGCCAGAAAAGCTCTCATTGCCAGCTCCTACCACCCAGTGAGGCCTGACATCTACAGCTCACTGCAGGTACTAGGTCGCCCTGCGAGCTTGGAGGCTGGCTAAGGAGGTGGCTGCCCTGGTGGGGGACGAACTTTTCACAGCTGCCCCGTGTTTTGCTCCAGGATGAGGCTCTGGCCCCTGAGTTTGTGGCTGCTGCAGAATATAGTGTGTCTCCGGGCGCAGGCCTTGAGGGCCTGCGCCAGCGGCTGGAGGTAGTGTCAGGTGAGGTCTTTCAACTCCATTACCAGCCAGCACCGCCGGGAGGTGGTGGAAGCCTGAGATACCTGGGTGTGGGAGGCAGGGTGCTTTACCCCTCATCTCTGGTCTGGTGGCACCAGTCTGCCCGGGCATCTCTTTTACTCACTAACTCTTCCATTCAAGTCCTTCAATTATTGACCACCCAGCTAGGATCAGGACAGTATGTTACTGTCCCCATTATACAGAGGGAACAGGCTTGAGGCAGCAAAATGACAAGCTGGCTCATGAGGACGTCGAATGGGAGCCCCTGGCCCACTATCTACCCCTCCTTCTTCAGAGGAGAAACGCATCTACCGGGTGCCAGTGTTCTCAGTGGAGTTCTGCCAGGCCCTGCTGGAAGAGCTGGAGCATTTTGAGCAGTCGGACATGCCCAAGGGAAGGCCCAACACCATGAACAACTATGGGGTGGGTGAGGCCTTGCCCGTGTACCCAGGGAGTGAGGGAGGTTAGGGCGAGAGACTCATTGGAGGTGCTGCAGGCAGGCTCCCCGCCTTGCTCTGACCCCAAAGAGTACCATGAAAGCAAATAGCTCTTGCACTTAGCAACATCTTTGGCTAAGAATTGTGGGGAAGCAGGCTGAGACTCCCCCAGTCTCCCTGCTGACTTCTGGGAATCCCTCTTAGGTACTGATGCACGAGTTAGGCTTAGACGAGCCTCTGGTGACACCGCTGCGGGAGCGCTTCCTGCAGCCGCTGCTGGCCCTTCTGTACCCAGAGTGTGGTGGGGGCCAGCTTGATAGCCACCGAGCCTTTGTGGTCAAGTATGCACTGGGCCAGGACCTGGAGCTGGGCTGCCACTACGATAATGCTGAACTCACCCTCAATGTGGCCCTTGGCAAGGCCTTCACAGGGGGTGCCCTATACTTTGGGGGCCTTTTCCAGGTGAGTGAGCCCCACCATGCAGGGCCCAGGCAGTTATGAGTACTCCAGCCTGAACTCTACCATCTGCAGGCACCTGCGGCCCTGATGGAGCCCCTGGAGGTGGATCACGTGGTGGGTCAGGGTATCCTGCACCGTGGTGGCCAGCTGCACGGGGCTCGGCCCCTGGGTACTGGAGAACGCTGGAACCTTGTCGTCTGGCTCCGGGCATCTGCTGTTCGAAACCGCCTCTGTCCCATGTGTTGCCAGAAGCCAGATCTGGTGGATGATGAGGGCTTTGGTGACGGCTTCACCCGGGAGGAGCCTGCCACGGTAGATGTGTGTGCACTGACTTGAGCCTGGCTCCCTCAGAGGTGTTGGTGCCGTGGCAGCAGAGTACTGCCATCTTGGGCAGGGAGGGCAGGAATAAACTCTGCAACCATGACACTACTTGGCTCAAAGGGACTTGCTGACTTACGGGTTATTCTTTGGACAGTTGAGCTGTTGTAGGGCAGAGTTCCTGAAAGACAAGCCTAGTTTGAGATGAAGTACTGGGGATCAAGGGTAGAGCAGACTCAGGGCGGGAAGGAGCCCCAAAAGGATGTGGTTTCTAATGATGTCCAGCCTCAGCCTGACCCCTGGGGAGATCTGACGAGGGGTGGAGGGACCCAGTCAGTGGCTCCTAGGGATTTAAGTGGAGTTCATTGCTCTATCCAGTGCTGGGGAGTGGGGATCCAGGCTTTCTGGGTTCAGGCCTCTGTTCTGGAATGTCCAGCTATATGGTTCTGGACTTGCTTGTGCACTGAGTATTGTGACAGTCCAAAAAGTTGACATTTATAAAACACTTTATAACAGCTCTCTATTTAAGAGCTTGCAACTGGTGATTTGGTGATTGGATGGTGGGTGCACATAGCTGTGCACTGTTGGGTTTACGTATTCCTGGGACTTCTCTTGTAAGTCTTGAATCCTAGGTACTATGGGAAAGTGGTAATAGAAACACCTGCCTCCATTCTCACTGCAAAAATCAGATGGAACAGGGTCTCAGCTGCATTCCAGTCAGGCAGGGGATTCATTCTTTAATTGGTTGCCATGATCCGTTGTGGCTCCTGATGGCAGTTGTATTTGCGACCTCCACTGAGTGATGCTGGAAACACAAGTCTTCAGCCTGCAGGAATTCTCAGTCTGGTGGAGCGAACAGGCCGGCAGTCTAATCAGAGGGAACAGTAGGAGGGTGGCTTTCAGGAGAGAGGCCCAAAAGGATTGTGGCTGTCACTGGGCCACAACCCATCTCCCACCTTCTCCTTGTTAGAAGTGGGCGTGTCAGAAGCGGAACCCAGGGTCCGGAACTAAAGGCAGCATGGACTGAAACTATACCCGGATGGTTGTTCATGAAGGACACATCCCGGAAGCTGACCGGGAAAACTCAACTGGCCGCTGTTTCCTCACGCAGAGGCAGGCTGTAGACTGGTGGTTGGCTCTGGAACCCGGCGGCCCCGAGACTCATCTCTGGCAGCCAGGCCGCCTCTTGCAGTTGAGGAGTTCCCACAGGGCACAGAATCCAGTGCGCAGGCGTGTGGGCGGGGCGGGCCCTTAAAGGGACCGCGCGGTGCGGAGTCGTCAAGCGTAGGGCTCTCGGGTGGGAATGGCTACTAGTTGCCCCGAGGACCAGGCCCCATTGGCACTGAGTTTGGATCTACTCTGTGGACGTGCCCAAGAAGAGCTTCAGGTTAAAGTCACTTCTTCCGGTCTCTAGCCCGTATTGCTATGGCTCACGTTGGCTCTCGCAAGCGCTCGAGGAGTCGCAGCCGTTCCCGGGGTCGGCGGGGGTCGGACAAGCGAAGTAAGAAGAGCAGTAAGGACGCCTCGAGGAACTGCTCAGCCTCTAAATCCCCAGGCCACAAGGCCAGAAGCACCTCTGAGGGTGAGCACCACAGAGGCGGGGAAAGGGGCGTGAAGCGTCTGCGCTGCGGGAGGCTTGTGTCTGCCGGTCTGCCCCAGGGAGTGAGGGATTCGGGATAGAACCTGGACTGAGGTCCTCGGATGGGAAGGAGGCTCCGTTGAGTTGAGCATGTGCCTTATTCATGCTTCAATGCACTGGGTCTGCCTGGTCACCCTGCCAAGCACACGGTGACTTCTAGAACCCCAAAGAAGGTTCGGAATGTGCTCTTGGAGAGCGGGTTGGGAGGGACAGAGGCCTTACCTTCTCCCTGCATCACAGAGAGAAGCAAGCACAAGGCCCGGCGGACAGCGAGGTCCAGCTCTTCCTCCTCCTCTTCCAGTTCCTCCAGCTCCTCATCGTCCTCATCCTCCAGTGATGGGCGGAAGAAGCGGGGCAAGCACAAAGATAAGAAGAGGAAGAAGAAGAAACGGAAGAAGAAGCTGAAGAGGAAAGGCAAGGACAGACCGGTGGTGGTGCATCCGGCTGAGGCTTTGCCCGGCCCCTCACTGGATCAGTGGCACAAATCCCCCGGGGACGACGATGGCCCAGGTACCGTGTGGGCCAGCATGCGGTGGGGAGAGGGTGCTCTCTCCAGGTCTGAGACCCCCTCCATATTCCCTTCTAGTCCTGACTGATGAACAGAAGTCTCGTATCCAGGCCATGAAGCCCATGACAAAGGAGGAGTGGGATGCTCGACAGAGTGTCATTCGCAAGGTGGTGGACCCAGAGACAGGTCGTACAAGGTGTGTGGGGCAGCAGTCACAGCTGGCTAGTCCTGCCCTCAGGATAGTCGGGAGTATTTGCCCAGGATGTGCCCTTGAGAATGGGGAGCTGCAGCCACTTCTGTCACAGACAAAGTATGGGGAAATAGTCACTTGTGGTGTGACATCCCAACTGTTACCCCCTGTGCCCCTTTGAGTAGTGGCAGGACTGGAAGAGTCTTGCAGGTTTTCAAATGGTTGCTGTGACAAAGGGGAGCCTGCCTGGACTGTGTCCATTCTAGCCTGAGTGGTAGTTGGGAAGAGTGGCCACGCTCCTCTTACTTGAGATGGTTGGCTTGCCTTGGGGTTCCTTTCCTTGGGTGGTTTTGGTTCTATTGCTGTGGTGTAAGAATCCCAGGCTCTTTCTTGCTGAGCTGATGCCCTCTGACCCCCCAGGCTCATCAAGGGAGATGGTGAGGTTTTAGAGGAAATCGTAACCAAAGAACGACACAGAGAGATCAACAAGGTTGGTGTCACCATTCTGGCCATGCTCTGCCCACGTGGTGTCTACACTCAGTATTTCATGGTTCTATCCTGTTTTCTTTCTCAGCAAGCCACCCGAGGGGACGGCCTGGCCTTCCAGACGAGAGTGGGCCTGCTTCCCTGATACCCTGGTATCCCAGGTGTGTGTACTGCTGTTGGTGGCTTGGAGACAGAT
This sequence comes from Cricetiscus sungorus, assembly GCA_030556225.1. NCBI lineage: Eukaryota > Metazoa > Chordata > Mammalia > Rodentia > Cricetidae > Cricetiscus > Cricetiscus sungorus. Next base: position 25,017,137 of record JANBXA010000044.1, on the reverse strand, counting down.
GGGCCCAATTGCTTTTCTCCTGTGGGTGGCCTCTGAACCAGTCCAGCCTCCTCTTGGGTACAGTGGGTAGCCTCCTAAGCACCAGCTTGGGAGAGTATAGTGTCAATATTAAATAATCTTGGTCAGAGTTCCTGTCTTGTTGCATTCTGTTCTAAGGGGTGGGACTATTGCCATTTGACTTCTAGAAAAATGTGTTCATTTTTGGGGAAAGCTGGCATATCCTCTGGTGGGAGTAAGTAAACACACTCAGCCACCCTGTTCCTCTTCACTTGACTCAGCCTGGACCAGACCTGATCCTACTCTGGCTGAGTCAAACTCAGCCTTGGTCCTTAGGTTGAGCTCATTAGGCCATTGCCTGCATCCTGTTCCATAGGAGCCTGGCCGGGCTGGAGGCCCTGCTCTGGTTTATTGGCTGTGTCCCCTGGGGAGCAGAGGCCAGCAAACCTACCTCATCAGGTCTGTGCATGAGAAGGCCAATCAGTTTTCAGGTGTGGGCTGACGTCACAGTGGTTAGTCTGTGTTACTGCGGTAGATGTCCCTATGTACGACACCTTCAGTATCGTGCCCCACCCACACACCAGGAGACCCATGGTGCCGCCACAGTAACACGAGACCAGAAGGAAGCCTCCTGCTTCTTTAATTGGTGTAACAGACTGTGACATGGTATACAGAGAGCACACTCAGGCCAGACGATGCAGGGACAGCATGGGATGCGGTCAGGACACAGTTCACACATCGTCCAGAGAAACAGATGGCACAAGGACACACGGGAGGGGGCTGAGATGTGAAGATGTCACAGGGTAGGGTGATGGGCAGCTCACACAGAACCAGGAAGGGGGTGGGGGTGGGGTTCTTTGCTGAATCCTCCTTTAGAAATCAAAGAGAAGGCAGGTGGTTGGTGCTGGGTGGCATTGAGGCTCAGCCCTGGGGACTGTGGATGGGGAAGGGAGGGACTGACTAAGGCTTCTATTCTGACAGGCCTGGAGTGGGCGGCAGGCAACAAGGTCTGCCTCACCCTTTGGTTACAAATGGCCAGGCCTGAGCCCTGCAGCTCAGCACCTGACACTGTAAACATTTTTTGGTATTTTTAAGGGACTTTGACCTTCCTCTCTTAGTCTTTATATAAAGTTGGGCTTCCTTAAGAGAATTAGCCAAAGGGAATCTTAAGGGAAGCAGAGAGCAGACTTGAGCAAGGTTTGGGGGTGGGGGGAGGCTGCCCATCTCACCATCTATGGCTAAGGGCCCTGGGAGAGTCCCAGGGGACTATTGCTGTTATCCTTGGCATGGCTGGCGGCTGAGCAGTCAGGGACATTCACAGCCACAGGGAGCTGCCCAGGGGGAGAGACCAAGCCCTGACCCCAGGGCCTCCCTGGCCTTTATTGAAGGTGGCCTGAGGCTTCCAGATGTTTCTCCCAATGGCTGGTCACCTAGGCTGAGGAAAGACAGGTGGGGCTAAGGGAGGAGGTACTGGCCACTGGGACTCCCCTAGTGGGTCAGTGATAGTAGGCCAGCAGCTTTCTTCAGGGGTGGGGAGGGGACAGATATTGCACTTTCACTGTGACAGTTCATGGAGCCTTGGTCCATAAAATAATCACTGCTTTATACAGAACTCGACACAACAAAGCCACACCTTCAGGGAAGACCATGAAGGTCTCACCTCACCAGACTTTTTTCTCTCTGCACAAAATAAATAGCTTAAATAGCTTTCTTTCTGTCTCATCCCACAATGGCGGGACATTACTCGCTCCTGTGCTGTATGTGTCTCTACAGCAAAGGCAGCGTCTCCTGTACACCTACAAGCCTAGCCACTCGACCCTGAGTCTGAGTCCAGCTTGGCAGCTCCTCAGGCACAGAGCCCCGTCACTGGACAGCCGGCCTGAGCTGGGTGGGCTCGGCCAGCACAGGGAAGGTGCAATAGAATTGTGCTCAGTGCTGCGGGGAAGGCAGGGCTCAGACCCAGCATGTGGGACACCTGTCCTTGTTTGGGGAGAAATAAAATGGCTGTCTGCCCTTAAGCTGACGCAGCAAGCTGTGGCTTCTTGGAGTAGACATTCAACGGAATGCATTAAGAAAACCTAAGAGCTCCACCCGCTCCAGAGTAGGAAGTCGGTGGAATTGTGGGTCAGGTGAGGCGAGAAGCCCACACCTTGCCAAGTGGACCAGGTGCAGGGCCCACAGGCCAGACTGAGTGGGACCCTGTCACAGTGCTGGGTGTCCTAATGTAGCAGGCTGCACTGGCACTGAGTTAAGAAAAGAAAGCAGCCGAGGATTGCCTGTTAAAAAAAACCTTATAGAAACCAGATGGAGAAGTAGAAAGGCGTAAAAACGCGACGGGCAGCAGCCATGGCATGGGGCCCCAGCCTATGGCAGGCAAGGAAGTGGAGGCCAGGCTTCTGCAGGCCCAGCTGCCCAAAATGGGTTACTAGGAGCCGGCTATGCACTTTGCTGGCCTTGAGCCTGTGCTGTGTTCAGGGCCTGCACTGAGCTCTGGGTAGGGCAGGTGGATGGGTGGGCAGCAGTCTGGGACTGCCCCTGGGCTGCCACAATGTTGGCAGGCCAGGCAAGCGGCAGGAATTAAGATACAGCCTTTCTCTCCTGCTTGCGTGAAGATTTGCCACACTGGAGTATTCTGTGTAGTGACAGGTCCTGGATCAGCAGATACTGGGTTTCATGCATGTCAACATGTCTGGAGCCAGAAGAGATGGTTATGGGTCTCCACTCTCAAAAACCAGAGCAAAACCAGTGAGGTTGGACAGTTGAGAACTGGAGTCAACAAGAAGCAGGCTGGACCCCCACTGGAGCTGCTACCAAATGGGAAGGGGCGCCAGTAGACAAGGAGGTGGCAGGCTAGGCTTAGACTCATGCCTGGCACCAGGAGGCTGAGAGATCAACACAGGGCAAGATGTTCAAGAATGCCTCCCGGGCTGGGCTAAGTGGCCCATCCTGGTTCCTCTTCCAACATGGGCTGGACATCCTGCAAGTTTCCATGACAAGCTGGGCTCCTCAGAGCCTAGGGCATGAGGCAAGGCTGGGAGAACTGTTGGCATGGCCATGTCTTCCAAGGGGCCCTGGGACAAGCTCTCAGGCCATGTCTGTGCTTGTCCCGAGCCACCTGTGTGCCCAGGCCAGGCCTCCCAGTGGGGCCGGTGCCCTGGCCTAGCACCATGGAGACCACAGCGGCTCCTAACGGTGTCCTATTTGGGTCCTGTGGTTGCCCCTGGTTCGAGCCGGCCTGTCACAGCACGACCCCAGCAGCTGGCCGCCACACTCATGCTGCGCTGGCCGCGCTGCTCACTGTCCATCTGGCTCTGTGTCCGATCGTGCCGATGGCTGGGCCCGCTGGGCTGGGCTGAGATGGTGCGGAGCAGGTGGTTCCGGGAGCGCAGGAAGTCACCCTGGCCAGGTAGGCCGAAGCTGCCCTTGCGCAAGGCCATGCGTGTGGCTGTGTTTCGGGCTGGACGAGCTCGGTGATTGTACTTGAGCTGGGCCAGGTGGGCTGCATAGCCATCTGTGATGAACTGTAGGAGTAGCAGGGTGGGTTGTTAAGCAGCCTGGGGCTCCCCAGGCTGCCCATGTGTGCCCTTCAGTATGCCCTACTCACCTGGCACTGTTGCTGCAGCTTCTTTGTGGGCCGGCCCACAATGTAGATGTGCATGGGAGACAGGCTGATGGAGTTATAGACCGCCACGTCCTTTGTGGAGCCATAGGCCGCATGTGCCCGCAGGTGCAACTGTGGATGAGACGAGAGTGGGTGTAGGCTGGGCCCGCCTTCTAGCCCTCCCCTCCTTTACCTGGTCCTCCTAGGCCCCACCTCAGAGATGAGCAGCTTCAGAAAGTTAGCCTTGTGCCGCAGTGGGTCATGTACCAGGCCGTCACAGAAGGACACCACACCGTGGGGGAAGTTGTGCTGAGCTAGCCAGGCCACCACCCGCTGCTTCTGCATGTCGGGCCGGCCAGTCACATAGATGATGAGGTAACCCAGGTCCTGCCAGTGTCTGCAGAGGCAAGGGACAGGCATGGTGTCACCAGGCTGCCCTCCTCCCTGTATAGCTGCCTCTCTCCTGCCCAGCTGGAGCTCATTTGGGCCACTGAAAATTAATCTTCAGTTGTGCCTTGTGATGTTCCCTGCCCTGATGGCAATCCCAGATACTATAAGGCTGAGGCAGGAGGGTGGCAAATTCAAGACAGCCTGGGCAATTTAGTGACACCTGTCTCCAAAAGTGAAAAGAGGGCCAGAGTGCAGCGCATGGTACAGTGCTCACACTCGCCTTGTATGGGTGAGGCCCTGGGCCCAACGCCTAGCACCACACAGGGAAGAGAGGAAAATACATTTGGCCAGGGCTTGAACAGTGATGAGGGTTAGTGGTCGTGCCAAAGCCTCCTCGAAGCAGGCACCCTTGGGACTGGACCGGCAGCAGTGTGCCAGCAGCTTGCTTGAGGATCCGCCAGTCAGTGGCGGTGCTGGCCCAGGTCCCCAAGGCTGTGCTGTGTGCAGCTTCCTCCTCCCCTTGGCCTGCAGCCCACCCACCTTCCAAAAGTCACTCCAGGCCCCTAAGGGTCACTCACCGCACCACATCCACAGCTCCGGCGCGCACCTTGGGGTCACTACCCATGATGGACACGCTGGCAGCAAAGGAGCCATCAATACTGAAGACCACAAACTCTGTACCCTTGGGGAGCACGGTGATGTAGCTGTCGGCAAATGTGTGGTCTCCCCTAGTCGTCAGGGACAGCTCGTCAGAACCAGCAGGAGCCCACCCCCACCCCCTCGCTCCCATTCCCAGGTTGGCCTTGCTCCGCCTGCCCCACCAGAGGCACATACCTGACTACCATCTTGATGGGGTAGACGCCCACCCCCAGGCGGTGTGTCTCTGGAATGGTGTAGGAGACACGCCCACTGCTATTGGTCACCAGAGTGTCCAGGTACAGCCACTCACCTGAGGGTGGCTGCGTCATGATGTGAACATCCACCTGAAACCCAGTAGGCTGGTTACAAACTGGCCACGGCCTAGCCTCAGGCCCTGTACCCTGGCCAGCAGGATGCAGGTAATATCCCATTCTCTCACCTACTATACCATGTCCTCACCTTCTCCCCAGTCAGGGTGACCATGTCCAAGGGCCCGTACATGAACCGGCCTGTCACAATCTGTGGTCCATCCTCATTGGCAACTGCATCATTGATCCGGTGGTTGGCTGTCACATTCTGGGGAGGGGAGGGCAAGGTGAGCTGAGGAGGGGGGATGGAGAGTGGCTGGGGTCTTCTGGGCTCAGCTAATACCTCCGTGGGTGGGTCTGAGGGCTGGGCTTGGGTTCTGAGCTAGGCGGCCCATGCTGTGGCCCAGCCAACAACCTGGCCAGCCCAGGAGGAGGGAGAGCCAACTTCCTCTGCACTTTCTTCACTCCAAGCTCCTACCTCTCTCCTCACTGAGCAGATGCCATGGCTCACAGCAATGTTATGTAGCTTCTGGTTGCACGGGACTAAACAGGATGATGACTGTGGGGCCCAGGCACCCGGGAGACCCTCACCCTCAGCTTCACATGGGTCCTCTTGCGCTGCCACTTCTCTCTGGGCTGTGAAGGTGTGAAGACGGACACCTCCTTGCCATCCAGCTCCAGGATGCTGGAGCTGTCATGTCGCATGACCTGGGAACAGAGTCAGGCTGTGGGGCAGGCTCAAGCTTGGGAGGCTGCTCTGGAAAGGCACAGCATCTCCAGGAACCGGCAATGGACAACTGGGGTTTGTAGGACTATCACACCCTCTAATCTTGTCTATGACCCCTGACCCCAGGCGGTTTCCATCTTTGCTGTGAATGTGCACTTTCTCCCACCCCAACACCCTGTAGGCATCAGACATCCCAGTGTAAGACCCAGTTGTGTCTGGGCAGTAGGTACCTGTCTCAGCAGAAAGGAGACTACATCAGTGGACTCCCAGTAGCTGGCGTGGAAGAGGTGGGGCAGGGCCACTGTGGGGAAGGCCGTGAGGGCATCAGGGCAGTACAGGGCATAGTCAATCCGCTTCTGGCCCCACCACTTGGCCGCGACTGCCAGGAGGAAGCCGGGGGAAGAAGGGTTGTGATTGCACCGTTGGGCTCCAGGACTGAGACCCTAGTGGGTCACCTGGCACTCAGGCCTGTTCATCTCACACTAGCCCTCCCTCCAGGTGCAAAGATTTTCTCCCAGGCTGGTGACAGTCAAGCAGGTATGCATAAAGTGCCCACAGGCAGACTTGCTTCCCAGAGTACAAAGCCCTGTGGCAGTGCTGACGGGCACAAGGATTTCTGGAGCTGAATGAACTGTCTCAATGCTGTTGGTGACTGAGAAGTGTCCCTAACCTAGGCTCTGCCCAGGCCTTCTCTCTACAGTCTTACTCTTCCCAGGCTTGGACATGTGAAAAGAGGCACAGAGAGACCTTGGTTTGAAATTTCTGAAACCTCCAGGCAAGGCTCACTGTCTTTCTGGTGCCTTGACTGCTGCAGAGAGAAGGATGAGTAGTGAGGACCAGGGCCTTCCAGATAGAGGGACCTGAGTGTCCTCCCTCAAGTGAGAAATAGCACGAGGCATGCTGTGCCTGGTGCTGCACATAGGTGCCCATCTAGTGGTACCTGTTTTATAAGGCTTTCCCCTGAGCTCTGCCCATGGTCTGTGAGATAGGGCCCCCAGGTAGCTCCAGCCCTGCCCTCTCCTCCTCACCCAAGGCTGTGTTCCCCGTTAGCCTCGGCACAAGCTGAGGGGCTTAGCAGTGAGCTGGTGAGGCATGCTTGGCAACAGTGAGTGATCTTGGGTTAGAAAGGAGAGTGCTGTGGTTGGGGATACCTTCTCCGATGTCCAAGTCAGGGATGCAGGGGAACCTCTCCAGGTTGGAGCTCACCTGCCTTGCCCTGGCACGGGGACCCTGAGTGGTAGGGGATGGGGGGGGCAGGGCGAGCAAGGATAGGCGCCTGATGCTGGGAGTGTGGCTGAGCGACGAGGGGCCCTCTGAGAAGCAAGAACAGGGGAATGGTTCAGACACACACACACACAACACACACACACACACACACACACACACACACACACACACACACGCACGCACGCACGCACGCACGCACGCACGCCAGGGACCCCTACAGGGACCAGACAGGATATGATGAAAGAGCCAGGACCTACCAAGGGAAGACCCCTAAGAAAGCTGATACCTCAGAAACCCCACAGCAGCCCCAGTCTTGGCCCAGCTGCTCCAACCACAGCCTCTAAAGTCTCATCTCCACCCTCCCAGTGAGGTCACTGCAGGCCGGCACTGCTGACCAGGCATTGTGGTGGAAGTACCCTGACCCTGCAGGGGCTCAGCACTTGAGATACAGCTGTGGCTCTCCTCAGGGATGATACTCACTCTGGGTAATGCTGGATGCTGTGTAGTTCTCCGCCATGCCTGACACCTGACTGGCAATGCTGATCTCACTGGCTCTGCGGAAACCACGGCTGGCAGGGGCTGTGCCGGGCGATGAGGGGGCTGCATGCTCTTGGAAGACTGTGTTGTGGGTCTGGAGTGCATCCGCTGTTGGGGGAGGGGCAGGGACAGAGGTCCAGGTCAGAGAAGCCCTGCCTGATCATAGGTCTCCCAGCAATGGGAGAGGCCAGCTTGCCAGGTCCGGCGTGCACCAGGGTGCAGCTGGTTTAGGGTCTGGAGAGCCAAGGGCCTGAGCTGAGGCAGGGAAGGAGAGGACTGGGCAGAGAAGGGTGGACAGATGGACACAGACATGGGGCAGGGAGGCAAGGCATGGGCTCCTGCCCTCCTTGGCCACTTCTTGCCCATATCTGGCTCCACAGTTGCTCTCTTGGACCAGCCTGGACCAGCCCACAGATTAGCAGCATGACCTTGGGTGGCTTCCCAGGGATGCTGTGTATAGGCCTAGGACAGAGGAAGGCAGTCCCCAGAGTGGTCCTCACATGTAGGCTAGGGCCCAGTTTGCAGGCAGGACAGAACAGAGTTCAGCTGCAAGAATCAGTCTGGATGTTATATCAGAAGGGCCTGCACATTCTCAGGAAGGAAGACCCAGAGGTCCCAACTCCTTCATAGAATCAAGGTCTTCTAGCTGAGAGGTGAGGGGTGGCTGCTTGAGACCTCACCCTATGTCATCACTGTTCCCTATAGCTTCAGGAAAGTGAAATAGCACCCTTGGAAGTCACATGCTGTCTGTCACTGGGACAGCTTCTGTCCACTTCTGGGGAATTGTGACCACTTTGCGTTAGGATATCCTCAACTTCTGGATCACTGTGTACAGAGAGGAGGTGCCAAGACTAACTTCCCATGGCCATGTCCTTGTTATCAAGGTCCCACTGACTCTGAGTGGCCAGAGAGGGCATGAGGGGGGTAGAGGACCAAGGGACAGCAGCCAAGCAGACATCAGTCACCAGGAGTGGCGGGGGTACACACACTCAGCACAGCCCAGGCTCTGGCGGGGCCCATCCTGCCAGGTGAGCGCAGGAACGGGGACACTGGTCTCCAGGAAGCTGTCCCCGTGGGGGAAAGGGGCCAGGGGGCCGCCCTCCAAGACCAGCTCTGGGTTTCTCTGCACGGTCTCGACTAGAGGCAGACGGGAAGAGAGCAGAGAGGACAAGAACAGACACTCAAGTGGGCCATCTGCACATGTGCTGACACAAACAAGGCTCCTCGAGGACCAGGACATGACAACAAGATGCCAGACTACACTCTGGAGCAAGGGGACAGGCTATTACCTCCCATACTCCCAGCCATCTCTGGGCCAGCTGCCTACCACATGGGCCCAGTCTACACTATCCCCTTTGCAGAAGGCTTGTGACTCTTCCCCCATTGCGTTGGAGGCCCTAGGCAGCAGGGAAGGGAATATGGCCCTGGCTGTTCCTGGGAGCCCTTGGCAGGCTTGCCCCACTGGGATCTGTACCCCAACATGTTCACTGGGGACAGGTGTCTTGACGCTGCTTCCCTTCTGAAAGAACCACAGTGTGGACCCACAGGGGCTACACCTTAGCAGTCATAGTTTGCCCAGCTTGAAGAGAATCCCCACCTTCCTGGGGAGCCTCACCCAGCAGTGTAGAGCAGCCATCCCCCAGCGGGTAGCGTTGGTATCGGGGGACGCTGAAGGGTGGCAGGGTGTGGAAGCGCCGCTCCAGCAGTGGTTCCAGGCGGGAAGCTGAAGGGTCCGCAGGGTGGAAGAGGTTGTACACTTGTTGACAAGCTGGCCGCAGCTGGAAAACTGGCAGAGGAAGTGAAGAGAAAGGAAGCCTTGGGTAGTAGTCGGGGGCCTGGGGCCCAGGCTGCTTGGCTATGTGTTTTTATCAATTTGGGATCTGTGTGGATCACTGTCCTCTTACTAATAAAGGTAATTTCTTGAGACAGTGTCCCATTATGTAGCCCCTGCTCATATTGAACTCTCCTGCCTCAGCCTCCCAGGGGCTGGCATTACGGATATGTGCCATTATGCCCAGTTCCATTTTTTTTTTTTTTTTTAAGTTGGAAAAGTGATAGTGACACTGTTAAGAACCAGTTTGGCACCAAAGGGAATGTGTTCAACAGCAGAATGGAAGGCTCCTTCTAGCCCAGGCTCCCCTAAGGGGCGCCATGTGTCCTCGGCACACCGGCTGGAGTCACCTCCACCCCCTGCCCACCCAGTGCTTGCCCATTCCTAGGCTGCATCCTGGCACTGTGAGGAAGGGCTTGAGTGTCAAGCAAGTGCCTTCCCCGGGAATTAGGTACCTCCCTTCCAGTCCACACAGCGTGAGCGTGCGCTAAGCTTTCTGAACTTGGTCTTTTCACAGCAGCACGTGTAGTTCCACCTTGCTATTCCTCAGGGCGGCAGGGCATCTCACAGAATGGGCTATGCGTGTGTGTGAGGATCTGTGAGATGTCTCTTAGCAAGGCGGATGGCCCTAACCTGCATGGGAGCATACTCCTGCCCCAGCAGAGTATGCTCAGTTGTGGAGTCCCCTCAGGGCCGAGCCTTTCCCTCACCAACAGGGCTGCTGTTGTGCCTTGTGGAAGAGAGGGAGTGGGGGCACTGAGCCTAAGACCTTCACTTTAATCTAGCCCCATAGTTCGCCTGGTCTTTGCTTGTCTAAGTACCACTGAGCCTGTTTCTCTTCTGCCACTGGGGAGATAGCAGCTACTGTGGGGATCATGTGCATCTCTGGGGCTGTGCTGGCTAACCCTAGCAAGGACATGCATTTCTGGGATGGTGCGATGCCACCCTGCCGCCCACCTCTTCAGACTGTGAGGCATCATGGCCTCATCTGTCCCTATGGGTAGACCCTACATCAGAGATGGATCTGTTTTATCTGACCTCCCCAGCCCTGCTGTGTGTCCCCTCTGCTTCAGGGGACCTTAGAGAGAGGTATGAAGCAGTAGGTCTCAGGTGACAGCTGCTGAGGAGGCACACAAGTGCTGTGGCCCTTGATGGGTAGAGAAACTAAAAGAAAGGGCTGGCATGTGACCATGGCCTTGTGACTGACCCCTAGAGGCCCCTGTCCAGCTCATGTAGGCTTCTCACCATCCAGGGAGGGGATGACTGTTTTTCTCAAGGCTAGGACTAGCCCCAGTGGGCACCCGAAGAGGAAGAGGTCAGCGATCTCAAAGTCAAACTTGCCCAGGGCCCCGGCACCGTCCAGCATCGTCGAGCTGCTTGAGCGGCGTGAGCTGGGCTCATTCCTCAGCACGCTGGCATGGAGGCTGCAGTAGGGGATGTGTAGGTCACCCAGGGTCAGCTTCACAAGGGTCAGGCTGGGTCTCATGGTCCTGAGGGACTGAGTCCTGTGCTGTCACGAGTGCAGGGCTACCCTACTGGACACTCCTAGTGACAGTGGGTCACAACCTCTCCCAGGAGCCTACTATCATTGAAATACCCCCGATGGGTGACTCCACCTCATTCCCACCCTCAGGACGATGTGTTTCCAGTGGCTAAGGGTGGCCCTTAGTATACACAGGACCACAGCACCCTGTAAGCTGGGAAGTCCTCCAACAGGGATCCCCAGAGCCCCACGCGAGCACTTGGCACCCTGGTTCTCCAACGCTGGGCCTTTCTCCTCCTGAGCAGGGTTCCCAAACCCTACCTGGACAGGAAGGCCTGGTGCCGCTGGATGGTGTCCAGCTCATAGGTGGATGAATCACTCCTTTTGCGGGGCAGCGGCCTTCTGGGGTCCTCGGTGCCATTGCTGCGGGGGATGTCAATGTTGCTTCGGCTCAGGTGCCGACTACTCTCCAAGCTGGAGCCTCCGCCACTGCCACTACCACTGGAGCAGTGTGCTGCATTCACCAGGATGCCCGGGGACAGCAGGTCAGCGTCCTGGAATGGCCATGGAGGCTCACTGCCAGGTGGTCCCCAGCCTAGACCCTTCTTCAGAGTTCTGTGAGTCCCTCCCTCCTGACTCCAGGCCCTGCTGGCCCTGCCCAGCTGCAGGCTTCTCACCCAACCAGAGGGAAAGTCTTGTCTCCCACTGCCCCTCAGACTACTGGCTAAGTCCTAGCAGCCTTCATTCCAGGACTGGCTTGGCACACAGTGATCTCTCAGGTGATGGCCACTCTACAGCAGGAAGACATCAGGGTCAGACAAAGAGGGGAACAGGGTGTGCCCATCTCACCTCTTAGGACAAGAGCTGTTCCATGCAATGCAGCCCTTGGTGTGTAAGCCACATGCCCTCCTGGGCTCTAACACATTGCAATGGTTCTCCAGACCCCAAGCTCTAGCCTGACATGTGTTCATGCACACCAGCAACCTGTGTTCTTCCCATCTGTCTCCTGGGGGATACTGAGGGACACTATTTCAGGCTGCTGTTGACCTGCCTTGGGTATTTTCCTTCACTTAGCCTGAGACCTAGGGGATAGTTCTCCATGTCTCTCCTAGCCCTCTCATGCCCTACTGAGCCTCATGAGCTTGGGCATTGTTGGATGAAAAGAACAGACAGAGCATGGACTGTGGCATCCAAGTCAGTTCTTCAGGGTCTTGGCTGGGCACATTGCTGTGGGACACACCAACCAGATGATGGCTTGGTGCTGTACAGCAGGAAGGGCAGCCCGTCTCCATGGTATATCAGAGACAGCAGGCCTTAGTGGAGTTTGGGAACAAAGGATGCCCCACCCTCTGACCCTGCTTAGGTACCTGCATGCTGACCACGCTGCCCCGGCGGCTGCTGCTTTGACTCTCAGACACTGGCTGGCCACTGTAGCATAAGGCATCAAATGCCAGGATGCCTCCAACACAATCTCCAATCAGGCAGACCTGGAGGCAAGATGGCAGAGGCCTGAGTCTTCACCTTGCATGCTGGGCTGCTAATTGGGAAAATCATCCCACCCCCAACCTGGTCCTCTGGCCAGCCCACCCTGAAAGGTCTTTCCCTATCCCCTGCGACCACTCACCTGTCCATTGAAGGTCACACCTTCCTGGGACTTGATAAAGTCTCCATAGGCCATGTTGGCCCGCTGAATCACTGTAGCAACTGCCTCCTGGTACTGGGGTGAAGAAGTGGCCAGCAGGGGCAGGGCAGCCAGGGGTATGTGATCCTGGCTGCTAGACAGACAGCCCTCATCATGGCTGTAGGGGCTGAGGCTGGGGGAAGGGGCTGGGTCAGCAGAGGGCAGGTAAACTCAGTTTGACCCAAGGGCCCTCCCCTGACCTGCAAAGCTGACCAAGCAGAGCTGCCTGTCCCAAAGTACTCATGGAAACACTCCCAGGGAGGCCTGAAGACAGCTCTGAGAGCCAGGGCCACCAAGGAGACTCATATCCCAAGGCAGGCCAGCATCCCCACTCTATAGAATGGAATGTGGGCTGGGCCTGGAGGCTGTCCTGGAATCTGAACTTATCTTGTCTGTACAGGCTCTGCTGCCTAGAGGCTGAGGGGTTGGATGCTGGGGAAGTACAAACTGGACGGAGGACCTAACCCTGGGGAGTCACTTGACGCTTAGGGCCGGAGGTGGGGACAGCTTATGGTTGCTTCTCCCTGTGGTGGGACATGATGGGTGTTGGTAGGCACATGCCACTCACTTGGAGACAAGGGCGAAGGCGTCAGCACAGATGGGTGGGCAGGGTACCAGACGAATGGCTAGGTGGCCTAGGGCACTGGGGTAGTGCACACGCATGACGGTGTCGAACACGTTGGTGATAGTGTTGGTGTCTCCCTGCTTGGAGCTGGGGTCCCCGGCTCCAGTGTCCAGGATGGTGCCTCCATGCAGCACCAGCAGCAGCACGTGAATCTTGGAGGGTGGCTCGGCTAGTGGCTGGCTCACCTCATCCTGCATGAGCAGTGGTGGGCGTGAATTCCTTGCCAGGCCCCAGGTGCCTTAGAGTTTTGTTTTTGCGGTGTTAGGAATTGACCCTCATACATATGTGGTAGGCAAACGTTCTACTCCTGAGCTAAACCCCAGTCTGAGAGACCTGATTTTGGTTATTTAGTTATAGGGTCTGGGTCTACTGCCTCAGACCTTCCTCTTGGACCCCTGCAAGGACCAGAGACTGGAGGAGGGGTGTGGCCTGACCAGTGGCACAGCAGACTCAAGAAATGGTATCTTCCAGAGAAAGTACCAGTTCTACCTTATTCAGTCTCAGGCAGCAGCTTCTGCCTCTGGATGCTGGCTGCATGTCTGCTTTTAGGTATAGGTCTGGCTCGGCCCAAATAGTCAAGTCACGCTGGCCCAGAGATATAGGATCATTAGGAGTAGCCAAGGCTAGTGAAGTAGTCTAGCTCTGAGGTGCTCCACTCGTCACTCAGTCCAAAGTCCCATTAATTCTGGAAGCTAAGATCAAGGTACTCAAGAGCAGAGGGGTCCTGGCAGAGTCAGGGCCCTAGCATACTGCAACAGGAAAGGAAGATCAAGTCATGAATCTACCTTCCTACTGGCCAGCCCTGCTATGTAGCCAAAGTGAGACCCTAGGATGATGCACAGCTATGCACAGAGGTATGGAGCTATTCCTTGCATAGACAAGGTGGTAGGCTGGAGAGGCCCAGGCACAGGTCATAGGCTCAACAGCAACAAGAAGCTCTTGCTAATTCTTCTGGCAGCCCAGGCTGTGGCCCTTGTGCCCAGAAGCCTCTCCCTGAATGCCCACTGAGCTCCAGGTACGTGTCTGAGAACGACCATTGTTCTGTATCTGTTGCACCATGTTATGTTCGGGAGTGTGGGGGTAGGCAGGGAAGAAAGAGTAGAAAAGATGTCCATTTTGGGGCTCGCTCTCCTCCAGGGCTGGGGTAGGAACAAGAACACACAGAGGACTGCCCACTACAAGCTGGCCTGGGCAGAGGGAATGGTGGCCATTTCCATCAGGGTCAAGTACAGGGACTTCTCCAATACAGTGAGCACACGTTTATGGAAAAAGTGCCTGCCAGCTCCTAGACAGGGTGGTGTAGTCCAGCTGAGCCTTGTTACCTGAGGGTGGGTGGGACTGGGCTGGTGGGGTGTCAAGATTAAACTCTGTGTACTTATCAGGCTAGACCCCTCACTATTTAACCCTTCAGGGAACCCCACAGGCCCAGAAACAGTTTTCTTCACATCCAGCCTAAGACAGGAACTCCCTTTGCCCTGAACTCTAGTGGAACAGAGCTCACAAGATTAGTGAAGCCAGCTATGGAGAGCAAGGGCAACCCCCAGTCAATGTTTCTATCAAGCCACCATTCCACGAAGGAAGACTCCATTTTGGGGGCCAGTATGAGCAAAAGGGTCTGACTTTGGATGGCAGGGCCCAGAATCAGTGCTGGGCTCCTCCAAATGCACATCCCAAGGCAGATCCTGAGCCTCAGGCCCTGCCCCTCTCCTGGGGGACAGTCAGAGCTGTGTGCGCTAAGTTGGAAGGACCTCTTCATTGTCTAACATTAAGCAGCAACTGACAATAGTTCCCCTCACCTACTACCCCTTCTAGAAAAGTGTACCTCCACCTCAGACCTCAGAGGAGAAGACCCCAGGAGGGGAAGAGGTGTGCTTGCCTCTCCCAGGCCCTGCAGGGAGACCAGAGTTCCCATGGAGGTGCTATATCCATTTGGGCAGTCTGAAAACAGGGCGGTGACTGTGACCACGGCATGGGACAACCCTGGCCCTGCCCCAGTGCAAACAGCTCTGACGGCCTGCAGGTGGAAGGGGTGCGAGCTCAGCAAAGAACCCCCAAAGCGGACACAGGCTCCATAAAGACAGCTTTATTGGACACACTGAGTTCTGCCTGACCCCAAGGGCCACAGTCACATTACTTCTGCCTAGGCGGCTTTAGCTTCCTTTCCTTGCTTCCTTTTATCTTCCAGTGCCACAGAAATGATGGGAACATGTTGGAGATCTTAGTTTTGCTCTGGAATTTACAAGGTTCATTTTATTTCCCCAAAGGAGGAGCTTGGTCAAGGTTTTCCTTTGGGACTGACTGTTGTCCCTGGTTCTCAATAACACCATAGAGATGGGGCTGGCTCATAGAAAAGTGGCAAGGGAGGGGACCCCAGGCCTCTCTTGTGACTGTCTGGCTAAGTGTGGGTATGAGGTTCTGGTGAGTTCTCTTTCTGTACCCTGCACCCAGCCCCCAACCCCCTCCCCACAGCCTTAGTCACTCGGTGCCCAGGGTACCCACCTCGATGATGTTCAGCTGCTCCACACTGGAGGCTACCCTGAACTCAGGGCCACTCTGGTGGTAGAGACCATCTGTAACACAGAAGCCACATTAACTGTTGGTGCTGTGGATACTAGTAGCCAAAAGCTAGCTCTGGCCATTGTGTGAAAACTGGGTAAGACAGGAGTGGGCCACACCCTCAACCCCCCAGGCTGGTTACCCTGTGGGTCCTCAGACTCTGGATTCTCCATTTTGTCCATGAGGTCATTGGAATTCCACTTAGTGATGTCCTTCGGGAATCCTTCCTCTTTGACAGGGTTCTCTGCAGGAGAAAGAGGAACTTCAGTGGGAACTGGGGACACACTGGACCTCCTGTGTTCCTGGAGCCCACATATCCAGTGTTCCCAGCTTTCTCTTCTCCCTCCCTGTCTTAATAGAACAGCCAGGTAGCTGCAGACCACTTGGCCTTCTTTCCCCATCACATAAAAGTCCCCATTCACATCATTTAAAAGTGGTGTTTAGTATATTCATTATGCTGTGCAGACATTACCATTATCTATTTCCAAAATATTCTCATCACCTTGAATGGAAACGGCATGCTTTATCACAGCGGTCAGGGTCACAGCACAGTGAGTTCTCATCCAGGCCTTTGCCTGCCCTGGACATCTCGGTGCATACAGTCGCACACTATGTTGTCTTCCAGGCATGACTTTGTCCTCACAGCTCCATGCTTTTGAGATTTGTCTGCTCTGCAGGGTATGGTGACACCTCCTTCCCTTGATGGATTTACCTTTGTTTATCTATTCATAGCTAATGCTGTTTAATGTCCAGAAAGACACAGCTCTGTGAGGATGCTGCTATGGACATGTCATCTAGGACTAGACTCAAATTTCTGCTTCTCCAGAACTGTTCTCAGGGTCAGGCAGCTGCCGAGGCTCAAGCTCATGCTGGCCCTCTCCTTGGGCTGAGGGTAGGCTCCTGGGCAGGATCTGAGAAGGCCGCTACTCTAGCATCTGTGCCTTTCCCAACAGTTTCTTTCTTCCTTTCTTTTCTTTTTTTTTGGTTTTGAGACAGGGTTTCTCTGTGTTTCTCTGGAGCCTGTCCTGGAACTTGCTCTGTAGACCAGGCAGGCTTTGAACTCACAGAGATCCACCTGCCTCTGCATCCTGAGTGCTGGGATTAAAGGCGTGTGTCACCAACGCCTGACCCCTATAGTCTTTTTCAACTATAGGTATTTTTCCTCTTTGAAGGACAAAGAACCAGCTGGGAAGGGAGGGGCACCAAAGATGCCTTTCTTCACTCTTGTCAAGTGTATAGATTGGCTCTGGAGCCCCCTGTGACCCTTTTCCAGGTTGTCTAACTCCAGGACACAAGCCAAGCATCTCCTTTCTTGTTGGACACTGACTCCCCCCGCCCAAGTTCTCCCCCTGTAGGTATGGCTAGCCAATTAATTAAGATGCCACACATGGGAGCTGTCTGCTCCTTTAAGCTATGGTGCCAGAACAAGAGGGCCTTGCTGTCCAGCTGTGGGCATGTTCCCACCACTCTGCACTTCTGTCATTTGTATGCTTTGGGGCTGGCTGGGTTGCCAGCATGCAGCTGGACATATCTTTCTTTCTGGGCCTGCCTGCTGGCCCTGCTGGCCCTTCTGATTTCTTTGAGAACATCTTTGTGGTTCTGGGTGAGCGAGGCAGTGCTTGCATTTCCAGCATGGCTGTGTGCAGCTGTGCTTATTTTGCCATTTGTAGGAAAATGGGAAGTTCATGTAGTTTCTGCTTATTGCTTTTTCTAGAGTATCTACATTAGATGCATATTAATTTGCATTAATTTAACAAAGAAAAGACACAGCACACAATAAAGCAAGCACAAAAATTGAGGATTCTATAAGTCATTCTTCTTATGGACATAAATTATTCTTGGAAAGGCTTTGATAGAGCTGTGTGTCATTTATGAGGTAGGGGTAGGTATGGGTAGGTATGGATATATATATATAGCTATGTAGGTAAGTATGGGGAGGTTGAACCTACCTATTCTCATGCAAGAGAACGGTACCCTCCTTCCATGCCCTGAGTCCTGACTTAAGTCCCTAGACTAAAGTGAGGTGACCTCCCAGTGACCTCATCTCATTCTCTGTACTCTACCTCCATGCCCCAGGCTGTCCTCGACAACAGTACAGATACAGGTCACAGGAACAGTGTAGTGACAGGTGCCTCACATATTCTTTAACAATTCTTTGCATCTGACCCAACAAGACCCCACAGGCTGTAGGAGCTTCCTGCCTACCTTGTGCATCGAAGAACTCTTCATCTGAGCCTTCGTCAGAGTCCCTGGCGATACTCTGCATCCTCCACTCTGAGATGCTATGTCGGGAGGGGCTGGCTGGAAGGCAAAACCCTCTTGTGATGGTCTGGCCTGCAGAGGAAGGCTCTGTTGAGCCAGTCACAGCAGGCAGGGAGTTGTGATGGCACATGGAGGGCTAAGTGGGCATCATCAGAAAAGCTCACTACGGACAGAAATGAAGAAACTAGGGGCTGAGCGTCTAGGGCCCACTTGTGTATAACTGCCCAGCCCTTTGGAGGGAGGGAGCACTCTGCTGTCTTGTCCAGGGAGCTTACTTAGGCTGTGAGCCCAGAGGAGCCCTGGGCCTGCCATAAATAAGTTCCTTAAATGTGGTCACAGCAGGGCTGACAAATAAAAGCGCTGGCTGCAGGGCAGCAGGAAGAGATAGAAGACCCAGGTGTTGGCTCTTCTCATTCCAATGCCAGAAGCCCTGGCCAGGTGCACTGGGATGGGAAGGCATGGGAAGGAGCATGAGTGGCTGCATAGGGGAGACCTTGCTTCATCTTGTGGTCCAGGATCTGGTACCTTGAAGATATCTTCTCTCATTGGGGGTACTGCCAGAATCACTCCCTAAAGTTCCAAAGCCAAAGACTGTCTGGGGCTTATAGGTAAGTCTGGGGGTGTTGGTTGGAAGAAACAGCCTCACTTCATGGTGAAGTCCCACCTAGTACCAGTTAGAATGTGTAAGGCTCCAGAGTTAGATCCAGAGGAAAGAGCCACAGCTACAAGGACACAGCAGTGGCAAGGCTACCCTGGGAACTGGGAAGGTAGGCCTTGAATTGAAAGGCAGCAACCCCAGCTCACCTCCCCGCTTGGAGGACCGTGAGGACTTGGAGGAAGTAGACCACTGCTTCTTCAGGCCCCGCCCCAGGGGCTCCCCATTGCTGCTGCTGGGTTCAGCGGCTGCTGCAGATGCTTGGTCCTTAGTGGGGCTATCCTTGCAGAGCTCTGATGTTCCTTCTTCCTCTGAAAACTGGGCCATTTTTCGGGACAGCATAAGCTGTACTTCCCTTTCCAGTTCTCGGATGTTCTCCATGGTCAGCCCATACCACTCATCCTGCCAGCACCAGGCCTGCCGGTGGGCCCGCACCATCACCCGCCGCAGGCCTGCACGGAGTGGGGGACAGAGGTGGGCTCCTATCAGAGGCCGTGTGTGCTGGGGCACAGCTGTAGGTCAGCTAAGGTCACTACTTATCTGTGCCTCAATTCCTCTGCTGCCAGCCTAGAGAACTGGCTCCCAGATGGCCACAGCAGCTTACTGTGGCTGCACACCTGCAGGGCCAGGCTTGTTGAGTAGATGCCAGCAAATGCCAGGGATTCTCTGTCTTTGCCTCCTCAGCACTTGGATTACAGATATACATCATGGGGACTGGTTGGTTATGTGGGATCAAATCTCAGGTCCTCACAGTTCTGTGGCAAGCACTTCACTGGCTAAGACATCTCCCTAGCCTCATCTTTCTTTAAACAAGAAAAAAGCTGGATGCAGTGTCACATAGCAATCCAAGCACTTGGGCATGGAGGCAGGAGTTCAAGGTCATAAAGGCACCCTTGGCTAATGCTGAGTTGGAGGCCAGCTTGAGTCACATGAGACCCTGCTTCAAAACAAACAGACAAAACAACAAACAAACAAAAAACAAAACACGGACTGGGGAGTGAGATGGCTCAGTGGGTAAGATACTTGCTGTCAAGCCTGGAGTTCAATCCCTGGAACCCACACCATAAAAGGAGAGCTGTCCTCTGACCTCAACAGCACTAGATGCTCTTCCAAAAGACCAGAGTTCAACTCCCAGCACCCACATCAGGCTGCTCACAACCACCTGTGACTCCAGCTCCAGGAGACCCAATACCCTCAAAAAGAAAGTACGTCTCCCTTGTTTGTGGTGTCTCAATGTGTGCTCCTAGATGTTCCTGAGAGTCATGAGTCTAGGGCTCCAAGGGAAGAGGATCAGAGGAGCCTTGGACAGCATTCCTTGGCTGAGAGCTCCCAGACATCTGTTGGTCCACCTGTTCCTTGAACACCTGGGAAGCCCTCGTGGGTGTGAAGGGAACTATATCTGTGCCTCTCTGCCATCTGCAACTTGCAGCCTGTGAAGAGGCAGAGCTATGAACCAGCTAGGGTCTGGACCTCCTCAGGTAGAGGAAAGAAAAGCCTGGGAGCCAGAGGCCCCAGTGGCAAAAGGGGGGACAGCTACAGAGGATCTGGCTTGAGTAGGGTGCAGGCATTGTCGTTGGGCAGTGATGTGGTATCTGCATGAGCAGCAGGCACACTGGTCAGGGACTGCGGTGATAGTGAGGAAACACGCTGGGCACAGGCTTTGGGGTGGCTGTTCTTGGCTGTCAACTTGACAACATCTAGAATTAAATAAATAAAGCCCAAACAGCTGGGCACATCTATGAGAGATTTTTCTTGATTAGATCGTTTGAGGTAGGGAGGCCCACCCTAAATCAGGGCCACACCTTCTGGTGGCAGCCTATATAAAGGACATGAAAGAAAACAGCTTTTGCTATTTTCCTGCTTGTTCTTACAGTTGCCTGCAAGCCTATTTTTTCATTGGTATTAAAGCCTATTGTTTCTAGATTCCAGTATATACTGAAGACCATGTGAGATGTCCAGCCTTTGTGGATCAAACCACTAGTAGCTTCTTGGACTTTTCATTGGGAGGCAGTCATTGTTGGAATATTTGGACCAAAGTACCCTGCCCCTCCCCTCCCCCTCTGTGTATCAGTTCCATTTCTCTAGGGAACCCTGACTTAATACAGGGCCATCTTTTAGGAGTAAACTGTAAATACACAATCCCAGCACATGCAGAATGAAGGCAGATAGGTAGGTGTACCCCACCCCTGTACACACTCACCGGTGTCATGGATGAATCTTTCTATCTTGGACTGCATGCCCCAGTATCGGAACTCCACCTTACAGAGCTTGTAGGCGCACATAATGGGGAGGAGCCGCTTCTTGTATTCCTCAATCCAGTTGTCTGAGAGAGGCCCCCGATGAGTCTTGACTGACTGGAATAGCTTGGGGTCTTCTTCTGTCTTATACTCATTGGGAGGCACAGGATCCTTGACGATGTCGATGATGTCTATGGGGATACCCTGCGAGTGGTCATGTCTGCCCAAATTCTATTCTCCCTTTCCAGGACTCATCATGTATGATGATGATGATGATGGTGTGTATGTGTGTGTGTGTGTGTTTCTGTAACTCCCTTCTAGCCCAGAGCCTTTCCTGTTGCCTTTAGAATGTGTGTGATGTTGGAGATTGAATGTAAGGCTTCACACATGCTAGATAAATGCTCTATCACTGAGCTATACCACCAACCCTACTTTTACTTTTTATTTTAAGATCATATTCTAAGTTGTCCAGGCAGCTTTGACTTGTGATCCTCCCATCTCAGCCTGTAAGCAGCTTTAATACCAGTCTGTTCTACCTGGCCTGGTTCTTGTAGCGTTTTCTGAAGTCAGCTTGACATACCATAGTCCATGTGTGGAGATAAATGAGCCAGTGAACCAAGAAGACCATGGGAAGAGAAATCCCATGAAGAATATGGGGTAAGAATAGACAGACAAGGCTGTAGAAATCTTTACAGAGTAGGGTGGCATTTTGGCCACAGGAGTAGAACTGGGAAGCTAAGAAGGCCCATACAGTACTGATGCTGGACAGAGGTGGAATCCAGAGGAATCACTGGGATGCTTGCTGAGGGCAGGGAACTATTGTGGAGGTAATGGAGAATCAGGAGGCAATGGCCCTTTCTCACTAGACTAGGCTCCTGGATAGCATCTAAGCAAGTAGACCTGTGCCTGAGATTACCCTACAGAAGAGGCTGCAGAACTGTGTTAGGCTCTCAGATGTGTTTTGTTTGACATTTTGTTAAACATTTTATCAATGTTTAAGAACTGGGAAATTTCACATGAAAATCCCCATCTCTGATTTCTCTTGTAAAAGATTTAACTAGGCATAGTGGAATATACTTTTAATCCTAATACTCAGGAGGCAGAGGTGGTCAGATTTCTGTGAATTCTAGGTCAGTCAGGACTATATACTGAGACACTGTCAAAACAAAAAAGCCTAACAAATGGACAGTCTCCTGCACAGTAACATCAGCTGGAGAACAAATCAGCAATGGCCACCATCCCTCCAGCCACAGACACTGTAATGGGCCAGCCCACCCTAGGCATGACATTCACAAATGGTTTTTAGCCAGACTGCACTCCAAGAGTACATAGGCACACTTACAGGAAGGAAAAAGCCAACAGACTTGGCATGCACATCAAGGACATGGAAACCTGTCCTGCCTCACTCTGTCACCCCACCCCCCAGTGGAGATTCCAACCTACTCTCAGGATGAGATCAGGCAAGGGCGGAGGGCCAGAGTCAGAATGGTCTGGGGGTGGGAATGCTGCCTGCTGGGTTTTAGCCTTCATGCTCACCTGTTATCAGCTGGTTCTTTTCCCCAGGAGACAGGTTGAACACATTATTGTTTTCTCCAGTATCGGTCATATAAAAGGTTTCAATGTCAATGGAGAACTTCTCCACAAAGGGACAGGTGAACCTGAAAGAAAGAACATCCATGGGGACTGAACCCTGGAGGGGCTGTGAATAGCAGCTTGTTGGACCAAGATGGAAACAAAGTAAGGTGGGTAGGTGGTGTGGTCGATGGAATGAGAATTATCCCCATAGGCTCATATGTTTGAATACTTGGTCCCTAGTTGACAGGACTGTTTGGAAAGGACTGGTTGGAAGAGGTGTGTCACTAGGGGCGGGCTTTGAGGTTTCAAAGCCATTCCCAGTTAGTGCTCTGTCTCACTTGGCTTTATGCTGATGGAGAAGGTTTAAGCTCTCAGCTACTGCTCCAGCAACATGGATGCCTGCCTGCTGCCATGCTCCCTGCTGTGATGGTGATGAACTCATCCTCTGAAACTATAAGCCCCAATAAACACTTCCTTCTATAAATCACCTTGGCCATGGTATCTATTCACAGCAGTAGAAATGTAACTAAGATACGCAGGGCTAGCTGAGATGTGACAGTCATGTCTATTTCCTATACTTCCATCTTGTCCTAAGAATAGCCAAGCCAGCTGCTGAACTTCCTTGGTATGGTATGGTGGGAATGCATGCAGAGCCACTGGAGTCAGTAGGTCTGAGTAGACACTCCTGGCACATAACACCAGCAAGAAGCCCCCACTCTGACAACAGAACAGCTCTTCTATGAGATGAAGAAGAGCTCGTTGGAACCCAAAACTAGCTCTCAGCATTTTCCAGGTGTGGGGTTTGTGTGGAAGAAGCCCTGGGAAGCTAAAAGGGAGTTCCCTTGCTCAGTAAGAGCTAGCACTGAGCTCTACTGGGGTTCTGGAAAAAGCCTTGCTTACCATGTGATAAAACACAAAACATGGGATAAAACAGAAGCTGACAGTCCCAGAGCTGGGAGACCTTGGCCCATCTGGTCTACTTTCAGTTCACACTTCTTCCCAGCAGGCTGTCTCTGCTCATGGGAACTTAGTGAATGTTCATTCCCTGAACTTTCCTAGATGCCAGTCCTTGTATAAATCCCTGCCTTCATGACATCCATTGGCATTTCTTGGAGGCAAGCATACAGGGGCATCTGTCCCTTTCCTGCATGTGACTACCTGTGAACCATCAGGGGACATGTATGAGATGAAGTTTGATGCTTTTAGGGGTACAGGGGTTGAACTTGCCAGGAGAGTTCCTGGACACATGCTGCAGTGTTCCCCTAGCAGACGGCATGCTGAGGAGTAGAGGCAGGCACACCTGGTTCGGGTGTAGGGGTAGGCGTTCCAGGACTCTTCTACTACCCGCAAGGCTGCCTTGGGCAAGATGGAGCGGAACCAGCTAGGGATGTGCATGCCCACATGGTACACCTTATGAGTGTACTGGCCAGAGCCACCAGGACCGTCTGTGTAGGGCCGGTTCTCCAGGATCTCCACGCCACTGCCTTGTCCATAGGTCTCATTTCGGCTTTTCTTCTATGGGGGAAAAACATGTTGATGTGTGGTCAATGTAGAGAAGAGGCTCAGATGACAGAACAGGAAAGGTCTTTGGCCTTGAGTCTGGCTCTTTCTGTGTCATTTAAGGACACCCCAGCCTCTTAAATCTACACTGTGGCTCTATGAGCCCCAAGCCTCCTGATGGAAGTGAACAGAGTCCTGGGTTTCCTCTAAATCCAAGTATTAAAAGCACAAATCATTTATTTGACTCCAATCTATCCTAGGACTGAGCACTCCCAAGATGCTCACTTTTTTCCCCCTTTCCCCTTCTTCCTCCTCCAAGCTGGCCTTAAACTTCAACTTGCTTAATCTGCTTTACTCTGCCTCCTAAGTGCTGGGGTTTAAGGTGAGCATGGCCACAGGAGTTCTCTTCTTTCGTTTTTTTTGTTTTTGTTTTTTGAGACAAGGTCACACTATGTAGCCCAGAATGGTCTTGATTTGCATTTATCCTGATTCAGCCTCCTGCTGGGATTAAAAGTATGTGCCATCACACCAGTGTTAGATGCCCACTTTTCTGCTTCTACTCAGTTTTGTACTGTTTGTTCCAGCCACAATAATTAGGCAAGAGAAAGAAATAATGAAGGCATCCAAACTGGAAAAGAAAGAGTAAATCATTTTAGTTTGTTGAGAACACAATCTTTATATAGAAAACTCTAAAGAATTTTCCTTAAATCTCTTAGGCTTAATTAAATGAATTCAGCAAAGCTTCAGAATACAAAATCAACACACTAAGCTGAGGAACACAAAAAGGAAACTGGTTGCATTTACAACAGCATTTGCAAGAACAAACAGGAGTACATTTAAACAGAGAGGTGAAAATGTGTACACTGAGGATCGCAGAACCAAAAGAAATTAAAAGACCTACACAACTAGAAAACATCCTGTCTTCATAGGTTAGAGGACTCAATGCTGTTAAGACAACAATAATCCCCAAAGAAACCTGCAGGACCCATGCAACTGTCAGCAAAATTCTAGGGTAGAAACAATAAATGGATGCTATAATTCATATGTTATTGCAGAGATCCCAAACACCTGAAAACAACAAGAACAACAAAAACTAAAGCAAGCTGGGATCTCATACCTCCCTGTATCTTACAAAACCTTGTACTTGAGTGCTGTATTACAACAGCCAGAAAGTGGAAGCCATCTAACTGACCACTTGCTAAAGAAAGGGTATACACTGGACTGGGGAGTGAATGGCTCAGTGAATAACAGTGCTTGCTGTGCAAGCATGAGGACCTGTGTTCAGAAACCTGGAAGCCATGTAAAGCCATGTGGCTGCATACATGTCTGTAACCCCAGCACTAGCGGGCAGACACAAGAGGATGTAGGGCTTGCTGGCTGCCCCAAATGAAAGACCTTGCCTTAAAACAATAAGGTGGAGAGTAAAAGAATAAGAGCAGGGCACCATCAGCCTCTGCATGTGAAGAAACTGTTTGCTCAGGACTTCAGGGGTCCTCGGGACACACAGGTTTGCTGGGGGCTGAGAAAATTCTGTTTCCAGACCTGGCATTATCCACAAGGATATATTCATTTTCTGTGAGCCCACCACAGCAATGCTTATGACCCATGTACTTTCTGTATGTGCAAATTCTTGAATTAAAAATAAAGAATGGGGCTGGAGAGATTGCTCAGAGGTTAAGATCACTGGCTGCTCTTTCAGAGGTCCTGAGTTCAATTCCCAGAAACCATATGGTGGCTCACAACCATCTGTAATGAGATCTGGTGCCCTCTTCTGGCCTGCAGGCATACATGCAGGCAGAACATTGTATACACAGTAAGTAAATTGCAAAAATAAATAAATAATAAAGAATGATGGTTGGTGTGCTTGGCCCTAAATCAGACATATACATTACCCCATCTAAAGCTCAAGGAGCATAGTGGAATTGGAGACAGAAAGAATGTAAAAGCCTGAAGATGGGGAGGTGTTTGCAAAAAGTTGTCTTTTGGACACAATAATATCACTGTGTTCGAGGAACTTACTGCAGCTATGGTTGCTACACAAAGTTCTTCAAGAATGGGGGAAGGGCTCAGCCAGGCCTTTGGCAGTTGATAGTGGCCTGGGGAGGGGCTGTCAGCTGTCACTTTATTCAGTGGTGTAACCATTGATAAGTTGCCCATGATCCAGTAAATATATTTGTACCTGTGCTCATGCAAGCAGGCCTGGTTAAACTCAATGGGCTACATGCACACAAGAGACATGAAGGCAGGAAGGGCCTTATTGGGGTTCAGTGGTTTGGAGCAAAAATGAGATTGTGCAATGGCAAGGGGGTGAAGACAACTAAAATTCATTATACACATGTATAAAACTATCAAAAAATTAACAATAAAACTATGAAGAGCCAAAAAACAAACAAACAAACAAACAAACAAACAAAACGCCAGGTGGTGGTAGTGCACACCTTTAATTCCAGCATCAGGAGGCAGAGGCAGGTGGATCTCTGTGAGTTCAAGGCCAGCCTGGTCTATAGAGTGAGTTCCAGGACAGCTAAGGCTGCACAGAGAAAGCCCATGGGGTAGGGGAGAGTCACGACTGTGAAGAACAGCTGGGCTGCAATTCTAGCAGAAGCAGGGACGCCATGAATTCCAGTTCAACTGGGCTATTCAAACAAACAAACAAACAAACAAACAAACAAAGAAATAAACACTCTCTGAAAATAACCATCACCAAAACAAAAAAGCAAACAGAATTCCGGCAAGGCTGATCAGAGGGTAGGCAGTGGCAGGCTCCTTGAGTTCAATCCCTGGGAACCACATGGTAGAAAGTAGAACTAATTCCTGAAAGTTGTCCTCTGACCTCCATACATGTGCTATGGAATACATACCTCCCAGCCCCCCAAAACATAAGAAAAAACTTTTTTTTTTTTTTTTTTTTTTTTGAGAGAGAGGTTCTTTCTATGTTGTTATGGCTCACTCTGTAGCCCAGGCCGGCCTTGAACTTGCAGAGATCTGCCGGCCTCTGCTATCCAAGTGCTGGGATTAAAGGCATGTTCCACCATGTCTCGCCCAAATAAATGTAATTTAAAAAAAATTGACGAGAAACCCAGAGCTATCCAAGCCAATGAGGTGTCTGCCTCCAAGGCACACTGCAATGCAAAGCTACCATCACAAAAAGCTCCGGCCTTCAAGGGCAGCTGGTCTTTGTCTGCCTCTGGAAGACAGTGAACTCTAGCTTGTGGCAAGGAGTGTGGTCTGCAAAGTTCCAAAATTCACGTATGTCTCAGGTTTGTTTCTAAGAAAGAACTTAGGGTTCAGGTTTGGAGGCCCTGGAAACAGAGAGGTGAGGAGGGTCCAGCTGCTCAGACTTAGTCATTGATGCTGCCAGTTGGTAATGAGGACACGGGACCGAGAAGAGCTAGGCTTGATCTGTAAGGGATCAGATAAGGTCATCATGGAAAATATGGGGGCTAAGATGCACATGCTGTGGGCAAGGAACAAGCTGGGGAAAGGAGGAGCCCCAGAGGGAGTGTCAAGCCTGAACAGACACCTTCTGGACCCTAGTGCAGTCTATACCTCATCCTCAGATGGGTAGAATGGGGCACTCCATATTCTGTGAGTGGAGAAACTAAGGCACTAGATGCAGCTCACTCAAGGTGACAGCTAATTCCCAGACTACAGGTACTTGGGACATCGTAGAGACAGAGAGAAAAAAAAGCTGCAGATAGCTTGAATCTCAGGAACCACACAAGCATCCCCTCCTGTGGGTGGGCCTGTTCCTAGACTACTGGTTTGTAAGAGTGAGGACAGCCATGCCTAAAGCGGTGCTGGCAGATACCATGTGTAAACAGGAATACATATGCCTCACTGTCTCCTCCAGGTGGTGGTCTGAGTGTTTCTCTTCAGAACCTATCCAGACCATGTAAGCCCTGCTCTGGAGCCAGGCACAGGGAACCTGGGGAGACACCTAGTGATGCTGGGGATGGAACTGTGGGTCCTGGGGTCAGCATGTGACAAGGGAGACTATGACCTTTTACCAGGCTTAAGCACTGGGACTACTGGTCAGGATGCCTAAGTCCATGTGATGTTTCTGTACACATGTGTGAGACAAGCATGTATGTGTGTGTGTGAGCCAAGAGCCTATGGATTCAGGGCTCTGTTAGGCAGGACAGCAGGACAATGTTGTTAGAGCTGCCTGTAGATGGATATGGTGTATGCTCATCATTTATGAAGCTAAGATAAGAGGAGTGTTGTGTGTTTGAGTTCAGTTTGGGCTGCATATATGGGGAGGGAAACAAAGACTCGCTGGGAGGACATTTGTCACGGATGGAGAAACTGAGGAACAGGAATCAGATGTGATTCCACTCAGCAAAATGACAGCAGGGGGAAGGGGCAGCAGGGGTTTTGGCAGGGACCCCAGCAGCACACAGGATCACAATCTTTCCAGTGGACACGACTTTCTCACTGGCTGCTACTGACAGCTTACTAGAAATACATTTGCTGATATAAAAGCTAAAATTCTCAGAAGAAAATGCAGAAATTAGGTTTGTTATTTTTTTCCCCCAAGAGAGGGTTTCTCTGTGGCTTTGGAGCCTGTCCTGGAACCTGCTCTGTAGACTAGGCTGGCCTCGAACTCACAGAGATCCTCCTACCTGCCGGGATTAAAGGCGTGCACCACCAACACCCAGCAGGAATTAGCTTTTATGACCCTGGATTAGACAATGGTCTATAAATGTGACCCTAAAACTCAGATTATTTAAAAAGACATTTGGAGGGGGGGCTTGGCTTGGTCTGATCTTAGGTGGGACCAATGTTTATTTATGGCAAATGGGGTACCTTGTCACTCACGTGTGCAGATGGTAGCAATGCCTATACAGAGGATGGGATGTAGTTCCTAATAGAGGCAGAGATGGGCAGAACTGACTTCCATAGTCCACAAGGGAAGCTGCAAGTGTAGCCCTTCAGCAAGAAACTAGCAAAAACATAAATCACAAAAGACAGATAAACTAGATTCAATGAAAATTAATAACGTGTTCTACAAGAAGAAAGTTAAAAGAACTTGTATAATGAGGCTTAAAGGTGGTGGTGCATGCCTTTAGTCCCAGCACTTGGGAGGCAGAGGCAGGCAGATCTCTGTGAGTTCAAGGCCAGCATGGTCTACAATGCTACACAGAAAAACCCTATCTCAAAAATCAAAACAAAAAAAGATCTTGTATAATGACATAAGAAAACTTGCAAATAACATCTGGTGCCAGGAATTTGTACCCAAAATATAAAGAGAATGCCTACAACTCAACATCAGATCAATAACACCTTCACAAATGGTACAAATACCTGAGCAGTCATGTCTCCACAGAAGGCATACAAATAGCCAGTAAGTGCTTGAAGGATGCTTAATAAAAGAAGAAACACAAACCAAAACCAGAGAGGGAGCACTAAGCTGAATGCAGAAACCAGAACCCTCATGCATAGCTAGTGGGGGTGGAAACAGAGTGAACCAGCAAGTCTACAGGTAGGCATACAGTCAACACAAAGGAAAACATATTTACTCACAGACTTCTGGATGATACTTATACACAATCACCAAAAGGCAAAGATAATTCAGATGTCCATCAGCAGATGGGAAAACAAACATGGTACATTCATCCAGCAGAACAAGCTTCCAGACACAAAGGGGAATAAAACTGACACTGGATGAAAGGTGGATGAGCCCTGAAGACATATTAAGTGACAGAAGTCAGGCACAAAAGGCTACAAATCATATGACCCCATTAATGAAAATGTCCAGAAGAGGCAAACCCCAGAATTCAAAGGCCAACTGTTGGCTACCAAGGACTGGAGTGAGGACAATGGAGCATTGTACACTAAAGTTACCTCACAAACTAGCTCTCCTGTAACACACTCAAAACACAGGGAAAGAAACTGACCCCACTCTGGGAAGAAGCCTCAGTGAGGGCTGGCTTGTGGGCTTGAGGTCTGTGGAACCTGTCTTGATTAATTAACCAGTGTGAGAACACTCGGCCCACTGTGGTTGGCATCATTCCTTATGTTTGGGTCCTGGACTGTGTACTAAGCATGCAGAGGCAGGGAAGGCCCTTCTTCTGTATAGACTTACTCAGCAGGGCCAGCATGCCATCTTCCTCACAGGTTCTAGGGACATCATCCCACCCTTCTAGCCTCTGTGGTATGTGGCTGCCTAGCCCTTTCATCTTATCCTACTTGCCTCCTACCTGAGTTGCTGTGTCCCTTCCTCTTTTTATAGGGACAACAGTTAAGTCAACCTGGAGTAAGTCCTGAATTCATGATAATCTTACCTCAAAAGCCTCAACTAATTATATATACACAGACCCAAGTCTAGATGAGGTCATAGTCTTGAGGTTATATGTGAATATGAATTGAAACCAGGCATTACTCAACTAGCTAGGTAGTTATCTTGATGACCTCTTGTGGTTAGCCTCCAGCTTGTCTGTCAGAGAAACAACACTGTTGATCCTCCTCCTGCCTAATAGAGGCCCCTTGCCTCCTGGAGTGGTCCTTGTGTCTCCTGCACAGCCACACAGGCCTTTCCCCAGTGGTAGTGACTCTATGAGCAGGTGACACCATACCAGCCTTATCACCTACAGCATGCCCTCAAGTTATATGAGTATTTGAGCAAGGGACATGTGCATGAAGGGCATCCTGCTCCAATCCCTAAAGCCATGATGTCAGAGAAGGAGAAGATGTGGCAGACTAGGAGACTTCTGTGTTCCAAGTGTAGAAAGGCAACCAGCTGTATCTCCATAGGACTGGCTTCTTGGGGCCAGCTGTTCTCCCCTGGACAAGCTCTTTGACATCTCTAGGCTGCCTCATTTGTGAACATTATCATTCTGCACTAAAGCGGGTGATGTACTTCAGGTGTAGGGCACCCAGGCTGTTGCCATCACCGGATGAGGGCTATGGATGGTTGTAGTCCCCAGTGAGATGGGCATGGAGACTCGAGGGCATCGAGGACTGCTGGATCTATGCAGCAACCCACATAAACTAGGGTACCTCCATGCAGTAGACATTCAACAAAGGTTGGTCCAAAGAATCAATAATCAAGGGATCTAATCCTCACGATCACTGGCACTCTGGAGGCAGTGTATCCCAGTTAAGCCAGCCTTCCACAGGCTGGTCCCTGGGGCCCCACTGTCCATAGTAACGAAGGGACCAACATGCCCTCATAGATGTGGCTTAGCCATACAAGGTCTCCTCAGCCTCCCTATGCTCTGCCCACACAGGAAGCCACTCTCACATCCCTGCCCATGACCATTCCTAAACAGTGTGTAGTGCTACCCACTCTTGGAGCCTTGGGTGGCAAACAGCCACCCAACCTCCATGGGACCTGCTGAAGGAAGGCACAAAATGGGAAACCCCTCTCCGACAGCTGCTTTCAGATCTGTCCAGGGTACTGACCAAGTCCATCTGCCCCATCCCCACCTGTCTCCAGCCAGCAAGGTCTTTGCTTAGTACCCCCTAGAGGACAGACTGCATGGGTAGTGCAGTGATTTGCACTAGCCTTGACTCCGTGGGTACAGAACTTGCTCAAGCAGGGGAATGGTTCTGACTCACCAGCTTGGTCTTTTCCACAACCTGTTCCAGCTGCTGCCAGATGAGTCTCCTTGCTATTCAATCAGCTGTCTCCAAAGGCCTTGCAAACATGCCGCCTCCTACAGCATCTTCCTGGGATGTACCTAGACCTGTCTCCCATTTCTCAGCTCTTGCCACTCCTACCTGGCTTTCATTTGGTACATCCCCTGAAATAGTCTTCACACAGGTGTCGCCAGAATGCTGTGCTACCCTGGCATGACGGGCACACAGTGAGCTGTGCACACATCCAGGTACATCCTGTGACTGTGACATATGTTCACCCTACAGTGGCACAGGCCCCCAGGAACTCTGGGTTCTGAGGCACACAAGACAAAGCCCATAGCAGGAGCAGAGAAGCAGATGGGTGGGGGCTAGGAAACAGGCACCCAGAGGTCCTTTGGCAGTAGAGAATGCTGGGTATAGAAATTATCTGTTGGTCACACATGATGAGTAGGGCCTCCAGAGATAGAAAACTGGCTGTGAGTGGGTGTCTCAGGAACAGGAAGGACATAAGCACCTAAGTTCCAGTCCCCACATCTAGATAGCCTGAGCTGGCCTCTTGCTGAACCACCTGTTCTGCCCTCAGGCCTATTGGCCACAGCTCACACCACTTTCAACAGGACCATCTGGGAGAAGACTATAGGATAAGGGGTGGGCAAAGCAGGCCTCCTCAGGTGCCTCCCTTCCTGTACTGGATGAGCAGGGCTCTCTGTCTGCCCCCACTGTTTCCTGACCCCAGTCTGACATTGACTCTCATCTCTGAGGCTGGGAGTGGTTTCCTCCTGACCCCACCAGAAGCCCAAAGCCTTCAAGAACCAGACAGACCCCCTGGAAGCTGGGGGAGCCAAGTTCCAAACTTGGCTCAATTTTCCCATCTGTTAATAGGAAAGTTACTTTTGAGGGCCCTTCCAGGACAATACTGTTTAAGAAACTTATGTAAGGAATTGAGGGGCCAAGTATGGTGGCACATGACTTTAATCCTTGCACCCAGGAGGCAGGGGCAGGCAGATTTGTGAGTTCAAGGCCAGCCTGGTCTACAAAGAGGTCCAGGACAGCCAGGGGCTGCTACACAGAAATCCTGTCTCTTAAAACACAATAGAACAAACTAAAACAAAAACAAACAAACAACAAAAACAACAGTGAGACTCAGGAAGATTCACTTGTTTGTTCCCCAGAGCCAGTTCATCTGGGACAGCCTACATGTCCTGCAGAGCAAAAGATCCTTAGCTGTGCTATTGTCTGGAAACAGATCACACCTCAACCTCTAGATAAGCTGCATATACTGGCCCTGGGGTCACTGATATCAAGATGGAACCATGGTATTTCTGCTAAAACAAGTGGTGCTGCCTTTGTTTGCCACACGGGGACTCAACTCTCCCTGACTTTCTGCCACTATAGGGCATGAGGAAAGCCTGGAAGACAACCTTAGTTTTTTGGGCAGAGTGTGGGGTCCTCTCCTAGGGAGCCTGGTTTTAAAGGGGCTACACTGACCATGAAAGCTTACAGAGAGGTATATCAGACTTGTGTGGCTCTCAAGCTGATAGGAACTGGAGTGAGACTGTGCATGTTTGTACATGCACATGCACACACACACACACACACACACACACACACACA
Source organism: Cricetiscus sungorus (assembly GCA_030556225.1). Classification (NCBI taxonomy): domain Eukaryota; kingdom Metazoa; phylum Chordata; class Mammalia; order Rodentia; family Cricetidae; genus Cricetiscus; species Cricetiscus sungorus. The sequence continues at coordinate 24,984,108 of JANBXA010000044.1, read as the reverse complement.
CACACACACCTGTACATGTATATGCTGGAAGCTCACGGCAGCAGAGAGGGGCACTTAAGAGGGTTAGACACACATGACCTAAAAGGTAGGAGATGCTTCTACTTAGTACAGTCTCAGCTAGCAGATCAATATTTACCAAAAGACAGTACAAATTGGCCCACTGGTCTGTGTGGTCAGGATACAGATGTGAGTATTACACAGATGCTGTGTGTGGGTCGCTTCACACTTAAATTGACTGGAAGCATGAGGACTGATGCTAGAAAATGAGGTGTTTGGTGGGGCTGGTAATAATGACTCCATGGTTGAGAAATACCTTGGGGCACTCCAGTGGCTAGAGGACATACTGCTGGACCCTGAATATCCAACCCGGGAAGCCAGTGGAGCTGCACTGCCATGGCCAAGGACCACTGCTGGAAAGAGAACTAAGAAGCTGCAGGACAAATAGCAGCATCAGTAGTTGAGTCTGGTCCTTGAACAGACCAAGTTATTTCCAGAATGCTCAGAGCAAGGGCCTGTTTAAGCCCTTCCCCTATCAGCTCTCTAGAAATAATTAAGGGGTAAGTGGTTCAAGAGGGAATTGAGTGGTGCTTCTGAAGCATCTCAGAGCAAATAGTCCCCCAGAGAGGCTAGGGGCACTTCCTGCTCTTTTCCCAGCTGAAGCACTCCTGTGGGAGCTGACTAAACTCTAGTGGCTTCAAGTTCCTCTTAGACAGGTACTGAGTTCCTAGGCAGAAGGTGTAAGCCCATCAGAAACCAGGTAGGAAAAGTCAGGCATGGTGGTGCACACCTTTAATCCTAGTACTCTGGAGGCTAAGGCAAGCTGATCTCTGTGAGTTTGAGGCCATCCTGGTCTACAAGGTGAGTTCTAGGACAGCCAGGACTGTTACACAGAGAAACCCTGTGTCAAACAATAAAAACAAACAAACAATCCAGATATGGGTGGAATCCCTGAGGGCTGTGGCCTGCCCCAACCCTACTTACTGAAGGTTCAGTATGATGCAATGTCTATACACTAAGAAGCCAGTCAGATACAGGGCCCAGTGGGTAACAGGGACAAGAGGCTTCAATATATATCCAGAAAAGCCAGAGCCAAGCCAAGAGATGGCTTATAATGGGGTAGAGGCTCTAGGCCCTCGGCATTGAGGAAAATCTCCAGGGTGGTATGAGAGAAGGGTAGCTGTAAAGCTGGGATGGAAAATTCTAAAGAGCAGACTCAGCCAGACCCCAGCAGTGTGGGCAGGGGGCTGGAGGTCTCAGGAATGAACAGTATGGCTTCGGGTCTGTGTTCTTGGCTGATCAAGCACTGTGGAGAAAGTCTGGGAGTGTTTCTTGGAGTTCCTGTCAGACCCTGGGAGTCTAGAGTGAGGAGCCAGGAGCCAGGTCGTGTGCTTATTAGCCTTATCTGCCTCACATGCCCCCATTTTAAATAAGGTGTTGGGACTAAACATGTCTCCTCTGGTTCCTACAATGAAGCACCAACTCCCAGCCTGATGATCTACAGAGATGTGCATCTAGGAATTACTTAGATTTACATGGGGTCATGTGATTGGGATTAATATAGTTGTCAGTAGAAGAAAAACTACTGTCACATGCCCACCCAATGTGAGGACATGTGACACTGTAGAAGACAACTCCCATCAGAAGCCCACCCTGCCCGTCCTTGATCTAGGACGTGATCTCCAAAACAGTAAAGAAGGGCAAGATACTCCGTGACAGGAGCCTGGGCTGAGACCCATAATAACAGCTGATACAGGGGATGGGTAGTAATGGGAAAAGGATACTAGTATTATGGCTGTGGAAATACAGTGGCAGCAAGACAATCTGATCCCACGAGAACACAGTGTGCCAAGGTGAAGCACTTCAGACACAGACACTAATAGCAGTCCCTGTCCATGGGCAGTACCCGGTGGTGTAGGCTGGGATCCAGCCAACTTAATCTGGTCCGGCTGTCTCTCTGAACTCACCTGTATCATGTACAACTGTGCGATGCGGTATTCCTCCACGGTCAATGGCAGGGGAATCCGGTATTCCTTTATGATCATCTTGGAATCCACGCCTTCCCGGCGGCAGAGAACTGCGTGCTTGTGGGGACTTCCTAGGCAAGATTCCTTAAATAACCATGACAGAACTCACTGAGGACCCTGGAAAGACAGAGAGAGACAGATTCACTTTTCTGCAACATCTGGTGAACATGCTAACAGGAAAGTCGATGTCTGGACCTGAGACTAGAATTCTCTTCTCAACCCTCTCAAGCCAACAGTGACCTGGAGCAAATTCCTAGCCTCTCTGGACTGCTTTTTCCCTGTTTGCTAAGCAATCTTCAAGAGCTCCTGGAAGGACTAAGTGAGAGACTGTGTGAACTCTCCCATCAACAGTCTCCAGGAAGTAAAGGGTCAGCCCCCACCCTGAACAGGTGTCAGCTGTTGCCTTAGAGGTTCACGACTGTTATGTTGGGGCTGAGTACAGGTCTCACAGATGGGGAGGGGTGGAACAGGAATGGCAGTCAGGTTTCCTGTGACCCAGGGCTGGTTAAGTGGTAAGAGTAGCTCAGGGTATCAATCTGTACATAAATATCACCAGGGTTCTACAGCACATGTGAGTCCCCACTACCTGAGAAACCTTCAGATCAGCCAAGAGATGGAAAGAGACCCTTCACAACATTTAGGGAGAGCCCTAGAGATGGGGTAGAGCTCGCCTGTATCAGCCTCAAAGACTTCACTGAAGGCAGGGCCATTAACCTAATGCTCGTGTGTGTGTGTGTGTGTGTGTGTGTGTGTGTGTGTGTGTGTGTGTGTGTGTGTGTAGCACCAACTCAAGTTCCCACATGAACATCCTTTCAACCAATCAGAGCCCATCTCTTTACATAACCAATGAAGCTGAACTGGCTGGTATCTGTTGGCCAGAGAGAAGACAAGACCTGGACACACAGGTGATCTCAGACCTGTGGGGCTCTCAGAAACAGTGTGCCCGCTCACCGCACCAGGGTAAACACAATGACTCTGACACACTCTCTAGACAGCAAACAGTCTAAGCTGACTGCCCTTTCAGGCTCTTAACTAGTCATGTACACAGTAGACCCCCTGTTCTGGCTTCCTAGTCCACCAGGCTGCAGGCTTCCAGTCTAGGGTCAAAGCAGGATCTGCGGGATGGACAAAGCCTATTCCTTCAAGGTCTCAACCGGGCAAAGATGTCCAGGGATGAAATCTTGGAGCCTGGCCACTCGTCTCTTGGCTTCCAGGGGCTTCATAAGTACACATGTAAAACATGTACATGATGACACTCTTTCCAAAGACAAGCTGCCAAATGAACTGCAACCACACAGACAGCATCCACCCTTCCATATGCAACCCGAGGACAGAGACACCGCACAGACACTAAGGCAGAGGATTGTGGGTGGCTCCCACAACCCAGGTGGAGCTGGCTTGCGAACAAAACTTAGTCATAAGAGCACTCTGAGGACTGTCAGACAATGAAGGCCAAGACTGCAACTTTATCCCAGGCCGTGTGAAGTACAGGGACCATGCTCTGCTCACATGGAACTATGGAGGCGAGAGGAAGGCAAGCTGGGGCTCAGACAGTAGGAAGGAACAAACAGCTCAGTTGGTTGCCACCAACTGCACAGTGACCAACAGCAACAGAGGACTCAGTTCCAAGAGTGACAAAATGTGACAGGAGAACATAGTTTGTCATTCCCCGAGAAATCTAACTGCAAAACTTAACACTGTCTTCCTAGTTTTGAGGCCCCCCAGGACAAAGTGCTGTGAGGGAGGGAGGAAAATAAGCACAGGAACTTAGTATATGTGCTGTTTAAGTGACTACATGAGACACATGAGAAAGTCTTCAACAATAGAGGTGAAATCATAAACAAACAGGCAAAACATAACATGAACAGCCAGAATGGTGTGGGTGGATTTGATGAACTCACACAAAGTGAACTGGAGAAGAATAAGACAGAAATGCAGTTGTGGAAGCAACAGAGAAGCTAACACATATGTAACTGGAGTACACCTGGAGCATGACAGGGTAATGAACTGGGGGCCTAAGTACTGAACAGGCACTGAACACTTTTTTTAAATATAATTTTTAATGTGCATTGTGATGTACACATGAGAAGCCTGAGGTCAATGTTAGATGTCTTCTTCTGTTACCTTTCATCTTATATTCTGAGACAGTGCAATGTCACTGAGCCTGAAGCTCAGTGTTTTGGTTATAGTAGCTGAAGAGTGAGCCCTTGTGATCTTGTCTCTACCCACTTCCCCAGCACTAGAATACAGTCAAATGAAGTTACATCTGCGTACTAGAGAGTCTGAACTCAGGCCCTCATGCTGGCACAGCAAGCACTTTACCCACTGAGTCTTCTCTATGGCCTTCCAAAATTTCTTAAATGGCCTTCCAAAATATCTTAACAAGATAATAAATAAATTAAATGAAGACCTAACCCTACAGATTAGCTCATAGTCTATGTTCTAGTAAAGATAAACTGGTGTTACAAATAATAGCAAGACACATTCTGAAAAATTCGGTGACTTTAAAGGACAGAGAAAAAGAAATGTAAGTAGGAGGTGCAGAGAGATGGGTTGGGGAGAATCAGACTTCATAACAATATGATTTTAGAAGTCTGTACAGTAATATCTGCAGAGCTCTAAGAGACAGAAATTAGAAACCAGAATTTTATACTCAGCTAAGTCATTTAGGTATGACCAGAAAATACTCTGAAATATGAATTTAGAGGCTTAGACATGGATAATGTCTTCTTTAAAAATATCATCTGGTATTAAAACCCAACAAACCAAAGATAAATCATAATAAATTCATCCATGCAAAATCAAGATGTAAACAAAGTAATTTTGCAACTTTGACAATTATGGTTACTGAAGTATATGAAAACATCAACAATGTATAATAATACAATTAGCAAAAACTGGGAGTGGAAGAATGAAGTTAGAAATGTAACTGCCTCTACTCTCACAGCATAGAAGTTGGTTCATTATGTAAAGAAATCAATGTGTGATGAATAGTCAAATACACAGTTAAACTGCTATATAATGGTGAATGCTATATATTTATCTAAACCCACAGAATATACAACCAAGGGCTCAGTAGTGAAGAACACTTAATTCTCTTTCAGAGGACCTGAGGTTGGTTGCTGGCGCCTATGTCTCACAGCCTGCATCTCCAGCTGTGTGAACACGTGTCAGCGCATCGGAGGTAACAGAGGAACTACTTTGGGTGGGCAACACTGCTCAGTGGGTGAAGACAGTTGCTGTGTAATGATGCAAGCTTGATGACCAACGTCTGAGTCCCTGAAATCTATGTAAAAGTAGAAGAGAAATGACTCTACCAGCTTGTCCTCTGGCCTCCACACATGTGCTAAGGCACACATGCCCACCCCCACACCATACATATATCACACACATACTCCCAATAACAGATATTTGGAAGGACCACATTGGTGTAGGAAAGTAGAATTGGGGGATGTTGATGGGAGCAAGAACCTTATCAGACTCTCCATTTTCCACTTAATTTTAAGGTGGATTTAAAATTGCCTTAAAAATAGAACTTATTATTGAAAAAATTAACAACTCCAACGTTTAAAAAGTCCTTTTCTTAGAAAGCAGATTAGAGATCACTAAGGAACTGAGGTACAAGGAGTCACTGCTTAATGGTCAGAGTTTTCATTTAGGTAAAGAATACACTTTGAAAGTGGCAGTGGCAATGCTGTAGGACACTGGGGATGCTCTTAATACTACAGAGTGGAATGCTGAAGGGTGGTTAAAATAGCAAATTTTTCTTTTTCTTCAATGCTATAGATGGAACCCGGGGCCTGTGCCTGTTAAGCAAACATTCTACCACAGAGCTAGAGCCCAGCCCTTTAAAATGGAAACTTTTATACTGCATATGCTGTATCATAATCTAGAAATTCAAAATAAAATATCCCAAGACCATTGAGTTGTACATTTTAAATGCATTAATGGAATGGGTGTTTGAACTGCATCTCAATAAAGCTATTTTTAGAAAAAGCCTTTTTTCCTTAACCTTTTGGAGACTGTTAGTACAATGAAGAAAGTGTTTTTCCGGTTTAGCAATTCTTTTCTGTTTTATTTTAAATATATGCAAATAATGTGACGGCTAATCGTGATTGTCAACAGGAGTTAACTGAAGCCCAAGTACTGGGGCACATCCTGAAGGGTTTTCTTGATTGGATCATCTGAGGTGGGAAGACTCACTGCAAATCTAGATTATCTGAGGTCAGAAAATACACCATAAATATGGACTACCTCTTCTGGTGGCAGCCCACATAAAGGAACATGGAAGAAGGAAGCTTTTGTTCTTTGCCTGCTTGCCCTCACTCTTGCTGGCAAGTTCATCTATCCTGCTGCTGAGGCATTCCTTCACTGATGTTTGAGCCTACTTCTGCTGTGGAATAATCCTTTTGAATACTGTGAATATGTATTACTCTGATTGATTAATAAAGAGCAGATTGGCTGATGGCTAGATAGGATCATCAGGGCATAGAGAAGTCTGAGAAGAAGGGTGGAGTCTTGGGAGTTAAAAAGGAGACACAGATGAAGCAGGAGATGAACATGCTGTGCTGAGATAAGGTACTGAAAAATGTGGTAAAACATAGATAAAATATGGGTTAGCTTAATATGTAAAAGTTAGTAACACGCCTAAGCTATCAGACAAGCACTTATCATTAAAAATAAGTCTCTGTGTGGTTATTTAGGAGCAGTTCACTGGACAGAGCTAACAAAAAACTCAACCTACATATTCCTTTGGGATTTTGGTGTATACTGAAGACCAGCTGAGACATCCAGCCTCAAGGACTAAACAATCACCAGATTCTTGTTTTTTTCCTTAGGAGACAGCCATTATTGGAATAGCTGGACCACAGCCTGTAAGTCACTCTAATAAATCCCCTTTTAATATACATTGATTCTATCAGTTTTGTTTTTCTAGAGAACCCTACTACAGACGTGTCTTGGGCTAAATTCAAGTATAACTTAAATATGTGAGGTTATATGTATGCTAAAATAGAACTGATAAAATAAATATGATTGTTTTATGTGCTGGACTAGCTTGCACATGCCAGGCAGATACTCTGTTGAGTCATACCTCCAGCTCTGATTTTCAGTTCAAAAAGCATTTAAAAACTTGAAAGAAAAAAACCCACAGCAAGCCATCATTCTTATGTTCAGCATAGGTTGTCTCTATGTACTTTTGATAGATGCTAGTGAGGGAGCTGCCCCCCGTCAGTAGAATTTAGGGTTCCTTGTACTTGCACTTTTCTACACTACTTGCTGTTGGACAGCAGAGTTGGAACTGTGTGTGTGCAAATGGGCAGAGAAGGGCAGTACACAGATGAAGGTCACTGGCCACATCTGCCTTTCTTGGCTGTGACTCACTCAGGGGCCAATTACCTGCTGCTTTGACCTTTTGTTTTATCTTCTACAAATAGGGGTGAGAACAGCTTTGGGGTGTCCCGTGGGTGAAGTGTGATAGCTCAGCAAGTCTCTACCCACTGTCACAACATTCAACATACTGGCATTACTATTGGCCTATCAGGACCCAGAAGGCCGTCATAGGCAGATGGCCATCCCTGGCTGGGATATCACTCCTAGAAGTAGCCTCTAAACCCTCTAATTTGGACCCTGAGACTCAGGCCTGAAGGAAAAATGCTCTGCTACAGGTGCTTTGCTGGCTGGCCTGACAGCTACATGATTTCCCTGTTCTGACTGATTAACATTGCCCCTATCAGGCCAGACAGCCCCTCTGGTGGTTTTGTTCCTGCCCAACTTGAAGCCAGGGAGCACCCATGTGGAGAAGAAATGGGACCTGTGTCTGCTGTCTCTGCCCTCACCTCAGTCAAACCCTAACTCAGGCAACCTCATGACATCCAGTCCAGAAGCCTGAGCAGGAGACAGACTCGCTGTCTCATTCCTACTGGAGTTGTGACAGCACAGACAAAATTATAGTTCCCGCCAGCCACAGGGTGGCTTTCTGGGCCTGGGACAGCAAGAGGCAAGATGGAAAATGGAGGTCTCCAGAGGCCTCTTAGTGGGTACCAGACCAGTATCTGTATGTCTCCACAGGCACACCCCTCACTGAATTGTTCAGGAAGACAGCCTTCACTGACACCTTCAGCTTTCAGAACTCTAGAAAGAGACCATCCCCAAATCTTTAGTGTTCTTGATGGTCCAACAGGGTCAAAGCCTGTCAGAGTGGGGCTGCTTGGTATGGTATCCAGGGAGGCCATGGAAGCAGTGGGGTGGAGCCCTGGACAGAGCGCAGTGCATGAGTTACTTACAGGTCAGGGACCAGGCAAAGGGGGTGTGTGCTGGATGTCACCCTAGAAATCAAGGTCCCAGCCTCTCACAATAATGCAGACAACCCAGCTGGGATATTAGGCTCATAGCCCAAAGATTTTCTTCCCAGATGAATGAGCCTTGCAGGGGAAGGGCAGAGCCAAGCTCCGCAGGTAGAGCCTGCCAGCTGAAGGCATATGTGGGAGCTTATGGAGGATTACTATGGTTTGGCTCCAAGAGAAGAAAGAATGCAGGGCAGGTCCTGGAGATACCCTGAGCAAGAGGGAAGGCGGGAGCATCAAGTTTACAGAACTTAATCTGTTTTTCCAGGATTAGCTGGGGTTTGACGTCACAGATGGGAGTCAGGAGTGAGGCTGAGCAGACATAGACGATGGAACCCATCCAAACGCAACTCAACTGCATTCTGGTTATTAAGTTTGGAAGCTGCTCGAAGACGGGTCAGCAGGAGCCTTGACTTGGCAGCTTAGAGGGAAACAGGAAACCACATGGGGGGCCCTGAGACATTTGTGTGTGCATGCTGGTGTGTAGTATGTGTGTGTGCTCGTGCATGCACATGCACATACGAGTGCGTACACACAGTAAACTGCTGGTCCCTTGGTCTCCTATTGTAGGGAATCTTACTACTTCTGTTTCCCAAACCCCTGGTCCCCAAGCAGGAGCCCAAGAGCATAACAGCAACCTGCTAACTTTGTCCATCTGTGTCTAGTGATGAAAGGGTGACAGAAAGGGCTACTGTGGGGCAGAAGTGGACAGCAGCCCCTAAGTACAGAATGCCTACACTCTGAGTGTATGAGAATGTAGTCTTAGAAGGAGAGGGCAATCACCCCAGAGCCCCTAAGTCCTGCCCCTCACGCTCTCAATACCAATGATTGTACCCAAGGTCTCCTACATGCCAGGCAGGCAACCTACCACTGAGCTACACTCCAGCCCCGAGGCTTCTCCTGAGAAAAGTGTGCCTGAGCTAAGAACAGGTCTGTAAGGGAGAGACTGAGGTTGCTGGCTCATGATGGCTTCCAGAGGCTGATCCTGGCTTCAGGCCTCTCTTCCTCTTAGCCATCCTGGGCAGGAGCCAGGGTCAAGAAGACTGAGCTAGAGTATAGAGCCACTATCCCCTCCCTGCCCCAGTGTCCTCCACCCCTCTGAGCAGAACACAACCCTCTGTTACTGTGGATAATGAAGGGAACAAAGCCCTAAGCACTGCTACTCCCACCCGAAGTTCTGCGGAGGGCCCTAAATCTCAGCACCATGCACCTGGGGTGCCATACTGGGTGACTGCCAAGCCACTGTGGATCTTGTCACCAGACCCCATGGCCCAGCAGGCACTTTGGGGCACCACAGTGGTGTGGAGCTCTACAGGGTATTTCAGGTGTGACACCTCACTCCCACGACAGCAGCAGGGAAGCAGCAGGTACTGAGGACCCAGCAGCCTTGAGAAGGTGCCAACCTGCTTAAGACCAGCAGCAGGATAGGGAAGCCCCATCCTTATTACTCTCGCTTCATGGAGTGGCTGCCAGTGCAGCAACCTCAACCAGAATGACAGAGGAGGGCAGAGGAGGTCTGTGTGTGAGGATGTGACACTAAGTCCCAGACTCCAAGGCCTGGCACTAGCTGAAACTATCCCCACCGAGTCTGCTGGAGACTGCTACTCACAGCAACCACTGCCATCTGGCCTCTGGGGTTGGTGCTCCCACTGAACAGTGAGCATGGCCAAAATACCTGGGTGGGCTGGGCTGTGAGCAGAGGGAGCCTGGAGCTTGCTCGAGAGTGCTCCCTTCTTAGTCTTGTCCCTCCCTGCGATGCTGCTACTCCAGCAGCAGCAGGCTGGGGTCCCCAGGCCTCAGGGAGCCTGCCTGCCTGAGAATTAGGGACCTTTAAGGGACTGAGGCCCTAGCTCCTGAGTTTTGAGGAAGGAGGATCTCTGAGATGGGAGCACCTTCAGGACAAGGTCTGGGGAGCACCTGTAGGAAGTTTATTGGGCTGCAGTCCCTATCCCAAAGTCTCCCTTAGTCCTATCAACCATTAAGGGAAATGCATGAGGAGTTCCAAATGCCAGAGTTACTACGAGGCACATGTGGGATTCTAGGAATCTCTTATTTCCAAATAGGCATGAATCCTATGATGTGAGATGATGAGGGAGACTCAGCACTGTTAAAATCTATTTTAAAATACTCTTACTGAGCTGGGCAACAGTGGCTCATGGCTTTAATCTCAGCACTTGGGAGGCAGAGACAGGAGGATCTCTGTGAGTTTGAGACCAGCCTGGCCTATAGAGCTAGATCCGTGGCAGCTAGGAATATACACAGAGAAACCCTGTCTTGAAAACAACAACACAAAACAAACAAAAACACTTTTACTGCTAAGCTCTCTAAGTTCCTACTGAAAGTACTTATTCTATCATAGTTAAGGAAAGACACGGGGGTGAGGGGTGGAGGGTGGAGGATGGCTCCTTAGCTGAGTGCTATTGGGTGTTCCCTTGCTACCCTGGCTGCCTTGAGCCAAAGAACCGTCAAATTACAGCTGAACTATTTTTATGCCAAAAACCAAGCATCTTGAACCCTCCATGGTGCCTTGGGGGAATCTATACAGTGATCACAGCTGCTTGCTCCAGCTCCCGCAGGCCTTTGCTATGACAAGGTTCCATGAACTCTCCATAACCCTGCAACCCTTTCCATTTAGACCAAAGCGGGGCATTCCCCTGATGTGACCAGGGCTAAAGAGGCACGCTGTGACGGGTGAAAGCACACACCGTCACTTGCATGTGAGGTCCAGTGTGACTGGTACAAAGCACCCATCCCTTCTCTGGCGGTACAAGCAGGCTGGCTGCTTGTCTCTTTTGGGATACTTCCCAGCCATGCTGCCCCCCTTGGCTTCTCCATGGAAGTTTTCTCTCAAGTGGTTTTTCTTGCCTACACTTAGTAGTGCAGACCAGGAGTTAACATGAAGAAACAGAGGCAGAGGAGGGACAGCAGCAAAGACAGAGAAGCCAATGCACTGAGCTGTAGAGCAGGCAGCTGCCTGGCAATTGACAACCAAGGGAGCAGCTGGGGCAGGAACCAGGGAGACAGGAGATGGCAGGAGTGCAGAGTGGATGGAGAGCTGAGGCCATAGAGGGCGGAAGGCTGTAGCGATGGAAAGAAGAGAAGCTGCAGCCCAGTCATCTGAACTCGAGAGAGCTGTTGAGCCTGTGGGACAAGAGTCTTGAACAAGGGCTGAGGAATGCCCATACCCAGGCCCACCCCGAAGCTGGGGCCAGTCAGAGGTTTAACCCTGACGGCCGGCCCAGGGCCATTACACTTGTACAGCAGAGGGTCTTTTTTTTTTTTTTTTTTTTTTTTACCGGAGGCATGCACTAGGGGGCGTCACCTGCTGTTATTCCTGTCTGCTGCTGCTGGTGCTGTAAAACTGGAGGACTACAAAAAACTGCCAAAGGCAGGCCCTAAAGGAGAGTCTGTCACCTGCCCACAATTCCTTGTAACCCCAGCCAGCTGACTGGCAAACATGAGTTGTGACCTGTTACAATGCTGCCAGCTAGAATTCACCAGTAGCTACCTCACCATTGTGGGTTCACACTTCTCTTGCTCAAGAGTTTGAAGTGATGCCTCAAGAGGGCTCAGCTTCTGTGATCCTACTACACTGAACGAGTTTCCATGCTTGGCACTTCGGATTCTGTACATCTTCTTTATATTCTCCAACCCCCTGCACCAAACAGCAATCCCACTGCTCCAAACCCACTATCCCGAGAACAGGTGGGATAGCTCTGTTCCTACCTGAAGGCTGACATAGCCAACAGGCCCCATGCCCTGTGATTCAGGAATCTGCTCCTACAACACTCCCCAAGCCCTGGCATCTGCCGGAGATGCCCTCACCCCTGTCAGCATATAAACGTGAACCAACACTGTAATTGCAAAAATAAAGCCAGAGCCCCTGGTCCCTCTGACTATGACCTCCTTGGCCCCATCCCATTCCTCTGAAATTTGGGTTAACAAGTCCCCCAGCAGATCAATAATATTTTCTATCCCCACTGTCTCTTTCACATCCTGTCTCTGCCCAGTCCACTTTGGCATATCCCTCCCCTTCCACTAATACTGCACTGATTAAGGGTCTCCAAGGCCTCCCTGTGTGTAAATGGGTGGGGATCCTTAGGAGATCCCACCTTTCATTAACTGCTGCATTTAATGATGAAAGAACACTGCCACAGGGGTCCCTGGGGCTCGTAGTCAGACGGTTTCAACCCATGACTGTATTTCTGTCTGCACGTTTTCCCACTCACTTGGCCAACACACCCTCCAATGAACCTCAGCTCTAGTCCTCTGGGTGCAAGATTTCAGCACCAGGTTCTCTGACTCATTCGGGGGCCTGTAAGCAGCAAGTTCTAATTTTCTTTCTGCTTCCAAACCATCAAGTATGTGAGGTCTGCAAGTAACCCTGTGGTGCTTACCTGTCTAGAGGTCCAGGAACTGGGTTCCAATCCCTGCCCTTTAAACCTTCCCTGCTTATAGATCACGAAGGCACATAACCCTTAGGCTCTGATTCTCATGCCTAGCAGGTGCAAGCTCAGCTGCCCCTGGGCATCATGGAAGAGCGCTGGAACCCTTATATTCTGAAAAAAACTGCTCAGTGCTCCCTAACTACAATCAATAGAGTGTCTCTCCAGGGCAGACTCCAGATTCCAGAGATTAGAGTCTAGAGCACTCAACATAGCTAAAGGTTACAGTATCAATCTTCAACCCCACCTGCCCTCAGTTCTTCATAGTTCTGTGAGAAAAACTGGAGGGAGAGCATGCAGTGCGCCTGACCCTACTCTCCGGGGCCCTACCTGAGACCCTCAAGCGAGCACTGCAGCCCCACTGAACCCTATGTGACAGCCTCGCCCTGGAGCTGCACACCATGAGAACCTTACCTCTTGATTTACAAACCATTCCCATGCTCAGACTGTATCAACCCAACCTCCCCACTACCTCAAGTCAGAAGTACCACACATAGATTTACTGTTGTGGGCATAGAACTCACACCCTGCAGCTCACCCTCAAAAGTGGCTGCTAATGTATTCAGAGTTGTGCAACAATCACCACTATCTAATTCCAAAACATCTTCTCTCCTCAAGAAAACCCTGTAGCCATCAGTAGTCCTCCATTGCCATTCCCCATCCCACCCCCTCCATGCCTCTGCTAATCTGCTTTCTGTCTGCATGGATTTGTGTACCCAGGACCCATCCTATGCTTGGAATCACATAGACATGACCTGTTGAGTGGCTTCTTGCACTCAGTCTTGTATGCAAGGCTCATGCTGCATCATCCCAGGGCTTCACTCCTTTTTGTGGCTGAATGATGCTGCACTTTGTGGCAATGGCCCCAGTTTCTAACCAAGGAGACAACGGCTTTGTGTCTATGAGGCACCACATTCACAATCTCTCAGTAGGTGAAAAGTCAGGTGCATCTTACTTCCCAGCTAGGAAAGCAGCTTGAGAATTGAACCATCACTTTCTTAATGGTCTCCATTTGTATAAACATATACCTCAAGTATTGATAATAACACTATATAATTCATAAATGCTCTTAGCTTTTATACCCTTGCTTTTCCAGAGCAATCTTTCCAGACATAAAAGCCAAGGGTGTCTCCATGACAGGAAGGAATCAAGGCCACCAGAACTGAACAGTGTATATTGAGAGCTAGTGATGCTTACTGAAGGCTGCATGAGGAGGGCATCTGATTGCATATGCCAGGAGGGAACAGAGCAACTTGAAGGCTTTCCTCAAAGATGTGTTACTTAGAGAGATTACTGGCTTTGTTTTCTTTCAGTTCACTTTGTAGGGGTGCATACCTCTCAACTGAGGCAAAATTCTAGTTAAATTCCACCAGAGAGGGGCTACTTGGGGTTGTTGTAATGTACTGAATGACATTAATTATCTTAAAAACAAAGGCTGTCAAGGGGAGGAAGGGGACCAACAAGGAGGGGAGGGGCAAGAAGAGTTATGGGAGAGGGCTGGGTAATAAAATATAATACCATAAAAAAAAAAACCTCATCATTTTTCAATTACCTTTAAAGGTAATTGAAGGAGTGAGGAAAGAAGGAAGAAAGAGGTGGTGACCCTTCTGCTCAGCTCTATTCTCCAGATAAGGCCTGGGAATGTCTCATGTATTCTCCCAAGTCAGTCTAGAGACCAAAACTCCATCATCTGACAAATAGAGTCTTTCCCCAATAGCCTCAACACAACTCCCCAAACTCATCTAGGAAGACTCAACCTCTGCCAGTCTCAACTTCATACCCCTAGCAAATCCAGGCAGCTACCAGGAGCCAGGTTCTGTGATGGGTATTGAGGTTTCTTGGACCAAGACAAGAGTACTCAGGGAGCCTCCAGCCACTGCTGGGGAATATTATTCAGCCTAAAATGGAAGTACTGAAGTTGTTGATGTGGATGAAATGAAAAGACCAGTTCCCCAAAGATGAACAATTCCATTTCTGCGTGGTGGCTAGAGCAGTTCCATCTGTAGAGATGGGAAATAGGATGGCAATGGGGGAGTTAGTAGTTAAGGGACCTAGCTTCAGCTTTGAAAGGCAGAGTACTCCGGAGGAAGCTGGTGATGGTGGTTCATACTGCATGGCTGCACCTCCCACCCCAGACAGGGTTTCTCTGAGAAGTCCTGGCTGTCCTGGAACTCAGAGAGCAGCCTGCCTATGCCTCTCCAGTGCCAGGATTAGAGGCGTGGACCACCATCACCCAGCTATGAGTAGGGTTGTTCTTAAAGCTGCAGAACTGGGAAGAACTAAACAGAACTAGACAAGGAAGCACTTTGAACCTGCATATTTTGCTACAATGACAATCCAAAGCTCTATAATAGAAAGCTGTGAAAGAAAGGTTCCAGAACAAGAAGGTGCCCAGACATTTAATTCTTCCTACCCTCCCCAACCCTCAGGCAAACCTAGCCATGGCTTCTCGTCCTGTGGGCGGGATCTAGCACGATGCTTCAGCAGCTCTGAATCTAGTTTACTTCTGCCTCCAAGAATCCCTGCAGCCCCAGCTCTGCCTGCCCACTATAAGACACAATCCCACCTCTGCACTGCTACCCTGACTGCTGCCATTCTTAGATGCACAAACTCCCCCTCGCTGCTGCTCAGCTGCTGTGTACCCCCGAATTTCCCATCTGTCCCCAGGGCCTTGGGCACATCTGTTCCGTGTCAGCATTCAGGCCCTAGTCCAAATGTCACACTCTTTGCCTCTCTTCTGAGTTGCTCCTGCTTCCACCTGACCCCTCTTAGAGCTTCCTCTGCATCTGAACTGCTCTGTAATGACTTGTTTACTCGGCTTCTCTAGATCCCTCACAGGGATAGGACTCTTCTGGCTCATCGGTTGCTATAGTCCTGGGAGTTAGAGCAGCAAATGAGCAGGGAGGTCTATCTGTGGGGCTCTTTTTATGTGCAGGCTGTAGGCAGCACTTAGTAGGTTGCTAAGGCAGCCTGGCAAAGGCTCACTGCTCCCTCTCCAGGCAGACAGTGCTCCTAAACAGGCAAAGTGTTAATCTGAGCTGCTCTGTTAGCGGTTCTTTAGAGCAACTGTAATAGTCTCTAAGAATAGTGCAGCCTCCCTGCCTGCTATGTCCTTGTTTTGTGACAGCATCTGTGACTCAGACTTCTCATGGGGCTAGACTTGCCTCCCCAGGGGGCATGCAGGGGCATGAACAACACAGACAGCAGCTGGAGGCCTCAGTGGTGGTGAGGGGGCAGCTCCTCAGCTCTCTTCCAATGGGGATTGGGAGAGGCCTGCTTTGACCTGGTGAAATCCAGGAGTGGAAGGTATATGAACACTCCAATCAGGACATGATAGGAAGAGGGTAGCCCAGGGTGGGTGAGCTAACATTTGATGAGACCACACAGCATTGCAGAACAGAATGGCCAGCTATTCAGGCCTAGCTAATTGTATTCAGCAAGAGTCATCAACAATGGTGCCCAAATGCCCATCTCTGAGGGCATTTAGTCTCTTAGTCCCCAGAGGAGGGCAGAACGAGCACATTCACAAATCTGAACACTTGGACTTAGATCTCTCTTCATCTCACTGTGAGTGCTGTGGCCTTTCTGCCAGGCCTCCCAGGGCTGCCAGGAACACAACATGCCTGGAAAGTTTCCCAGGTAACTGGCTTTTCTTTACAGAGCTATTAGCTTCCTTTCATAGCACCCATAAAACCCTCTAGTTGATGATGGATGCCCATCCCTCTCCAGGGAGGAAAACAGTAAGCAAAAAACAAAACTACTGGTCAAACCTGGAAAACCCCACAAGTGCCTCTGAGCCGGGTACATGCAGCTGCTCAGACAGTGGATAACCCAATTCTAAAGTGGGTTCCCATAGGCTATAATACAAGCAACACTCCTCTGAGTTAGGCAGGGCAGGGAAAGGGCCCTGCCAGATGCAGGACAACATGGTCAAAGCTCCCAACCCACCCCCAGGCTCCCAGCCCAATACCTTGTCCTAGTTTGATGACTGATTTTTAGGAAATGCTCATCAGGGAACCTCAGGCAGGAAGAAGTGAGTAACTGGCAAGGAGTCACAGCAAAGCCCTTATTGTCCATTTTTTGTCATTTCAAGGGATAGGGCTGGGTCCCTCCTCTAAGCTGAGGACCCTGGAGAAGTATCAGCCATCTTTACAGAACTGCCTCCCACTTGGGTGGACTCCAGCTGCTTTTCCTCTTTCCCTAGACTTTTCGATGTATCCACATCCCCTCTGTGATGTCCTTTCTGCTGTGTTATGCGTCCCACAGGCCACTTTCACAGTCTGCTTCCACACACCAACCCTTTCTCCAGCAAGGGCTTCTGTTACGAACTTCTGTTTGGTTCTTTCTCAGATCTGCTTCTTCATCTTCAGAGCCTTTTATTCCTTGCACTGATTTTCAACTTTGCCTTCTGCTCACTGAAATGTGCAGAGCACGGCTGCTTTACAGGCTGTGTTTCAGCTGCAGCATCAGAGGCATGCCCAGGGCCAGTTCCTGCCAAAAGTCAGTCATGCTGGTCCTAGCTCATGGCACTCGTCTCCTCTTGCTTTTTTTATTTGTTATCAGCATTATTGTGGTGGCAGAGTCCAGCCCAGGGTCTTGTGCATGCTAGCCAAGCACGATCCCCCGAGTTACACTCTCATCACAGAACCACTTGTTTTCTATAGAAGCTTGTGGAGAACATCGTTAACACCAGGCACAAGAGTCTGTTTCTCTAGAGAGGACGTCTATCTGCCTTTGTCACCTGCCATGAAATACTAAATTCTAAATCAGAGGTTGTTTGGGCCCAG
Organism: Cricetiscus sungorus; assembly: GCA_030556225.1. Lineage (NCBI taxonomy): Eukaryota > Metazoa > Chordata > Mammalia > Rodentia > Cricetidae > Cricetiscus > Cricetiscus sungorus. The sequence continues at coordinate 24,966,508 of JANBXA010000044.1, read as the reverse complement.
TAGGTCTAAGCTTGTTACTCTCATTCCAACACTCTGCTGTTACTCCTGAATTGATCCTGGGTAGATTTGTTCCGGGGACTGCCATTATGATGCAATGCAAACTGGGTGGCTTTAAGTACTGTCAATTTCTCCTAGCATAGTTTTGGAGGCCAGAAGTCTAAAACCAAAGTGTCAGTAAGGCCAGTACCTTTTGGAAGCTCTGAGGGAGAATCTCTAACTCACAGCATTTGCCTGCAACCTTTAGCCATCCTCGGCTGGCAGCCACATGACTCTAACTCTGCCTCTGTTGTCATAGGCCATGCTCTCTATCTGTTCCTGTGTCTTTATATGGCATCTTTAAGACAAACTTCTTAATTTCTTTTTACTTTACTGATTGTTTACCCACTGAACCATTTCTCCAGCCATAGACAAAAATATTTTCTTTATAAATGTTTTTTTTTTTTTTTAGATTTTTAAAACATCGTATTTGATGTGTTTGAGTGTTTTGTCTACATGTATGCCTAATGTACTGTTTGCCTGGTGCCCACAGAGGTCAGAAGAGGGTGTTAGATCCCCTAGAACTGGAGTTAATCATGAACTGAGCCATCATGTGGGTGCTGGGCACTGAATCTGGATCCTGTGCAAGAACAAACACTTTTAACTGCTGAACCATCTCTTTTGCCCCTGAATATATTTTCTAATACCAAATCTTCCTTCCATTCTCGGGATAATCTTATACTTAGCTTTATTTTGTTGAGTTACTGAGTTATTCTTCTCTGCCTTTTGGTTCCATGGTTCCTGTAAGATTAGCTATAACATCTTTTTGCAGGCTTGGAAATAATTAATCTCATACAAGAATTCACTACTTCTCAAGGGTTGGAAAAACTCTTTCTTGGGGCATATTTTTCTTTCTAATGAGCCAATTTGGGTCATTTAAATGTACTTAGGAAGTCATACATCTCCTGGCTGGGTATGGCTGCAAATACTGTGATTTTGCAGACAGTCTGGACTGTGGTGTAATACTCTATAGGAGAATTAAATCAAGTCAAATCACATATTTCACTTAGGTTTTCCAACTTTTTAGCAAAAATCACCTCAATATCTCCCTCCTTCTTTAGTTATATCCTTTCTTGTTAGTCTTCTGTCTTGTCTTTGTTGTTGTTTTGTTTTAAATCAGACTTTAAAAGTCTTATTTCATTTTTTTCAGTTTTATCAAAGACTGGTTTTTTGTTTGTTTGTTTGTTTGAACTATTAATGAATGTAATTCAGTTATATGGCCTTATTTATGTGTGTGACCTTATTTTTAATGTTTTTAATGATTGTTTGAATGGATTGTTTTTTGGGTTTCTTGCATTGAAAGCTGAGTTCTCAGTCTTACTTGTCTCTGAATAAATGGCTTTGTGGCTGTAGTGATTGCCTGTCATTTCTCAGACTTTTGATCCCTGACCTGCTGCCACCCACTCTCAACACTCCAGCTGAAGGGTTTCACACCATCGCTCAGTGTCCCTCCTGTTCTGTTCCAGGTAGGCATGGACAGGGCCTGGCAGCACATGCTCTGTCAGGGAAAGGGATCTGATCTGAGGAGAGAGCAGAGCACAGCCCCCACCACATCCATGAACTTCTCAGGGGCTTTTTTGTTTTTAGAGTGGGGTCAAAGAGAATGAGCCACATGCCCCTGGGCTCCTGCCCTGGTGGAAGCTGGGTGCACTCCTGTGGCCACAGGAGCCTTCTGATTCAGTTCCCTTTTCACCTGAGCCAGCTCAGATGGGATTTCTGTTATTTGCAATGACAAATGCCTGACTCATCTAGAGTGATACATCTTCGAAGCTTCTTCATGTTATCAGATTGCTAAGCAAATCTGTTCCTCTTAATGGGCAAAAAGACACAATTCATTCTACCCCAAGACCCCCTCCACACACACAAAAAAAATGCTTACAAATTTCACAACTCGTTACGTGGCTTCTGCCTATATCATTCTGAAATCCTCTACACTGCCCTCATATAAAATCTGAAGTGAATCCAGTTCTGGAAAAGACGCCACACCTGTCTGTGGGTGGAATGCACGTGTAGGGCAACCTGATATACCATGTGTTGGACACATGCCACCGTCTGTGAAGTGCAGTCACTTTCTACAAATCTAGGGAATTGCTCTAGGGCCTGGAACCACCTCAAAGAAGTCACTAGTCCAGGGGGCCTCAGACACTGCCAGCTTTGGGCCACCCATTGTGTGTGGCACAATGCAGCCTGGGTGCTAAACAGATACAATGCTTGGGACTAAAATAACACCCAGCTTGGTGACATCTTGATGCCGCTTTGTGGGAACAGCAGGCTCCTGTGTACACATCGTTCCACTCTGCATGCCTATTTGTAAATTAACCTCACACCAGTAGATCTGGCTTAGACATACATGTTCCTGGACCGCTTTGAGACTAGAGTGGGATATAGGATCGAGCCTCTCTTCAACCCAGACAAGCCCTTTCAACAGATCCAGTGGTTTTTTTCCTGTCAGGCTCTCTCCAGACACCCTCCTACCAGGAAAAGCACACAGAACAGGGGACAGGGGTTCACTAGGACTCCTGTCAACAAGTGTCCTCAGTATACTAACATGATAATTTTAAGAGACATACACACATCTTGTAAGACACAGAGCAAGATGGACAGAAACATACTGGCTATCAGCAAGTCCTCATCTCTGGGCTTTTCTCCTGTGATTCAAACCTCTCTGGGACTGGAACACCGTTTAGCCCAACCTGCTATGAGGTAGCTCTTAGGGGCTTTGTCTCCCAAATCACTATGGTAGTGGGTCAGGGAAAGTGTATCAGATTGATCTGGCCACAAGGTGTGGCACACTCCTGGCCTCATCTTACTGGGAGGAAAGCTAATGCCTGAATTAAGCCAGGCTTTTTTCAAGCAGTGCTGGTTCAGTGCAGGCCCATTATTACTTTCCTATCACCTGGGAGACACACACTTTTTTCATTCAGAACTTCTCCAGAGTGCCTCATCCACACAGCCAGCTATACGGTCAGCAACAGCTCACTCTGGAGGCCTCCCTCAAAGTGCAGGTCAGGTTGTCTGCCAGCAGCCCCTGCCAACTCTAGGAGGCTAGGGGCCTAGCACTGCTCCTCCACATTAAGGGGGAAACTGTTGAACGTGTGGCCTCCTCTTCTGGAAGGTCTTCCTCGTTTGACAAAAAGGCTCTTCTCACCCTGAGGAAAGCTAAACACCCTCAACGCTTCTATATTTCCCTGAGGGGGTCCTGGCCTGGGAGGAAGGGGACTTCAATGTCTGGCTCTCCCCACATGCGGCACTGAGGGCCTATGTCTTCACTACAACCAATACTGTAATGGCAGAGGGTAGGAAAGAGCATCAAGTTTCCCCACAGGAGCCTGTGGACCCAGCATCTAATGAAGACTGGGAACGAGGGCCATGTTTTGGGCAGCCTGGAGCTGGATGCTTAAGATTTTATTCCAGCAGCTGCCAGGCAGCGGTGGTGCAAGCCTTTAATCCCAGCACTAGGGAGGCAGAGGCAGGCTGAGGCCAGCCTGGGCTAGAGAGTTCCAGGACAGCCGAGGCTACATAAAAAAACAAATGCTGTCTCAAAAGACCAGGAAAAAAAAAATACAAGAGCTGTCCCTGCTGCCTCAGACAATGGCTTCTGACGTTGGTTGCGTGCCTAAGCTGCTAGGCACCCTAGGGCTCATCTGAGTTAACAGAAGTACCATACCCATTCATACCCATTCTAGCTAAGGAACAAGGCAGGGAGGCTGCAGCAGAGAAGGAAGAGTGCCATCCTGAATTATTAACTAAGGATGGGGAGTGAGAGGAGGAGAAACAGGGAAACAGAGGCAGGAACTTGGAAGGGCTGAGGTGAGCAGTAGGTGTGGCTGCTCCAGGATTTGGGAAGGAAGCCTAGGCTCCTGTGGTTGCAAAGGAGCAGGAGCACAGAGACTGGCAGGGCCCCGGGAGTCATCCCAACAGGTTGGCACCCCTTTTCTCGGGGCTGCTCATCCAAGGGGAACATGTCCTGGCCTTCCTAAGTGTTACCGAGCCAGTGCTCCTCATCCCTTCCTTTCAGGTGAGCCGAGACCAGGCAAGATCACACCTTCAGGCAGTTTCATGGCTACCAGAGATCAGGCAAGGAGATTTAGCATCTCCCCTAGTGCTACCCTAAAGTGGATTTCCTGTTACTGTGGCTAAATCTTAGGCCTGGAACCACAGCAGTGAGGCCCTTCTCTAGGCCCGGTAATCTGACCGAATGATGGGGTTTCAGTTGCAGAGGCGTCTTCTCAGTGAGGACCTGACTCATTCTTCCCAAGAACATCACTCAAGACCCCTGCTCTCTGGTGCTAAAGGATGCTCTGAAGAACTACAGGCATGTGGAGGGAGGTGCTGGTCCCTAGGAGCAGCTAAGGACCAGCCCTTAGCTGCTCTCCTGCCCTAAGGGAAGCAGCTGGGTCTGCACCCCCTTCTACTACATGTACCAGGTCCCCAGGCACTCACTCTCTATCCTAATTTCAGTGTGATTTGACTACAAATCCAAGGGCACAAGCTGCTCTGTGCCCAAGACTCCCCAGAGGCAGCATAGTGGAAGAGAGCTTAAGGCCCAGCATCCCTTCTCACCTTCCTAGACAAGATACCAAAGACACAGAACCTTCTGGAGAGGGAGGGAGGGTAATTGTGTGTGTGTGTGTGTGTGTGTGTGTGTGTGTGTGTGTGTGTGTGTGTGTGTGTGTCCAGTGTAAGTGTGGAGAGCTTCTTATACCAGGCCTGGCCAAAAAAAAATAAAAAAAGAAAAAAAATAAAATGTGTCTAGTCACTCAAGAGGCAGTAAAAACATCTTACTGCTGGGCACTCTGATGGGATGTTGGGATGTTGTGAGGCTGGGTGTGAGGACAAGACCCTCATGGCTGGCATTAACTCCAAAAATCACAGGAGAGCTGCACTGTGGTAGGCACTTTTTACAACCAGTAAAAAAGCCACAGAATGCTTACCTCTGGGGTAGATGTGTGTGGGATTTCAGCTTCCTGAATGTCAGACAGGTAGCTCATTTCCACAACTTTCAATAATCGAATACATTGAAATTTCTGCAGTGAATTCATGAGTATAGAATATATAACAGCTATAAATAGCTTCACGTGGACTATAAATAGCCTCACTCCAGTTCACGAGGGACTCTGCTGCCAAATGAGCTATGACAAAGCACTTGGTTTTCAGAGCTCGCTGCATTTGGGGATAGAGAGTAAGGCATTGTGGGTGTGCATGTCAACATTCTCCCTACATGTCATGAGCCAACTGTACATCAGGCCCAGCTCATCCTGCACCCACATGGTTCTGAACAGGGTTGTCAATGTCTTGCCCTTGGAACTCACCAGGCCCTTGAACTATGGGAGACAGTCCCAGGGCATTAGTCTCTCTGTCTCTCTGTCTCTCTGTCTCTCTGTCTCTCTGTCTCTCTCTCTCTCTCACACACACACACACACACACACACACACACACACACACACACACACACTGCAGGGGGGGGTGAGAGTGCACAATGCCTACAAAAGTAATCATGAAGACTGGGTGCTGAGGGACAACTAGCGAAGGAGAGCCCAGTTCAGGTGGCAACATCCTATAGCCACCTGTTCAGTGACAAGGGGCAGCACAAGGAACAGGGCTGGGTCCTGGAGAGCACAGCTTTCTAGTCTCCGTATACCAAGCAGGGGATGGCGCAGCAGGCACGGTTCACCTTTCAGTGCTGTAGCTCCTGACTCCTGAGCTGGGCTAGCCTCAGGATGACTGGCAGTGATGACCACAGGCTACACAAGGCTTTGATGGGAAGTTGGGAGAGAGAACACGAAGCTTCAGGGCTTCATGGTGGTGTCTCTCAAATGTCTGCTCACTCTTGTGTGAAACTGTTTACATGTACAATAGAGGAGCTGACATGGGTGGGCCCCTTTTGTACTAGAAATGCCTCTATACTCCAGGGGACTCTCTGGAACCTTTGTGGCTTTGTTCTAAATGCAGGTGTGACCTTTTAGATGCTCTTTCAAGAGGAGCTAGGTTTGGAGGGAGGAGCCCAGAAAGTGCAGTGAAGGCTCTCTTTGATGAGGAAGAGGCATGGCATCAATGAAGGATGGCGGTTCTAATAGACATACCCATCATTGTTCTGGATCAAGTTACTTAGTTTGAGCCTTAGTTGCTGTATTTATAAAACTGGATGTCTCATAGAGGGAGAACAGGAGGAATAAACAAAGAGACAGTGTTGAGTATCCAGTATGTAGCACTCAATAAAGTGGCCACCATGATGACGACAGTGACGAGACGGCAGCGCTAATGGAGAGTCTCCCTTGCTCTCACACTCACACCACTCTCTCACACTCACTCACTCACACCACTCTCTCTCTCACACTCACACCACAATCTCTCACACTCACACCACTCTCTCTCACACTCACTCACTCACACCACTCTCTCACACACTCACACCACAATCTCTCACACTCACACCTCTCTCTCTCACACTCACACCTCTCTCTCTCTCACACTCACACCACTCTCTCACACTCACTCACTCACACCACTCTCTCTTACACTCACTCACACCCACACAACTCTCACACTGACACCACTCTCTCTCTCACACTCACACCTCTCTCTCTCTCACACTCACACCACTCTCTCTCACACTCACACCACTCTCTCTCACACTCACACCACTCTCTAAGCCAGTGCTTCTCAACCTGTGGGTGCAGTCCCTTTGAGGGAGGGTCACACATCAGATAGCTTTCATGAGATATTTATATTGCCATTTATAACAACAGCAAAATTACAGGTATGAAGTAGCAACAAAAATAATTTCATGGTGGGGGTCACCACAACATGAGGAACTGTATTAAAGGGTTACAGCACTAGGAAGGTTGGGAGCCTCTGCTCTAAGCAGTGAAGGCTGAAGTAACTCATTGGTTTTATTACTACTTGGTCACTCTGTGTCACCACCAGATTCCCTGCTTCCTCACTCACACTTCCAACAACATTCTGAACAGTTGGGAAGGTGCCCTTTCCCACTGAGACTGAAGCCATGAAAATGACAGGCATTTGGCTAAGGTCATCAAACAGGTCAGTGACAAGGAGGGGTAAGATCTCTTCATTGTGGGCACAAAGAAACACCAAAGCCATTCCAACTAACACCCTGAAGCCAATGGCCACAGTATCCTCCTGAGTACTCTAGGCCACAGGTGTTGAGAAACATCCAGTGGCCCAGCCTGGTGGGTGATCAGGGCAGGGGGGCAACGAGGGGAGAACAAGAAGGAGAGGGGGTGGCTGGGGTACAGAGAACTGAGTCATCTTCCAACTGGTCCAAGCCCATCGCACACAGTCTGGCTCCTCTATCTTTGGCGGGGAGCCGGGGGCTATTCTGGGAAGCCTCTGCACACAGCCTGCCACTTCCCTGCCAGGCTGACTAGGTCAAAAACAAAACCAGCCCAGCAACAGCCCTATGTCAACAGGGTGGGAGGTGAAGAGGCGCTGAACAGCCCTGAACAGAACAGCAGGAACGGGGGAAAGTTGGGGGAGGTTGGGGAGCACAGTCACTCCCACCTTGAAAAGAAGGGTGTTGTGCAGTAGGAAAAAAAGCAAACAAAAACCCAGTTGAAGGTCACAAAACATTGTGGGAAAGACTGGAGTCAGAAAGGCCTAAGTTCAAATGCAATCTCAATCTCTCCTCTCTCTCTCTCTCTCTCTCTCTCTCTCTCTCTCTCTCTCTCTCTCTCTCTCTCTCTCTCTCTCTCTCTCTCTCTGTGTGTGTGTGTGTGTGTGTGTTCCTAGCACTGGAACCCAGGACCTTAGTATATGCTAGGCGAACACTCTATCACTGAGCAACATGCCCAGCCAAGTTCTGTCCTTGAGAAAGTCACTTAATTAATTGCTCTAGGCTCATTACCTGAGTGCAGGAACGGCATCAGTCTCCTTGAACAGGGTGGGGGGGGGGGATAAACAGTTGGGATGTCAATAGTAGGTATTGGGCACATGTCTAAAGTTAACTAATGCCTGCTTGTCCATTTCTGTCCTCAAGTGCCCTGACTGATCAGGGCCATCCACCTCTGTGGGTAGCCCACCTATAGTCCTTGCCTTACAGGTACTGTCTGCCCAGGAACTGAAGTCCCTGTACAGTGGAACAAAGCACTTGTCCCTTCTTATGTGACCTTAGTAATGAGGCCATAGCATCTGTCCAATCAGTCTGTGAGAACTAGCCCAAGGGGCCACCCTGCATCCAAGGAATCAGAAGAGAAAGGAACAGAGAGTCCTCACCTCAGCAATACTGTCACAGGGACCATGGCAGTACTTAGCTGAGCAAAAGCTGTTGCTCTTATGTTTCAGAGGTGGAGGGCAGTGTCCAACCCAGAACAGAAGTGCAGCAGTATCAGTGATGACAGGATGGGGGAGAGGTTTGGCAGCAAAGGAGCGAGATCCAAGGGCTGGGCTTTGTATCTGTGTCAGGAGCAGCCACAAACTGTCACAGATGATTGTGTCTTTTTGACAGATGAGAGGAAAGGACTGGGGAGGGAAGGGACATGCCCGAGGTCATTCAGCAAGTGGGTGTGAGGCTGGTGTCAGGCAGTCGGCTCCAGCAGACCTGAGGTTCTCGAATACTGTGTACTATCTCCTGGATGAGAAACAGGCCCCAGGCTAAGAGAGGATAAAACAGGTAGAACTCTCTAGAATGAAGTGTTTACACTGGAGCTATGGGGGGCTGGGAGCTCTAATGAGCCCTGCCAGAAACCCAGCCCTGTACTTTTCTTACCAGGCTCTCTAGAAACTCCAGGGCTGGATTAGGAAATAGTCAGTGAGAAGAGCCTGATGTCTACTGATGGGTGAGTAGTAGAGATGTTTGTCCATGCAAGGAAAAATGGCTTGGCTTTAGACAGGAAGAAATCCTGACACAGGCTACAACACAGATGGAACCTGGGAGGATCCCCAACCCAGCCCAGCCCATGGGAGAATATATGAACAGCATCTTAACTCTTACTGCCAAGAGGTGTGTGGTGTTCCTCATCTAAGACTGGCCTGAGCTCTTACACATGGCAACGTACTGATAGTGGGTGACAAGTCCACTGAGGGCCAGCAGCTCAGCAAATCAGAGCTACATTTGAGGCTAGCATCAGCCAGCAAGAGAGGGAATAGCTTCTAAGGGGCAGGAGGCAGCGCTTCAAAACAGGGGAAGGAGAAGCCCAGCTGTGAAACAAGCCATGCTCAACAGTGCAGGATAGAGGGCCTGTGGTTGTTAATGCCCTGGACACTGGACAGTTGTGGTCATACTTCCCACACCATAAACCCACAGATGAGCCAGGAACAAGAGCCTGGGCCAGGCTTGCAGGGAGGATCTCAGAGTCTGAGGCTGGCTCTGCCACCATTATCTTCAATGGTCTTATCCTACAGTTATCAGGTGGAGCTTGAATCTCTAGAAGGAGCACAGGCAGAGCTAGACAGATGGGAATCCCCTCTCCAGAGCCTACCTGGCAAGAGGAGGTCAGTCACATCTGGGGATGGGCTGCTCACCACCCCACAAGGTATTACAAGAAAGCTCATATACTCAGCAGTTTGCCTCCTTGGAACTCAAACCTGGTTCTTGTCAGCACTTTAGAGTCACCTTGGATCTTTCTTTGGGGACAACTTGATGGAGGTATTGAATGGCACACCCTCTCCTGGTCTCTGATTCTATTCTTGGAGACAAATTAACTTAGATGGTGATAGGACAGGAAGCTGATAGGAGCATCTAGCTGCTCCTAGGACCAGCTACCGAGGCCATTGTTTCTTAGCCAGTAGTGTAGGCTTGTCCTACAGAATGGGGGACATTCTGCCTTCTGGGTGTAATAGTAACATTCCCCCACCACCCCAAGAAGTTCCTATCTATGTGGGATGTCAGAATGGGACCTTATTTGGAAATGGGGTGTTTACAAATAATGGACCAAGACAACTTCCTAATAAGGTCATTCTGGATTTACAATGGGCTCAAAATCTAACAACGGCTGTCTCTGGACAGGAAAAGAAGATGGAGTGACAGAGGTAGAGACGTAGACAGAGAGAGTGAGGTAGCCACAAGCCAGGAAAATCCTGGAGCCACCAGAAGTGGGGAGGAGCTGGCAGGCTGCGCATCAGAACTGTGGAGAGGTTGAAGGCTAAGCAGACACACAACTCCAGAGTTCTGCAGAGCAGTGTAAGTCATCAGCTTCAGCACTGTGTCACTCTGTTGCAGCGCACTGTGGTGATTACTATCTATTAAAGATTGCCTGGGAATTCAGAAAGCAAAGTCAGCCACAAGCTATAGTAGGCAGACGGTGGTTGTACACACCTTTGATCCCACCACTTGGGAGGTAGAGGTAGATGGATCTCTGTCAGTTCAAGGCCACACTGAGCTACAAGAAATCTATTCAGTCCTAAAGAGAAACAACTCACACAAAGGTGATCTGAGCACTTGGGATCATTCACGCTTTTAATCCCTAGGCTCATGAGAAGTATTTAAGACAGGAACAGGGTTTCAGAGTGGGCATTCATTCTCCAGCCATTTTGAGGAGATCATAACAGTCTGGGATTCCCGTCTGAGGAGCCAGGATCACCTTTCAGTCTGAGGTAGAGGTGAGAGCTAGTGGCCGGCTGCTTTGCTTTTCTGATCCTCAGTTTGAAGCCTGGACCCCAATATCAGTCTCTGGGTCTTATATTTTACAGCACACAGCCCCAGGGACTAGTACCTGGGCTTATGGCCTGAAGAGACAGCATACACCCCCGCTTCCCCATATCTACCAGCCAGTCTTTCTGCTCTGAGTGCACTGTGGGAAAGGACCACTGCTGCTCTATCTGTGAGAGCAACCTCAGCACTTAGGCAGGATTGAGCCAGCCTGTTGCTAGATTGTTACCAGGGCTATGGTCCAATTAACTTGGGCCACTTAAGGAGCTTTCTTGTGCTAATGAGAAGCCTATCTGTATTTAAGACACTAGAGGGGAACTGGTCACTCAGCCCCTAGCATGCTGACTGCCCTCCAGCCTCCCTGCTCTGGCTGCTTCTCTATTCTAGCCTTTTGTAGGCCCCTGTGCTGGTCAGTCCAGACATTGTCAAAAATCCTGATGTGCACCAGCCCTATGCAAATAGCTTTCAGCTCTAACTCAGGAAGAAAGGCAAGCTTCACAAGCAGCCCCAAGATATGCACGACTTGCCACCCTCCCCCTTGGTTCTTAATCTGCTTCTATTTGAGAACCTCTTAGCATTGGAGAACACAATAGCCAAGGCTTTTGGAAATTTTAGCAGGGGTTTCTCTAAAAGATACATCCCCTACCCCCTCAGTTCCATGTGTTGCCAGGCCAACAGTCATAGTCAGGGCTGCCACAGGCTGGTGGTGGTAGGGGCAGGGCTTAAAAGGTTGCAAGCTAGCTGAGTAGCTTTGCTCAGACCAGAGTGTGGCCTTTGAGACTTCAGAAATACCTAGTGAGCCTCTTTCAAATGCAGACTCCTGAGCTATGGGATGGCTCAGCAGCCAGGCCTAGCAATCCCAGTTCAACTCTTAGAATTCACATGGTGAAAGAGAGTAAATGAACCCCTCAGGTTGTCCTCTGACCTCCACAAGTGTACTGTGGCACACTCATGCCGTCCACCTCCATGCAAATAACCTAATAAATGTAATAATTAAAAAAAAAAAAAACAAAAAAAACCTCAGACTCTACACTCACCCTCTCAGGCTCTCAATCATACCTTCAAGGAAGGCTCAACAACTTGAGTTTTAAACACATCTCCCCAGGGTGATGGGGGAACCACTGGAAAATGACAACAAGGGTTTGGAGTGACCTTTTTCATGTACAAAGAGACAGAAGAGGCAGGGCAGGATTGAGAAAGTTATACACAAGAGCAGGCTCTGATTCTCCAAACTTGGCCACTGTCCCCATGGGCCTGGAGTACTCCATGGTGGTCCCTCTGCCAAGGAGCAGTTCCTTATCCTTTTCTGGCACCACATGTCAACTTTGCCTTCAGCTATCACTGGCCTACCCTTTGGCCATGTGTTTTTGCCTTTGAGTTCAGGCCTTGGGCCTCATTCAAAGTGGTTCCACAGGGTTTGACCAGAGTGGTTGCTCAACAAACTAGGGTGCCCCATAAATAGTGGTTAGGAAAATGATTTTAATTCCAAACCCTGTTCCTGAATAGTTCTCTGACCTTGGGAAGCACACTCAACTTTTATACGGAACAGATTCTGGTCATCCTGCTCTATGTCACAGGCCGTAGTAAGAGTATCTGACACAACTGCAAGATGGCAGAGAGGCCTCAGCCTGCACATTGGACGGCATACAACGGACGGATGGCACCAAGCCCAAAGAGCCCAAGGTGTGAGACCCAGCCAGAAGGCTGGGGGGATCCTGGAGGGCCGATGAGTCTCTAAGGCGAGGTAGATAGGGGGGTTCCAGAAGCTCTGCTAGCTTCCTCCACTCACAGAGATGGGGGTGAGGAGAGCTAGCCATGTCTAGCCATGTCTTAGTCCTGTCCTAGAATGATCCAGGAGAATCCCTGGATGCTATGAGGCTATAGACAGGAAATTACATCAAACAGTGGTCTGGAGTCTGGGCAACTAAAGGAATCCACTTTTGTACTGAGGCTTCCTAACGCTGGGCAGGAGTGGCTCACACAAGGCCAGGTCCCTGCTAAGGAGGACTTGGAGGAGCCAAGGCCTGAGTCCATCTGTATCATCTCAATGGGACCAACTGGTTCTTGAGCCCAAGCTAGCTACTAAGGGGCATCTCTGAGGGCTGGGCTGCAGTACGCATGACCTTTAAGGAGCTTCCCAATCTACACATCATAAACATCCTCACCGTGGTTTCATGTAACTTGTGAAAAGCTTCCTGGGTCTCTGTGTTGGTTTCTCTTTCTAGCAGGCCTGACCTGGGAGCCATGGAGCAAAAGGCAGGAGCAGACTGAACTTTGCAATGTGAAGACAGAGTGCGTGGGTAGCAGAGTGGCGACAGAAAGCTGCTAGCCAGGGACTCTGTGCCTACTGCCCTCTGCCCCTTCTCTGGGCCTGTGAAGGCCCTCCCTTTACACTGAGGCTACACCAGAACTCCAGCAGTGAGACACAGAGCTGCTTTCTGGATCCTTCGATGGAGAAAAAGTCGGAAAGACCTGGGGGGAGCTGCCCCTCCCCCCAAGGCAAGCTTAGTCTGTACGGTGAAGTACAGATCGTTTGAAGGGCCTGTCCTGGCCTCTGTACTAGGACACACTGTGATACAGAATGGACATTTGGAGGTAGGCCTTGTGAAATTATAACCTGTTCTATGCCCCCTTATGATCAGTAGACACTTGGAGCTGCATACAGAGTAAGGGACAGTGGAGGCAACTGCCTGTTCCACACATCCAGAAGCTAAGGTACAATAGGATTCAGCTTGTCTGGTGAGTCACACAGCTAGGACTCAAACCTGGGCCTATGTAGTTGCCACTTGGCACTTCCCACTGCCCGTCTCAAGCAGCCCAGTCCCCATCCCCTCTAACCCAGGGGCCCAGTCCTGAAGATAGGACTTCAGCAACTGGCAGCACATGGCACACCCCAAGCAAATGAAACAAGGTAGCAAGAATGTTTTAAAATTAACTAATCCCTACTCCCCTCCTGAGCAGCCTTGACACGGCCTGTGCACAGCCATAGGCTGCCATCAGGGATGTGGCCACACCTAGGAAGTTGTGAAGTACTTTACAAGGGCACCAGCATGGGAGAAAGTGTGTCAGAAATGCTGTGCCTCCTGTCCACTACAGGCTTGCCGGGGTGACCATCACTAACCCTATGGTGAAAACCAGTAAACTGGCTCAGACAGGCCAAGGGAATCTCCAGTACCTCATGCTGGGACAAGGACAGGGCCTTTGGTTGCTATGGTAACAGGGTGGGAAAACTGAGGCAAAGAATGGTAGCTGCTTCAAATAGGAACACTGAGTTAAGCTGCTAAGTGTCCCTTTCTTTCCCTCTCCCAACACTTCCCCCCCCCCCAACATTCTAAATTCATTCATCTCCATCAAGCCTGGGACAGTAGCAGCTCAGAGCAGACTCTCGAGCTGTGGGCCTAGTATTCACTGTGACAGCTGTCAAAGCTCTGCAGTTGGACATTTATGTGACAGGAGCTCACAGCAATGAACAGAAAACAAGGCTCACCTCACTCATAGGGGACCCCACTACTGCATGTCGCTCACAGGGGACCCCACTACTGCATGTTAGACCAAAAAACTCAAAATAAACAAACCAGAAAAAAAAAAAATAGTGCTGACATAGTGCAGGATGCATCCTTCTTTCACTGTTTAGGGTAAATTTCCTCAGGCTGGTAACCCAGAAGGCGCAGTCCCTGTCTGTCCTCCATGGCTCCCTAACCTCATGCCAGGGCTGCATGGACACCTACAGTTTTTACACATTTAACTTCTAGTGGATTTTTAAAGGAGAGAACACTTGTACTACCCAATATACTATCATCAACCTTTTAGGAAGAGTATTCAAGTGTCTAAGGCTTTAAAAACAAAACAAACAAAAAATCCTTTCTTCAGAATCTCCAACTTTCAGAAAAATTATTAAATGAAAACAAGAACCAAGAATTGCTGATTGCTCTCCTTTTGCACTGTCTGCTTTCTGTCTGTGCCCTTTCCCTATGTGTATGTCTAAATGGAATGATTTATCTACAACAGCCCTACGACCTCCACCACTGCCAATACACACTGTCCCTTTCCAAGTACCTCACTTCTGTTCTGCACATTAGCTGTATTATCTCTGTGTTACAGACAGGAAACCAAGGCATAGATCCCATGATGTACACAGCTCTTCCTACCACATAAACCATTGATATCTAAGACCCTAGTATCAGATAAACAGACTTTGCAATGCAGTCTCCCAGACTGTGGGTACCTTTTAAAGGAGAATCACACTGAGTCTACAGCAGATTCAAAGTGGTGCAGTGCGGGGAGCAGTGTCTGGGTGTGCTGTGCTCTCTACTTCATAGCTGAATCTTGAACTGTAGCCTGGGCAGGGGCTGTGAGTAAGAGGCTGGGCTGGGGACAGGGCTTCTTCCTCTGTTACTCCCAAGCCTCCTTCTCAGACAGCTGGGGTGGAGGAAAGGGAGGCCAGGTGGGACAAGCACTCCCTTCTTGGGCCACCTTTCTGCTTGCTTAGCCTGCTCCCATGCAGGCTTCTTCCCAAGGCAAGAGCCAGGTCTGGTGTTCATCTAGAACCAAGGGTCTGCCACACAGAGCAGCTACATGTGTAAAGGATGAACAAGTTAGCCCAAAGAGCAGGGTTCTGGCTCTGTCTTCATGGCACAGGCTGCTCAAACCCCGAGATGGTGTGTGAGTGTCTGTATAGCATTCAATGAGATGGAATGCTGAAGGTATCCATGCAATGGTCAGTAAGACTCCAGGCCAGTCACATAAAAAACATCTGCCCAGAGCTTCTCTGGAAACTGAGCCAGTAAATGGAAAAAGGATAGGAAGCCAGGGTGCCCAAACATCCAAAAATGAGCAATGTAGATGTACATATATACACATATGCACACACATAAAACACACACACACACACACACACACACAAACACCACATAAGCACAAATACATGAATTACCACACAAATATCCACATGCTCACAGAACACTATAATGTATGAGCAAATATGCACATTCTTGCACATATCCCAGTGAGCACACAAACATACCACCCATAGCATATCACATATTTACATCAGGACACCATTTACATGCACAGAACACCAATACCCTACATATATACATACCACCCATATATTTATATACATTCTTACATATAACAAACCACACACATACCACATATATGTACATTTGTACCCTTACATTCAAACAGATAACACCACAAACAATACATTTTCACAGAGCCCTGTAGATACACATAATACACATATAATATAAATACAATGGCTATATTGCACAAACATCTTGAACATAGCTCACATGCAAACACATGACACAAATATACAGGAACATACCACATAAATGCACATACTTCCACATAACATACTACAGTCATACAAATACCAAATATACACATGCACACAATTTCAATCATTCACACACGGATTTACACACATACACAGACCACACATATGCACACAAATAAATGTATGCACCCCCATACATGATGCAAACATTTCACAGGCTACACACTTCCACGCAGTTACACACAAACACATATGCAAGCACATGCCCATTTATATACATATCACAAACCATACACGCAATACACTCTGAGATGCACAAACAATACAAATGCACACATACCAGACAGTTGTACATACACACTACTCACAGAGGCTCAGATCTCAGCACACCCTAAACTTATCAATCTCTCTGATAATCCCTTCCCTTGGGACTGGAGACATTCAATGAGTGAGCTCTGCATGCTTCTCTTGCAGAAGATCATGCCTATCTTTGTAACTCCCCAAACACTGTCACACAGGACAAGGAGAGAAGTGAACAAGGACAATCCGCCTTACTCAGGTGAGACAGAAAGCCAAAACGAATGAGTAAAGGCACAACTGCATGATCCTGGCAGTGCTGGGAACAGTGATTAAGATCATTCAAGCACAAGCAGAATGTCAACAGATATGTGCACTTCTGCTAGCAGACAGGCCACACATGTTTGTGTGAAGTTCAAGCTTATGCACATGTATGTGTGTGCATGTGCAAGAACAGGCTGAATGAGTGTTGCATGTGTACGTGCATGCATACCTATGCGTAAGTGCACAAGGATGTGAGCGTGTGTGCATGCATATGCATGTGTGTGTTCAAGGAAATCACAAGAACACAGGGGAATGTTTAACTCATGAGCTTCCTTCTTCCTGCAGAGTTGAGGTCATTCAGTTAATACCCCTAAGAGACTTTTTAAGAGCTGAGGACAGGGTGCCTAGAGGGAGTCAGAGGTTCAACCTCCCAGATAGATGCTGAGAGGGGCTGCCTGTCTTGCCTGGGCATAACCTGGGTGGTCAATCTAGCATGAGAAATGCATCAAACTTTCCCCTGATAGCACCAGGGCTTCATGAGGTCTGTGTAAACCACAGGCTCCCCAGCTTCCCGCCATCCTTTCCCCGAATCCCGGCGCTCCTGTCAAATTAAAGAAAGAACCACTCACCGCCTGAAAGCCAGCCAATACGGTGATTATTCCATTTTTTCCTGGAATGAGCCTTCCACACTCTCGCTGGCTGAAGCCATCGGCAGCCAGGGTTCCCACCTCTCCAAGCTGCTCTCACACCCTCTACAGCTCCCCAAGATGCTTTCAAGTAAGTCAGCACTATGTGCAATCTTGCAATCACAATTACACTTGGGAGCATCCACTAAGCAAGGACTTGGGTGGGAGGAGGCAGGGCTGGAGGGTGGCACTCAGGGTCTATCTGGGATACAAGCAGTTGGAGGTGGAGCCTGCCTCTCCTTCTGAGCTCAGTTCTGGCTGTCCTTTCTGGGTTTGCCAATAGAATGATCTGAATGGGTACTTGTCTGGTCCTGGGGGAACATGAAAGGCTCCAGGGACCCTGCTGTGGCGGCAGCAGTGGCGGTGGCAGTACTGAAGCAGCCTCCCACAGGAGCGAAGAGCACAGACGAGAAAGGAGCTGCACTTGAGTGCTTGCCTTTGCGTGTCACATCACATTTTCCATTCTCAGACAAATAAAACAGAACCAGCACCCGGCCTCCCCAGCATCACCAGCTCGTAAACCCATCAGAATTCACAGCCAGCCAGCAAACCCAGACTTGGGTAATGCCATTAAGAAGCCTGCACAGCACCAGATGCCAGGAGGGTCTTGGGGAGAGCAGAGCCTGGAAGCTCTGCTGTGTCTGCAGACACAGAGACTCCTTGCCCAACCCATCAGTGCTGTTTTACTGCTCAGAAGCAAGCACTAGAAACAGAGTCTATGACCGCTCTCATGCAGTTTTAAAGAAAGGGGTCATGGGGGAGATACATCTAACCACAGAGCTACCCAGGCCTTGAGCTGCTGTCGAGGTTCTGATGCCATTATTAAAGCAATCTGTCAGGGAGAATGCGGAATCAAAAATAGAGCACAGGTGGCCACAGCCTGACTTACCAACATGATTGTGAGTCTACTACCTTCTACTCACATAGAGAGCTAGCGTGTGTCTCCCCTCAGCCTCACATCACCTGTCAACTCAGGCCCACACCTGAATGGCTCAACTCCTCTGTAGGCAACCCCCTGAGTTGTGTACCTCTTTCAGAGTTGGATATGGATTCTCTGATTCCACACCAAACTTTGATGCTCCCTGTGAGTCAGACAGGGCTACTTGGTGTGCGTTTTTCTATTTAAAGATCAGACAGGGCTTACACGCAGACACCATTCAAGCCTGTAGCTTCTAAGAACTGGGTGCTAAATCCGGTATCTATGGCCCTCACTTTCCATCAACACAGGAGATGCTCTTGTTGACAACCGAGGATTCTTTTTTCCACTGTCAGCTGCACAGGAAGAGGGGGGGATGGGGGATCTGCCTGGCCCTTGTGCTGGGCTGTGGAGGGGTCAACATCACCAACTCCCACTCTGAATGCCATTGCCAGGGTGGGAAGAAATGGAGAATGCTCACCCACCATTCTTTGAATCCCATTTGAAACCAGCTGGGCTGAGAGACAGTCTCAAGCCAACACCGTTGTCTGAAGATGGACCAGTTACCTGAAGCCAGCTGGGAGATGAGTCTCCTGACATCATCCTCTTGAAATCTTGGTGGAGGGATAAAAAATGAGTGCCCATTTTCAGAGGATTAAGGACTAGTCAGTCAGAAAGCCAGGCAGCCTGTAGCCAGAGCTCTGCCCCCTGGGGGACATGTGCGTCTCTGAATTTCCTCTTTTCCTTGGTGCGACCACGCTCTAGGAAAACAGACTACTCCTGCTCTAGCAATCACAGGCAAAATTGGAAGTGCAGCAGCGTACTGCCCCCAGTCCCCAGAGGAAGCCAGGAGCTGGGCTACTCAGGAGAGGAGCTATGTCCCCAACTCTACTCCGGCAGTGCTCAGGCAGGCCAGGGCTCTCCTTTCTGCTCTGCCACTATCCCAGCTTTTCTGAGAGAAAGCAAACAGATCCTTGACCAGATGGAGCCTTCCTCGCTAATAAACCTAGCCTAAGGCTGAGGCATGTTCAAGAAGAAGCAGAAAATTACCTTTCAGGAAGCCAACGTGAGGTAAGGGATGGGGGCACAAAGTACCAGGGCGGGAGCCTTGCACAGCACGAGCTGGCTGGGACCCCACTCAGCAGCCCCATCCTGCAGACTCTCAGAGAGCCACCTCCAGCCTGCAGCGCTACTGACAGCTCATGCCAGAAAGTGCCAGCACACAGTCCCCCTGGATGTATGAGGAGACACCAGGCAGGGACAAGGGAGGCAAAGAGGAAGGCAAGCAGGAGAGGAAGGGGTGGGGAGTGGAGCGGGAGGGCGGGAAGGAGAGAGAATTGATTCTCTCTCCTCCACTGGGACCACTGAGCTAAGTTGCCATGGAGAAAGGGGAGCCGCTGGCAGAGCTTGAGGCAGGCGGAGGAGCCATATGCCAGGGGAAGGCGTCAGCAGAGCCAATCCCACAGTTCTGCTGTGGCAACCTCCCCAAACAGGCCTTGGCCTGCGCACCAAGGCAGGGTGGGGCATTGCTGTATGGTGGGCAAAAACAGCCCCCCACTCCAGCCACACTGAGGAAAAGGGAAGCCCAGAAAGCTTTCCCCCTCTCTCAGATTGCTCATCTACCCTTCAGCTGGAATCCTGGACCTGCATCCTTATTCCTCTAACATCATGCTGCTCACTCAGAACCCAAGGTCAAAGTCCCAGAAACAGAGACCAAGTCCCCTCCCCAGGCTTTTTAGAAGCATTGCCTCTCTATCCTTGTCTCCGGTTTCTAAAACTCAGTCACCAAACCCTGAGTCATAGTTTCCCACCCTCAGGAAGGAGGGGATGCCCACCCACAGGAAGGCTTCTGTGGCCCAGAGCCACCCAGGCAGGAAGCCAAAACGGGAGATTGCTGGGTACCTGCTGGTTAAAGAAGGGACCACATGATGGACACCCTGGATCAAGCCTACATTGGGCTATGGCTCCCACCTGCATACTACCAACCTTGCAACTGCAGTGCGAACCCCAATGCAGGGTTGGCTTTGTCCCCTGCCTCATACAGGCTCTGTGCTACAGAGGTGGCCGGGGGAGCACAGGAGCCTGGACTGGAGTCTCTTTCTCCCTTTGGAGATCACAGGGCCATTGCAAGTCTGGTCACATCTCTGTGCTTTCATTTCCTTGGTACAAACTGAGACAAGACCATTTTTTCTCTACCAAGCTGCACTTCTGGGTGAGTGTGACGCTGGCAGACTTAGGGAAGAATGAGGCTGTGGATGCTGTGTCCCTTCCTGCTCCGTTTGAAAGCATGGGGACAGCATCCAATGCCCTACCTCCCTTTGTGCACTTGCCTGGCAAACCTTAGGGCAGAATCTGAATCTGGAGAGCCAAGAGCAGTGTCCACAGGCCTGTTGCCCTTGATGGAACATCTGAGTGCTATACCTAAACTTGCCTCTGAAGCCTATAGCCAAGGAAACATTTTTAATTCCTAGCCTCCCCTTTCCTGACAACAATTTGTTATGAAAATGTCCCTGCATAAGAATAAGTCAGAAAAATGTTATAAGGAGCAGTACATATATTCACTGCCCAGATTTCTACTGTTTCCTCTCACTTTTCTATTGTAAAATATATACATCACAGAATTTACCATTTTCTTCAATTTAGAGCATACACTTCAGTGGCATGAAGTATATTCACCTCTATCTAGTGGCAGACATCTGATCACCCAAAAGGAGACACATGGAAGAGCCATTCCATTAACTCTTCTCTCTAGCCCTTGCCTACCACTAATCTACTGTCCACAGACAAGCTTGTTTTGGATGTTTCATACAAACAGAATTACAAAGCACATGCAACCTTTTGGGACTGCCTTCTTTCACTTAACATCATGTTCTCAAAGTTTATAAATGTCCTAACCTATATTCCTTCATGGCAGTGTAATATTCTATTGATTAGATAGACCTTATTGTACATACCTACTCTTTACAGGATGGACATGTAGATTATTTCTCCATTTGGGTTTTCCTCTTATTCCTTCCCCCAGAAACCAAGGAAGTGTTCTGGGCATTTAGTCTCCAAGCTGCAAGCCCCTGAAACCCTGAACTGAATGTTTAGCCACTTGTCTTTCCAAAAAGCAAACCTCACCCGTATTTGACATGGGAATGAAGGCAGAAGACTCCAAGTAGGCTCAGTCTCCTCTGTCTCGGGGGAGCTGCCAGCTGGGCAGGAGGATTCACGAGTACCCCCACTCCATACCATCTGACAGATGAAGTCAGGTTCCAGGGCCATTGGCATTCCTGGCTGTAAACTGGTGAGTGTTCCCCTCTTTAGCTTCTGAGGGCGCTATCTCATAGGGTTGCTTCAGAGACAAGGCCAGGGCTGCCCAATAGAACTCTCCATGAAGACAGCCATACTCTATCCCTCCACCAGCCAGGGCAGCTGTTGCTACCCCACAGGCCTAGGTGGCCATTGAGATTCAAAATGTGGCTACTGTCAGTGGGAAATGGAACCTTTAATTTTGTTTCACTTTTATTTACAGATTTAAAGATTCACACGGAGCTGTGGTGATTGCCAGGGACAGGACAACTGTAAGGGCAGAAGAAACAAATGGCCTAGCTCCTTGACCTCTATCTTCCCCCTTCCTCTCTCTACTTACCTCAGCTGTCTGGGTTTGGGGAGGCTTCAGTCTGCAGCTTGAGCTAGGGCCTATCTAGAAGGACAGTGGGTAGGTGGTGGGGCTCTCAGGGAACCAAACAGAGAGCAGTTTGGGACTAAGGTCCTTAGACTCCATAATGACAAGAGTCTCTGAACCTCAGACCTGGATCCTCCTTTCTGCCCTGTTCTAGAACCACTCCCTTCCCTCGTCTCCCCCAGCAACTCCTGAGGTCATCCCCGGAATGTCTGGGCAGGGACTGTGGGATTGGAACAGCCCTACCATCTCCATGCAGTGGCAGAACCCTGTGTGGTTATGAAGAAAGTACAACCTTGGTTCCAGGCCAGGCTGAGGGTCAGGTGCACTGGGAGACATCCTCGCAACATAGCTGCTCTTGAGATTCCCAGTGCATGGATGGTCTTACATGATCCCAGACCACACCCTGATCCTGCCTTCTCCCTCTGCAGATGTATAAGGACATACTCAGAAGGTGAAGTGACTTTCCCAGGTTCAGCTAGCAAGGCTGGTCCCAGACCCGTAGCCACCCAGGCATAGAGAGTTGCGAAAGTTCACTCTCCTGGGACCTTCAGTGCTGGCCAGGCAAAGAGAATGCTATTTGTCTCAAAGTCCAGATAACAAAGATGAGAAACAAGAGTTGTTCTCCTGTGCCCAGCCACTTGAACCTGCTTAGTATATATGGGATGACAGTAAGGTGGACATGAAGATGCCAACAAATGGGGCAAACACAGTCACAAGCACAGTTGGTCTCAATCTCTGTGGCTTCCACAGCCAGAGATTCAACCAATCACAGACTGAAATGAAAAATATCGAGGAGAAAGAATCAAGTCTGCACTGAGTATGTGCAGATGCCTTTCTTGCCATTACTTCCTGAACGGTGAAGTGGGACAGCTCTTTGTGGGAATGGTATAGTGTGAAAGTTCCTCACACAGCTCTACAGAGTGTTTGGCAGTACAAGCAACCCACAGGTGTGAGTTAAGATATCCAGGAGGACATGCAGTACTCTGCCTTCTATAGAAGGGGCTGGTACACACTGGTAGAACCAATGCCTACAGACACTGAGGGGTGACTGCCAAGCACTGACTCCTGTTGTCCTACTCTGAGCTGGCAGGTGCTGCTGAGGACAGGCCTATTCCTTCCCTGTAAAGCTTTTCCTTGCTTCCCAGCTTCCCATGATCCTGTAGCAGAAGGCCCAGGGGACCCACCACAAACCTGCAGGGACATCTTGCCTCCCACAGCTCAAAACCCCAAGTGGCCTCCCTGCCTTATCCCTGCTGTCCAGACTGGGGTCCATTTGTGTCCACACAGCCTCCTCCTGGTAGCTTCTGCTCAAGTCCATTTTACTCAGGCCTTCTGACCACTCACTTAGCTAACCCTGGCTCCTGTCCTGGCATTCCCTTCATCCTATCATTTTTTAAATAGTATCAATCCTTACCTAACATATAATGTACTTTTTTTAACTCTTTTATTTTCCAAATAGTGGTAAATGTTAACAATTGTTATCCTTGTAACAATGTTATAGCTTGTAAGTGCTTGATTCAGTGGCATTAAGAACATTAACATGGCTATGCAGCCCTACCCATTATCTCTGTAACCTTTCATCTCCTAAACCAAATCTACACTCATGAGCACTAACTCCCTCCCCACCCCACTCTGGCCACTCCAGTGACCACTATGTACATCCTTACGGCACGGAACTACACCACTGTCCTTGCATGCTTGACTTCTTTCACTGGACTACAGCATGTTCCTTTCTAAAGCTGTCTGTCACACTGACCTTTGTTCTCAGCACTTGGGATTTAATCTAGGTGGATCTGTTAGTTTGAAGCCAGCCTGGTCTACAGATCAAGTTCCCCAGGGCTACAGTGAAAAACCATTTCTCAAAAAAAAAAAAAAAAAAAAAAAAATCAACCTCCCCGCAAAAACCCAACAAACCAACTGTCTGTCTCCCATTCTAGAATGGGGGCTTCTAGCGTAGTTGTATTCACTGTTGTATCCCAGGGTGTGTGTATAAGAATACCTAGTACACAACAGGCACTGAGCAAATGGTTTGAATGGGTTAATAATGGGTGAGTACCCAGGCAGATGGATGAGTGAATGGACAGATAGATGAGAGGGAAATGGATGACTGGATGGCTGAATGAATAATAGGTAGATAGATGGAGAATTAGTACCTCATTTCACAGGTCTGTGTGGGGCCCAGAGCTATATGCAGACTTAATTCCTGGTTGCACCCAATGACTTAGCCACTTGCCCTGAAGTCACCAAGGCCACCATCCCTAAGGAATGGCCATATTCAGTGTGCCAGGACTCTCTCCGACTTCACCATGGCTTGCCACTTTTGGGTATTCTCCTCAGATGTAGCCTATCCAGGGAGAATTTTGTAAGAATTCCCAGTTACAATGTTTGTTTTATTTCTGAAACAGAGTCTCACCATATAGCCCTAGCTGGACTAGAGCTCCTGTCTCTGCCTCCCATGTGCTAGGATTAAAGTCTTGTGCCACCAAGCAGAACTCCCAGCTACTATGTAAAGGTGCCTAGGAGCCTCAGGTGGCAGCCACCAGTAGTAAAGAGAGCGGCAGAGAAGAGAGTAGAAGGCCACCCGAGGAGCAGAGCCTGCTGAGGCCAGGGAAACAGAAGGGTCGGCTGAGGGCTAGACCTTCAGCCCTGCTCTGCAGCTGGGCCCACAACCTCAGTGGCAACTCGCCTCTCACCTTTCCCACATCCTGCCTAGCTATTTATAGCCGTCCTCTCTCTGAAAACTAGTTACCCATTTTTCTTCTGAGCTGGATGAACTTGTAAATTGAAGTCAGGAGGATCCCACCTTCATATCCAGGAGGCTTCATGATGTGGCGGTACTTGGCTGGGTTTGCCTGTACCCCTTGTCTTATGAGGGGTCCTCAGGGCCTGTGAGGGTCACAAGTGACTCATCCTCTGCCAGGTGTGTGGTGCCCCCAGGGAAAAGCCATCCATGCAACAGACCAGGCAGACCTCAACTTGAGGTGCTAGAAGACAGGGATCCTATGAAGCCCAGGTCACCTCAAAGTTACTCTCTGCTCTAGGAGAACCGAACACATTGTGACAGTGGAAGGACAGCTGTACCTTTAAATGATCTGGCCCACAGATATGACAAACATTTGCACTCTGTGGCTGTTTGCATCTTTGGTTATTTTTAGGGTGAACCCAGTTGCCTCCCCTTGGAACCGGATGAAGCCCCAGAGGAGGCACGTAGTTCTTTTTCCCAGATGGGGGGTCCTGCTCCTGTTTCCCTGGGAATCAAGACTTGAACACAGCTATCTGGAGGACCCGCCCCCTAGCATTATACAATGTATTCTGCTCAGGCTCACTTGAGGGACCTGTGCACCAACAGCGGCCCTGCTACTATTGTGAAGGTCTGTTGCTGACAGCAGGGCCATGCACCTGTACCATGAGAGCTCCTTGCTACTCCCAGGGTCTGAAGGGGAGAAGATATGATACAATCCCTACCTCCACCCAGCAGTCCCAGCTGTCTGGCTGGCATATTTCTAGAACAAGCGGCAATTAAAGGCAATATTCTCTCCTGCCCCCCCTCCCCAAAACAAATAAATCAGTGCTACCAATCTCCCAGCTAATGATTTCCTCCATTAAATTAAAAAGAAGAAGAAAATGTTTTTTAAAATGGATTACCAGTCCTGTGCTTCCAGAGACCACATGACCTGTCAGCTTCTCTCAGTCCGGATGCATCAAGGCCCCTCAATTAATTTTTAATAAATAAGACAATCACAGTGTAAGACTCACCACCAGCCTCCCCCACACTCTCCCACTTCACACTGGCACACACAGCTGGCCCTTGGCTCAGTCAGGCCACAGAGACTCTTTCCATTTCATAAATGGGAGGCAAGGCAGAATGAAAAGCACTTAAGCACACACCCGAGGATGCTATGGAGCACGAAACAAGCTGTGGGAGCACTGAATGTGGAGTAGTGTCTGGATTTCCAGGTGCTCCTAACTAGAACCCAGAGCCAAGGAGCCCAAGCAGGGACAGAGTGAGTTACTGCCACCTATCATACACATGGCAAGACTTCACCCTCTCATCCTCTTCCTGCAGCACTGTGAAAGCAGTCCACATGACTGATGGCTAGCGTGGAAAAGTTTACAATATGTGTAAAAACGTCTTGTAAAAATACAAGACAACAGAAGGCCACTTCTCAAGTGCCATTTGGAAGCACAAGAGTGGCCAGCCACTCCATGGTGACTGTTGCAGGATCCTCTTCACTAGGGACTGGTTCTTGGTGTTGCCCACTGTCCCTATGCCAAGGTTCCCTGTTACTCTGATAGCTTACAACATGTCAAATGCCAGAGGGCAGGCAGGGTGAGAAAAGCCCAAGGGGACACCTTCTCTGGGGGGAACTGCGGGGCGGTGTACTAGCTCTCCTTTCTCTGGAATGCATAGCCCCAGATGTTACATAATTTGCTTCTTCTGTTTATTTGTGTTTTTACAGAGAGCTCCTCTCTGACCATCTACAGAGAGAGGCAGAGAAGGCCACTGGGACCAGGGAGGGGCACCAAGAGCAAGGACAGGAGACTCAGATCCTAGTCTGCCCGTGACAAGCACCCAGCCCTGTAGCTCTTCCTGGCTGGAGGGAAGCAGTTCAGAGCTGAATGCCAAGGGCTGGCACTATCATTAACCAGCTAGAGGGCCTTGGCAAGTCCCCTCATCCCTCTGAGGCTTGGGTTTTCTTTACACTGTTGGGGAGTTCATAGTACATAGCTCTCAGGCTTTTCCATGGACTACATAAATGACGCACAAATAGTGTTTAGCATATGGCAGGGCCCTGGTCAAGTCATAAATAATAAGGACAAATAGATTATGACCGTAATCTCCCCATCATGCAGGAATGTTCTCCTTAAGAGGATCAGGGCAGCCATCCCAGAAAGCTCAAGCTCAAGAGGGCCACCATGTAACACTAATCATTCAAGGCTGGTCAGGGGCAGGGGCTATCCTAGGTCACACTACTAAGGCTCACAACATGCAGATGAACAGAGTTGACCCTCTGCTCTACATTCTACATGTGGGGAAACCAAATCCCAAAGAGGTTAGTAATTAGCCCCCATGTCACACAGCTCCAAGGTGATGAAGTCAGATTCAAACCCTGGCCCATTCCTCCAGGCTCAAGCTAACTAACATTGTTCCATAGTATATATCCAGAGAATCAAGGAAGGAGGGGCAGAGGACCCTGGAGCAGGCAGAGGCTGACCCCAACTGCTTCCATAGCTCTGACATGGGGATTGCATGAACCTCAGGAAGCCTGAGGGAAAGGTCTCAGTGCATGTCTCCTGGGAACCCCAAAGGATGGTGGGACAGGCCTGGTGCATCTTTAGTCTCCCCAGGGTCAGGACTGAGAGCTCCATACTGCATTCTTGTAGGCTAGCTGCTTAGGTTAACATGCATACAGTTAACTCCCTCAGAGCCAGGACTGGGTGCTGAGGAAAGATCTCCAAACCTCTAGCTTTTGAGGTCTTCTTTCACACAAGTAGCAGATTCTATGTTCACAACAAGATTCTATGCTTCCAACTTGGTGGGATGGCGCTAGGCTGACCTCCAAGCAAGTCCCTAGAAATACCTAGAAAACTCCCAGCACAGGCCACCAGAAACAGAACTTCTAAGTGGGTCCTGCTAACCCTCTTGCTCCAGGGGCCTACAGTGAGCAAGTTAGAATGCAGATTGTACAGGAAATAATGTCATTGTCTCAAAACCTCCCAGGACTCCCTTCACTGTGGGATGGTGGCTCATGTTTTTAATACCAGCATTCGGGAGGCAGATGCAGGATTTCTGAGTTCCAGCCCAGCCTGGTCTACAGAGCGAGTTCCAGGGCAGCCAGGGCTACACAAAGAAATCCTATCTCAAACAAACAAACAAACAAACAAACAAACAAACAACCCAACCAACCACGTTTCTCGAACTTGCTAAGCATGCTTCTACACCAGGACCATTGCCCCTGTTGCTGCTGTTTTCCTGTCTATCACACAACTTTCTTCAATTATATAGGTTTCCAGAGATGCCCTTTCCAACCACCTTATCTAAAACCTCTCTCTACTCCCTACCCTGGGTTGCTTTCCTTCCTGCATTTACACTGTTGTCTTAGTTACTGGTCTATTGCTGTGAAGAGATATCATGACCAAGGCAACTTATAGAAGAAAAGTATTTAACTGGGGGCTCACTTACAGTTTCAGAGGATGAGTCCATTATGATCCTGGTGGGGGTGATGGCAATAAGTAGGCAGGAATGGTGATGAAGTAGCAGCTGAGAGCTTACATCTTATCCACAAGTTGGAGACAGAGAGAAAGAGGGACAGACACAGACACACTGAGCCTGGCTTGGCTTTTAAAAACTCAAAGGCCACTCCTAATGGCACACCTCCTCCAACAAGGCCACACCTCCTAATCCTTTCCAAAATAGTTCTACCAACTAGGGACCAAATATTCAAATATATGAGCCTATGGAAGGCCTTTCTCATTCAAACCCCCACAGTGATCAAACAGTATATTTTAGGGAGGGATTTCATGTGGCTCCCCAGTGCCCAAATGCACCTAACGCACCAATGGCATACAACAAGTTGGCTGGGCTTTAGAAGGTGGACTGGAAGTAGGTGAAGGTGGAAGTGACAGGTACTTCTGGGTGAAAGAGAAATATAGAGCTTAAATAAGCAAATGTAACATAAATGGCAAACTAAGATTTTCTCTGCCACCACCACCCTCAAAAAGATACCAAGCCTAAGAAGTTTTACAGGTGATCCTAACAAAGCTCTGAAAGTCAGGGGAAAGGCTCCTCTATGCTAAGAGGACAGGGACAGGCACACTTCATACACAAGATGCCCTTCAAGCAAGCCCTGAAATGGGACAGGAGAGAAACACAGCAGTAAGACCTTGGGTCCCCAAGGACTCATATGCAGTTTTACTTCTGTGATGATGTTGCCGTCTTCATCTGGCCTCTGTTCTTTTCCTTTGTCTCCCTCCCCCATCACTTTTCCATCACCCTGATCACTAAAGCACAAGGCAAGTATTCTACAAATGTCAGCCACTGTTAGACACATTGTTTATGCGTCCATTTCTAGCTAATTAAAAAACAAAACAGGAATTACATTTCCTCCATGCAGATCTCCCTGATGTCTGAAAACAGAGCAGGTATTCAGACACGGTTAAGAAAATGCATAGCATGTATGGAAGGCTCACAGCAGTTGACAATTAGAGAAGCCTTCAAGAACTGTTGCTGTGGGTACATGGGCCACAGCCGCTTGGCTGGCTAGTTCTAAGCCATCCTTAAACACATGCCAGGTGCGCAGGTGGCAGGACCTTGGGGGAGCTGAGAACATTAGGCTTGTCTTTCTCAGGCTCCTCCTGTGAGTAAGAAAAAGGTGACCAACAGATGTCACACCTCCTCCCCAGTGAGGGCACATCTATCCAGCTACTTCCTTACGAAGCTCAATTTGTGGTCCTTCTTCCTCCTGATGGGGGCTGGAGAACAAGGTGAGAAACAAGGAAGTGAGGCTGGCATCTCAAGCGGCCTACATGCTGAGCAGAGAGAGAGGGAAAAAACCACAGACCTTCCCCCCACATTCACAGAGGTCTAGACACCCCTGCTTCACCCCCAACTACAGCCATTTATCTGATAAGTCGGAGAAGTCCCTGTCGCTACTGCTCTAGGACTAGGCTGATTCCTTCGCACCCTCATCAGACCTCAGATGCAGACCAAAGGCTGACAGTTTCATAAGGCAGGAGCATAACTAGGACCTTCCAGATCATGGATATAGCAAAGCGTGGCTCTTTATGGAAACCACCACTACGGCCATCAAGACCTGCAGACCACATCTGAGCCATCAAGAGACACCTTTGCAGTAGATAAAACAGTTTTGCCCTAGAATAGAAGCTGCCTCAGCTGGAGGGCAGGGAGTCCTGGACAAGGTCTATGGCTGTGTGAAACATTACCCAACCCCAAATAATGCTTCAAACAATGACCATTCACTACCTTCCACTGCTTCTGTTAAGAAGCCTAGGGTGGCTTGGCTAATGGCTGTGCTCTGTCTGGGTCATTCAGTGGTCACAATCAATAAGTTGGCCAGGGTAGGGCTTATGGTCATCTGAAAGCTTGGCTAGGGCTAGAAGGGTCATTTCTGAAGAATCCACTCATGTGACTAACATCAGGTATAGGTTGATGGCCAGAATTCTACCTCTGCATCTCACCATAATTCCAGAACTTTCCAGAGACTTTTCCAAAAAGTCCTCACAAGACAGCAGCTTCCAGAAGCAAATGACACAAGAGAAAGAACAGTAGAAGCTGCTCTGTCTTTTATAAATTTGCCTTAAAAGTAACACTGTGTCACTTGCAACACCCTACTAGATACACAGGTCAGCCCCTTGATATAGGAGGGGACAACATAGGGGTTAGCCATGGAGGCAGGAGGCAGAATGCTGGAGGCCACCTGCATGGCCTGACCTTTGTCCCTAGCTGTCTCCTTTCATCTTCCCAGCAGCCCTTGAAGGCAGGCATTTTATCTCTATTTACAGACAGATACAATGCTCAGAGAAGGTAACTAACTGCCTGAGCCCCCTGGCTACTAAAGGGCAGCCAGTATCTGGTCCTGTGTGGCTAGTTCCCAATGACAATCCTCTGGGCAACTTGGTCTCCAAAGGGAGCCAGAGGCCTGGCCAGAAATACAGCCATGTTACAGGACTGCTCCTCAAGAACCAGTAAGTAGTTCAGGGCAAACAAGGTGGCACTAAGAACTGACTCCACACATGTGCCATGGACTCTGCACTCCCCCCATACACATGTACAAACATACAAAAAAAAAAAAAAAAAAACCTTTAAAAAGAACCAGCAACTGCTCTAAGTGCCTTTATTTGCCTCCATCCTCCATGACTGTCAAAGACTCCTGTTGTCCCCTGCCCAGCCTCCTTGGGCAGAGAGACTTAGTAGTGAGCTAGGTGGTGAGATGGCCATAGTGTACAACACACAGGTGGCTGGGAAGCAGCGAGGGTTTAGAGCCCTCAGTCATTCCCTTGCTGCTAGGGCCTGGCTGCCTAGCTGCAGGTGGCCTTACAGAAACAGCCAGCAGCATCTCCTCTCTCTATTTGACCATCCCACCCCCTGCAGAGGTGCCTGGCTTCACAGCAGGGTCCCTGTCCTGCAGCCTCTTCATTAGAAGGCCACCTGCTTGAGGTGCCTGAGTGACCTGCAGCAGCAGGTGCCACCTCATGGGGTGTGCAATTTACAGTCGCTCAGAGGTGCAGTACCCAGGTGACAAATGCATTGGCCCTGCCAGCTTCCAGAGCAGCCTGGTCTCGCAGGAAAACATAGCTGAGGCTTATCCATTTTCCTCACTTTGTTCTTACACTACTCATGAGAACAAAGAAGCATCTGGATCTATATATCTAATTTCTCCACCCAGAGCGCCATGGTTCAGGGTACAAGTAACTCTTCCTCTGCGTGGTGCAAGTCGGCTGAGGTCAATGAGACAGAAGCTGGCATTCCATTCATCCAGGGAATCAGCTCTAGCTCCTGAGACTGGACACAGACTTGCCACTTGTAAAGCGAGTCTTTCCTAACCCCTCAGCAGCCTGGCTACTGAGCCTTGTCTCACCAACCTGAAGTTTCTCACAGAAGGTAAGACACCATTTGGGCTGCTCCAAGACTTTGGAGAGTTAAACTGTCCTGTCCACTTACAACCTGTGAGGCCATGTACATGGCAACACCCTCTTCTCTCACTCATCTTGCGGATGGATGGATTGCAAGGGGAACTCAATGCTGCAAGTAATGGCTTCTATGGGGCACCAGCCAGGGAGAGTAGCTCCTTGAGGTATTTCTCATCTCCTTCTTTCGCTTTGTTTTGGAGGCTGAGGGATCCCCTGTGCCAGCATTCTGCTTGTATGGACGGTGATATGGATAGGTCACTCCTTGAAGCTGAGGGCTATGTCTGAGACCCCTATGGTACCTCTGGACCTAAGAACTAGCAGGAAGGGATCTTCCTTTGAATAAAAGGAGCCCATTCTCCAGAAAGCACTGCTACAGGGAGTAAACATGTTTAGAAACTACTGTTTGAAAAGACAATCAGAATAGGAGTAAACAAATATTTGACTGCCCTTCCTCTAATCCCCTAGGCTGTTATCAATCACACTGGTTCTAATCTTGGTTCAATTTCCAGATCTGCCTGCAAGACTCCTCCAGGCCTCAGATCTGCTGCTCAAAAGCAGGGCCTCCTCAAAGAAGACTGTAGAGGCTCCAGCCCCCCCCACACCCCCGCACCCTGCTATGGCCTCCTTAGGCACAGCTGTGTCTGACTTGGATGAGCCCTGTCCTCACTGCCTGCATGATCTCCCTGAGTCTTGGAAAGAGAAAATGAGAAGAATCTCCAGGCAACCTGAGCGACCTGACCCCATATCCTTACAGGCCTCATCAGTGTTCCCTGACAACCAGCTGTGTAAGAAAGGATGTCAGACATAGTGTCCAGGTTCAGCCTCTAATCTGATCCCCCAGGGCCTCTGGGAAGCTGCTTCTGTTTATATTCCCTATCAGTGTCCCCTTCTCCCTGTCACCTCACCAACTCAGAACTGTAGTAAGATGTAGAGTCATCCTTTAAAAAACTCACTGGCTACCAGTTGGGGTTTGTTCATATGATAGAACATGACTCCACCACAAATAGGGAATGATGTACTGATCCATTCACAAGAATAAACTTGAAAGCATCATGTTCAATGGTAGATTCAGAGTAAGAGGTCAAGACTATAGGATTCTATCCCCAAGCAACATCCGGGACAGGCAAGCTGATGGAGACAGGTGCAGATTAGCAGTTGCCTGGAGTAGAGGGTCTGAAGAGAAATGGGGTATTTGTGAGGTGATGGAAATGTTTTTAAGTTGACTCTGGTGATAGTTAACACGATTCAGAACATTTTGAACAATGCCTGGATTGGCACTTTTAATGGGTAGACTGAATGGTATGTGACTGTATCTCAATATTTTTAAATATTTATTTTAAATAAATATTTAATTTAGAATGCTTATTTTTAAATGCAGGAGTTATCAAACTAATCCTAGATAACCATCTACAAGTTCAGGGCAGCTGCTGGAGGTGACTCTGGGTAGAGACCCTCCACTCCTGTCTTCTCTCCTCTTGCCCTTAGGGAAGTAGCTTGTATCCCTCTCTCAGAAGCACCCTAGGGCTAGAGCTGAAGAGCACAGAGATGTCAGCTCTGTGGGATGATCCAGATGAGGCCCAGAGATGCAGCAAACAGAATGTATTTGATTCCTCCTCACATCCTGCATACAGCTGGATTGCCAATGAGCAGTGCAATTGTCTCTGTGAAGAGACGACAGAGGCATGACTCGTACAGTTAGTTATCAGTACTAGCCAGGCTCAGCTATATCCTGACCCCACTTGAGTCTCAGAAGCTGGGGAGGCAAGGGAGTGGGACTTAGTACAAAGTGTAAGATGACACAGAGCCAGCAGGCCTAGGCTGGGCTGACGCAGTCAGAGTGCTCTGGCCAGAGGCAGTTCTACCTGCTTTCCTGGGATCAGCTCCTTAACCCTGAAACTAAGGTATCTTCTCTAGACACTATTGTGGGCTGGCCCAGTGTGGAAAACATGGGGGCTATGGAGCTGTTTCTGCCACACCCTGGGGTCCCTGGCTTTCTGTCATGGAGCTCTAGTAGAACTAGGCAGTGTTTTTCAGAGAACATTCTCATTTGACGCTCCTCATCCCAGGGTAACCACAGACTTAGAGGTGGTGGCCTGGGCAGCTTAGTCTAGAGGGGATAGAACGAAAGTGTTCCAGGGATCTGAACCCCTGGGATAAGTTCAGATGCTCAGAAAGCTCAGAGGTGGCTTCCCAGGGGAGGCAACCCCTGACTGGCCCCAGTCTGGGGCCCTGCATCCTTAGGTATGCCTGCAGGACGGCTGGCCAAGGCCTGTGTTTGCACCCAAAGCTTGAAATCTGGAGCATCTGGCTCACACATGATGACAGTGAGGTCTCTATCATCTTCTCTGGCCCAGGGAAGCCAGCTTAAGTGCTCTGGAGACATTATCCAAATAGCTGCCTTCCATTCTGGCCATAAAAGAAAGGAATTGTGGAAGCTGATAATTGGAAGAGTTCTCCCTCACAAATCACCACCTTCCATCTGCACTGGCCAGACAGAGCTCTGTCAAAGCACAAGCCAGGGCCCTGGAGTCCTCAGGCCAGCCATTTCTAAACAGTTGAGGAGGATGGCAGCCTGCAGGAGATGTGTACACACTTCATCCAGACCTGTTTCAGTCTATCTTAAACCTGGGCCAGCAGGGGTCAGGCCAAAGGAAGAAAAGGAAAAAGAAACAAGGTTTCGCAGTCTGCCTAGTCTTCTCGACCTAGCACCATATTAACCCTTAGTGCCGGGAGGGTAAGAATGAATCAACAGCCACCACTCAGTGCCAGCTGAGGCTGCTTAGACTGTGTGCTGTGTGCTCAGCCTCTTGTGCAGATGAGAAACTGAGCCTGGTGTGGCTGGTTCAAGATCATCTGGCTGGATCCTGACCTCTGACCAGAGACCTGTTCCCTGTTACCATTCTTAGCTGTCTACCTACCACAACCCAGGGAAAGAGATGGGGACCTAAGCAGGCAAGAGACCTAGACAAGCAGGCACCAACTCCTCTGCTTTCACCAGTCCCAGCCTTCCTGGGCCTCAGTTTCTCCCTCTGACCTGCCCTGGCCTATTTCATATAAAACTGCACACACACCAGGTGGGTGACATTTTAGGACACCCATTTCACAGCACAGTAAGTGGAAGCTTAAGAGGGACAGTGCCAGACCGCCCAAGTGTGGCCTTTCAGACTAAAATTCCAGACTTTCCAGCAAACTGGACTGTCTTCCTAGACATAGAAGGCAGATGTAGACAACAGCCCACCTTGGCCAGAGGTACAAGTAGAAACCGCCATCTTGATAAGGCAGCCAGGACTGCACAGCGGGATGTAGCATGAACTGCATGATCATTGGCTAGGAAGGAGATGAGGCAAGACAGAGAGAGTTCTAGAAAGCCTGGGGTTCCTTCATACCCCAGTAACTTCATGAGCTTTCC
Organism: Cricetiscus sungorus; assembly: GCA_030556225.1. NCBI lineage: Eukaryota > Metazoa > Chordata > Mammalia > Rodentia > Cricetidae > Cricetiscus > Cricetiscus sungorus. Next base: position 24,931,689 of record JANBXA010000044.1, on the reverse strand, counting down.
ACCTCCCTGCTCAGGGGGAGAATAATAATCATGAGTACCAGAACAGCCTTGGTGCTCTGTGGGTAATTGGTATGTGCCCCTCCCTGTCCTGGTGTGGGTTTCTCCATCTGAGTTGAGGCCTAGAACTGAAGGGCCCAATAGAGGGTCTGTGTAGGAACAGCAGAGCTGCTGATTTCTTATCTACCAGCCCTTCACAAACACCAGCTCCATCCTTAGCCTCTGACTATGACCAACCCCAGTCTCCTTTCATCACCCTATTTATCAGTCCACCCGGCAAAACCACACCCCCCCCCAATATTTACATCATGAGCGTGCAGTCTGTCTGCACTCAGGGCTCTGTGGTCCCTGAGAAGATGTGTTTATCGATTCCTCACATAGCATGCTTTCTTCATTCACTTTTCTTGGGAGGCTGAAGTTCTGCCCTCTGCAACACCACAGGGGTGAATGGATCCAGTTGGCAGGCTGGGCTAGAAGCAGTCTGAGCAGCTTTGGGATCCGGCAGCTTGTCAAGGGAGCCTTAGGCCAGTCCCTGGGGGACTGGTTATCTCTGTTGTAGGCCTGACTACTGACTTGGGCCAAGCTTGCTGGACAAAGTCATCCCTGAAGGGACAGCTAAGCAAATTGGAACTGACGGCTCTGTGTTTGTCACAAGCCCCTGCAAGTCTCAGCTCGTGGCCACTCAGCACTGCCATCTTCAGAAACAACTGTCTGTCTCTTGGGCATGCACCCATGAGTACACACCCTAGTTGTACAGACCCCCACCCCCCATGTAAAGAAATAAAGAAGAGAAAAGAAAAACCTTCCAGGTACTCAACAAAGTAAGACATTATAATATCACCAGTCGGCCCCACCACCATCCCCTGCTTCCAATCTATCATTCACAGAAAGTCAAACGTAACTTCTAAAACACACATCAGCACCTGGCATTCCTCCAGTTAAAGTCCCTCAACATTCTCCTACATCCCCAGATGACATCTCAACTTCACCATGCACAAGTCTCCACTCTCCACTCGGTTCTTCCCTCTGCCCAGCTTCTCCGGCACAGTCCTGACCAGGCTCCACAGCCACAACCCCAGGCTCATCATACCAGACATGGGCTCCACGGTGCCTCCCTCAGCATTCCCTCCACCTCAGAGGCCTTCCCTTGCATACCCAACCCCACATCTGTGTTCAGCAAACTTCTCCACAGCCTACTTCAGATGTCAGCACCATAAGAGCAGAAGTCCAAGCTCCCAAGAGTGTGGTTGCCATTCCTATGGGTATCACAAAAGTCACATGGGAATCACAAAAGTCCCCTCCTGTGGCTCAAGAGCCTTGAAACCAAGAGCCAGATCTAGTTCATCCTCGCAGTAGTTCTGAAAGCCATAGAATGTACACTTAGGACTAAGCAGCAAGTCCTTGACCGTGCTACCCACTTAATAGGTCAAAGTGGTCCTGTGTTTTCCTTTGTCTCCTGAAGCCCTTCAGCACAGGAAATACACGGGGAAGAGGGACATGGTTTCCTCCCTCAAAGCCACTCTCATACAAGACAGCCTACTCTTCACTTTCAATCTGCAAGAATACCCAGGGCATCATTTATTTATACAATATTAATACATGCCACCTCTCTCCAGGCCCAGCTTGCATGCTCCAATGCACAGCCCTTGTTAAACGAGGCCACAGAGTGGGCTCCCAGGGCATCACTTCCCATTACTGATGACTGCGTGGCCATGGTACTTTCTTCACAGAGAGCTCCAAGGATCTTGCCAACTTACCGACTTTCTGCAAGAAGAGAAGCATCTCTTGAGTGCAGCACAACTCCCCATCCAGCAGCCCCAGGTAATTGCTTCTGGCTGAGAGGAGGCGGAGGAGGAAAAGGACAGGGAAGGGAAGATGCAGGAGAGGAACCACAGGATGCCAAGAAAGGCAGGAAGATGGAGACAAGCACTGGGTGGGGGTGGGGCACAGCCACAGGTCAGAGAACATCTGGAATTCCTGCTGCCTGTGCAGGCTCAGGCCAAACTAGGGCCACCTGGTGAGCTGGCCTAGGATCTGGCAGTGAGAACATTGGGGAAGGGGGGGGGGGAGGAGAGAACAGGATAAACAAAGCTCTACTGTCATAAAGAGGACTGATCTGGGAAGGGCAAAACCAGAAAAAAAAGACAGCAAATGAGGCCCGAGAAAGCCTCCAGCAGGACCACTGCCCAGGGCCCTAGGATCCTCCAGGCTAGCTTCTTCCTTCCCAGTTCTGCTACGGTAAAGAAGCTGAGAGGACTGAACAGCTAAAGAAGCTGTCAGGGACATGGGACATACTTCCCATGCCATGTGGCTGTCCCCAGGACCCTCTTGCTGGGTCACTTGCCATTCCCTTCTACAATGGTCACTCAGTGCTGAAGAAGACCTCAGCAGTCCACCCTGCTGTCTACAGCCCCAACCTCCTCTACAGCAGAGCCGCCTCTACCCATGGCCCTGCAGTAACAAGTGTGCTCGGGCAGGGAGTTGGGGAGGGAGTGGATCTCTCTGAGTGCACACACACAAGCATGCTGGCCTGACAGCAGCAGTGGTGGCATGGCTGGGGAGGTGTTCCAGCAGACTTATTTATAGCCGAGCCCCCGTCCACACGCTCCATGCTCCCCCAATGCTGCCTGCCTGCCTGCCACTGGGGCTTTTCAATCTGTGTCTATATTTATCACTTGAAGCCGTTGGGATAATGGCAAAGCCAGAAATAGCCTTGAAGACGTTCACGTGAAGCTGATGGGCAGGTCCCCAGATCCCAGGCTGACCTCACCTCAACATCTGCCTCTTGGCAGTAGGGAATGGGGAACAGCTGGATGGGGCCGGGGAGACAGTTGCAGACAGATGGGAACAACATAATCCTTCTTCCCCTGCTGGCCTTGGCCCTCTGTGGTAAAGCAGGGGACACAGCCAAACTGATATATCACAGCTGCCAGGCTGAGGGGAGACCGAAGGTGACACGCTTCCTTGACGTCAGTGTGCTAATCGGAGCAGACCTTCCAGCTCAGAAAGGAGAGGAGAACTAAGACAGCAGGTCCAGACTCACTGAAATCAGGTCACTGCTATCCCTGGGAATAGCCCTCCTGCTTGACCCTCTGGCATGTGCCTGGGAGGGGGGGGGGCAGGACTGGGTCCTGTGCCTTGTGTACCCAACAACTTTCAACGTCAAGTGGAAAGCCAGAGCACCAAGGACCCCTGTTCCTCTTCTTGAACTTCAGTGACAAGCTAAGGCCTTCCCGGTTGGAAATAAAGTATCCAAAGGGTCAACCAACCTTCAGTTTGGAGACAAGCCCCTGCCCATTACCAATGGCATGGTGGGTAAGGCTCAGCACTCTGAAGATCTAACATCTTCATCAAAAAAAAAAAAAAAAAAAAAAAGTTAAGGCTGACACTGGGATCAGAACCTAATGGCACTATATTCTGGGCTCTTCCAGGAAAGTGATACTGAGGTCCCACACAAACACTGTTCTTCCATAGGGAGAAAGGGCTGGCCTACAGTGCTCTCTGAGAAACTGGGCTCCAAGAAGAGCTTCAGGGTTATGTCAGAACCATAACCAGGAGCTAAAGATACAGGTAGGGCAGGATGCAGTAGGCCCCATCACAACAGAGAGACAGGGAAAGGTCAGAAACATCTGGATAGAGAAGTGAAACTCCTCCCTGCTGGTAGCAAGCACACAAGGACCACAGAAATAGCCACAAGGATAGTGAGTTCCTTGAAGCCCATGGTATCAAAGTCTCTACTGATACCTGTGCTGTGTGACCAGCCTCTGTCCCACCATCCTCTAACCTCATACTTCAGCAACCTGGCACTTCCTGAAACTCCAAACACAACAGGAACTTTGAGAACTAAAGGCACTGATTTGTGCCATTCTGTCTGTTTTTCCCCTTCTCTCCCGGTACTCATCAGCACTCTTCAAAGCCCAGCTGAACTGTTCCCTCTCCTAGGATATCTTCCCCCATTCGGCAGCTAATTCTTGTCTTCTCATTGTTCTAACTGCACTATTGGTCTCTGCATCCATGACTCACAAGCTCTAATCTACTTCTGTCGCTTCATCCCAGAGGGAATATTCTTCTACCTCACTGGACCCTGCCTGGCCAGATGAGAGCATGAACTGACTCTGCCCCTGATGTTCACCTAGAGCTGTCATTATAAACAACAACAACACACAGGCACAGGGTGGCACCCAGGACAAAGGCAGATCTGGGTGCTCTCTCAATCTGCCTTGCCAGCACTGCTGGGTTGGGAAGCTGCTGTTCTGCTGGGATCTGTCAACAGAGCCAGCAGCAAGGGAGGAGACCTATCCTCCTGCTTGTAGGCTGGCGGCCCTACCTATAGTACTGGGGCTTCCCAGGAGGCTTTCTTCCTTCCTTTTTTTTTTTTTTCTTTAAAAATGTATTTACAGGCCAGGAATGTTAGTGTATGTCTTTAATCCCAGCAGGTGAGAGGAAGAGGCAGAAGATTCTATGAGTTCAAGGCTAGCCTGATCTATATAGAGAATTTCAAGCTATCCAGGACTACATGGTGAGACCTTGGGCGGGGGGAGAGGAAGGAAGAAGGAAAGAGAGGAAAGCAGCTCCCTAAAGGCCAGCTCTGTAAAGAGCACCAGCAGGCAGGGCCTGGAATGATCACAGCAGCTGACTCTATACAGTTTGGTCCCAGGACTCCACAGACGCTTGCCTGCTCAATGCTCACAGAGACTCACAGTAAGCCTTAATACTGCCTCATATCAGATGGGGAAAGTGAGGCACAGCAAGCTAAGGGGACCTGCCAAGGCAGCTCATAGGGCCAAGATCAGCCGGTACACTGTGTGAAGGAAGGTTCTTAGCAGTGTGCTCGCTAAAGGACTGACACTGCTGGGCTCCAGGCTAGTGTTCCTTTGTCATCGCCTTTTCCAACTGCAAACTATCCTTAGGGTACCCTTCCTAGCTGTTCAAAAACTGCACCTGTCTGTGCCTCCCCCTCCCCCCGCCCCATCAAGCTTATTATTTCTAGTGGAAAGGAAAAATGCTGGGGTAAAAGGTGCAGATGAGACAGAAGGGTAGGGAGATGAAGGGGGAGTCTGGGAAAGAGGAGAATCAACCAAAATGAAGTGTGTATGGAAAGCTATTCCTTTGTGAGCTAATTAAAAATCAAAAGTTTTTAAAAAGACAGCAGTGACATCAGATACACTTGAGGGTGACATCTGATGGGCCACCCCAGGGTGGCTGGCGATGCAGAAGGTACCCTGCTGAGATGCCACCAATGCACTCCTGACCTATGCTTTAATGAACTCTTCCACAGTGAAGAACCAAGGGATGACCACAACCGGCTCCCCAGGTCATCTGTCCTCTGAATGACAAGTGGGGAAGGACAATGCTTAGGTGAGGAGGGAAGGAATCTAGGGGAGCTCAGACCCTGAGGGGAAACAGAGAGAGTAGAGAACAGCTCCCCTTGAGCCCCACACAACACAGCCCTGGCTTCTTTTTACTCTGGCACAGTTCCAGCACAAAACACATTTAATTCATGCTGGTTTGATGATTGGCCTACTGAGGCCACTCCTCAATCCAGGAGTAGTAAATCAGCAACCCCCTTTTCACAGGGAGACAGAAGTCTAGAGAAGTGTAAATCCTGAACTATCGCAATGTGGGAAATCACACCAGGCCTCGGGTTCCAGATAGTCAGAGGTCCTAGAGCACCAGTCTTTACCTGAGGATGCCAGCAGGGGACCACTGGGCAAAGGGGTCAGATGCTGCAGGCCAGCACTGGAAGAGGCTGGGCAGGGGACTGCAGCCTGGAGGAGGATGTGGAGGGAGCTAGGGGGTGTGTCTTTACAGCCCCACAGTCCTTTGGGTTTCGCTTCCTGGGGTTTTATTTAGCTTTGTTTGGAGACAGAGTAGTCCATGTTGGCACTGAACTTGAAATTCTCAGTTCAGGCTGCTGAGTGCAGTTACAACCCTATGCCACTATGCTCAGTCTCTTGGCTACGTTTCCAGGGCAGAAAGTGTCTCTGGTTGCTTTGTTGCCCTCACCCTTTAGTAACCAGCTTTCCAGAAGCTTGTGGTATACAGATGCCTGGAGTCTGGCCAGGCTCCTGAACACCTGGTACCTGGCTCCGTTGCTCTGCCTATGGTATCATGTTCTTGGCCATGTCCTGTGACTGCCAGTTTGTTCACCAGAGCAAAGGGCAGGTGCCAGAGGCAGTCTATAAAGCAGTCAGGGCAGCAATTTCCATGTCACTACTCCTCAACAGTCTGTGTGTGGCAAATGGAACAGACTGAGTTTAAACAGCACAAAGGGAAATCAAACTGCATGATTGTTTCCACTTTGACCTACAGACTCATACTTCCTCAAGATCTCTACCTTCTCCAGGTGGCCCTCCCAGTCAGATCTAGGATATCCAGGTCCTACTCTCAGACCTGGGGGACAGCATAGGCCTCTTCTATCCACTGGCTAGACAACACTTAAAGGCTGTCATTAGAATCACAGTGACCAACATAGCCCCTTCCAAAGAAACAGCAAGGAGACACGTAAGAGTAATGGTATCAAGAACACAGCAGGTCCTCCTGGTTGTATGTGATGCTCACTCTCGTGACATAGCTGGCCTTCTGTGTCCCTTTATCACAACAGGTGAAACTACAGGTTGAAGAGGACCACCACATGAGCTCTGGCAGTGCCCACTGGGGTATTTGGGGGCTACAGAGGCTGTTTCATATCTATGATCCCCTGACCTTGGCCAGTCTTGCACATGCCTCAGACACTCAGACATGGACATTTTGCCCCACCTCGACCACACACACACACACACCTTGGTGGACCTGTCTGCTCCTAGTGGGCAGGAAGGTCTCTCCCTGGCCTCTACCCTTCCCTCAGCAGAAGTTCAGTAACTGCTGAATGAAGAGCACCATGAGCTTTGGCCTTGATTTGTTCAAGGCCTCAGATATCACACACACTGCAGTCCAGTTAGACTCAACATCTTGGGCAGTGGCCCAGAGAGAGCTGCTGACGGCCTGGAGTGCCAAGAACCTTCATCGTGTAAACCCTCGGGCCCTGCCCATAGTAGAGGCCACCACCCACGGTGTTGCTGGCACTGCCAGATCCCACTGCTCAGCTGTGGGCTGGTCCTTATGCCTGCGGCTCATATGCCTACAAAAGCCTTCTCCAAGGGACCACCCAGCTCAGCTGTGAACTGCTGGAATCAGATTCCAGAATCCCAACTCTTCTTGGCTCTGTCACTAACAAGCTTCACTTTGAACATAAAACTTTCTCTATTGGGCTTCTGTTTCCCCACAGGTTACATTACATGTTAGATCAGAAGGTCTCCTGCGTCCTCCAAGGCTACAAGAACCTTTTAACTATGGAGAAAAGCCTCAAAGAGCCCTCCCATGTCTACTTGAAGACAGACCCAGAGTTCAATACCCACTCCTAGGTCCAAGCACCCACCACCTCCCATTATTGCTGCTGTTTCCATGCTTCTTCCCTCCACCTTCCCAGCCTGTCCAAGCACAGCAGCCACAGGCTCATCCTGGCCCTTAAGTGTCCATACGCTCTTATGGCTTCATATCACTCAAAGTCAAGGTCAAGGCCTTGACACCACCCTATTAGGCCATGCCCTCCTCTGACCTCTTCCTTCCCCTGCTATCCTTCCCTTTGCTCACTCTCTTTGTCTATCTCCAGTTAGTCGCAGACAGTCTCTCTCAGAGTGCCTTCGTCCCCCGACCCCCACCTCTGACAGTATAGGGCCTCACACATGTTAGGCACACTCTACCACTAAGCTGTATTCCCAGGCCTCACTTTCCAGTTTGCTGGACATCCTAAACAACTGTGCTATTGCTTTATTATTGAGAGATGTAAGATATGTTTAAGAGGTGGGGCCCAATGGGAGGTCTTAGAACACTGGGGACTTGCCTTCAAAGTGGAAAAAAGACCCCACCCCCTCTGTCTTCTCCTGTCTTTCATTGCTGGCCTTGAGGGAAGATTTCTGCTATGCCACATGCAGCACCATGATGTGGGACCTAGCATAGACCTAGAAGCAACAGGAACAACCAGTCAGACCTGGAGTGCTGGCTAACACAAAGCCCCTTCAGCAGGCGGTCCTGGATGTGGAGAGAGAAGCTCCAGCCCCACTCTGCCACCTGGCTGGACAGAAAGCATGTCTGCAGGAAGCAGTAGCCTGCCTAAGCAGATAGGACCTGAGGAGAGTGGAAAAGACTGTCCTCGGGGAGGGGATGTTTGGGGAGGGGAGGCTGCAGGTACAGACAGCGAGTCGTTGGAGGTTTGTGGCAAGGTCTGTGTTCCGTGCACTGCTGGACGTGAGTCAAAGTAGCCCATCAGACACAAGAATACAGACAAGATGAACCAGCCCCAGCATAGCTAGGCTATTAGATGTCACCCAGCTCTTCCACCAGTACTGTGGGGAAAGCAGAGAGCTGAGGACAAGCTCTTGACCCTCAGGGACCTCAGGGTGGCACCTTCACTCCATGTCATGACATTTAGCCCTTTCCTCTTCTGGACTGTGATGTGGCCTAGACCCATGGAAATAAACTGGCCAACTTTTCCACATGGGGCCAAGGCTGACCACAAAGAGAAATGAGAAACTGTGGCTCAGAGGCTCAGCTGCTCAGGTGACACAGCCACCTAGGTCCTGGCTTAGGTCAGGTCCAGAAAAAAATAAGGGAGGTAGGCAGGCACCCAGAGTCTGTGTCCATACTGCTTTGCGGAGGTCATACCCAGGCCCTCTTCCTCTGGAGGAGACAGTGACCTTGCAGAGGCCTGTCACACAGACAATGGCAGGAAGTACCCCTCCCAGCCTGAGCGTACACCAGGAAGTCGGAAGGAAGCCAAGAAGGCTCGTGGCGTGGCGGGAGGACCCTCCTTGCTGCACTCAGTCTCAAGGACACTGAGGTGCAGTCAAGGCTAAAAGCCCCACTACATCACTCAGAATGAAGTGTGTTTAACTTGCTGAGGGCAAATGCTCTCCTTAGCTGGGATCCTCTTTGGGGCAGACTCTCTGTAATGCCCTCTGGGCCAGGCAAACACAGGAGACGCCAGGCTGCTGAGAGACAAGCCAGTTGTCCTGCTGGGCCCCCAGCCCACCACCCTTCTGGAAGTTAAGAGCCTGGTGTTCCTCTGGAACAAGAAGCTTCTCTAAAAATAAACTGTTGGGCCCTTTCCTTCCTCACCCTGGCAGAGGAGGGCAGGGGAAGCATTCCTATTCTCAGCCATCCCTGACAGAAATGCTCTCCATCCAGAGACTTGCCTTCTGCTCAGAGTTCTATACCCATGATGTTACTACAAACTTCTGGGGCAGCTTAGAGGCCTGCAGCAAGCAAATGCTATTGTCCCATTCGGGCCTATTGTGCTCCAGATCCCGGTTTGCAGAAGAAGCTGAGGCAACAGGAGGGGTACAAAGTATCACCCATTAAAGGGCCCTCAAACTGATAGCACACAAAGACTTTAGAGCTTACAGTGATAATAATCCTATCAGAGGAACAGCAGACAATATGAAAAGGAGGGATGGGTTAGTATGGGCTGGGGGCTTACACGGAAGGACTTGAAATGGGCTTGGCAGGGAAGACAGGAAGTTGAAAAACAGAGTAGGTAGAGGAGACTTCAGGACACTGGCACAGCATAGAGTACACCAGGATGTGAAATGCTCACACGGGGGCTTCTATATGCTTTGTTCACAACTGCATCCCAGGTACCTGGAATAGTACCCCCTCTACTGCATTTATAGGCTGGCACAACACATGCAATACACTTCATGGACACCAAGCATTTGATAAATGTTTGTAGGATACAGGAGTGACGTAGGGAAATCACTGAGGACCTTGGGTAGGCGGGCCATGAGGCTATCACCTCTGCAAATTCACTGATGGCAGCTGCTAAGCAGGAAAGAGCCCCTTCCTGTGAGAAAGGAAACAGGAAGTGGAGGCCCCAAGCCAAAACAGGGGCAGGGTCCCCATGAGCATCAGGAGGTGACATCAACATTCAAATCCTGCAGGGTAGGGTTCTCTAGGGGCCCTGCCTAACGTTGGAAGTCAGTTCTACGAGCACATGTCCAACCATGGGGCTCAGACCTGACCACCAAGCCATGGGTTGGGGCTGAATGCTCTGATGTCACTATTTCCATAACCCCTCCTGTGCAGAGACACCTTGGAAAGTGAAGTAAAACAAAACAAAAAAACATAACGCAGCAGCTCTCTCCTTAGCACTTGGAGGCCTTTTCTTGGCAAGTGAAGCAAATGAGCAATTAGAGAAAAGAACAGCTCTTGGTGCCAGTCTGCAAGCAGAAGCCAGAGGCAACAGACAGCCCTGTGCCCTGGGATCTTCCCAGTGAAGACAGGGCCCAGAGGGAAGGAACCAAGAGCAAGTCAGGGTAGAACCCAAAGGCCCAGGCATCACATTTGGAAAGCTGGGCTGTGGGCTCCGGGTTTGGACTTAGGTCGGAGCCCAAGACTGCTGCAGGCCAGGTATTTGACTGACCCTAACACCTGAGGCTTCAGCTCCCTGAAGTAAGATGAAGTTCAGTGGCCACAGGAGATGTTGGAGCCAGTAAACCTTCCTCCCCTCCCAGCTTTCTTCTCTAGAAGGAATGTGCAGCCCCTGCAATCCCAGAGTGTCCACAGGAAATTGGGGAGGAAAGGCAGAGTCACTTCACCACCTGCCCTATCCACTAAAGGCCTTCATGTGAAACAGCGGGGCACAGGAGATGTTGTCTAGGAAACAAAATGGACAAGAAGCAGAGTGGGTTCAGAGGGACAAAGCCTAAGAAAACACATGGAGGCCAGTTTCTGGGTCACTGCTACAGCCTGTGGCCAACAGGGTGAGCAAGCAGCCCAGCCTTAGCTCTTTGAAGAGGCAAGAATGTCACTGGGATCCCCAGCCAGGAAGAAGTCACTTTCACATCAAAATTCCTGCTTACTCTGTCCCATACCTTGTCTGTCACCTAAAACAAAGGGCCTAGAATGAGCATTGAGAGCAGATAGCAAAGAATCCCCTTGGTGTGCTCTGTATGTGGGGGACCAACGGTGGCTACCAGAGACAGAAGACCTTTCCAATTAATGAAGATGCTTCCACTTAATCAACAGATCGCTATCTACCACAGCAATCAGAAGGGAAGAATGAAATGCCAAAGGCTCCAACAGCCCCCAACTTTAAAAGCTGGGCAGGGCCACTGCACAGGTAATTGGTCTTTACCTGTGGATCTCAGCAGCTCTGGCTGTCGATGACTCCACCACAGAAGGAGGAACGATCAGTTTGTCCACCGAAGGGAGTTGGGGGTCAGGACACATGTGTCAGCATCCTGCAGGGAGAGACCCAAAGGGAGAAGATATAAGCCATCTGAGCTTCTCATTACCCTGTACCAATCCACAGGGAAATTGCCAGCCTCAGCCTGAGCAATATCAGACCCAAAAGCCTTAGGGGAGCAAGAGGGCCAAAGGTATGTGGGTGACAGGGATGCATCCATTTTACAAATCCTGATTAATGCATTCAGGGAGGAAACACTTAACTCAGAACTAGTTATGGATATACCGCCACACTGTCCAGTTAGGAAAGCTACACAGCTGCCTTCTTATAAATGACCAGAACTCTTGGTTTTCAGCCTAAGAGTTTCACACAGGGCCCTGTTAGGATTGGAGGATGTAGGCCATGGGGTTAGGGTGGAATAGGTACAGCTGGAAAACTAGGCAAAGCAGGAAGGAATCTGGAGACACCTGGCTGAACATTTTGTTGGAAAATGCAGGTAGCCTCCAACCTTGCCAGTAAGCATCTAAGACCCTTTCTCTAGACACAGTAGGACCAGATGCCCACTTCTACCAAGTACCCAGACGACAAAGCTAAGCTCACAAAACAAGATGAAAAAAAGAGAGAAAGAGAGAACTGGATTTTCAGGGAGTCCCAGGTCCAGCTGGCCTTATAGACAACAGAATATCCGTAAGTACCAATGAAGCCACTGCTCAGCCTAGGGCTGCCACAGAAACCTGAGACATGTCCATGTCCATGCCACAGCTCAGCACTGGTCCTCATCTGTCAGACACATTTAGGAGCCCCACTTCTCTGCGCCTATATGTATGCCTAGGAACAGACAGCTATCTAAGAGGCCCTCCAATGACCTCCCCTGCAGTTCCCCAGCAAGTTAGACACTGGAATATTTCAGGGACCAATAACCAAGCCCAGAACAGTCCTACTTCAAAGGCTGATGTCAGGCACCAGAACCAGTAAGACAGCAGTCCTGTCAGAGCAGTGTGGACAAAGGTAAGTGAAAAACCCACAGGGCGCATGATGGAGGGTCAGGACAACAAAGTGATTGACTGCCGGTGAGCAGCACAGCCAGCAGAGCCGGAGGAGAGGAAGAGGGAACAGGGATGTGCAGAGAGCTAGTGATGCACAGTAGTGGGAGGTGTGGCTGCAGGGAACGGCGGCTCTTCACACACCACCCACACTGCCCATCCTACACCCTAGGGAACACCATGGTGAGGGAGCAAGCAACTTCTGGGGACAGGCTCCTTGGCAGTCCTGCCTCTGACCCCTGAGCCAGTGGGACATCCCAGGTTCCCTACAGCCCGCTGGGGACAGCTACCTGGGCTGCCCAGTTCACTCTACACCCACCTGGTGCTGCAGCCCCCTTCCCTCCCCCAGCTCCACACAACCATACCATCCCGATGCTTAGCTTTCACCGCTACACTTCTCAACAGCTATGAGGTCATCATTTAGTGTCCCTACATTCGAGTTAAGGGAAAATGGGGAGGGTTGAGGGTTTGCCACGCTAACACTCTGGTCAGTGGTGAGCCAGTTTTGTCAGGCAAGCCCCTCCATTCTACATGGCTAGCCTCCCCATGGGTGAAAAGGTCAATGGTGACTCACCCAGCAGAATCACTTCTGCAGAGACTAGGGGAAAGAAGCACTCTGGGGACCAAAAAAGCAAAGAGGGGTGCTGTGGGAACATCTGTCCCTGACCAAATACACTGAAGATCTGAGATGCATGCAGCACCAGGTTAAATAGCAGGCCTCATGACAGTCACTTGCAGATCAGAGCTCAGGACAGGTGCACAGAACCCTGTTAGAATGAAACAAAAATATACCACTGGTCAATCCAAGTTCCCTTCAACGACCTGGACCATCCATGGGGAGAAGCAAAGCATCCTCCTTGCTGAAATCCCTCGCATGCCCGCTCCAGCTCCACATATGAATAGCCACATAGCCATGACCCCAGGAGCTGGGGGCTACACTCAGTTATACAGTGTGTGCTGCTATTCCTAGGAGCAGGGAGAAAACATTTTGCTATCTTAAGTGTTAAACTGGAATCTCTAGCATGCCCCTTAAAGATGTGGAGAAATGCAGGGGAGAGAGAGAAAAAAAAAAAAAAAAAAAAAACCAAAGCAGGCCTACCTGCTCGAGAGACAAGAACAGCAAGAGTCGGAACTACTTTCCTAAAAAGTTTTCAGATCCCTGATGCTGTTTTAGTCAGTGGAGGTGAACTGGTAAGCGAATCTGTTTCTCTATATGGTTTCCATTAATAGAATATCAGTATCTCCTCATCCCCACTAAATAAATGTTAAACAAACACTTAAAAACATACTGGGTTGGTGGGGCGCCAAGGATCTCCCTTGCCCAGATATCCGCATGCCTCAAGCTGGCCCCAGCTGGAAACAGCTACAGGTGGGTAGTAAGACGGAAGCCAGCCAGTTGACATGGAGATTGAGGCAGGTGTCTCCAAAGCAAACTGCTCATGGCCTTGGAGTGCCATAAAAAAACATTTTTTAAAATTCACATATACCCTACAATGCCACAAAGCTCACCAGTTGAAAGCAGTTATTATCATTAGTGCTTATTAGTCTATTTACAAGGTTGTGCAGCCTTCGTACTATCTTAGTCTGCAACATGTTTGTCACCCTTTAAAGAAACCCAGTACCCACGAGAGTCACTTCTCATTCTCTCTCCCCTCCCAGCCCCTGGGGACCACTAATTTGTTTTCTGTCTATTCAGATTTGCCTATTTTAGACATTTCAGCATCAGTGGAGTCATACAGTATGCAGCCCTTTCACGTCTGGCTTCTTTTTCTAGGGCTGTGTTTTCAGAGACCACAGCAAGTAGCAGTATGCAATTCCTTTTTTTAATGTCTTAATTTTTAATGTAATTTTCTTTTTGCAGTGCCCATGACTAAACTCAAAGTCTCACAAATGGCAGGCAAGGTCTCTGCCTCTGAGCCATATTCCCAGCTTCCTTCATTCCTTCTTATAACTAAGCAACATCTGCTGAGTGGAGAGAGCATGTTTGCTTCTGTTCATCTGCTGTTTGACATCTGGCAATGAGAGAAGCTGCTGTGAATGATTGTGGACAAGTTTTTGTGTGGACATGTTTCCAAGCTTTCTTAAGCTTTAAATAAAATATATAATTTAGTTTGCTTGTCTGTTGTTGCACTGGGTATTAAACCTAGGGCCTTATGCATGCTAGGCAAATGCTCACCACTGGGCTATGACTCCAGGCCAATGTCAGTCACTTAATTTACACCAAGGAAAAAATACATCTGCATTTTGAAGACTATCAAAACTGAATAGACGGATTGGGTACTGAATGAGATGAGTTCCTCTCTTTCTTGCAACCTGAACCTCCTTCCTCTACCCAAAATGTCTGGTACGAACTAGGTGACCAAATCAGGCCAGGGATAGAAAGTAACGGGACTACGTATAAATCCCATGTGGGTACTCTACTCTGGGCTGCACTTAGCCTAGAAGAACCAATGGGACCAAACTGCTCTGGGGGAGGACTGTAGACAGGTGAACTCAAGTCAGACTCTGAGGCCCAGTTTACTGCTAAGACTCTCTGGGACTTGGTTTTCTTATCTGAGAGAATGGACACTAAAACAGACTTCGAACATCTCCAGAATGAGTCTGTGAGAGCAACCACTTAGCGTTTCACTAGGTCCCTACTGCTGCTACTTTCACTACTCTGTAGACATATGAGTGCACATCAGACCCTGAGGTGAGGGCCCACCAGACAGCCACTTCTGGGCAGGGGGCTCAGGCAGTCAGGGGTCTGAGCTCTATGCCCAGTTCCCCACATACCATTCCAACTCTACTTATTTTCCCCCACCCTCACTATATAACCCTGGCTGGCTTTGAACTCGTTATATAGATGAGGTATCATCCTGCTTCTACCTCCTGAGTGCTGGGATTAAAGGTAGGTGCCACCATGCCACAACAGCTCTCTTTTGAGAGAGCTCTCTGTGTTCTCCAGAAGACTAGTTCCTGGCCTTTCACTGTGTCCCCACCTGAGACCAGGAAGAGCCTGCCTCTGGGACCCCATGTCTGGGCAGGTTGGCTGAGCACCTCTAAGAGCCAAGCCAAGCAGTAAGATGCTTGGCTTCTGTATATGCTCACTCACCACACTGCTCGAGTTGAGCTGCTCTTTCTCAGGCCCAGCATGCTGTATACAGACAGTGGGGACTCTCAAGACTTTCAGAGTGGAGAGCCCTCAAGCACAGACAGACACATGAGTGAAGCCATTGAAAAGTCATGAGGAGCTCTTCTCCTCCCAACAGGCGGACAGTGAGTGCAGAGCTGAGGCATGATACCAGAAGCTGGGAAAGCTGAGCCAAGGAAAAGGAACCCAGCAATGCTTCCTTGAGAGTGCAAGAGTTCATAGGGGAAAAACCCAGCACACACACACACACACACACACACACACACACGAATACATAGCAGAAAAAGAGAAATTCTTAGCCTGCAGCAGTTGGTAGCATTATGTAAAATCCCAAGCCCACAAAAATATCATTTGGATGATAAAAAGTTAAATTTAGCTAAGTACAGAGTGACTAATACTATGAGGGAGAGGCAGCACCCCCAGTTGCCTGGAGCTGATTCAGCTGGCTTTTAGAAACTTCTAACAAGTAACCAGGGCCTGGTGCAGCACAGAATAACAGATTATGTAATGAGAGGCACAGCCTTCAGCAACACAAAACAGTGCCAGTGGGAAACTGGCCTTCTCCCAGAGGAACCACCGCTGGACAGCCTGACATGATCCACCAGGACCCTTAGTCAGAGCGCCTACCTAGGGGAATCTGTGTGCCCCAGAGGCATCAGCCAGCAGTGGCAGCTCTTGAACAGGTCCACAAAAACCTTGCCCAGAATGGTTATGACAGGCTGCAACTTTAATGGCCTTCAAGAAGCCAAGGCCTTGTGGTGCCCTGTCCTTTGAATGGCCCTTTGACCTGGTGTAACCCTGTGCCAGGCTTGAACCTCCACCTTGGAAAGCCTGGCTAAAAACTGAAGGCAGGTATGCAAACAGGTATGTGTCTACCTAGATTCATGGCAGTACTATGTCCAACAGCAAGATGGTGGGAGGAGACCCAGCAGCCAAGGCGGGAGATCCAGATAAGCAAATGTGGTCATCAATACTGTGCACATCCACTGTAAAGAAAGAGGGGATCCAGATACAGTCTATGATCCCTGAAAACATTCTGCCAAGTGAATTAAACAAGTCACAAGAGAATACATACCATCTATTGTAAGAGACAGCTAAGGTGGTCAGACTGGTAGAGAGGGAAAGCAGAATGGAGGTACAGAGGCTAAAAGGAGGGAAACAGGGAGACAGACAGATAGACAGACAGACATAATCAGTGAGTTTCAGTTTCACATGAGACTGTTCCAAGGGTGAATGGATGCCCAACAATAATGATATACTTTAATGCCACTCTTTTGCACACTTTATTTTTTTGTTTTGTTTTGTTTTGTTTCCTTTCTGGTTTCTCTGTGTAACAGCCCTAGCTGTCCTGGAACTCACTCTGTAGTCCAGGCTGGCCTCCCAAGGGATTAAAGCGTGTGCCACCACAGCCTGATGCTGCACATTTCAGAGTAGTTAAATGCTCAATAGCAGGTTTCATATATACTATCACAATGGAAAAATAAGAAAGGAGGGAGGGGATGGAAGAAGCAGCCCAGAGTTTGTGCTTTGGGGAAAGCAGCAGCCACTTGGGAAACCAACTCTCTGGTGGTCACTGAGCTGGGAGAAGCATGGCCTACGCATGAGCGATGGATACACACAGGCAGCCCCTGTTGGTGCTGCCAAGCGCTTACACGGTCTCTCTGTTGGACCATCTTGGAAGTGAGGCCTTTGGCCCAAGTCAAGCTGTTAAAGCTGACATAGCCACGTCCTGCCCAAATTGCCATCTCAGAAGCAAGCGCATGAGAGGCCAACAGGAGAAACTAACACGAGAGTCTGGGGCCACTGTTAGGTAACAACAGACAACTGTAGTGGTGTAGCTAAGGGGTTTGCAGAGACTCCTGTTCCTAAAGGGAGACTAGGCAGGGCCTTTTGTCCCCTTTCACACATGAGTCACTACAAGGAGCTTCCATGGGGCTTGGGAAGAGAATGACTTTCCACTCTCGGCATCTCAGAGCAGTGGGTGCTGAGGTCCCACAGCCGTGCTGAACTGAGAGCTTCCCTAATGACCCATCCGGTTGAGCAGCCAGGCCATCCACTGACTAGCTCCAGCTCTTCCTTGTATGTATTGCACTGTCCAGAGTGGGGACTTGAATATGGTTGAAAAATGACACTGGTAGAACTTATTATATAACAGGTAATCTTAGTGTGGGGCTAAAACCAGAGTCCCAGCTGGGGAGTCTACATCAGTCAGTCCTACTGTCTGAGACTCAGTTTCCTCATTTTCTCAGTGTGAATGTGACCTAAATACTCTCTAAAAAGCATCCCCACTCAGCTCCAGCATCCCACAGTCCTGCAATTCTACAGAAAGGAGTGTCGATGCATAACCAAACCCAAGCAGACTGCAGGTGAGGCCATGGGATTAGAGCATGCACAGTATTGTATATTCTCCCTTTCCAACCCCAACTAACCAGCCAGGTGACTGATAGACAGCTCCAGAGAACTCCAACGGAGCCCCAGGGGACAGCAGAACAATATGAAAGAACCACACGTCCCTAATTCGCTGCATGGAAACCAGCATCCAATTTGATAATAAACAAGAATGACAATAAAGCTGGGCATGGGGACAAATGACTGTAATGCTAGCTGAAAGAGTGAAGTAAGAGGGTGGTAAATCCAAGGCTAGTGTAAGCTACATAGTGAGCTGCCCCCCCACACACACACATATAAGCACACACATAATACACACACATATATACAAGCGCACACACACACACACACACACACATATATACACTCACATACACACATAAACACACACACCTCCACTGTGAAAAACAAATAAGACTAGGAGGTCAATTGTTGATAATATCTGTGTTGATAATCCAGGAGATCTGATACAGAACAACTGGGCAGATGGTAATCATACTATAAGCACATGATAGGAGCTTTATCCATGATACTCATTTCCTAAGATGAAAAAAATATCTGTATCAAGATTCCTAGTTGTGAGGGCAATCTGTAATCAAGTGAATGAAAAGAAAAACTTAGCTATGTGCTTCTTGGTAAACAAAACAAAGTGGGAAACAGCTGAGCCACAGAGTTCTTGCAAGCTGGAAAGCAATGGTTCCTGAGAAGGAACCTTGTGTTGGTGAAGAGTTGAGGGGAGGAACAGTCAGAGACCATGCTTGCCTGAAGCCTCCAGGGTGTCAGAGGTGGTTTTGCAGGCCTGCCTGTGGCCTGACTGGCTATCAGAAGCTCCTCACAGTTACTCTTTATCCTTGCTAGTGTCAACACAGCGGCACTGTGGTAATGATGGGAAATATTTACATACCACACCACTGATGGGTTGTTTGGACCATCTGGCTACTGGATATGTAAAGTGTTGTCAAACACATGGCCCTTCTAAGAACACTCACTGTGCTGGAGGCCGGACCATACAGACTGAAATGGCAGCCCACCATCTCTTCCATGGAGAACCAGAGAGGCCATCTCCTATTTATGTCTCTGTGGCTTATGCCACTGGTAGCCGCAGTCACCAGGGCTTGGGAGTAGGGCCCCTGGAAGGTGGTTGCCACCCCAGATTAACTGAGCCCAGCACTCATGACAGTCAAGTCCCTGCTGAGGGTCTCTTCAGTAGTCAAGTGTTCCAAACCAGGCTTCATGTGACCAGACAGCAGAATGACTGCAGGGGATGGCTGGGAAGTCTCAGAGCAAATCAATTCAGTTATCTATCTGAAAGCAGCTTCTGTTGCACTCCAGAATGGTGCAGGCTTTACAAATGCAGCAAGTGAAGGATGGTGGCATTAGCCTTGCCCAGTAAGAATGTCTTCTTTGCTCTGTCCATGTCTCTGCCAAGTTCTAACTCCATACTGGACCTTGATAGATTTTTTTTTTTCTGGGTTGACGTCAAGCTTTTTTTTTTTTTCTTTTTTCTTTTTAAGTTTAGGGTGTTGGGTGGGTTGTTTTATTATTATTTTCTTAATTTTAGTAAAGGCAAAAAAGTTCTTTTCAGAGCCTGTTCTAAAGTAGCAATTTTCTTAATGAGGAGCACATGCTTGCCACCCACATGAGGAGGCTGTGTCAGTGCTGATCACATTGCCCCGTGAATGCAGCAAGTCATGTTACCTCCCTGACAGCTGGTGAGTCAAGGGGAGCTGCTTGTCCATGACCCACGTGGCCAGCTGGGGTTTATTGCACTCATTGGCATGGGCTTCCCTGGAGTGTACTAGCAGGGAAGGCCTGGACGTGCTTCTCCACATATGAGCCCAAAGCGAAACTTGTTCTACCTACAAACTCAAATGATCCCCCACGAAGCTGGAAGTGGTGACATCCTACTACAGTCCCAGCACTTGGAAGGCTGAAACAGAACAGAGGTCAAGGCCAGCCAGGGCTGCACAGTGAGTTCCCAGAGACAGCCTAAGCTACGTAGTGAGACACTGTCTCAAACAGAGCAAAACAAAAAAGCAAAAGGAAACTATTGTCTGAAGGGACAGAGAATGATCTCCTCCAGAGCTGGGTCTGTTTTTCAGGGGCAGAAGACAGAGTCCTCAATTCAGTCTTCAAACATGGATAGCTTACTCATTTCAGAAGATCCACAAATGATAATGGGCTTTATAGAATACCACAAAATATGCCCCAAGCATGGTGGCTCATGCTTGTATTCCCAGCCCTCCAGAGGCTGAGGCAAGAAGATCTCTAGTTCAAGGCCAGTCTGAATAGTGCATTCCAGGCTAGCTTGGAATAGAGCAACACCATTCTCAAAACTAAAGAAACAAATACTCCCAACAGAGTGCTGTGAGACAGCTCTGACCTTGCTCCCTCCCACACAGCTGTACAGGTTTGGATGGTACCAGCTTCCTGGAATCTGTTTTGGCTATAAAATCATCATACTGTTCTACTTCCTGGGTGCTGGGATGAGCACCCCAGGGAAGGTCACTAAAATTAATTCCCTTTGCTTTTCTCTTTGCAGTGGGTGGGGCCCACAGACCTCCCCTGTGGACAGAGAACCATGACTAAAGTCAGAGCCCTTGGGACACATCTGGAACGATTCTTGTCCATCCTGAATGAGTACACTGTAGCTGACCACGGCACAGCACTGAGGCTGAGTGGTACCATCCCCCCACCCCCAGTGTGGGTAAGGGCTTTCACTGACAGAAGACCTAGCACCTCAGCAGGGTAGGCAGCTGTGAAGGGCCAATCTATCTCCAAGAAGCTTCTTCCCGCAGCTTGGAAGCTTGAACCCAGCAGAGAGGAGTACCCATGAGCAGCTGCTCTGAGCCACTTGGAGGTTCTAAGCAGACACCTGCTCTGCCTAGCTGCATCTGGAAGAGCCAGGCAAATGCTCTTTTCACAAATGTTATCCAAGCCCCTTGGAAGACAAAAACTCATGAGGACTATACCCAGGTCACTGGGGCATCACTTGTGTCAGCCTGGAGCCACACCAGCAAATACAACAGAATTAGGCAGCTTGCTTCTCTGTTAGGGAAGGACTTCAAGCCCCAGGGGGCCAGCGGCCCAACTGCTCTTTCTGGGGCTCCTTTGGCTCTGGTATCACTGATTTCTCTTCAGCTCCAAAACCAGACCCCAGGGAGTAAGTGGGTTCCAGGGCTGGCCAAGCTCTCACCAATCAAGGTGAGCCAAGCTAAGACAGCTCTCTGCCTCCTCTTTAGACTGGGTGTTTCTATTTCTTCCTGTCCTTTTGGTCACAAGAAAAGGTACTAGTGAGCTGTGGCTCTCAAGTGTGCTTTACATAGATGGGACAGTTACTGCATTGACCGTTTCCAAGCGCACAGGACACTGGCAATAAGTGCAACCACGCTCCACCTCCTGCACTCTAGTGTCTTCATCCTCCAAGCGGAACTCTGCCCTTGTTAAACACAAAACAACCATCCACTGCAGCCCCAACCCCTTCTGCGAACTGCAGCGCCTTACGGTGTCTTTATTTGGAAAGTCCGTTTTGATTTTACAGGCCTGTGCAACCCAAGCTAGGTGAAGGTCCTCCTAGGTACAAAACACGCTTTCCTGAAAGAAAACTTATCAGGCCAGACCACTGAGGACCCAGAAAGCTCCAATTGTTCCTTAGACACCCTGTGATGGACAAACTGACAGGAGAGGCAAGGCCAAGGAAGCCCCTTCCCTGCCTCCTACTAGGAAGTTTCCAGGCTAGTCTGAAGACAAGGCTCCTGAGTACCAGGGTCCTCTGTCGTGCACACAGGGGCCTAATGGGCAGGGCAATTCTTGCCTGCTGGCTGAAGCCTGTCTTCTGAAGTGGACAAGCCTTTCAGCCAAGACTTGTCTCAGATTTTCATTTTACTTAATCCCTCTTTCCTAGCCTGATGTTTTGAGGTTAAAAAACAAACCCTCACATTCACATGTCGTATGTTGTGATGCAGGTCTAAACTACTTTTGTGGGAGCAATCCAGCCACAATGGTCCCAAGCAGAAGGAAACACCCCACCACCTTGCCTATGCACCCTCCAGAACTGTGTTCCACAGCTGACAGGGTATCTGCATGAGAGCTGTAACAGCCAGTGCCCTGGAGAAGCACCCTGGCCTCCCATCTTCTAACCCCTCCCTGGACTCCACCAACACCCATCCCCAGTAGGGCCCATCTACAGAACACAGAGCCAATCATTTGAGGAATCTGACAATTCTAAATGTACCAACAGGAGCTCCCTCAGCAACTTACACTTCAGTGAGTTCAAAATGCAGTGCAGAACAGTAGGCAGCTATTTCTGTTCTTTAAAACAATATATATTTTGATATATGCAGAGAATATCTTGGAGAGCACACACATATTCATAGTCACATATAAGCATATATACATACACACAAACAAAATGCAAATAAACAGTCAAACATACAAACATAGATATATACATACAAATATGTATACATACACATACATACAATAAGCACTCACAAATACACATACATACACATAAACACATACACACACTCATGAAAATAAACACACATATACACATAAATATACACAAACAAACATATATACAGCTACACACACACGCACACACACACACACACACACACACACACACACACGCACACACACACACACAGAGCTACCACTGTCCCTGGAGAGGAAAACTAAGACATTGAAAACAAGGGTGGCAAGAAATCTGGTTTTGCACACAGACCCCTCTTACATTGCTATCAAATATAAAATGCATTGTTTATCCAAGAATTTTAGAAAAAACACTTCAGGCCTTCCTGACTATTTTATTGTTTCTATAGAGTATGTTTTAGCTCCATAAATCACAGACACAATCAAACTTATCTTTAGTCATGTGCCATGCACAATTTTTTCAATGTTTTGCCATATGTTTTTCAAAAATAAACGGGTGAGCAAATGATTAATGAATAGTAAAGAAAGACATTGGAAAAGTCATGTTCTTTGGATACTAGAAAACTCAGTCTTGGTGGTTACAAAACTGTGATGGATTCTGAGGCACGCATAAGATTCAGGATATTAAAGGTGATGCATACCATCGATGGTGGTACAATTAATCGACCTTTACAATGTCTGATTTTTAATAATTATCTTAAAACGATGACATTTGATGCTTGTTTTGAAAAGGTAGAATGAAAACCTGGATGTGGTAGCACACACTTGTAATCGTTGTTGGGAGGTGGAGGCAGGAGAATCAAGAGCTGAAAACTGGGCTAGGCTACATAACAAGTTTGAGGTCAGCCTGAGCTACATGAAACCTTATCACAACCCACAACCCCCCATCAAGGAAGGAGGAAGGGAAAGAAGGTGAGGGACAAAGCAGGGACAAAATGCAAAGAAAATAATGAGTGGTTCAAATAACTTTAAAATACATTTTTGGAACAATTATGAACTAATTCTTTGAACCTCATTCAATAATCCAAAAGACTCAGAAAACAGAACTAAAACAACCACCAAACTCTTCCATAAGCTGACTCAATTCTGGACTCTCCTGGGATTACTGAATGCCTAGTTGAAGGCCTGTATATTCACCTCCAAAGCTGTCATACAGGCTGGCCAAGCAGGATGGCAGCAGCCCCTACTAGGCTGACTAGCCAGTCACCATATGGATTGGAGAAAAGCTATGGCACAGGATCTTAGTCCTATGATGTGGAGATATATTATTTATGATTTACTAAAACTTCTCTGAGGATACAGGAAGCAAAGCTAGCTACAAGCCATAGAGCCAAGTAATGGTGATACATACCTACAATCCCAGCAGGTATATTAGCAAGCCATAGAGCCAGGCAGTGGTGGCACACACCTTTAATCCCAGGACTCAGGAGACAAGCTGATGGATTTCTGTTTGTTCAAGGCCACATTGAGCTACATGAAATTGATCCCGTCTAAAAGAGAAACAGCTCACACACTGGTGATCTCAGCACGCCTTTAATCCCAGAACTAAGGAGGTAGAGATAGGTCTGATATGGCCAGGTGGAGAGAGATATATAAGGAAGAAGCAAAGTCAGTCTCAGAGATTTATTCTCCAGCCACGCTGAGGACAGGACAGCCCTTTCAGCCTGAGCTAGTGCCTGGCTGCTTTGCTTCTCCGATCTGCAGCTTGAACCCCAATATCTGTCTCTGGGTTTTTATTATTCTTGTTACACTATGGCAACCAAACTAGCCCCCTAGGGTGGCAACAAGCCTCCTTTGATGAAATAAGGTAGAAGTGAGAAATCACAAAACCAAAGAAAAGAACAAGGGAGGAGGCAAGACCATTGAGAAAGAAAGTATGGGGTCCCATTGGCATCAGCCTGAGAACCCCAGAGGACACACTCATCACTCATCCATGGCCTCAAAGAAGAGCCTAGTCTGCGATTATTATCTATCATCCCATAGCTTTCTTCAATCACGTGATTCAGTCATCAACTGAACTGAAAGGTAAGGAAAATGGTTAAGAAATGTGATGCTGGCTGGCAAGAAGATAGTAATTTATCCTGCCCCTGTCATCTACCTCTCCTGGGTACACTGTACAACTTTCCAATCTACACAGTGGCATTGGGATGTCAAGGAAGGGACCCCAAAGCCAATGGGATAGGGCATGGTTTCTTTCCCAGAACTGCATTCATAATCCAGGACTAAGATAATGAACATCTGGCTTTTGTAATGATGACTTAATGGTGCCCAAATATGTTCTGGAACATTCTGGGAGACTCATCAGAACAACTCCATTGGGAGATCTGGAACACTCTGCAATATACCCTGCACATTACTGCCCCTCTGTCTCCTGAGATGCTGGGTCCCAGGAAGGCAGTTGCCTGAACTATCTGAGTGTCAACCAAGCAAACAGATGTCAGAGGGCTCTTCCCCACCAAGGTCATCAACCAGTTTCTGCTGACACATGGGAAGGTAATGATAGTTGTTTACCCTGTCTTCTAACTGGCCACCATATTGTCTATCTACTGTACTGCTGGTCGTTTTCCAGTTTATCTAATTTACAAACCTAAGACAAGTATATCCACTCAAAACATTAATTTTTAATTAAATTTCGAAACTGCCTTTCTAAGAGTTATGCATACTTCTTTGTTCCAGAGAAGTCACAGTATTGCTTGAATCTAGACCAGTGACTACAGAGAGGAGTGTTTGTCTTGAAATAATAAAGAGAAGGGTGTTTGTTTTGAAATGACATTTACAGACATTTCGTGCCTCTAGCTGCACTTGGTTCTGGGACCCCACCTGTCTTCCCTGTAATGCCCAGGAGCAGTGGGCTCCTTAGGCCTGATCTGGAATCTGTACTAGAACTTTTGGCTAGTTCATAAGTGGGAATGAGTGCTGATGGGTGATATAATCATGCAGAAGGCTTCACTTGCCCCTCAGTTTCTGTCTTTCAGAGTAAAAACCATAAACTTCATCAAATGCCTTGCAGTCACTTACCCAAATCATCTTTGTGGTTCTAGTACACACACGTCTCTTTTTCCCATTTGGTAGGTCACCTAGTATTTAATCATCTTATTTTTATGAGGCTGTAACAAGTCCTAGGCTGGACGTTCTGCTTGGGAAGCATGGAGAGGAGAGATGCAAAGACGAGCTCCTGCCTGTGTTAGAGAGTAAGAGGAAAGGAGAGCAGGGAAACCACAGCAGGCACACAAACATGCACATGGCTGCACACCATGGGGACAGCCAGCTAGCCCTTGTGAGTCGATGCACCACACACAGGGCACAGTGAGGACCCTATACACATATCAAGCTAGTCACAGAGGGTTTCCTGCAGGAGGTGGCAAAGAGAATTGTGCAAAGTGGCAAGAATGACAGCCTCTGGACTGGAGTCCAGTCTCATAAGCCCCAAGGCATACTTACTGTCTACAATTTTCTCAGCTTGAAAACTGGAACTAATTACAAACTGAAGGAGACAGTGGGCAGCAGCCAGTCAGGATCCATTTGTAGGCTATAGGCTGATACTTGAAGTCACAGAGCCATTCCGATCTCCCTCTTGGCTCCAAGGGGAAGGGAAGAGAAACTAGTAAGACTCTGAGGTCATGAGCAGAAAGGAAAAGAACACCCCACAAGTCATGATTCCCTGAAATAAGTATCAGGGCTCTTAGCTAGAAAATGGACTGAGTCTGAAGGAGGTCATTATGCTAGGCTCAGAGCAATGGGGGAGGGAAAAAAGGGGTATCCTAGAACCACCTCACCTTACACCTAGGTCAAGAGATAGCCCTGTGTATGCACACACAAATAGCTGTGCGAGGAAGTCTGCTCATGATCATTTGGTCATTCATTTAACAACTACAGAGTTGAGTAGTGTCGCCCCAAGTTCATGTCATTCTCAGAAACACTGCTTTGGACACAGAGTCTTTGAAGACAAAGTTAGCTAAGGTAGGTCACAGTGAAGTAGGGTGGGTCCTAACCAAGTGTGACTGGGTTTAGTTTCTATGAGAATACAGTCATGGGGCTTGCTTGGTCTTATCCTAGTTGTAGAGCACATGCCTAGCATGCATGAGATCCCAGTACTGCCAACAAATAAAACTAGCTTTTGAGCTGGCAAGATGGTCACCAGGTAAAGAAAGGGACTTGCACCAAAACCGATGGCCTGGGCTTGGTGCCCAGGACGAGAAGAATCAACTCCCATAAGTTGTCATCTGCCCCCACATGCATGCTGTGGAATGCACATGCATATGCACGCATGAACATGCAATAAATAAAGTTTAAGATGACAAAAGAGAATGACATGAAGGGAGCAATCCATATGATGACAAGACACAGTGCAGCAGGAATCTGCAGGTGCCAGCCATTAGCAGGGCTAAGGGGAGGCCTGGGGCAGATCCTTCCTGCAGCTTCACGATAGGCACAGTTCATCCAGCTTTGGACTTCTGACTGTGTGGAATGGATTCTGGGTGCTGGAAGTCACCCAGTTCTTAGTTATGATGCCCTGAGATACTAACAAAAAGACACAAGAGAAATTAGCCTCTACAGTTTGCTCTTTAAGGGTTCTAAGAGACAGAGAGAGTCTGGTTCCATGTGGTGACCCTCCCCCTGCCATGATCAATGATCCTCTTCCTGATGCCAGTCTTGTCTTCCCTGTACTTGAGGTCCTGATGAGAAAAGAAGACTCAGTCAACTGTGATCACTCACAGAAAGATTGGTGGCCTGACTAGACCCAGCTGGCTTACACACACTTGTTCCTTTAAGCCTTAGGCCCAGCCAGAAGCAGGAGAGAACACAAAGGTTCTGAGGTAGCACGAGACCCACTCAAGGCCTGCCAGGAGGTCTGCAGCAAGGTCCCCCAGGAGGTCTGCAGCAAGATTCCCCAGGAGGTCTGCAGCAAGATTCCCCAGTAGGTCTGCAGCAAGATTCCCCAGGAGATCTGTAGCAAGATTCCCTAATAAGACTGCAACAAGATTCCCCAGTAGGTCTGTAGCAAGGTCCCCCAGGAGGTCTGCAGCAAGGTCCCCCAGGAGGTCTGCAGCAAGGTCCCCCAGGAGGTCTGCAGCAAGGTCCCCCAGGAGGTCTGCAGCAAGGTCCCCCAGGAGGTCTGCAGCAAGGTCCGGCAGGAGGTCGCAGCAAGATTCCCCAAGCTCCATATCACCCACATCCAATGTCCCAACCAGCATCCTGTGCCCCCAGCAGTGCTATCTCCCACCCACTCTGCAGCTGGGGACTGAGGTAGGGACCGTGGGCAGCTGGCATCTGCTCTTTGAAAAGGTATTTATCTTTCCACTTGCAGAGAGCAAATGAGAGCCATAAAAGGATATGCCCAATGTCAGGTGCAGAAGTGCTCCACAGAGACAGATGTTGTTCACACGTGCACAAGGCTGTTAACTGCCAGGACTGCCCTTGCAGAAGATCCCGGGGCCCTGTTGTACAGGAGGTCTCAGGCAGGCCACAGATGTGAACACTGTCCCCGTGCGTCCATAAACACAGAGAGGCATCATCGAGCCCCAAGAGCACAGGAGGTTCTAAGAATAACTGTGCCAAGCCCACACGCTTGAGATTTCTATTTGTTTTCTTCCCCTCTTTCACCATTTCATCATCCCAAGTTTATAGTCCATCAGCCTTGTGCAAGCACAAGGTGGTGCAGCCACTGCTGCTACTCTAGAACATTTCATCACCCCACTGAACAACAGTACCAGCTTCCCTCCACACCAATCCCAGCTAAATGCCATTCTCTTTTCCATCTCTGGTCTAGGGGCTGACGGTGAGTGGTGTCACAAGATATTGACCTCGTGTGGCCGTCTTCTTTCATTCAGCAGAGCCTGTCAAAGCTTCGTCCCTGTGTGGTGTGTTAACGCTTCATTCCTTTTTATGGCTAAATGCTCCACTGTGTGCATGGACCACGTTCTGTTTATCTGGTGCTGGAAGTCCGAGCTGTTCTCCCTTTTGGCTCTGCCCTGCGGCCCTGTTGTGAGCGCTGGAGAGGAACCGCTGCAGTCTCTGCTTCCACTTCTCTCAGGGACAGCCCATGCCGTGGACCCACCACAGACAAGCATCTGAGGGGCTGCTGGGCTGCTTTCCACAGCTGCTGCAGCACCTACATCCCGCCAACTCCTCCACATCCTCTCTAACACTCGTTTTACTTCATTTTTAACGGTTTAAGGTCATAGACAAGCCCAAGACTCTGAACGGATACAACCCACAGGATGTGGTTCCATGGCCTACAGTGGCCAGGTATCCACTTTAGACCAGCAACCACTCAGCACAGGACAATGTTGGTGTAGTCAGGAGCAGTCATTTCAGCTTCCTGCTTTAGGGCTCATTGGCTATGTGACTTGAACAAATACTTTAACCTCTCTGAGCCTGTGGGAAAGGAGTTCATGTGACAAGTGTCACATCCCCCTGGAGCAGGGCTGTGACTGACTCTAGAGTCTTATCATAAAGTCTACAGGATGGGGTTGTTTTCTACTTCCTTGCCTCATCTTTTACAGTAAGCACAAAAAGGGTTAGACTATTTTCTCTTCAACCTTCTCTGCCTTCAAATGGAGATGACAAAATAAAAGAAAAACAAGGAGTGGAGTAATCTATATGGTCTCCCAAAGACAACATCAGCAACACACACACATGCTCACACACATACCACATATACATACCACATACACACACATACACAAACATGCTCATACACACATACCACATACACACACACTCACACATACTCATACACATACCACATGCATACATATACTCACACATGCTCACACACACGTACACACACATATATACACACGTCCACGCACAGCCATATGACACTCATCTCTCACCATAAACTCAGTTTGCCCAATCACGTCATTAGATCCAAGCAGGTAGGAGATGGATCCTTATTGAAGACAAGAAGGTCTAAAGAGGTAAAGAACACCCAGATTCACAAAGCACCCCTCAAATGGTGTCCTCACTCCCAGTCCAGCCAATACAAGAGATAGCTGTAGGCACTGTCTGCACACTGGGCCCCACACCACAGACATCCCTGCTGTCATCACTCTAACACTCTGTTCCTGTCTCTGTGGCATGTTCAGTGCTTTCCCTCTCTCTCTCCCTCTTCCACAAAGAGAGAGAGAAAGAGAGAGAGAGGGGGAGGAAGGGAGGGAGGGAGAAAGGGAAGAAAAGAGGAAGGGAGGAAAGGAGGGAGGGAGGGAGGGAGGGAGGGAGGGAGGGAGGGAGGGAGGGAGGCAGGGAGGCAGGGAGACAGGGAGGCAGGGAGAGAGAGTTCATGTTGACCAGGGTCTTGACTGAGAAGTCTCAGGAAGGAAGCAGGACCCCTTTTCCTTACCGCTAGTGGAGGCATGCATCCTTATGGGCCACTAGCTGGTATCTCCATAGTGACAGTGACACAGGCAGTGGGACTAAAAATAGAACCTCTACCTGATGAAAGCCCTGTCTGTCCAGTTCCAACTGCGTGGGATTCTGAAAAGCTTGGGGACTAAGATCTCAATAAGAGAGGCCCTTGGGCCATTAGAAGCTCATCCAAGAGAGCAGCTCAGGCAAGGTCCTGAGCTAATGGGCTCTGTGTGGGTGGCCCTGGAAGGCCAGCAGTCACCAGAGTTCTTGCTCTTGTACAGGCAAACTCCCCTTCCCAGCAGGCCAGCTGAAGGAGCTCCTCTCAGCCTTGACAATGAATGCACGATCTCCTGACATAGCTCACACACTGCTCAGGTCAGATCCCACCCAAAAGAAAGCCAGCACTACTTAGTAGGTAACCCCAGATCTGCTCAACCCCAGAACGGGTGCATGAGGTGGTAAACTGTCCAAAACAGCAGGTCAGTACAGAGCTCAGGGCCAGGTGGCCAGTATCTGAGACCTGGAGGCAACGAAGCCTTCTCCTTGGCCTCACATTCTTTTCTTTACAATAGGCTAACTTCAAAGGGCAGCTGTGTGGTAACGTGAGGCATAGAACAAACACCACATAAAGCATACAGTACCATGCGTAGCGGGACTGAAAGAGGGTACATTGCTATAGTGGGCTAGCCTGGAACCCTCTGTGAATGGACATTTCCACATGAAGCAGCTGTTTGCGTGGTGTCAGCTGGACACTGCTCAGTCAGCCAGTACCTTTTCACACACAGGAGACTCCAAAGGGGAAACAGAGACAGCTAGAAAGAGCACAGAACCTTTGCAAGTGGCAGGAACATACCAGCAAGCCAGCAAACAGCTTTGGGTGTCACTAAAAAGCAAACAGGTGGGTATAACGCTTAGCAATGCTCTTGCCTGGCATGGCCAGTGCCCTTCTCCGTTCTCAGCACTGTGGGGAAGGAAAGTCTTTTGTTTTTAAGTGTTCACAACCAGGGAATACCACTTTTCACTTATGTATTCTAAATCGAGTTGATTATTTAAAACCATTTATTTATTTACCTAGCTTTAATTTTATTTTATGTGTATGAGTATTTTGCCTAAATGCACATCTGTGCACTATGTACGTGCCTGGTGTACTCAGAGGCTAGAAGAGGGCATCACATCCCCTGTGACTGGAGTTACAGGTGGTGATAAGCAGCCATGTGGGGGCTAGGAGTCAAAGCTGGGTCCTCTGGAAGAGCAGCCAGTGCTCTTATTGCTGAACCCTCTCCCCAGCCCGATTTAAAGCCTTTTTTAAGTGATTGAAAAGCATTCTCAAAGTGAGACTCCTTCACATGGGCTCTGTCCCCCTAGATTCTCACATGTGTGATGTTAGAGATATGTCATCAAAGTCTTCTGCCTGTTATAAACACCCCTCCACCACCCCTACCCAGCCCCACCCGGCCCCCCACCTGCAATCACCATTCCACTCCAGTTCTCAGATCCTGGCGTCCCTTAGTACCTCGCCTTGGTGGAATCACGCAGTGCTTTGTGTAACTCACTTGCTTCACTTAGCATAATGACCTCAAGATTAATCTGCACTGTCCTAAATTACATATCAACTCTGTGAACATATATGTGTCATCTAGTAACAGACTTTGTAGAACTATCTGACTTTTAAATGGTCTTTGTTAATTTACCATGAACATATACGACTTGGATTTATTTTAATGGGGCTTTGTGTGTGTGTGCGCGCACACGTGTGTGCATGTAAGAGTAGGTGCCCCAGGAGGCCAGAGGTGGCTGACCCTCTTGCTACTGGACTTACAGGCAGATGTGTCTGATGTGGATGCTGAGTCAATGCTCTTAACCACTAAGACTTCTCTCAAGCCCTGAAAGCTTGTAAAACTAGAGAAACAAATACAAATTTAACCTAGGACTAAAGAAAGGCAACTTGCTCCTCTCTCTTGGACACCTCCTACCTCAGTCTCAACCTGCAACGCTATCTGTGTGACCTTGGACAGAGCCACCCTCCTCCTCCTCATCATCATTTCTGCAGTCTTTAGCATGGATACCTAGCATGATTATGTTATGGCAAATCTATGAACAACCCTAAAATTCTCCAGTAGAGCACGGTAAGTACAACTAGTGGCCTGAGTTAATCATTAAGTATCCTTAATCATGAATGGGAAACACAACTGGCCTCACTGGCCACTGATAATGGACATTCCAAGTCACTTACTCCTCAGGCATATGGAAAGTTAATTAGAGTAATGATGGCAAGTGTGACTTTGTGAATTCCAGACCTACTTCCTATTCTCACTCAGCTACCCTGGAGGCTGGTGATGTCATGTCATTTTCCTGGCTACTCTTCCTGGAGTACCAAAGGACAGTGACCCAGAGGATATGGGTCCCTTGTTCCCTACCATCATCTAGTGGGAATCAATGAAAACTCAGGCCACTGAGAGCCAGGACACCTGCCTCTTTCCACACCTGCTCCAGGTCCTCAGTAAGAGGAGCTTTCAGAGGTCCAAGTCGCAGGTGAGCCCCCAGAATGCCCAACAGCAAGATTGAGATCTACCAACATTCATACCTGTGACATGAAAACCCAGTATACACTCAACCAGGATGGTTGTGCATGCACAAAGCTACCCTCACAGACCATTTCCTGCCAATCATCCCCAGAAGTGGATACAGAAGCCAAGGCACAGGGAAGTGTGATTATGAAAGGCCACCCACCTCTAGCCCTCAGCTGCCTGGTCCAGTATCATTTTCAACTAGAAAGTAGGCCAACGCCAAACCTCCTTGACACAGAAACAGCCAAACAAAATGTGGCTTATCTACACAATGTTGTTTACCCCCAAAAAGGCAGACAATTCTGATCCCTGAGGCCATGACACAAAGTAAAAAAGGCCATTCCCAAAATGAGATATGATGCCACCACACAGAAATCAAATGACATCCACACAGAAATCAAATCCATAAAATCAGGAAGTAGAAGAATGGTAGCCAGAGGCTAAGGAGGATGGAGGGGAAATGTTTAATGGGGACATAGTTTCAGCACAGGAAGATGAGTTTTGTGGATGGATGGTGGGGATGGCTGAACAGCCACCTGAGTGTACTTAAGGCTTTCAAGTACACTTAAAATGGTCTAAATGATGGATTTTATACTGTGTGTATTCTATCACAGGAAAAAACGAGATGAGGCACTGACATAAGTACAACTTGGCGGCCACAAAAAACATGACACTGAGTGACAAAGAAGCCAGACAAAAGGTCACACATTATGGGTTTCTGTTTACAGAACATGTCCAGAATTAGGTGACTATGGAAACAAAAAGCCCATTGATTGTTGCTAAGGGGCTGGAGAAAGATGGGGACTGCAAATGGGTATAGGGTTCCCCTTCCAAGAGGTAGAGTGTTCTAGAGTGAGAAAAAGGGTAGATGCATGCCACTGTGAATGTACTAAATGTCACCAAGTTGTACAATTCAAACGTGTTTAGGTTTTCACAGTCTGAATGCCACCATGCATTGTGGAGAAATGTAAAGAGACATCTATTCTCCTCACCCTGAGAAGGTGCCAAGGAGTCCACAGGATCCAGCCTGGTGGGCCAGTGCAATCACTGGGGTTATTTACAAGATTGTGGACGACTCAAAGGTGCACCAGTGAGAAGTCACCCAGGCAACGATACCACTGAAGAGCCACGCCTGCCACATGGACCACTCTCAAAAAGATGCACCACTGAAGAGTCTCAGTTGGCAGTGCCCAAAGAGCACTATCTCCCCCAAGTTAAACTCCCAGTGTGGAGGGCCCTGGACACCCAGGGCCTCCCCACACCCTGCATAAGAGGATGTGAGTAGGTCCGATCTCACACCTGAGTGAAAAAGAGGACACCTGCACACTGCATACTCTCCTGTGCGAGGAAGGGAACCTATTGCCTCCCTTCTCTGCTTTCTTCCTTGCCCCTTTCTTGAGCTCTATACACCCGCCTTTCGCTGGAGCCCACTTCACCTCTGTGTCCAAAGGCTGGGATTCTGGATTATTTTAAGTGCTCTGACAAGATATAGGGTGGGGAGAAAAAGAGGAAGCTGGCAATCCACAACCTGAGAGAACAGGTGAGCCCAGTCCTGAGTCTCTGGTGTCGCTTCCGAGGGGTTCTCAGGGCCTCTGCCTTCTCCATGTATGACTTATTACTTCAACACCCCCTAATATATCCCCCAAGTTTTCTTTCACTCAGAAATTTAACTAGACTTCTTCTCCAAGTTCACTCTGGGAACTCCAAGAACAAAAAATCAGCCTGTATCTGACTGGACACTTAGACCCCAAGAGCTAAACCAAGAGGCCAGCAAAGCAAGTGTGACTTCAGGTGGTCAGGGAAACCTCAATAGGGTATCTGCATCCTAAGCAGGTTCTGCTGCCCTGAACATATTGCATGGGCATCCAGAGAAACTCCCAACTCCTGCCTAAGAGGCCTTCCTTAATTTGCTTTCTATTGTGATATATACCATGACCAAAAGCAACCTGGGAAGTG
Organism: Cricetiscus sungorus; assembly: GCA_030556225.1. Taxonomy (NCBI): domain Eukaryota; kingdom Metazoa; phylum Chordata; class Mammalia; order Rodentia; family Cricetidae; genus Cricetiscus; species Cricetiscus sungorus. The sequence goes on along the minus strand of JANBXA010000044.1, from coordinate 24,897,591 downwards.
TGGTGGTTGTTGTAATTTTAAAAAAGCAGCATTCCAGAGAAAGATGCCATGAGACGGGGTTCAACCAGAGGGCTTTTTTTTTTTTTTTTTTTTAATTAGGGAAAGGGATCATAAAAGGGGAAAGGGGAGGGGGGAGACTGGCCTCCGGAGACAGGAGCAAGAGGAAAGAGGAAAGAGGGAGAGAGAAAAGAGGGGGAGAGAAAAGGGAGAGAGAGTAGAATAGAGAGAGGGAGAGAGGCAGAGAGGGAGAGAGAAAGAGAGAGATGGGGCCTTTTAAAGAAAACATAGTGAATATTCACAGGTGGTGCTCTTAGTGGCTGCAGCTGAGGGTGTATCTTGTCAGAATCCCAAGGACAGGCCAGGACAGATACTTGAATACTAACAGTGGTTTGAGTAAGAATGGCCCCCATAGGCTCATGTTTGAATGCTTAGTCACCAGGAAGTGGCACTATTTGAAATGCTTAGAAGGATTAGGAAGTGTGGCCTTGTTGGAAGTCTTTACTGAGAGTGGGCTTTTGAAATGTCAAGCCCAGAGTCACCTCCCCTTCTCCCTCCCTCCCTCCCTCCGTCTCTCCCTCCCTCCATGTCTCTCTCTCTCTCTCTCTCTCTCTCTCTCTCTCTCTCTCTCTCTCTCTCTCTCTCTCTCTCTCTCTCTCTCTCTCTCTCTCTCTCTCTCTCTCTCTCTGCTTACAGATCAGGATGAAGCTCTCAGCTACTGTCCCAGCACCTGCCTGCATGCCTCCATACTCCAAGCAAACCCCCAATTACATGTTTTCCCTTAAAATAGTTGCCTTGGTCATGGTGTCTCTTCACAGCAATAGAATAGTGACTAAGACAGGGAGGAAAGAGTTTATTTCCACTTAGAGTTTGTAGTCCATCATGAAGGAAACTCAGGGCAGGAACCCAAGCAGGACCTGGAAGGCAGGAACTGAAGCAAAGGCCATGAAGAACGCTACTTGCAGGCTCTCTGGCTTGCTCTGCTAGCTTTCTTATACGCCAGAGACTGCCTGCCCTGGGATGGCCCTGCTCAATGTGGGCTGGCCTTCTAAATCAATACAGAAAATGCCCCCCACCCTGACTTGCCCACAGTCCAGTCTGATGGAGGTAATTCCTCAATTGAGATTCTTCTCAGCCAACTCTAGCTTCTGTCAAATTGACAAAAAACTAAACAACACAGGGCCTGAGTCCAACGTTCCTAAACTGGGCCTACCATGTCACCTTCCGTTTCTCAGCCACAGACCCTGAGTTCCTCATCTCAACAGCCACCAAGAAGCTGGGTCCAGCCTCTGCCTCCTCTCCTAGCTGGCTGCCATTCCATCTCCACCCTGGGTCTGGTGCTTTCTCTGAGACCAAGAAGATGAAGCATGTGCAGGAGAATGATGGGGATAAAGGAGACTGGCTCCCAAGGGTAAAAAAAAAAACAAAAAAAAAAACCTATTCTCAGTTACTTCACCTCCTAGAACCACTACACCCACACCCCTGTGCCTGACCTCTGACCTCTAACCTACAGTGGTACATGGCTGGAGGACTGAACAAAAAGATCAGGATTGGCCTCAAAACTCCATAAATAGATTGGATCTGTGCATGCGATCCTATCTCAGGGAATCTGCTGTCAGTCTGCAGAGCCCTTTGGCCTCTTTTTGGAAAGCAAAAGCTTCAGAGCAAACAGAAGAGGAATCTATTTCCCTCTAGAAACAAAAAAGAAAGCAAATCACACAAACTCCAGCTTCAAAGTTCTTTATACCATTTAGACACAACCAGATCAGGAAAACACTGATGGATTAAAAACAGCAGCAGTATAAGCCATAGTGGGGTCACTCACAGTGACGTGACTCAACAGCAGCAGGCACATGAGGAATCAGGGACCTCCGGAGGCCTGGAATCTGAGCCAGTAGCTAATGTATTGAGAGCTGGGGTTTAAATCATGATCTCTGTGAGTCACAGGATCCCATCTGGGAAATAGCACTGGTAAAGCATAAATGACTACCAATCGTGACCTTGATCCCTTCAGGCTGTCCACTGGCCTTGTCATAGTTTCGAATCAAGTACAGTGCTGAAGCATAACACAATGGCAAGTGTCAAGCAGCTCCTTACCTCTGCCTCCCAGACAGGCCTAAGACACCAAGTCCGCACCAAGCCACTATTCCAGGCATTGGCAATGCCAAGACAAACAAGCTACAGACCCTCAAATTATGTGCAGTGGTGGTGGAGACGGTGTGTGTGTAAGACTTGGGTACCCTGTGGTTGGGAGGCTTCCAGGAAAAAGAAGAGCAGCCTCCTAGGACTCTGTAGAAGGAAATCTAGAGCCCAGGGAAGCCTTTTGGAGTATGGCAGGATGCTACCAGCACGTACCCAAGTACCAGGCTATCAGCACAGCGTCTTGTGAACAGGACACCTCAGATTTTATGAGCTGACCTCTAGTACAGTCATGGAGTGTTAATCCCACTCCAATGTCCTGTGCCCAGCCCTATGATCCCAGGGTTCCTGGGACAGTGAATGTCATTGCTCCTGCTGGAAAGGTTGAACTTTTGTATTTTCCCAGTGCTCCGTCTGACTCTCCTCTCTGATTCTAAATTCCTCCTCTCCCCCGGCCTCCCATTGGAAAGTCAGACATGGTAGGGTGGGAATAACCAAGTCACAGTGAAAAAAGTGAGTGATGTCAGGAAGCATGATGCCCTGCTACCCAAGGAGGGCAAGACAAGCGACACAGGCCAGCAGTATGCACCATGAACTCATGGTGCTCCTGTGAGTCACCCACGGCTGGGAACGGACATCAATCTAGTGCTCTCAGTCACTGTATGGGCTGAAGCTCGGCTGCTTGCTAATGGCAGGAATCCGTGACATACATCCCTTGCTACCCCAAGCAGCCAATGCTCAGGGTCTGTGGTGCTGAATGTAAATTAGCTAGCTCTTTACTGCTTCAATACAAATCGTGCTCTGGGCCAATTAAATAAGCAACTTCGGGACTTTGCTTCACTGTGCTGGAAAACATCGAGCATGGGGTGAGGGGTTGGGGATGCAGTCTCAGGTGGTGCATGTCCAATTGATGGCTGAGCAAGGAAGAATACTTGCGGAACTCTGGAGGCTTTTGTTATTAATGGTGTTTTAGTGTTGGGTTCTTAAACACAGCAAACAAATTTCCTTAGACTGGTAGTTACTGACAGCCACAGGGAAGACTGTAGGCCTCCCACCTCCCAGATGGTCCAACCACAATAAACGTTTGGCCTGTCAGATGCACAACATTGACGAACTAATTGAAATATGCTGCAAAGAGCAAACCCCAAATAAATGTGAAATCATTGTTTCCTTGTACTATAGCCCACCGAATCTCCTGCACGTCTGGCTGGCCCTGCTGATGGAATGTGCCTCCCCATCATCCACCCAACCAGCCTCACTGATCTGTGGTTTTCAAAAGGCTTAAATGCTTTTTTTCAGTGTGATTACCCAAGTGAGGCAAAGTCTAATTGCAAAAAATGTTTGGTTTTTCCTCATTGAAAAAAAAAATGCAAGTGAAGAGTCAGTTCTTACAAAGCGGCAAGGAAAGCAATTATGGCCTTGGACAGAAAAGGAAGTGTGTGCTGTCCTCAGGAGAGATAAGCGCAGGCCTAACCATGGGGCAGCCCTATCCCTGGGCCAAAGGGAGCTGTTCGGCTTGAAGGACTCAGGAATGGCCACCCAGTACTAGTCCCCATGCCCACTCATGTCCCCTGGGGTCCTCCTCAGGGGCCCAGGAAGATATTAGGGCCTGACACCCAATCCTAGAAGGAAGAGAGGAGGGAAGAACAGCTTTCTGCAGCAGACCCAGGCAGGAAGGCCCTGCTAGGAGCCACTCTCAAAGCGAACTACCAAGCTCTGGAGTAGCAGCAGGCATGGTCTGGAGGCCCATGAACTTATAAAAGGAGTCCATCTTTGGGAAGACTGCTGTCAGCCTGAGCTGCAGGGGCTCCACCTGGGCCCAAACACCTCCTAGGGAAGACCATCCCTTCAGCTGAAAGCCTGCCTTCCCTTAGCAGCTTGCAGTAAGGGCCAATTATGTCCTAGGCAGATCCTGGGCCGCTGTCACCCCTGTGTGGGAGGACCTGACCCCCCTCTGCTTTTGGACAGGGAAAATAAGCACTGCCCAGCAGGATGCGGAACACTCTGGAAGAAGCTACAGAAGGAGAGTAAATCTCCTTTCTTTAGCATCTTTGGTGACAAGCAAACATGAGAGTCTGCCACCAGACTCTGCCATCAGGGTCCTGAACTTCTACATCCATTTGCCAAGCAAAGGCTGAGTAGCAGGCGGCAAGATTTCCTGAGGTGGATGGATGCCTAAGATGGCAGGGTCACTATTACTGGGGGATTGCATACTTGCAAATGCATCTAGTCACTAAGACCTACTTCTCAGGCAGGATAGATGGCTCAGAAGACCCGGGTCAGGTTCCCAAAATCCATGCCCTTCTCCTTGGCTCAAAACTACATCTAACTCTGCTCCCAATGCCCTCTTCTGGCCTCCTAAGGCACAGCACACATGTGGCATATGCTCACACAAACACATAAATAAACCTAAGTAAAATTAGACTTTTTTTTTTTTTTTAAGAGAAAGATCTACTTGTAACTCCCAATCAAGGCTCCTAATGTCTTCTGGGTCATTTACAAACTTCTGCAGATGGCAAATGTGGGTCACCTGATGTGCAGGTTCCCCACTGAGGAAGAACAAGGTAATGCTCCACCTTCTGTTTCCGTTCTCACACTGTAAACAATTGCCCTTCAGGGGTTGGTTTAGTGACACATTTTCTTGCATGCCTGTGAGTTTTGTTAATTTCACTGTTTAAAATGCCCCCAGCACAGTGATGAAGTGCTCTCTGGTAACCCTGAGCACAGGCTATGACATGTAAAGAAAGTATGTGTCAGATGAGCTCCCTTCAGGCCTGAGCTGCAGTGAGCTGAATGTCACTAAACCAGTATTCTAAGCAAGATGTCTTCTAACAGAAATACACATAAAATAAGCAAATGTGTTGATCAGTTGATTAAAATGTCATCACCAGAGGCTCCCAGGAACCTAACATTTTATTCCCATAGGCTCAGTGTCCCCCAGTTCAGCTTACAACTCAACTTTGGGCAACAAACATATTCGGAATAGGACAACCCACTGTCCATGTAACCATGACTTGGTGAATTTTACTCTTACAGCAGCATTCATTCTGCAGGCCACCCGCTCCCATGCCTGCAGGTGGTCAGTACAGCCAACAGGGAACGAGAGCTACCAGGTTCTGCCAAGTTCAGAATCAGCCTCTGGGTCTCCCCTGCTAAACCCCACCCATGGTTCCTGTTTCCCTCTGATTTCAACCTGTTTTCCACAACAGAGAGGTGGGGTGATGGAGCAAGGCCACACCACGGAAGCAGTGTGGAGCAGGCAGAACTTCGGTAAGGAGCTATGGCACTGATTTGTCAATGTCTTTTCCCCAAGGTTGTAGCTTGGGGTTTTCAGTGTCTTGTTACCAGATCCCTGCCTGCTGGTTAACTTCCATTTTGTCCTCTGACAAGGACAACTGTGGATATGTGAAATTTCAGAGAATGACAGCCTGCCCCTCACAGCTCTTTGTGTCCACACCATAAAGGTTTAGCAGAGGTCTGTCACAGTGTTGGGTGTGCTGGGCCTGAGGACGTCAGCCCCTTATACCCATTACAGCCAAAAGAAGCAGCATAAGTCCTACTGCAGGCTGAGTCGCTGGCAAAAAAGGACCTTAGCTCCAGCTGGCAGTGTGGCTTTGGGGCAAAGCAGTCCCTGCCTCTCAATTCTATGGCAGCCCCTAACCCACCCCCAGCACTGGCAGATGAAGCTTTCACCAGTCTCCCCAAGCAGGTTTCGGAGCAATATTCCCCACCCTGCCTCAGAAACCCTGCTCTGGTGAGTCATGATAACTTCTGCAGAGTTTAAACAAAACCCTATATATCTTTATCATTGCTATGGCTGGTCAAAATTCTGCCTACCCATGATTCCCTCTCTGTTCCTGGCCCACCATGATGGGATCTCTCTGTTCCCCCATACCTTTCCTACCAGAATGGATAAATCCTCTAAACTATAAGCCAAAGTAAATCAATCTTTCATCTCTCAAAAAAAAAAAAAAAAAAAAAGAAATTCTTCAAATTTCACTCTCCCTGGAAGTCATCCTGGGGACTTCTACCCACACTATGAGTCGGCATAAGCATTAGCTACTTATGAACATAAGCAAATGCTACTTATGTTCAATTTATATCTGCTCACTGTTTTAGAAAAACCTATTGTGATGACACATATAAAATATAGATAAATAATGTGTCAGGCAGTGATGGCACACGCTTTTAATCCCAGTACTCAGAAGGGAGAAGCAGGTAGATCTCTGAGTTCAAGCCCAGCCTGGTCTACAAATCAAATTCCAGAAGAGCCAGGACAACACAGAAAGAAAATCTGCCTCAAAAACAAAACAAAAAAAACAAAAAACAAGCAAACAAAAAAAGACTACAGATAATACAGGTATGATGGTGCAAACTTTTAATCCCAGCACTTGGAAGGCTGAGGCAAGAGGATTTTGAGACCAGCCCAGGCTACAGAGTAAAAATTTGTCTCCAGAAAACAAAATAAAAACAGGGGGCTGGAGAGATAACCCACTTGGCTTTAGTTTTCCATGTACATATAAGGACCTGTGTTTAATCTCCAGAAACCATTAAAAAAAAAAAAGCAAGCTTGGTGGTACATGCTTGTGATGCCAGCCCTGGGGAAGCAGAGACGGTGGGAAGCTCCAGGGCTCATTAGTCCAGCCAGTCCAACTTATTTTGCAAGTCTCTGGCCAACAAGAGGAAAAAAAAAAAAAAGAAAGAACAAAACCAGTGTGGTACAGGGAGAGTAAGGCAGAAGGGGATGGTACAGATCCAGACAGACTCTGATCAAATCAACTGATCTCTCCTCCCTATATTTCTCAATGTTTTTTCCTCTGGGGAAACTGAGGGAGAATAGCAAGTGGTGTGCAGAGTGTGTGTGCCCCCCTTGTGTGCACTGTGTGGAGTGAAGGACATAAACAGTACAAGACTGCCTCCCTTATGCTCCTTGTAATCAACGAAAAGGCAGCCTAGTTTCCCAGGGAAGACAAAGTGTGCGGTCCCTAAATTCTAAAGAAACAAAAACAAACACACAGGGACCAGAGAGATGGTTCAGCTGTTAAGAGCACTGTCTGCTCTTCCAGAGGAACCAGGTTCAATTCCCAGCACCCACATGGCAGCTCACAACCGTCTGTAACTTTAGTTCCAGGGGATCCAACACCCTCTTCTGGCCTCTGTGGGCACAGGGCGTGCGTACGGCACACAGATAAGCATGCAGGCAAAAACACCCATACACATGAAATATCTTAAATACACCTTTGAAAAAGAACTACACACTCTATTTTCCATGTGAAACACTGTATGAAGCTGTCAATAGATGGGCAAAGCAGAACAAATCAGACGCAAATCTGCCCTGGCTCCATTAAAGAACAACCCTAGGAATCCAGCAAAAGTTTAATTAACATCAACCACATGACCTGACAACAGGCTGTGCCAAGACCACTTAGTTATTAGGGGCCTAGAGGCCTGAGGTCCTATGAAGAAGTTTCAAGGTGACTGTGAGCAAAACAAAGAACTGTCCCGCCGATACCGGAGGCTCAGAAGCCTACCATTGTCTTTCCATACAGGAGCACGTGGCTCCTGGGCTCTTCCCAAAGCAACAAGGCAGCCGTCTCGAAGCAACAGATGCTTCCTCTGCTAATCTCTACACATAACTACACATACTTCATTACTGGCTCTTCTTAAAGATTACGATGGGAAGCCTTGATCGGATGGGCTGTTTAGGAAATCTGCCTGGTAGGAAAACAGGCCTCTGGACTCGGAGGAAGGCAGAATGAGAGAGAAGGGGCCAGCGTGAACTATAACCAAGGAGGGCTCTCACCAGTCACTCTCTCACATTGAGACGCCATTTCGCTAAGTGCCTACTGGGTGTGAGCACTGAGGATGGGGAAATAGATAGGGTTTAGCCCTGACCATCTGGAAGCTACAGTCTAGCCTGTGGAAACAGAAGCCTCATTTCATGTAGTAAATCAGATTAGGTCAAGGCAAAGCTGGAGGGAAGGCATCGCCTGGAGCCAAGACCAGGGAAGACAGACTGGCTCTGTCTCCTGCAGGGATGAGGTGAAAAGGCATGCAGAGACCAGGAAGTGCTCAAGGAAACCCAGAGGGCTGGAGGGTGAAGGATGACAGAGAGGAGAGCTGGGATAAACAGGACCCAGATGCCCCCAGTCTTGTATATGCCGAGGAGTTTTGGATTCCCTAAGAAACAACCAAGTCTGAGAAAAGCTACTCAACTCTTTACCTCACACAACAAATTCATGGAAAGCCAAGCACGGAATCCTGACCTCTGGGCTCCTCAACTCCCATTCTCTACCCTTGGAGCCTGTCAAGTATTCATAGGCAGGGAATGAAGGGAAAAGAGCTAGCTGCACAGGCAACACTCACCACCTGGAGAATCAACAGCCAGGCCTTGGTCATTTCCACAGCAGGGAATGTGCTGTCCCAGACATTTGGCAAAGTCACTCCGGCCACCATCAGCCCGTCCAAGTCATTGTGTTTCTCTGCAGTGGGAGTGGTCTGGGCATCTACTCCATTCCCAGAACAAGGTTTCCTCACAGGAGAAAAAGAATATGGCCACAGCGGCCCTGGGTCAGTCAGAGAGGCAAGTGTTCAGAAGGAACTCTGCTGTGTCGGAGGGACGCTGGCTAGACACGGTGGGTCCGACCAGAGTGGGAGACCAGATGTGAATCAAACACCACCTGGGGGCACACAAGCCAGCGTGGGAGATAAGCTAAGCTCAAAAGTATCTATAAGGCTGCCGGCGATAAGAGCAGCCAAGATAAAGTGCTGTAGGGGGTTCACAGCAGAGGGAAGAGCCCAGGGGCTGGGTGGTGGCTGCTCCATCGGTCCAGGCTCTCTGATGGGGCAGAGGTGAGAGCTGGCGGTGGACAAAGGACGATGCTTAGCTGCATTCTCTTGAGGAATCTAGAATTGGGGGACAGGTAGGCCCAAGAGTTTCAGTGATAAAGAGGGGAATAAAGGGAGGAATCAGGGATTTCAAGGCAAAAGCAGGAAAGCAACTTTAAAAGGGGATAAAGCCAGAGGCCTTGCTTGAAATGACATCTGTACAGAGATTTTACTTGAGATATGCATTTAGGATGTGGGGGGGGGGGCGGAGAGGAGGTAGTTGTGTACATTGGGTATGGGGACATTAAGTTTCCCTCTGATGGCAAGCTCCCCACCAGTCTCTCTACTGGTGGGAAAGAATATGAGATGGGTGGAAGAGGCGCGCCCCCCCCCCAACACACACACCTTAAGAATCTAGCATCTCTCAGGACATCGGGAAAGGGATCTATGGGGTGGAAAGGGGCCACACCCCATCCTTAGGCCCCAGTGCCCACCCAGCCAAGCAAGGCTGCAGGGGTGTCTTGCTGAATGGATGCAGGAGAAACCCAGACCACGGCCCTTCCTGCCAGCAGCCCCAGGGAGTGGTGGTCTCCTGGGACAAGCCCTGCACTGCAAACACACCTGCTCCTTGACCTGCCGTGACACTTGTCACTGGGGGAAGGGGGTGTCCCTCCACAACCGACGAATTTAGAAATCAGCATTTATAGTCCGAATCGGGAGGGGGTGGTGACCAAGCGATGCCCGAGGCGGGGATCCCGCGCCTCACGGTTCCCCCACGCGGCGTCCCGAGGGCCCGATAGCAGGCCGCGCGCACGGCCGCCGGGCACTGCGGGCTCCCCCGGCCCCGGAAGGGCCGCCGTCCGCCCGCCGCCCGCCAGCCTCTCACTCACCCGCTCGGCCGGCCGCGCTCCAGGTTCCTCGGCCGCCGCCTCAAGCCGCGTCCCGGGTAGCGCGGGCCCCACGGCCCCGGCCCGGCCGGCTGCACCCCGTGGCCCCGCTCGCCCCCGCCGCCAGCTGGCCCCGCGCGAGCGTCCGAACGGCGGCGGGCATGCTCCGGGCCGTCGGCGGCGGCGCACGTGCTGGCGCGGGACTCGGGCCGCCGGCTGCTGTGGCCTCTTGTGAGCGAGGCTGAGGGGACCGCGGGCCGGGCCGGCTGGAGCGCTCTGAGCCGCGGCGCCGCCGTGCCCCACGCGCCTCAGCGGCCGCTGCCTCCCGCGCGCGCCGGCCCGGCTCGCATTCCCTCAGTCGCGGCGGCGGGCGGGCGGCGGCGGCGGCGGGCGGCGCCTCCTCAGGCCGCGCGGGGGAGCGGCGGGGGCGCGGCGCGGAGGAGCCCGGCTGCCGCCTGCGCCGGAAGAGCCGCACAGTCTCCGGCCCCGCACCGCCCGGCCCGACGTGCAGGAGGGCCAGAGGCGACCGAGCTCGGCGAGGGACCCGGGAGCTGGCGGCTTCGAGGTTTTGTTTTTGGTTAAACTCCTCAGGAGTCAGAAGACACACTTAAGGCTGTGGCGAAGGCCACGGGGCGGTGGGGGGGAATGCTGGGGCAGGCCCGGCGCCGAGACCGTGTAGACACCCGCGGTCTCTGCCTACAGCCGTCGAGTCTTTTGCACAGGACTCCGGGCGGGAAAAAGTAAAGAGGCCTATTGGTCATCAGCAGAGGGAGTAGTGGCCGCCTGACAGCATGTGCAGCTCGGGTCCCCACCTCCCAGAGAGCAGGATCGGGTCCAGAAATAGCTTCATCTTGATGTACCTCTCCCATAGGACGCTCTAGTTGCCACATTAACAGACTAAGAGGATACTTGGTGAGAGTCAAAGAAAAGGTTAAGGGAAGGTTTTTGTGAGTTGTTTGTCAGAACTTCAAGTCGTGATGCCCACACACCAGGAAAATGAAGGTGTCCATCAGATAAGTACTACAACTCTGGAGTCACCAAAAGGCGCTGTACGGTGCTTTACACACACACACACACACACACACACACACACACACACACACACACACACACACAGCGCGTGCTACTGGTTGCTTGGAATTGACTTCCTTTATTAATTTTGGCATTTCCATGACTGTTAACCAAACAAGCAACTACTGGGACTTGAAAACCATCATTAAAAGCTGGCTCTCACAGCCAGTATGAATAAACTCATAAACACCACAAGACAACTCATTTCCACAAATATTTATTGAGTGCCTAGATGCAAGATGGATGATGACGACCTGGTCCCTGCTCTCATGGAGCTTACAACTTCATTACTCCAGTGTTTGACCTGATTTTAAAAACAACTACAGCAAGCATTCCTGACCAGCAGCAGCACTGTATAAGCGACTGTTTTTCATATTATGGGTCACTGTTACAGTGAAAGTATCCAATGTAAGTAAAATACAGTTAGCTTTGAAATCTTAGTCATAGTGAAGGCATGGTTAGGTAATGTTCAGCAAATGCAAAATTATGGCTTGATTCCTCATGTATCTGAGGTCTCCCATGAAATAAAGGGCAAGTCAGATGGGGAAAGGGCTTTTAGTGAGGTCCTAAGAGCACTGGACTAGTTTGACAAGGTATTAAACTTATATATTGCTCTTGGCAAGGCAGGACATAATTTCTGGCAAAAATCTGTGCAATGCCGGGGGTTTAGCCAGATTTGCAACATCCAAAAGTAAGCATGACCAACTGATGAATGATCTCTCTGTATTACTCCTAAAGGTCTCTGTATCACTTATTTTTGTTTGGTTTGTTGTTGTTGTTGTTATTGTTGTTATTTGTTGTTTTGTTTTTTGAGACAGGGTTTCTCTGTCCTGGAACTCACTCTGTAGACCAAGCTGGCCTCGAACTCACAGTCATCCTCCTGCCTCTGCCTCCCGAGTGCTGGGATTAAAAGCATGTGCTACCACCACCCAGCATGCCACTTACTTCACTATTCTTGAATCATGTAAAACAATGAAAATGTCTTATTTTACTACATATTTGAGTACAGGCTTCAAAGGAAAAGCAGCATTTGGCAAAGCCGGCTTTTATAGGTTAAAAGGGTTCCACTAGTCTCTCAATAGCTATAAATCCATATAAACTAAGGCTCCGAGGCAGGCACCTCTTCCAGGTGATCCATCCTCTTTAGAGGTCTAATCATGAAACAATTGAGGGGAAAGACATTTTGGTTAAACTAGCAATAAACTATAATGGAAAAAACCAACATTTTTGCCCAATCATTTTCTTCCATCCATTAGCTCAAAATGCTTTCAGAATTCACATTTGATAGGTTAACTTTTTACAATTTGTAGTCAACCAGTAAATAAATAGGAAATTCATTTGAGGAAATTCATTTGAAATCCAAGAAAACCCTTGATTTTACCAAAGAGCAAAGACAACATAGACCACCTAATACAAGTGACAATGTAGTAACTGGGACAAAATCATCAAATTTCACAAGAAATCACTAGATTGGGAATATAGCTCAGTGGTAGAGTCATCTGGAAGTGCAAGGCCCTCGTCTGCCATTAAAAAATTCACTATCTCACAATCCCAGGAACTGATGAATCTGCTGTTTGGTGCACACTAGAACCCATCAACCTCCTCCACTGAAAGGCATGGACTATTGTTTGGTCTTTAGACTGAGGAAAGGCAGCTTGAGCTAGGGTCTCCAATCCCAGCAGGGGCGCATTAAGCAAATGCCTCACCTAGAGCCATCCCTGGGAGCTCCTGAGACTGGAGCTGTGAGAAGGAAGGGGCAGAGCTCCCCAACGGGAGAGTTTGCTTTCTTTCTGTGTACACTTTAAAAGGCACTTCCCAGAAGCTGTAGATTCAGACTCACTGAAGGTTTTGGGTTTGTTTTTTTTTTTTTTTTTACTAGCTGCAGCATAACCTCAGCACAGAAACAGTTTGCCTCCCTTGGGTAGCAAATGCTCTTTTAAGATTGCTACCTTCCCCACTTTTAAGCTAACTTGATTTTTATTATTAAGGGGAGAGGAGGCTGCAAGAATTTTTCTTGTGTCTTTCTTCATAGCTATAAAGAAGAATAAAATTTCTTTTTCAAATAAGTAATTGATAGTTTAAATCTACTACACACTTCAAAAACCAAAGCATATGCTTTCTGAGAAGCACAGAAGATGTTTTGATGGAACTTAATGCCTTTTTTGGAATAAGCCAATTATAGGCACCTATGAAGATAACTCCTTGGCAAGATAAAGCTACCACCTCTTCTGAAGTGGCAATTTCCTGCTTCTTGAGAATGTAGTAGACTATACAATAAAAAGAAGGAACAATAAAACATACAAAAACACTGTTAGCTTGTTCAAGTTGTCTTGTTTGTTGGTGCTGGGACAGAACCTGTTCCCTCACATGCAAGGCAAGACCCCACCACTGGGCATATTATACTCCCAGCTTGTTACTTCTGTGTGTCAATACAGGGGCATCTTAAAAAATAGTCTATCCCCTCATAAACTCTAGATACAAGCTATACAGAAACTTGATTAAAATGAACCTTGCTTTTCTGCAACATAATTTTTAAAAGGCTAAAAGAAAAGTCAAGAATAAAGGCACTTGCTTCTAATGACAAGAAATCCTGATTAAGTCTTTAACTGGTTACTGAATGTGGACACAAAGGTTCAGTCCTATCCCAAGGGTCCCCTCCTACCTAAGATCCCCCACAGGTAGAACAGGACCCAGGCCTATCGCAAGATAAAGCTTTGGTGAGAAAATGCTCAAAGACCACCTGAAATCCTGCAGAGGCATACACACCTTAATGGAATGTCTTGGTTCGTTCTAAATACATATGAAGAACTATATACGTAGAACAAACTCAGAGGCAAACCAAAATCAAAAACCTGAGCACTAGCCCTGGAAAACAACCAGGAGAGCTCAGATGAGTCTACATGGCTTTTGGGTTCGAAGTGGTCACCAGAAAATGAGTGGGTGAGCAGTGCAGACATTACCAACAGTCCCAACAAAAACAGGATACTTGCTGCTCCCAGATCAGAACAGCTTCTCCTGCCCACACAATGCTCTTAGATGGAACTAGGGAATGTCACCCATGTGGTGTGCCCTGGGAAAAACACCAGGCTCTATCTAGACACATCCCCTGTCCCCCTGTCCTTTATCAGGTAGAGTGGTCTGAGCCCAGACTAAGTTATTACAGCAGCTATTATGTAAGTATTTTTCTTTTTGGCAAGGATGGAGTGGTAGGTCAGGTAAGGTTAAGAGGGTGAAAATATGGGGATAATGACTTTTGGAGCTAAAACTTTATGTGTCATAGAAACTGGAGCTACCCTGGAAACTGTCCAAGTTGTGACACAATTTAAATCCTGGGCGATGGGCAGAAAACTCCAGCTTTCCACCAATGCTTTCCATCTTACTGTTTTCTTTCCTTACCAGTAAAAATGTTTTTAGGGAAATCAAACGAGTTGTACTTGTGTAGTTTTTAAACTCTCCAATGCTCAAGTCTTACTAAGTTTTTCATGTTTAATTACCTATTGAGATGTGAACATGCCAAAGCGTGTATGTAGAGGTCAGAAGACAACTTGTGGGAGTCATTTCTCTCTTTCTCACATCTGGGTCCTGGAACTCAAAACAGTCCTCAAGCTTGGTGGCAAGCACTTTTACCTGCTGAGCTATCTTGCTGGCCTAATTTTTCTACTATTCACTACAAGGCATATGTTTCACATAGGAATTGTATTATCATTTCTAAAAAGCTTCTACAGAATCTAAATGCAAATTACACTATATTTTTTAATATTTAGCATGTTAGTATATACTTATGGAAGTTGTTAAGTATTTGTTTTTAAAAAATAAAATGATATTTACAATGTAGAACACGTTTACAAAATCAGTGTGCAAAGTTCATTGTAAAAGGATAACGCCATTTCCTTAGCAACAAGCTGCCTCCTGTTTACATTTCCTTATTGTTGATAGAAATTGAAGACATACTCTATTTAAAAATAATGCTTTTTAAATAGTAAAATACACAAGAGGTTCCTGAGCATAACAAAAATATCTTGAAAATATGTGGCCATTTTGAAGTATAAAATAGCAAGTGTAAGAATAACATGATTGTAAAACTACTGTTTGAAGTCTTATAAACAGTACAAAAGAGCTTGCCTTTTCTGAGTGCATAACTGTACATCAGTGCAAACAAAAGTGTCTTAAATTTAATGGCTACCAATCTCAAAGGTTTGCAGAGCTGCGCAAGACATGAAACTTCTTGAGTGTCATTCGAACTGAACCCAGTTCCCGATTGATCCTTTCCAAACGATCTTCCAAGGCTTCCTAGGTAAGAGTAATGGGAAAGGTGTCATGAAAAATCCACACCAGATCCTCTGGCTCTGCAGCCAATTACTACCTACAGACCTTTGGGGTGCAGCACAAGAGCAAGCATAAACATCAAGACGGCAGACTTCACTTCCCATATAAATCATCTTATTAACATCATTTTCCTTTTTGTTTGCTTCGAGACAGGGTTTCTCTGTGTATTCCTGGCTGTCCTGGAACTCGGTCTGTAGACCAGACTGGCCTCAAATTCACAGAGATCTTCATGCCTCTGCTTCCCAAGTTCTGGGATTAAAGGCATGCACCACCACCTTCTGGCCAACATTATTTTTCTTAAACTGAACAATGAATCAGCTTCTCAACCCTTCTAAATAAGCAGGGCACTTTAAGTACCCTTGGTCTGTTGGGCACTCTTGGCATGTGAGAACTCTCTGTACTGCAGTGCAGCCACAAGCAGGGGTGATGGTGACGACCTGAGATCAGTATTTTGGAGCCTAAACGTGCTATACACATGTCACCAGAGAAGTGTGCATATTGGATCAGCTGTAGACATGTACACATATTCCAAATAATTCTCCCTTCAAAACATTATCAGAGCTTGGCATAGTGACACAGGTCTTTAATCCCAGCACTCAGGAGGCAGAGCAGGTAGATTTTGATTTTGACACACACCAGTTTGATCTACAAAGCAAGTTCCAGGACAGTCAGTGCTACACAGAAATACCCTATCTCAAAAACAAAACAAAACAAAAAAAAAAACACCAAAACCAAAAAAAGGAAAAAAAAAAAAAAAAAAAGAAGGAAGGAAAGAAAGAAAGAACATTAGTGGAAACTTCAGGAAAAAAAGATTTCATAATTACAATGAAGAAGTAGAGTTAATCATATCTAGAATATATATTTACTGATCTATTTTTTTGTTTTGTTTTTAAACCCACCTGGCTGGCCGCCTATATTGACCATTCTAGATCATTTATTATAAATTGACTCAAATGGAACCCTGAAATAGAACTTGATTCCCCCCCCCCATCCCAGACAGAGTTCCTCTGTGTATCCCTGGCCATCCTGGAACTCTGTAGACCAGGCTAGCCTCAAACTCAAAGAGATCTGCCTGCTTCTGCTTCACGAATGTTGGGATTAAAGGCATGCACTTGAAATATATATAGTTAACAATTTTAGTAAAAGGATTCAATGTCCACTGTAGAACTCTGAGAGACAGAAGAGCAAAAAGAAGGACAACTACCCTCTTCCCTGTTTCTCTTACATATATGCATATCCTCTTTAGAAAGGAAAAACCCAGAATAGAACATTTCAAATAACTGTTTCCATCAAACTTTCTCGGTATATTACAAATTATCTTCTGACAGAATCCTCCTAAATTAATGTACAATATTCCTTCACAAGTAACACGTTTAACCAGGAATCTTTCAGTAGAAATTTAGGTTGCTTCTAATTTTGGACACTATAAATAAGGCCACAGTACATTTCTTAAACATATCTCTTTGCGGTATCTATAAATACTACGACATCTTTGCAGTCACTGGCAGACAGAAAAAATAAAAAGTGCTTCAGTTCAAAGAAATGCAAAATAAATTCTGCATTCCAGAAAGTCTATGATAATTTCTATTTGCATCTGCAATGTCTACATTCTGAGTTGTTTTTAAAAACAAAGCAAAACACCTGATAATTGGACATGGTGGTGCATGCTTAATCCCAGAACTAGTGAAGCTGAGACAGGAAGCTGATGAATTCAAAGCCAGTCTAGAACCTGTCTCAAAGAATCTCAAAACTAAACCTGCTAACACAGAGGAGGGAAAAAAGAAAAAAACAAAACTTTAAAAATTCTATTAAGTTATTTTATTTTTCTCTCTTCTGATTAACACAAGTCTCTGTAGGGGATGGAGAAATGGCTCAGCAGTTAAGAGCATTTCCTGCTGTTGCAGAGGACCTGGGTTTAATTCCCAGCACCCACAGGTTGGTTCACAATGGGCTGTAACTCTACTTCCAGGGGATATGACACCCTCCTCTGGTCTCCTTAAGCATCAAGCATACACAGGCATATATGTGGTGCACAGGCACACATGAAGGCAAAACATTCATAAATATGAAATAATTTTTAGAGGATTAAAAATAAATAGTCTCAAGTAGTCCATGCCAATGTTGAATTCAATATATGGCTGATGATGACCTTGAACTTCAATCTTGCCTCCATCTCTCAAATATTGGGACCATATATGTACAAGACCATATCCAATTTTTCAGTTTATTATTCTGTGTGTGTTACTGGGGATTGAACAATGAGCCTTGCTTATGCTAGGAAATGTTCTGCCACCACTGGGCCACACCTTCAGGCTTTATACCCAGTTTTATGCAGTACTGGGGATGGAACCCAGGGCTTTATATAACAGGCAAGTTACTCTACCAACCTAGCTACATCCCCAACCTGTTTTATTTTCTGAGACAGGATCTAACAGCCTAGCCTGGCTTCCAAATTGGGATCCTACTGTCTCAGCCTGCAAAGTGCAGGGATGGCATGTGGTAAACCACCATCTCCACTTCAGTGTGTGATTCCTAACAACAGAATGGGTGTTCTTTTTGTCTGTGTGGCCCTGACTGTCCTGGAACTCGCTCTGTAGACCAGGCTGGCCTCAAACTCATATCTGCTTGCCTCTGCTTTCTGAGAGCTGGGAACAAAGGTGTGTGCCAACACCACCCAGCTAGAATGCCATTTTCTTGAAGTCTAAAGGCAAAAGTTAATTTTATTTTCAACAGTTATAAAATAACTATAATCATCAAATCCTGACTGCAAAGGCCAGTAGTTTTGACTGTGCTTCAGTAGTTGTGCTGGTTTCAATGAGAAGGGCTCACACATTTGAATACCTGCTCCCCAGTTGGTGGAACTATGTGGAAAGGATTAGGAGGTGTGGCCTTGTTGGAGGAGGTGTGTCATGGAGGACAGGAGCCATGAAGCTACAAAAGCTTCTTGCCATCATCCCACTGTACTCTCTACTTCCTGTTTAGTGTTTGAGAAGTGAGCTCTCAGCCATTACAGACTCTGAACTGTAAATTGCCTTGGTCGTGGTATTTTATCACAGTACTAGAAAAGCAGCTAACACAGTGGCTACGCCTTCAGATGCTTCTTAGATCAGACTCTATCCAGCCTCTAATGCAGCTCCCAGCTAAACTGTCTCACCTGATTTAGTCTTGTCTGTAAAGTGATTCTTCCTCCAGGGGAAGGCATCCGGCTTAATGCTGCCTCAATCTGTTAATGAGGAAAAGTATTCAAATAATAACAAAAGAATTCCAGGCACTGGCAGAGAGCTTTCTGACAGAAGGGAAAGAAAAGATTTTAGCTTAGCATTTTCTTGTCCATTTTGTCTAAGCATAAGCTCCCTTGGGACTCAGTTAATAACAATACTGTAGTTCAAGGACGTTTCTAGTGCAGTTTAGTGTACTATACCCAAAGCTAATTCTCTATGACAAGTCTGACAATGACATCCTTTGTGGTGCTTTGAGTAAGAATGGCACCCACAGGCTCACATATTTGAATACTTATTCATCAGGAGTGGCAGTACCTGAGAAGGATTAGGAGGTGTGACCTTGTTGGAGAAGTGTGTCACCAGGGGTGGGCTTTATGGTTTCAAAAGCACAAGCCAAGGCCAGAGTCTCTTCCTGCTGCCAGAGCTCTCAGCTACTTCTCCGGCACCATGCCTGCCTACATGCCCCCATGCTCCCTGCCACCATTCTGCCACAATAATGGACTAAGCCTTAAGTAATCCCCAATAGTTTTCTTTTATAAGTGTTGCCTTGGTCATGGTGTCTCTTCACAGCAATTGAACATGACTAGGACATCCTTCCTGGTTTTTTTTTTTTTACTTTTTTCTATTAATGGTTTGTGGTTTTCTATTTGATTTGTTATTGCTTTAGAGACAGGGTCTCACCATATAGCCCAAGCTGGCTTGAAGTTTATAGTCCTCCTGCTCCTCAGCCTCCCAAGGGCTGAGATGCAAGCACATGCCACCACGTCCAGCTGAATAATTCCCTTCTGACCATTCCCTTAGACATGAGCATTAAGTTCAGAAAAAGATGTTTTTAAAAAAATATTTTGTTTGCTTACCTGGTCTTTTTCTTTTGTAAGTTCATCAAAGAATCGCTCCGTTTCAGCCAGGGTCCTAATTTTTGCTGTGTATTCAAAATCATTCCCCTGTGGTGCTGCGGACAGTGGCTTACACCGCTCAAGACTAACTGATTTACTCTTCTCCCAGGCTTGTCTTGTGGACACTTTCTTCACTCCATTTGGCAATGGTTCAGGACAAGAGCTATGGTTGTCAGGGTTGTCACTGGTTTTTTCTGAATACTTTTTTTCTGTCAGAAAAGAAAGAAATTTCTTTTGGTTCTCATTAATTTTTCTAATAGATTGAATACACATTAAATACTTTGCTCAGCCTCACTTCCTGAAAGAAACTGCTGAATGGCCTAAAATGTAGGCCTAAAAGAAGCATCCTTTCTGATTTCCCCATGCCAGTTTCTTGAGATAGTCTCACACTAATCCAGGCTGCTCTGAAACTCATTAAGTAGCCCAAAATGGCCTCAAAAGGCAAATCGATCCTCCTGCTGCAGCCACCTATATGTTGGAATAAACGATGTGACCTGCCACACCCAGCTGAAGAATATTTACAGTTGACATTGTTAGGACCAACCCAAGTTACTTCATAGACCTTATGAATTTATTCCAGGCTTAAAGTTGTTAAATGAAAATTATTCACAGCCTGAGCAGCGTGTCAGCTACATGGTGTCAGAGGGGCACTGTACAGCATCGTCCTGACAATGACAATCAGCACCCTACTCCTCTGCTTCCCAACCTGACCATGAACAGTCACACAGTAAACATATCGTGAGCACTCAGGAAGAGGCCATCTTCAGAGCCTTGCAGAGACACCCAACTCTTAGCAAACAAATGCCTCTAACTAGTAATTTTTAAGAAAAGGTACCTTCTGAGTCATCTAGAGGAAGAAACTGGAGTTGTTTCCTTGCATTGGCTCGTTGTAATGTAGACACAGGAACAGTATCTAAATCATCCAAAAGGATATCAAATCTAGTGAATGAAGCAAGTTACTTGTGAGAAAAAAAATGACATAAGCTTTTCTATTTCACTAGAGAGCTGAGCTGCACCCCAGGAACTCATATGGTCACATTTTCTTTCTTCCTTCCTTCTTTTCTTCCTCCATCTTTTCTTTTTCTTTTTTTTTTTTTTTTTTTTTTTTTTGAGGTAGGGTTTCTCTGTGTAGTCCTGGCTGTCCTGGAACTCACTCTGTAGACCAGGCTGGCCTCAAACTCACAGAGATCTGCCTGCCTCTGCCTCTTGAATGCTGGGATTAAAGGCGTATTCCACCACTGCCAGGCTGTCACATATTTTCTTAGAAGAAAGCTAGTTGTATGATTTTCAAAACTGAAATTAAAGGTGTCTTTCCTGACACAAAGTTCTATTTCCATATTAGAAACTTAAAGCATTGGTTGCCATGCCATATCTGACCGAAGGAGCTTCTAGAACAGTAGGGGAGGTGCTCTGATGGGGAAAGTAAGGCTGGCAGTTCTTAGGCCACTCGGTCTAAGAGAGTCAAAGTCCTTCCTAGCTCATTGCTCACAGTTGGCCTACTTCAGGAATGGGTTCACTGCATCTAGAAGCACCTGCCTCCCTCACACACACTGTCTGGCACTAAAATGTCTCTGTATCACATGCTTTGTCAGGAGCACAAAGAACCTCTTCTGCATCTAAAATCTGATGAGTTGCTGAAGCAGTACTTAAGATCTAGCAGCAGCAAGTTTCCATAGTTAAAACTATTTTTGCAGGCAATGGTAGTATACACCTTTAATCCCAGCACTCAGGAGACAGAGGTAGGCAGACCTCTTCAGTTCAAGGCCAGCCAAGTCTACAGAGAAAGTTCCAGGACAGCCAAGGCTACAAAGAGAGACCATGTCTCAAACAAACAAACAAACCTATTTTCACTTATAATACTTGATGTTTCATATGATATTCACATAAATGACCTAACACTACAGAGCCCCATTGACAACTGAAATATCAGTAATAACTAAAGCCATACTGATGGTTTAAAAGCAATTAATGGGACCAGTAGGATGGCTCAGTAGGTAAAAGGCACCTGCCTCTGAACCCGATCCCTTGAGTTCAATACCTTACACCCACACGTTGGAAGGAGAACAACTCTCACAAATTGTCCTCTGATGTACACACATGCACCGTGACATACATATTTACACATGTACCATGGCATACATGCTCACACATGCAAACTAAATCAATAAAAATGTTTTGAAAACCAATAATTTTTTTTTAATTCTATAATTTTACAGAACTTACCGAACTGGACTGCTTTCATTTTTGCTAAGCAGATGACTAAATCCTGGGGACAAATTTTCTTTAGGTGACCTCTTAGGACTATAAGCCACAGTCACTGGTGTTAACATAATCTCTCTTTTCGCTAAAGAGAAAAACAAAGAAGAAATATGATTTTCATCTATATGTGTGCTGGCAGAACTTATTCCTAATTTTAAAAATAATTAAATTTGCCGGGTGGTGGTTGGACAGGCCTTTAACCCCAACACTCAAGAGGCAGAGAGGCAGGAAGATCTCTGTAAATTTGAGGCCAGTCTGGTCCACAGAGCAAGCTCTAGGACAGCCAGGGCTGCACAGAGAAACCTTGTCTCAAAAAACCAAAAACAATTAAAAAAAGGAAGCAAGAAATTCCATAGCAAAACTTGATGGTACTGAAGAAGACACACAGTGAAAATAAAACAACCCAAAACTCTAATGTCTACAGGCAATCCCTGCTGACACTTTAGCATACCAGACTATAGTCTCAGCACTCTAGCTCAAAACTGGTTTTTCAAGATTTTAGAAGTCAAGTGGAAATCAGACAGAAATGCCAGTGCAGTAGTAACTGCTCCTGAACACGGGAGACACAGACTTCTCTGAGAGAGTGGGAGATGGACACAGAAAGCCCATGCTTAAGCTTCAGAATAGCCTGGAACTGTGGGGAGGGAAGGCTAGGGAGACAGACACAGATCAGATACATAGGTAGCATCTTCTCCTACCCCTGTGAACTGTCTCAATTAGAGCTCAACAACATCTACATGCTCTAAACTTTCAAAGGCAACTTCTTATGGTACTTAGGACCCTGTCCAGGCTAAGCCAGGGTTCTACCACTGAGCTACATCCCAAGCCCTTTTTACTTTTCATTTTAAGGCAAGGTCTTGCTAAGTTGCAGGCCAGCCTTGAACTACTCACACAGTAGCTCAAGCAGGCCTTGAACCTTGATCCTTAGCCTCCCAGGTAGCTGGGATGACAGACCTCCACCACAGGCCTGGCACATAATGAGGTTTCTTAGATTATTTTTGTAGCATCTGTGCACTCAGACAATTTCATTCTCTGGGTCTTCTCAATGACCCTGCACTCAGCATCCTCTGTTGGGGCTGAGAGCAAAGTGAAATGGGAAAAGCAAGTGGGAAAAGTCAGTCTCCCCAACCCAAGGCAAACACATCTCTTACTTGGTGTGCTGGCTTTGCGACTGGAGGGTGGGAGAGACGATGACCTTTGTGAAGCTGAACTCTGTCTCTTTGGTCTCTGATGGCCACATTTCTCTGGGGAACGCCCTGTATTTACTGAAGGTTCAGTTTGCCGAGGATTCACTAGTTCTGCATCAGAAAAACACACACACAAAAATAAAGCAGACCCGGTTTCCACCATCTGCTTTATCACAGCTGTCACTGCACAAGGCCCTCCACAGAGTGCACACTCTGCTCGAAGCACATCTTCTATCTAGGCTGTAATAATGATTTGCAAATGTACCTCAGTATGATGATAAAAAATGCTTGGGAGGGAGTTTATAATGCATACGCCCTGGCTTCCTGTTGCAACTGGCATTCAAGGAGAGTGCTTACAGAGTTTATTTTTAGGAAGCAGGTTACTAATTTATTTACTAGTCAATGCTGCTGTGAGATGCATCACCACAGATCTGAGGGTGTGCCTGGCAGGTCTGAGAAGTAAGCATGGCAGGAAGTAGAAGGAGCAAAGAAGCAGGGCATGGTGGTGAAAACCTGTCAGCCCAGCACTGAGGAGTGGAGGCAGGAGATCAGACATCAAGGTTACCCTCAGCAACATTGCAAGGTCCGGGCTAGTCTGGGCTATGTGAGATCTGGTCTCAAAAGGAGAGAGGCATGGAGGGCCAAGAGGAAAAGATGTAGGGTCCAAAATAGGGATGGAAGGCAGAGACCTCTCTCTTGGGAGAAAGAATACCTTGAAAGATAGTCCTCTTCCTCTCTATAGCTGCCCAGTAACCATGAAAAAAAATGAAGATAGGAAAAAAAATTTGCTTTTCTGTATTTTTTGACCCTCCAGATTCTGTTGCCTCAGCCTCCGAGTGCTGGAACAATGGGCATGTAGCCCCCTGCCCATCTTATTCATTGTTTTATGAATATCAAATGACCACCATAATTTTCCAACACGTGCAAGTAAGACAAACAGACGTAAACAAACTCACCAGGTAACCCAGGCAGGCTGTGATTTCAATCCCCCTGCCTTAACACATATAAGTGGGGTTATATGCCTGCACAGCCCAGCTCATGTAGACCTTTTTTCTCTTCTCTATTATTTTTAATTATATGTAGGTGTGTATGTCTACATATGGGTATGTACATATGACTGAAGGTGCCTAGAGAGGCTACGAGGCATCAGATCCCCTGAAACTGGAGTTAACAGACAGTTGTAAGCTACCATGTAGATGCTAGGAACTGAACCCAGGTCCTCTGCAAGAGCAAGTGCAGCTAACCACTGAGCCATCTCAGTACAGGCCTTCTAAATAATCAGACACAATATGCCGTTTGCTTCATATAAAAGGTACATGCTATGCCAGGACAAAGATAAATTGTTATTAAGGATCAGTTATCTAAGAAATAGGGGTGGAGCTGTATCGTAAGTCAGGACTTCATTTCATTATCTGGGAATTTTATCTTATTTAATTTTTTGAGGCAGATTCTCATTCTCACTATGTAGCTCTGACAGGCATGGAGCACACTATGTAGACCAGGCTAGCCTCAACCTCCTACCTCTGCCTTGAAAGTGCTGGGATTAAAGACATATGCTGTCATGCCTGGCTGAAAATATAATTTTAAGGACTATAACATAAACTAAAGAAAAGGGGCTGGGTGGTGGTGGTAGTGCAAACCTTTAATCCCAACACTCAGGAGGTAGACGTAGATGGATCTCTGTGAGTTTGAGACCAACCTGGTCTACAGAGTGAGTTCCAAGACAGTCAGGGCTACAGAGAGAAACCCTGTCTCAAAGAAAAAAAGGGGGGGGTGGAGTAGATACTTCTTTTCTTTCTGTCAACATCATGCAAGGAATAAAATGCTACTTAGGGGAGTTAGAAAGATGGCCCATCAGTTAAAGAGTACTTACTGCTTTTGCAGAGGGCTTGGGATCAGTTCTCAGCACCCACACAGTGGCTCACAAACATTCATAACCACAGTTCCAGGGAATCAGACTCCTCCATGGACACCAGGTTCATATGTGGTGCACATTCATACATGCAGGCAAGACACTCATAGACATAAAATATGATAAATCTTAAAATGAAAGAAAAAAACTTACTACTTGAGGTATCCTCTTTGTCTGTCTGTGTCCCCCAATTCTTAAATATTCTTTCTTCATCAAATTCCTTTAAAGCTTTCATGACTGGTGTGTCTGGAGTTTCCCTCTGCTTTTTAATCAATAAGCTTGCTGGTGAACGTCCAAGAGAAGAGTCCTTTTCTGGAGGAGAATGGTATCTAAAACAGTAGCTGTAATTGTAACTGCTGTGGGCTGAACATGTGCATGTCCCCTACCCAATAACATACAGATAACAGCCTAACCTTAGCGGGAAGCATTTGGAGTTGAGGGCCTTTTAAAAAGGAATGAAGACTAGACAGGTCATGAGAGAGGAGCCCCACAATGGACTTGAAGGTCTTTATAAAAAGAGGGAGGAAGACAGGCCTGATGGTGCACACAGGCCTGTAACACCAGCATTTGGGAGGCAGAGGCAGGAAGATGATCAAGATTTCCAGGTCAGCCTGGGACACACAGCAAAACTAGCTACAAAACAAAACAAAACAAAACACCAAACTCTGGCCTCGTGAGGTTCCTGTACACACTCTCTCTCCTCTCTCTCTCTCTCTCTCTCTCTCTCTCTCTCTCTCCCCCCACACATACACACACACACACACACACACACACACACACACACACACACACACGGTGCACATTAAGAGCAGGCCTTGTGAAATACAGCCAGGAAGGGGGTCGGTCTCCAAGACCTCTGCCATGCTGGCACATGAACTGGAGAAATCCATAAGCATATGCAAGTCTTTAGTCTGTGTTAATTTGTTATAGCAAACCATGCTAAGTTTTCCATGCTAAGGTCGGTCATGGAAATAATAGGAGAGCTGACAATTAGTCTCCATTTGTAGGCTATAATGCAAATAATTAAAACTGAACGTGTGCATAGCAAGCCAGTGCTTCTTAGTTCTTTAAACGTCCTAGCATATGCAGAAATTTCTATCTGTGTGTTATCCAGAGTACAGGGCTGAGCTTGCTCAGGCTACACCCAGAGTGAGAGGATTATCTGGCTGTTCTAACAAGCCTGCACTGCCCCGAGCATAGGCAGTGCAGCACTGCAGAGCCTATGAAGGGCTGGGGAAATGAAGCCGCACTATGCTTTCTATGCAAGTTAAGATAGTAAAACATTAGCGGGCTGGATGTAACAGCACTTGCTTAGAATCCCACACATGGGAGTGAAAAGCAGAGGATCAGGAATGCGATCAAGGCGTCCTGTCCACACTCACAGCCGAGCCCTGCCAGAAAACAGTCACCCAGCTGCATCTACTCATCAACACCATCTTGAGTGAATTCCCCTTTCCACAATGGACAAGGCCCACTTCTGAAGGATTCACACCCTGTCCACTCCCCTCCAGCCCCATCCTGGCTTTCACAATCCAGGAAGAACCACAGGTCCAATTTCAAAGAGAAGGAAGAAACCCGCAAAACAAGAACTGTTTCTTGTCTCTCCTCCCCACCCCCCAACTTTTTACTAGTTCCTCTACAGGAGGCAGCTGTATCTCTATGAAAGCACTCCTCAGCAGTTATCTCACCCAGGAACAAGGGTTTCCTCCAGCTGGTTATCTATCTTCCTGTCCCCAGTGTCCAGAGGCTGTCCAGTAAAGATGGAGTACTCTGCTCCAGGAATCAGCCACTTCCTCCTGCTGACATCCGAGGTCGCTAGTGTGCTATAGGGATAAGAAACATTCCATGGCATCACAAAGTTTGCACTTCAATTTAAAGAAAAATTATGTATAGAAAACATGGGTGGATGTTTTGGCTGTGTGTGTGGTACCCAATAAGGCCAGAAGAGGGCATCAGATGCCCTGGGATTAGAGTTACAGATTAATTGTGAGCCACCATGTAGGTGCTAGGAACTGAACTCAGGTCTTCTGGAAAAGCAATCAGTGCTCTTAACTACAGATCCTTTTTTTGTCCAGCCCCTTGCACTTCAACTCAGAACATTTATGTCAGAACAACCCATTTCCAAGTTTGACTTAGATATTTGCATAGTGACTTAGAAACCACATATGGGCAACATATACTTTAAAAATGAATTTTATTTTAAAGGCTTCTGGCTGCCCTGGAACTCACTTTGTAGTCTAAACTGGCCTTATACTCACAGAGATCCACCTACCTCTGCCTCCTGAGTGCTGGGATTAAAGATGTGTATTACCACTGGCTGACACCTGGTAGAATCTTAAAGGCTTTGTTTTGTTGGTTTTTCGAGATAGGGTTTCTCTGTATAGTCCTGGCTGACCTGGAATACATTCTGTAGACCAGGCTAGCCTCTGCTTCTCAAGTGCCGGGGTGGTGTGCTGCCACATGGCTATTTTAAGGTTTTAAGATTCAACTGACCTTTTGAACATTCTCTAACATGAAGAAGAGTCAGGTACTCACAGCTTTGCACAGCCCACTACCTGCATTCTAGCATACTCAGTCCCCTTCTGTCTACGCTAGCTCTGAGTAAGCACTGCTGCTTGCCTATTCCCTACAAACACTACCTCCATTCTCCAGGACAGCAGTCACAAGTCTCATTCTGTTACCCAACTCCTCAGAGTACCTACTGCAACAGTGGTACAGGATTAAGACTATCGCTTCCTCTGTATCTATATTAGGAGCTCAATCCCCAGGACTCATATAATGGCAAGAGTAAACAGTCCCTCGAAAGCTGTCTTCTGATCTTCATACACATGCATACAAATGCACATATGTACATGTGCATGTACACACACACACACACATATGATAATAAATAAAATGCAAATAATATATTTTTTTTTCAAGATAGGGTTTCTTTATGTAGCCCTAGCTATCTTGGAACTTGCTCTGTAGACCAGGCTAGCCTTGAACTCAGAGATCCACCTGTCTTTGCATTCTGAGTGCTGGGATTTAAAGGCATGCACCATTACTGCTTGGCCTGATAATATGTTTTAAAACCTAGCTTCCCCAAGGTTCACATCACCTACTCAAGCAAACAAACAAATGAATAAATGTAAATGATAAGAATTAAAAACCCAGCTTGCCATTACATCTAATGGAACTAGACTTTGAAGGAGTACAAAGTGTGGGAGCCTATGCCTTAAACTCCAGCATTCAGGAGGCAGAGATGGGTCTCTGAGCTCCAGGCCGGTCTGGTCTACTTAGAGTGAGAACTCAAGCAGTAACCTGGAGGCAGGAAATGATGCTTCCTTTCTGGCTTTCTCTCCAGGCTCAAGTTCAGCCAGCTTTCTGAAACAGCCCAGGTTCACCTGCCCAGAGGGGGCACCACCCGTAGTTAGCTAGGCCCTGCCATATTAATGTCAATCAGAAAATGCTCTACAGACTTTCTTAGAGGCCAATCTAATAGAGGTAGTTTTTCAGTTGAGGTTCCTGGTTCCCACATGACTCCAGTTTGTGTCAAATTGACACAATTAACCAGCACTAACCTACCTCATCTCCAGACCTACTGTCACCACACTAGGCAACCTCAAGAGCTCTCCTTGACTTCTAGACCCAATGACTCTTGGTCTACTCAGTCATCTACCTCAAAGGACTTGGCTAGAGTCTGTCATAATCAGTGATCATAGTTCTAAAGAAGCTGGCACCCCACAGCTCTCCCACTTTCTGTTTCTGCTGTTGCCAAGCACCGCCCATCCCGGCAACCAGCCAGCAAGCCCACAGCCCCCACTCACCCAGCAATCTCAGCTTCACTAGCTTCTCTGTCCACTCCAGCATGCACAGCTGCGTCCTTAACTACTCACACCCCTGACTCTAACTCTCACATCTGGCCAGCAGTGAAACCCCCCCACTTGACTGACCACAGCCACCTTACTTCCTGTCCACACTCCCATGGCTGAGCTGTGCTGGAAAAGTCACCTAACTGTGCCTACCCAGCAACCCCATCCTCAGTGGACATATGCTCTCCACTTGATGGGCAAGCTCCGCTTCTGTAACAGCCCTGCATAGCGAACTTCAGTTGGGATAACCTCAGGTCCAACTTCAGAGAGAAAGCAAGACCCTAAGAGAGCACACTGCCTTTCTCTCTACTCCTTCCATACCTAACCTGCCAGGAGCCCTCCCTCCATTTTCACTTTAACCCAGGTCACTCTTGTCCTTTCAAAAAAGGTCTCTTGATGAGCAGGGACCTGCCCCAGGGCCCTGTGCATGGCTAAACAGACTCTCTGCCACAGCAACACCCCAGCAGCCCCTTTCACTCAATTTTGAAATTAAGAAACATTTTGAACATTCTTAGAAAATTACACAGAACAAGCACCCACCTACCTACTCTTGGTTTTAACAGATGCTTAGATCTTGGCCATATTTGTTTTTAATTGTGAGACATAACATTGTATACATATGTATAGCTGCATTTGTTAAACAAGGGCATGCTATCCACACCCTTCAGTACGTCTTCTCCTCCACAGTATGTTTGTGATTTATTCATGTTTATGTGAAGAGCTGTCAGTCATTTCTCCACTCTGATTTTGCCTCCTGATGGTTAGGTGCTGTTTCAACAATTCTACAATTAACATATGGAAGAAGTGATCTAAATTTCTAAAAACAACATGAAATGTGGGGTACACCCATAACTTTCAGTTTTCTGGCAAATCATCTGCTAGGCGAGCTCTACTGTCTGCAGTCGGTCACTGGCCTCCAAGTTCCTTTCTTCACTTTTACCAAACTTTGGAACAAATTAAGTCTAGCCTGCCTGATGATGGGAATGATATATACTATTACTTTAATTGGCATTTTCCTGATTTCTCAGGACAATGAGCATTTTTTCATTGCCATTGGCTGTTTTCTTTGTTTTTTTTTTCTGTGTAGCTTAACATCCCTTTACCATTTTTCTATGAAGGAAACTGTCTCTTCCTTACTGAGTTGTGATCAATGTTTTTGTATTCTGAATACTCATCCTTTGTTTTTCCTGTTCGTTAAAGTAAAATTCACAGACAGACAGACAGACAGACAGACAGACACACACACACACACACACACACACACACACACACACACACACACACACGAGCCAGTGACATCACTCAGTAGGTGAGAGTGCTTGGCACCAATCCTGAGTCCTGTGTTCGATCCCCAGAACCATATGGTAGGGGGAGAGAATTGACCTCTGAAAATGGCCCTCTGATCACCACACATAAGCAGTGGCAAGTGCATATTCATGCACACACAATTCAAAAGGTATTAATTTCTTTTAAAGGTTCCAAGCATTATAGACACACAGATAATGCTCAAAGTACTGATACTGGAAATGGCCTTTATTCTCTGTTCTACACCCCTTAGATTTTTTTCACTACAAATACAATTAAAGCCCTGCTGAGCCTCGTCAGCCCTATAGTTCCCTGCTCACTGAAGTCATTATTCTTAACCCGTGCTTAGCATTCTTGCACACAATTTTAAGACTGATTGCATTTGTAAGATCCCAAGAGAACTATTGTACATGCTGAAGTTGGTATTAGTTATTTCCTGTTGGGGGCCCTGGGTCTCATCGCCAGCTCTTTAACGATTCTGTTGTAATATTTTCAGGTTACTTTACTAATATCAGATGAAACTGTTACGGCTTACCTGGAAAGCACATTAGCTTGACTTTGTATAGACTTAAAAGAACATGTGGCTATCTTACAATGTGGAAGGATCTTTGACATAAAGACCCCAGTAAACTGTATTTCCCAAATAAATGCTTGTGGATTTGCTTTTTCAGAAATTTGCTTTGTGTGTGTGTGTGTGTATGATTGTATGTATGTATGTATGCATGTATGCATGTATGATGTATATATGTGTTGGTAGGGGTATGCACATGCCATAGAGCACTTGTGAAGCTCAGAGCACAACTTGCATGAATTGGTTTTCTCCTTCCACTACTTGGATCTAGGGTTTGAACTCATTTCAGGCTTCATGGCAAGGGTCTTTACTCACTGAGCCATCTCGATGGCCCCAGTCACCAGAACTTTGAAAAAAGTATTCTATTTCTTCCCCAACTAGATTTTTATTGCTCTAAATAAACTCTCAAAATTAATACAAACTGAAAGTCCAGGTGAGACATTTGTAATACCTTTTATTACAAAGGGCAAAAGAATAAAAAAAAATAGCATTTAAGGTTTTCCAGGACAAACAATATTCATCACCAATGACTCGACTTTGTTATTATCATGCAAAAGCAGAAAGATACATAAATGAATCAATTTCCTTTGTTTGCTTGTTTCCTCCTAAAGTCAACAAAATACAGTCCTTTAGCCCTGGCTGGTCTGGCACTCATTTATATAGATAAGCTGGCGTTGAATTCAGAGATCTGCCTGTCTCTATCTCCTGAGTGCTGGGATTAAAGGCCTGAACATCCACATTCAGCCCCAAATATTTCTTATGGGTGTGTGTCCACATGGATGCCAAAGGACAACCTCAGGGGTCATCCTCAAAAAGGCTGTCCACCTCCTTTGAAACAGGGCATTTCATTGGCTTAGAATTCAACAATTGGGCTAGACTGATGGCCAGTGAATTCCAGGGATCCTCCTATCTCCAACTTCCCAGTGCTAGGATGAAAAGAGACACTATCACACCTGGCATTTTTTAACTTTATTATTTTATTTTATATATATGACTGCTATACCTTCAAGCATACCTGAATGCCACATGCATGCCTGGTGTTCCTGGAGGTGAGAAAAGGTGTCAGCTCCCCTAGAACTGGAATTACAAACACTTGTGGGTGCTGGAATCAAGCTCCAGTCCTCTGGAGGCCAGTGCTCTTAGCTGCTGAGCTGTGTCTCTAGCCACACATCTACAATTTTCATGTGGGCTCTGGGGCTCAAAACTCATATTCTTGAGCTTGTAAAGCAAATGCTTTACCAACTGAGCCACGCAAGCCCCAGCCCTGCCCAAACATTTAAAATCCCTCAGTCATACACATCACAAAAAATGATAGTGTAGCCTGGCTTTGGCCTAAAAGCTAAGCCTGCCAAGCCTTTCCTTTCACACATGGCCACCCTGAGTAAGCATATCACAACATATGCATTTCCAGCAGCTGGATGTGTAGGCTGTCTTCAATACACCTCAAACACCCCTCACTCCCCACCTCCAGCTTGCAAATCCAACAGGCCTTTTCAGTCCTCACCCTGCCGGTGTCTGCTTCGGTTTCCCTCCTCACTTCCTGCAGCTGCTCCATAGGCTCCTGAGAGCTCTGTCCTGCACCCACTGCCACTGCCACTTAATTCCTATCAATCTCATAGCTAGAAGCACCACTGGCAGATAACTGGCTCCAATGCTGTAACTCCAACCTACGAGTTTTGATCTCCACACCTAAGTTTACAATTGTCCACACTACTTCAAATTCGTGTGAATCTCAGGCAAAATTTCCCATGCTAGGCACTCTGATCTCTTCCTCAGCTCAACACATGGCAGCTTTCGGTGTTTTTGCTTTCTTGCCTCACCAGCCAAGACACACCAATGTTCTGTATTCCATCTCCATAACCTTTCAAATACTTTTTTCTTGTAATTAAAAAAAATTAATCTTACTACATTTATTTATTTTGTATGTTCACAGACATGTCATGGTGTATGTGTAGAAGTGAGAGGACAACTCTTGGAAGTTGGCTCTTTTCTTCTACTTTGAGGATACATGCCCTGGTGGCAAGCACGTTTGTACATGGAGCTTTCTCCTTGGTCTGTCTTAGAGATACCAGATATTCAGAAACCGGCTCTCCTTGCACTGATATGGCCTAACTCATCTCATTGTTTCCATGCTTTCCCATCTCATCTCTTTCTCATGGCAAGAATTTTTAAAAAAGCAAAAGTCAGATGGCATTGTTTTTTATACAAAAATCTTCAGGGACCAGGGAGACTGCTCCGTGCATAAGGTATTTACCTCAAAAGACTAATGGTCTGGGTTTGAGCCCTGGAATCCATTTAAAGGGAGAAGCAAAGAACTATTTCAGGAAGGTATCCTCTAGCCTCCACGTATACAATGGCAAATGGATACACACACACACCCACACACACACACTCTTTAAAATCTTTGCCAGACAAAATGGCACATGCCTTTAATTACAGCACTCAGGATAAAGAAGCAGGAGGACCAGGCTGAGGCCAGCCTGGTCTACAAAGCCAGGGCTACACAGACAGACTCTGCCCAAAAAAATTCTAAAATCGAGAGGATTCTCAATAGACTTAGGGCAAAATCCAAATGCCTGCCTATGACTTAGAAAGTCATGTATAACCAATCCACAATTTCACCTAGGGCTGCATAACTTCCTCCTGTGACTATCCAGGCCATGTATCACAGTGTAAATGTCAACATCCCCTACAGGCTCATGTGCTTTGACAGCTGGTCCTGAGACACTAGTACTGTTTGGGAGATTATGGAACCTTAGGGGTATGGGGCCTAGCTTGTGGGAAGAGGTCACTGGGGTCAGGCCTTTGGATGTCATACACTCTCTGCATCCTGTCCATAACAGTATGAACAAGTGGCATCCTTACAATCCTGGCACCTTGCATCCCAATCGACATTGACTCCCTACCCTCAACCTACAGAAAAACTCCCTACCCCCAACCTACAGAAAAACTCCCGACCCCCAACTGACAGAAGGACTCCCTACCCCCAACCTACAGAAAAACTCCCCACCCCCAACTGACAGAAGGACTCCCTACCCCCAACCTACAGAAAAACTCCCGACCCCCAACTGACAGAAGGACTCCCTACCCCCAACCTACAGAAAAACTCCCCACCCCCAACTTTATGCCTCCTCTTTTGCTTCATCTCAGAAATTGTTTTTCCCTTTGGCTACTTTGGTTTGGTTTATGTTTTTATTTGTTTGAAACAAGGTCTCACACAGCCCAGACTGTGGAAGCAAAGATGACCCTAAATTACTCATCTTCCTTTATCACCTCTCAAGAACTGGGACTGCAAGTAATAGTATTCACCACCACATCGGGCTCAGTTTTAAGACTTACTAAATGTTTTTATTGTGGGGGGTGGGTAGACATGTATGTCATGGTTCACATGTGGAGGTCAGAAGGAGACTTTTAGGAGCTGGTTCTTTCCTTCCACTGTGTGGGTTCAAGCTCAGGTCATCACACTTTGTGGCAATTGTTTTTACCTGCTGAGACATATCACATTTCTTCATAAAAAAGATGGTAAAAACATTTTATTTTTTAATTATATTTGTGTGTTTGTGAGTGTGGGCTTGTATATATGAGTGCAGTTCCCACAGTTCAGAATTGGGTGTCATATCCCCCAAAGCTGAAGTTACAAGCAACTGTTTGCTGCCAAAATGGATATTGAGAAGAATTCGGGTTCTCTGGAGCTATGAGTGCCCTTAATTACTATATCATCTCTCCAGTGCCCAAGTTTTCTTTTAAATACAAGAATTCATTATATTCTATTATAATTACTCAACAAAGCTCTAAAAATTGTTTTGACAATTACAGCTTAGGTTAGAAATCACAATTTCTTTCTGACAGACATCACTATAAAATAATGCTCTACTTATTAATATACTTTACGTGAAAATCAGAATTAAAAACCAAATTGTAAATGTGTCATCCAGGTTAACATTGTGCTGGGAAGCATATTCCTTTAATCTTAGCATTTGGAGGCAGAGGAAGAGGACCACTATAAGCATGAGGCCAACCAGGGCTACATAGTGAGACTGTTCCAAAAATGAAAACCAAAGATTCAGTAAATCTAAAAGAACTAAAACAGAAAACCACAGCTTAATACAGATCCACCCTCAAAGACCTTTCTTTCCATTAACAGAGAAAAACATGTAGGGTTTTAGTGCTAAGGCCCTAAAGTGCTCTCCAGTCCAGTGTCCTCGTTCTTATGGGTAATACAATGTGTTTCCTCTGCAGCTGTCACGAGAGAGGCAGCTGCCAAAATGAAGTTCCACCCCTTTGTAATTTTGACTGAAGCAGGAACCATAAATAAGTCAAGACTCCTTCACATATTAGAGGTTTTGTTTCCTTTTCCTTTCCTTTTTTTCTGAGACAGGGTCTCTCACTATGTCGCTCTGGCTGTCCTGGAACTCACTATGTAGACCAAGCTGGCCTTGAACTCAGAAATCTACCTGCCTCTGCCTCCCAAGTGCTAGATTAAAGGTGTTCGCCACCACCCCTAACTACTCCTCTTTTCAAATATTGATACACAGGACAATGCCATTTATACCCATCAGAAAGGATGATAGGGTTCAAGCTGTGGGAGGACACTACAAAGACCAGAAAATAATTAGAGTTTACAGAAAGAAATATGCTCTTCACATTGGCATTTGTTGTTTTGTTTTTGAGGCAGGGTCTCTCTATGTAGCCCTGGCAGGCAGGAAACTTGCTTTGTAGATCAGGTGGGATATCTCACTACAAAGGATAGGCTCAAACTCAGAGATCAATCTGCTTCTGCCTCTACATGCTGAGATTAAAGGTATGTGCCACCATGCCTGGCTGTCATCTACACTGAACAAGAGCAGTGGAGAAAAGTTAATGGCACAACTGTCCACATGGGCGTTTACATCAGCAAAGAAACAAAGAACACAAAAGGATTCTAGAATGGAAAGCTAAATTTCACTAAGCAGGAAAATGATGGCAAATATGAGGAAGAAACACTTGAAAAAGACATAGAAATAAGGTAATATATATGTAACTCTCATTAAAAGTTGCTTAGCGATGGAGAGATGGTTCAGGGGCCAAAAGTTCTCATTGCTCGGTGGAGAAAGCATCAAGAACACAATGCCCACCTGAGCCTGCTCTCTGTAGGGATGTGAATGACACCCACAGACTATGACTTTAATGAACATCTAAGACCAAAGGATATTTAGCCCTGGCTTCCTAATTAACACAGGCCTCATCAGAGACGTGCATGCACTACTTCTTGTTGCAAGGACACTGCGTGAAGTCACTTACTTGGCCCGGGATGGCCTCGTGGGAGCTTTAGCACTGTGACGGAGGCTCAGCATATTCTCGTGCTCTACTTGTTTCACCTGAGCTTCAAGTTTGGAGATCAGCCTGGGTCAAAAGCGGTAAGACAAATTAAACACAGTGCCATACATTGAAAAGACATGTCAAACACCAGATGAGACTTAAGCTTCCCTCTTTAGGAAGGCAATGACAGTTTGATGCCCAGAAACTTCCTTCACAGTAAAATGGCACCAGGAAAAAACAAAAACAGAGAAAATAATCAGGATGGCAAGTACACTCGGTTCTGCAAAGCAGCATTTCTTAGACTACTAAAGAAAAAAAGGGTAAGCAGTCTTCTGTGAAGCATGCAGGACAGAAATTCAATTTAAAAAACAGCAACCTAATTTTTAAAAGAGGCAAAAGCCAAAATATTCCTAACAACTCTCACCCCAGAGACGAGGCAGCAATTCATCTCATTTGTGCCATGTTCAGAAAAAAAGCCACCTTCAATTCTCTCACCAGAAGATAACTACCCCAGCCAACTGTTTCCAATTAGCCTGTAAGCATGCATGCTCACGGCCCATGCTCAAGTATGCAAGTATAAGCCAGCCACTGTTCTCTCCTGCCACCTTGTGGGATCTAGGGATGGAACTCAAGTCATCAGGCTTGTACACAAGTACTCATCTGCCCTTCTGTCCTTTCATAAAACTCTGTGTATGAGGCCGGTGAGATGGCTAAGAGGGAAAAGGGACTTGTCACCAAGCTTGAGAAGGAACGGCTCTAACATGACAGATAATCCAGCCAATGTGATAAGGATTGAATGGATCAGGCGGATGGCAAGTCTAGGCACTTTGCTGTTCTTCTCTGTGTAAATCCTTCAGATTGCAATGAATTTCTAAACTTGGGGTATTATTTGATCCAAACACAACTATTAAAGAAACCAATTTAAATATTCCTTTTTAAAAAAGATTTAGTCTTAACAATGTGTCGATGTGCATGTCTATGTGTTAGCATGTGCTCATGGGTATAGGTACAAAGGTTACAGGAAGAAGCTGGATTCCTCAGAACTGGAGTTACAGGAGGTTGTGATGCACCTGACATGGATGCTGGAAACCGAACTCAGGTGCTCTAGAAGAGTGGCGTGTGCTCTAGAAGAGTGGCGTGTGCTCTTAATCACTGAGCCATTTCTCCAGCCCTAATTCAGACATTTCTAATCATTTGCAATATGGATCATTTATGATTGCTGTGACCTAGGTAAGCAAGTCAGATCAGATCATTAATAGTCTCCAAGCCAGGTCTTTTTTTGTTTGTCTGGTTTTGGTGTTTTGTTTTGTTTTGTTTTGAGACAGGGTTTCCTCTGTGTAACCCCGGTTGTCCTGAAACCCACTCTGTAGACTACACTGGCCTTGAACTTCCAAAAGATCTGTCTGCCTCTGCCTCTTCCTCTTCCTCCTGAGTGCTACTATACATGATCCAAGCCAGGTCTTTAAGGAAGTGGATTACTGCAAACACCTCGAGAATTTCATTTCTTCTGCAGCACAGGAATAACTCAGTGAACTAGATTGATTCTTCCAATTCCTTCTAGTAGTTATCATTCAGACTTCTCATTATTTAAAAAAAAATGCATAATGTCTGGAAAATGCATGCACCTGAGGCTCAACCACCAATATATTCTAATCACTTAATAATCTCCTCAGCTAAAATGTAACATATTTCCATGTCCAAGGATTAGGATATAACTACTTCTCTATTTTAAATGGCCTCAGGAGAGATCATATTTTCCTAGATGTCAAGACAAACACAAAGGACAATTAGCACCATGTTTCATTAGTAGGACACTTACCTTTTCAAATCAGAAATCTGAGTGTGTGCATCAAGCAATTTGTTCTCAGTTGTGTTTAATGTATCCTACAGGGAGAAAGAATTTACATAACTGAAGATAAGCAAGCAGACGGAAACTTTTACTTTAACATGTGTGATATAAAGCTAATGTAAGGCTAAACAGCCAGCTGTTAATTACCATGGAATTCAGGAAGGATGGCATCATCATAGAACCAATCCAGGCAACTCAAGGGGGAAGCGATAGCATAAACACTGGCCTATACCCGGGGCTCTAACAGATGCAGCCCATTGCCTGCTAAACTAGAAGCAACCCCACATTAAGATGGATCTATTTTAGCTACAAACGTGACTGAAGGCTTAGCAGAATGGCACAACAAAAACCTTCAGTGATGTTTCAGACACTGGTTTATTTCTGAACCCAGTCTTAGCTGTAGCTACACAGGCCTTTCCACTAACCTTGCAAATCTATAATCCCTACTATATGCAATAGACTGGCTGCAACTACTGACAGCTTATTTACTGTGGGGCTTCACTGAGTTCAGATATGTAAATGAAAACAATGCTTTAGTTATGATTTCAGACACGATAGATAAACTCTTACTATTCCATAGAGTAATACTTTGAAAATATTAACTTTACATGTCCAGGAACCACATGGTCGTCTGGACCTGTACATTACATAAATTCTTCTGCCTAGTTTCTTCTCAACTCACATCAATGCAAGAGCCATTCAATAGCATTTGGTAAATTAGCAGATCTCACAAAGGTGTCAGTCAAGTAGGGAAGACATTTAAAAATAAAGATATCAGTGTTGGAAGGGCAAACGCATAGACTGGTTCAAACAGCTCCAGATGGAGGGATGGAGAAAGCATCAGCCATTTGCCCCTACAGAAATCCCAGTACCCTGCCCCCACCCTTTACCTTTACTCGCCCATGCTCTTTTCCAAGGGATTCGTACTCTCCTAAGAGCTGCAAAGAAAACAGAGAGTTATACCACAGAACTAAACAGGTAACAAAAGAACTTCAAGCTGCCAATGTCAAGAAAGAAAGGCCAACACAGAACCAGCAGTTCTGGAAAAAAGAATGAGACAACTACTGATAAAATGTTCCAAGACTTAAGTATGAAACAATTTTTATTTATTTATTTATTTATTTATTTATTTACTTACTTACTTACTTACTTACTTACTTACTTATTTATTTGGTTTTTGGAGACAGGGTTTCTCTGTATTGCTTTGGATCCTGTCCTGGAACTCACTCTGTAGACCAGGCTGGACTCAAACTCACAGAGATCCACCTGCCTCTACTTCCCAAGTGCTGGAACTAAAGGCGTGTGCCACCAACACCCAGTGTATGAAACAATTTTAAAAGCAAAACAGAACAACAGCAGTATAAACTCTCAACACAATAGTAAAATGTATTTGTACTGTCTTTCTTAATGTTTTGTTACATAACATCCTATTATACTTTCCTACATTTACTCTATAGTATAAAAATGCAATGACAAAAAACTCTAGTATTATTTAGTAATATGTACTGTGGTACACCCTGAAATCCCAGTATTCAGGGCTGCAACAGAAAGAAGGATGATAACCTTGAGGCCAGCCAGACCTACACAGTGAGAGCCCCAGAAAGGCCCAAGATGAGGACAGAACACTTTGCTATGACAGAAAGTGTGGAAATGGTTCTTAAAGTAACAAAAACATTCTGAGCAGTGGTGGCACACACCTTTAGTCCCAGCACTCGGGAGGCAGGGGCAGGCAGATCTCTTCAAATTTGAGACCAACTTGGTCTACAGAGTGAGTTCCAGGACAGCCAGGGCTACATAGAGAAATCCTGTCTTTAAAAAAAAAAAAGTTCTAAAAAGAACAGAAAGAAAAACTTAGAAAACAAAATTCCCAGAGTGAAAGTCTCTTAGGTGCCCCACAAAATAATGAACATGGAAACAAACTATTGTTTCCAACAGAACAGAATCTCAAAGTCTCCAGAGGAGAAAAAGAAATAGGTGACAAAGACCAGCTTGATCACAACATAGCTGGAAGGCAGAAGTCCAAGGCCATGATCACACTGATTAGCGCAACCAAAAGCCATGCTGTTAATTACTACAGCATCTGAGCATCTCACCTTCTCACCATCTCACCTGGCTTCCACTTAGACTCCAGGAACCACTTCTATGTAACTCCATGACAATAAAGTCTAAAACCAAAGAAAGAAGCACGCCAAAGCTACCAGAAAGACTTCAACACAAAACGATTTCAGATCATTTAAGTACCATAACTTAAGAATCCAGGTCATAATAATAATAACACCAACAACTATCTTAGAGAGCCAACAAGATGGCAGGTAAGGGCCCCTGCCTAAAGACAACAACCTGATTTTGATTCTCAGGACCGCAAGCTTTCCTCTACACATGTGCCATGGTATATATATGCATTCAAGTACACACACATACACAAATAAATACATAAAATGTAAAAAGAAACCTTATGAAAAAATATACAACCTGCAACCCAATCCAGTATCTTTATTATTTATTTTTATTTCATGTACATTAGTGTTTTGCCATGGGTGTGGGGTTCCCTGGAACTGGAGTTAGAGACAGTTGTGAGTTGCCATGTGGGTGCTGGGAATTGAACCCAGGTCCTCTGGAAGAGCAGTCAGTGCTCTTAACCACTGAGCCATCTCTCCAGCCCCCCCCCTCCCAGTATCAATGTTTTACTAATCTAAGTAAAATTAAATCAACATAAAAAATTCAAACATAGTGTCTAGAGAGAGAGAGAGAGAGAGAGATCAGTGGCTAAGAACAATGGCTGCTCTTCCAGAAGATCCAGGTTCATGTCCCTATACCCATTCAGCAGCTTGCAACCACCTAACTGCAGTTGCAAGGCATCTGATGTCCTCTTCTGGCTTCTTTATATATCAAGCATGCACACAGTGCACATACATGCAGGCAAAACACACAAAAATAGTAAATCTTAAAAAAAAAAAATTCAAACTTGAGCTGACCACACAGCTCAGAGAGCAGAAGCAGCTTTTCACACACACACACACACACACACACACACACACACACACACACACACAGAACCAATGATATCATTAGGGTCCTAGATTCTATCTGCAGAATGGGATTTAGGGAAGGAGCAGGCAACACACAAAAACAACAATAGCAAATAGCCTGGAAGTGAACACCTATTACTACACACTAAAGAGACTGAGGCAAGGAAATCAAAAGTTCAAGACCAGCCTGGGCTACATGGCAAGACCACCTCCCTCCCCAAAAACAGGCCCTGTCCTGAATCTGGCTTATAACATTTCATTTTATCCTGCCAGCGACACAAAAGTTGACACACTAGAAATAGAGAAGTAAGGGAGTTCAGCCATCTTTCTACAGCTCTGACTTCCTGCTGCAAGATGACAGTGACTGCTTCCACCAGGAGGGTATGCAGAGCTAGGAGCTGTTACCTTAGACCAGAATGTACCTAGACGGTCATTGCATCTTCAGACAGTACACTGGCTACAGATGTTACGGCCAGCTGTAGTTGGGATGTGAAAAAAGTCCCCGCAGGCTTCTGTTTGAAGACCTGGTCCCTAAGCTGTTGGCATTGTTTAGGAAGGTTGTGGAGGCTTCCTAGAGAAACTGAGTCACACGGGCTGTGCCTTGAGCTTTTATGGCCTGGAAGAACTTCCTGCTCACTCTCTGCTTCTTGCATATGAAGACAATGTGACCGTGCAGCCCCCTACTCCTGCCACCACACTTTCCTGCCTGCAGCCATGGCGTTACCATCATGACAGACTATCCATCCCTGTGGAGCTGTAAGCCAAACTCAACCCTTTCTCCCTCGAGCTGCTTTGTCAGAGGATCTCAGGTGGCAGCCACAGTTAAGGTCTTGGGTTGGGTACTTACATCCTGAAACATTTTGTTTTCTTGTTTCAGCCTTGCTTCTTTATCATCTGAGAGTTTGTAAGCATTCTCAAATGCTTCTTCCAGATCCTGCAGCCGACCTTTTAACCGAATGATGGTGTTATCTTTTTCTTTACTGCTTGTTCTCATTTCCTCGATTCGTTCCTGCAGAATTTTGGAGGCACTGCTGGCTGCATTGAAGCGTTCTCTCAAATCATTCTACATATATGACAGAGATAAATCATTCCAAGTGAAAACAGTGCCTCAGTATTAGCTATTAAATTATAGACATTAAAATAAAGAAACAAAGCATACAAGTACAAATAAGCTACTCTGACATCCTGTTGTGTCCCAGGACAAAGTCTAGAGAGGACCACTCTAATGGAACTACTCCATGAGATTACCCAAAGGTAGAGACAGAACACAAGTATATAGGGATACAATTATTCCAGGACTTCCGTAGACAGTACTGTCTGTAGATCAACCTAATAAAGAAAAATAACCACAAACATCAGAGGATTTCTGAAACTGTGACTAGAACACACTGCTCAACATTAGTATGTTGGGGCTAGCTTCTTCACCATACTCTATGAAAACACAAAATTAAAAACTATTCTCACGTGTTAGCACTCACTCAATGGCAATTTCTGGAATACCATATATGTGTCAGGCCACAGGATGCCAAGATGTAAGATTAAAGCTGGACACAACTCCTCTTGCCTGCAGTCTAACTGATTTGGAAGGCTGAACTGCAAAGGCTACTTGTGTTCACAAGTCCAAGACTACCCCAAGCTAGAACACAGCAAGACCCCATCCCTAAACAAAGCATCAGAAAGAAAG
The DNA here is from genome assembly GCA_030556225.1 of Cricetiscus sungorus. NCBI lineage: Eukaryota > Metazoa > Chordata > Mammalia > Rodentia > Cricetidae > Cricetiscus > Cricetiscus sungorus. The sequence goes on along the minus strand of JANBXA010000044.1, from coordinate 24,855,278 downwards.
ATTAAACAAGATGCTAACCCCTAACTTTGTGGTGGAATTCATCATTTAGACAAAGCCAACAAAGAACCAGGGTGACACAGACACTAGACACTGGCCAAGCTTGGTGAGGCCCTGAATTCCACCGGGGCTGGGCATTAAAGCAAATACAATAGAACAAAACAGGCATTTTCCATCAAAATTTTGCTTATAAAGCAATATGTGAAGAATAAAGCATATTGACATGGGGTGGTAGTGGCCACCTTTAATTCCAGTACTTGGGAGGCAGAGGCAGGTGGATCTCTGTGAGTTCATTCAAGGTCAGACTGGTCCACAGAGCAAGTTCCAGGACAGGCCAGGACTATATACAGAGAAACCCTGTCTCAAAAAACCAATAAAATAAAACATAATACAGGAGAAAAAAATAATATAAAAGTTTAAGCCTGGCATAGTGGTGCATGACTTTGATCCTAACACTTGGGAGGCAGAGGGTAGGTGGATTTCTGTGCTTTAAGTTCAAGGCCAGCCTGGTCTACCTAGTGAGTTCCAGGACAACTGGAGCTACAAGGTTTTTTTTTAAAAAGCTTCTGTACTCCTATGTATACACCCAGAAAAGAGAATTAAAAATTATGGTGATGCATACCTTTTAGACATTATGACACTAGAACTGAACCAGCCCCCCCCCCAAAAAGCACTTACCACTTCTATTTCTAGCAAATTATTCTTATTTTCAAGTGTTCGCACACGACTAGTAGCTTCATTCAATGCACTATCCAACTGGCCACATCTAAGAAAAGCAAATTTAGAATTAGTTAGAAAACAAAATAATTTCTCTTAAGAGCATTCAACAAACCTACCAGGTTTGCCCACATGGAGTATAAGCAAATTCTCAGGTGTAGCTAAGGCTCAGAATGCTGCTTTTGTATAAGTGTATCCCAGATCATCTAGTATCTAAAGATAACCTGGCAAAACAAAGATCAAAAAAGTCCCCAGGAAATACCAAGAGGAAGGAGTTTAGTTTATAATACATCATGAGACCTTGATTATCAGCACCAAAGAAAAAAAAAGTGGAAACATTAAGATTTGAATAGATACTGATACATTCCCAATAGTAATAGGAGGAGATGGGCGGAAGTGTTTCCCTCAGCAGAAACCCAAATGTTGCATTTATGTACAATGATTACTAGGCCCCAATGAAGAGTTTGGTTTTGGTTTTTCAAGACAGGGTTTCTCTGTATTGCTTTGGAGCCTGTCCAGGAACTAGCTCTTGTAGCCCAGGCTGGCCTTGAACTCACAGAGATCCGCCTGCCTCTGCCTCCCGAGTGCTGGGATTAAAGGCATGAGCCACCACCACTGGCAAAGAAGGGGGAATTCTAATACCATGGACCAGTCTTGAGAATGGGATGTGCTGACTGAAATAAGTCTGCCATGACATGTCAGTAGCAAAGCACATCCCTAGCCTCTGCAGGAGCCTGGATTCCATGCCCAGCACCAAAATACCAACAAATAGAAAAAGAAAAACTGGTTCCACATGCAGTGTTCAATTCAGAGGCAAACAGGACAGCAGTAACCAGTGTCAGGGGAAATGGGGTGGAATGGGGATGATGATCTACAGAGAACAGAGCTTCAGTTCTTAATTGCTTTTTGTTTTTCATTCTTTTCCCAACATTTATCTACTGACATTGAGTGGGGACATGCCTGCTGGGGATTGAACCCAGCACTTCACACATGCTAGGCAAGCACTCTACCAACTGAGCTACATCCCCAGACCAGAATTTCTGGGTTTTTTTTTCTCCCATTTATTTAGTGTGTGTGTGTGTGTGTGTGTGTGTGTGTGTGTGTGTGTGGTGTGTGTAAAGACGTTGCGTGCGTGTGTAAAGACAACTCACAGAAATCTTGTCTCTCCTTCCACCATGTGGGTTCCAGGGGTTGAACTCAGGTTGCCATGCTTGGCAACAGTCACCTTTACCAGAGTTTACTTTGCAAGTGGAAAATGGTTCTGAAGATGGATGGTACTTGATAGCTACACAATAATGTTAATATACCTCAGCCACTGAACTGTAGACTTAAAACAGTGAATTTGCTATACATAATTTGATATTTAAATTTTATGTTTTTAAAATAGTACAAAATAGCTTGATGTTAGTGTGGGAAAAAAATCTATCTGAACACATGCATGTCCAGGGTATAAAGAGCTGGGCTATTTGGAGTCAGGGCCCAGCACCCTTCTGAGCTATTTTAAACTCAACATTAATGCACTATTCATTTTATTAAATGTATACATGTGTGTAGAAGCTGAAGGAATCAATTGTCATCTGCAAGAATGACACCTACCTCCTCCGAGAAAGAGTTTCTCTTTGGCCTAGAGCTCACCAATTAGGCTAGATGGGCTAGCCAGTGAGCCCCAGGATCCTTTCGCCTCCTCCTCCATGGCACTGGAATTACAATTGCACCACCATACCTGGCTCATTTTTACATGGGCCATAGGATCAATATCATGTCCTCACAATTAAAATTCAAGTGTTTTGCCAACTAAACTATCTCCCCAGTCCTGAAGTATGATTTTTTTTTTTTTGACAGGGTTTCTTTGTATAACAGCCCTGGCTGCCCTATAAATCACTTTCTCACTCTGTATACCAGGCTGGCCTTTCTGTGCTGGATTTAAAGGTGTACCCAGGCCCAGCATTTATTTTTTAACTAATCTCTTTTGAGATTTTATTTATGTTTGTTTTTATTTATTTTATTTTTTGGTTTTTCAAGACAGGGTTTCTCTGTGTAACAGCCTTGGCTATCCTGGAAATCATTCTGTATAACAAGCTGGCCTCAAACTCACACAGATCTGCCTGCCTCTCCTTCCCAAATGCTGGGATTAAAGGAATGTACTACCAACCACCTGGCTATGACTTCATTTTTGTGTGTGGGTGTTTTGCCTGCATGAACATCTGTTTACCATATAGGTACTGCAGTGCCTGGGAGGGCACTGGATCTCCTGAGACTAGAATTACAGTTAGTAGCTTCTATGAGAGTACTAGGATTTTCCTGAAAGAATAGTCAGCTCTCCTAACTGCTAAGCCATCACTAGCTCCATAGTTTCATTTTAATCATGTGTATATATTTGTATATGCCGTGTGTGTGTGTGTGTGTGTGTGTGTGTGTGTGTGTGTGTGTGTGTGTGTGTGTGTGTGTGTGAATACCATCAGAGGCAGTAGATTCCTGGGCGCTAAAGTTACAGGCAGCTGTGTACTGTCTGACATGGGTACTGGGAAGTGAACTTGGATCCTTCTGGAAGAGAAATATATGCTCTTAACTGCTGAGCCATCTCTCCAGCCCCTAAATCATGATTCTTATAAAGAATTCCTTTGTAAGTTATCACAGACTTCAACAAGGTCCACAAAATTCAGTCACCATCTGACTCAGTGTTTAATGATAAATAACAAATTATGAAGAATAGGTTAACACTGACCACATGCCAAGTCTATGTTCAGCATTTTACATTCAGCCTCACAATCTTTCTTATAAAATGTTGTTTTTGGGTAGGAGACACGTGTGTATAGGTGTCCAGAGTCCAGAAGAGGGCACCAGATTGTGATGGGACAAGGCAGTGCAGAGTTCCTCCATCTTACATTCTTTCTGAGGCCATTTCCAGTTTTAACTAGAATCCCATGGAAAACTACCCTACTCAGTTCTAGGAATCAAAGCTCAAGATATCCTAGCTAATTTATCTTACCCTTTGTTAAAACTGCTTATATGTGTGGAACCTCCTCCTGCTAACTGCTTATCTTAGCTTCTGTTAAACTGCTTGCTTCAAACTGCTTACTCTGCAGCTGCCAAAAGTGATGTCTAGATGAGGTCTCTGCCCTTAAAAACTATGTTCTGAATACTCAGGGCCACACCTAGGTCCAGGAATACTTGGATGTAGTCCCAGACAACTGGAATAAAGACTTTAGACTGGCTACACTGTGTCTGAATGGTCATCTCTGGTAACCATTATTCCCTGGAAGCCACCTGACATTGTTGCTGGGAGCTGAACTCAGGTCCTCTGGAAGAGCAGTATGCATTCTTAACCACTTAGATCTCTTCAGCCTAATCTTTTGTGTTTGTCTTAATGGTTAAATTTTTTCTTTGACTATATCATACATATGGTACAATCTCTTTACCCGCCCCGCCCCTCCCTCGTCTCCCTCCTTACCCTGCCATCCCTCCCACAGGTCCTCCTCCCCAACATTCCTGTCTTTTGTTTTACTTTGTGACCCACTAATCAGCCTCACAGTTCTGTGAATTAAACAAAACCAGAGGTAAGTACCACAGAAGGTAAGTCTTGTTTTGCTTTGGGTGCTGAGGATGGAGCTCCTGCGTACAAAGCATACATACTGCTACTGAACTACATTCCCAGCCCTTCAATGGGATTCTTAAGCTAAGAGGTCCATCTCCAGAGTCCCATGCATTTCAAAACACTACAACTCATACCTCAGAAAACAAGTGAGACAGCTCAGCAGATGCCCTTAACCACTGAGCCCACTCTCTAGCCCCTCAAATAGCCATGTTAATAAACACAGCAATTAGTAGCTATTTAGTATAAAGCCTAGTTTTTCTTAAGTTCTGAAAGCTAAGCTACTCACTAGATGAGGTTTATGGTCCCCTGTATCCCCTTTTCAAGGGGGTCTTTTTTCTTTTAGGTACTCATTGCTTGCTCACCTAAACCTCCACTTGTTTACATCCCTCTCAGTTCTAAGACGTTGGAAGCACTTGGTCTCTAATACTAAATAGTGTTGTTAGGAGTAAAACAGTGAGTATGACCACATGCAAGAGTGAGCAGAGCAGTCCCTGAGGCAAGTTCAAGTCCATCCTCCCTGCCTTCCTGTGCCTTTTGGGAGGCAAAGTTGCCTCTGTAGACTTAAGAGAACAGTAGTAAAGTTATTCATGACAAGGACATAAAAAAATAAATTTAGAAATGTCACACACACAAAAGGTCCACTCTCTTTTTTTTTTTTTTTTATTTTGTTATAAAACTAGGGTTAAAACACCAGGTCTCATGGCACTAAGCCCAATCAATGAGCTACACTCCCAGCCTCCAAAGTCCCAGAATTCTCCATCTTATTCATTTCTTTATTTAGCCCCCTGAGACGGGGTTTCTCTCTGTAACCCTGGCTGTCTTGTGCCTCCTGAGTTCTGGGATTAAAGGTGTGTGCCACCACTGCCCAGCTAGAATTGTTATTTTGTATGTGCATGTCTATATGTGTATGTGAGTGCATACAGTGTGTGTAGAGGTCAGAGGACAAGTTTTGAGGTCAGTTTTCCCCCTCCACTATGTGAATCCCAGGGATCAAGCCTGGTTCACCTAGCTTGGTAGGAAGTGTGTTTCCTGTTTAGCTGCCTCACCAGCCCATACCCAAGAATTCTTCCTTTTCCCAGAGCTCCACAGTAGTAAAGATCCTACAAATGATACTACTCTTTATTTACTAACTCCACTTCCTTCAGAATTTTATTCACATAAAAGGCATGGCTTGGGGTTGGGGTTTGGCTCAATGATAGAGCACTTGCCTAGCAAGCACAAGGCCCCGGGTTCAGTCCTAAGTTCAAAAAAAAAAAAAAAAGAAAGAAAGAAAGAAAGAAAGAAAGAAAGAAAGAAAGAAAGAAAGAAAAAAAGAGGCAAAATAACAAAAAGGCTTGGCTTGTGTCTGTTATGAGAGAATTAACAAGGTTAGTTAAAATCTTTAAAACTAGTCCCTTGTGTCTCTAGACATGTCCTAGTTTACATGTCTTACGGTACGTTTTCAGATGCAAAGCACACATTTTCACAGCATTCTATACGACACCATAATATACTTTGTGGAAGCAATCTATCCAAGTTGGAGGAAACAGTAGCTCCATGGTAGTCTCACCTGTCTGCAAGAATTTCATTTTTCTTCTTCCACTCTTCAATGGCAGAGATGTCTTTTGCCTCCAATTTCTGTTTCAAACTACTTATCTCTGATTCATAATAAGCTCGAAGATCTGCTATGTGTCGTGCTTGCTTTTCCTTGAGGTTCTGCCTGACTCTGCTGGTAAGAGAGAAAGACGCTCTTAGGACGGTGCATCCTCTACCAGGAAGGACATTCAAGTCACATGATTCAGGGCTATCTGAAAGGATGGACCTGGGGCAGTAATCTTCACTGTCAACTTGACAGGAATCACCTAGGAGACCCAGAGGTGTGCCTGTTAGGGCGCTTCCAGAGAGGTTTAACTGACCCACCTTGAAAGTAGTGGGGACCCAGACTAAATAAAAAGGACAAAGAGGACAAAGCAAGCTGAGCATTAGTGTCATCTCTCTGTACCTCCTAATTGTAGACATGGTACGACCACCACCCCATCTCATGCCCGCCACTCCGTCACTCCACCATCCTGCCCTCTCATGGTGATGGACTGTATCTCCTCAAATTGTGAGCCAAAATAAACAGTTTCTTCCTTAAGATGCTTTTGCCAGGTACTTGGTCACAGTGATAAGAAAAGTTAGTAGTTCCCACATACACTACAGTCATTTTCATAGCCAGAGTACAACCTGTTCCTCCATCCACCCCAGAAAACACAACAGATGCCCCATATGCTCTAGACGTAGAAGCATTCTGATTAGTTACCATTTACAGGATGCCTCTGTCAACACCTTTGCTTTTTATTTTGAGACAGGGTCTCAATGTGTAGCCCTGGATTGCCTGGAACTCAATATGCAGGCCAGGCTGGCCTTGAACTCACAGAGATCCACCTACCTCTACCTCAAAAGTACAGGGATTACAGGCATGTGCCACCATACCCAGCCTTTGTCAACACTACCTTTCACTTCAACACAGTTGTCAATACTGAAAAACACACCCTGGTTATACTTCATTTTATATTTCACTGTGGTCCAATAGAAAATCACTTTCATCATTCAATTAGACATCACAAGTCTATAAACAATATAAGCCAGTCGCTGAAATACATACTTAGACAACATCACAGGATCTTCCAAGGAAGCCAATGAAATGCATTCTGGGACACTGTTGGCTGTACCTGGAAGCTGGGACTGACTGATTGAGGCAGAAGCCACTGTGACAGTGTTTTCTTCATCTACAGTTTTGACTGAGGTATCGTTGCTAGTGATGGTATAGAGAGAAGGGATCGTGGAACTGGTCCTACTTTCACTTTGGAATGCATGGTTTTTCCAAGTATCCACAGGTGATGCTTTCGTAGCTGAAGTGTATTTGGGGAACCCAGATACCTGAGAAGCATTATGACTTGCTTGTGAAAACGAGTCAATATCAGAGTGACTAGACAGGCTGGGTTCCAGAACAGAATCTGGTGAAAAGGATATTCTGTCATCAAGAGCACTCAAAAAGCCATGGGACCGAGTCCCCGCAACCTGCTCCTTTGGCTTCATGTGTACAGTTGGATCCAGAGTCAGGACCTGGAAGCAAGATTGACAAGCATCAAGGTGAGGCCTTGGCACTCAAGCTGACTCAGTGGCTGTCTGGAAAGTGGGCTTTAGCTCTCCAGGGCAGATGAGGCTCAAGAGAACATCCTACTGACAGTCAACAGATATCTGGGATTGGAAACAAGGGTAAGGACCCCCTCAAGAAATCCTTGCTTTTACTTTGTTTTCGAGGATAGGACAGGGACAGTCACTTCATCTCATTACTGGCACTAAACAAAGATGCAAAACAAAATCATTTAAATGGTATTATCAACAATGAAAAAAAACTGACATCAAAATCAGCACCTTAAAAAAAATTCTGTGGGGGCTGGAGAGATGGCTCAGAGGTTAAGAGCACTGGCTGCACTTCCACAGGTCCTGAGTTCAATCTCCAGCAACCACATGGTGGCTCACAAGCATCTGAATGAGATCTAATAACCTCATACATGCAGGCAGAACACTGTATACATAATAAATAAATAAATAAATAAATAAATAAATAAATAAATAAATAAATCTTTTTTAAAAAATCTGTGTAAGATTTTAAATAGACTGAAAATCTAGACTGTCAAATTAATAACAGCTTTGACAACCTTTCTGATGATGTCCCCTTCAGAATGGAAACTTGCTTATCTCCTAATAGTAGGGACTAAAGATATATTGGAACCTGGTTAGCAGTCCAAATACAATCCTATCCTAGACAGTCCCTGATACAGTCTGGATCCCAACTGACAATGACACCAGAAAACACTGGACCCTTGAAGAGGTGGGGCCGAGTGGAAGGGGCCGAGTGGAAGGGAGTCTGGTCACTGGGGCATGCCCTTGAAGGGCACTAGGGCCCTGGCTCTTCCCTCTCTTTTTCTTTACAACCTCCACTTCACAGAACAGTCTTTCTCTGTTCTGTCCATGATCTTCACCTCACCACAAACCCAAAAGCAATTTGACCAAGTGACAATGGACTGAAAGCTTGAAACCATGAACCAAAATAAGCCTCCTGTCCTTTACATTGCTTATTTTTCACATTCTCTCACAGTAATGAAAACTAATAGTCTCCCTACTCAAAAGAACCAGTGTTTGAAGGCAGGAGAGGTGGCTCAGCAGTTAAGAGCATTGGCTGCTCTTATAGAATCCTATCATGTGGGAGCTTTTCTCTTTTTCCTAATGTGTATGGGTGTTTTGCCTGCATAGAAGACTGGGCACCACTGGCATTCTTGGTCCCCCTGTAGAGGAAACATCAGATCCCCTGGAACTGGAGTTACACAGTTATAAGTTGTACCTGGGTCCTCTGGAATAGCAGCCAGTACTCTGAGCCATCTCTCCAGCCAAAATTACTGTATTTTTAAAAATACCAAGTTTTAGGTGAGCAATACCTGTAGCCCCAGAACAGAGCAAGGACAGTGAGGACAGGAAGATCTGGGTAATCAAGGTCATGTTCAGCTATATACCGAGTGCCAGGCCACAACAGACTACATGAGACCCTGTCTCAATAAAACAAGAACAGAGGCTGGCAAGACAGTTCTGCAGATAGTTCACAACCACCCATAACTCCAGTTCCAGGAGATCAAATACCTTTTAGTGGCCTCCACAGGCCCCTAAAACCACAATGGCACAAATAAAGGCACAGTCATTCTCTCTCTCTCTCTCTCTCTCTCTCTCTCTCTCTCTCTCTCTCTCTCTCTCTCACACACACACACACACACACACACACACACACACACACACACACACACACACAGAGGTATTTAACAGACCTTTAAAATTTGTTATTATGTTTATATATGTACATGTGTGTTCACTCAGCCATGTGCCAGGACAACTTGAAAAGTTAGTTCTCTCCTTCTACCATATGGGGACCCAGAAAATGAATTCAAGTTATCAGGCTTGGTGGCAGGTACCCTTACTTGCTGAACCATCTTCCCAACCACCATGTGTTTTAAACTGAGACTACTAAATCCCACAAAGGCACCAGGGACTTTTTTGTTGGCGATGTGGACAAGATCTCTCTGCTGCCTAGACTGGTCTCAAACTTTCAGATCTATGAGATCTTCCCACTATAGCCTACCAAGCAGCAAGCTAGTACTGTAGGTATGCACTAATATACACACTTTACCAGAAGTCAGTATCTGTCTGTGTGTTTATGTTTATGGATGGGAGGGTGTGTGCGTGGGTGCGTGCATGAATCTGTGTGTGTGTGTGTGTGTGTGTGTGTGTGTGTGTGTGTGTGTGTGTGTGTAAATCAACCTCTGGTTGACTTTAAAAAAAAAAAAAGAAGAAAAGTTTTATTTTATTTCTCTCACTTTTGTGTGTCTACTTTCTTGTTGTGTTTCCTTGTTTAATTTTGGGGGGAGGGGCAGGGGGTTCGTTTTGTTGGAAGGACTGACCATCCAGCCCAGAGACTGCCTGACAGAAGGATCGAACCTGCCTGCCTCCAGCTCCACCTCCCCAAAGCAGCATGAGGAGCATGTGCTACCAATCAAGGCTTTTCACACACAAACTATGGGGATGAAACTCGGGGGTCACAGTGACCGCAAGACAAACCCTGTACTGACTGAGTTGGCGCCCCAGCCTGGATTTCTGTTTGTTGTTCTGTTTTCTTGAGAAAGGGTCTCACTATGTAGCCCAAGCTGGCCTCCAACTCACAGTGATCCACTAACCTCAGCATACTTAGTGCTAAGAATAAGGAAATGTACTAATACACCCAGCTTAATTCCATTTTAAAGTGACCTTTGTAAGATTATATAGGCAATGAAATGATATATAATTGAAAAGAGAGTCTGACTCTCAAGTCTATGCTTTCTTCAGCATTTCAGAAGTTGAAACAATGCAAAAGTCTATGATGGCAAAGTTGTCTACAATCATAAAAAAAAAAAAAAAAAAACAAGTACAAACACACACACACTCACACACACACACTCACACACACGGGGTACTCTGCATTACCTGGCTCAGTGGCCTTTCTGGGGTGGATGGTACAAACGTCTTGTCCAAAGTTTCAGGCAAAGAGTGATACATGTCCTTCTCCTCCAGCTTCCAGTAAGTCAGCCCTAATGTGCAAAACAGAGAACAAAAAGGAGTGAGGAATAGTTCTAAACAGACAACTCAATCACGGGTCAGTGAGAAGGCTCAGCAGATTAAAGACTCTTGCTTCCAAGTCTGATGACCTGAGTTCTAGCCCAGGAATTCACAAGATGGAAGGAAAGAACTCCACACATACCATGGTATGCCTTTGTCCCCCTCCCCCCCAAATAAATAAATGTAGTAAAAATGTGTTTCAAAAATATAAACCAAAATTAGTAATAGCTAAAAATGTCTTTTAAAGAGAATTTTATTTACAAATACAGACTTCCATATAATCAATATGCAGAGTTCAAATCCTCTATTAATTCTGCATATAGTGGCATACATCTGTAATTCTAGCACTTAGAAAGCAGAGGCAAGAAAGTCACCATATTCTACATAGCCTGATCTACATAGTGAGTTCTAGGCCAGCCAGGGCTACATAGTAAGAGTCTGTCTCAAAAAAGTTTAGCTAACAACCAACACCCTAGGTTAACCTCTGGACTCAAAAAGCATGCACATACATGTGCCTGTGTGCTCCCACATGCAAAAACATATATGTATCCAAACACCCACACCCACACAAAGGAGTAGAGCTAAGGATGTAGATCAGCTGGGAGAGTGCTTGCCTAGCATGCATGAAGCCCTGAGTTCTGGAACTGGAGTAGCATATAGCAGCACACTGCTATAATCCCAGCACTTGGAGAGGGAGAGGAAGGAGGAACTGCAGTTCCCCAAGTTGTCAACAGTTAAATGGCAACTGGGCCGCCTGGGCTACATAAGAACTTTTCAAACAGAAAAGAGGTTCATAAGGGAGGGAGGAAGGGAGAGGAAACTGGGATGGACATGTAAAATTTTTAAATTATATTATTAATAAAAAAAAAGAAAAGAAAAGAGGTTCATATAAAAGGTGGGGTCCTGGGGGCAGGATAGTAAGGGCTAGTTCATTGAGAGAGCAACTACCAGGAGAGTTTTTCCCATCAGTAGGAAACATCTGAGTGGAGGAGGCAGCCAGGCAAAGTCTTCAAATGAACGTCTGGCAAAAGTGAGCAGAGTCTCTACACAAGGAGGAGAGGCAATCAGCTCCATCCTGCTGAGCTGTGTGGAGCTCTGTAAGGATGCTGGCATCTATTCTGAGGAAATGGGAACCCTGGCAGAGTTTTGAGTGGAGGAGTCCTGTGTATAGAAGGAGCACTCAGGCTATGATGTTGGCAATAGAATGTAGGGTGAGGGCTGAATGGTGGCAGGGAGACAGGTCAGAAGGTTACCAACAGGGAGCTCCACAGCTGTGGGAGGAGTGGAAACAGGAAGAGACAGCTGGATTCCAGTTTCTGTTCAATCAAAGCTAAGTCAAATTGGTAAGTGGACATGCCATGTGGGAAAGGGCGCTAAAATAGGCAAGTCACATATAAAGCCAGGAGGACAGAATAGCTGGCCATGGCTTGCAGAGGGCTGACCTTGCTGAGTCCTTATGGAGCAACAAAAACTGGCTGTGATGATTCCTACAGCCATCTAGAACCATTGTTTTGCCCCATTCTTGCAGAATTTATAACACAAACTAAGGCAAATGGGAAAGTGTGGAAGCTGAGGATAGACAAACACAGGGCTTTTGGAGAAGTCAGATACATATCACAGTGGGAAATGAAAACAATCTGGGGGTAAAATAAACTAAGTTCAGGGGGTTGGAAAGACAGCTCAGTAGATAAGAGCACTTGCTGCTCTTCCAGAGGCCCCAGGTTCAGTTCCCAGGACTCACATAGTGGCTCACATCTGTAATTCCAGCTTCTGGCCTCCCAGGGTATCGCATGGACATGGTGCATAATCACATGTGAGCAAAACACTCGTATACATAAATTAAAGATTAGATTTTATTTTAAATTTAAGTTCAGACCATATGCTGGCACATGACTTTAATCCCAGCACTAAGGAGGCAGAGCCAGGAGGCTCTCTGAATTAAAGGCCAGACTAGTCTACATATTGAGTTCCAGGACAGCCAAAACTATATAATGAGACCTGTCTCAAAATAAATGTGATAGAGGAGGGCTGAAGAGATGGCTCAGTGGTTAGAGTACTGACTGCTCTTCAGAAGGACCTGGATTCAATTCCCAGCACCCACATCACAGCTCACAACTGGCTAACTCCAGTTCCAGGGAATCTGACACCCACGGCAAAACACCAACGCATATAAAATTTTGAAAATTAATTAATTAAATTTTAAAAAGTTTAAAAGATAATTTAAGTTCCATACCTGTTCCTGAATCAGACATGCAAGAACTTGGGCTTTCAGTTGGTTTACTGAGGTAAAAGGCACAAGGATGTGTGGTAGCAGCAGCAAGGTTGGACTGCAAGAGAGGACAGAGTACAATCGGTGAGCAGCTAAATGCATTAGACACACACTGCTGACCCAGGAATATGCCAAGAGTTAAGCCTGGCACAGGGGCCTCAGCAGGGCATGAAGAGCAGAGTGTCGGTTCTCCACAGCTGCAAGAACGCAATGTGGAAGATGAATAGTGCGGCCTTCTGTGTCCGTTCCCCCACCCACCCACCCCCCCTCTCCTACCCACCCCCCGTCATGGTAGAGCTAGAGGATTGATAGAAGGAACTAGAAAGCCAAAGGCAAGTGTGATCTATGAGTTCAGAACTAAACTGTATTACAAACCAATAGTGATTGCTGACAGTAATTAGAAAAATCTAGAATTAAAAAAAAAAAGCAATATACAGTAAACCAACAACCAACATCAAACTGAATGGAGAGAAGCTTAAGGCGATCCCTCTAAAATCAGGAACAAGACAAGGTTGCCCTCTCTCTCCATATCTTTTTAATATTGTACTTGAAATTCTAACTGTAGCAATAAGACAACAAAAGGAGATCAAGAGGATACAAATTGGAAAAGAAGAAGTCAAACTTTGACTATTTGCAGATGATATCATAGTTTACATAAGCAACACAAAAAACTCTACCAGGGAACTCCTACAGCTGATAAACACTTTCAGCAAACTAACAGGATACAAGATAAACTAAAAGAAAATCAGTAGCCCTATTATATACAGACGACAAAAGGGCTGAGAAAGAAATCAGAGAAACATCACCCTTTATAATAGCCACAAACAATATAAAGTATCTTGGGGTAATGCTTACCAAACAAGTGAAAGGCAAGAACTTTGTGTCTTTAAAGAAAGAAATTAAAGAAGATGCCAGAAAATGGAAAGATCTCCCATGCTCTTGGATAGGTAGGATAAACATAGTAAAATGGCAATCTTGCCAAAAGCAATCTACAGATTCAATGCAATCCCCATTAAAATCCCAGCACAATTCTTCATTGACCTTGAAAGGATAATAATCAACTTTATATGGAAAAACAAAAGACCCAGGATAGCCAAAACAACCCTGTACAATAAAGGAACGTCAGGAGGCATTACCATCCCCGACTTTAAGCTCTACTACAGAGATATAGTCCTGAAAACAGCCTGGTATTGGCACAAAAACAGACAGGAAGACCAATGGAATTGAACCCAAAATCCTGACATTAACCCACACACCTACGAACATCTGATTTTTGACAAAACAGCTAAAAGTATACAATGAGAGGAGGAAAGCATCTTCAACAAATGGTGCTGGCACAACTGGATGATGGTGTGTAGAAGACTGTAGATAGACCCATGTCTATTGCCATGCACAAAATTCAAGTTCAAATGGATCAAAGACCTCAACATAAATCCAGCCACACTGAACTTCTTAGAAGACAAAGTAGGAGTTACCCTTGAACAAATTGGTACAGGAGACCGCTTCCTGAACATAACTCCAGTAGCACAGACACTGAGATCGACAATTAATAAATGGAACCTCCTCAAACTGAGAAGCTTCTGTAAGGCAAAGGACACTGTTGACAAGACTAAACAGCAGCCTGATGGGAGATGTCATTCTGTAAATATGTTTCTCTTATTGGTTAATGAATAAAGCACTGTTAGCAATAGGAAAGCAAGATAGGCGGGACTAGGAGACTAGGAGGAGAGAGGAACAAGAAGGAGGAGATTCAAGATGTAGGACGGAGAGAGAACGACAGCCTCTCTCTCTCTCTGGTAAGATAAGACCACATGAAAATACTTAGATTAACAAAAGGGTTAATATTTAAGACAGAGCTAGCCGATAAAAAACTAGTAACAGGCCAACAAAATTATATCTAATACAATATCTCTCTGTGTTATTTGGGGCGGGTGCGGCTGTGGGACTAGACTGGCCAGGGGAATTCCTTACTCTTAACAGCAGCCCACAGACTGGGAAAAGATATTCACCAATCCTACATCTGACAGAGGGCTGATCTCCAAAATATACAAAGAACTCAAGAAACTAGTCACCAAAACACCAAATAATCCTATTAAACAATGGGGTACAGAAGTGAACAGAGAATTCTCAATAGAGGAAATCAAAAAAGCTAAAAGACACTTAGGAAAGTGCTCAACATCCTTAGCTATCAGGGAAATATAAATCAAAATAACTCTGAGATACCATCTTACTCCTGCTAGAATGATTAAAAAACAAAATAAGATGTCGAAGTCGAAGAGTGGCCCAGTTAGGAGCAAATACTTCTCTTGCAAAGGACTCTGGTTCAGTTCATAGCCCTCAATCACATCAGATGGTTCACAACCACCTATAACTCCTCCACTTGAGGGAATCAGATCCAATGCCATCTTCTGGCTTCCATAGGTTCCTGCAGGGGTGCGCGTGCGCACGCCCATGAGCACACACAGACACAGACACACAGACACACACACACACACACACACACACACACACACACACAATCCAATGCCATCTTCTGGCCTTTATAGGTTCCTGCAGGGGCACGCGCGTACACACACACACACACACACACACACACACACACATCCAATGCCATCTTCTGGCCTCCATAGGTTCCTGCACGGGTGCACACACACACACACAAATAAAAAGGAAATCTTTTTAAAGAAACAAAAACAGTGAATCACCACTCTTTCCTCATAGTACCTCTAATACTGTCACACACAAAACTATTATCTGGGAATGAGCATAGCACAGTGGAATGCCTCCACACACAAAGGGCCTTTGTTGGTTTCATGATCACCACTACAAAGAAAAGGAAAGCTGTCTCACACAGAAATGTGTAACAGGGACATTTTCTTTTTCTTTCTTCCTTATTTTTTAAATTTACTTTTGGTTTTTCAAGACAAAATTTCTCTGTGTATCGCTGGCAGTCCTGGAACTAGCAACTCAGATATTGCCAGCCTCTGCCTCCAGAGTAACACTTGATTAGAAAGAACAAGCTAATCTCAAGTCTGCTGCACAGGGTATCTATCCTCCATCTCTTCCTATCATTCCTAAGTCACCATCTGTTTCTTGGAACCCTTGACTGTTCCAGCCTGGGAAAGTGACTATCAAGGACCAAGTCAAATACTCCCAAGTGAGATATTTAGACTTCACACTGCTTCTAAGGTTTGGTGCTCAGGCCAGGAGCAAACACACACATGAACGAGAATGTTGCTATACACAAGAGCTGGCTGCAAGGTTTCTGGGCAAGTGAGGCCCCACCCCCGCAGTCACACCCCCCTTAAAAGGCCATCCACTGAAGAAAAGGGCCACTTGAAATAAAGTAATAGCATGATCCAACAAAGGCCTTCTAAACATAAGCCCTCTTAGCCAAAGATGCTGGCCTGAGCCTACCTCAAGGACATGCTGAGGAGCGTAGTCTAATGGCCTATCAAAGAAACCCAAGTCCTTCAGTGCATGAAATGAAAACAAAGGACCAAAGAAACAAAGAACAACTTAGTCCTGGAAAATGTTTGTGTCACACAATACAGGAAGTCAAGATGGGCTTCAAAATAGCTATTTCCCAGAATAAAACAGCACTGTGTAAGAGGAAAAGCCCGTCAGAGGAGAATTCTGCTAAGCAGTCCTATTGTGGGATGAAACTGAAAACACTGGGTGCAGAGAAAGGCTCAAGTCAACTTTCCAATGTCTGTGAATCCAGAATTCTCCAACAAAGAAATGCAGCAGGCATGCCATCCCACATCACCAGCCAGTACCACCTCAAAATCATTTAAAGTTCAGTGACACCAAAGAAATCTGGTCTCCCCAAATGATTTAATGCCAAACATATCCTCCATAAGGAACAATTAACCTTGCCCAGGGGATGGTAGAAGAAAGCACCCATCCTTTGGCTGCCCTGCTGGGACTCGGGATAGATTAGCTTCAAGGGGTGCTATCAGCAGATTGAGGGTGGTGGCTGACCCGATGAGGACAACTGGGCAAACCTGTTCCAAACACACCACATAACCAAATCACCCTGGGACTACCTTTTAGAGGCCCTCACACACAACAACGATGTCCATGAATATAAAACTCCACAACAGGCAGACCCACCCTAGCAGTCAGAACACCTAACACAAGCAACCAGCAGAAGTATACTTTAAAATCTCAGGTGACTCCAACATACAGTGAAGTCTGGGAACCATGAGGCACCACCAAATACAGAGTGAGTCACATCCACAGATCTCTACAAGAGCCCACTGACTCCAGCAGGAGTAAAACCACAAACCAGCAGTAAGAAAGTCTTGGGGCTGAAGGTGTGGCAGTAGACAGGCACTTTGCATGTACACACATGAGAAAGAGGGTGGGCATTGTGCAGGGCTTATGTACCCATGCAACCCTACAAGTTAGAAAGCAGAGACAGGAGGATCACAAGTTGAAGGCCAGCCTTATCTATGTAGGGAGACCCTATTGCTCATGGATGGAGAGTGAGATGGCATTTCAGTGTTCAGTTTTATAAAACAGAAGAAACTATTATGTAGGAGAATGTTCTCACTTTATGTCAAATAACTACAAAGAAAAGAGCAAATTTCTACCCATATCTCCAAATAGTTTCAGACTACCCTCACCAAAAAATGATATCCCACTACTGATGGCATGGTAGCTCAAAATGAGAGCCTGACTGCAGAGCACTAATGGGCCTTTCCAGACTACACTGCAGAGAGCACTGACAGGCTTGTCTAGCTTCAGAAGCATAGTGGTTCATGAAGCTTCACTCTCACCTCCTTCCTCTTCATCACCAACCTGGAGAGTTCCATGAACTACAGCATTAGAAAGCCTACACAGTACAAGCTGAAAGAGGAAATATATCAAATGTAGTGTCTCACCCCTGTAATCTCTATACCTGAGACACGAGGCAGGAGGATTAACACACATTCAGTGTTACCTGGGCTACAGTATGAGACTGTGCCTCAAAAAAAGAGGGCAGGGAGCACACTGCTACAAGAGAAATAAGCAATCCCTTTAAAAGCCTGAGGGAAGCCAAGCATGGTGGTACACACCTTTAATCCCAGCACTCAGAAAGCAGAGACATGTGGATCACTGTGCATTCCAAGCTGGCCTGGTCTACATAGTGAGTTCTAGCCAACCTGGTCTACAGAGTGAGTTAAAGCCAGCCAGGGCTACACAGTGAGACCTAGCCTCAACAAATAAAAATAAAAATTTTTTAAAAAAGCCAAGGGACAAGGAAGTGAGATGGCTCAGAGGGTACAGGTGTTTGTTGCCATGCCTGACAACCTGAGTTCCATCTCCAGAGCCTGACTCTCCCAAGTTGTCCCCTGACTTCCACATGTGGGCTTAGTGTGCACACCCATACCCAAGTAAGTAAAAAGTAAGTAAATAGATAAATGCAAAAAGAGAAAAATAATCAAGACTGAGGAACTCGTGACTTTATTAGACATTTTCTCTAGGATAACAGCAAGCCCATGTTCATGGCGATCAAGACACACCCCATTCCAAAGACACTGAGCCCTTAGCTCATTCAAGGATTTGATTTTGGAATCTGCGTGTATGACACTAAGCAGTGCTATCCCATTACAGTTTAGGCCATGGTGGCAACACACACATACTGGACCTTTGTGTCTATGCTCCTTTAATGACAGAGTTACTGGGTCAGCAAAAGCTCCAGAGTGTAAACATTTCACCGTACAGAGCACAGTGGTGTGCTATCACAATCCTGCTACTCAGGAAGCTGGGAGGCAGGAGGAGGAGGCAGCCTGGGCTATATAGCAAACCCAGCCACAAGAAGAAAAATAATCTATTACCAATTTGCAATTCAGATTATAAAATCAGCACTGCCCAAATTTCAGCAATCTTAAGAAAGGTATTTCAAAGTGCTTGGCACACACAGTACTACTTGTTGCAACGTACTACCAACACATACTATTTGAAGGTGTACTTAGCTGTGCTGGAGAATAGTACCAGGGCCTCATGTGCACGTCAGACAAGTACTCTTCCATTGAGTACCCCCCAGTCAAAGCTTTTTATTTATTTATTTGTTTGTTGGTTTATTTTTGGTTTTCCAGGACAGGGTTTCTCTATATAGCTTTGGCTATCTTGGAACTCATTCTGTAGACCAGGCTAGCCTAGAACTCAGGAGATCCACCTGCCTCTGCTTCCTGAGTGCTGGAATTAAAAGCATGCACCACTACCACCCAGCAAACTGGGGCTTTTTTTTTTTTTTTTTTTTTAATGGATCACTTTCTTGCTAAGTGCAAACATTTCATACAAAGAGAACAGGAGCTCTGCAAGCCTTCCCTCGTTTAAATTTTATATGTATGGATGCTTTGCCTGCATGTATGTCTATGCATGTGGATACAGTGCTTGTGGAGGCCAGAAAAGGGCATCAGATCCCTGGAGCACAAACTGTTGTGAGTCACCATTGGGTGCTAGGAATTGAACTCAGGTCCTCTAGAAGGCAGCTACCACTTTTAGCCATCTCTCATTCTTCATTTTTGTAGAATTTTGTCCTTCATTAGTTCTAATGTCTAGCCTACTAAAGAAGCTGGATTTATAGTACATCATAGTCAATACTGAGACTAAAAATGATTTGTGAAATTCAAGGCTGAACAAATGCTCAGCAGTTAGGAGCAGTAGCTGCTCTTACAGATAGGGGCTTGGTTCCCAGAATTCACATGGTGGCTCATAACCACCACAGGATCCCATGCCCTTTTCTGGCCTCCAGAGGCATTGCATGTACATGGTACACAAACATGCATGCAAGAAAACATTCATACACATGAAATTAAATAAGTCTTAAAAAAAAAAAAGGCTGGGTGGTGGTGGCATCACCTTTAATCCCAGGACATTGGAGGTAGAGGCAGGTGGATCTCTGTGAGTTCCAGACAAGCCTGGTCTACAGAGTGAATCCTGGGACTGCCAGAACTACATAGAGAAACCCTGCCTCCAAATTAAAAAAAAAAAAAAAAAAAAGTACACACACACACACACACACACACACACACACACACACACACACATATATTTGTAATAAATACAGTACTGAAAACACAGTAATCAGGAGCCATGGCATATTACAAGAGCCACACATCACCTACTGTTTCAACTGGAGGCTTCCTGTTTGACTCACTCCCTGGCTTAGGTCTTGAGTAGCCATCTTCTGTATGTGCTTGCTTTGGCTGGATCTGTTTCAGCTTTTGTGCCCATGATGTAATAGACTTACTACTTAAAAAGAGAAAAATAAGATTACATTCTTTAAAGGCCTTTAGTCAGCACAGTACCTAGTGCTTCAATGGGCAGAATTTTGCTTTTCTGCTAGTACAAAGGGGCAGGTGCAACAGTGCACATCTTGATTCCAGCACTTGGGAGGAAAAGGCACCAGATCTTTTTAAGTTTGAGAACAGACGAGTCTATACAGCATGTCTGGGATAGCCAGGACTATATGGAGAGACTGTGTCTCAAAAAAAAAAAAAAACAAAAACAAAAAGAATGTTTTACTGATTCTCCTAAATCTCTCTTCTATTTTAAAGATTTATTTATACTGGGGTTGGAAAGACGGCTCAGAGGTTAAGAGGCCCAGGTTCAATTCCTAGCACCTACATGGTGGCACAAACTGTAACTCCAGCTCCAGGTGATCTGACACCCTCACAAAATACCAATGCATATAAAATTAAAAAGTAAAAACATATGTGTATGCATATTTTGCCTAAATGGATGTCTGAGTGTTGCATGTGTGTCTAGAAGAGGACATTAGTACCCTACACTTGGAGTTACAGGTCACTGTGAGCCACTGTATGGATGCTGGGAACTGAACTCAGGCCCTCTGTAACAGCAGCAAGCACTCTTAAACCACCGAGCATCTCTCCAACTGCAAATTTTGTTTTCTTAAATTGTTATTCATTCATTCATTTATGTATATATGTCACAGTATACACATAAAGGCCAGAGAACAACTCTGTAGAACAGTTTTCTCTTTCCACTGTGGGTTCTGCAGATAGAACTCAGGTTATCAAGCTTGCATGACAAGCACCTTTATATCCAGGATCATCCCACTGACCCTCATGCTCCTTTCTCCTAAATATCTCTCTCTCTCTCTCTCTCTCTCTCTCTCTCTCTCTCTCTCTCTCTCTCTCTCTCTTTTTGAAACAGGATCTCTCTATTATACAGCCCTGGTTGTACTGGAACTTGCTATATAAACCAGGCTGGTGTATCTAACAGAGATACACCTGTTTCTGCTGGGATTAAAGGCATGCACCACCATGCCCAGCTTCTAAAACATATTACAGATATGTAAAACTGAAAACTTAAGAATAAACCACAAAATTTCCTAAGATTTGTTGTCATTTTTGACTTTGGGATATTTCTGATTTTTGCTTTTTCTTTTCTTTTGGAGATGGTCCTAGATGTCCTAGAACTCACGCTATAGACCAGGTTGGCCTCCAACTCAGAGATCCTCCTGCCTCTGCCTCCCAAGCATCATCATACACAGCCTAAGTTTAAGAGTCTTTTTAAAGATTGATTTTGTGTATAGGTATTTTGCCTGCATGTTATAAATGTGCACTACATGTGTGTAGTGCCCAAGGGGGCCAGGAGAGGGTGTTAGATCAACTCGAACTGCAATTATAATTGTTAGCCTCAAAAAAAAATTGTTAGCCTCCCTTTTTTGTGCTGGGAATAGAATCCAGGTCCCATAAAAGGCAGCCAGAGCTCCTAACTGCCAAGCCCTCTATCCAGCCCCATGTTTAACAGTCTTAAAGTACTGCACACAGGAAGAGTCAGGAGTCATAATACACTGTGGCTTGTCGATTTCAGTTCTCCACCTGCAATTCAGGTTTTAATGATAAAACTTATCTGTATCCAAATACCTGTCATTCTACTACAGACCAAATAAAAAAGAACTTTATTTACTACATTCTAAATTCCATTAATAAACAAGTAGAAGTCCCTTCAAATTAGAGGAATTCTATTTACCTATTTGCTTTTCCACTGTATACTTCTGAAATCTTGTTTTCACCAAGAAAATCATGTTGAAAACCACCAGGAAAAATGGAGACATCTTCCTTTAGAGGTGCACAAAGCTCTTCAGAGGTCTGTGCAAAAAAGTTTATGGCTGCTGTGCCACCTACAGGGGCATGTGCCTGCACCGCAGGGGCTGTATGCTGCCCCTGGGAAGCCACCCCGGGCTCCATGGGCTCCATGGGCTCATTAGCCTTGTGGGTGTTCATCTCCAGGATGCAGAAGGTGCCGTAGCCACTACTCAATGAGCTGCTGTCCACATTGCAGTCTTGATGGGACATGGATGATTCTGGCTGTGTCTCGGGTTCCTTAGACTCTGGGTAACTGATAACAGACTCATTTCTTTCACTGTTTTCAGAAAAGAAGCCCATTTGGCTTTCTGAGGACACCTGCCCACTCACAGAACTGCTGCTACAGGAAGGCCAGGGAGCATTGCTGAGCTGTAGCCTCACTAGCTTCCTTATCTCCTCCTGGATGCGCTGACAACAAACAGGATAAAGAAGTACATTAGGCATTTTTAATACTATTTCTCTAAATGTGATGTCTTATTTTCATAAAAAAATTGATGCATGAACTTCTTTGTCTGCAAATCTCACAAATAAACAGCACCAATGGTCAAGGCACCTTACCTGGATCTGCCTGTGGAACTGCTCCTGCTGGGCAACAACCTGCTCCTGGCACCGTCGCTCAACCACACTGAACAGCTGCAACCACCTGGCCTAGAAAAGTATAAAGAATCTCCACTGAGTTTAACCCAAGACATCACAAGAAAAGTGCTCTAGTAAGAAACATCCCCCTTTGTTGTCTGACTTTTTTCAGAAAGGGTCTCACTCTGTAGCCCAGGCTGGCCTGAAACCCACTGTGCAGCCCAGTCTGGTCTCAACCTCACAACAATCCTCCTGTCTAAGGCTCCTACGTTACAGGTACCAAACCTGGAAAAAAAAAAAAACCCCACATTTTTTTAAATTATTATTTTAGTGTGAAATTTACAGGCCAGTTTAAATAGTTCAAAATTTATATTTAGTGCAACACTACAAAGGCAGAGATTAAGTATCTTTTTTAATGTAATCTACAATTGGGTAAATCTACAAGTCTTATTTTTAATAACCTGTGCCTTATTTATTAAAAATAAATCTGTGCCTTATTTTTCAGATGGAATCTTTTTCTCAATATTTATTTTTATTTTATGTGCATGGTGTTTTGACTGCACGACTTCTCTGGAACTGGAGTTACAGACAGTTGTGAGCTGCCATGTGGGTGCTGAGAATTGATTCTAGGTCCTCTAGAAGAGCAGCCAGTGCTCTTAACTGCTGAGCCATCTCTCCAAACCCTCAAAAGGAACCTTAAATTGTCTTCTGTTGTTGCCTGATGCCTCCCTGTGAAGAGGGCAGCTACAGGTAATGCGCAGCCGTGTAGGTGCTATGAATGAATGGAATGCTGGTCTTCTGGAAAGCAGCCTGTGCCATCTCCAGCTCTGTTGTTACAGTCGTTTAAGAATTTCTCATGGAAGACAGTTCTTGCCTTCTACCATGTGGTGTCCAGAGGGTGAACCCAGGTCATTAGGCCTAGAGGCAAGCATCCTTTCCTACTGAGCCATTTCATCGGCCCTGTTATTTCTGATTAATAAAACATTATATAGTACCAGGTACAATAGTACATACCTATAGTCCCAGCACTCATTAAGCTGGGGCAGGAGGGAGACTGGCCTGGACTAGACAAGAAGACAAAAGACCTAATAGCTGTAGCTTGTCTGTACATCTGCACATGTGCATATATGTGTTATGCACTCATGCATGTGTATTCATGTATGTAACCAGGCAGAAATGAGCCTCAATTGTCATTTCTCAGGAGCTACTCACCTTATTTTTTGAGACAGGCTCTCTCACTGGGATCTGAGACTTGCCAATTATGCAAAGCTAGCCCAGGAGCCCCAGTTCTACTTTTAGAACATTAGGACTACAAGAGCCACTGCCCTCCCCAGCTTTTTATGTGGGTGCTAGGAATCGAAGTCAGGTTCTCACGCTTATTTGGCAAGCACTTTCTTTGTTAACTAGGCCATCTCCCCAGCCTCTAGATTTGTCTTCAGTTCCTCATCCTTTCCCCCATAAAAGCTAACAATTTCCTTAAGTACAGAAATGTACCCAAAGGAGTCTCACATCCTAAAATAGAATAAAACAGTAGAATACTTTTACTGTCACTAAAGTGTTCCAAACAGTGCGGAGTTCAGAGTACAAGGAATGAAGAATTGGCCTCAACTTCCCTTCAGAGCCCACATTAAGGTCACGATTCCTCCTGACTGCCAAGAGCAGTAAGCACTTCCCTTAGAGACACAAGGCAAGACAGGGACACACATTCTCCAGAAGGACAAACCCCATCTTAAAGTCTGGTACCTACCTGCTCAACAGTAGATGGTATACAAGTGACACACAGTATCAGTGAGGAGCTATCCTGAAAACCAGCTTTGCTGTTTAAAACCTTCCAGGCTCTCCACCCCCCATCACTGTTTACTGCCTTGTACTGCCTGGCTGCTACACTACTCCCAACTCCACATCACCTCTGTACCTCTTGATCACCACACACGAGCCTCTTCCTGACCTTTGGGTGTGTAGAAATGCCTTGCACCTCCCAGCTTTGGAAGCTCCCTGCCCAGCTCTTCACGAGCACTACCGTCCTCCCAACCCACAACCCCAGACCATCTCCTCCTCCCACCATCCCAAGCATTCCTCTCTTTCTTGCCTTGTGTCTGTTTTGTATTAGAAAAATAATAACTATTTTTTGTGCAGTTTTGTACATATTGCCCCAAACAAACTGAAGTCTGTTTCAGAAATGAACCTGGTCCCTAGCTCAGAAGAGAACATTAATCTCAGTCATCAGAGGATCAGCAGTGGATTCCTTCTTTAGCTGCTCCCCTCACAGGGGATCTATAAACTGCAGACACCAGAGAACTTCACAGACACGCTATGAACACAGATGTAGCACTGTAATATTGTAATAATATTTTTTTGCTATAAACAATTTCCATTTCCTTCGTACCACAGTTAGGTAGGGGTATATGCAAGTGTTCCCACATATGTGCATATGTGTATGTATCCACGAACATTAGCAGGCATGTATGGCTGCAGACTGACATTAGGCCTAGGTGAAAAATAAGCAAGCACTCTGCTACCTATACTTTTTTTTTTAATTATGTATACAATTTTCTGCCCGCACATATGCCTGCATGCCAGAAGAGGGCACTCATTATAGATGGTTGTGAGCCACCATGTGGTTGCTAGGAATTGAACTCAGGACCTCTGAGCCATCTCTCCAGCCCCTGTACTTTTTTTTTTTTTTTTTAAACAGGGTTTCTCCATGTAGCTTTGGCTGTCCAGGAACTTGCTGTGTAGACAAGGCTGGCCTTACAGATCTGCCTGCCTCTACCTCCCAAGTGCTGGGACTAAAGGCATACAAAACCACCTATACTAATTTTTAAAAGTTAGTACAAATAGGTTATAGGTTATTTTACCTGTAAATTTCACTTTAGAATGATATGAACTGCTTTACTTAAAAAAAAAAAAAAAAAAAAAAAAAAACTGTTATAAAAAAGAGGTCTCCAGAGTGAGTGCCTCTAATAAGAGTCTAGTGTACTACCAGACAAAAAGACAATAAATTGTAAACATTTATTTTCATCCTATAACTGTTATTATTGTATATATAATCCAAAGGGCTAAAACGCTAAAAAGTTCTACCTAAAGCAAACTAAGGATATTGTCACTCTGCCCACTCAGAATAAGAAAGGCTTTATGTTTAGCAAAGTAGATTAATCCCTTTTAGGTGACAGGAATCAAACAATCTTACTCCAATAGGGAGGTGAAAACCTGAAACTCAGGGGGAAAACCATGAGACCTCACCTTCCTGTTCCTGAAACACTACTCTAAAATAGTGGAGGTTTCTACTGTTTTCACATACTAGTCCTAGCGAAGTGGCCATCGAGGGAGTGCACTGCCTTTTCTGAAGGAGCAGCAGGAGGCTCTTCATTGAGTAGTCAACCTCACAGAGTCAGGTGGGCATTCACAAAACATAATAAAATAAATGTTACATCAATGAAGACACACAAGCAGAAACAGGCTTATAAAAAACTCCAGCCCCATCTCCTTCCTCCTCAGACTTCCGTTGACCCTGCACGGAGGGAGGCTGAGCCTGTAAATGGCTATGAGCCTGGAACCAATGCAGCCTGCAAGAGGTCATCCACAGGGAAATCCAGGCTCAATCATTTTCTTACGTCAATACATTATTACACCGACAAATACAGTCTGTCTCTGATGTCAGGTGCTGTATTAAAAAGTATTAAAGTAACAATGTCTAATAAATACAAGTTGCCAGAAATGAACAGTGCTGTGGTAGATGCTCTGGGTCTTATTTACATGTTACTGATCACAAGCTAATAAATAGATAGACACACAGGAAAAACAGTTAATTAAACTTGTTTTCCTCAATGCTGGATTGGAACCCAGGGTTTCATGCACGCTAAACAAGCAACATGTCACTGAGCAACATTCCCAGACCAGGCCATCCTGTGTCTTAACAGCACCGTCCCACAAGGACACCTTATGAGTCTTTCTTATTAGCTCACAGTGACTGTCAGGTGGAAAAACATAAAAACCAAGTGAGAAAACTGGTAAGTTGCCAACTATGGTGGCTCAAACCCCAAATCCCAACACTTGGGAGGCTAAGGCAGGAAGACTGCCATGAACTGAAGGCCAGGCTGGGTTACAGAATGAATTCAAGCATCCTAGGCTAGAGTAAGACCCTGCTTCAAACTACTACTACCACCTCCCAAAAACCTGAAAAGTTTATTTTTTACTATAACAGTTTATTTTAAATGCAAATTCCTTAAAGTGATTACATTTGGGATGGCTGCTACTGAATTCTTAAATCAGGAAGTCTTCCTTTCCATTTTATATTCTAAAAACACAAGTTATGGTTCTAAAAGTACAATTAATGTTAAACAAAAGCTACAGCTCAGAGTTTGATATTTATGTTTACATTTCTATAAAGCATTACAACCTCTTATGTAGTCTAAAAAACAAAGAGGCCTGGCATGGTAGCATAGACCTTTAGTCCCAGCCCTTGGGAGGCAAAGTCAGGCAAATGTCTGTGAGACTAAAGTCAGCCTGGTCTACACAGTGAGTTCCAAGCCAGCCAGATCTACTTAATGAGACCCTGTCTCAAAAAAGAAAAGGCTATGTTGAATATTATTTTCCAAAACAAAATTTGTAAACATCCTCGTATGTGTCAGTCTAAACTAACTGTTTCTGAGACTTTCCTTTTCTCCCCCTGCTTGTTTTCAGTGCTAGGCAAGCACACCACCACCAGCTTCCATACCAAGATTCAGCTGTGAGATATTCATAAGAATTAAAGTCCCATCACAGTTGAACCAAAGAAATCACTGCCATGAAAAGCAGACAGCTCAACACATCAGAAGAATGTGTTGGGCACTAGATAAAGTGCCTTAATCTATTATCAGAGCATTCAAAATACTCCAAGCAAAGTAGGTTTAGGTTTATCAAAACTGGGACAGCTTGAGGAGTCACTTAAAGACTGTGATTAGCAACAATTGTAACAGTCTGAGGGTCCTCGGAACAAAGACTTCAGTTCACAGGGATAGTTCACAGGGAATATCCAAACCTGATTCTACCGAGGCCACAGTGTTCTCCTTTCTCTTGTTCCTTTGGTATCAGTTCCCAAATATCCTTGGTCATTTGACTTTAGCCCTAAGGCTAAATATCATGCTCTTCTGGACATACATTTCTAACAATTCAGTAGAGCCCCATTTATATAATATTTAAATGGAATTCTTTTCAAGAACCCCCAAATAAAACAAGGTGAGATACCTCACAGTTCTTCCAAAGTTCTGAGTCAGTCCGGCCACTGTTTTGCAGCTCTTGTGTTAAAGCGGTGAGGACTTCGACTGTGCCTTGAATGACAGGTGGCCCGGTCTTCCCTGAGAAAGAGGATATCCCATTTGTACTAAGGTGGGGACTACTTCTGTTGAAACATAAATAATTCAGATGGTTTTCTTCATTCAACCAAAGTGTTGAATAATTCAGCAGTTCAAAATCTAGCAGAGCAGTATACAACCACCGATACCTAATCCTCCTAATGGCACCTTTTTTTGAAAAATCTTACCACAAAGGGAAGAGGACACAGGACAACAGGACACACTCACTTCTTTATGAGCACCACAGAGAGACCTTCTCTAGCACTGAGGGAACACCCCAAAGCCCCAGCAAAACTACAGGGAGATGTCCCAGCTTCTCTGAATTATTCCAGAGGATCATTTGGCCCACTTTAACAACAGCCCTTCATTGTGAACCGAGTCTCTCTTGCTACCCAGGACAGTCAATTCTAGTAACCAGACCCTCAGATTTCATGTGATAAGCTTGTGCTTATCGCTGGATTGTCTTTGAATGAAAGTTCTGCCAAGCCAATTAGCAGTCAGTAGATAGGATTTATTGAGCCAATAGACAGGATTATATATAATGGAACACTAACACTTTCCAAAAGACTTCCAAATGTGGAATGACTTCAGATTTGTTTATAAATACCCCAAACACAACTCAGGACATTAAATCTGTCTAGTAGTTAAAGGGACATTTTTATTTTTATTGGCTTTTTTTTTAATTTTTGGATTTTTAAAAAATAACTTAATTATTTTTATCTTATGTGTATTGGTGTTTTACCTACATATATGCCTATTTGAGGGTGTTGGATACCTGGAACTAGAGTTACAGACAGTTGTTAGCTACCATGTGGATGCTGGGAATTAGATCCAGGTCCTTTGGAAGAAGAGTCTGTGCTCTTAACCAGAGCCATCTCTCCCCCCCCAGTAAAAATCATTTACTGTTATGATTTTTTTCCAGACACATGTATGCTAGGCTGGCCTCAAATTCCCTATGTAAGAGAGGATGACTTTGAGTCAATGTTCTTCCTGCCTTTTTCTTCCCATGTGCAGGAATTATAAGCATGAGCCATGATTACTGATCTATATTGTGCAAGGAACTTTCTGCATGCCAGACAAGCATTCAACCAAAACAGCTACATCCCTAGTCCCTGAACAATTTTATTTACTTACTGAATAGACCTGCTTTGTTTCATATATGTATACACACAATAAAAATGAAAATATTAAAATAATAAAGTTAGGACCAGAAAAAAAATCAATAAAAATTCAAGAGCAATAATATAGTAAACTTTAAAGTGTATGTTGTCCATAAGAGCTTTACAGAGTTGCAATGATCTACTTTCAACATGGTGAATTTAAGTGTCAGTCAAAAAGAAAGGGATACAAGTTCGATGGCAAACTTCATGAGAAAAGCACAGGCAATTCAAGCACTAAAGGGAATTTCTTTTACAAGTGGATTTCAGAGGGGCCACCAAATAAGGCAAGAGGTAAATGTGAGCTAGGGTCCAGCTCTCAAAGCAGAGCACTGCAGCAGATGCTTCTTCTGGGTCATTTCTTAGACTCTTACATCTCTCTCTCACTACCTTATGCCATGTGATAACACACAACCTTAAAGCTGCCCCAAATACCTTGCAAAAAAGGCAGAGATAAAAAGTTTTTAAAGTAGTTTATTTATAATATATAAATTTATCAAAAAAGTCTTTATATTTAAGCTATCTGACTCTCTGGTGAGAGTGGTAGCACACACCTTTGATCCCAGCATTTGGGAGTCAAAGGCGGGTGGATATCTATGAGTTTGAGGCCAGCCTGGCCTACAAAGAGAAGTTCCAAGACAGCCAGGACTATTACACTGAGAAACCCTGTCTTGAAAAACCAAAAAAAAAAAAAAAAAAAAAAAAAGGAAGAAAAACAGTATCTAACAATTCTTACCTATTAGCACACAAGCTCAACCCAAGAGAATGGGGAATACTTCTGAAGTCAGAGTCTATAGAAGGGGAAATTTTTTGTAATGTTTCCACCAAATCAAAGTCCTCCATATCGTACAAAAATTGTTAAGCTCTGTCATCTGGAGACACGCTTGCCTCTCCTGAAGGAGGAGACTGCTTCCGAGTCCTCTTCAGCTGCTTCATCATCTACCAGCATCCTTGGCAACTGACATCCACAACTGTGACGTCTGCTACACTTCCAAAGAGTCTGAAAATGAATGGGGGAAACCACTGAAAAGGCCATTAAGTTTACCCACTATTTTTCATGGCTTTGGAAACTACTTAAATTCATCTACATTAAAGAATGGCAGCCTAGGAGATAGAGATGACTCAGCGGTAAAAAGCACTGCACTGGCTGCTCTTCCAGAGGACCTAGGTTTAATTCCCAGCACCCACATGGCAGTTCACAACTGTCTGTAACACAAATTAAATTTAACAAAATGTAAAAAGAATAGCAATAGTATTTACAATGGCCAAAGTGTAGCAACAACCAACCCCAATGTTCCTTTGCAGACAAAGGGATATAGCAATATGGTACATCCATGTGATAGAATATACTAGTCCACAAGAAGAAACACAGCAACCAGTCATGCTACTATACAGAAACAAGAAAACACTAGGCTGAGTTTAAAGAACAATCATTTTTTTTAAAAAAAAAAAAAAGCCATTATTTAAGCTGAGGGTGAGGCAGGTGGATCTCTGAGTTCGAAGCCAGCCTGGTCTATAGAGTGAATTTCAGAACAGGCAGGGCTACACAGAGAAAGCCTGACTCCAAGATTAAAAAACAAAAAACAAAGAAGACCACTACTCTATGACTCCATTTATATGAAGCATCTAGCATTGGCAAACCCACAGGGCAGAAAGCAGACCATGTCTGAAGCCATGAAGAGGGGAGGAGGGGAGAAGTGGAGAAAGAGGAGAAGGAGAGAAGGGGAGAAGGGGGAAGGGGAGAAGAAAGGGGAGAAGGGGAGAAGAAAGGGGAGAAGGGAGGAGAAGGGGAGAAGGGGGAAGGGGAGAAGGGAGAAGGGGGAAGGGGAGAAGGGAGAAGGGGGAAGGGGAAGGGGAGAAGGGGAGAAGGGGGAAGGGAGAAGTGGGAAGGGAGAAGGGGGAAGGGAGAAGGGGGAAGGGGGAAGGGGGAAGGGGAGAAGGGAGAAGGGGGAAGGGGAGAAGGGGGAAGGGGAGAAGGGAGAAGGGGAG
Organism: Cricetiscus sungorus; assembly: GCA_030556225.1. NCBI lineage: Eukaryota > Metazoa > Chordata > Mammalia > Rodentia > Cricetidae > Cricetiscus > Cricetiscus sungorus. The sequence goes on along the minus strand of JANBXA010000044.1, from coordinate 24,824,373 downwards.
AAGGGAGAAGGGGGAAGGGAGAAGGGGGAAGGGGGAAGGGGGAAGGGAGGAGAAGGGGAGAAGGGGGAAGGGGAGAAGGGAGAAGGAGAGAAGGGAGAAGGGGGAAGGGGAGTCATTGTAGTGTAGTCACTTTTCATCTTGGGCTGATGAAATGTTCTGGAATTAGCTTTTTTTCTTTTTCTTTTTTATCTAAAACCCCTAAATCACATGTTTTCAACAGGATAGAGCTTATGTATGGGAACCATATGTCTTTTTAAGGTAACTTGTAAAAATCACATCTCCTACAGGCAATATTTCAGAATGTTGTGTTTGCTAATCAAGGTTCTAGGTGCACTCTGTTATGTAATAAATGGAATTCTTCCAAGCCTGGTTCACTTATTTAAGAAGTCCTATGTTGCAGAAGTCTTTGTTAACTTATATAGCCACTTTAAGTTGGTGCTTAAAGGCTATTTAACCATTAAAAATGTCCGGATGTACATTTCTCACTACAGAGCCTTTTTACTCTGCACAAGTTAACTAAATGTTTACTAAATCTGGACATACAAAGATAAAGTTGCTGTTATAAGCCTAACCACATGCCTCATCCTTCCAGAATCCATTGATTTTTAAAAAGATGAGGGGAAACAAAAACAAAACAAAACAAAAACACGCTGCTTATAAAATGAGAAGTTCAGAGACCTCATCGGATGAACTTTCTCACATTCCTATTCCACCCAACTCTCACTTTCCAGGGCTTAAAGAACACAATCGCTTCATTGAAGTTAAAAGAAGCATTTCCTCCAGAACAGATACAGAGGCAAAGGATGACCAGCCCTAACTAAATGGACTTGACTTCCCCCACCTTCTCACCCCAGTGTCTGGCCCATCACCAATGACAAATGAGGTATTGAAAAAGTCAGGCGCTGCCTCTTCCAACTGGCAACCAAAGTACCTGGATTCAAATGACCACAAGTTCTCCACAGAGGTGGATCTACAGTTCCTTCTCACCGTCCCCGTCTCCCACCCCCACATCCTCTGAGGTAATCCGGATGCCGGAGATACAGATAGAAACACCTCTAGAAACTCAATGGCACCTCTACCGGCACCGGGAAGGGCGAGGAGAAAAGGGGGAAATCCGATGTGGACCTCAAATAAATTTGACAGAAAATGAATATAGAAACACACATTTTTAAATATAATTTCCAGAGCCAAAAAACAATGATGCTTCTGTCCTTCACCCTACAACCCTTTGCGGTCGGAGGCAGGAGCGATGGAGTAGCATTAACAATTTGAAAGTTCACAGGGCTTCCTCCCCTTTGTGGGGAGGCTGAAAGGAACCAGTACGAGGCGGTTTCAGGTGTTGAAGCCAGACCCTAGTCGCTGTTAGCGGCTATCGGTTCAAGACTGGAGGTGAGAGGACACAAGGCAGCAGGGATGACGAAGAGCCACTCACTACCTCTGCAATTTCCCAAGGAAACCCGGGTACCACTACCCAGGGGGAAAGTGGGAGGGGGACACTCACGCCCCTTGCAAAGCCCGCTCTCCGATTGGGCCTCGCGGATGTCACTCAAGGGCACGAGTCTAGAAAAGGCGCACGCACCGCGGACCCGCACACGCCAGCGGGCTCCGGCTAGCTATGTGGTAGCTGTCGTCCCTCACCCTAGCCTGTCATCGCACCCAAGCGGGTCCCCTCTGGTGGGATTGTCCAGGACTCGGCCCTCAGCCCTCGCGGCACGCAGCTCCCCAAAAGCCGCGACCGCTTACCTGGCCTCCTCGCCTCTGTCTTGTCAGGGTCCAGATATTGGCCTCACGCGACCGTTAAACTCCAAGGAGCGTGCGCGCCCGGCGTCTCACCCGCGATTGGCTGCCCGGAAAAGGGCCGAGCCGGCGCAGACAGACCCACCCTCTCCCTGACGCGCAGCTCTTACCAAAGACGGCAGGGCGACGCCGGAGGCGGGAGGGTGGGGCTTGAGGGCAAGGCCTCTGCCGATTGGTTCTCTGGAAACTGCGGGAAGGACGCCTCGGTTTCTCGCATGCGTAGTTAATGAGAATGAGCCTCTGTCAGGCCGAGGAAGCCCTCAAAGGAGTAGTGCGCATGCGCAGACCTGGAACCCGCAGGCTGCCGTCCTTGGTCTGTCGTGGTCCAGACTGTTGCTGAATGTTTCCGGCTGGATGCCGGTGCTGAAATAGGTAAGCGTCTGCAAGGCCAGGCTTCGACGCGGGCTGGTTACTACTGTCACAGGCTCTGCGATGAAACCTTGAAGCTGGAACTCCAGGCCTTCTTCTGGCTTGTGGCACCTAACTGATTTGAGCTAAACTGTCGGGACTCACTTTACACTAAGTTTAGGGAGATCGGCTGTGTTTCTCTCCGAGCACGTGACAGGAGTGGAGGAGAGTTTTCAGCTCTACAGAAGGGAGTTCCTCGGAGGCCCAAGGAGAAATCGTCGATGCCCATGTACTTATTCAGAGGATCAGGTCTTGTAGTACTAGAGCCCATAGTATTGTCTCAGCAGGTGCTAGAGCACTGCCATTTAAATTTGCAGAGTTGCTACTGCGAAGTCAGGATGCGGCAGATGTATTTGCCCTTGAAATGGCAGACCTACAAAGAAACATCCCATCTCATCCTCTCCTTAAAATCCGCACCACTTGCTTTCACTATTATTGTTTTGGACAGTTTCACTATAAACCTATCTGCCCTGGAATGCAATGTAGATCAGGCTGGCCTTGAACTCACTGAAATCTGCTTGCTTCTGTCCCCCAAAGGCTAGGATTAAAAGCCTAATGCTTTAAACCCTGACCATACAGATATTTTTCAACAGTGAAATTTTAGTAGTGATCGCAAACTTACAGGTGTATGCCAGGTCTAAAGCTTAAATAGATCAAAAGCTCCACAGAGTCATCCACCCATCAATATAATGCCCACATACCAAATCAAAACCAGATTTTTAAGTGCACATCTGTTATCAATGACCTCATATTTCAAAGTGTTTTATCACTTAAGTTAATCCAGACTTAATCTACTAGACTAATAATTAAAAACTATAGAATCTTCCATTTAACTAAGGGAGAATCATGAATTCCCCAAACAACTTCAGTCAGAGAAAGCTGTGTCCCTCCTACAGATGAATATTAAATCCTAAGGCAGCCACAACTAGCTACTCACCATACAGAAGTCATAGCCACAAAGCTGGAAATGTTCTGTAAGTTTGGGAGAGATTTTTGTTGTTCTATTGTTTTTGTAATATCACTTTGAGTAGTATCATTTTTGAGTTCTATTTTGGTTTTTGAGAGAGGGTCTCTCTTATGCCCTCAATTAGACATTCAGTATGTAACCAAGGCTAGCCTTGATGGCTTGATCTCCCTGCCTTTACCACACAAACATTGGGGTGGCCAGTGTACACCACCACAGCTTCAGTACATTCTTTTTAGGTTTTCTTTAACTTGTTGATGTGCTAAGTCAGATGTTCAGGAACTAGCATAATTAAACTGTTATTTTGATCATTGACAGGTATGATTGTACATGGCATGTTTCTTACTTTAGCATAAGCTTTTTGATGAGATCTCATTCATTCATTCATTCATTCATTCATTCATTCCTTTGCTGGCCTAGAACTCCTGCCATTCTGGTGCTGGAACTAGCTCACCCTCTTGTTGCATGGTGTGACTACTTCAGGGTGTCACTGATGTTTTATAGCAAACAGTTTTTCTGGGGAGGGGGCATCCTTCACAGCAAAAAATAAGCAATAAAACCAAATCTAGCTCACTTAGGAAACATGGAAAAATAGGTTTAATTTGTGTTTTATTTCATTTGTGGAGCTGAAAATCTACAGCTAAGCAGTTATTCTGCCATGAGGTTGCATTTACAACCCTGTGTTTAAACTTTTGTTGGTTTTTTTTTTTAATGATTTTTTTTTTCTACTATAGTCCATGCTTCCTAAGGTTATTTCAGCCAGGCTTGGTTCAATCAGGGCAGCTCGGTCTGTCAGTGTGAACCTGCTGAGAATCAGGCTGTAATGTTGGCATCATAATGATCTCCTTGGCACCTGATCTCATAGACCAGAGCTATGATCTTAGCAGATAGCACCTCTTTGGTATTCTCATGGTTTCCAGGTACCTTTTGTTTGATTGTTTTGTTTTTGTTTGTTTTTTGAAACAAGGTTTCTCTGTGTGGTTCTGGCTGTCCTGAAACTAGCTCTATAGAATAGGCTAAGTACTCACACAGATTCACCTGCCTCTGCCTCCCAAGTACTGGGATTGAAGGTGTATGCCACCACTGCCCACCTCCAGGTACTAAACAAAATCATTTTCAGATCACTCTTCTTAGATGCCTTTTCACTTTTTAGCTTTCAAATACCCATGAAATAGTTGTTTTTCGGGCTGTTCTTATGCCATCCAACACAATCTAAGTGGTTGTGGTCAAAAATTCCTCAGCTGTGCAGTTTAGGGGATGACATGCTACCACCTAACATGCACTAAAAGCTTTATGTCTGTGGCAACATAAATGGCTTTGTCTTCACCCTACATGGTAAGATCTTCCTTTTCCACATGAGGAGACATGGCCGTGGTTGTAGAGTAAGTAAATCTAGGCATGAGTACTACAGAGTTGATACTTCCCCTTCATGGTAGCACAGGCCTATAATCTCAGAACTTGGGGTGCTGGAGCAACAGGATCATGAGATTAAAAAATAGCCTGGGCTGGGGACTGGAGAAATGGCTCAGAGGTTAAGAGCTTTTACTGCTTTTTCAGAGGTTCTGAGTTCAATTCCCAGAGACCACATGGTGGCCCACGACCATATATAATGAGATCTATCACCCTCTTCTAGCATGCAGGCAAAATACTGTGTACATAATAAATAAATACTTTTTAAAATAGCCTTCTACATAGGAAGACTGTCTCAAAATAAGTCCGTGGGCTAGAGAGTAGCTCCATGTTTAAAGCACTTGCTACTCAAGTGTGGGGACCAGAGTTTGGATCCCCAGAACTCACATGAAATGCCCAATGAGTTTGGTGACTAGCCTGTAATTTCAGCTTTGGAAGGCAGAGACGGGTATCTCCAGAGCGAGCTGCCTAGAGTGGGTATCGATATCAGAGATCCCATTGAGATCCTGACTCAATGAAAAAGGTAAAGAGCAACATGAACTTTTAACCTCTGCAAGCACATACTCACATCCACTCATGAAAATGGAACGGGGAAACAATGAAAGAAAACGTATTCTATTCTGCAAAATAGCCTTTCTTCAATAAAATGAAAGACTCAGAAAGTTACGTAAAGTGAGCAAACTTTTTAAGGGATAGAAATAAAGAACAGATTGGAGATGTTGTGAAACATGTTGGGAAAAAAAGATAAATTTAGTTTCCAAAGTTGAAATTAAAGCACAAACCTAGCACTCAGACAGAGGCAGGCAGATCTCTCTGAATTTGAGGCCAGCCTGGTCTATCTACACAGTGAGTTCCAGGACAGCAAGGGCTACACAGAGAAACCCTGTCTTGAAAAACAAACAAACAAAACAAAGGTATGGTGGTACAAGCCTTTAATCCCAGCACTCAGGAGACAGAGGCAGGTGGATCTCTGCAAATTGGAATCAACATGGTTGATGTGTCCAAATAGGACATACCAAGTTCCAGGTCTTCATAAGGAGACCCTGACTCAAAAAAAAAAAAAAAAAAAAAAAAGTTGAAAACAGCTGGCCTGTACTCTCCCACTCAACAGGAATATCTGAAGTTCAAGGTCATCATAGGCTGTGTAGTAAGTCTGAGGCCATCCTAAGCTATGTGATACTCCAGGGTTTTTTGGTAAAAAACTAATGACCTTCCACAATAAGCACCCTTAAGAAGATTTACACAGCATACCTTCCTTATTTTCTGTATACTATCATTTTTGGTTTTAAAAGGAGTTGGCTCTGTGTAGCCCAGGCTAGTCTCAGGCTTACAGAACTCCTGCCTCTACCTCCAAGGTGCTGAAATTACAGGTTTGCTCTGCCAGATTCAGCTCAATACTGCACTATGAAGGGCTTTGTGAAGATATTTGAATACTAAACAAATACTAAACACCATTAATGGTGCACAGGCTTTCAGAACTTTAAGATAAAAGGTCGTGTTGTCAGTTCTGCTTTCTGAATGTTCCTGTGGCATTCTTCTACTGCAGCTGATAAATTAGAAAGTTCCTGTGAGATGCCACAAATAGGTCAGGCGTAATCCTCCACACATTGAAAGTTTCTACTATAAAAAGATGCGCAGGATGTTGTGAAAACTGGATACTGCTCCCTCTATAGATTTCATTAGTTATCTCCTGACCTAGGTAGCAGCAACCCTGTTAAATTCAGACCAGACCCAGAGTGTCACCATTGCTTGTTTTCCCAGGTCAAAGCAGGGGTGCTTGTGTATCCTGGGCTGACTTCAAGCTTGCTGTCAAAACTGAGGACTGCCCTGAATATATGGTCCTCCTGCTTCCACTCTCTAGTGCAGGTTATAAGCATGGACCACCAAGCCTGGTTTATGTTCTGCTTGGGGATAGACCCGGAACCTCATGAAGTAGAAACAAAATAATTTTATGGTTGAGGGGTACCACAACATGAGGAAATTTATTAAGGGGTTGCAGCATTAGGACCTGCTCGCCCTCCCATCACACTCTTTATCTCCTATCACTGCCATCATGATTCCAAGCCCCTCATCAAACAGTCTTGCCATCCTAAGTGTCAGGATGTAGGCAATACTGCTCAAAGCCCTTCATAGTACCACTCAAAGTATGGTTCCTGAACCTATTAATAATAACAGCCTTACCTGGGGGCTAGTTAGACCAAAAAAAAAGTCTGCCAGCTCTGGATCATACACCTTTAAATCCCAGTACTCAGGAGGCAGAGTCAGTTCTCAGAGTTCTTTGGGTTCAAGGCCAGCCTGGGCTACATAGTGAGTTTCAGGCTAGCTGAGACTTACATAGAGAGGGCCTGTCTCAAAAACAGTGACAAAAGCAGAGATTCGGAGAAGCAAAGTCTGATTCCCTGCCTGCCTCAAGGTGCAAGCATCAAATTTAAGACTCCCGAGTATGCTGTATGCACACTGAGGAGTGGCCAGACCTGCCGAGAACATCTCTCCTAAACTGTCCTATGGAGTTCTCTACATATGGGTTCTCTCCACTTAGTTTTAATGAAGTTTCTGCAAGGCTGATACACCATGAAAGTTGTGGCTAGGGAAAACTGTACTCAGTACCTTACTAAAGAAACAGTAAGTAGTTCATTTTTAAAGAAACAGCAGTTTTAGACAGAAATGAAATTAAAATCAAATTCCCTTACCTGATGTAGATGTAATGACAGGAGGTGAAAAATTCTGGGTCATTGAATTTTTGATTAAAGCCTCTCACTGTCCAAGTCCTAACTTAGTCAAATGTAGAGAGAATAGGTCTTCTAGAATTAATCATTAAACGAAGCAGTCAGTCACTAAACACTAGGAAACCTCTTGTTTGTTTGTTTGTTTGTTTGTTGAGACAGGGTTTCTTGGTAACTATGGAGCTAGTCCTGGAACTCACTCTGTAGACCAAACTGGCCTTGAAGTCACAGAGATCGGCCTGCCACTGCCTCCCGAGTGCTGGGATTAAAGGCATCCACCACCACCCCCTGGCTGGGAACATTCTTGAACTCAAACAAATATCCTTAATAGGTTGGTTTAATTACATGTGTGTCGGGGGGGGGGGGGGGGGGGAGACACAACTTGTGAGAGTGATTATGTGGGTTCCAGGAATAAACTCAGGTCTTCAGACTTGGTGGCAAGCTCCTTTACATCTTCACATGCTGAGCCAGGTCACTAGTCCTGTTGTTGGTTTTAATTATCTGCAACTTAGTTATCACAATGCTGGGAAATAAAACCCAGGCCAAGCAAGCAAAACTACCACTGCACAGTACTCCCAGCCCAACTCTTCATGTTTCTCAAGAGATATAAAAACAATCCTCTGCCCTCATCCACACAGCATTAGGGCTGTTGAAACACAGCATGGCCTCTTGCATCTCATTTAACCCCGGGATTGCTCTTCCCAGGCCTTGTTGCAGCTGAGCAGGCCATCCCCGCAGCTGCATCCTCCAGTTTCCGGGTGATTTGGGAAGCTAGAGGAAGGAATGTTTGTGAACCAGGAATGGTGACAAGAGGCATAAACTGATTTCAAGTTCCAAATCCTGACAAGGGTGCAGTGAGTAATCTAGGGCCTATCTCTGTCACAGCCTGGGCTGTAGAATTTGTTGTATCCATGTCTCTGTGATGGGCAAACTGCTCATGCTCCTTGAGACCTTTGCCTAATGCTTAGGAGGTATTTAATCGGATTTTCCAAAGGACAAATTCACATTCCCTTTTGGAAGGTCTGGCAGACCTATTTTCTCTACACTAGACTGAGTCAGGACTCGACAGTGAGAGGCTTTAACCCTAACTTCATCTGCTCATGAATAGCCAGTCATCAAAGAAAAAGGAGGGCCAGGGAAGTGAGGTACAGAGCCAGCCCTAAATTAAAGCCCACATTCCCAGAAAGGAATTAGGGCAGAGCTGCCGGCTGCTGGTTTCTCCTTACTAGCACTTCTTTTTGTCCTTTTTGTCATTTTCTCTTGTAGTTTTTAAATGTCACAATGAGCTAGAATTTGAGCCGTTTTTGTCTCCAAAGACTCCAGGATGCACTGTAGTATCACAAACCCTGAAATCCAGTCTGTATTCTTCTCTGGGCTCTGGAGAAGCAGAGCCATGGGTGTGTTTGTCATTTTTAGCAGTCACTGGAGTAGGTCCAAAACTCCAGGAGAAGCTAGACGTGTTTAGTATTGTCTGATTGGCTGCAGACATTAGCCATTAAACAAAGCAGTCAGTCACCGAACACTGGGGACCTCCTTGAACTCAGCTGGGTGGGAGCTCTTCCAGGGTGTCTGTCAGCTCTGCACTAAGAAGGGCAGAGACTGAGCTGGTGGCTGTGACAGCCGTTGATGAAAGCACTGTCCCTGCTGTCCTTTGTCTGGGAGTCTGGCCTGTTCCAGATTCGCTTCCTGTCTTTGTCCCAGCACTGTATTATCACTACTGTCCAGTCCAGTCTGTTCACTAACTGGTGGAAGAGACCCTCAGAAGGGACCCTGGGCTCACATTCCATGGTCAGTCCACCTCGAGGACATTAACTTAGCCCTGTCCCTGGTTTATAGTGTCTGGTTTAGTCACATTTTCTTTTGTGTTTATTTGGGGTTGTTTTGTTTTGAATTACATTTTATTTTGTCAGAGAAGAGGTGCATGCCACGGCATATATCTGGACATTAGAGGACAAGTTTTAGGAGCTGGTTCTCTCATCTTGTGGGTTCCTCAGCTAGAACTCAGGCCATCAGATTTGGTGACAAGTGTCTTTACCCACTGAGCCATCTTAGCTGCTCTTGATTGTTATTCTATGGAGACAGAATCTTATGACGCCTGGTCCTGCCTCTGCCTCCCATTTTCTGGGATTACAGATTTTCTGGGATTACAGGTATAGGACCACCAACCACATCTTGATCACTTACCATTTTCTCTTTTTTCACTTACGTCTTCCTTTTTATTCTTATTTATTTATTTACTTACTTACTTATTTCTGAGGCAGGGTTTCTGTGTAGACCAGGCTGGCCTTGAACTCACAGAGATCCACCTTCCTCTTCCTCACAAATGCTGAGATTAAAGGCATGCGCAGCAGCAGCCACCACCAAGCTCACTTAAGGAATTTTGTTTGTTTTTCAAGACAGGGTTTCTCTGTATTGCTTTGGAGCCTGTCCTAGAACCAGCTCTTTAGACCAAGTTGTCCTCGAACTCACAGAGATCCACCTGCCTCTGCCTCCTCGAGTGCTGGGACTAAAGGCTTGCACCACCAACACCCAGCTCACTTAAAGGGTATTCTTAAGGATAGTGCTAAAATATTTCACACTCATTGAACAAAACCAGTATTTTTATTAGTACTTAAAAGAAAAGTTTTTACAGGTCACCATTTTCATTGCTCTGAGTTTTGATCTACACCCTCCACAGGAGCAACATCCACAGTTGGCTTAAATAGCACCCATAGATATGACAGAACACATTGAATGGCACAAAAAGAAGACACCGGTTTAAACCATACTGTCATAGACTTGAAGGCAAGTAGTAGCAAGACTTGAGAAGACCATGTGCTATAGTTCATAGTATTCATTTCCCATAGAAAAAGAGGTTCAATATTGGAAAAAGGAAGAAAGAAAGAAAAAGAGAAAGAGGTTTAAAGATGCTGAGTATCATCGAAGTTGCTAAGCCTTCTGGCTACTCATGAAATTGAGAGGTGGTAACTCAGGCATTTAGTCCTAGGTCTACAGACTGCCAGGCCAGCTAGGGCTGCATAGTGAAACCTGCCTCAAAATAAGGAAGGACAGATGGAAAGGAGGAAGGAGGAAGGAGGAAGGAGGTGGAAGCAGGAGGGTGAGAAAGTCAAGTCCAGTCTCAGGTCAAAATTAGGGGCTGGAGAGATGGCTCAGTTAAGAACATTTTCTGTTGTTACAGATTTGGGGTGGCTCACAACTGTTTGTCCTTCCAGGATCAGGAGATCAGCCTCTGTGACACCAGACATGCCCATGATGTATATACATACATGAAGGCAAAACACCAAATACAGAAAATTTTAAAAGGGCACAGCCACAGGTCTTTAATCCCAACACTCAGGAGGCAATGACAGGCAGATCTCTGGGATTTTGAGGCCAGTCTGGTTTATACAGCAAGTGACAGGACAGCCAGAGCTACATAATAGAGATCCTGTCTCAACAATAATGATGATGAAATAAGTTTTAAAAACCTAAGTAAATAATAAATTTAAAAAATTAACAAGCCGGTAGTGGTGGCACACACCTGTAATTCCCAGCACTAGGGAGACAGAAGCAGGTGGATCTCTCCAGTTTTGGGCCAGCCTGATCTACACAGCAAGTTCTAGGACAGCCAGGACTACAGAGAAACCCTGTCTCAAAAAAACAAAATAAACAAAATGAAAAATAAAGCACCACAGTACAGTGTGCCTTCATCAAGAGTCCACCCCAGTACTCACCTGGTAAACACAGCAGACAGCAGCAGTCACAGATGACAGTGGATTCGGGGTAAAAAGCAAGTTGAGTGAAAACCTGGGTAGTTCTGTCCTGCTAGTAGCTAGTAGCTCCTATGTCTCAGACCAACTGCCAGGACTCTATATGTCACCAGGATTTGGCTACTGCTGAGATCCTCAGGAGCAGTGTGAAGCTAGCATCCCCAGCTTGGCGCCCGCACACCCCCAGCAGAGGCACAGTCACCACTAAGCTGTGGCTCTGAGATTACCTAGCTGCCAAGCAGGTCACTAAGATGTAGTCCAGCGCCCCAGAAGTCCTTAGCAGAGCCATCCCCAGAATACTTTTTTCTCTGTCTTCTCTATGAAATGTGACCTGGGTGGAGAAAAGCAAGTTCACCAATTGTCCAGTTGATGAGTCTGGCCTGGCTTGTGACTTGACCCTTTCACAAAGAGTCCTGTCAGATCACGTTCACCTTTGACCCCTTGAAAAACCTCAAAAGCTTGTGCCAGCTAAGTGATTTCAGCGTTATGCTGTATCTTGAGTCATTAGTTTAATCTTTTTACATTTTGAGACCGGGTCTTATAACCTGAGGTAGTCTCAAACTCTTGGCAGTCCTCCTTCCTCTGTTTCATTTAAATATTTCATTGTTTAATAGCAAAGACTTTGCTGAACCTGGAGGTGTGATTTATTCAGAATGGGTTGAATGTGCATGGGTACTCAATCTCTATGCAGTCTTTAGTGTCTTATCTGGCTACCTCTTGGGTCCAGGCCCCCCCTTTTTTTTTTGTTTTTTTGTTTTTTTGTTTTTTTGAGACAGGGTTTTTCTCCGTATAGCTTTGTAGACCAGGCTGGCCTTGAACTCACAGAGATCACCTGCCTCTGCCTCCCGAGTGCAGGGACTAAAGGTGTGCGCCACCACCACCCGGCTCTTTCATCTTAACATCATTCATACACCCTTTGTGCTATTTAAGCCTAGCAGGCGCCTTAGCAGAAACTGCTTGATTTGGTAACAAGAAGACCAGTTGGATCACATTGTTGGCAGTGCATCCCAGAGAACAGATGTTCCCATTCAAATCCACAAAACTGCCAGCATTACAAACCAACAGTCGGGGCACTGATTGATAGTGATACTGTGTCAGACTTTAAGCTCAGCTATAAAATAGAATGATGCTGTCATCCTTGCACAAATATAGATTTCATATTTAAATACTGTCCGGACCTAAGTCCTAATTCTTCCTTGGAGTGCTCTTAAATATGCCTCTACCAAACCATAGCCCTGCTCCTGTAATGTCACACTCAATACCTGTTTCCTAGGATGGCACCTCCAGGTGCTCTGAAGGTTATTTTTGGTGTGTTAGAAGAAAATGTGTAGTCTGTGGCCATATCACACTGAACATGCTGATCTCTGAAGCTAAACAGGGTCAGGGTGGGAATACCCTGTGCTGTAGGCTTAAAAAAGAAAGGAAGAAAGGAAATAAGGAAATATGTATTAGTTGATAGAACATGGTCACTTAGAACTCTGGGCAAGTCCAGTCCAGAGAGATGTGCCTTCCTGGCCTGGCCAGCTGCCTTTGCTTGTCCCCTCATGCCCTGGGCATGAAGGACTGTCACTGAGATTGTATAAAAATCTGTGTTTGAAGTCTGTCCTCTTGAGAACAACATGAAAAGATGGCCTCATTCTTTCTCCATCCCAGGTCCTGCCACACCCACCAACCTGTGTCCTTGATGAGCACCTGGGCTTTACTCCGTTTCCCGACACCACTGACCAGGATATGCTCAGGGAACTGGGTACTTGGGCTTCAGGAGAAGCCATCACTGCTCTTCCCAGGAATGGCTGCCACTGTGGTACAGGTGGCGGGCAGGAAGGACTATCCTGCTCTGCTTCCCCTGCACGAGAGTGAGCTTGAAGAACAGTTTGTGAAAGGACATGGTCCAGGGGGCCAGGCCACCAACAAAACCAGCAACTGTGTAGTGCTCAAACATGTGCCCTCTGGCATTGTGGTTAAGGTAGACAGTGGAGGGGCCGGGTAGATGGAGTCCAGGTCTGCAGCCACAGCAAGTTTCAGCTGAAGGGCATGCCCATCCTGGCAGTGGCACGCTGTGCAAACCCAGTAGTCAAGGTGCTACAGGTGTACCTAAGCCCTGAGCTGTCCCTCTGGAGATGCCCTCCTGCCCAGTCTCAGAGGCCTGGTGCCAGAGTCTTGTGGAACCAGGACTTTGCTGCTTTCCTTGAATCTGGCTATGTGTCACCAGCATGGGATGCTATAAGGCAGGTCTGCTGAAGCCTGCTGCTCCCCAAGCCACCCCTGGCCGACAGCATGGAACTGTGCTGCTGGCCAGCTATCTCAGTCCTCAATTGGCAAGGTGTCTCCTCCAGGTCCCTGTGCCCTGCTTTGGCAAATGTCTTTAACACATGCCCTTCCCAGGAAGAATGAAGTGGGGTGGAAGCAAAGGCAAAGCAATGTGGCTGCCTGTGTGTATCTTCCTTAAAGAAGGCTGTCCCTCGTCAAGGGCAGCTCCAGCTCCCAACAGACCAACTGGCTTTTAGCTCAGAGTGCTAGCAGACCCACTGCCTGTGAAGAGCCAGGCCAATAGAGCTGCAGCAGCCATTGCCATGTGTCACTAGAGGGCCCCAGAGCAGCACACATTTTCCCAGGCACAGCCAACTTCACTGCTCTGAATGTTAACTCTTTGAGTCCTGGAAACATGTTTACCGCCTGAGGCAGACAAGGAACTCACCCACAGTCCTTCAAAAGGGGAGTCCAGTAGCTGCTGTTTGGCCAGTTTCTTGAGCCAACAAGACATAAGTTAACACCCTCAGTTGCTTTCTTTCCCTCCTTGAGAAACTCATTCATAACAATTGTAAAAGCCATTTTTGTTGAACTTGCCACTAGCTTCATTCTCTTTTTGGAGATCTCTCCCTCAAGCCTCAGCATTTCCTCTACCCACCAACTTCGATGGGCCCTGGCTGCCATCAGTTTCCCATACTTTATGTTGTAAACTGTTAGTAAAGATGTGTCCCTGTCCTCCAGATGGATCCACACATGAGAATGGTGCATGGATTTTGCACAGGGTTTGCTCCCTGGCCACAAGCTAGACACTACAGTCAGTGCTTCTATAATTACTTGGAAACTGCTTAAATTAGTTGAAGCTATTGTGGGGCTGGAAAGATGGTTCAGTGTTTAAGAACTCTGGCTGCTTTTCCAGAAGACCCAGGTTTGATTCCCAGCACCCACATGGCTGACTCAAAGGGGCTCCTGCCTTTGCCCTCCTGGCCTTTACCTCTGTGAACAATGGGTGGATAAAAGGACTAGGGCTTCTGCGGCCCTGCCCATCTCACACCCATGGTTTCACATTGCTACCCATGATCTCTTACAGTGTCACCAAACTCGATCTGTGGATCAAAACAGAAAGATTGCTCGGAAGATCCTCCAGGAGAAAGTGGATGTTTTCTACAATGGTGAAAACAGCCTTATCCACAAAGAGAAGCTTGAGGCTGAGAGAAGAAAGCGGGAGAGGAAGAAGAGAGCTAAGGAGACACTAGAAAAGAAGAAGTTTTTGAAAGAACTATGGGAAGCAAGTCAAAATGTCCCTGAGAAAGGGAGTGATGCTGATGGTGCTGGGAGCTTACAGAAATAATGGTGATGCCAACTATGAGCCTCAAAATCCACATAAGGGTGGAGGGTCAGAACTGACTCCACAAAGTTGTCCTCTGACCTCCTGACATACACTATGACATGTATGTCCACACTTGTCACAAAAATAAGTAAGCAATAAAAGGTTAAGATAAAAACAATTTGAAGAAGTATCATTATTAGGTCAGCCCACTTTTATGGCAAGTTGAGTCAAACAATAGCATTTAGTGGTATCTTGTCAACTCCAGGGCCACTGCTGAGCTGGCTTAAGATAGTATTTATCTTTAGCTTTTGATAGACAAAATGACAGTGAAATGTTACTAAGTTACCTACTGTGCTTACTAGTTTTAACACTCTGCTTCACACAGACACCTAGCATCACCAGGGGAAAAGTCTCACTGAGAAATTACGAGGCTGGCTGTGGGTACTGTCTTTATTGTGGGCAGCATCATTCCCTAAGCAGAAATCCAGACAATATAAGAAAGCTAAGAGCAAGTAGCAATGCTTTTATTCTCTTGACTGAACAGCATGACAATGCTTAAGGCCCTGCCCAACTTCTCCAAAATGAACTGTAAAACTTCAAAGAGCAAGCTAAATAAATTCCTCTTTCAAAAGTTGCCTTCTTTTTTTTTCCTTTTGGTTTGTTTGTTTTGTTCTTTAAGACAGGATTTCTCTGTGTAATAGCCCTGGCTGTCCTGGAACTTTGTAAACCAGGTTGGCCTTGAACTCAGAAATCCTGCTTCCACCTCAAAAATCAAAAGTGCTGGGTGGGATTAAAGGGTGTCACTACTCAGCCATAAATTGCTTTCTGCCAGGATATTTACTACAGCAACAGAAATTGATATAGAACTTGCCAGTTGAGTAGAAAACTCATCACTCCTTGAACATGACCAAGTAGCTGTTTTAGAGATGAGGTCCCAGAACTTAAGTTTCCATCATCACTCAGTGGACTCACAGTCTTTTGGATTTTGAAGTGAAGGTCACATAGCCCAGGCTGGTCTTGAACTCCTGACTCTCCTCTCTCTGCCTCCCCAGTCCCAAGGATTACATGCACCACCACACAAGGCTACAGGTTGCTTTGTTTCTCATTTGCTCCATTTGCTTTCCCTGCTAGAATTTCACAGGTGGTCCACATCTTTAATCCCATGAGGTGAAGCTCAATGTTACCTGCCTCTCCTATGGGGGGGGGGGCAGTTCATTAAGCTGTTCCGGAAGCTGCTGCATGGGCCTCTCCAAGCAGGACCCTTGGCTGTAACACCTAGGTCCCTCCCTCTATCAGGCACTCTTGAACAGGGAGTTATGGAAAGGGACAGAAGAAACTCACAGGAAGGGAAATTTAGAACTGTAGCCAGGAAGATCAGTTTCCAGGTGTCTCCTTTTGCACACTGGTGCTCCACCATGGAGATGCAGGAAAGCACATGGCCCCTTCCACCAGCCTTTGGACTCCTTGAGACTGGGCTCTTTGCTTCTCACACCCGCAACACTATTACCTGTCTTCATGCAGCTCAGAGCAAAGCCTGGTGCAGGATTAGTTTTCAGAGCAAAACCTCCCAAGCCCCATTAATAGTGTGGAGACCAGTGACTCGGTACATCCAAGCACGACTCACTTTCCACAGCACCAGAGCATTACCACATTGTGAAAAATACTCCTTTTAATCAATGCCTCACTATGTAGCCCTGGCTGGCACAAAATATGTGATCCTCTCGTCTCTGTCTCCCAAGTTCTAGGACACAGGAGTAAGCCACATTCATTGCCCAGCAAAAGGAAATCGTGGAGCACCTACCTACCTGCTGGACGGGACGGTGGGGGGACAGCCACTCACCAAGCCAGTCACACTGTGGGGGGACAGCCACTCACCAAGCCAGTCACACTGTGGGGGGACAGCCACTCACCAAGCCAGTCACACTGCCGCTGCTGTCACTGCTGCTGTCCAAGTACACACTTCCACGGTGTGGGTCTCTGTTACTCTTGAGATTTAAGCACACAATTCCAAGCCTGCTGTGCTAGTGTTATTATCCCATGATGCCTCTGGGCCAGACAGGAAACACCCTTAGCAGATATATCCAAACCCTCTTCTAGTGAGCTTCAACAGGGACCCCAACACTGGGGAAACCAAGGCAAGGACTGTGAGTTCAAGGCCAGCATCACTATAATTAGCAAGACTGTCCTCCCCCAAAGAAAAACAAGCAGTTAAGATCGCAAGGACCCTATATCTTAATACAAACTGTTAATGAAAATAAGCTTTATTACATCAAGTAATAAATACAAAGATGCAACAGTTTCAGTCGTTTTCTTCCAGATGTTGTGATCATCTCACAGTAAACATGAACTGAGATCTACAGTCTCAGGGTGGACATTTGCAGGGCGCTTGGTAGGTTGGGTGGATTGCTCTTTCTTCTGTATTTATAATTTGTACATTTTAAAGATTGACTTCAAAGCACTCAGTCATGCAAACGCTTAAGCAGAGAAGCTCCGTGAAGCAGGGTCTACACTGTACACAGGCGGGCCAGCTACTAAGCAAACATGCTGTGGTTTGCATTCAAGTCCTCAGAGGCAGGTGAGCTCATGGAAAGGAAGTCAACTGGGGTGATGCAAACGGCAAATGTATCCAAAGGGAGATTAAAGGGGACACTGGTATTTGGGGGCAAACAACAGCTTGTTGTGAAGTGGCTTCACAAACATCTTTTAGATCAATGTTTGGAAAGAAAAAAGAGCTGGATGGTTCCTAACTACTTAAAATGTACATCGTCAGTAACTGCAAAATGTCTTCCCAATCTTCTGAATGTGGGTTCAGAGCTTAATGACCATGGTAAGAAAACTACTGCCATTTTGAACAAAGCCTCTCATCTTCATGGGGTAGCAAGATGGGCCTTCAGACTGGCCAGAGGCTAGGACCTGGCATTACGTTCAGTTTCAGCCAAGCACTCCCGAACCAGGCTTCGAGCATGAATGATGCCTGCAAGAGAAGCAGAGACAGGCATCAGCCCATTCACAGGGCAGGAAGAAAACCAGCTGGTCCTCGCTCTGGAAGGGAATAGAGGGTCTACATCCAAACACCTGGAAAGGCCATGCTGCTCAGGAGGCTGTGATGGGAGATCAAAGCCAGCAATATACAGATTCTCCCCTCTTTAAAAAACCACAATGCTATGCCCAGACATGGTGGCTCACCCTGTAATCCTAGTACTCAAGGAAGAATCAAGACTGTTGAGTTTGAGGACAGCCTTAGATCTTTTCACACTGGTGTGACATGCTTGTATGGGTTCAGCAGTTGGCTAGGGTGACAGGAAGTCTTCCTCATTCTTATATGGCCAGCAGCTCCCTCAGGATGTATCCTGCAATAGCCACTTGGTACGTCCATATATAATTCAATCCACTGGCTTTGGGGGTGAATGTAAACTTGCTTAAGACTTCACAGGTTAGCAACTTGCCAGGAATCTCTACATGGAACCAGCTCTCCAATTCCCAGAATTATCTCACTTCCTTCTGCCAGCTGCCATCTCCAGTCCTGTCCCCATTTGTACCCAGTCTAGCTTCAGTCAAGTAACCGTCCTCACAGAGATCCCACGAACTCAGGCCAAGTCTGGCTTTCAGCTACAGCCTGTCCCTCAGCTGGCCGGACTATGGCTATGAGGTCTGATTTCAGTGCGGCCTCCTGCCACAGAGCAGGGACCTACAGGCACAGGCCATCTCCATTCTCTCTCAGGCTCACTCTGTAATTTTTATCAACCTAGTCTCTCCTGGTCATGAATGAAGCTACAGCCCTGGCTCCTCCAATAACTTCTAAAACAGAACTCCTCTCTCCTCAGCAGCTTTGCCATGAGGTAGCCCGCTGCTCAGCATCCTTCATGCCTCACACCTGAGTCCCTTGCTTTCTGTGACATCACAGTCTCTTTTCAGTCACTAAAGAATCTCAAGGATGATGTGAGCAGTTTGAATTAATGGGCACAGTTTCAGATTTTTAAGATAAAAGATTCTGGATACAAACTGTGATGGCTATACACTAATATAAACAAACTTCAATTGTTTAAATGTTAAATTGTATGTTACATATATTTTACCACAATTTTAAAAAGAAAAAAAAAATCTAGCCAGGCAGTGATGGAACCTGCCTTTAATCCCAGCACTCAGGAGGCAGAGGCAGGTGGATCTCAGTGAGTTTGAGGCCAGCCTGGTCTACAGAAGACAGCTAGGACTACAAGAGAAATCCTGTCTTGAAGAAACAAAAACAAACAAAAAACAAGGAACTCTCAAGCTGCTCCTACCCAGATCAGAAGATACCTTCTGTAGCCACAACTGCCAAGGGCTTACAGTGAGACCCCACAGGAGCACAGATGGGGAGCCTCAGGGATTCAACAATTCCCCTAGACCAGTAGAGCCTCTCTGGTAAGGTACAGGAGTGAGGATTGCCCACTGCCAGGCCGCCCTTCTTAGAAGCCCCACAAGTCCCCACCCCATACTCAACTGCCACACCTCTAGCTGCCCAGCGGCTATAATAGCACACATATCTGTAGCACTAACACACAGGTCAAGGGCCCTTCCCCAACCCCCTCCTCTGCTTCCTCTAGAAAACCTCTTAGTCTCTACTTCCTGGGCTCAAGTCATCCTCCTGCCTCAGCCTCCCAAGCAGCTGGGACTACAGGTAGCCCACCAGCATGCTCAACTTCACAAAGTCCTTCAACAGTGATAGGCAACCTTGAGAACCCTAACCATGCTCCCCCCCCCCCCCCGCTTACCTCGTTTTAGTCTTTCCATGGCGCTCTTGCTCCCCGCATACGTGGGTCTGATCTCTTTCCCCAGCTCTTCAATGATGGCGAGCAGCTCTGCATATTTACTCTGAGGCACCTGGCTATTTCCAGTTCCCTAGGACCAGAAAACAAGGCTTTAGATGGACTGACCCACCCCAGTGGCCAAGCGTGGGTGGAGGGAAAGTGACCTAGCCTTGGGCTCCCAGGGCTGCCCCAGCTGGAGCATGTCCCATCCAGAAAACCATTTTACTACGCACACAAGAAAAAAAGATCTGGCTGCTCCTGGCAATCAAGCATCCACAATGAGTGGGAGACAGAGATTACCACTGAAGGACCTCAATAATCGCTAAGGACCCAGAATGGGGCATCCTCCCCACAGACAGCCTTTGTCTCCAGACTGTGGCCCAGGCAAGCACCCAGATCAGTGAGGGCCCTGGCTCTGGCCTCTCCTCCTGCCGCAGATGGACCATGGTAGCCAGCTCTCTGTCCAGGGCTGTGGCCTGTTCTTCTCGCCTCTGCTGCCTCCACTCCCAAGCCTGGCCACCCAGCCTGCAGGCCAGGCCTTGGAGCGCGGCCTCCTGGCACATCCGTCTCCTGGCCTCCCTCTTCTCCCAGCGCCGGCGTCGCATGGCCAGGGCATTGCGCTGCCGCTCCAAGCTACGCCTCAGCCCATCCTCCCTCCGCCTCCGCTTCTTCAGCCTGTCCCTCTCCCGGGCCCGGGCCTCCTTCTCCTCTTGGGATAGGATAGGCTGTCGGGGCATGGCCAGAGGTTGTACACAACCTCCTTAGCCAAGGAGAGACCTCCATGGCAACCCCGGAACACTAGCTGGGGTATGACCCACAGAAAGAACTTTCCTGTTGGCAACCACGGTTGCAAAAACACATTTTTATGCATAGCATGTCTCGATTCCACCTGAAGATACAGTAGCAGCTAGTTGACTCCTGGCATGATTGATAAGAGATTTAAGCCTCCAAAGAGGGTCATGGTCTCATAGAGGATAGAACCAGTTATAAACCAAGCAGATGTCTTGGGACCACACTCATCACCAGCTCCAAATATGCTATTCCCAACTCCTCTCACAGCATAGAGGTCCAATACTAGCTGAACCTTACTTGCCTAGGAAACAAGCAAAGCAACCCAGAGACATGCACCTGGTGGCTTGAGCAGCTCAGTGACCACTGATCTTTTCCTGTGTTCCCCCCACCCCGCATATCCCCCTGAAACAGTCCAGCCACCCTGAATTCTAATACATCAAGTGAAAATTGGGAACCAAGTCCCAGCCAGAGCTAAGGAAACACAGGAGAACATGGAGACTGCTGTGATCCACCTTTGCCCCTCAATCCCTCCTACCAGCAGCTGTCCTCAACCCCTTAAGTGTTCTGGCTGCCCTCAGGGCCCTCCCACCACCTAAACTACCATACCTGGGTGTAGCCTAGTGATGGTGGCCCATAGTCACTCAGCAGCTGGCGATATTGGGAAGATGTCGCCATGCTAGTAGAAGGCGAGTGGACGCTTCCTGCAGCAAAGAGGAGGGAGAAGTTAGAGATTCCCCAGCCTCAGATAGCTGTACCAAAGAGCACTGGGTACTGCAACATTCCCCCACCCGGGCCCTCACCTGTGAACTTAGATTTACAGGAGAAACCTCAGCTCAAGTGCTAATGGTCACAGTCCACACACCTAGTACCTCAAAAGCCCTCCCCAGCCCATGCACATGACTCCAAAGGAGAGACCACTATCCAAGCTGAAGCTGACAGCTGTGTCCAGGTTAATCTTTGCTGACCACATCCCAGTTCCCACTCACTAGAGGCTGAGAACCAGAGCTACATCGCATGACTGGCAACTACCAAGGCTGGTCTAACCAGTGCTAGAGTTTCTTAAACATAACCACCTCTGTATTCCTATGCCCCACCTCTACAGGACAAATACAGCAAGGAAGATTCGAAAAGGCCTCAAAGCCCAGAACCCAAGGGTGATAGGTGCCTTGCATACACACAAAGCAGGGTCTGAAGAGCAGCCTTTGTGCCTCAGACAAGTCCCTCAACCCCTCTGGGCTTCTCATCCCCTCTCCAAAGAAAGGAAGAACCCCCAAATGTCTATGCAACACACACACACACACACACACACACACACACACACACCACTCTGCACTCCAAAAAGAGGGGCATAAGGCCCCATGTATGGAATGCAGCACTTGAGAACACCATCCAGGTGCAGCAGCCAGAACAAAGCAGGGCCCAGAGCCCAGCACAGAGTGTCATCCCCTGACTGTGGAATGAGGAGTCCCCTGGCTGGAGCGTGCAGACCCATAATGGCAACCAAGTGGCCATTAGGCGGGTAAAGGATGTCTTTTGAATTACAAGCAGCAGTAACCATGGAGAATTTACCTAGTCCTCCTCGCAGCTGCCCGACCACCGCCCCCAAAGCCAAACTGTCTCTCACGCACACGCACACAGCAGGCTCTGCAGACTTGGCCCCAGGGATGGACAGCTGGTGCCAGGCTGGCCAAGTCACCAGCTGCTCACTTGGTGTGGGCGAGGGGAGGGGCAGGAGGAAGCTCAGGAGCTGGGTTTGCTGGAGCTGGGAGGAGCAGTGAAGCCCAGGGCCTGGCTGCAGGGTGAGCCACACTGAATGGGAAGTGGTAAGCAGCTGGCAACACCAACACCTGTCTCCATCCACAGGCAGGGAGAAGCCCTGGAAGGGTCTTCCTGGGTATACAGTACACACCCACCTTCAGGCACCAAGCATGGATGTGGTCCCTGACCAAAGCACACTAGGGATGTGCCACCCAACTTGAGCAGCCCCCTAGCTTCCCCACCACCATGGCCGAATTACATTTCCCCAGAGATGGCCGCTTTACAGGCTTAGAGGTGAGTTCCATACCTGCCCACTACAGGCTGTCAAGCCCTTCCCAGGCTCCGAAGGACTGGGGAGGGCATGGTAAGAGGGTTCCCGCACCACATACAGGTAGGCTGGTCATCCTTGAAGTGCCAGGAGCACCTTGCGTGCTTCCCCAAGCTTTTCGCTGTTTGTCACCTCCCAGGCACAGCTTCTCTCCTGGACTCAGGGGTCTGTCCAGCACTACCACGCCTGGCTGTGGGAGCTCTGTCAAGGCCCTTGCTGGCCTCAGTTTCCCCGCCTTTGAGAAACTCCAATAGAGGAGTTATCCTACATTCCAATGACACTGGGGATGGGATTAGGGGTTGGGGTAGAGGAGGAGTGAGAAATCCCCCACACGGGTGGAGGAACTCAGGCCATACCTCAGAGTTTGCTCTCCCACCACCCTGGAGGACTGGTGATAACCCTGTCAAAGCCAGCCCCATATTCAGGGTTGGGGAAGGTAACAGCCTCCCCCCCCCCCAGTCGTGGTGGAAGGGTCCTCCGCATCACTCAAGCCCTCTCCTTCCCTAAGACACTGGCACCTGGGCTGAGGGAGGCCAGGGAGGCGGCTCCACGTCAGCACTGCCGGTGTGGAGCATCTCAGACAATGAGCGCAGTGTGCAGAGAGCCGGGAGGGCTTGGCAGAGGCCAGGAAGCTCCTGGGGCCAGGCGAAGCTCCCCGCCCCCACGCCAGACAAAGAGCGGCCTGGGCCTGGGGAGCTGGCGGCCTTCCCGCCACTTGGGGCGCCTGGGGGGGGGCTCTAGGGCGGGGGAGGCGGGGGCTTTGTCTAACTCCGATACTGCCACCGCCGGCCAGGCCGCAGCTTGGCAACTCAGTGAGCAGGAGGCAGGGCTGGAGGGCGTGAGGGATGATGACAGGGAAGGCGGAGGAGACTCTGTGAGAGTCCATCTTGGATGCAGATGGCAGGGGAGAGCAGGGCTGTCTGCAAAGTAATACTGGCAGGCAGGCAGCCCCACCAAAATGCTGGGCACCTGAAGACCCCGCTCCGCCTCCTGGCATTCCCCATTAGGAAAAGAACTTGAGCTGAACACAGGTGTCAGCAAGCCCAGAACAGGGCTTCTGAGTCCCAGGGGCTGTCTGCCACTGTCACCCACAAGCCCAAAAGGCCCCAGTGTAAGGACCCTGGGGCAACTATCCCAGATCAAGCCATGTCAATGGATTCCCACAGCCTGGCCATGCAACCACTAACCTTCCATCCCAGGCACTGACCAAGAAGGATGGGAGACAAAAATCCTACCTGCCAACAAAGCCTGTCACCCAAAGGGGTGACACCATCTGGGGTGGTACAGTGGCTACATGCTTTTGGGGGCTCTGTGCCCACGTGTTTCAACTCTCCCAAGCTAGCACCCTAAATCTCAACCTTTTCCAAATCCCAAGGAGCAGACAGTGTCTAAGAAGTTTAAAAGCACATGTCCAGGGCTTTTCGAGGTCCTCTGGGGGATTTTTGGAGTTCTGGAATCAACATTTCAACGCAAGGACAGCCCGCCCCCCCACCCCAAGTTGGAAGTGCCAACATGGGTTCGACTCCCAGCAACCATAACCAACTCGGACCCCAACTCCCCCGAAGGTCTTAGCTCTCCTGGTACCCTGCTATTACGAGCCTGTTATTTTGTTTTGTTTTGTTTTGTTTTTTTTAGAGGGGTCTGTTCACAGCCAAGTGGCTAAGGGGTGTACTGGCGAGAACACAAAGCCGGTCACCTTTGAATGCCACGGTTTCACACCCCTCTCCTGGGTTACCTCGGGGTTCGGGGCTAGCCCCTGGGCACAGCGGAAAGCTGCCTAAGAACTTTGCAGGAGTTTCCCGGTGGCGTCCAGCCCCAGCGGGGAAGGGAGAGCCGGTCCCCCGGGCTTCTGCAGCGCGGCCCTTTGGGCGTGTACCCACGTGGGGACTCAGCAATGGAGACCCGCGGGACCCAGCACGCCGCCCGCAGGGCCCACGAGGCCCCGCCAAGCCAAGTTCTTCGCAGGGACCTCCCGAGGGCTTGAGAGCTGGGGGAGCCAGGAGCCGCTCCCACCCCCAGGCCGCGGCCCCTGCACGCCCGCCGCCCGCGACCCCGGCCAGGCTTCCTCCCGGCCCTCGGCCATGCGGCCCGGCCCTGGCCTGTCCCGCTCCACAGACCCTCGGCGCCCCGCGCCTCGCTCCCCGCGCAGCCCGGCCGCTCCCGCCTCCCGCCGGCAGGGGCCCTCGCCGAGCCGCCCAAAAATCCTAAGGAAAGGAAAAAAAAAGAGCTGAGGCGAAAGCCTTCTTCGCCCGGCCGCCCGCGCCCTCGCTTCCCCGCCATCCCTAGCCGCTCGGCCGCTCGCACCCGGGCCCGGGCCGCAGCCCCGCCGAGCTCCAGGCGCACCGCGAACTTTGGCGGCGCGGGCGGCGGAATCATGGCGGCGGGGCGGCTGAGGCGGCGGCGGCGTCCGCGCTGCCCCGGCCCGGGACATCCCCACCACCGCCGCCACCCTCGGCCAGCTCGCCGCCTCAGGCACCGCGCGACTCGGGGAGCCCCGGGCCGAGGCCGGCAGCGCGAGCCCCCAACTTGGCGGCACTTGCGGCGCGCGCGGCCCGCGCTCACTCACCGGCGTTGAGGGCGGCGGCGGGCATGTGCGCGGTCAAGTTCGGCTTGTACGACATCCCCGCGGGCGGCGGGCGCGCCGGGCAGAGCCGGGCCAGGCCGCGAGCGCGGCGGCGGCGGCGAGGCCGAGGCCGAGGCCCGGGCCGGGCGGCCCCACGTCCCCGCGCCCGTCCGAGCGCCCACTGGGCGCCCGCGCACTTTTTGTTGTCGCCGGCTCGGGCCGCGCCGGCAAATATGGCCGTCCCTCACCCTGCCGCCGCCGCAGTATATCACCCATACATCGGGCGCGCGGCGCAGGGGCGGCCGCAAACTTTGAGCCGAGCCGGTGCTGGGCCCGGACCGGACCGGGAGGGGGCGGCGGGCGTCGAGGGGCGGCTCCTCCCGCGGCCGCGCCCCGCGCAGCGCCGCCGCCCGCAACTTGCCAAAGTTTGGGGGGCTGCGGTCCCCGCGGCGCCCCCGCCGCGCCCCGGCCTCCCGCGCGCCGCTCATTGGCCCGCTCCTTCCTCTTTCTTAAACAGCCAGGCAGGGTGGAAGAAGTACTTTTTTTTCCTGAGTCTCTTGACTGTGGGGGCAGGGATGGAAAATTACCTGGAGAAAATGGTGGCGATTGGGTTTTTTTGTTGTTGTTTTGGGGTGGTTTTTCTTTTCTTTTCTTTTTTTTTAATGCACGTAGATCATTCCAGATGCCCACGTCTGGCTCTGTCCCAGAATTAGAATAACCCATTCTTGACATTTATTTCGGAAGAAAAAAAAAAAAAATGTCATGTCTCTGCCTGGATTAAGTGGGCTTTTTTTTTTTTTTTTAACCCTTTGGGAACCCAAGAATCCTTTGAGACTGACAAAAGCTGGATGCAGAGACGCCTCCTCCTCCAGCAAATTCGCCCTCGCAGCATCCACAGCATTTGGCGCAAGAACTCTTTGGAATTTTTCAAGGGAGCACCTACTGTGTGTCAGTCACGGTTCTAGACGCAAGAAAGAACTTGGCAAAGTTTCGACTCCCCGGAGTTTACACTCCATTTTTTAGACACCCCCCCTTCCCCGCCGCACCCCATACACACTCCCACCCATCCTAGGAACTGACTGAAACGTCATCACCAAACGTATTTGGGATTTGATGAATAACCTTCCGAAGGTACTATATTTTGGAGTTCTGCCTGAATAGTAATGCTCATCAAATTACATAAAACGCCCACCCTTTTCTGTTGTTTTTAATCGCCATGGTTTTCAGGTTGGTTGGGTTTTTTGTTTTTTGGGTTTTTTTTTTTTTTTAATTAGTCATATTTAGACATGATCTGTGAATCTGGTGACAACGGCGTCAGATTCTCCACTAGACAAAAAAAAGGGACGACCATCAGGGTCTTACCCTTCCTTTCCCTTTGGGACTAAAGGTGCAGGAGAGGGGACCGCCTCTTCCCCCCACACACCCCGCTCCACTAAGCACCCCTGCCAGCATCCTCAGGCTTGCTCTGGCAAATGCTTCTTGGTGACATTTTATCTTATAAAGAAATGAATGCTCCCCATTCTACAATGGCTGATATATGGCGAGCCACATATATACTTTTAGCGTTTTAGTAGTCAATTTTTGAAAGCAGAACGTGGCATAAAATTAATTGCAGCAATGTATTTAAAAGCAATTGGATCCCAAACAGAACAATTTCAATTCATAATGAATGAATACACAGAAATTGATCAATAAGATCCTTGACTCTTTGGGGTTTTTTGTTTTGTTTTTTTGTTTGTTTGTTTGTTTTGTTTTTTGTTTTTTAAACAGGATCTCACAATGTATCCCTGGCTAGCTTAATATGTAAACTATGCTGGCCTGGAACTCACAAAGATCCACCTGTTTCTGTCTCCAGAGGGCTGGGATTAAAGGCATGAGCCACAATGCCTAGCCTGATCTGTTTTTATTTGTTATGTTGCCCTCAATAGCCTTAAATTTCTAGACTCTGGTTGTTCTCCTATTTCAAACTCCCAAGTAGTTGAAACAGCCAGCCTGTACCAAAATACCAAATATCATTTGCCTGGCTTTTTTTTTTTTTCCTTATATTTGCCTGAAACTTGAAGCAATCCCCCTGCCTCAGTCATTCTGCTCAGATTCATAATCTGGTGGTGTTGGGGACTGAGCCCAGAGCTTTACACATGCCTAACAAGTGCTCCTCCTACACTGACCTACACCATCCCAACTTAACTTGCTGTTTATTTTTAAATTTTATTTATGTATTTTACGTATTTGATGTCTTTCCTGCATGTTTGTCTGTGTGAGGGTATTGAACTCCCTGTAACTGGAGTTGCAGAGTTGGAAGTTGTCATGTGTGTGCTGGAATTGAACCCAGGTCCTCTGGAAGAGCAGATGTTCTCCAGCTCCATTGTATAACTGAAAATGACCTTGAACTTTGGGATCCTCCCATATACATCTCTGTAGTGTTGGGATTATAAATGTGTACCACCACATGGTCCTGGGGATGGAACCCAAAGCATAGGCATAATGCACATTAGACAAGCACTCTCTTGAGCCACATCCTCAGACCCCAAGTATATGTAATTTATATGTATACAAGAATATCTGTGTGTGTACCTACAAAGACCAACAGAGGACAGTGGGAGTCTTTCTTTGTTGTTTGTTTTATTGTTGTTGTTTTGTTTTTCAAGACAGGGTTTCTCTGTGGCTTTGGAGGCTGTCCTGGAACTAGCTCTTGAAGACCAGGTTGGTCTCGAACTCACAGAAATCCGCCTGCCTCTGACTCCCCTGATTACTGGGAGCCACCACCACCCAGCAAAACTTATTTTTTAAAAACTTGTTTAATGCAGTTACAGTAACAATATAATTGAAGTGCTCTATTGTCCTTTGCCCCTTCTGAAAGTATTTGATACATTACTGTCGGCCTAGCTCTACCAATGTAAGGCAAAGATGCTTGGTTTCAAACATTTTTCCCCTGCAGTATTAGCTGAAAGTTCAACAAAATGCAGGGTTTAGTAAAAGCTTATTTACATTATCGCATGTGTATTGGTGTTTTGCCTGCATTATGTTCATGTGGTGTATGTTTATCTGGAACCAGGGGGAACAAAAAAAGAGTTTTAGTTCCTTAGGAACTGGAATTACAAAAGATTCTGAACCACCATGTGGTGCTGAAAATCAAACACAAGTCCTCTGCAAGAGCAGCCAGTGCTCTTAGCTGCTGAGCCATCTCTCCAGCCCTAACCAGGTTTAAGTTTTTATGAAGTTCCATTATTTTTCCTTTAATAACTTGTGCTGCTGGAGAATCTAGCTAAGATCTCAAAGAGTTCCACATTATGTTTTCTTTTAAAGTCCTCAAAGGTTGTAATCTTACATTTTTACATTTATGTCATTCATCTATGTATCTAAATTTAACTTGTTTGTTTGTTTGGTTTGGTTTGGTTTGGTTTTTGACACAGGTTTTCTCTGTGTAAACAGCCTTACCTGTCCTGAAACTAGGTCTGAATACCAAAATCACAGAGATCCATCGGCTGCCTCTGCAGAGTGTTGGGATGAAAGGTGTGTGTGCCTCCACCACCCGACAAGTTTAACTATTTTGATGTATGGTATAAGGCAAGTTTGAGTTTGTGTGCTCCTATTACTGTATCATTTGTCCAGTAACATTTGTCAGAAAGAGTATTCTTTTCCCCACATGAGGTTTTGTTTCTGAACCCTAAATTCTATCTGGTTCATTGTTCTATGTGTTTATCCCTCTGCCAGCATCACACTATTCCAGTTTCTGTAATTATACTGTATTACAATTTGGAATCAACAAGTGTGAGTCTGGGCCTGGAGAGATGGCTTATGGGTTGAGGGCACTCCGCTCTTCCAGGGGGCCTGAGTTTAGTTCCCAGCACCTGCATCACCTGTCTCACAGCTCTTGTGTAAGATCCAGGAGTTCTAACTCCTTCTTCTAGCCTCCAAAGGCACTTGCATGCTCATAGTGCACACACAGATGCTCAGGCACACACACATCACAGAAATAAACATTTTAGGGTTTTGTTTTTAATTTTTTGTTTATTAGTGGTTTGCCTGCAAGTATGTCTGTGTGAGAGTGTCAGATGCCCTGTTGAGTTACAGACAGTTGTGAGCTGTCATGTAGATGCTGAGAATCGAACCCAGGTCTTCTGGAAAAACAACCAGTGTTCCCAACCACTGAGCCATCTCTCCAGCCCCATCTGTGAGTTGGGGTTTGCAGTCCAGGCTGGCCTCGAACTCACAGAGATCCACCTGCCTCTGTCTCCCGAAGGCTGGGACTAAAGGTGTGCACCACTATCGCCCAGCTTCTTTTTCCTCTTTGAGGAAGGGTCTCTATGTATGTATGTATGTATGTATGTATGTATGTATGTATGTATGTATGTATTTATGTATGTGTGTATGTGTGTATGTGTGTATGTGTGTATGTGTGTATGTATATGTATGTGTATATTCATGTATATGTATGTATGTGTGTCTAGGTATGTATATATGTGTGTATGTGTGTGTGTATATGTATGTATGTACATGTATGTGTGTATGTGTATGCATGTATTTATGCATCCCAAGCTCTCCTTGAACTTATGTCAGTCCTCCTGCTTTTTTTCCCTAAATGTTGAGATGATAGCACTTAGCTCAGCTATTTCATTTTATTTTGAGGCATAATTTTCATTTTAGTACAAGTTGGCTTGTATTTCTCTGGATAGCCTAGGATGGTTTCAAATTCACAATCCTCCTGCCTCAGCCTCCTGAGTGATGGATTATAAATAACTATTTACCACATCTGGCAAAGATGCCTTTCCATTTATTTCCAGCTGAATTCCTGTCATCTGAATGAGTTTTGTCCTTATTTCTAAAGGTATTTTGAACCACTAACCTTGGTGTATGTATACGCATGTGTGTACATAGGAGCACGTGGCATAGAAGCCAGGAGGGTTGGACACCCTTAGAGCTGTTGTTAGAGGCAGTTGTGAGCTGCCTGACATGGGTGCTAGGAACCGAACTCCAGTCCTCTGCAAGAGCCAGTTCCCCAGCCACTATTGTTCTGTTTTGTTTTGCTGTTGATTGTTGGTTTTGAGACAATGCCTCATTCTGTTTCCCAGGGCAACCTCAAATTCCCGACCTCAAGCCTCTTCTGAGCAGTGGGCTAGACACACAGAACCACACCCACCCAGCATTTCTCTTCTGATATAAGTGGGTCACTGTCTCCTTTTAAGAGTTATTTTTGGGCTGGGAATGGCTTAGTGGTTAAGAGCACTGGCTGCTCTTCTGAAGAACAAGTGGGATTCCCAGCACCCACATGGTGGCTCACAACCATCTGTAACTCAGGTTCCAGGGGATCTGATGCCCTCTCCTGGTCTCCATCAACTAACAGCTCCAAGTGCACTTGACTACTGAGCCATCTCTTCCCCCTTTTTCTTTTTCTTTGTTCTGAGGCAGAGTTTCTCTCTGTAACTAACTGTCCTGGAATTTGCTTATAGATCAAGCTGGCATCACATCACAGAGTTATATCTGCGTCTGCCTCCTGAGAACTGGGACTAAAGACGTGGGCCACCACAGCCCAGCAACCATTTTTTATTTTTAAGAAAGAATTTTTTTTCTAATTATCTGTATGTCTGTGAGTGGGTATGGGCACATGAGTGCAGGTGCCTGAGGAAGCTAAGAGGGTGTCAGATCCCTTTGAGGTTGACTTACAGGTAGTTGTGAGCCACCTAATATGGGTGCTGGCATGCGAACCGTGGTCCTCTGCAAGAGCAGTGAACTTAACCATCCCCGTAGA
Source organism: Cricetiscus sungorus (assembly GCA_030556225.1). Taxonomy (NCBI): domain Eukaryota; kingdom Metazoa; phylum Chordata; class Mammalia; order Rodentia; family Cricetidae; genus Cricetiscus; species Cricetiscus sungorus. Next base: position 24,793,768 of record JANBXA010000044.1, on the reverse strand, counting down.
ACTGTCTTATTTTGGGTTTAATTTCTGAAGAATTTATTATTGTGTATGTGAACCACAAGTATACCACAGCACAGGTACACAGGTGTGGATAACAGAAGCAGCTACACAGACTGGGCTCTCTCTATGTGGGTTCCGGTACTGAACCAAAAAGATATATATTGGTAATTAGTTGAACTTTAGTTACAATATACTAGCCTGGTCTTCACTTAGAACCTACACCTGCTCCATGCTTGCGAACCACATTGCCTGTCCTGAACTATTCATTTCTGGTGCATAGAAATAGAACCAGTTTTCACGAATGGGTCTTAAATGCTTCAACTTTCCCAAACTCACTTATTAGCTCTAATAGCATGTGTCTAGAATCCTTGGAGTATTCTATGTATAAGATCATGCCTGTGGCACAGGCCTTTAATCCCAGCACTCAGGAGGCAGAGGCAGGTGGATCTCTGAACTTGAGGCTACCATGATCTACAGGGAAAGTTCCAGGACAGCCAGGACTACACAGAGAAACCATGTCTGGAAAAAAGAAAAAGAAAAAAGAAAAAAGAAAATGTGCTGTGAGAATAGTTTTTACTTTTTGATGAGGGAGCAATTTGAAATAGGGTTTCTCTGTGGCGTTAGAACCTGCCCTGGAACTTCCTCTGTAGACCCGGCTGGTCTTGAACTCACAGAGATCTATCTGCCCCCCCTCCAAGTGCTGAAATTAAAGGCATGCACCACCACCTCCTGGCTCACTTCTTTTTCTTTGAGAATGTGCATCTGTGTGCCACCACAAAAGTGTAGATTCTTACCTCCCATCTATTTCAAAAAATTATTTTTAATTATTCATGTGTATTTCTATGGGGGCGGGGAGAGTATGTATACACAGATGCAGGTACTTCTAGAGGCCAGAAGAGGTCATCAGATCACCTGTGAGCCCCTTGACTGGAGTGCTAGCAACAAAACGCAGATGCTCTTGAAGAGCTGCATGTGATCTTATCCACAAGCCATTTTCACAGCCCCTCCATGGTTTTCATTTTCATCTATTGAGTGTGTGGATGGGTGCCACAGCACTCATGTAGAGCCCAGAGCTTTTTCAAATATAGTTGGACCTTACTTTTTGGAATTGCCAGCACACACGGAGGCTTACTATGAAAACTTGGCTGTCAGCTTTAGCTCTTAGAAGTTAAATTAACCTGTTTTTATTAATCTATGTTCTTCTACTCTGTACTGTATGTCTGACCTCTTAAGTGTCTCTCTGGCACCTCCTCCACTTAAATTCCTTCTCTTCCTTTCTCTCCCCAGAAACCATGCCTTTCCTCTCCATTTTATTACACCAATCACAGCAATACATCTTTACACAGTGTACAAATATTCTGCAACAGAGGAAAACTTGTGGGAGTTGGTTCTCTTCTACCATGTGGGTCCTAGGCATTGAACTCAGGTCCTAAAACTTGGCTCCAAATGCCATCTCATCTTACTGGCCCTCCTTCTACCTGGTAATGGTCTCTCCTGCTCTCTCTGTGGTGTTGCATACTGAAGGCTACCTGGTACATGAGCATCAAGTCAGTTCTCCCAGCTATGCCTCCCAGTCCATGACAGCTAGGATTACAAACTGGATCCACCACAGATTTTTTTTTATCTGGGCTCTGTGAACAGGACTCAAGTTGTCAGCCTGCATGACAGGTGCCTTTCCCAGTGAAGACACTTTGTTGATCAGTATTTTGGAAAAACATTATTTTCATTAGCTCTTAAAGTACGCTTCTCTGTGGGATATTCATATATGCTGGGCTCATCAGGTATATAATATCCCATAATCAGCCTCCATGTGCTCCCAGATAAAAAACAAGTATGACCGAGAATACCTCTGGGGGGATACCAGTTGCCTCCATTTTCTTCATTTTTAAAATGACTTGTGCCTGTCTATCTGCACGTGGGTCTGTGCATGAAGTGAGTGTGTGCGGCTGTCCAGATGCCAGAGGGCATACCTCCTGGCAGTGCAGTCCCCGGTGGTTGTGTGTGACCTGCTGTGGATGCTGGGACGACTGAGCAGTCTGTCCAGCCCCTTTCCTCCCTTCTTCCTTGTTACGAGGGTTTTCCACATCAGACCTCTGTTGTGCATCATTAGGGCTGTCCTATCATCACTTGTTAAGCAAGTGTTAATACAGCCTTGTTAAGCAGTATTTTTTCATTGCTTTAGAAGTCAGAACTCTGATCTAGGGGTTGACAGGCCAGGCCTTTTTCGAGGCTTCTGGGGAGAAACTGCCTCCTTCAGCTTCTGGTTGCTCCCAGATGTTCTTGGTTTGTGAACATGCCGCTCTGCTCTCAACTTTAGCCTTCTGTTCTATGGTTTTATGTTTTTTGAGACAGAGTTTCTCTGTGTAGCTTTGTAGACCAGGCTGGCCTCCATCTGACATAGATCAAAGGTGTTCCCCACCGCTACCCAACTTGCTTTTGTTTTTTGAGACAGGGTTTCTCTGTGTAACAGTCCTGGCTGTCCTGGAACTCACTCTATAAACCAGGCTGGCCTCAAACTGACAGAGGTCCACCTGCGCTGCCTCCTGAGTGCTGGAATTAAAGGTGTGCACCACTACCACCAGGCTCAAAATAGCTCTTCAGGAGCCCATGATGTGCTTTGACCCTGGGGCACATCTTACCTCTTACAGCATCCAATCCATAGTGAATTGGCATGCTCTTCCCTAGGGAACCTGAGAACCATTTCCCACTCCATTCCAGACTTGCCTGCCTGCAGCTCTTCATCCAGGGTGAAGGCCTCATGAGCTGCCCCTCTACAAGATGGATTTCTATGGATTCTCTGGACCCACTGCATCCAAATCAGACATATTTGCCTCTTTTTTCCCCCAATGAAAACTCGAGCTTTGAAGCTGGAGAGACGGCTCAGGTTCTCCCTGAGTTTAGTTAGCAGCACCCAGCTCACAAGGCTTGCAATCTGTAATTCCAGCTCTGGGGGACTGGATGCCCTCTCTGACCTCAGCGGGCACCTGTATTTGCATGTACATAGACACCCACATATATAAATAAAGAAAAAAAATTAAGTATCTTTGGAATAAAGAAACAGCCCAGAATTCCTATCATTTGGAACTATTCTCAGTAAAAGGCAACCTTCTAGAGCAGTTGATGCTGCCAGCCTAGCACAGGAAATAGCTAAGGGGACTTGTAGGAGAAAGGAATAACCTGTGAGAGGCAAGGCCTATTTCCAGGCTTTCTAGAACTCTGGGCAGGGCACAGCCCCAAAGGTGACTGCAGACTGACCTCTCCCTCTCCTTTTTCTTAAAGACTTACTTTTAGGTGTACGGTGTGTGTCTGGGTGGCCACCACATACAGTACAGGTACTCAGAGGCCACAGGCATTGGATGTCTTGAAGCTGGAGTACAGGCAGCTGTAAGCCTCCAGATGTGAGTGCTGTGAACCCATCTCAGGTCCTCTGGAAGAGCAGCCATTACTCCTAGCTGGAGTGTCTCTCCACCCCCTGCAGTACTTTCTGACTCCAAGTTCACAGTGGAATTTCCTGACTCCCTACAGCTAATTATCCTACTGTGGGTTTCTCCTATGGCTCACACATTATAGGTGACCAGGGTTCAGATAGAGCATTTCTGTGTCATATCAAAACCTACCACCCAGAGAAGCTACTCCAGAAAGTGAAATGTCAGCATGGTCAGGGGGACAAGGGTTTGGTGACAGGAGCCTGAAGTTCTCAACTGCTGTCATCTATCATGAATAAGGGCTGCAGGATGACTCCATGGAAAAAGCATTTGTCTGCAAGGCCAAGGGCCAGTGTTTGAATTCCCAGGATCCAAGAAAAAAAAATGCTGTGTGGGTATGACAACTCACCTGTAATCCTAGCACATGGGAAGAGGGGATCTCAGGGCCAGCTGGGTTTAGTGAGGGACCCTCCATACTTACATAGGTGGGGAGCAATGGAAAGACACCCATTGTCAACTTCTGACTTCCATAAAACCCACCATGTGTCCACAGGCAAATACATACATACACACACACACACACACACACACACACACACACACACACACACACACACCCCTACCTCTCCCAACCAATCAAAAAAATAAATTCAATATTCAAGGCTAACTGGACTCACCTAACCATCTTGATTCTTGATGTGAAATTTAACACAACTCCCTAACTCAGTGGCCTTTTTGGGGCCAATGGTGGGCTCACTTCTAACCCAGAGAGCACTCACCACCCAGAGTGGGCAGCTTTCAGAGAATTGGACTCTAAAAATAAGTATTTTGCACAGTTCTTTTAGCTTCTTTCTCTCCATAAAGGCCTCCACAGATGGCTTCTTTACATCATGCTCTCAAATGACTAGCTGATAAATATTCATACTTATGGAAATTGTATTGTACATATTCCAACCTTCAGCAGAGCTAACATTTGTTTTATTTTGTCTCTCAGGGTGGTGCCCTTTGTTCAGAAGGCTTGTTCTCTGTGAATGCACACTAAGTGCTTGCATACACACACATAACCATACACATCCTTGCTCCTTCATGATTAATTTTTCAGGGCAACGGTTCACAAGCAAGGGTGATCTTGTCCCTCAGAGGACATCTGGCAATGTCTATAGACATTCTGGGATTTCACAGCTGGGGATGAAGATGCGTGTCACTCCTGTGACATGGCCAGTGCAGGCCAGGCATGCTGATGAACATCCCACAATCCCCATAATCTCCTTGGCCACCATCACCAAGAATGACCAGAGTCAGCAACCGTACCCAGGCCAGGGCAACTACAGTGAAGCTGAAAGTAGATGTACACACGCGCGTGCGCGCACGCGCGCACACCCACACCCACACCCACGCGCGCGCACACACACACACACACACACACACGCACACACGCGCGCACACACACACACAAATGCTAAAACCAATAGTCAAAGTAAACAAACTGGGGAAAAAACCACACAAAAAATGGACAATGTTCTATATGAAGACTTTAATAAAAGTTCAACTAATTACCATTATAAACCTTTTTGGTGGTATTCAGGATTGAACCCAGAGCTTCAAGTATGCTAAGCAAGCACTCAACCACTGAGTGAGACACCCAGTTTTGTTTTTTTCTTCTGTAGCCCAGACTAAATTCCAACTGGAGATCCTCCTGTTTTGACCTCCCAAAGGTGGAAATCACGTAAGCAATTAGAAATGGAGCTCAAGGTGACTCTTACTAGTATTTGAAGAAACACTCCCAAGTAATCAAGCTATCAATCTCTGCAGCTTGGAAGAACACCTCGATGGGGAAGCAGTACAGAGAAAGCCATGCCATTTAGCCAAATGGTGTAGAGGAGCTTTTGAAAAACAGTGAAGCTGAAAGTACCCGGGAAACATGCTTATATGATAAAAGGGTGTGTGTGTGTGGGGGGGGGCGTTTGATTTCCTAAGCAGAGCAGAGCAAGCAGCTCTGCAAAGTAACTGGGCTGGGAGGCAAGAATCCTGGGACAATTATTCCTCCTACCTTTTTGGCATGAATTAAGGCATCAAATCTATTAGCTACATAAAAAAAAATGTCTTTCTTATTGTATGATGGATGTGGTCACATGCATACCAGGTCTATACATGTGAACATAGTAGGCTCTCTCCACTTTTTCATAGGTTCAGGAATTGAACTCAGGTTGTCAAGGTTGTTTGGCAGTCACTTTTATTTGTGGGACCATCTCACCAGCCCCAGTTTTTTTTCAAAGGTTTACTTTATGATGGGCAGTGGTGGTGCAGGATTTTAATACCAGCACTCACAGGCAGGTGGATCCCTGTGAGTTTGAGGCCAGCCTGGTCTATAGAACAAGTTCCAGGACAGATAGGACTAGACAGCAAAACCCTATCTCAAAAAAACAAAACCAAAAAAAAAAAACAAAAAAAACGTTTTTACATGTATGTTTGCTTGCATGTGTAAGTGCACCAGTAAACACCTGGTGGCCTCAGGTCAGAAGAGGGAATTAGGTCCCTGGCACAGAAGTTACAGATGGTTGTGAGCCATCATGTGGGTGCTGGGAACTAGTGTTCTTGGCCTTGATCAATCTCTCCAGCATTATTTTAAACTGTTTAAACACATGAGACTGATGTATATGTAGACATCAGGGGATGAGTTTCTGGGGATTCAGTAGCATGCATTTTACCCAATGAGCCATCCTCGGCTTTACTAAGAACAGTCTCATTAGCAGCCCTCAGTGGCTTGAACTAGCTATGTAGACCACACTAAGAATTGAGCCTGAGTCCTCTGAAGAGCAGCTAGTGCTCTTAACCCATGAGCCATCTCCCCAGCCCCCAAAACAAAAACCAAACTACCCTTGGCCTTGTTTCTCCTCTCTATTCTCTTGTCAGAAGTGATGAATGGTAGAATTCAGTCCTGGCACCTGAACATTTGACTCAAGTAGAACCATGTAGGTCTCTGAGCTCTGTGCCTACCTCATCTGTGAGCCAAGGTGTGGAACTTGAACCTTAAGACGCTAAGATGGGTAACATACAGATAGGTACACACACACACACAGAGCACAAGTGACCTACTGGTCCTGTGTAACCAGACACTAATGCTTGTGAGGTCTTTCCTGGTTAGAGGAGACTCCTGGGCTAATGCACTCATGTGTGTGACTCCCAGTCCCTTTTATTCTATGTGCCAGTGTCCCACTCAGCTCTCTCATGATTGCTCACTGGTGAGTCACCTCTTTCAAGGACCCTTGGTGGCTAGTCCTGTGAGGTTCCCATAATCCCCACAAAGTCTTACCTGCAAACTTTCCCTACTGGGAAATTAACTGCCCATAAGCAACCCCAAACTGTGAACAGCAGAGTCCCAAACCTAGAATACCCCAACTGTTAATTAAATATTTTCTATGTAGTATTAAGAGTACCAAATCCATATAGCTCCTGAAGAGATCTTCATCCCTTATGAGCAGAAGGTTCACCTGAAATCTAGTCTTGGCCATGTAAACAATATAGAAAGCACTGAACCACTGGCTATCACCCTCAATTCCCCATTCAGTGTTTCACTGTCTCTATTCCTTGTTTAGACTCAGACAGAAGGGCTCTGCTCTGGGGTGCATTCTAACCAGAGCTCTGAAGCCCCAACCTCTTGTGGTTGCTGTCTGCCTTATGCCTTTGCAGTCAATGTCAACTACTTTGTTTTATGTCTATTTTGCTGTGTGTCTGTGTGTCCAGTACCACATGTACAAAGGTCTAAGATAACCTTGAGAGCCCTAGTCTACTTCACAGTGCCCTCAGTGCTAATGAAGTTCAAGGCCTTGCTTGCACCCACTAGGCAAATATTCTATCAAACACCAGGCTATGCCTACCCAGACCTCCAGAACCCTGCAAAGTACCAACATAAAAACTTCAACCTTTGCCAAAGGACAAGACTTTTGAGGTGAGGAAGGTTAATGACACAGGGTGACAGATGCCATAAAACCACATCACAACACCAGAATGAAAAGGATATTTAACTGTTTAATTTTATTTAAGAATTTTACAAAACAGAAAACAAAATCCAAACAAAAATGAAAAACAAAACCACAACCAAAACCTAAATACAAAGTACTTTCACTGTGAAGACTGAGTGTTTCTACTTGAAGGTGAATGAACCCTGCTCAGTGAAGCCGACACACTTGTATTGCAAGAGACTGGATCTGAGAGTTACATAGCAAAATGACGGCAGCACTGGGTCTGGACACTCGGCAGCAGGTTCTTGGGAGAGGCTGAAGGCAGCATGTGGCATCGTGGGAACAGCATGTAGCCTTCCTTCAGATGGACACTCCTGTGCAGAGCAGCAATACAAAGAGCACTGAGGAAACCAGAAGCCACCAGAGTTCACACGAGACTCTGTTTCAGTTCTTCGGACTCCTTCAGATGTTCTCAGGTGCACCGTGTCAGATGAGGAAGACAAGTTCCTACATAGAAAATACCCTCTGCGCAAGGAGGTAGAACCTGGCACAAGTTTTATTGCAGAGACACAGTACACCTCTCCCACCCCTCATGGTTGATGATAAAGTGGTTATTGAAAAAAGTAATAGTTTGCAAATTCAATAAGAAGTGTGAAGAGGGTGATTTTTTTTTTTTTTTTTAGTGGTAAGGCTGCACTGTGCTATGTTAAGAAATATTTAGAAAGTCCCCTCAGTCCCATAAAATAAAGCCAGAAGAGCAGCTCATGTTCCTTTACCTTCTTCAGTGTCACAGTCACTGCTATGGCAACAAGGTCCTCCCCATCTATCCACACAGGCTCACAAGGCCCTTGGGGTGGGGTCTGGGTTAGAGGGCCAGAAGATTCGAAAGGTCAGACTAACACTTCCCAAGGGACTTACATGCTGTTATTTTTCAGCCCCAAGGCAGCCTGAAGTGCAAAAAAAAAAAAAAAACCAAAACATAGCCGCCACTTCCTCTCTCTCCACACTAAATGGTGTATCACACCGTTAACAGTTTGCTGTATAACTCCTGACCTATCTGTGCCATGCTAATCCCTATAGATGCTGGCTGCTGCTGCAGGACAAGGGCCAACTATGTCTCAGGCACCAGAGGAAGGGAGATGGGTGGGAGAGAATTCCTGCTGGAGCAATCTGTGACAGACCTTCAATCATGGTTCCAAAGATTCAACCAAATAGGCAATTTTCATAGTGTCATCAAGTCTACCAAGCTGAGTGTTCACTAAATTCTTTCCTGAGAATTACAGAGGACATTTTCTAAGGGTACAAAGGCTTGCAAATAAAACTCCACTCCTGTGCCCTAGGTGAGGGTCAGCACCATCTCCATAGCCTCACCGGGCCTTCAGCACCAGCATCAATCCTCCAGAACTCTGCTTACAGCTTATCTCATCAGGAATGAGACCCTAACAATGACCTGCTTTGTGCGCTAAAGGTTGTGGCAGCTTCTACAGTAAACTAGAATGGATGAAAATTGTTTATACGGTCATCTGTCACATACTAAGAAATATTTGTGACCACTTATTATAATCAGATTACTGGTGTCATAAAGTAATCTGATGTCACCTGTGGGGTCACAGAAATCCAACTTCTTATACACAGGAAGCCTGCAGCCAGGCCACAAGCCAATGAACTCTCTGCAAGGTCTTCCTGTCAGGCAGGTGGCAGGGACTGAGGGACTGCAGCAGGCTTCAATAAAGGCTGCAGGCACACTGAAGGTCTTAAAGGAGCTCGAGGGAAGTCTAGAGAAACTTTTCCTGAAATATGAAAGCATCAGGCTCACTATAGCTTTCGGAGAACAAAGATGAGCACAACCAGTCATGTGGTTACAGAGTCAGGAGCGGGGCTCAGGTGCAACCCAAGACAGCACAGCTAGGTTGTGGGCAATATGGGCACAATGACTCCTACAACCAGGATGCAAAGATGAACTCTAACACAACTACTGACTCACCTAAGAAGCTTTCCACAGTTTCCTAAGTTTAAAATAACGAACTATAAGATGCCCCATATGGAAGTCCAGAAAAGAATAAATAGGAGGGAAGGGGGGGGGCACAAGAACAAGTAAATGGGATTCTGATTTACAAGATTTACACTTGAAATGTAGAACTCACACTTCCCTATACACTCATTATGTACATATATAAGTACAGCATACAACAGAGTGGGCACTCTTGCTTTAGATAGCTAGCCTTGTTGAGAGATTTTCTTGTGAATGGTTTCTGTTTGATCAGCCACATCCATGACATGGAATTCTTGGCTCATTTGAGCACAGTGTGCCAAAGCACCTATGTGGGGTGTGTGCGTATGTATGTGCACATTATTCATCAGAGTCCACACACATTGGAACTGGAAGGACATTTAACAAACACACCATCACAGTATTTCTTTTGTCATGGGTATTCCTCAACTAACTAAAGATTCACTGTGTGGATGCTGGTCCAAGAACGCCATTCCTAGCAAGTGCCAGTGCCCATAAAGGTCCCTCCATAAAACCAGGGTCCCTGGGTAAGGTCTCATAGGATGAGAATGTCTCCGCCTGCATTCAAGTGAGCCACAGCGGCCCCTGGGCTAATATGGGAGTGGAGGACAGGAAGTCCTCCTTCCCCTTCGCTGGTTTCTCACAAGTTGTTCTAATATCATGGCATGGAGATCAGCAAATAAATGTCCGAAAGGCTACAGCCAAAACTCCTCTGGAGTTTGGTAATCTAGAACTTGCCTTTCCATAGATAGAGCAAATTACAAGGTTTATTGTTGCAACTCAAAAAGGCTCTTAAGTGCTGAGTAAGAATAAATACACATATGTACACACCTACAGCTACTACAGTGCTTTGGATACAAGTTCTTGCTAATCTATACATATAGGAAAAAGCAAACACTCAGAGCAGATCTGCAATTTAGTAGAAAAGAAAAAAACTGCTTAACCTGCCTAGCTTTCTGATAACTTGTGTTTACACAAACACTTTTAATACTTCTCTGACTCTGCACCACTGACAGCTCTGACTTGACCACAAAGAAGGCAAGCCTGTGGCACAGAGGTTGCTAGAAGAGGGAGACATGACCTCCCTAGCAAGCATACCTGAGCAGCATGGGATTTGGGAGTGATTCAGCACAATCGGGACTGTAAACTCTGAAAACATTGATGGGACCAACAATAGGATCTGCTGCTCAGAGATGTATTGCTTAAGTGGGAGAAAAGGCATCACAGAGGCCAAGGACTTATGGTGGGTAGAGTTACGTAACACCCCTGGATGCAGACGTGGGAGAATGGAACTACTTTATGTGACAGTGGCTGAGAAGACTTGGATTGTGACGCAAGAAAGGCTTGGATGCTGGAGCTTTCCTGGTGACTGACATGATTTTTGTAGGGCACAGTACAGACAGCACATGCTCCCCTCCAGAGGGATTGGCATCAACCCAGGTGTCACACACACTGAAGTGGGCAAAGGTGACTCAGTTTCTGTTCTCCTACAACCCTTGCCTTTTCAAGTCTGCTTTGAAAGGGCCTTCAGATGCTTAGTATTTGTGGGCCTTTTCTTACTAAACAACAAAAATGATGAACAGAACTCAAACAGACCCCTAACCAAGACTAGGCTACTCCAAGAGTACATGTCACAGCGTCATCAGTAAGCGAGTGAGGTGTTCACTAACCACATGTTAGAGAAATCCTCTAGGTGGCGTTTTAAAAGCATAAGAAAAGCCAGGACGCACCAGAACAGACATCTGCACATGTTAACGGTTTAGAACACAGCAACTTTCCCATCCTCTGTGATTTGGTCTCACGGAGAAAGTGAGTTAAGCCAAGGCCTTGTTTAGACCTTTTTCTTAACATGCCAAAGGAAGATAATGGTCCACTAGTTCAAAAACAAAAGCTCTGAGGTTTTGTGAAGGGAGATACAATTCTATTCTCAGTGGCCAACCAGACCTAGGCCACAAAGGGATACTGCTTGATGCTCATGAAATCACTGCCTGAGATACACAGAATGAGGATAAAAGTTGCATCCACTGGGCAAAATGTGCCCAAGAACAAAAACCATTCTCCACTTGTTCTTTGAGGCACTAAGAATAAATAAATCTGGAACAATATTACGGTAAACTTAACCAAAGAAACTCCAGAGAATGAGAGCCCCAAGTGCTCCATCAGGCTTCTGTCACTACACGCACCTCACCCAATTCTTTGAGAAGTTTAAAAAGCTACAAAGAGAACAATTCAACTTGAAAAACATTCAAAGGTACCATCATTTACCCCGTCCTTAGGATAACCTCAGATTTCAGGAAGGGGCATCAGTCAGACTCTAAGGCTACCTAAAAGGCTAAGGCCATGCAGAGTTCTACAGAGCCCTGCTACCTAGGCCTGAAGTTCCCAGTGATGGCCTAAACAAGAGTCCACTTCATTAGTACAATAACTTTTTTATTCAACATCTACAAGATTTGGTATCTTGTAGCTTTTAACCAGATTTATACAATCTCAATTTTTCAATAGTGCAACCTGTGCAAGCAAAAAAAAAAAAAAAAAAAAAAAAAAAAAGATAGAAAAAATGTGGGGGGGTGGGGAGGGGAGGCTGGGAGATAAAACAAAAAGACCAATTGTCCCCTCACTGTTTTTTATAAACATCTATTATAGGCGAAACAAAACTTACCCATGTTATAGATAAGTGTCTATTCACATTTGTACATTACCATTTTTAACAGCTGGAGATAATCTCTACAATGTCTTATAGCACATTAAACAATATTCAAGTTACTGGGTAACAGTAATAACAACAACAACAACAACAACATATAGCAGAAGCCAAGTGTTTTCTCACTGCCTAGTTTACAACTCAAGCACGGTTTCCGGTTTGAATGACCAAGCAAAATCAGATAATGAAGTAGAAAAGATTGTGTGCAAGATGAAAGCCAATTATACTTCTTCCTAAAACTATGTTCAAGTTAAGGAAAAATGTAACTAGTGAAAAGGCTCACAGCCATGTTTTTGCAGCACAAATTAGGAATACTATCAACACATTAAAATAAACTTTTAAAGAGTTTTATCACAAAAAAAAGGTATGTACTTACTACTTTTACAAGAAACCTGGGACAGGGAGGAGCGGGCAGGGCTGAGGGTTAGAAGCAACACCCAGGTATCAACACTAGAAATGCAACACCCAATGCTGTACATCTCCAATGCTTCTCTCCACACGTGACTTCTGTGGTAATCTTGATTACACATGCTTTCAAAAGACATGCACTGCCAACAAAAGCTACAAAAGAACCTGAATGCATGGCACGCAACCCTTCACTTCATGCTGCAGGAAACATTGTTAAAGTTGGAAAAGAAACCAATATATATATTCTGTATTTAGAAACTTGGAATACATGCATCTGGGGAACTCCCACAGTATTGACAAGGATGTACTGTGTTAACCCTGAGCACTGTAGAAAGAAAAAGTAAAGCCAGTTTGGGAAGTTCCAAGCATTTTCAACCAACTGTGGTCTTTTAGCATTTAACAAACTCACAGACAGACTGATACATACATACACACACACATACATCTGCTCTGCTCACCCACCCAAAGTAAAAGCGCACAGGCAGCTCCAAGGAAGCAAGAAGAAAGACATGTGTCCCCTCCACTCTGCTTGCTGTCAGCGTTGCTGCCTATTCCAGGTTTGTCCTTACCCCCCAAATTAACTAGAGAGCACAACTTTAAAAAAAAAAAAAAAAAAAAAAAAAAAACTCTTTGGAAACTGTCCCTGATTTTTATGCAAGTGGTATGCTCTCACAGCATTCAACACCACACGGAAGCTGCTGCTGTTTATGCGTTGCTCAAGTTGGTGATGCTCTGTGGGTGATGCTGCTGCCACAGCTGTTTTTGTTGGACTGCAAGCTGCTGAGACTGGTCTGAAGTTGACAGAAGGTTTACAAGAGGAGACACACAATTTGCCGGAATGATCAAACCTGTAATTAGCAAGGAGAATCTATGAAGGTGAATCCAGCAGAACGCACTGTATAGTAGTACATCTTCACAGAGGACTGCAAAGCAGTCTCCCCAGAAACCAGACAGGTGGCCAGAACTGGACTCAAGCTGTTCTTAGGAGGCTCCCAGATACCTCAATATGGAATAAGGTACAAATTTATTCTAAGATAGAGGGTGAAAATGTACATCTTAGTCATTGGCAGACATGGACATAAGAGAGGCACAGGTCCTAGCTAAGGGAATTTCAGTTCTACCCTGTGAGGAATCTGAACCCAATATAGCAGCTGAGTGTGCTTCCTTCCCATAATAGGGTTTCTTTGTGTAACAGGCCTTGTTGTCCTGGAATTTGCTCTGTAGACCAGGCTGACCTGAAACTCATAAAGATCTGCCTCTGTGGTGGGTGTGCTTCAGTCTTCCCTTTACATAAAGAAGCTGTCAGCAAGGAATGGTGTAGGAACTACCCCACTTGTGGGACACCTAGAGCCAATCACAGCATTCTGACCTAGTCTGCTGTCCTAGCCTCTCCTCTGGGCCATGGTCTGAAAGTGCACTGCCTCAGCCTGGCTGGCTGACTGCATCACCTGAGAAGGAGTAGGTCATCTCCAGAGTAGAGAGCAGCAGAAGGTAATGGTCAGGAGAAACTGAGAGCAGTGCCAGAGACAACTACTGACAGGTCACCATAAGGCTCAAGTACAAATGGCTATGGGGCTGTCTGCCTGTGATCCCAGCACCTGAGGGTCTGAAGCCATAAACCAGGCTTAACTGCTCTCAATTTTGTAGAATGGACAGCATGTTCTGATGTTCTGTGCCCACTACTAGAACAGATAGATAAATTTGCAACAAATCTAAGGTGTTAGAAGTGTATAATAAGGAAGTGAATGGGAAAAAAAAGAAGTGAATAATGATGTGGAATCTCATTCTCCCGCCCCCAACCCCCCAAAAAAAACCAAAAAAACTCACCCACAATCCGCTGTCCATCTTCAGTTCTTAGCCGCACTATCTGCATTTTCACATTTGTGCCACTGACAGAGGCCAGAACACCCTCCACTTTTGTCCAGACGCTCAGTACTGAGCCACATAACACATAGTATGTGCGGCAGCGGAGACCTATCTCACATACCAATCCTAAACTTGCTTTTTTGCAATTGCCACGCCTATGAGACACAGAAAGAGAAATATGTTTAGAAACATGCATACACATGAGTATTTCTGCAAAGCCTAGCCATACATCAAGTGGAAAATAGATGACCTTTTCCTGGGACATCCCTTGGGCTTACTAGGTTATCCTTTCCAAATCTAAGGGGTCCCAATTCTTAAGTTCAGCTATACCTGAGGATGGCCCTCCTGCACAGTTGGTTACTATCTATACACTTCTGACACTTCAATACCCTGTTTCAGTGGCAGTGCATGCTAAGAAAACCACTTGCCAGTTGATACTGTGTCAAAGAACCATTAGTGCCAACTTCAAGTCTGACTTGAAGTAAACAGAGTGCAAATACCACAAATAAATGTAAGAACTGAGGAAAAAAAGGTTACAGTGTAGTCAAAATGTTTCTGAATTCATTGACAGAGGTATCTAAGTTACCAAAGAAAAATAAACTTAATACAAGAAAAACAAAATGGGTGGGGAGGTAGCTCTTCCAGAATATGCACTAGCAGCCCAGGGACAGGTCTTGATTCCGAACTCTAAAGGGTAGAAGGGGAGAATGAATTTAATAGGAGTTGTACTCTGACTGCCACATGTATGATTTACACCAATATCATACACATCAATAACGTAATGAACTTTTGAGATTTTATTTTTACTTTTGTGTGTGGGTGTTCTGCTTGCATTATGTTGTTAGGTAAATTACACACACACATAAAAAATGTGAAGAAACATGGAAACACTAACCAGTACGCATGAGTACAGGTGTCTGCAGAAGAATTATATTGATCCAGCCAGTGTACCAGAGCGTCATCAGAGACTACCTACAAAGACAGAAAACCCCATTATAACAACTGAACACCTGACAAACCATATTCATCAGAAAGCCTAGCTTCCACTACTAGCAGAATGTAAATACCACCAGTAACTGAGGCCCCTCTTAGGGCCTCTACTAGCAGAAGCAGAGAGCTAGTTGAATATCGTTACTTCTAGAAAATTAAGGTTATATTTTTAGAAAGTATGTATGTGTAATGATGGAAAAATGGGTATTGACTATTATCTGGAAATTTGAAAGATAAAAATATACGGCATGCTCATCACAAATCAAAAGCCGATAGGAAGGACATCCCTGCACCAAACCACTGCACTTTGATCTGGGAATGGAGAGCCACATGCTCATCATGTCTCAATGGGCAGTAACATCAAAACTGCAACAGCAATATAAAAGAAAATTTGCTATTATAGTAAAATTCACCATCCTTGAATCCAGGAATTGCAGCTAACATCACATAGTACTATATGTGAGTGAGAAAATACCTTCTTATATTTCTTTTTCAGATCAGCATAAATTTCTAGTTTGAGTTGTTTCCCAGTGTTTGGTCGGTAAATTAAAAACAGTTTCTTCTTAGGGTTGACTTCTTTAACTAAGATTGCAGTTTTTTTGTTGTTTCTTATCTATTAAAAGAACAATTAAAACATATGTAAGCATTTGTTTCTATACAATTAAAAATGAGTAATAACACCACAGCAACAAATTCAGTAATTCAAAAGACAACACCAAACAAGGTGGTAGTTAGTAGTGCATGCCTTTAATCTTAGGGTTTAGGAGGTAGAAGCAGGTGGATCTCTGATAGTTCTAGGCCAGCCTGGTCTAGAGTTAGTTCCAGGGACAGCTAGGGCTGTTACACAGGAACAAACAAACAAAGACAACACCAGCTAAATGTGTAGTATGTGACCAAAAGCCCACATTAAGACTTTAACCTGAGAGGAGTCCACGTAGCTAACTCTGACTAACGATACATAAATTGACTGTCATGGCAGTCTTTACTTTTAAAAAAATTTTTATTTATTTTTTATATATTTCAATATTTACTTAACTTTATTTTATGCGTGTTGGTGTAAAGGTATCAGATCTCCTGGAACTAGAGTTATAGACAGTTACAAGCTGCCATTTGTGTGCTAGGAATTGAACCCGGGTCTGAAGAGCCAATGCTCTTAACCACTTGCTGAGCCATCATCTCTCCATCCCCCCCCCTCTTTTAAATGAATTTCTATTTTCTAATTTTTTTTAAAAGGTTGATTGATTGATTCATTCATTCCATATGCATTATGCATGACAAAAGAGGGCACCAGAACTCATTATAGATAGTTGTGAGCCACCGTGTGGTTGCTGAGATTTGAACTCAGGACCTATGGAAGAGCAGCCAGTACTCATAACCTCTGAGCCATCTCTCTAGCTACAGTTTTGTTTTGTTTTTTTGAGACCTCCAATCATGAACCAGGCTGTCCTGGAACCCAATATGCAGCCCATGTTAACTCCTATGCCTGTCTCCACAGAAGACTTCCCTATATGTGTTTATTTATTTACTTTGAGACTTAATTTTCTTTTTTTCTTTTTTTTTTTTTCTTCCAGAAAGGTTTTCTCTGTGTAGCCTTGGTTACACTGGAATCTGCTCTGTAGACCAGGTTGGCTTCAAACTTCAGAGTTCCACCTCCCTGTGTGTGCCACCCCTATTATTGCCTAGAGCCCTATTATAGCCTCCCCTATTCTCCCCCTAGAGAATGCAAAACATTCACCTCCCAACTTCATGCCTGTTGTTGCTTTTACACAGAGGCTACCCCAATGTGTGAGTGTGGGGCTGGTTATCTAGTGTGAACAACCCATCAGCTGTTCAACTCCACAAAGGAAAATCTGCCCCTTCCTCCAGTTCCTGGCTACAGGTGTAACCTTGTGAGCCCCTTCCCATCCTCTCTGTGTAGCTCTGGCTGATCTGTAACTCACTCTGTAGACCAGACTGGTCTCAAACTCACAGAAATTGGGCTATCTCTGCCTCTCAAATGCTAGGATTAAAGGCATGTGCCACCAGTGCCCAACAAGTAGAACTACTTTAACATGACAAAAACTACTAAAACAGAATGCCATCCAATTATAAGAGCAATACATTATTTCAAAAAATTGGCTACTGGAAAAGGCTGGCCAAATGTAATAGGTGATACATGCCTGTCATACTGGCACTCTAGAGACTGATGTATATATGGTCAGCCTTGATGCACAGTGATAGGATGGAGATGAGTTCCATATCTAAAACCTGAGGGCACTCAAGGAGAGAATGTGTACTACTGTTGTTTTCATTTCTAGTAACTATGTCTCTGAGGTACCAGAGACATAAACTCAGTAACAGCCAAGGTCATATAGACCTTCCTAAAATGAACACGAGGCGAACAAAACAAATAAAAGGCAGGCAGCCAAGACTCACTGGTGACTGACCAGAAAAGACCACAGGAGTAAGATGAGAGGCTCAAGGGTTATACTCTCTGTATCTGCTCAATGCTCCCATAATACAGAAATACAACTGTTTTTAAAATCAGAATGTGCAGGACGGAAAAGATGGGCCACTGGTTAAGAACACTGGAGAGAGCCCAGGTTGGTTTGCAGCACTCACATGGTGCCTCACAACTCACATGTACTCCAGTCCCTGGGGGATCTGATGCCCTTCCTGGCCTTTGTGGTTACCAAACAAAAACTCCACACATAGATGCTCATGTGTGCATACATGCTATGCATACAAAATAAAATTAAGCCTGACATGGCATGCATACCCATACACAGTAATTAATAGCTAAGGTGAGTCAGGCATGATTGTGCACTCTAGAGACAGGGGCAAGGTGATCTCTGTGAATTCAAGGCTAGTCTATGTGACAAAGTTTTCTAGGACGAGCCAGGGCAGCATACTTAAATCTGTCTCAGAAAGAAAGGAAGGAAGGAAGGAAGGAAGGAAGGAAGGAAGGAAGGAAGGAAAAAGCCATAAAAATAAGTAAAGTAAGAAACCAAGAAAAAGCATGCTTTTCCTGGTTAACACTGAAGAAAATTCAATTCTTACTTGCAATGATAAGTAAAAGCCATCATCTGGTCCTGTCAGCTCTGCCCAAATCTTGGTTGCTTCCTCCCAGGACATTCCCCTCTCCACACTAATCTATGAAAGACACAGAGAATTAAATGCAGTTCCTGTGTGGACATTGGAAAGCAACACGTATGTTGTAGACTTACTGTATATAGCTCTACGTGGCCAGAGGTTGAGTAACCTGGAGTCAGAAACTTCTTCACATCACTCTTCCTCACCTTCTCATCTCCAGAACCCAGATCTACAGAAAGAAACGGGATGTAATAATTAGGGAGATACTCTGGACCAGGAGCTGAGAGTGGAGTGTATAAAAGTGTCCCCACTCACCTAAGATTCCCATGTCATATCTTCCATTCTTCTTGGCATTCTGAACAACTGCGGTAAGAGTGTCTGCAAAATACTGAAACAACGCATTCTGCTGATGCACCTCCATGCCCAGAATTCTGTTTAAGAATTTTCCTATATTGTTATAGTCTGAAATGACAAGATTATATGAAAAATTCCATGAATTCCCATGGGAAATTAAAAATGCATCCTTTAGCTAGGCAAATCGTCAAAGTCTCACTTCCACGTCTAGTCCTCCTCCCAACTTTTCAATACAAAGAAAGGGGACTGCACTTTTGTAACCTGCCCCTTTTGACCTTTGGCCACCAGCAGTTGCAACACAAGCTCACAAGACAGTCATGAATATAATTTAGCACATAAGAATATTGGGGGTAGGAGAGATGTCGCTGCTCTTCCAAGTCCTGAGTTCAATTCCCAGCAACCACATGGTGGCTCACAACCATCTATAATGAGATTTGGTGCCCTCTTCTGGGGTGTAGGCATATGTGCAGGCAGAACACTATATACATAATAAAACCTTAAAAAAAAAAAAAAAAAAAAGAAAGAAAAGAAATGTTGGTTCACCAATATCAAAGCTTTAATTTATGTACGTTTCTTCTTCTCCAAGACAGGGTTTCTCTATGTAATAGTCTTGGCTATCCTAGGACACACTTTGTAGACCAGGTTGGTTTTGAACTCATAGAAATCCACCTGCCGGTCTCCCAGTTGTGTGTCACAACTTAGCAGTTCAAAGTTAGGGTAATGCTGGGAAACTAAGTGTGGTGTGTAAGCCTATAATCAAGCCCAGAATTGGGGAAGCTGAAACGAGATGAAGACTGCCTCAAAAAAGACTTGGAGCCAGAGACGCTTAATAGTTAAGATATATAGAGCTAGTTCCAGGACAGCTAGGGCTACACAGGGAAACCCTGTCTCAGGAGAAGAAGGAAAAAAAGAAAAAAAAAAAAAAAAAAGGGAGGGAATGACAACAAAAAACAATCTACTGAAGCCCTCGCTTCATGTACCTTACTCAGTTATTCAGATGGCTAAGGCAAAAGGTTCAGGAACTAGATTCCATACAGAGTAAGCTAAAAGTGAACTTCATAATATTTCAAAAATAAAGAGAAATACTCAAGGAAAGAGGCAGGTGGATCTCTTTGATATCTAAGACCAGTCTGATCTAGATATAGTTTCAGGACAACATAGAGAAACATAGAAAGAACCTACCTCAATAAATAAATACACCAAAAGATAGACTAGTAAATAAACAAACAAATGAGATTTTTTTTAAAAAGGAGGTTGTTGAGGCATCAGTAGGTTTAGGATAATTCAAGTTCTATTCAGAATGATTTAGGCTATTGCCAATAACTATCTGGCGGGAAAAAGTCCATGTGAATGCAAAACCAACAATATCATTGGGGTACAAAAGGACCCTGTTGGAAAGGTTTTTTGTTTTTTGTTTTTTAAGAGGGTTTCTTTGTATTGTTTTGGAGCCTGTCCTAGAACTACCTCTTTAGACCATGCTGGCCTCAAACTCAGAGATCTACCTGCCTCTGCCTCCCGAGTGCTGGGAAGTTTTTTTTTTTTTTTTTTAAAAAAAAAAAAAAAAAAAGAAGTAGCACAACATTTTTGAGTACATATATAGGAGATCATGAAATCCAAGACAGGATGAACCTGGAGATTTTTTTCTTTCCCCTATGCTCTGTCATCATTTCCTACCCTCGCTTGTCACATTCTCATGGATGCTTATATCTAACAATTACTATGAACAGAAACAGATGCTAAAAATAAATGAGCAAATAAATGAGGGCTCAAGGTAGCTCAGTGCAATAACACTTCACTAGTATAGGCTCTGGGTTCCATTCTATAATTCCAGCACTAGGGTGGCTAAAGCAAAAGCACTGCTATGAGCCTGGCAGGGTCAATCTAGGCTAGAGTGTCTGTCACAAAAACACAATATGACAGAGGCAGTTCAATGAGTCAACTGACTGAAGTGCTTGTTGCCCAAGGCTGATCAGTTGGATCACCAGAACAAGTAAAAAAATACCAGACACAGTGGCTGTAATTCAAGCAATTCCACAGTGGGAGGGGAGGCAGACACAGAAGACACTTCCAGAAACTTACAGGCCAGCTGGCTTAAGAGTAGTCAGTTCAGAAGCTGAAAAAGACTCTGTCTCAAAAGCAAGGTGGCAAGAAGAGAACCAGACTTCCCCAAAGTCATCCTCTGGCTTTCATAAATATGAGAACACACACCCACGCATGCACGCGCTCGCGCGCACGCGCACACACACACGCACGCACGCACGCGCACGCGCGCACACACACACACACACACACACACACACAGTTGAGTTGAGGATTCTTTCACAAGTAAGCAACAGTATTCACACTTTTACAAACATGCTCCCTCAGAGTTGACTTAAGGCTTTACTGTACAACAGTCTAAAGGAGGTCCCATTAATACAAGTTCCAAGCACATACAGTGATATTACCTTTATCAAGAGTAAGAATTCCTGACCGATCTTCTACATTAATCAGGCCCACTCCTATCAGACCTTGCCGAACATCTATTAAGGGAAAAAAAAAATTATGAAAAATGTTCACAATCCAAATGACTCAATGAGCTGTTATTGTTAAACAAGATTAAGTTCTAGCATTAATATTTTATCTATTAGCTGGACATTGATGTGCATGCCTTTAATCCCAGCTCTCGGGAGATAGAGGAAGGTGGAACTCTTGAGTTCAAGGCCAGTCTGTTCTACAGAGCTATTTCCAAGACAGGCTCCATAGTAATATAGAGAAACCCTGTCTCAAAAAACAAAAACAAAAAATTTAGATTTAACCTATGTATCTTGCTCTATTCCAATCACCTGAAGTCAATTGGTAACCAAAGTACCCACTAATCTCTGTCCACTGAAAAACCCTAAATCATCAAACCTTACACTGTGTATCTGGTTTGTTTGGTTTCTAGTGTTCTTGGTAGTGCTAGAGAAATGAACCCTAGGATGCTAGATCTAAAATTTTCTAATGCTTCATTGAAACACCTTTATTACCAGATAGACAGGCAGTGTTGATGCACACCTAACCCAGCACAGGGAAGATAGAGGCAGGTTCATTTCTTCTCTGAGTCTGAGGCCAGCCTGGTCTACAAAGTTAGAGCTAGTTCAAGCATAGCCAGGGCTAATCAGAGAAACCTATCTCAGTAAATGAATGAAAGAATGAATAGCAAACAAAAATTTAGCCAGGTGATAGTGCACACCTAAAATCCCATCACTAGGGAAGCAGAGGCAGGAGGATCTTGGTTGAGTTCAAGGTTTAGTCTATAGAGCAAGTTCCAGGCAGCCAGGGCTACACAGAGAAACCCTGTCCTGGAAACCAAACAAACAAAAAATACGCCTTTATCTCTGGTGGCTTTACACAGCACTCAAGAGGCTGAGGCAGGAGAATAGTTTCAAAGTATAAATCCAGCATGGGTGAGTTCCAACTTAGGCCAACTTAGATTATAGTGTGTCTTAAAAAACTAAACCAGAGTTTTCAAGATGGTTCAGTAAGGAAGGATGCTTGCTGCTGCCAAGCCTGATGACTGAAGTCCAATTCCTGAGATCAATAATGGTAAGAGGGAACAAACTCCCATAAACTGTCCTCTGGCCTCCACACATGCTGTGAATATTCACCATACCACCCCCCAAAATAATTAAAACACACACACACACACACACACACACACACACACACACAGAGAATAAATCTTATCTCTGTACAAGAACACCCTGTATATTAGAGATTCTTTATCTAAATACCAACAAATTTGCAATAATTGTGAACAAGTAGGCTATTAGCTGATTAATGACATGAGGACCCCATAATGTTTTCATTCAGGTATTATCTAAATTATTGGCAATATAAATGTTGAATAAGAAGTCAACACACCCTAAGAGACCTCACAGAGCTCCTCTTACCCTTTCCAAGACTGGGTTTCTTCGTGTAGTCCTGGATGTCCTAAGACTTACACTTTGTAGACTTGGCTGACCTGAATTCACAGATTCACCTGCCTCTGCCTCCTGAGCGCTGGGATTAAAGACATGAGCTGCTACACTAGGCTTTCAATATTTATTATATGTGTATGAATGTTTTGCCTATATGTAGGTCTGGGTGTCACATGTACAGTTCTCAGAGGCCAGGATGGTTTTGGATATCCTGGAACTGGAGGAGTTACAGATGATTGTGAGCTACCATCTAGGTGCTGAGACCCAAACCCAGAAACTCTACCAATGCAGCTAATGTTCCTAACTGTTGAACTAACTCTCTAGGCCCTGAACTCAAGAACTCATGATGAGTTCTGGGATTACTGGAATACACTAGCATGCCTATTTTGATACTGGCTTCGACATACCCAAAGGAAAGCAGTGTATCAACTGAGTATCATCTTTATTTCCAGTTATGATCATTTTTAAGTTACCTTTAAAGAATTCTCCAGGGTAATCTGGAGGTGGTGATACCATAGGAGAATCTAAGTTTACAATGGATTTCATGACAATTTCCAAAGCATTCCTTCCATACTGCAATAAAGAAAAAAAATGTTTTAAGCAACTTCAACATTTGGGTTTTGTTTTTTTAGCCCTCTTAAATGCCACATATTTTTAGCATTGTGTATTCTACATGTGCTGTTACAGACAGCTGATATTCAATACATCAATGACTTATTTCCAATAACTCATTCTTGATGTCTTTACAAATACTCTAGTAGTGTTTCCCAGTAGGAATAAAAGATGTGTATACAGTTCTAATGATGTGTGAAATCCCATTTCACATGCAGCTATACAAGGCAAAACTAATAGCAAGTACAGCATTTGTTTTTCAACAATAATCAATTTCCTTTTCTGCAACTGCATAAACCACAAACATCCACAATGTTAGAGATGCCAAAATGTACCTTATTATCAAAGTTGAACCTGCTCAGATCTCTAGATTCTGTTGCTCTTCTGTCGCCATGTGTAAGTGCACCCTGGCAAAACAAAGAATCCCTGGTCAAGTCATCATCAACCCCTCCCAGAAGTTAGCTAACAAAGAACATATTACATACATTTAACACAACTCAAAAACTTACCAAACTCTCAAGTCTCTTAGCAACAATAGATGCAAATCTCTGCTCTCCAGCTAGTTCCGAAATCAGAAAGACATACTCTGGAGCAGTTACTTGGTTTGACCTGTGTGTTCTTCCTGTAACAACATGTGTACAGTTCAATGATTATGTTCATTAGGTAGAGAAGGCTATTCTAAATCTAATTCCTACCATTTAACATTAAACAGGTATAGAGACAAGGTCCCACATACTACAGAATGACCTCAAACTCGTTATGTAGTTAGTCAGGCCTTAAACACCTGGTACTTCTGCTTCTATCAACCCAGTGCTAAGATTACAAGCTTGCATATGAAACCTAGCTAAGCTGGCATGATCTAACTAAAATACCCTTGAAAAAATTAAAGATAATATACTCCTTCTCATAGCTCCCCTGAACAGCAATTTAACTCAATTAAGCATCTCTGTCATCCCTACTCAAGGATTAGAACCTGAGTAAACATCAAAGCACTGCCACCATTTGGTTAACCAGTGCTACTACATAGCCATTCTGGATTTTACGTGTGGATCACCAAGTCATAGGAAAATGCACAGGAAAAGAACAGGGTTGTACCTTACATAGAGCCGCTATGAACATGGAAATAGCTGGCTGCTCTAACAGACCCACACATTGTACAAATCTACAATAAAAAGTACTTTCAAGGAATCTGTTCATGGAGGCCAGGGACCCTGTGCAATCCTACCACAGATGTCAATACAGGCAAAAGGGAATTCATAATTCACTACATGTCACTGTAGATAGAGAACACAGTTCCATTTTAGAACCTGAGAATTGCACAGGCTTATGGTGTCTCATAAAGACATGCAAGCATGTCTCCAGAAACACCTTTCCTCCCAGAGGGATCCAGTGAAGACGCTTACCAAATTGCTGAATCGCTCTATCAGCACTCCAAGGTAACTCCAAAGTCATGTGAACTCTTCGCCTTTGATTTTGAGCTCTACGATCCGCTTGTAATGAAATACCTGAGCTGGCAGCTTCTGAGATAATAGCAATATTCTATATAAAAATGAAAACGGAAAAAATTACCTCTTAGCAAAGACAGGGAATGCCAGTGCTAGAGAACTTCCTTCCGTGGACAGTGATGGCCACCAGTATGTAATCTACTCTCTTTTCAAAGTAGTAAGAAGTCCTGGTGTCAGTGTGGCATGTACTTGCCCAGAGTCAAGATTAGCTGCTCTAGCATTCTTTAATACTAAGTATGAGCACACAGGCAAGCTGCACCCAGTAAGGTATAGGTGATCGATATAATGTCCAAGACATGTTACTTGAAGTAGAGAACAAGGCAGTGAGTCCTGAATATTCAGGCCTGTGACCCACAGGCATGACCCTTATATCAAGTTCTAGAACAGGGAGGGCGTAGGCATGGTACTGCACACTTACAACCCCAGTACGCAGAAGGCTGAGACCAGAGGGAAAATGAGCCTAAAGACATCCTGGGTTGTATAGCAAGGCCCAGACTCAAAAAGAGAAAAAAAGAATAGTGGTCGTCTCATCTACGCCAGAGGGTGGGGCACAAGGAGAGCAGCCTAGGTAGAGCAGCAAAGTCCGGTCTCAGGGAAGGGAGAAGAGGGAAAAGAGGAGTGGTAGAGAGAAATGGATTAATTTATTTTTTCCTTTAAAAAAAAATTTGACAAAGTCTTCTATGTAGGCAAAGCTAAAGCTAACACCTGCCTCAGCACCAATGCTACCACACTTTTAGCCAACACATAAATATGTCCATTGTCTTAGGGTTTATACTGCGTGAAGAGACACCATGACCACACCAACACTTTTTTATATTTTTTCCAAGACAGGGTTTCTCTGTGGCTTTGGAGCCTGTTCTGGAACTAGCTCTTATAGATCAGGCTGGACTTGAACTCAGAGACTCGCCTGCTTCTGCCTTCCAAGTGCTGTGGTTAAAGGTGGGTGGTTCACTTACAGTTTCAGAGATTCAGTTCATTATCATCATGTTGGGAAGCATGGTGGTGAGCAGGAAGACATGGTGCTGGACAAGCAGCTTAGAGTCCTATATCTCACAGGCAACAGGAAGTCAAATATGAGAGCTGGACAGTTTCCTGAGCACAGGAAACCTCAAATCCTGCCCCTATAGTGACACACTTCCTATAGTAAGGACATATCCATTTCAACCAAGCCATTCTTTATGGGGGCCAATTACATTCAAACTACCACATTCCACTCCCTGGCCCCCCATAAGCTTTTAACAATATCATAATGCAAAATGCATTTAGTCCAACTTCAAAAGTCCCCACAGTCTGTCACAGTCTCAACAATGTTTAAAAGTCACAAGTTCAGTTTTATCTGATATTCATGCCTCTCTTAATTGTAATCCCACATAAAATGAAAATCAGAAAACAGACCACATACTTCCAACATATAATGGCATGGGATATACATTACTGTTCCAAAATGTAAGGAAGGGAACATAGTTAAGAAATACTGGACTATTATGATATTGCAGTGAATGTGGTAGTTGAATGAACTATAAGCTCATAGGGAGTGGCACTGCCACATAGGGAGGTGTGGCCTTGGTGAAGAAAGTGTGTGGCTGTGTGGGCCGGTCTTCAGGGATCTTTTGTTTAAGCTTCCCTCAGTGTCACAGCCAACCCCTGCTGCTTGCAAGATGCAGGAACCTCAGCTACCCTGCTGTGGAAGAATCCCTTTGTACACTGTGAAGATTGGTCCCTCATATTGGTTTAATAAACAAGCTGACTGGCCAATTGCTGAACAGAGCAAAGTTAAGAGGGACAGCCAAACTGAGAATGCTGGGAAGAAGGGCAGAGAGGAAGAGAATAGCTAGATGAGCATGCCAAACTAAGAAAATGTACCTAGCTATGTGGCAAAGCATAGGCTAGAAATACAGGTTAATTCAAATGTAAGAGTTAGCTAGTAACAAGCCAGAACTACTGGCTGAGCATTTATAATTAATGTAAGCCTCAGTGTGTTTACTTGGGAGCTGCTAGCAGGACAGTAAGTTCAACACTACCTCTCAGACACCTCTCCAAGTCTGCCTGTACAGTGAGATGCTCCATACCATGAGGACTAAAACTCTGAACTGTTAAGCTGCCACCTCAATTTAATGTTTTTATTCATGTATTCACTGTTCATTTACTTGTTTTCTCAAGACAGGGTTTCTCTATGTAGCTCTAAAGCCTGTCCTGGAACTGGCTCTGTAGACCAGGCTGGCCTGAAACTAACAGATCTACCTGCCTCAGCCTCCTGAGTGCTGGTATTAAAGGTGTGCACCACCACCATTGCCTGGCAATTTTTCCCTTTAAAGAGTTGCTGTGGTCATGTGTCTCTTCACAGCAATAGAAGCCCTAACCTAACCAAGAAATACATGAAAGAAATAATACCCTGTGTAAGCCATAAGTGATAAAAGCAACTTCTACAATCTTAAAACCTTAATTTAATCCCCAGAATCCAACATGGCAGAGGGAGAGAGCTGACTTCCCATCAGTTATCCTCTGATCTCCACACAAATGCCAAAGCATGCCTGCCCACAAACATACATCCATACAATAAACAAATGTAATAACTTTAAAAAATATGACTTAACAGCAGGCAGTGGCGGCACACACCTTTAATCCCAGCACTTGGGAGGTAGAGGCAGGCGGATCTCTAGTTTGAAGCCAGTCTGGTCTATAGAGTGAGTGCCAGGACAGGCTCCAAAGCTACACAGAGAAACCCTACCTTGAAAAACGGGGGGGGGGGGGCGAGAGGGGATGGGGATGACACAGACACACACACACCTGCATAGACTCTTATGTGTGACTGTTTGTTTGGTCATAGGAAGTGGCAGTATTAGAAGTTGTGGCCTTGATGAAGTAAGTGTCATTGGGAACAGTCTTGGAAGTCTCAGAAGCTCAAGCCAGGGCTAGTTAGTAGTCATTCCCTTCCTACTGCCTGCTGATCTGGATGTAGAACTCTCAGCTCCAACTCCAGCACCATGTCTACTGGCATGCTGCCATGCTACCTACTATGATAATGGACTAAACCTCCGCAACTATAAGCCAGGACCAATTAAATGTATTGTTTTATAACAGTTGCCATGGTCGTGGAGTTTATTCACACACAATAACTGCTTGATTTTGACAAATTCCTTCCATACATGGGCCTAAATTCTTGAGATAATCCATAAGCTTTAACTCTAAACCAAGGGGATCTGACATCATCTTCAGGCCTCCAAAAGCACTCAGAACATGCTTAGTGAATATATACACACACATACATAGGCAAAATACTCTAGGGTGTGGTGCATAAACCTTTATTCCTAGCACTTGGGGGAAGAGAGACAGAGGCAGGTGGATCTCTAAGAGTTTCAAGCCAACCTGGACTAACAGTGAGCTTAGGCCAACCAAGGCTATCTACAGAAACCTGTCTAGAAACAAACAAACAAACAAAAAAGAGTAAAAAAACAAAAACAAAGTAAGGAAGCTGAGAGTTGTGACATAAGCCTTTAATTCCAGCAAGGTAAGGTAACCTCAGATTTCCAGGCTAGCCTGGTTTACAAAATTAAGTTCCAGGACAGCCAGGGTTACAAAGAAAAATGTTGAGGGGAGGGAGGAATATTAAAATTCTCTCTCTCTCTCTAATAAAAACATAACTTTTTCTTTTAAAAAGACTTATTTATTATGTATATGAAGTTCTGCCTGTATGTATGACTTCAGGCTAGAAGAGGGCACCAGATCTCGTTACAGATGGTTGTGAACCACCATGTGGTTGCTGGGAATTGAACTCAGGACCTCTGGAAGAGCAGTCAGTGCTCTTAACCTCTGAGCAATCTCTCCAAGCACCCCAAAAAACAAAATTAAAAAAGCATTTTCCTGCCAGTCAGTGGTGGTTCTGCACACCTTTAATCCCAGTTCTTGGCAGAGACAAGCCATCTGATCTACAGAGTTGAATTACAGGACAGGCAGACTGTTTGACAGATATCCTGTTTTGAAGCCCACCCCCAACCAAAACCAATTTCTCTCCTGGGGCTGGAGAGATGACTTAGTGGTTAGGAGCACTTGTTCTTGCAGTAGACTCCAGCTTAATTCCTAGCACCTACACAACCATTCACAACAATCTATGATCCAATGCCCTTTTATGGCCTCTGTGGGCACATGCAAACACATACAACCATACATATACAATTAATAAATATTTTGGGTTTTGCAGGTCTTTTTTTTGGGGGGGGGGCGTTTAAGACAGTGTTACCTGCTGACCTGGATCTCACTCTGTAGACCAGGCTGGCCTCAAATGCAAGAGATCTACCTGCCTTTGCCTCCCCAGTGCTGGGTATAAAAGCATGTAACAACCAACACTTACCAGCAGTATGTGTAAACATTGTTCTAGACTCAAAATTAAATGACACTAAGTGTCATTACATTATGCTGACAAACAGCTAATTTTCATTGTCAATTGATAAGCATCCATAAGATTACTAAAACATATCTCAGACAATTAAATCTTGAGGACTTAGCCCTAATCAACAGATTATTCTCTCGTTAGATTCGTACCATAATGACATTATTAAAAGTTATGAAGGTCAGGAAGTGGGGTCTATTAGAAACAAGTTACTGGAGACAAATCCTTTGGGCTCTGTTTTCCCTTTTGTTTCCATTCACAACACACAATAGGCTAAAAAGTATAAAATCATAAGCCAAGATTAACTTTCAGTCCTAAGTGACTACTGGATATCCAATGGCGGCTATGCAAAAGTAAAAAACACAAAAAGGAAGAAAGGGAAGGAGGAAGGGAAAAGAGAGATCAAAGAAATCACTACAATGACTCACTACTTTCATTTTCAGATTAAAGTATCCCTGTACCTCTCTAATTTTTCAGACAAGGCCTCATGGTGACCAGGCTGGTACACCTTAGTCAAGAAGACTGAGCTCCCGATCCTCCTGCCTCTACTTCCAAGGGCACCAACTCACCTGGCTTGAGTATTTAAGAGTTCAAAAATTCTAAATACCAAGAACAATGAATGCTCCACACAGAATCTATACTACATTCACCTTATAATCACTAAAGCATGTAAATAATCAGAACAATTGCTAATAAAAATAGACTGCTCAACAAGTATATTAACAGAATCTGTGGGTGTGGAGGGATGGAGAACAAACCCCTCTAAAACTAAGTGTATATATAGCCAGATGCTTTCTATTGAAAAGCACACAGGAAAACATACCTTCTTTCCATCCATAAACCTCTGCTTCTCTGTGATGTTTAGAATTTCCACAGGCACATCAATTTCAGTCCTTGACTCATAAGATATGCTTCCATCATCATTGCTCACCACCCGCCCCTTGCGGCCAGTCATCTAAGAAGTAAACATCAATAAAAAGAGCTTTAAGGAAATTGGCTGGGAGCATGAAGCATGGATGACACAAGCTGGCACCGGGACAAAAGCATGTTGCAACACAAAAAACTGGTATATGGTAACGATCACAAAAGCAGCATAACCAACAGTACAGGAACCAGGCTCAGGCAAAACCTCACACAGGCATTCTGTAGTCATAGCCCGAGAACTAAAGCAGAACAAGGTTCTAAGCTGTGTCCAGAGAACAGGATTTAAAGAAAGAAGAAAATGATAACAAGAAGGAGCACAGTACTAACCACATCTATTTACCTCAGCCACATTTTCAGGACCACCAAGGTCATCAATAAGTTCATCCAGGGTGTTAGGAGGGAGGTCTTCAGCTAATTTGTCTAGTTTATCAAGCAGGTCTTTCTTCATCTGCTGTGCCCTTTCCACAGCATCCTGACTCGTTATAAGGCTATTGTTACTGTTGGTGTTACTGTTAGCTGATAAAGAACATTTGTTAATCAGTCAAACTTAAATACCCAATTTCCACTAATAGCACATTTCCAAAATAGGACTTTCTGCACAGTACCTGGTGCACTGTTGGGAGCAGGTGAGATGACTGGTGCAGAGGAGAAACTAGGCCGCTTTGAACCAAGACCTGATGCTAACAAGGCACTTTGAATGGAATCTGGATCTATACTTTTCTTCTTTTTTTTATCTTTGCTTTTCTTGTGCTCTTTCCTAATTAACCAAGGATCTAAAACATGAGGCAAATATGTATGAATAATTTGTTAGAAAAATACAGCCCCCTTCCCTCTTTGAGAAAGGGAATTTTGTGTATCCCTGGCTGTCCTATTATTCCCTCTGTAGACCAGGCTGACCTTGAACTCAGAGATCTGCCTGCCTTTGCTTCCTAAGTCCAGGGCAAAAGGTCTGCGCCACCACTGCCCACCTGATTTTTAGTTATGGGTATGTGTGTGTGTCTGTATATAAGTTTGTGTACACAGTACAGGTGTCTATAGAAGCACAATGTAGTTCAGAAGTTACAAGTTCACCAACCGGGATGCTGGAAACTCAACTCAGATTCACTGAGCCATCTCTCCAGCACTGAGAAAATAGTATCTTTTGTCTGTTTTTGTGACAGGGTCCCATTATGTAACTCTGGTTGGCCTGAAACTCACAGCAATAGATCTTTCTGCCTCTATATTCCTAATGCTGTGATTAAAGACATGCACACAAACAACCCAGCAGCTAAGTCCCTTTCTGCTCTCATGCAACAGTTTAATCAACTCACCGTCCTCGTTGTCTTCACTGGACTCATCTCTGAAGGGATTGAAGTCATCATCATCACCAGAGCTCATGTTTTTAGAGCTCTCATAGTCACTTTCTTCATTATCAGAGACATCAGACTCACTTCCACTGTCGTCAGAGCTGCTACCAGTAAGGCCACCAACTTTCCGTGCTTTTTTGGCTTCTCGAGTTATTTCTTCACCTACCCTCAAGCCCCAAACAAGAGTCAGCTGGAAATTCAATGTTTCTAAAGACCTATGGTGTCAGGTTTTAGATTACAAGTTGAGTCTATAGTAAGAACTGCAGATAGCAAGAATGTACATTTAAAGAACAAAGCAAGTTCACAAGGTCTAAAACTCTGGTCATAGTCAGCTACTCAGCAACAAACAGTATTTATATAAATATAAACTCAAAACTAATGGAAAGAAAATGAGGGGCTGGATCAAAGCTTATTACATGCATGCATGAAAGTCTCAAAACAATACAAAATAAATACAAATCCAAGACTGAGTGCAAAAAAGGACCTAAGACATAGTCATAACAGTTAAGTAGTTGCAAGAAGGACATTAGGAACTAGACATGAAATACCAAGAAAAATTAATGTATAAGCCAGGTATGGTAGTCTTCAATCCCAGCACTTGGGAGGCAGACAACGACAGGCCTCTGTTAAGTTCAAAGCCTGCCTAGTCTACAGACTGAGTTCTGGGTGCATTAGGACTATCTAACGAGACCCTGTCTTGAAAGAAATTAAGGTAGGGTAGGGAACAGACAGACACACTAATTTATAAAAATCTCATTTTTAAAGGTAAATAGGTGATTGGTTTATTAACTAATATTAAGAAAACAGATAGGGAAAGTGCAAAAACTAAAATCAAAGACGTTCATGTTCTCTTATTAATGGTCCAGAGAAAACCTAACTTGATACACCGGGAGAGGTCTGTTACTCTACCACACTACTGACTGTGAGACACCATTACTTCTCGTGCTACTCAATTAAAAAGCGCAGGGTATGTTAGGTGCAGCCCACTTACTTTAGGCACATTACCAATGTAAGAACCAATGAAACGGTTCAGGACCCGAATTGGACCCCTAAACCTACACGGTAAGAAATGATCTACCCCTGCAAGTTGTCCCATGACTTACACATTCATAGTGGCACATGTGCAACAACAGACAAATGTAACAAAAACGGTTCAGTATGAAGAATGTATTTTGTCAAGTTAGTCACTACTTAGAGCCTATGTGATTGCCGGTGTTTTGTCTAGGTAGGCATAGGCATGAGCCCATGACCGGGAAAGCACCATGACCATTTTATCAGAATCTATAACTTACTTCTGAAAGCTCAGAAAGCATCCAAATACAAATTCTAGCTTGCATCAACACAAGCTAGTTAACAAACATGGGTGAATCATCCATAAAAATTAATAACTACATCAACCAAAGCCTCTTTAGCTTTAACCAGCAAGGTGAACATACTTCCTGTAACCCTATTGCTCCAGAAGCTTAAACAAGAAGACAAGCATTACCAGTACTGCCAAAAACAGGGGGTGAGGGGTTGGTGCACTGACTAGCCAGTTCCATGTTTATTAAACAGCAGCTCTGACAACACAAAGACTAAGTGTATTTAGAACAATCCTTTTTTTTTTTTTTTTTTAAGATGTATTTATTATGTGTACAGAATTCTCCCTGCATATATTCCTGCAGGCCAGAAAAGGGCACCAGATTTCCTAACAGATGGTTGTGAGCCACCATGTGGATGCTGGGAATTGAACTCAGGTCCTCTGGAAAAGCAGCCAGTGATCTTAACTGCTGAGGCATCTCTCCAGCCCAGTACTTAGAAACAATCTTAACTCTAATTTCCTAAGTATTGGACAGACTATTCAGCTAATTAAAGTAGGTGGGACCATTTGTGTATTCCCTAAGACCAAAGAAAGCACCAGCCCCTTCCCACTCAAGGAAGGCAGGCAGGAACTCAATCACAAACAACTACTTCAACCATCAGCTACTTAAAAAAAACACTCACCTTTCCGTTTCTTTATTTTGTTTTCTTTACAAGGGCTATCTCTTGGTGAACTGTTGTTACTTGGAGCTGTCAAATCGATTCCTAGCAAACTATAAAGTTTCTTTCTGTCTGGAGCAGGGAAGTGTTTTTCAATGAGTGACTGCAATACACCTCTGTAGGAAAAAAGCAGTGAACCTTACTAATTCATGTGGCAATTGCAAATTCTTACTAGATATAGTTAAGAGAAATACATATTATACAATCTTAAGAAATACACAAGGATGACCCCAGACAAGACTCTAAGCAATAGTGGAAAGTGCCTGAATTAGACTTCCCCCATAATTAGATTGAGGACTACCTTAATTGTCATCATAGAACCTTCATCCAGCAACTAATGAAAACAGATGAAGAGAGATCCACAACTAATCACTGGGCCACAGCTCCCAGAGTGCAGTTGAAGGGAGAAAGGTGAGATAATATGAGCAAATGAATCAAGACCATGATGGGGAAACAAACAGAAACAGCTGACCTGAGCTAGTATGAACTCAGACTCCAGACTGACAGCTGGGGAACCTGAAGAGGACCCAACTAAGCCCCCTGAATGCAGGTGACAATGGTGTGGCAGTGGGAGCAGGATCTACCCCAGCATATGAATTGACTTTTTGGAGCCCATTCCCTAAGGAGAGATACCTTGCTCAGACTAGACTCGGGGGAGGTGCCTTAATACTGCCTCAACGGAGTGATGCGACAAAATCTGTTGACACCATGGGACGCCTTACTCTCTTTTGGGGCAGATGGGGGGAGGGAGTCGGGGTGAGATGGTGGGGGAGGGTGAACTGTGATTGATATGTTAAAAAAAAATTAATAAAAATACAGGCAAAAAAAAAAAAAAAAGGAACAAAGAAAAAAATATTTCTAGCTGTGGTGGCACACACTTTTAATCCCAGCATTAGGAAGGGAGAGCCTGAAGGATCTCTGTGAGTTTGAGGCTAGCCCGACTGTACTACAAGATGGATCCAGGACAGCCAGTGCTACACAGAGAAACCCTATTTTGAAAAAATCAAAACAGAAATATTTGCAACTCAGCTCAAGTTAACTTTAAGAGAAGCCTGCCCCATAGCAATAATCAAGACACCACCTATCTTTTATACTTTCTAGCACTTACATTAAAAAGTAGGGTAGGGACTGGGGAAATGGCTCATTGGGTAAGGGCTTGCTCAGCAACAAGCATGAAGACCTGAGTTCAAATCCCTAGCAAACACATTAAAAGCTTAACATGGCTGCACATGCCTGTAACACAATCATTGCATGATGGAAACAAGCAGATCCTGAGAGCTCACTAGCCAGTTAGTCCAGCTGATATGGCAGAGCCTCCGTTCAGAGACCCTCTCTCAGGAAAGACAGAGAAAATAGAAGACACAGAAGTAGTTACCTACAAGTCTATACACAGGAGAAAGCACTGAACACTTATCTGTATGTACCACAGGCAGGTGTGTGTGTCTTTGAAACCTTGTGTGTTTCACATTAACAACATAAAATACACCTACACAGTCATTTCAATTGCTTAGTAGCTTTACATGTGACAAGTGGCACTTTCTCAGTGATTCAAAAAAATATTTCAAATTTTGCTCTTATGAGTCATTTTCAATGATAGGAATCTTTCAAAGCATTGGGATGGCTCTAAAGAGGAGCAGATGCACAGTCTCAAAGCTATTGTGTTGGCTTATTATTTTCAGTTAACACTCCCTAAGATTTAAGGAAAAGAAATTTTAAAATGTATTTTATGTGTATTTTAAAATG
Source organism: Cricetiscus sungorus (assembly GCA_030556225.1). Taxonomy (NCBI): domain Eukaryota; kingdom Metazoa; phylum Chordata; class Mammalia; order Rodentia; family Cricetidae; genus Cricetiscus; species Cricetiscus sungorus. Next base: position 24,758,505 of record JANBXA010000044.1, on the reverse strand, counting down.
TATTTTATGGTTTGTTTGCCCCTATGTATGTCTATGAACCATGCCAGGTGCCCTCAGAGGTCAGATCCCCTGAACAGGAACTGCAGGGACACATGTGGGAGGTAGGCCCACTGCAAGAGCAGCTGGTTGAGTGCTCTCAAAGTCTGAGTTATCTTGACACGCCCCCCACCAATAATTTTTAATAGTTAAAACTTTCTGAAGCTGCAATTCCAATTTCCACTTTTTGTTTTTTGTAAAACTGATTTTAAACTTATGCATGTGTCTGTACATGGCTATGACACTCTCAGAGGCAAGAGGGTATGAGATCACTTAAGAGTTGAACCTAAACATAGGTATGGGAACTCTGGTCTTCTACAAGAGCAATATAGGTTTAAGCACCCAGACATCTTTCCAGTCCATAGTTTCAAATGTTTAGAGCAGATCCTCTTCTACTGTAGCAAACTAATAAATGCCACTCAAAATAAGCAGTGGGTCACGCCAAACACAGTCCACTGAACCTGAAATTAAGGCATCTTAAAGATGCACAGAACCAAACTCAGTTGTGTTAGTCCACATACTCTAATGCTGCCAAACGCTCAGCATTTTCAGGGTTATGAACTATCTACATATAATTTTCCACAAAATTTACTACAAAGAAGGAAAGCACAGACCTGTAAAAACTTAGATGAAAGCAAGTTTTAAAGATCATACCAGTTTAAAAAGAAAAAGGACATGACATTTCATCTAATTAAATATTCAAGAAGAAATTTTAAAAAATTACTTGGCTGTTGAAACAAAATCATTTAGTTCTCCTCCACCCTCTTCCAAGGCCTCCAAAGTTCTTGCTTCTCCTGTAGACTGCAGACCAATTACCACACACTGAAAAACACAAAATATACAATTATAAATAACATGCTGTGGCTTCTCAAAGCATATGCCTTCTCAAGGCATATGTCTAGTGGAAAAAAAAAGTTTAAGCCAGGTGGTGGTGGTGGATTCCTTTATCCCAGCACTTAGGAGGCAGAGGCGGGTGGATCTCTGTACATTAGAAGCCAGCTTGATTTATAGAGTTCCAGGACACCCAGAGCTACATAACGGGACAAAAACAAAAACAAACAAACAAGACAATTCCAAGTAGCAGGCCTCATTAGACAGAATCTAGTTAGCTGAACACTTCCAACTTACCTTCCCATTTTTGATTTCCTCCCGGGCCAGTTGTACTACCCTTTTCACTTTGGATGCTATACACAGGTACTTAAAAAACCTCTGATGAGCAGACCAGAATTGACCCCACATAGATTTCTTCATTCTTTGTTCAGCATCAATCAAATCTGCAGCTTGCTGAAATCGCTCTCTAGCAATGACCCACTGGAAATACATAGGCAACACATTACATATACATTTGAACACCATTGCTAAAAAAAAAAAAAAGTAGCACCTTTAGCCAGGTGGTGATGGTGCATGCCTTTAATCCCAGCACTTGGGAGGCAGAGACAAGTGGACATCTTTGAGTTCGAGGCTAGCCTGGTCTACACAGCTAATTCCAGGACATGCTCCAAAGCTACAGAGAAACCCTGTCTGAAAAAACAAAAAAAAGTAACACCTTTAATCAGGTATGCCTTTAATCCTACTTGTCTCAGGCTCGAGACAAGTAGATAGATCTCTGTAAGTTCAAATACAGCCTGGTGGAGACATAACTGGGAGTTCCAGGACAGCCACAGTGACCCAGTGAGACCCTGTCTCCACAAAAATAATCTGCAGTCACTTGGAAATCTCCAGACAATTTTTAGAATGCTCATACATAAATATTTCAAAATGTATACTATCTAAAGCTGTCATTTTAGGACATGGTTACTCTGCAATTGTGAATTTGATTTAACTGAAATGAATGGCTGTCTTTTGTGAATTACCATAAAAAAAAACCATGAAAAATAAGGTTGTTGGCCAAATAAGCAACTTTGACCAATATCTGCTTTCTTACAGCCCAAACACATTCTTCTATGTTGGAAATGTTTCAACTGATAAGACTCATTAACAAAATTATCAGGCACATTAAAAATATTGACAAAACATTTCTCACCAGCTTGACTGCTTTGTTATACATTTTAACATAGCTCTGAGAAAGAAGAACTTCCTCAATTTTGAAGGTCACTCCAGTAAAGCTCAGCTGTCGTGCAATGTACATTCCTCTAAGCTTCATATCCATAGCAACTATTTCCATGGCACCAACACCTCTGAACAAAATTAAAATACAAAGTAACTATCAATAAACAAAACAGCATTTTCCACACAGTAATGTTTCTGTCAGAACAGTGCCACAAGCCTTATTACCTTCGTTCCACTGCTTGAATAAAATCACTGAATTCTCTGAATGGAGTTCCCTCACCCCATATTCCAAGACGATTCATATAGGCCATGTTACGTGGTTCAGAAGCACCTGAAAAATCCCAAATGTATTACAGATGCAAACACAATGTTCACACATCTCTCTGATCAAATGCATACTCACCAGTGGCACTGGCATAAACAACTCTGGCTTTTGGCAATTTGTTCTGAAGCTCTAAAACAGCCAACCCTGTCTTGGTTGGCTTTGAGGAACCAACAGGACATAGATTTTTTGCTTTGTGACATTCATCAAACACTATCTGTAAGGAGGAGCTAAGGAACATATCAAAAGCAGAAACTGTTTATTCAAGACTGCCTACAGGTATTTTCTGTAAGATTCTACACATACTCAAATACCCCTCTATGCCTCATCTCCCTTCCTTTCCCTTGTTCTGTAGCTTCTCAACAACTCTAGAAACTTACAGCTAGGGCCAACAACAGAAATTTTAACTACAAAAGATGAGTTTTATCCAGCAAATGTAAAGGGTCATTTAGGCTGTGCTGAATGTTTACCAGACTATTTACAGTATCGGAGCTTGTTTTCAGATCTCACCAGCCTCTTTCTCCTCTAAATTCCATGATGCAGTCTTGCCATTAGAGTTCTCCAGCCTCAGCAATTCTTATAAGAATCCAAGAAGGAATTCACTGAGGCAAGAACTATCCACTACAGTGAGAATTTCAGTAAACTATAGAATAACTGGCAACTAACTTAAAATATTTTTCAGAACTTGGGGTACGTCATCACGACAGCAGAAATTATGCACTGCTTCATGACTCTCAAGCACTCCATGGAACAGGCAATGGGGAACAGGATGTGGCACTCCCCACATCTAACACATACAAAAGAACTGACTTCCAGGCTCTGAGGACTCACCCTAAAATATTCACTTAGTCAAAAATTTTCCAAAGATCTACACATAATTTTCTGTTTGTCTGTTTGTTTGTTTTTCAAGACACGGTTTCTTTGTGTATCCCTTGCTGTCCCTGAACTAGGAGATCTGCCTGCCTCAGGCTCCTGCTATCACTGCCCAACCTATGCCATTAAAAATCAACATGATTGGGCTAGAGAGATGGCTCAGAGGCCTGATTTCAATTCCCAGCAACTACATGATGGCTCACAACCATCTGTAATGAGATCTGGTTTCCTCTTTTGGCCTGTAGGCATACATGCAAGCAGGTAGAACTCTGTATACATAATAAATAAATTTTTAAAAGCTAAACAAAACAAAAAAAACAATATTAAAAGGATACCACTCCGTCGAAGTCATCACCACACCAATGCAGAAGCTGTTTTAACCTCGTCTTGTATTTACCACCAGACTGGCTTTCACCAATAAGAGAAGAATAGGTAGCAAAAATAACACCCTTTTTCACACTCCCATTGTGTTTGGAAGAAATTTTTCCATATTTAAACTTTAAAAAAAAAAGGAAAAGGAAAAAAAAATTAGTACATCCTCTTCTCAAAAGTACCTACCTACCTCAAAGTTACTTATGAGTCAACTTAGTAGGTTCATGACAGACTCCAGAAAATCTAAACAGATAAAACTTACAATACATAAACAGAACAAACACCACAAAGAGGTGTCAAATCAGCTTCCTGGTGGAAAGTGCAGCATTGGCTACTGTGTGCACTCATCATACTATGCACAAAGCACTATGACTGAGTCCAGGAATAGAAGACATCAGCAGGGGTAAGGTTAGCAAATACACTGGGGTTGTGATTCAGTGGTCGAGCCCTTGGCCTAGCATGCCTAACACCTGGGGCTCCATCTGCAGCACCCCAAACACAGAATTCTGAGTGATGTGCCTCTTGGTTACACTGCTCAGAAACAAACCTTTTCTAGATGTCAGTTCTTGTGTTTTAGTTTTACACTGCAATCATTCAAAACAAAACAGGTTAACTACAGATCTACTCAATTAAAAACAACCTAACCAGAAAAGCCACTGACCTACCAAAGGAAAGCCAGTGAGAACCAGGGTCCTAACAATGGGACAGATTAAAAACATGAAAAGCGGAAATATAGCCATTGATTATCAAGACTAATAGGTGTCAGTATTTAGGCATTTTTACTGGTCTGCCTTTGGGGTTCTAACAGGATACACCCTCAGCTGCTGCCACTAAGAGCACCATCTGTGCCTATTTACTGTATTCCCTTTCAAAGGGCCCTGCCCATCTCCCATCCCTCCCTCCCCCTTTTTCTCCCTCTGTCTGTTCTTTTCTCTCCCTGTCTCCTCCTGCTCCTGTCCCTGGAAGCTGGTCTCACCGCCTTTCCCATTTTTACAGTCCCTTTCCCTTAATGAAAACAACAACAAAAACCCTCCACTTGAACACTATGGCATGGCACCACTTTGTACTGAGATATCCACCTCGCCTGCACCTGTTGCACTGACCATGCCCATTGGGGTGTGGGGACAAATGCTTACATGACCAGTGGGGGCTAAGTCTGGGGTCCCAGACCCCCAGCTCGCTCTCTTACTTCCTGCTCAGAGACAGAGAACATGGGGAGGCATCCTTGGAGTGGGAACCTGCGGCGGTCATTTGTTTCTGGTGTGATTTCTCCCCAAATAAACATCCAGCAGCCTATATTGTGCCCTGGAATCTTATTGCCCATGCAATACCGCTTTTAAAAACATTTATTTTTTCGAGACAAGGTTTCTCTGTGGCTTTGGAGCCTGTCCTAGAACTAGCTCTTGTAGACCAAGCTGGTTTTGAACTCAGAGATCTGCCTGCCTCTGCCTCCTGAGTGCTGGGATTAAAGGTATATGCCACCACCACCTGGCTAAAAAAAAAATTTTTTTTAATTTATAAAATTAGATCCTTCAAAACAACAAAGTGCACATAGTACATATTAAGATTTGTGCCAGGAGGCCAGACTTGGTGGCACCTGCCTTTAAACCAAGCACTCAGAAGGCAGAGTTAGACAGATCTCTATGAGTTTGAGGATAGCCTGGTCTACAGAGTGAGTTCCAGAACAGCTAGGGAAACATAATGAGACCCTGTCTCAAAAAACAAAAACAAGTTTTGTGCCAGGCATGGCACCTCACATGCTTAATCTCAGCACTAGGGAGATACTTAGACAGGAGGATTGCTGTGAGTTAGACATCAGCATGGGCTATATGGTAAGACCCTGTCTTAAAACAATAGAATGTACTAGGTAATCATTTAAATTCTAATCATGTTAAAATGTGTTTTAGATACAGATACCCACTTTCTTGTTTCCATACCAACACAAGTAAGTCCTTCAATTCTGCTAAAGAAATACTGACAATTTGTAAACAGAACAGTTCTCTCTAGGCTCCACATGGGACAGGTATACAAAGCTCTCCAGAAACTAAGACAAATACAAGAAAATAAACTGCATTACACCAGGGACCATGCTCACTTTGTCTGCTACAGCCCAGGATGTGTGTTCTGTGGAATAGCTCATTTGGTCCTTGTAACAAACCCACCCAAAAACAATTGTCCTATTCTCATAATGAGTAATTAAGTAAGTACTGATAACCCTATTGAACAGGGAGGCTTCCCTACCTTATTTAATGAATGGACCAAAATGTTTTTTGCACCAATATCCTTTAAATCTCTTTCAGCATCATATTTTAAGTCATTTGATACACTAAACCTGTCAAAAAAAATAATAAAATAAACCAAATTAAACTTGAATTGCATTTTTTCACAGAATAAAGTCAGGTCTTGACATTACAAAAAAAAAAAAATCACTTAAATTCATTGTGTCATGCTAAAAAAAAAAAAAAAAAAAGCTTCAGTCAACCAACCCACTGGAACTTACCACAATGCTCTTTTTCTGCTCAACAAATAGTTTTCATATATGATCCCTGCTATTGTCCGGCCTTTGCCCACACCAGCACCATCACCTATTAAGAAGCCAGCACGGTCTCCATTAGGGAGGAATGTTTCATGTTGCTATAAAGGGAAAAGAACTGGTGTCATTTTTTCATCAAGGTAACTGATAAATTGCTCATGATTCAGTAAATAAACTCCTAACCAATTAAAACAATCACAGAAACGTGTCACTGCCCTTTATGTACTTTGACATAAGAGTGGCCCCTAGTTTGGACATTCTCTCTCTTTAGGTACTACACTTTTTCCTTCTACTCTGCCATGCACTAATCAGCAAAGACGAGATATTAGTGAGGTAGTTTCCCTATTCCTTTGAACACCTGCCTAACAATATGCCAACTTTCACACGATACTTAACCATGGGGACAGTTGGCCATTCCCAGCATTGTTTATCCTATAGAAATGGAGTTAAAGCAAAATCTCTTCAAGCATAACTGAAGTGAATCTCACTCACATGGTGCAATTAGCAATAGTACGGTATACTAACAGTACTGGCACTCAAATCTTTTCAACAGGGAAAAAAATGGGGAAACACATTTACATATACCTCAGATTCCTAAAAGTAGAAATCTTGGATAAAAGATAAAATGCAGTCTTCCTTATTAATAATATTCCCACATAAAATTCTAGGCCATAACTTGTCATTTCTATTAGAAGGCATTCTCAAGATTCCTGTCATACCTTCTCTTTCCCTAATATATAACCTATTTTTTCTTTTCTCTTTTTGAGACAGTTTGTCTGTTTCTGGCTGTTGTGGGACTCACTCTGTAGACCAGGCTTGCTATAAACTGCTTGCTTCTGGCTTCCAAGAGCTAAGATTAAAGGTGTGTGACACCACTGTCTGGTTAATATATACTTTTTTTTTAAGAATCCTGTTTTCAAGTTTTTCTGGCAGAAAAAATTTACCTTTGTTAAATTGTATTACATGAGGTTTGGAAAGATGACTACTCAGTGGTTAAGGGCACTTACTGTTCTTCCAAAGTACCTAAAATTTGATTCCCAGCACCCAGATCAAATGACTCACAACTGTCTATTAACTCTAGCTTGGGGATGGAAAGGATCCAACTTCTTCTTCTGGCCTCTGTCATTACCTGACACATCCATACTTTTAAATAAATAATAAAATGAGCCAGGTATTGTGGCACCCACCTTTAATTCCAACACTCAGGAGGCCAAAGCAAGTGGATCTCTGCGAGTCTGAGGCCAGCCTGGTCTAAACAGAGTTCCAGGATAGCCTGAGATACTTACAAAAACTTTGTATAAAAACGTATTTGAACAAAAAGCTGTACTTTATACACCAAAATAAACCATCAAACTTAACTAAGAATTACCTGGGCTGCGTAGGTAACTGCCTCAAGCTGCAATGCTGAGAGCCAGCCATTATCAATGGTCTCTTCAGAGATGGACGTTTTGTACCAAACATCAGGAGGAGTAACACTGGACAAAGAGCTAGTCTCCACTACTGCATCAGGGTGACGCAGGCCAATTTTCACTAAACAAAAATTTTAGAATGTTTTAAGTTATCCTAGTAACATGTCAGATCTTAATATAATACAAGGTAGTACAAAATCTGTCTTAGGACAGAGACAATAGTAATCACTTACTTTGAGCTTATAAAGTTACTAACTGTAATGTACTACTCACATTTGAGTAAAATGACTTAATCACACAGTTTTGAAACTCATGATAAAATATAATCTAATTTAAAGCAGACCTCACACAGGGAGCAGAGGCAGGCAGGTCTGTGTTCCAGGTCAACCCCTACATACCCAAGCTTAGCTGGGTAAGTTTGCACACCTCTAGCCCTACCTAACCATATGGGATAAGGCATGGTTTAAGAGACAATTAAGTTCAAGGGGGACCCACGCCTTTCTTTCATTTTGACAAAACCTAAAGACATACATTTTATCGGCATGTACTCTGCATAAGTCTCTGCATGACCCATTTCTTCCTCATCTTCTTCCTCTGGTTCATCTTCCTCTTTCACAACAGGAACCTTCTGTAACACAAAAATGCTATCAATCTTAAGTCTAGAGACAAAGGGCCAGAATCTATGGGACCTTTTTCCATATTATCGCCTGCCTGTCTAAAGGAGAACAGCATTAACAGCAAATGAGCCAACACAGGGTTCTACTCCCTCCAGCTATAATCTGGAACTATTCTGCCCATCAATGCTCATCTTCTCTCAACTTCAGCCTCTCTCTTCAATAAAGGACTTAAAAGAACAAGTGTAGAGACAAAAAGTGGAACACCTCAATGTACAAGCTTTCAAACTAAGATTTTAGAGAATATACAAATATTAACAATAACATTCTGATAAATTTTCACCCATTTTAAATATCCCTCAAATCATCCTATCCACCTGCCTTTCTTCCTGTCTATACACCTGAAACCACTAGCAGGCCCTTCTCCTTTTAGTGTGTATTTGTAACTCAATCCCTCCATAGAACTCCTTCTATTGCCATGTCTTCTGCACACCCTGGCTCACTGACCAGTAAGCAGAGCCACCAGTTCCTCAGTGCCCATTAGTGTTCAAGAGTCTCATGGTCTACTGACTGAGCTAGCCAAGCCTTAGTGTTTATGCTTTCTCTGAATCCCTATTCAAAGTCCATCACAACCCTTTCTCATAAAGCCTACAAAATCAGAGTCTTTGGTGTACCTTTTATTCCCCCTTGATTTTAAAGGCGTGTGACACCACACCTGATCCACATTGCACCTTTTGATGTCCCTTATACAATCCCTTATGTCTAGATGGTGCCAAATAATGTCTACTGAAAGAGAACTCATGAAGGAAAGTCCTTTCAGACTCATACTGCACAGACACACTGCCATCCAGAAACATTATCTCAAGAACCAGACCTGACACACATAGCACTTCCAGTGATGGGAAAAAATTATTTTAACAATTCATCCAGATCACTGCATGATCATACAGCTCCTAACTGGCCATTTATTTGGGTTCCACCAAGTTATCAAAGGTTTACAGCTAACCATGCTGCCATTTTTCCTGACCAGGTAGATAAATAAAAAAAGGTCAGCCTTGCATGCAACACCACTGCCCATGAAAGATGCAAGTGCAGCCCTACTAAGTTTTTGTAGTTAATTAGCCTTCTTCAATTCAACAAGCTTTCTAAGGACTTTTTAAAAAGTAAGTAATTTTAGCCAAGTAACTTCTATATTACATAGATATCAATATAACTATTTAAAACTCACCATGGTAGGAGAAAAACTCCTCATTTTCATGTCATTTATCCATATTCTTGCAACTTCTTTATTAGAAGATTCTTTTTTTACTGCACCATTACTGACATCAGCTGCAGAAAGACAAGTGGATTAAATTTTACAAGTCTCTATTTCTTTTCCTCTAGTTTAAAAATTAAGCAGTTTATTCATTTCAAAAAAACAAACACTATCTGTTGGGCAATGGAGGTGTATGCTTTTAATCCCAACACTCAAAGGCAGATGGATCTCTGTGAGTTCCAGGCCTGTGTACAGGGCTGTTACACAGAGAAATACCGTCTTTAAAAAAAAACAAAACAAAACAAAAAAACAACAGAAACACAAAAACAAAAAAACAAACCCACAAAAAGCAAAAGGCTGGGCATGGTGGTGACAGGAGGGTCCCTGGGACTCACTGGCTAGCCAGACTAGCTTAACCTGTCTGATGAGTTCCATGACAGGACAGTGGGAAACACCAACCTCCCAAGTGAGAGAAGAGCTGGTGGACAGGGCAGACTGGCACAGTGAGAGGCTTACACCTGCCCTACCATGTACCTTTCACTTCTCTTCACAGCCTTAGCCCTTCAGAGAAATACAGCATAGTCACAATTTATCTTTCTGCAATATAACATGCTCTCCTGGACAAGTTATTTTCCCCAGAAACACCTCAATATTTATTTATTATGTATATAGCTTTCTGCCTGCATGTATATGCCTGCAGGTCAGATGAGGGCACGAGATCTCATTATGGATGGTTGGGAGCCACCACGTGGTTGCTAGGAACTCAGAACCTCTGGAAGAGCAGCTAATACTCTTAAACTCTGAACCATCTCACCAGCCCAACCAGACACTTACTGAATGAGCAAAAGATGTTTCAAACTCTAAAACCCACATTCTTAAACTGGGTGTTGGTAATGGTGAGCACCTTTAATCCCAGCACTTGAGAGGCAGCCAGCCTTATCTACAGAACAAGTTCCAGGACAGCCAGGGCTACACAAGAGAAACCATCTTGGGGTGGAGCTGGGGACTAAAAATCAAACCAAACCAAATCAAATCAAAAGCAGATCTGGAGAGAGGGCTCAGCAGCTAAGACAGCTTACTGCTCTTGCAAAGGACCAAGGTTCATTTCCCAGCATCCACAAGGCAGCTCACAAGAAGATAACTCCATAGCCAGGTGTTAGTGGTGCATGACTTTAATCCCAGCACTCGGGAGGCAGAGGCAGGTGGATCTCTGTGAGTTTGAAGCCAGCCAGGTCTACAAAGCTAGTTCTAGGACAGGTTCCAGAGCAATGCAGAGAAACCCTGTTTCAAAACACCAAAAAAAGAAAAAAGAAACTAACTCCAGCACCAGTGAAATCTGATACCTTCTTCTGGCCTCCATGGGTACTTCATGCATAAGGTACACATACATACACACAGGAAACACTCGGAAAAAATATAAATATTAAACAAGTCAAAAATCACATGTGAAACACACATCCAAAAAAAAAAAAAAAACATAAAAGCAAAAAAACAAAACAGCTTGTGAAAGACAGGAAGTTCAAACAGCTGAAAACAACTTACTAGCTGCAGTTGCAACTGGTTGAGCAATGTTAGCAGGTGGCTTCAGTTTCATGAGTTCATTTAGACTATTATTTTTCAGTAAATCCTTCAACTGAACCTGGTCTTTTGAAGGAGCAGGGGGCATGGCATTTCGTACTGCTGGTGCTGAGACTGAAGGGCGTGTGTTTGCCGTGGTCTGGATAAACTTTGTTAAAGTGATGGTCTGTCTATTGGTTGTTGCAGGTGGTGTTTTAGTCATTACAATTGTAGATCCCAAGGTCGGTAGTTGATTTATTTGATTCAGCACAAATGTTGTAGTAGATGGAGGCTGCTGCTAGAAAAGAAAGAACACTTTACACACTCAATTTGACTTTGACAGTCTACATCTGTAAACCCAATAAGCCACTTAGAAATCTAAAACAAGATGCTGGATAGAGAGAAGGCTCAAAAGGGAAAGATGCACTGAAAGCATGTCCAGCCAGTCACGCACATCTGTAATCCAGCTCCAACAGTGACATGGGAGGTAGAGAGAAACCCTGTCTCCAACAAGTTGAAAAGTGAGAACTATCCTCTGACCACATGCCAGCTGGGGCATGTATGAGCTGAGAGTCAACATATACACAATTGAAACTTTATTCTATTCTTAAGTAATGGAACTGTATTACTAATTTTTGTTGGGGGAGGGGGTGGAGACACGGTGTTTCTGTAGCTTTGGAGCCTGTCCTGGAACTCACTTTGTATGTCAGGCTGGCCTCGAACTCACAGAGATCAGCCTGCCTCTCGCTCCCTCCCGGGTGCTGGGATTGAAGGCATGTACCACCACTGACTGGCTCTTTACTACTAATTTAATGATTAACTATAAATTATCAAGTTAAAAACGATCAGGAAAGGGTGTAGAAGTATTTTGATATTTTATACAAGCATAAAGGATATAAATTAAAATGGAAAGCTGTCCCAAGCTAGCTGCAAATTAAAACTCTAGGTAAATCATATAAATTTTCTTGAGTTCAATTTTCTTCTTTTTAAGGTTTCTATGGTCACCAAGCATGATGACATACATATTTAATCCCAGTACTTGGAAAGTGAGAAGAAAACAGGGAGGAGGGAAAAAAACAGAAAAAGAAAAAGTGCAGTGGCTCTAGCGCCACACTTAGCAATGAGACACAGAATGTATGGAAGTTGAATTCAGGGACAACATGGTCTACATAAGACCCTATGTCATGCAGGCCATCTCATTTATATGTTTGCCCTTGTGTTGGGGATCATCCTAGGGTCTGGCACCTGCAAGGAAAATAATACACATTGACAAATTTTAACCAGTTCAAACAATAATTTTATATTCTCTGGAGTTTGTTGATATTGGCTATATTTGTGATAAGATCAGAAGAACTCTGTACGTAAAGCACATTTAATCAAATAAAAGTTATAGCAAAACAACCAACAAAGCCAAGGCACCAAACCCTGTAAATGGTGAGATAGTATGTACATTCAATCTTCATTTCACCAATTGTTTTGTTGTTGTTTTTTAATGATTTATAATACACTAGTATCCTCTGGTACATGGGGAAATCAAGGCTAGCCAGAGCTACAGATATAGCTGGGTGGTGATGACACCATGCCTTTATACCAGCACTCAGGAAACAGAGGTAGGCAGGTCTCAGTGAGTTTGAGGTCAGCCTGATCTACAAATAGAGTTCCAGGACAACAGAGAGAAACCCTGTCTTGAAAAACCAATAAACAAACAAATAAATAAAAGTTTGTTTTCCTTTTGCTACCACTCCAAACCATTTTAGGAATCTAAGTGGCTCTTACCCTCACATTCAACAATGCAGGAGTAGACATTGTCTCTGGTTCTTGTTTAACAGGAACTGCTGCTTCTGTCTCCAAACCTAGTTCTAATGCACTAAGTGGCATCGACTATAAAGAAAATATAAGAGAAAAGATGTTTCAAGAACAAGAGTCGCATTTATTTTATTAAAAACAAAAACAAAAAACTTCAGAGCTGGATTCTACTTAAGAGGTAGAGCACTTGCCTAACCTTCAGAGTCCTAGGCTCAGACCCCAGTACCATACACACAAAGTCAAGGTTTACAATCAAACATATTTACAATCACTATTCTAGTTATAACAGAATAATATTGGTCAATATAAAATTGCCAAAAAACTGAACTAATCAGAACTTTATTTTTGCAAATGTAAATAGAGAAATCACATGAAAAGGTCCCAGTAAAGACCAAAGGCAACTGTAAAGGAAATTAATGCTCTTCCTGTACGGATACTAAGCAATAGGAAAAGCAATGTCTTGGTTTTGATGCAAGTAATATCTACGTCAATAAAACACTGTAAAAAAAATAATAAAATCACGTGTCACCCACAAAGCAGAGGCAAGTGGATCTGTGAGTTCGAGGCCAGCCTCATTTAAAAAGCAAGTTTCAGGACAGTCAGTACTACACAAAGAAACCCTGTTTAGAAAAAAACAAGAGTTAACATTTATTTAATATCCTTTTTAAAAATGTAAATTAAAGAGATGAAAATGTACATCATCAGTAAGTGCCTGCCTCGTAGCAGAAGTTCCAGGGTTCAATCCCCAACACCACGAAGAGAAAATGATAAATGACAATGGAAATTGCAAATTAAGAAGGAATTCTAGAGGATTTGGAAAACTGTTACCTGTTGAACTGAAGGGGCAGTAGGAGTTGCAAGCCCAGCATCTCCACCATCAACATCAAAGAGGTCATTCGGACTAATCCCACTCTCGCTCAAGGCAGCAAGCAGTAAATCTTGCCCTGGTTCCACCATCTTTAGAATAAAGTGAAAAATATTAATGCTCTTCTAAACACAAACAACCCAACACTGTCTATCAGAGCTAGTCAGTCAGTATGTAGGAAGAACCTGTTAAATGCTCTGTTAAGAGCATTTAAGAACCTGTTAAAAGAGTCTTTTGATCCCAGAACCCTCACACTAAAATGAAAGGATACAGAAGCACAGCATTCAGAGTAAGAGTCTCTTTCACTCCCTGGACTTTGGACTAAGACCAAGTTAAAAGTGAATGCCTAAAACATGCACAGGAGTCCCCGCCTTTAATCGCAGTACTCAGAGGAGGCAGCAGAGGCTACTTTCGGTAAGTCTGAGCCCAGCCTAGTCTACACAGTGAGTTTCAGAACATCTAGGACTACAAATAAAGTAAATATACACTATAAGATCAAAGGAGGCAAAAGTGAACTGTGCACAGGTTCCTAAGTATATGACAATATTGAGTTCAGAAGAAGAAATCAAGACAAATGCCTTCTAAACAATGCATTACAATGAACTGTTCGCACAATAGGGACCCACATATGAGGTGATGATCTGTGACCTCATCTTTCTACAGCGATACAGGCCACTACATACAGGGTTTTCAGATGCAAGACAGCTTGGCACAGTAATTTCTTATGTGGAAAGATTACCGACAGCAGTATAAAAGCAAAATGAAGGGAACTGAAATAAAGCAGACTCAAAGACATTCACTGCAACAAGCACTAAGACTGCAGGGGCTGGGAGAAGAAAGACAAATGTGTTCCAAAGTGTTTAGCAAAGAGACTATAGGTTTAAAATTAAAATCCAGGCACTGGAAAGATGGCTCAAGGGTTAAGAGCACTTGCCACTCTTCCAGAGGACCTAGATTCAATTACCAACACCCACATCACTGCTTACAACTGTATCTCCAGTTATAGGAGATCCAACACCCTCTTCTGGCTGTCCAGAGCAATGCACCAACATAGTGCACCCACATACATGCAGGGAAAACACCTATACACATAAGTAATTAAAAAATTTTAAACACCTTCAATTTAAAATTTTTACATTACATGTACATTTTTGTGGGACATTTTTCTCAGGAAACAAATTTGTGTTATATAAGCAGTGCCTCAGCTGTGTGATGCAATGATGCATTCATGACATCCCACACCAAGAGGGTTAGCAAAGAAAGTGACAAAGCTGCAATCTAATATACAGAACTATTCAAGAGACAGTAAGCAGGGAAATCCTCAGCCCTGCCTATGTCAAATTTATCTGTGCATCATTTAAACAGAAGGATGTCCTAGAGTGTCAGGCAGATATCCTTACTGAAACCAAAGCTAGATCCACAAAGTTTTCTTCAAATGTTTTCAGGGAAAGGAAAGAAAAGTCTGAGATAGAAACCCATCTTGAGCAATAAAGAGGAAAGAGCTAAGACCATGGGTAATCCCCCAATCTGCCAGAGTCAGGCTTCTCACATACCATAGCACCTATACTCACAGCAACCTGGCCAGCATGTGATGTAACTTTAAAGTTAGAACTCAAGTTTACATTACCCCTGTTTAGATTAGATAGAGTGACCCAAGATTAGATAGAGTTCAAGACAGTGCAAACTCTCAAAGCCCATGGGAGCTCACTCTATCCAGCTAGGAGACAGAAACTGACACCAAGTTTTAATGCTCTGCCTTGGGATGAATGCTAGACACTTGAACTAAAATGAAAAGAAGGAAGCTGAAGTAAAAAGAAATGTGAGTTGAAGTCCAAGTCAGAATAAGCTGCACAGCTAGACCCTAGCTCAAAATAAGAGGGAACTAGAGCTGGAGAGAAGGCTCAGAGGTTAAGGTACTTGTTGCTTTGGCAGAGGACCAGGGCTTGGTTCTCAGCACCCACATGATGCTAGAATTAAAGGAGTGCACCACCACAACTGGTCTCACTGAGCTTTTTCACTATTTTCTCAACAATAAACATTAAAAGTACAAAATGTGAAAGGGAAGAATTTTTTGATATTCATACAAGGAAAGGTTTCCAGAGCTACATGGCATATGGTCAGAGCTCATCTCAACCTGTACTTCGGAGATCACAGTGTTTTAGCCATTCCAAAGGCTGTGCATCAACAAACCTACACATGTAACTTTCTTGTTTGTTTTTCGAGGTAGGGTTTCCTGGTATTGCTTTGGAGGCTGTCCTGGAACAGGCTCTGCAGACCAGGATGGCCCTGAACCCACAGAGACCTGCCTGCCTCTGCCTCCTGACTGCTGGAAATAAAGGCTTGCACCACCAACGGCCCCAGGCTTGTAACTTTTTTTTTAACTTGTCAACTAAAATTAAGTAGACTTTAGGATAAAGTTCAGAGGTGATACTTAGTATACATAAATTAAATAAGGCCTGGAACTCCACTGAATAGGCAGAGAGGTGGGTAGATCTTTGAGTTTGAGTCCTGCCTGATCTAGAGTTCAAGGACAATCATGACTAGACAAACTCTTGTCTCAAAAAAAAAAACCAAACCCCAAAAAAAAAAAAAAAAAAAAAATTTCTGGCCCAGCACTGAAAACAATAACAAAACAGGAAGAAAAATAGTGTGAAACCCTATGACCTCACTAGAAACTTAATTTGATTTGAATGTTAGATGTATCTTTCTCGTATGGGGATCTATCTATAGAGCTTTCCAGGCAATTAGGCACATATTATCTACTCGTTCTGTTCTGCAGGAAGCAGGAGATCAAGACAGAACACTTATCCCATTCTCTAACTGCATTAAGCAACTCTTAGTATTTAATCATATTCTGTATGTAACACTCACAGAACTTCAGTGCTAAATGGAGAAAGCCCTCGAAAGTTGCATTGGCCAATCTCCTGGTTTTATAAAGCAGCTTTTAAAAAACAAAAACAAAGCTGGGCAGTGGTCGAATACACCTTTAGTCCCAACACTCCCGAGAGGCAGAGGAAGGTGGATCTCTGTGAGTTCAAGGCCAGCAATACAGAGAAACCCTGTCTTGAAAAACCAAAATAAATAAATAAAAGCAGCTTTTTTGGGAGGGTGGGGTGTGGCTGATAGCACAGGACACTGTCACAACAACATAAATCCAAAATGCTGCTGCATGTAGGGAACTATTATTGTGTCTACCAAGGAGCTCACACTTCAGATGGTAGCTGCCACGAAGCATTCTAACAAGCCCAACAACTACCACAACTGCAAAGGATATCAAAAAGTTTCATTTTTGCCAAAAAAAAAAAAAAAAATCTGAAAGCATTCATGTAGAGGCTGGAGTTAAGGAGCCTATGTAGAAACTGTGCACCACTTTGGCAGAGAATCCTGACAAGCACTGTCACCCAAGAGAGCACAAAGGACATCAACAACTAATACCAACTACGGACCCTTATCGGCAGGCATGACACAGAGGAGATCTAGTGTTCCTCACGGCCCTGAGTAGATACAAGGGACATATCTGCAAGGCAAGAGATCAGAAAGAACAGAGGTTTAAGCACTGGGCTCATCACCCATTAGTGCTCTAATATAGTCAAGTTTAAAAAAAAAACAAAACAAAAAAAAAAAAAAAAACACTCAACTCAGTTTACTCAGTTTCAGGACTAAGAACAACTAACTTCTGGGGGTGTTGTGTTGAATATGTGAGTGAGTATGAGAGAAAGAGAAAAGGAAGAGAGAGAGCAATAACATCCAGCGTGAATTTTAGAGCTGCCTTTTCCCTGTTTTGTTGTCTTTTGACATAGTCTCCCTATATAGTTTAAGCTGCTCTTAAAGTCAAAATCCTCCTGCATACTGTGATGTGTATATACTATGTCTTAAAATTTTTTTATTAATGAACAGTGTGTGGTGGTACATCTCTTTAATTCCAGCACCCAGAAGGCAGAAGCAGGCAAATTTCTGAGTTTGAAGGCAGTCTGATCTACAAAGAGTTCCAGGTTAGCCAAGGCTGTTACACAGAGAAATCCTGTCTCAAAAAACAAAAACAAAATGTTTTAATTATTATTAATGGCCAGATATAGTGGTAATTGCCATTAATCCTAGCATTTAGCAGGCAGAGGCAGGCTAATCTCTTCCATGCTAGCCAAGCATCTTGCCAAAAAAAAAAAAAAAAAATTGTGTACATGTACACACGCACACCCACACAGGAGATAGTAGGGGACCTGCAGGGGACATATGTGAAAGTAAAGAAAAACTGTGGAGTCAGCTCTGTTACTTTTCAGTGGAATCAATTTCAGGTTGTCAGGCTTTTGCAATTAAGCACTACTAAGTCACCCCCTGGTCTATTATTTTGATAAAACCTGAATATACCCCACACACAAAAAAAATCCTTTTTTCCTTTGTATAACTGCTATACCACTGTATTTCCCAGACTATAAACTTTAATGACAGCAATCCATCTGTCTTAGGGTTTCTACTACTGGGAAGAGTTTCTATTACTGTGACCATGGCAACTCCATTATAAAGGAAACATTTAATTGGGGTGGCTTAGTTTCAGAGGTTCAGTCCATTAGCATAGTGACATGGAGGTGTGCAGACATACATGGTACTGGAGAAGTAGCTGAGATCCTACATATTGCAGACAACAAAGTCAAATGAGATACTAGGTAGTATCCTGAGATATAGGGAGCCTCAAAGGATGCCCAGCCCAGTGACATACTTCCTCTAATAAGGACATACTCACTGCAAAAAAGCCACATCTCCTAATAGTGTTACTCCCTAAGAGGTTATGGGGGTCAATAACATTCAAGCTATCACATTCTATAAGGGGCTGGAGAGATTGCTGAGTGTTTAAGATCACTAACTGCTCTTGCAGAGGACCTGGGTTTTGATTCACAGCACCCACACAGTAGCTCACAACCAACAGTAACTCCAGTTCCAGGGGGCTGGACACCTTCCGGCCACCTAGGGCACCAAGTATACATGTGGTATACATAATACATACATGCAGGCAAACACCAATACACATAAAATAATAATTTTCTAAGTCCTTTTAGCCAGGTGCCTTCAGTCCCAAAACTTGGAAGGCAGAAGCAGGCAGATCTATGTGAGTTCAAGTCCAGCCTGGTTTACAAAGTGTGTTCCAATACAGCTAGAGCTACACAGAGAAACCCTACCTTTTTTTTGCTTTTTTTTTTTTTTTTTTTTTTTGAGACAGGGTTTCTCTGGATAGCTCTTGGAGCCTGTCCTGGAACTTGATCTGTAGACCAACCAGACTGGCCTCAAACTTTAGAGATCCACCTGCCTCTGCCTCCTGAGGGCTAGGATTAAAGGCACGCACCAACACCACCTGGTGGAGAAACCCTGTCTTGAAAAACCAAAAAGAAAATAAAACAAAAAACTTTAAAATAGTTCTATAAAATACTAAGGTGTTTCACATATAGTTTTTGTAGATACTCAGACCTAAAGGCAATTGACAGTCATTTCCAAATATACATAGATACTATACTATCATTTAGCAAGTATTTTTGCCTGAATGAGTATCAAAACAAGCCGGGCACGGTGGTGAATGTCTTTAGCCCAGGACTCAAGAGGCTAAAGAGGCAGAGGCAGGTGGATCTCTGAATTTGAAGCTAGCCTGGCCTGTAGAATTCCAGGACACTGGGGCTACACGAACACCCTGTCTCAAAAACAACCTGTTTTGTTTTGAAATTCTTATTCATAAATAGCACAGAGGCACCTGATAAGCACAAGCCTAGGTAGGACCTATTCAAGATGCCTAGATAGACAGATGACATATTCAGAGCATGCTGATCAATAAAGTGCAAGCCAGCCTCTTTCAAAATAAACTTTTACAAAGAGGTCTGTGGGCACTACTCAGTGGTAAAAAAAAAAAAAAAAAAAAAAAAAGCTGGCTAGCATGACAAGTTCCTAAATTCAAATCACAGACAAAGGACAGAAAGACACAGATATACCCCACTTCCCAAGCAAGCCTGATTCAAGACTCAGCTTCAGTTCTACATCAGAACAGACTGAAGACTGACATTTAGATTAAGAATTTAAGGGGATTGGAGAGATGGCTCAGTGGTTAAGAGTACTGGCTGCTCTTCCAAAGGTCCTGAGTTCAATTCCCAGCAACCACAACCATCTATAATGAGATCTGGTGCCCTCTTCTGGTCTGCAGGCATACATACAGGCAGAACATTGTATACTTAATAAATCTTAAAAAGAAGAAAAAGAAAAGAATTTGAAGAAGGCTGCCATCCCAGCACTTACAAAACAGAGGTAGGATAGGATTTCCAAGATAATGTTCAACTATATAAGGAGTTCATATCTAACCTGAGGTATATATGAAAAACATAAACAGCCAGCCCTCGTAGTACACAATTTTAATCCCAGCACTCAAGAGGCAGACAGGTCAGACTGGCCAACAAAGTGAGTTTCTAGGGCAGCCAGAGTTGTTACACAGAAACCTGCCTCAAAAAAACAAAATTACATACAAGCATGGGTGAATATTCACTTTTAATTAACCTCAGCACTCAAGAGGCAGAGGCAGGTAGATCTATCTCTTTCAGTTTAAGGCCAGGCTTACTCTACATAGTGAGTTCAAGGATAGCCAGGGTTACGTAGTAGAGACCATGTCTTTAAAAAAAAAAAAAAAAAATCTGGAGAAGGGAAACAAAACTCTTCATCACCAATTCCTCAAATTCAATTGACTGATACCTCCTTTTTGATTAAGTTTTTTGAGGCAGAGTATCAATTATGAGGCTCAGGGTGACCCTGAATTCCTAATTATGAGTGCTCCCCCTCCCAGGATTACAGTCACACACTCTTGACATCTTTAATGCTTTCCATGAATAGGTTTTTTTTTTCTTTTCATCCTTAACATAACCAAAGAATATCTTCCTTGTCACAAAGGAGCTAAAGCCTAGAAAGATGTAACAAGGTAACAAGTACACAAGCCTAAAGTCTAACTCTAAACCCAGAAGACCAAATCCTAACTCTCCACAGTCCTGCTGTCCCATCCCAGTAAGTGACCTCCATAACCACAGGTTCCACATTCTGAAGTTCAATGGGGAAGGTATAGTGTGGATCCCAGCACTAAGGCTAGCTGGTCTACACAGAAACTTCGAAGACAGCTAGGTCTACATAGTAAGACCTTGTCTCAAAAAAAGGCTTTAACAGAAGATAAAAATACTGCATGAACATGTAGACTTTTCACTGGTTACTCAATGCCAAATCCTGATACTTTGAATATACCTATTAGGCATTGTGAACAATCTGGAGATGAAGAAGGGCCTACGTTACATGTAAATGTGACACTACTACAAATGGGACTTAAGAACCTATAGACTTTAGCTATTTTCCTGGGTCTTTAACTGATGATCCCCTATAGATACCAAGAGGCTACTGCACTACTAGTGTTGTCTACCTGTGGTTGACAATTTAATAGGGGACTGTAAAAGTAGCTTTCAGTATTATGGTCAAACATAGTCAAATATTTCAGTACAGAAAACCATTCAAAATACACAGGTATCAAGAGCAAAATAAAGAGATATTGTGTTTTATGCACTAGCATTAAGTCACAAACATTTCTTACTATAGGATAGAATAAAACCTACTGGCCAGGCAGTGGTGGTGCACACCTTTAATCCCAGCACTTGGAGGGGCAGAGGCAGGCAGATTCCTGTGAGTTCAAGGCCAGCCTGGTCTACAAAGCTAGTTCCAGGAAAGCTAGGGCTGTTACACAGGGAAACTCCGTCTCAAAAAACAAAAATAAAATAAAACCACCTGGGAATAGCTTTCTACTTTTTTAGGCAAGCAGAGGCAGGCAGATCTCTGAGTTCAAGGTATACAGAGTGAGTCCCAGGACAACCAGAGCTGTTACATAGAAACCCTCTCAAACCACCCCCAACCCATGCACAAAAAAAAACAAAACAAAATACCTTTTGTATTCATAAAATGTTCTGTGGTACGACAACCACTGTCCCAAAGCTAAATATATTCAAACCTTATCAAAGTGAACCTGCCAATTGGCATATAAAAACCAGCCATTTTTACTTATTAGTTGTCCATTTAAAAGCAAAAAGCAAAAATTGTCTTTACATGAACTTTAAAAAATTATTAGATAGTCAGGCATAGTGATGAAAACCTTTAAACTCAGCACTCAAGAGGCATCAGCAGAAATTAATCTGGTCTACACAGTGAGGTCCAGGACTGCCAGAGCTATGTAGTAAGACCCTGTCTCAAAACAAACAAACAAACAAACAAAAAACAAAACAAAAATAATAATAACAATTGCATTCATTGAAGGGAATGCACAATGCTATGGCTTCCATGTGTGGAGGTCAGAGGACAGCTTCTCTCCTCCTACTCTGTGAATCCCAGTAATCAAATTCAGGTAGTCAGACTTAGTAGCAAGTGTTTTAACCAGCTATGTCATCTCTCTGGCCTCTTCAGATGAACTTTAAATATCAGCAAGCAATGTTTGGGGGCCTACTGTACCTCTCGAGAGACTACTTGGTAGGACCAGACCAGGCAAGCCTCAACTCAAAAGTTCAATTTAGCCAAGAGGTGGTAGCACACACCTTCAATCCCAGCACTTGTGAGGCAGAGGCAGGGGGATCTTTGTTAGTTCAAGGCCAGCCTGGCCTACAGAGACAGTTTCAAGACAGCCAGGACTGTCACACAAAGAAACCCTGTCTCGAAAAAACAGAAAAAACACAACAGAAGTATAACTTAAACACCAAAAATGCATCTACACACAAATGAGGTCTTTGAAATACAACTTTTCTTTTTCTTTCTTCTTCTTTTTTTTTTAAGTTTTTTTTTTTGGGGGGGGGGGTGGTGTTTAAGACAAGATTTGTCTGTGTAGCTTTGGCTGACTTGGAACTTGCTCAAACTCAGAGAGCCACCTGCCTCTGCCTCCTGAGTGCTGAAATTAAAGGCACCGCCACCAAAGTCTAGCAGAGCACAACTTTTGTGAAGCATATAAAAGACTGGATAGGATACCAGAGCAGGCCATCAATCCCATCATCAGGGAGGCTGTGACAAGAAGATCTTGAGTTGGAGCCCAGCCTCACTATGTAGTGAAATTTTAAGAAGTCAGTTTCAAGAGGAAAACCCTAAAAAATAAAAAGCTTAAGAATCACCAGTCTCAGATGGACGATGAAGATGGCACTCAACTATAATCCCAACATTCAGAAGACAGAGGCAGGTGATCTCGGTGAGTTCTCAGCCAATCTGGTCTACTAAGTGAGTTCCAGGGCAGCCAGGTCTAAACACAGACAGCCTCTCAAAAAAAAAACAAAACAAAACAAAACAAAACAAAACACAAAACATAAAAGCAAAACATGACCCACACCACATTGGCCATTTAAAAATAGTAACTTCAAAGAACTTAAGACATATAAAAGAATTTAAGACATATAAAAGCACCTAACACACAACATTCTTCAATGAAACAATAAGTATAGGCTTTCTTTTTCAACATTTATACAGCAACTAAAGTGAAATTTAAAATTCTGAACAGACTTGCAGGGAGTAAAGATAAACTACAAGAAAAAGCCAGATGAAAGAAGTTTTCTCCCATCAGCTGGAAAAAAACGTGTTATATAAAGATGGAAATTAACGTTCCTGCACTATAAAAATTAATGTCCTACTGAAGTCACCAGCGGCAAACGCCGTTTAATCTTAGAAATTCTGTGTAAATAGGTAGTTTGCACAATGATTCTTTCCCCAGTGGTTACGAAAATCAACCCTGACTTTGGGGCATTAAGACTGTTAACGGGTAGAACTCTATGTAAATGCTAAATAAGTTGACTGGCTCTAGGACACTGGGTTTGACAGTTCACTGGACCCTACCGAATGATTCTTTACAAGTCGTCTTCCACCTTTAATTACCAAAGTCTAGAGAATATGAACATTTTACTCAACATACGCGGCAAACAATCGACGTTTAAAGGTCAAAGGGGACCCGTTTTTAACCTTCCCTCAACACGTGTTCAGCACAAACTTCCGGGTGCGGCTACAATTGGCTGCGCAATTCAATGGATTAAAACGATGCTTTCTTGGGCTTTCATTTTATCTCCAAGCTTCCCCCCTCGAGCACGTCTCTCAACCAGCGACAACCCCAAACAAAAGCATCCCACAGTAAACGGAGCAGTCACATAAAAAGAGCTTTCTATATGGGAGCATCTAGTTAGTGGTCCAAACTGAAGCACAAAGCCGGGATAGAAAGGGGAGGAGCTGGACGCCGGGGTCAGTAAAGCAACAATCACACTGGTTCCGACAAATCCAAGGCTTCGAAGCAGTGGAGCCCATCCCACGCCACTCCCGGGAAAACACCAGCAAACACCGCTTTGAGGAACTTGGGTGCTCACTACTAAGCATCTGCTAAGGTGAGCAGATGCCCAACCGCCATCGCCCTCCTCATGGACTGAGCTGGGAGTCTGAAGCTGTACTCACTCACTTTAGGGAAAGCTAAACCCTCCACGGTGAGGCGTGAAGGTGTCCCCCCCATGTGTCCCAAGCACCCCACTCGCCAGGAACCGAGGCCCAGGAAGGGTGTCTCGGTGCCTCCCTCCGGGTCCCGGAATCGGGAGCAACAGCTCGGAAGAACCCGAGCAGGGTCTCCGCCTCACTTTCGATGCCCGTCTCGGGTCTGTGAGAAGGGAGAAAGCGAAGCAGGCGATGCCCCGTGGAGCCGGCGTGCGCAGGGCAGGGTTGCCCGGCCTCGGAGCTGCTATCCCGCTCGGGACAGCGGGACTCCCACCGAGCCGGCGCTGCCTGGCGGAAGACGCCGGAACCAACGGGGCGGCCGGCGATTTGAGAGCCGGTAGCGGGCGAGCGAGGCCCAGACAGCCGTGAAGTGGCCGCCTCCCCCCACAACCGGCCCCACACGGACCCCGAGGAGCGCTGGTGGGAGTGGGAGGCTGTTCGGACGGACGAGCGTGGAAGGAGAAAAGGGCTGAAGGAAGGACTTACTTTCGCCGGCAGACCCGACGCCAAAACAGCTTCTTCCGGTCGGTGAGAGCGTGAGGAACCGGAGGCAACAGGAGCGGAGGCGGCGGTGGCGGCGGCAGAAGCAGCGTCCGGCTCTGCCTACCTCCCCGCCGCCATCTTGACGCCCCTCCTCCCGACCCCCCGCCCCGCAGGAAGAGGGGGCGGGGCGACGGGTCAGGTGCCGCGCGCACGCAGCGCGCCACGCCCCACGTGACTTCCCCACCCCCCTCATCTCCTTTCCGCCCCGCCTCCTTCCTAGGTGAAGGAAGCTGATGCCCCCCCCCCCATCTTGACCGCCCCCTCTGCCTTCGCCACCAAAACCGGACTCCGCCAAGTCCCGCTCCCCTGGTACCGTTGATGGGATCCAAGAGAATTCCGGAACCCAAACGGTCCATTACCGCGGCTCCAGGGTGGGAGAAGGGTGAGGGGGCCGGGTTTCCGAGAAGGGGGAGGGGGCAAGCAAAGGCGGCCTAGGATAGTCACGTGTCCGATGCTTCCGCCGCCGCTAGCTGAGACCTCGCGAGAATACCGTTTCCCCACCCGGTCTGCTGCTCCGCGGGCTGTCGGGAAGAAGGTCGACATCTCCTGGTTGCCACCAGGAGGTCAGCCTGTGTGTCTGCGCACATGCGCCCCACACCTGCAGTCGTAGGGCCCCACAGCTATTTTCAGAATCTTTGCATTGGATAAAGATCCATGGAGCCCTTGCAGGGTTTCTCTCACTCGACGGGCTCTTCATTGAGTATATTAGAAAAAAAATATTAACGTAGTCATTGCTTTGAAGCTCCCTTGAGCTTTATTGAAGTTCATTGACTCGAAAACCGCAGCCAGCCCCTGGGCTCGTCCTTGGTCATTATCTCATGTAGAACAGAGCTGGAGGCTGGAGGGTCCCGATTCTAGACTCTTCACACATGCCCAGACACCTGCATCCACCATTACTCTCTCCATTAACGATTGCTGCATACCAGGGCTTATCCTGTAGCGCTTCCCTTGTTAATTTACATTTTTTTTTTCATTATTCTTAAATGATCTAATAGACTAACACGTTAACTTCAAGGTCACCCTTTTGTAATGTCTTTCTGAGAATGCGGCTTGACTCTGTTACTTAGGTGATAGGCAAGCCTGGATGATTCTTACCCACCCCACTTGGCGCTAAGCATCTTGTTTGTCCTGCGCTGAAAACAAACCGTACACTCTTGTTTTGACAGTTAAGGTTAAGGTGTGTAAACTCAGCCAGGCAAAGGTGATGCACACCTTTAATCTAAGCACTTGGAAGCAGAGGCAGGCTGATCTCTGAGTTCGAGGCCAGCCTGGTCTACAGAGAAACTCTAGCACAGGCTACAGACAAAAATGTGTGAGCTCTTCCAGACAATTATGGGCATGTGTTCTCATTTGCTTTTCTGTTGCTATGATAAAACAATCACCAAAACCGACTAGGCGAAGAAAGGGTTTATTATTTCATCTTACATTTTACAGTCCATCAAGGCCAAGGCAGTTTCTGGAACCAGAAACTGAAGCACAGATTATAGAGGAATTTAACTGCTTACTATCTTGCTTTCTTTCTTCTACAGCCCAGACCCACAGTGGGCTGGGCTCTCCTACACCAATTAAGAAAAAGCCCCACAGAGTTCCTTATGGATCACTCTGCTGGAGACAATTCCTCAACTGAGATTTTCCTTTTGCTAAGTATATCTAGGTTTAGGTTAAGTTAGCAAAAACTATGGCAGTGGGGAAAGTACATATAGCAATAATATTTATTCTGACTTTGTATGCATAAATTTGTATTATATCTGTGTATTTGTTCTCTTTGTTTGGCTTTTGGTTTTTTGAGACAGGGTTTCACAGTGTAGCTGTGGCTGCCTTGGAACTTGCTCTGTAGAGCAGGCTGGCCTCAATCTCAGAGATTCCCCTGCCTCTGCCTCCCAAGTGCTGGGATTATAGGCATGCACCACCACTGCCAGGCCTCTATATTTGTGTTCTTATCTATAAGAACTGAAGAGTTCTAAGGCCAGGTATGAGAGCAAAAACCAGCACTCAGAAAAGCCAACATAGGCCCTCTAAAAGAGTAACAAGTGCATTTAATCACTACAATTATCTAGCCCGCAATGTTTTCTTAATATAAATCCTTTTGTAGCCCAGGGTGGTGACATGCCTTTAATTCCAGCACTGGGAGACACAGGTCAGATCTCTGAGTTCCAAGGTGGTCTACAAAGCAAGTTACATGATAGCAAGAACTACACAGAGAAACACTGTCTGGGTGTATGTACTTATGTGTGCATCCATTTGTAATTGACTTAGGAACTGTACATATTACAAAGTACCTTGTGACATTCAGTATATGTATACGCTGTACAATGATCAGACCAGGGTATGTGGCAAGAATGTAGCTGCAGGCATTTGTTGTCTATTGTCTCCCTAACTTCCTCACATTTGATCATTATGTCATCCATAGTTAACCACTGTGTTATGGAACATTTTGAGCTTTGAGCCTATCCAGCTGCACCTAGTCCTGATAACAATCCTTTCCCCAGCCTCTCCTTACCCACACTCTTTTTCAGCTCTGCTAGCCCAGATTCTTGACTGTGTATGAATATGTAGTGCTGAGACTTACACATTCATGCTAAGCACACTACGCTGAGCTGTCCTCCAGCTCTATTTTACTTGTTTTCTGTTTTGTTTTTGTTTTTTGTTTTTTTTTTTTTTTTTTTGCGGGTGGCTTTTTTCAAGACAGGCTGTCCTGGAATTCACTCTGTACACCACCCTGGCCTTGAACTCACAGAGATCCATCTGCCTGCCTCTGCCTCCCAAGTGCTGGGATTAAAGGCATGGGCCACCACTGACCAGTTAAGATTTATTATCTTTAATTATGTTTACTGAGGGGGGACTAATATGCACAGAGTGTACCTTCAGAGGCATCAGAGCTTCAGGAGCTGGAGTTGCAAATCATTGTGAGATGCCTGACATAGGTACAAGTCCTCTGGGAAAGGCATGTATACTTCTAAACACCGAACCATATCTCCAGTCTCCCTCTTTTTACAAAAACTTCAGATGAGTTTTCACTAAGTATGTCAGGTTAACTCCTGCCCCTGTCTGCCAAGGCACTCTCCTTTATATTTGAAGACAAAGTTTCAGTAACTTGCCCTTGCTGGCATTGAACTCAAGTTCAGGCAGGCCTTGAACTTGCAATCCCTTCCTCCATCAAGCTAAATAGGTGTAATGACAGGCTCACACCAACCAAACCTGGCTTTGTACTTTTGTACATTTTGCTTTTTGCTTTTCAAAACAGAGTTTCTAGTCCTGTCTGTCCTGAACTCATAGAGATCTGTTTGCCTCTGTTTCCCAAATGCTGGGATTAAGGCCACATGTGCCACTATGCCTGCCCTAGCTCTGTGTTTCTTCAGGTCAGCTTCTTAGCTTGTGTATTAATGAGAACATGTGGCATTCATCATTGTGTGCCTCAATTGTTTCATTTCCAGTAATGCCTTCCAGTTTGTCTCATGTTGCCTCAAATGACATAAGTGCAATCCTTTTTTTTTTTTTTTTTTTTTTTTTTTTTGTATTTTGTATTCCTTTTTTTTTTTTTTTTTTTAAAGATTTATTTATTTATGTATTTACTATACCATGCCGTGTGTGTTCTGCCTGCATATATCCCTGCAGGCCTAAAGAGGGCACCAGATCTCATTACATATGGTTGTGAGCTGCCATGTGCTTGCTGAGAATTGAACTCGAGACCTCTGGAAAAACAGACAGTGCTCTTAACCTCTGAGCCAGCTCACCAGCCCAAGGGCAATCCTATTATGTCTGAATAGTATTCCCTTTGTTTCATTTTTTTAGATAGTAATTCAAATTGCCTAGGTTGGTCTCAAATGTTCCTTATATCCATGGGTGGCCTTGAACTCTTGATCCAACTGCCTCTCCCTCCCAGGTGGCAGAGACAGCAGGTATGTACCCCTTCACATGGTTACACCAAGTTTTCATTGTCCATTCATCCACCGATGAACCCCTAATTTAATTCCACATCTTGTATTTAGTTAATAGTACCATAATAAGCATGCCAGTGCAGATGTCAGGTCAAAAGACTTCAGTTCCTTTGTCTAGATCCCTGGTCATGGACTTTCTAGGTCTTAGGATTGTACTATTCCTACTTTTTTGAAGTACCTTCATACTTAGGTAGACTCACATAATGTCTGTATGGATTTATATTCCCATCAACAGTAAGTGAAAGATGTAGATTAGATTGGCTGTGGTGGAAACCCCACATTAGATATGGGCTTCACCATTCCATTGGCTGAGGTCCTCCTAGATTACGTTGAAGAGGAAAAGCTACTATGAAAAACACTCATCAGTTTCCTCCACCTGACTCTGCATGCAGTGTGACTAGCCAATAAGCCTCCTCCTCCTGCTGCCACACCTTCCCTACTATGATGAACTACATCTCTTCCAACTGTGAGCCACAGTCAACCCTTTCTCCCAAAACTTGCTTCTTATTGGGTATGTTGCCACAGTGACTAAAACAAGTCCCTTTCCCTGTACCTTACCAGCATTGTAATTGTTTTTTGTTTGTTTGTTTGGTTGGTTGGCTGTTTGGTTAAGTTTTTTTTTGTTTTGTTTTTCCTCGAGACAGGGTTTCTCTGTGGCTTTGGAACCTGTCTTGGAACTTGCTCTGTAGACCAGGGTGCCCTTGAACTCACAGGGTGCCTGCCTCTGCTTCCCGAGTGCCAGGACTAAAGGCGTGCACCACCAGCTCCTGGCTTAGTTTGTGTGTTTGTTTGTTTGTTTGTTTGTTTGTTTTGACACCGGGTTCCTCTGTGTATGCCTGTGTATGCCTGAAGAGATCCACCTGCTTGTGCGCTTCCTGAGTGTTGGGATTTAAGGTGTGCACTCCATGCCTGGTTGTAATTATTTTTTTTTCTATAGTAGCCTCTCAAATTGGGGTGAGATGACATTTGTACTTTGAATTTGTATATCCCTTGCAATGTGACTGAGCACATTTTTTTTTACACATATCTGTTGGCCTTGAGCTTGAAGAAATCCACCTGCCTCCCGAGTGAAGGAATTAATTAAAGGCCTGGCTACCACCACACAGATCACTTTCTAAGGAGCAGGAGTGGTGGCACATGTTTTTAATCTCAGCACTTGGGAGATAGAGGAAGGCTTATCTTTGAGGCCAGCATTGTCTACATACAAAGTTCCCAGTCACACCCTGCTTAAAACAAACAACTACACACAAAAACAAACAAACAAAGCCTATAAGGCTATTTGCACAATTTAAATCTGATTCTGTTATATAACTTTGCTACTATAGTTTGAGCTTCTTATGTATTGGTTGAATATTTTGCACAGATATTATCCCCATAGTAGATGGCTCTTCATTTTGTTGTTTCCTTTGCTACATGGAAGCTTTCTATTAAACATAATCCCATTTGTCCATTTCTTTTGTGACCCATGTTTTGAAATCATATCCAAAAAAAACAGTTGTCTAAATGAATGTCCTGAATATTCCGTTTTCTTCAATCAGTTTCATAGTTAATAGTCTTATATTTGAGTCTTTGATCCATTATGGGAATTTTTACCTATAGTAAGAGATAGAGGGTTCCTCAGACATATTTAAGAAAAACAACCCTATGAACATAAAAGACAAGGCCAATGAGATGGTTCCAGCTGGTAAATGCACTTGCCACCAAGCCTGATAGACCTGAGTTTGACCTCAGAACCTACAAGAAAGAAAAGCAACTCCTGCAAGTTGTCGGCGACTCTGACCTCCATACACATGTCATGGCACACATGCATCCACATATATATACACATGCCAATAAACATATTAATAAATATGTGCTGTAGCACACACCTTTAATCCCAGCACTTGGGAAGCAGAGGCAGGTGTATCATTGTGGTATCAGAGTTCCAGGACAGCCAAAGCAGTAAACACAGAGAAACCCTGTTATGGGGGTGTGGGTGTATTTTGCTACTTCTCTGAAGCAAGTCACTGTCCCTCTGTCTCTGTCTCTCTCTCCCGTCTCTTCCTTCCCTTTCCCACTCCCTTCACTTCCCCCAGTAAAGCTTTCCAAGTTAAAGATTTTTTTTTTGAGATAGGATTTCTTTATATAACCCAGGCTATCCCAAAACTCACAGAGATTCTCCTGCCTCTGCCTCCCTGAGTTCTAGGATTAAAAGCATATGCTACCATACCCAAGCCTTTAGATTTATTTTTATTTTATGTGTATGAGTGTTTCAGTGTCCTTGGAGGCCAAAAAAGAATGTGCAATCCCTTCGAACTGGAGTTAAAGATGGTTGTGAGATGCCATCTATGTGAGTTCTGAGCTGAGCTATCTCCCCAGACCCTTTTATTTTTTTTTTCAAGACTGGGTTTGTGTATCTTGGCTATCCTGGAACTCAATATGTAAACCAGTTCACTGGCATGGCAAGATGTCACTATAGATGGCACCATACTTTGGTCTATATTGGTGTACTGAGGAGAAAGACATTTTATCAAATCTGTCCAAAATAAAGTTCATGCAAGGGTCTTCTGCACTAAGTAGCATTCACTTTCCAAGTGTCCACCAACCCTTGTTGCACTCTGAGACCAGATGAGTACTAGTTTTGACAGCAAGAGCTGACCAGGGTGCTCCCACCCTTTGCCATGCTTTCTAAGCATCCACCCAGATGTCTGGTGCTTTCTCTCATAATCTTTGCCTTGAATCCATCTGAAAGGTGACATTTCAGGAGCTGCCTGTAACTCTGCTTGTGCATACAAGCTTGAAGGACAAGCTTACCCATTGCAGCAAGATTGGAAGAAGAAAAAGATTGGAAACCTAAAGGTCATTGAAAAATGACTACTTTTCTCGACTCTGGTAGCAATTATTCAAAGAATGATGGCTGCATTTGTGTTTGTGTGTGTATATGAGGATGTGTTTGTGTGTATGTGATTTCTTTGCATGTACAATGTAATTAACGATTGTTATTAGGAGATAGCAACTGACATACTGGGAGGTTCTTTGCAGGGGGAATACTTACTTAGGGCACACCCAACACAGAATCCTACTTGGGCATAGTGCTGACGTTTACCAAGCCCTCTCACTTCATTCCAAGTCTTCAGGCACACTTACATGTAGTAGGGAGTCTCCTCTGCTGCTGAGATCAATGACTATATAGTCTATTGAGCATTCATCCAGCAAAAGTAAAAGCATAATTACAATAGTACAACAAAAAAGCTGGCACTTCTGTTGGGGGTCTCTCTGTGTGTATATGTATGTTTTCCTAGATACAGTGTTTCACTGAATAGCTCAACTTAGCCTTGACTTCCACATGTCTCAGCTCTGAGCTTACAGATGTCTGTGTGCCACCATGCCTGACAACAGCTTTCCTCCTCCGTCTCCTCCTCCTCTACTTACTTATGTATTTGTTTATTTATTTTCAAAACAAGCTTTCTGTGTGTAACAGTCCTTACTGTCCTAGAATCAGACTGATCTCAAACTCACAGAGATCTGCCTACCTCTGCCTCCTGAATGCTGGGATTAAAGGTGTGCACCACCACACCTGATCTCCTCTTTTTACTTATTTATTGTTTTATGTGTGTGATTTGCCTGTATCTGTGGATGTATACCACTTTTATGCCTGGTGCTCACAGTAGACAGAATAGGAAATCAAATCCCCTGATGGTGGATTAGCAAGCAGTTATAAGCTGCCCAATGTGGGTGCTGGGAACCAAACCCTTGTCCTCTGCAAGAGCATCGACCACTCTTAACCACTGAGCCATCCACCCATCCACTGCCTGGTGGTGACTTTCCCTATCCTCAGGTAACTTATGTGTTCATATTCACTCTGAGCATTTGTTAAGGCAAATATTGTGTTAGCATCAGTTTTTTTTAAATGTTTGTTTATTAATTGCGAATGTGTTACTATGAGTGTATGGCTCATGCGTGTGGGTACCTACAGAGGCCACAGGTATCACATGCTCTCTAGGTCAGTTAGGCAGTTGGCAGGGACTTGACATAGGTTCTGGGAATCAGGCTGCACTCCTCTGGCAGAATCATACAGAATCTTAACCACTGAGCCATTCCTCCAGCTTTCCTATCAGTTCTTTGAATACTTTGACAAATGGAACATGTGTAAGGCAGTCCCTCTATGTCCTCAGGGGCTGGCCTTAGCACCTGGCTCCAGAATACCTACATTTGAGGATATTAAACTCCCCTATTTATTTTGAAGTGATAGCAACTTCACATGGTCATAAAGGTAAAGACAGAATAAAAGAACAAAAGATTCCTGGATATGGCACCCCACACTACCAATTCTAGGACTAAGGAGGGCAGAGGGATATGTGTAAATTGGAAGCCAGCCTCATCTACATAATGAGGTACAAGCCATCGGAACTACAGAGTAACACCCTGTCTCAAAAGGAGAGGGGTGGGCTGGGAGGAGACGTTCAAATGGAAATGAGCTTGCAAATAAGGACCTGAATTTGGTGCCTAGGCCACCTCCCTTTTTTGAGCTGGGTATTGTGATGCATGCTTGTAACCCCATAACTGGGGAGATGGAAATAGGCAGGTCCAGAAGGTTCACCAGCCAGTGAACACAGCACCCTTGATCAGCTCCGTGTCAATGATAGACCCTGTTGATGGGCCTGAGGAACAACAAACAAGGAGCTCCTGTGTTTTACCTGTACCCGCACACACATCTGTGCACACATAAAAAGTCTCTAGGCACATTTTTCATATTTAATTTGTTAATGCCCCATTTTACATATTTCTACATAATTAAACATAATCTATATCATATTGGTTTTTTGTTATTGTTGTTTGAGGAAAGGTTCAAGTCCATGTATGCCAGGCTGGCACTGAACTCTCAATTCTCTTGCCTCAGTTTCCCATTTATCAAAAGTATAGAAATTTGCCACCATGCCCATGTTATTATTTTTAATAATATGTTAGGGTTTTTTATGTGTGTGGTGTTTTGCCTGCATATGTCTGTGCACCACATACATGAAGTGGTCATGGAAGCTCAAAAGGGTAATGGATACCCTGGAACTGGAGTTATGGACCATTGTGAGCTATCATGTGGGTGCTAGGAATTTAACCCTACTCCTCTGGAAGAGCAACAAGTGCTAATAACTGCTGGCTCAGCCAACTCTCCAGCCCTCTGAAACTATTTTTACATTAAACTGTACTTGAAAAGTAAAGGCAGGCAGATTTCTTTGAGTTCAAGGCCAGCTTGGTCCTCAAAGCAAGCTCCGGGCCAGGCAACTAAGACTATACTGTGAGATCTTGTCCCCAAAAACACAACAAAGCAGAGTATGATGGTACATGCACTTGGCAGGCAGAAACTAGCAGATCTCCAAGTTCCAGGCTATCTTGGTCTACAGATCTAAATTCAGCACAGCCAGGGCTACATAGAGAAATTCTGTCTTGAAAAATAACTTTAATTATTATCCTGTACTTATGTACATAAAATGGCCTTAAATTTTTTTTTTTTTTATTTGTTTGGTTGGTTTTTTTCCAGACAGAGTTTCTTTGTGTAGTAGCCTTGGCTGTCCTAGAACTCCCTCTGTAGACCAGGATGGCCTGGAACTCAAGGAGATCCACCTGCCTCTGCCTCATGAGTACAGGGATTAAAGATGTGTGCTACCATGAATTGCAATTTTCTGTTTCTCTTTAATTAAAAAATTATTTCATGTCTATGGGTGTTTTGCCTCGGAGGCCAGAAGAGGGCGTGAGATCTCCAAGAACTGGCAGCTGTGCACTGCCAGGTGGCTCTCAGACTCTTGACAGTCCTGCTTGAGCCCGGGAGTGCTGGCTGGACCTACATATGTGTGCCTCCATACCCAGCTCAGAGGACTGGACGAGGGGACTTGTTTAAGCAGGTGGTACAGGACTAGGAAAAGTGCAAAGGGAGCGTGGAAGAAACTCAAGTGACACATACTGGGAGCAGATTCCACCTAGCAGGCTGGAGGGAGAGCATGCCAGTGGAGGAGTCCCAGGAATGGCTGCCTCCTGGTCACCTAAAGCAGCTATTCTGTGGGCTGAGAGCCCGTGGGTGTGTGTGTGTGTTACATATCATATCCTGCATGTCAGATATCTATAATTCCTAACAAGCACAATTACAGTTATGAAGCAGCAATGGAAGAATTTTATGGTTGGAGGCATGAGGGTCACAGCATTAC
The DNA here is from genome assembly GCA_030556225.1 of Cricetiscus sungorus. NCBI lineage: Eukaryota > Metazoa > Chordata > Mammalia > Rodentia > Cricetidae > Cricetiscus > Cricetiscus sungorus. The sequence goes on along the minus strand of JANBXA010000044.1, from coordinate 24,723,663 downwards.
GAAGGCTGAGAGCCACTGTCCTAAGGAAAGAGCACTGCCAGGCTGTCAAAGGCCCTTCCCTCATAAGCAGTGGGACTTCGGGCCTGAGATACACTTCTATGCTGCCACTCTCAATTCTTTCCAGAAACTTCCTTAGCTTGGAATCTTTTTTAATCTTATTATATTTGAAATCTTTATTTTGTGTCTGTGCGTATCTGTATGTGTGGAACCCAGAGGACTGTCTGCAGGAGTCCATTCTCCTTTTCCACCATGTGGATCTTGGGGATCCAACTTGGGCCATCAGACTTGGTGGCTGGTGCCTGAACCCACTGAATCCACTCACCACCCCTAAGCAAGAACTTGGTTGCAGAAGAAAACTCCAGGATGAGCCCACATGGGTATAACTCTGGCTGTCCAGGAACTCACTATGTAGACCAGGTAGGCCTTGAACTCAGACATCTGCCTGTTTCTGCACAAAAAGTACTGGGATCAAAGGTGTTCTTGTACCACTGTGCCCAACTAAAGAGTTGGTGTTTATGAGGATGAAAATTTAAGCATGGGAATGAACAGAAAACAAACTCTTCAAGCAAAGACCTATACATATCCAAGTGTGTTTTCAACTTCTAATGTCAGAATCGTGCTCATATGTCTTTAGCAGTAGCTGCATATAGGATCTTGGAGGCCTTGGGAAACATTACTCAAAGGATCTCTGGGACCACCACCCCATCCCAGACAGGATCTCACTTTGAAGTCAAATAATTTCTTTCTCTCTTTCTTTTTATTTTTCCAGACAGGGTTTCTCTGTGCAGCCTTAGCTGTCCTGAAACTCACTTTGTAGCTGAGGCTGGCCTTGAACTCTCAGAGATCCCCCTGCCCCTGCCTCCCAAGTACTGGGATTAAAGGTATATACCACACCACCACCAGCTAAGTCAAATGGTTTCTAAGTGTCTCTCTGAAGTCTTGGCTGGCCTGGAACTAGATAAGTAGAGCAGATTCCCCAAAGTCATGAAGATCCACCAGCCTCTGTCTGAAGTTCTGGGGTTAAAGATGTGTGCTACCACACCTAGCAACCCCTCCTAATCTCTTTTCCTTGCTTTGAAAAGTGAGGTTGTATGTGGCTTTGAGGTTTCCTTGCATAGAATTGCAATCTGATAAAGTAAAAGTAGCAGTCATACAGCTTGTACACTAGCAGAGGTCCCTGTGAGATCCCTGGAAAATTACAGAAAGAGAGAAAGGTATGCCTTGCAAGCCCGAGTTGTTTCCGAGGGCCCCAGACAGTGAATATTGTCATCTGACTTCCATATGAATGCTTTCCCATGCGCAGTGACACACACACAGAGAATAATGTCTCTACTTTCACAGTAAATTTTGTTAGTTGTACTGGAATTTTTAAAAGCTCTTTGTTTTTTTACGTGTTTTAAATTACATGTGTGTAAGGGCACCACATGCAAGTAGTGCCTACAGAGGCTAGAAGACTCAGTCAGATGCTGTTGGGTAACAGTTTCCCCAGAGATCAAAATATTCCACAGGGGTGGGGTGGGGGAGGCTCCTTAAGCAGGGAGGTAAACAACTAAAAAGTAGCTACAAGAACTCCCCTTTAGTCCCAGAATCCTGGTGGGCCAGAGTTTGAGGCCAGAATTCAAGGCCAGCCTGGTCTACAGGCTGTGAGTGAGTTCCAGGACAGCCAGCGCTACACAGAGAAACCTTGTCTGGAAAAAGAAAGAAGAAAGGAGGAGAAGGAAGAAGAGAAGAAGAGAACAAGCAGACGTAGACGCTCAGTGGAGAGAAGGTACAAAGCAGACGCCAAGACCAGCTCAGCTGCCTGGAAGAAGCAGATGCTTTGTGACTTGTCACCCGTGCTGGGGTGCACTTTGGTGATGCAGCTGTCCTTGAGTCATTTCTGTTCCTGTAAGTAACCCCTCACCTATATTCCTGTAACATGGAGAAAAGGAAAACAAAACAAAACATGGTTCACCAAACTGGACTCTGGTGGTGTCTGGACTTTGTTCTGCCAAGGGTTCCCAACCTGAAGTGAGTAAATGTGTACTGCTTCTTCCCAGGAAATGTTTTTAAGAGGACAGATTGCCTGCAGTGGGAGTTACAGGTAATTGCGAGCTGCCACAAGGGTGCTAGGAACCAAACCCTGCTCTCTCCTGCAAAAGCAGCAAGTGCTGTTTTTTTTGTTTGTTTGTTTGTTTGGTTGGTTGGTTGGTTGGTTGGTTTGGTTTGTTTTTTTGAGACAGGGTTGGTTTATTGGTTTGGTTTGGTTTTTTAAGACAGGGTTTCTCTGTGGCTTTGGAGGCTGTCCTGGGACTAGCTCTTGTAGATCAGGCTGGTCTGGAACTCACAGAGATGGGTCTACCTCTGCCTCCTGGGTGCTGGAACTAAAGGCATGCACCACCACCGGGGCTAGCAAGTGCTTTTAATCACTGAGATATCTCTCCAGGCTCTCTCTCTCTCTCTCTCTCTCTCTCTCTCTCTCTCTCTCTCTCTCTCTCTCTCTCTCTCTCTCTGTGTGTGTGTGTGTGTGTGTGTGTGTGTGTGTGCGCGCGCGTGTGCACTCGTGTGTAATTTACTCTGTAATCCAGACTGGCTTTGAATTCATAAAAGTTTGCTTTCCTCTGCCTCCCAAAGTGCTAGGATTAGACTGTGTGCTGTTACACCCATTGTGTGTGCTGGAATCCTTTTCTGGCTGTCCTGGAACTCTGTATACCACATTGGTCTCAAACTCAGAAAGCCGCCTGCCTCTGCCTCCTGTGTGTTGGGATTAAAGGCAGGTGCCACTACACAGGGTCCTGAGCTTCTTCATATTGATGAAATCAGAGAAATTGCCTTTGAATCCAGAAGCATTGGTGAGACCAGATAGCATGAAGTTGTATTCACAGAACTCAGTGGGTAGAAGCAGGAGGAGGCTCAGGAATTCAAATGGCTTCCCACATAGTCTGGGCTATGAGAGACCATCCTTCAACCGCCCCTCACCCAAAGAAAATTTGAGAATTTAATTTACATTATAAACAAGAAAGCTCCAAAAGAAGGGCTGAGGACTTAGCTCAGGGGTGGCACCCCTGCCTAGCATGAACAAAGGCTTCAGTCAGTCCCCACCCTCCTTGGAACAAGGAAAAGTAAATACAAACACTATGTGGTTTGGGGAAATTTAAAAGAACAGCAAGCTTTGTAACTGGGATTGAATGGATGATTGAGGGAACTGAGATGAGACTAGAAAAGCAGACAGGGGCTAGGCCATCTAGGTCCTGGATGAACTGTGCTGGATTTGCAGCTCAAATTCACTTTCTTTTTTTCTCTATGAGTATGTGTGCTACTGCCACAGAGCCTGTGTGGAGGTCAGAGGTCAACTTGCAGGCGCGTGTTCTTTTCTTCCATCAAGTGGGTCTCAAGGATTTTACTCTGGTTATAGGTCTTCAGCAAACACCTTTACCCTTTACTCCGCATTATCTCACAAATCCCTCAAGTTTTTAATTCAGCTCTGTCACATCAGATAGCTCATGGCATGACTCCTTGTCACCGTGCACTGTCACTGTGTTCTGCTATTAGGGGGCACATGGGCAAGCTGTGCAACAGCTGGAGAAGGGCCTCTAGGGAGCCTGCTTTCTCCTTCCTGGCCAGGCTGCCCCCCACCCCCACCCCTCCAGTGATGGTTCTGCTGTCAGAGGCAGTTACTCTCTTCGGGTTCTATCTGTACTCCCAAAGAAAGCATCTACCAGCAGCTGGAAACCCAGGAGTGCTGAAGTGAGGCAAGATAGCCTGGACAAGTTAAGTGGCCAGGGAAAGGAAGGAGGTTCTCACCCTTCAGTTGGTTGAAACAACTTCAGCTGGACAAGGAGGCTCTCAAACCTCTACCTCCAGTGCTGGAATTACAGGCATATACAGCTACACTGGATTTAAGTATAAACCCAGTGTTTAGGATCTAGTGTTTAGGGTCACTAGACATACACTCCAACTGAGCTACATCCCCAATCTTATTGGCTTCGGGTTTTTGTTTCTACTTGTATGTCAGTGCACCACTTACATGCTTAGTATTCATAGAGGCAGGATGAGTGCATTGGGGTCTTGTCTACATGTATGTCTGTGTGAGAGTGTCAGATCTTGGAGTTACAGACAGCTGTTAGCTGCCAGGTGGGTGCTGGGAATTGAACCCGGGTCCTCTGTAAGGGCAGTCAGTGCTCTTTTTTTTAATAATAATTTTTTTACTGTTTTTACTTATTTTACATATCAATCCCAGCAGACAGTGTTCTTAACCACTGAGCCATTTCTCCATCTTTCCTGGTTAGTTTTATATCAACTTCATACAAGCTGGAGTTATCTGAGAGAAGGGAGCCTCAGTTGAGAAAAAGCTTCCATAGATCAGGCTGCAGGCAAGTCAATAGAGCATATTCTTAATTAGTGACCATTGTGGGAGTGCCCAGTCAGTCCATTGTGTGTGGTACCCCATCTGCACTGGTGGTCCTAGGTTCTCTAAGACAGCAGGTTGAGCAAGCCAGTACGCAGCTCCCCTCTATGGGCTCTGCATCAGCTCCTGCCTCCAGGTTCCTGCCTTGTTTGAGTTCCTGTTCTGACTTCCTTCTTTTACTTTTTATTTATTTTTACTTATTTTTTTATTTCCAGATAGGATTTCTCTCTGTAACTTTGGAATCTATCCTGGATCTCACTATATAGACCAGGTTGGCCAAGAACTCAAGAGATTTACCTGACTCTGCCTCCTGAGTGATGGGATTAAAGACATTTACCATAAATGCTCAGCTTTTTTCTCTTAAGATATATTTTTATTATTTCTCCATTATGTATATGTGTGTCTGGGTGCACATATTTCATTATTTGTATTCATTATGCAGTTGAGTGGAAGCCTTTAAAATACAGAAGAAAATGTTCTTAACCCTGAGTCCCCTGGATTTATTTATTTATTTATTTATTTATTTATTTATTTATTTATTGGTTTTTCAAGACAGAGTTTCTCTGTGTACTTTTGGAGCCTGTCCTAGAAATTGTTCTGTAGACCAGGCTGTCCTTGAACTCACAGAGATCTACCTGCCTCTGCTTCCAGAGAGTTGGGATTAAAGGCCACCACTTGGCCTGGATTTTTTTTTTTTTCAGACGGGGACTCACACTATAGTTTATGCTGACCTTAAACGCTCAGTAATTCTGTTTCAGCCACCCAAGTTTTAGGATTACAGATATGAGCCATCACACCCTGATCTCAATTAATAAAATTTATGGAATCTCTACATATTTATGGAAGTTGGAAGGGTCCTTGGGAACTCACAATTTAATGTTTTTATTTTTGGGTGGTGGTGGTACTTATGGTTAACCTAGTGGCTTGAACCTGCTAAGCAAATATTCCACCAATGTGCTAACATCATCAGCCATCTTTCTTATTATTTTAGTGTCAGACCAATATCTCTGGATTGCCCTTGAACTCACTCTGTTGCCCAGGGAAGTCTAAATTTGTCATTTGATTCCATGTCCAAGCATAGATGAGACAAAAGGACGTATCACCACACCCTCCTGAACCCTGTCATTGACAGCTGAGAGAGGGCTCGAGGGCTGAAGTGCTCCATCGTGGGCAAACAATGAGGTGGTGAGAAAGTGTCCCTCTCTACTTTGCCAAGTGTTTTCACCGACACCACCTCTCTTGGTGAAGATGCTGCCCAGTGCCTTGTGTGTCCTAGGCACGTGTCCTACTTCTGAGCCACATGCCTGAATTCTGTACTAACTCATATTGCTTTCCTGCTATCCTTGTGCAGTGGTGAGAGCCTTAACAATGGTAGAATAAACACAATTTTCTTAGTCCACGAAGAAAATAGGTAGTGACACCTTCCCTGTGACTGAAGCCAAGAACACTCAGGACACTTGTGCTTATCTAGGACCTTGGGTGAGTTGCTTGCCTGGAGTTAAGGGGGCTATGTAGCAGACTGTCAGGCCTACTGTATTTTCTCTGGCCCTGAAGTGAAACTGGTGATCCTGAGCAACAGATAGATTTTCTGGGTAGTTGGCCTTGCGGTGGTGGCGCGCGCCTTTAGTCCCAGATCTCTCTGAATTTGAGGTCAACCTGGTCTGCTGAGTGAGTTCCAAGGCAGTTAAGTCTACATAGAGAAACCCTGTCTCGAAAAACAAAACAAAACGAGAGAAAAAAAATATCCTGGATAGTCTACTACCCCATCTGTAAAATAGGCAGGTGCTTTGGGCTCTAATTTTGAGGTTCTGCATTTACCCACTGACCCAGAGTTTTCATATTGGAAGAACATACTTTTTGCAGTAAGCCTTTGCAACGTAGGAATTCGAATGAACGAGCCAAACTGAGAGTGGACGTCAAGGTGATGGAGATGACAGACTCCTAAACGCGTTAGGTGGCCCAAAATCGTAAGGAGATGTCGACAGGTCAAAGGTCTCGTTTCCGGTCAAGCCTACGCAAACCGGAAGTTCCTGTTCAGTGATTCTCCCACTCCCCTCTGCCCCAGCCTGGTTCTCCAACTGGAGACTGAAAACCTCGAGGCGGAGCTTTAGCCATGAGAAGGAGGAGCTTAAGGCACCTCCCTCCCAATAGCAGCCGATGTGCCTTTCTAGATCAGCCAATCAGTGCTGAGAGATGATCAAATTTAAAGTCCTCACCCCCCCAACCTGGCTGAAGGCCCGGCCCCTGCAGAGAGGCGGGGAGAAGGGCGGGCCCTGTCCTCGAGCGTACCAATCACAGCGGGAAGCCCGCGAAAGGGCGGGAGGCCACACCAATCAGCATCCGCAGCCGCGGACTGGCGGAGCAGTTGGCTACAGTTGTTGCAACTTTTTTCGAAAGCTGGGTTTCCCGGGAGATTCCAGGCGGTGACAGAGCGGGGCCATGGCTAGAGGTATTTCCTAGGGTGACCGGCGCTAGGGGACTGCCTGGCGGGAAGCCGCACTGCCGGGAGCGCTCGGCGCGGGAGCGGCCGCTCGCAAGCATCCACCTATGGTGGAGCGCGGGGGTCGGAGGGACACGGGACCCCGGGTGCCCCCGGAGACCGTTCCCCCTGCCTGACAGCGCTGTCCCGTCTGGATGAGTGGGCGCATGTGGTTCAGCCAGTCTCCCCGGAGCCGGTGTATCCCTGTGTCAAAGCTTTGGAAACTTGAGCGCAGCGCCCCTCCAGGGAACGGTTGTTATTGATGCCGCGAGCCTGGCTGGCGAAGGAGGTGACCCCGAGGCAGGGCGCAAATTGCTGACCTGTGTCTCAGGCAGTGTACGCTCCTCTGAGTCAGCTGTGCACCGCGGGGTCAAGTTGGGTCCCAGTGGTCCATTTCGGGGTGAATCGTGCCCTCCTAGTGCCTGGCTAGGCAGTACTTCAGCCCACAGGGGATGCGTGGGTGGATTCGTGCTGCCGCGCGAGGCAAGTCCATCTTTAAAGACATAGTTTACTATCAGGTCAAGCGGCTGCTTATTTCCAGTCGCTCTGTCGCAAGCGAAAGAACCCAAAACTTGAGTGTGACTGGAGTGGTTTGTTTTATGGGTTTTTTTTTTTGTTTGTTTGTTTTTTAAGTTGGAGTATTGCGTTTTTATTTAAATGGCAAGACCTAACGTGTTAGTGGGAATTTCCCTTAATGTAATGTACTCTGTATAGCAATAATCATAGATTAAATCTCCACTCATTAAGGGAATATTTATTGGTCCCCTTTTGCATGCTCTGAACCCTATTGCATCATTTATTCTCCCAGTATTCTTATAGGGTCTTTGGGGACAAGACTCCTCGATGCTAACCAGAAATGAGGTATAGTGAGCCACGTTAAAGTGTTTCATAACCCACTTAACAGAGAAAATTAACACTAGTCTCAAAAACAAAAACAAAAACAAAAAACAAAAAACCCTAGTCTCATCCTTCCCCCACTCTCTAGCTTAACTCCAGCACCTTTTCCTTTTCCTTATTTTGAGACAGAATCTCACTATACAGCCCTGAATGAAATGGAACTTGTTATGTAGACCAAGCTGGCATTCAACTTGCTTCGATCCTCTTGACTTTGCCTCTCAAGTTCTGGGATTACAGGCATATACCATCATACCCAGTTAAACACTACATTTTTCTTGTAAAAAATTAAGCATCTAAAAACATATACAAACTGATAGATAAACTTGGTTACAAAGTGATTTCCTACTTCACTTTTCCTATTACCACAAACTTTTTTTTTTTTAACTTTTAAAACTTCATTATTTTTAGTTAATGTGTAAGGGTGTTTTGTTGGCATATGTGTCTGTGTACCTGGTGTGCCTGGTGACCACAGAGGCCAGGATAGGGTGTCAGATCACACTGAAACTGGAGCTAAGGAAGGTTGTGAACAGACATGTGGGTGCTGGGCATCAAACCTGAGTCCTCCAGAAGGGCAGCCAGTGCTCTAAACCACTGAGCCGTTTCTTTGTGCTCTTACAGAAAACCGTTCTGATCTCCAAGGCCACTGTACACATGTAGTAGTACACTGACATACATGCAGGCAAAACGCCATTACATCAAAAAAAAAAAAAAAAAAAAAGTAGTATGTGAGTGCAAGTACAATTTGATTTGATTGAGCTGTGTGTAGGGTGGCAACAGCCTTTAATCCCAGCAATCCAGAGGCAAAGGTAGGTGTTTCGTTGAGGCCAGCTAGCCTGGTGAACACAGCGAATTCCAAGACAGCCAGGGCTACACGGAGAAACCTTGTCTCAAATATCTAAAACAACAACAAAAACCATGATTTAATTACATCATAGAAAGAAAACTATTACTGGAATATGGGAATAATTATTATTGAGATCCAAACATTTTATTACCTCAGTTAATCTATGTAAATTATTTCATTTAGTTCTTCAGAGGTCAAAGGTGAAGTCTAGAGTCTCAGCATGCTGTGTCTTGTTATGCTGCTGCTCCCTCCCTTTCTGAGCCAAAGCTAAGGGGCAAAGTTGTCTAGCTTCTGCCTACTAAGGTTTATGACCCTCATGAGTAGCTATGTGTTCCTTTGACTTAATTACTCTGTGTGTGTGTGTGTGTGTGTGTTTTATTGATATTGAATCCTAGGGCCTCACTCTTGCTAGGCAAGTACTCTTCACTTTCTTATAACACCCCCCCCCTTTTTTTTTTTTTTTTTGATAGGGTCTTGCTGTGTGGCCTTGGCTGGCCTGGAACTCACTGTGTAGACCAGGCTAGCCTTATGCAGAGATTTGCCTGTCTCTGCCTCTGGAATGCTGAAGTAAGAATGTATTAACTACCACACCTGGCCCAAGCCTGTTTTTGGTTTTGATTTTAGATGGAGACTCACTTTGTAGCTCAGGCTGGTCTAGAATTCAGGCAATCCTGCCTCATGTTCTCAAAATAGGTGGGTACTAATCAGGGCACTGCTAGGTCCAGTGAATCTGCCCTAATAGGTATGAATACCACATCCTTTATAGTACATCAGATGAAAAGACCAGCTTTTTCCTCCGGAAAATCACTCTGGGGGAGGTTGTTTGTTTTTTGTGATTTCGGGAGATGAAAAGCCAGACTCAGTACATGCTAAGTCAGCACTGTTCCATTGAGCTTTCCCTTAGTCCCTAGAAAGCCCATCCTTAACCAGGTGTGGTGACAGAGGCTGGAGAATTTCTGAGAGTTGGAGGCCAGCCCAGACCACAGTGTGAGGCTCCCTACCCCAGCCCCCAAAAAAGATGAGGTAGAGGAAAGAAAAGACTCTCAGTGTTCATGTTACACAGAGTCCAACTATTTATGTACTGACATGCCTCTCTCTGGCTTTGAAGAGTGTCTTGTTGTTTTGGATTGTTATTGTGTTTGTTGTGAAGCTTTGCAGTCAGGAATGCATTTACAGCCCGAATAGACTATTTTGGTTTGGTCTGGTGTAGGAGTTATAGGAGTAAGCCACTGTGTGCTTTGTTTTGAAGACAATGGATTCATCTACTTTTCTCCATCTCTTCTGCCCTTTTCAAATTGTTCTCCTTTCTCTCGATTTCATCATCTCCACACAATTCACATCATCATTCCGAAGCTAAAGAACACAGACTTCTTTTTAAGATTTATTTATGTATTTATTATGTGTACAGAACAAACTCAGAACTTCTGAAAGAGCAGCCAGTGCTCTTAACCTCTGAGACATCTCTCAAGTCCCAAGAATACAAAATGGTTTTTATGTTTTGTTTTGGTTTTTGGTTTTTCGAAACAGGGTTTCTCTGTAGCTTGGGAGGCTGTCCTAGAGCTCACTCAGTAGACCAGGCTGGCTCGAACTCACAGAGATCCACCTGCCTCTGCCTCCTGAGTGCTGGGATTAATGGCATGAGCCACCGACTGTCTAAGAACACAAATTTTTAAAATGATTGTTACTCTCTTATTTTCTTGCTGCTCCTGGGAGCAACTCCATTAATAGTCTCTATGGCCTGCAAGGCTTCCTCACTCCATCCCTTCTCACACCCCAGTTCCTACCTAATTGCCCTTCACCTTTTTGTTTGTTTTGTTTTGTTTTTACAAGACAGAGTTTCTTTGTGTAACAGCCCTAGCTGTCCTGGAACTCTCTCTATAGACTAGGCTTCTCCAACTCCTAGAGATCTGCTGCCTCTGCCTTGAGAGTGCTAGGACTAAAAGTGTGCACCACCATTGTCCTGCTGCCCTCCAGTCTTTATGTTCACTGCTATGTATGCATGGACCGAAACAAAAACAGGGATTCAGTAAATGTTTGGTAAATGGATTTATGTGCGGATGCCAGCATTTGAATTCAAGAGAATCAGTACCAATTCTTTATGATAAAATATGATTACATAGCAGAAGTGGGTTCTGGTCCCTTTTCTTCCTTGTCATAGCTCAGGCAAGTCAGTCATCTGCCCTGAGCCTATTTCAATAGGTGTGAAAGAGGATTGATAGTGTAATAATGATCCAAAGTTTTAACTAAGTGAGGCTATATTAAAGGACCTAACACACTGCAAACGCTCAGGCTATGTTAACTATTGATGACATTGTTGTCAGTTTATGGTTCTCTGAAATCCTAGGCAACCATAGAGTTTGTATATATATATATATATATATATATTTGAAATAGTGTTTTACTTTATAACCCAGAGAAGCTTCAAACTTGCAATCCTTCTGCCTCAGCTTGCCAAGTGGAGACTAGAGGTGTGTGCCACCATATGCACTTTAAAACAGGGTAGTTCATGTTATTTGTTTGCTGTTATTATTTGCAGAACTTAAGATTGAACCCCTGGCTTTGTGTGTGCTAGGTATGTGTTCTATCACTGAGCCATGTCCTTAGCTGTTTGCTGACAGGATGGATATTTGTTATATACAAGTGCAGGCAAAGCTCGGCCTCTGCATCAAATGGTTTTTGTCGGTAACTGACATGTATGTAGTGCATGGAGTTAAAGTGGCAACTGAGTAGATATACTACAAATTATAAATCTTGTGTGACCTCAGATGTGGAGGCACATCCACGTGGTTTAACCTGGGTGTCTGTGTGTCACTTTGGAATCTTTTCTACTTCTGGATAGTTTCCAGTATTCTGGAGTGGTAGGCTCTGCAAAGGGATGGAAAGTTAGAAGGTGGAGTAGGCCTCTAACTTTGAAAACTGTTAATTAAAGCAAGGTGATATGGCGTTAATGTTCCGAGAATGGCTTGTCCTGCCTGTAATCCTCCTCAGAATTAGGCCTTTTAATAGGAGGTAACGTGAAGAGGTGGCCCCTTGGTACAGACCTTTATTGTAGACGTTGGAACATCCCTCTGGTAGGTTATAGAACACAAAGCTTTGGGGATTTAGCTACCAAGACATAGAAGGTCAGACTTGGAAAGTCACTTAGCTGTGGTCGTAATGCTCTTGTAAGGCAGTAGCTGGGTACCTTCAAGTGTCTTGTCTATGACTTTGCACAAATACAGCGAATCTTTGGCTTTGAGCCCGCATGCCTTAACAGAGGCACTGCACAGCGGCACAAGGCAGTAAGCAAAGCTGACAGTCACCAGAGTGCCTGGAACCCTGTCTACCTAGGCACTTTTCTTACAGGCAGGGCCGCAGGAGCACAGGTGGGTAATCTGCTTAACCCTCTGCCACACCGTTTGCCCCTCCCGCTCTCAATTTCCTCATCTGTAACGGCCAGTTGTGCGGTCTCTCTGATCTGTTTGGCCTGGGCTGGAAAAACTGGGTTGCAGGAACTTGGCCAGGTCCTTCGCTTCTCTGAGCCTCAGTTTCCCCATTTTTAGGAAAGAGGTAATAACGGTCCTTGTCTTCTCTTGGTTGTTCTGAGGCGTGAACAAGATAGCATGGCAGAAGCACTCCAGCAAACTTATCAAGGCCAGGCAGGGCTCTCCTGCTCCTCTGGGCCTCCTACCGGCCACAGGAAGAACGCCGGTTAGGAGGAGGGCCCCATCTCTTCCTGGTTCTGTGGCCCCCATGGATACTCCCCATCTTCCACCGGGATCCCCACAAGGTGGTCGGGGCTCGCGTGAACATCCCACGCATGCAGAAGCGGCCTCGCGGCTGGCTCAGGGTGCCGAGCAGTTTCCGCGCGGAGTGGCCGGGGGCGCGCGCGCGAGGGGCCGCGCCGAGCCGGGATTGGCCACCGCGCGCCCTCGCGCCCGCCCCGCAGGCGCCTGGCAGCGCCGCCCCTGCCCGCGCCGTCCCCGGCCTCGCTCCGGGCCCCGGCTGCGGCGCGCGCGGGCGCCCGGCCTGCTGCGGGCCATGGGCGAAGCGGGCGCCGTGGGGCGCCGCCGGCCCTTTCCCGGGGCGCCGCGGCGACGCTGGTGGCGGCGGCAACAGCAGCAGCAGCGGCGGCGGCAGCGCTGGTGGCCGGGCCGCGGCGAGGGCGAGGGCGCCGGCCGCGCCGCCATGGGCCTAGCTGGGCTGCAGGTGGGTGTGTCGGGCCCGGGTGCGCGGGCTGGGGCGGGCGCAGGGGCCCCCAGACCGGGCCGGGTGGGAGGGCGCCGCGGCGAGGGCTCGGGCCCCGGGACGGCGCAGCCGGGCCCCCTGCGTGCGGGCTTGGAGACATGGCTGCGGCGGGCCCCGCGGTCCCGCTGCCCTCGCCGCCGCGCCCTGAGCGCCCCTCCCCCGCTTCCCCCGGGTCCCCCCTCTCCAGGCAGGAAGATGTGCAAGCCCCGCGCGGTGGAGGCGGCAGCGGCGGCAGTGGCGGCGGCGACGGCCCCGGGCCCGGAGATGGTGGAGCAGAGGGGCCCGGGGAGGCCCCGCAGCGACGGGGTAAGCAGGCTCCCTCCCCGCACTGAGCAGCGCCAACCGGGCCCGGGCCTCGCGCACGTGGGCGCAGCGGGGGCCCCCATCGGCGCTTGCCGGTGGGACCGGCTTGGGGCAGCTTCCTTATCTACTGCCTGGCCAGGAGTGGCGGTCCTGCTCCAACGTGACCCTGGCAGTGGCTGACCTCGAAAAGTTTGACTGTGGCCTTGTGGTGTTTTAAGCTCCTCCCGAGACCTAGGATTCCGGGAGGTGGCTGCCTTCCCAAGGGCGTGGAGGGCCTGCTTTCGTCCCTCAAGAGTTAGCAGAGTGTCTGATTTGGTAGTTAGTGGCTTACCAGGCAGCCAGGCCCTGCATTGTTTCTGGGAGAACCCTCCTGAGTGTGGTCACTCCAGTCGAAGCCCCACAGACACCGAGTGACCTGTCCTGACCCTCCCCCTCCTGAGCCTGCCCCAGTGTTAGCCAAGGTGTGGTTTGCAGTGGAGTGACCGCCCTAAATGCGCTGGCCTAGAGTCTGAGCTCTCATTGGCCTCCCCCATCACTCAGCCACAGTACTGGGAGGCGCTGAGCTGCAGTGGCTTGAGAGGGGCCAGGCCTGGCGCAGAAGGTTCAGGCAGTGCACAAGTCCTCCCAGCTGGCCTCAGCACCAAGTGGCTAATCAGGTTCCCTTAGGCCTGTTTCTGTGTTAGTGGCTGACTTCCTAGCCTGGGGAGTTAACCCCTGACTCAGCCCAGCCCTTCAGATCCGGAGTCGGTTTTTCCCTGGGTCATTCTGACCTCCCTGCTGCTGGTAGGTTTACTCTTTCCTTAAACAGACTGGACCTTCATGTACTGTCTTGTCCTCTGCTGGCCAGACTTCCTTTAGGTACCAGATTCAAAGAGTACATGTGCTCTCCTTTGAGAGCTCTCCAGGGCCTGGCATCTCCGGGTTGGTCTGTCCTAGAATGGTGATGACATCTGTCTTTTGTATTCTTCTGTTCCCTTCAAATGCTGTGAGATTGTCATTGTATTCAAGCCTCTTTGAGAATATGTGTTTGTCTTTCTAGGAGAACGTGTTTGCTGGGCAATCAAAGATCTATGCCTACATGAGTCCGAACAAATGCTCTGGAATGCGCTCACCTCTTCAGGAAGAGAACTCGGTTGCACATCACGAGGTCAAATGCCAGGGGAAACCATTAGCTGGAATCTACAGGAAGCGAGAAGGTAAGCCCTGAAATGGCCCCTTTCTGCCTTCAGCTGCTTGGCTCCCACACACCTTCTCAGGGCCAGGTGTGACGGTGATATTGACCATGTTCCTTCTCTGTAGTGAGGAGCAAACACAGGTGGAAAAGAGTAAGATGTGTCAGGGTGTGTGTCCTGTGGTCTGACAGGTTTTTCCAACCTTGACAAGAGTTAGCATATCCTTCAGGCGTGTCTTGCCACATTGCAAAAACAAGGCCTGCGATTTTAGAGGCTTATGATTGTTAAGAATGCAGGGAAAGCAAGTCCAGGTTGTGCAGAGCAGGCGACTGCAGTGTGACATGAACTCGGGATCTGCTAACTTACCTCGTACAGCAGGCCTTGACCCCATTTCTACAGTGACTTTCCATTCGAGTGTTTGTATTACTTTCCAAAGCAGCACACACTGTGTGTGAGATCTGGAGTTAAATATTGAGTGGAGGCTGGTAGCAGGGCTCAGTGGTGAAGTACTTATCTAGCATGTGAGACCCTGGATTTGATCCCAAGCACTTAAAAAAAAAAAAAAAAAAAAAAAGGAAAAAGGAGTGGGGAGATGGAAGCCGAATCAGGATTGCAGTGATTTCAAAGCCTGGCCCATAGTATAAGGCTTTGTCCCACCGCACTGCCCAGAATAAGTAGGACTGGGATGTCTCACAGTGCTGTAGTGCTTGCCTAGTAGTGTAAGGCCTTAGGCTCAACTCCTAACACCACAAAAAGAAAATTGCACCTAGCCCTATGAACCAGATGAACCCTCCAAGAATCTTGCTTTCTTCCAGAGAGTCCCTTTTAAAGATCTAGTGGGGGGAGTCTGAGGCTCCTGTCTACCCCCACACCTCATTCCTGATAGATAAATCCTGCCAGACAGAACAGGGCCCCCAGCTGCCAGCGGCTTTATAGGAGAAAGCTGTGTATTCCCTAACAAAAATGGTCTGAAGTCCTATAGCCCAAGATCTAGGGCTATATTTGAGAACTAATGTGGGAGAGCCCTATGCCTGTGGAAGGGCCGACCCTCGGCTTGACACACACACACACCCCAACCAATGCACAGGGCTATGTTGTCTGAATCAGTCTCAAAATAGCTTGGAAAGGAGGAGGAGGCTTGGGCAAGCTACAGCTCTTTTGTGAGCCCCAAATGTCATATCTGTCAGTTGGGTTCTTTGGGGGAGTCAGTTACAGTATGTGTGTAGACGTGCCTTTGATGTTGCAGCTGCCAGCTCCGCCTCACTGCAATCACCACATCTTTCTACACCCTTGTGCCTGCAGCTATTAGGAGGGCATCCATCACCCAGGCGTGGGCAAAGGACTCTTAGTCCGTAGCCGCCTTGCATCTTCTCCAAAATTGAGCAGAGTGAATACTCTACATATGGTGATGGGGGCTCACAAGCCTGCTAGAGCTGCTAAAGGGCAGTCATTTGAATTTGGGGTCACATGTACATTGGAGTTTGTGAGAAAGATCAGGCTCTCACCCAGAGGTGCTGTGGTACAGACACATGTCACAGTGTTAACGGACACTGTACTCCCAGGGTTACACATGCTTCCTGTCTGGAAGGGAGTGGGACTGATCTGGACTGGGTTTTATTCTAATTACATTTATTCGTTTTGTATGTGTGCATGCATGTGGGTGGATGTTTCTGTGCCTCTGTGTCCATGTGGGGTTCAGAGGAACCCACACAGGAGTAAGTTTTCTCTTTCTATCATGAAGATCCTGAGGATCAAATTCAGGTAAATAAGCTTGCTGCCAAGTGCATTTACCTACTAAGCTACCTACCCGTTCCACCGCCCCTTCCTAAGCTTTTTTATGCCTGTGCTGGGATCTGAACTCAGCCTCATGCCTATATGTGGCAGTCACTCTACGGACTAAGCCATCTATCTCCCTGGTTCCCCATATCCAGCTTCCTGGATACTTATGATGCATTTCTTTTTCCTCTTTTGTTTATTGAGCCATAATTCATCTATCAAAATTTATTTGCTTATTTTGTAGAGATGGGGGTGGAACCCAGAGACTTTGGGCATATAGGCAAGTGCTCTACCACTGGGCTAGATCCTAACCCTAGTCTCATCCTGTCCCCTTTCTCCCTCCCCCCCCCAGACAAGATCCGTAGCTCAGGCTAGCCTCAAACTTCCCATGCAGCTAAGAATGGCTTTTAACTTGTATTCTACCTCCAACTCCCACGTGTGCTGGGATTACAGGCGTGTCCTACCATGCTGGCTTTACTCTTACTAGTTAGCTACAGCCTCAGCTCCAAAGTGTGCAGTTGAGTGGTTTTTAGTGTCTGCAGACCGCTACATCTAAGTCCAGAACATTTTCGTCATGACACAAAGAACTTACTTACCCATTAAGACTTATTTTACTGCCGGCAGTGGTGACACTGCCTTTAAATTGCGGCTCTCTGGAGGCAGAGGCAGACCTGATCTACAGAGCTAGTTCCAGGACAGCCAGAGCTACACAGAGAAACCCTGTCTCGATAAAACAAACATGACTTACTTTATATGCCACCCCCACCCTTGGGCAGCTCTGAAACTCTTTTCTGGGTCCACAGTTGCCTGTTGTGGACATTTCATGCAAATGAAGTCATAGGATATGTAGCCTTTTGTATCTGGCCTTTCCACTCAGCATCATGTTCTCCAAAGCCTATCCATGTTGTATGTAGTGTGTGTGTGAAGACTTCATGCCTTTTTATTGCTGAATCATAATCATTTCCATGTGGACAGATCACATTTTGTTTAACTATTCATCCTCTGATGGTACTTGGGTTGTTTGCCTTTCTGCTTAGTGTGTATTGGCCACCGCATTTCACATATAGTGTTTTGTGTGGACATGTGTTTTTAATCATCTTGAGTGGATGTCTGGGTGTAGAATTGCTGGGTCATATGGTAATTATATGTTTAATCTTGTGAGGAAACTGCCAAACCGTTTTCCAAAATTGCTGTGCCATCTCATATCTCTGGGTAGTATATTAGTTACTTTAAAAAGTAAACTGTTAGATCCATTTTTAAAAATAGCATAGTTTACCACCACAGTGCTTGCTTGCACAAAGTTATCGGTAATATCAGAAAAGCCATTGGATTTGTGCCTCATGACAGGATTCATTCCAGTCTGCCCAGGTGCCATCCTGAGAACCTCTGGGAGCTTCAGCCTTTTTAGGAGGAGGGCTTATTTGACTAAGAACCTGAAGACATGCCAGACAGTGAGTGGGGAAAAGAGTCTGGGGTCCGACCCCTCACTCCATCCATCAGTGCCAGCCGGCTGTTGCTTTAAGAATAGAGCTTATTTCCTTGGTTCTGCAGCCCAGTGTCTAAAAGCTGCTGGCTTAGCACTCAGGCCAGCATGATCACCCACAGAATTTCACATGGTCTCCTGTGTCCACATACGAGGATCACTTCCTCTTCCAGTATTTCAGTCACAGGAGAGATCCAAGTACTTCTGCCTGGTGGATACTGTCTTCATGACACTCTCACGATGCTGTTCTTAGCCTGTCTTAGAACACAGGTGGTGCCTGTGCATAGAGTAAATCCCTGTCCCCCACCCCACCCCTGCTGCAGAGAAAAGAAACACTGGGAATACGATCCGAAGCTCTGTGAAGTCTGATGAACAGAAGATCAAAGACGCCAGGAGAGGTCCCCTGGCACCTTCTCCAAACCAAAAATCTGAAGCAGCAGAACCTCCAAAAACTCCACCCCAGTCATGTGATCCTACGAATACAGTGGTTGCCAAGCAGGCCCTAAAAAAGCCCCTCAAGGGCAAGCAGGCCCCTCGGAAAAAGTAAGTATCCCAGAGCCCTCTCCTAACATAAAGCATTTGGTCCTGTGTCCTGGCTCTGAAGGCCATTGTGATTTAGTAGTCCACACTGCCAGGCCTCTCACCCCTGAGTCATCATAGTTCCTGGTGTTTCTCTCTATTCTGTGTGATGGGTCCAGAGGTCAAGGCCTCCCTCCCTGGCTCTTCCCCAGAGAGAGTAATGATAAATTGTCCTTGACACTGGGGCCCACCTGGGTAGGTGAGCAGATGGGCAATCAGATCCCAGTGCAACACTTACAGATCGTTGCCTCCTATTTCTGTGCAATAAGTGGGCCTCAAGCTTATTTTCTTCCCTCCCCTCTCACCCAGGTCTCAAGGGAAGACACAGCAGAATAGAAAACTGACAGATTTCTACCCTGTACGAAGGAGCTCTAGAAAGAGCAAAGCTGAACTGCAGGTAGGGTCTGGTCAGCTGCAGCTGGGAGGAAGGTGGTGGCCTGTGGGTTTTATTTAACTTGTGTAGGTGGAGTCTGGGGTGTGTCTTTTGTTCTTCCCCTGGCAGATGACATCCCTCTCTTCTCCCTCTCCCTCTCCCTCTCCCTCTCCCTCTCCCTCTCCCTCTCCCTCTCCCTCTCCCTCTCCCTCTCTCCCTCTCCCTTCCTGGTGGAGCAGGAGGCTTGCTTAATACCCCTCTGGGGAGCTCTGGAACCTGTACCTCATGGCATAGAAAACCAGATTGTCTTTTTCAGGGTGTGTTGACAGGGGTTTTGAACCCAGGATTGTGGGGGAAGCTGCCTGCTCTTTCAGGAGCTTTTTTTGTCTGTCATCTAGAAATTTCTAAAGACAGTAGCTTGGAAGTACTTACTGATTGCTGCGTTCAAGCCAGACACCTTGGTGTAGTACATTCTTCTGTCTGTAAAATAGGACAGTGAAGGCCAGGCATGAGGACACACACCAATAATTCCAGTATTCAGGGCAGAGTTGGGAGAACGGATCTAAGTTCACATGAGAGCAGCCTGGTCTGTACAGCAAGTTCCAGGCCAGGCTGGACTACATAGCAAGGGCCTGCCTCAGAAAGAAAAATTGTTGCTGTTGTGTTGTTGTAAAGATTAAAGAAATAGATTTGCGATAGATTAGGTGTGTGGATCCCAACACTCGGGAGAGCTCTGGTTTGAGGTTACTGTTGGTTACATAGTAAAATCCTGTCTCAAAGAACAATGCACAAATAAAAATGGCTTCCTGGAGCTAGGCATGTATCTCCGTTGGAGTCCTTGTTTAGCATGCTTCTGGAAGTCCATGATTTCCATCCCTAGCACTTTATAAACTGGAGATGGTGGCTCTTGTCTATAATCCTGGTGCTGAGGAAGTGAAACTTCAATGTGGTAGTGCATGCCTTTAATCCCATCACTCTCCCAGTTTGTGGCCAGCCCAGTCTGCATAGTGAGTTCCTGATAATCAGGGCTACATAGAGAAACCCCATCTCAAAAAAAAAAAAAAAAAAAAAAGAGTACTATAAGGCAAGGTTACATAAAGAACTTGAGGTCAGTCTGGGCTACGTGAGACCCTTTTGTTCTATGATGATGTGGGAGTGCAAATGGCAATTAGATGAGTCTCTCTCACACACACACACACACACACACACACACACACACGCACACGCATCCTTATTTCCTAGTATGGTCAGTTCCTAGGTATCCTATCTGCCTATTCCAGCTCAACGTCAAGTAGCTTGTAGGCAGGAAGGTAGCCAGCCCATGTGGCTCCACACCTGGTGTAGTACCCAGTACAGCAGTTTGTCAATATTTGGTGCAGTGGGGTGTGGTTATTGCTTCTCTAGTCTGAACACTCCCCCTTCCCCCCAGGGTATGGCTAGAT
The DNA here is from genome assembly GCA_030556225.1 of Cricetiscus sungorus. Taxonomy (NCBI): domain Eukaryota; kingdom Metazoa; phylum Chordata; class Mammalia; order Rodentia; family Cricetidae; genus Cricetiscus; species Cricetiscus sungorus. The sequence continues at coordinate 24,703,701 of JANBXA010000044.1, read as the reverse complement.
ACCTCCTTGCTCCCACACGGGGAGTCAGGGTCAACTCTTCACTCTGCTGCAGGTCTTTCTAACTCTGAAAGCTCCAGGTCTCCTCTGCACAGGGAAGAGGGCACTGGTCCAGGCAGTTCAGTCATTTCTCTCCTGCATCAGAGATGGCAGATATGCAGGTGGAGCTACAGAGCTCGCCATCTTCTTTTAATTGATGCAGTTTTACTTAAAATACAAGCTCAAGGTGGGGTGGTCTCCTTCTGCAGGTCCTCAATAGCTTTGGCTTCATTTCTTGTGAAAGGCAGTGTTTTTTGGCCAAGAATGAGCTGTTATAAACGCCCGCCAACAGTGAGAGGCTGTGCTAGGTCACTCTCAAAGGCAGCATTGCAGAGTGGAGGTGGTGCCAGGCCACAAGAGCCCGGAGCTCCTCCCAGCCAGGCAGGAACCATGGTAGACCCTACAGAGGGACAGGGCCCTGCTGGGTCGGGGTAGCTGAGGCTGTGTGCTAAAGCACAAGGGTTCTTGTGCCTGGAGGACAGAAGGCTGCAGAGGGACTTGTGTGACTGTAGGTCACCTACTTCTACTGCAGATAAACTGCAGGCGGGGAAAGTATGCCGTTATTAGATCGGGAACCAGCACGAGCAAGAGCCACGCTGTGCCCCTCGCTGTTTATCTTGGCACTGTTGAAAGAGCACTATGCCCCTGCTGCTGGCTGAGGCAGTGAAGTGACAGCTGCCCTGGATGATGTGGATGTGACTGTTACTGGCAGGGTCTGTTCTCCTGACTGCAGAAAAAGCTGGTAGGGCATAACAGCTAGGCCTCTTATCGATTCTTCATAATCTGACTAGGCTAGGCTGGGGGCTGAGTTGGTGGGCCAAGAGATACTGTACTTGACCAAGTGGCCAAGAGTGAAATCAAAGAGCCAAGTTCTGGAGCACCTCATGGAGTTGAAGAAAAAGCTGGCTGGGCAAAGCCAGGTCCAGAGTTCAGAGCAGGAGGAAGGGATTTGGGCTGTAGGGTTTGAGCACAGCACAGGCCATAGAGAGATGCCCTCAGCCTGCTGGCTGGCTGGCCAGCCTGCCTGCCTGCCTGCTTGCCTGCCTGCCTGCCTGCCTGCTCATTGGTGGGTGGCAACCAAACCGTAGTAAGAACTGTGACTGTTGCCAGTATCCTGGTTTCCTTCTCCCTTCTGATACCTCCTGAGGGGGACTATAAGGAAACCTCCTTCCTTCCAGTCCACCTTCACTCTGGCCTTTTCTAACCCCACTCCATCTGCATTCTGGCCTGTTTTGGCTTTGTCTAAGTTATCCCTGAGGAACCTAGGACTGGCTTTAGGCAAGCTTCAAACTCCTGACCTACCTACTCAGCTCAGTTCCCCCAAAGCCATATTCAGCCCAGCAAGAAAAATCCCCAGGTACCCACCGTGTCTCTTCCAACTGTCATCCTTACTCTCCACACTGGGATGATTAACTGCCGTAAGGTGTGTGTCTGTCCAGAACTCACTCCTGACCTCTGTCCTGCTGGGACTGAAGAGCAGCACTAGAGCCCTGTATCCATGCACAGAGCCCTAGGTGCAGTCACCAGGACTGACAAGAAGACAGCTAACCGTGCATGCCTTTGTATTAACCTTAGTGAGCTAGACTAGAGTCAAGAATGGCGAGTCTAAGTTTCCCTTGTCCTAGGAGTCTGCATTTTCTCTGGAAAGGAGTCTTGACACTAGAGCAAAGGCGGAAACATACAGGAAGATGGATGAGGGAGGGGAAAGGTCACTCTAGGCAGGAAGGGCAGCTATTCAAAGGCCTAGAGGCTAGAGACTTGCCTTTCTGGAAGAGCTGGCTCTGTAGCTGGTGGAGGGGGTAAATGAGGCAGTGTGGGGAGGTGAGATGGTGAGGACTGTACCTTGTACATAAGATACATAATCTTGTGCCTACATAATAAAAAGTCTGGGCCTAGGCAGGTGGATCTATTTGAGTTCGAGGCCAGTCTGGTCTACAAAGCTACACACAAACCCTGTCTTGAAAAATAAAAAAATAAAAATTAAAAAGATCTGGCATGGTGACCCAAGTCTTTAATCCCAGCACTCAGGAGGCAGAAGCAGGTGGCTCTCTGTGAGTTTGAGGCTTTGTAGACCAGGCTAGCCTTGAACTCAGAGAAATCTGCCTTCCCTTGTCTTCCACATGCTAGGTTTAAAGGTGTGCACCACCACCTCCCGGCTGATAATGTATTTTCAAAAGAGTCCTCTGATACTAAGTAAAGAATGGAATTTGGGGACTGGACAGATGGTTCAGTGGTTAAGAGCACTGAGTGCTCTTCCAGAGGACACTGGTTCAATTCTCAGCACCCACATGAATAAAAAAGAATGGAGTTTGAGGCTGCAGAGACAGCTCAGCCAGAGGTCCCAAGTTCAATTTCCAGCAACTGCATGGTGGCTCACAACTATGTATAATGAGATCTGGTGCCGCCTTCTGGCCTGCAGGTGTACACAGACAGAGCACTCATACACATAAAATAGAGAGGTGGAAACCTTGAGACTAGGGAAGTGGCTGTCACCTGTCATCCAGTCTCATGCACTCATCGGTGTCTCCACGCACCTTGGGGCCTGTCAGTATATGTGTGGACTGAATGACTTGCAGGCTGGACACTGGTCCCAGGTTCTGTCTAGCAAGGGTGTGCATTCAGCAGGTTGCAAGGCCCCCACAGATGCCACCTGCCTCATGCTGGTGAGCCAAAGTGGTTTGGGACATCTGGTGTCATTATGCTCCCTCTTGGCCCTAGCATCCTGTATAAGGAAAGGGAAAGTGGGGTTCAGGGTGAGATGGGGTAGGAGCAGGGAAAATTGTACCATAGGAGTGCCCCAGCTTCTCTGTTTCTTGCTGCATTGTCCCACTAGTTAGGAGGCACAGATACAGCTCAGAGATCTGAACACAGACCTCCAAGGGAAGAATCAGCTAGAACACAATGGAGGCAGATGTGTGCTGCTTACAGGTGCATCTGTAATCTGTCCTGATGATTCATCTGTTTATTTGCTGGTGCTAGGCATTAAAGCCATATGCTGAGCAGGCATCTCCTTAGTTCCCGCCACTTTCTTTTTTAATTTTTGCTTGCTTTTTGTGACATGCTTTCTTTGTATAGTCCTGGCTGTTAGAACTGTCCTGGAACTCACTCTGTAGACTAGGCTGGCCTCTAACTCTCCAGAGAGCCACCCGACTCTTACCTAGTGAGTTCTGGGATTAAAGGTGTACACCACCAGATTATCCTGTGCTGGCCCAGAACTTTCTGTTAACCCAGGTTATCCTCAAATGTGTGAAAGTCCTGCCTCAGCCTCCTGAGTAGCTGGGATTATGGGCATAGGCCACTATGCCCAATTCATGGGTGATGTTAATTTTATTTTATTTATTTTTGGTTTTTCAAGACTGGGTTTCTCTGTGGCTTTGGAGGCTGTCCTGGAACTAGCTCTTGTTGACCAGGCTGATCTGAAACTCACAGAGATCCGCCTGCCTCTGCCTCCCGAGTGCTGGAATTAAAGGCATGCACCATCACTGCCCGGCTGTGATGGTGATTTTAAATTAAGTCAGAATTCCGGTTTTCTATTTACTTATTTACTTGGATTGGTGAATGGTATTAGTGTGGCATGGTTTGGATGTGGTGGTCAGAGAGGACAACTTTTAAGGGAGTTGGTTCCCTCCTCCTACTGTGTGTGTTCCGGGGATCAAATTCAGATGGTCAAGATTGGCAGCGAATGCCTTCGCCCATTGAGCCATCTTGCCAGCTCTACAGTCCTGACCTTTAGACCTTGGTGAATTAGTATTCTTAAATAGTACTATACAGGACAAACAGCATGTTTAAGGCTCTGTAACAAATACGTGGGGCAATAAAGATTTATTCTCTGCTACTGTTTGAAAGGTTTCAGTCCATGAACTGACCCTGTTGTATTGGGTACAAATCATATCGTGGAGGAGGAGCACATGGGACTAAAACCACTGGTCTCGCTGCTGAAAATGAGACAATAGGCAGGAGCTCCACTGTCCTGCACAGGCTACATCCCCAGTAACCCCCGCTGGGCTCCTCCTCTTAATGGTTTCAGCGCCTCCCTATAGCACTATAGGACAGACCTTGCATTTCTCACAAGGTCCTTTGAGAGACACTTAAGATCCAGACAAGCCACATAATGGTGATGTCCACCTATAATCCCACACTCTGGAGTCTTGGCAGATCATGAGTTACAGAATGATTCCCCTGTCTCAGAAACAATGGCTTAAAGCATAATGGGACAGAGCTGTGTTCTTCCTGTCCCAGGAGGAACTAGATGGGTGAGGAGAGGTATGCTCAGATCTCTGCTATCAAAGGTTGGCCACAGCACAGTAAATGAATGCTAACACTGTTCATTTCTTCTCCACACAGTCTGAAGAAAGGAAAAAAATTGATGAGCTGATTGAGAGCGGGAAGGAAGAAGGCATGAAGGTAAGCCCACAGCAGCATTGCATTATGGTGATGACCTCGCCACCCAGCACATGACTGGGAACATCCACTGGGAAGGCAGCCTTCACTACACGTGGTCACTGGCAGTCGCACCCCTTTAGGTGTTTAAGAACCACACACAAAAGCTTTTGTGAAGCAAGCATGTCAGGAAGGGTTCACAGAGGCATCGTCTGCTTAATTGTGATGAGATGTCCATGGTGGAACATCTACTATTAACTTTTTTATTTTATTGTGTAATGGATGTCTGTGCACTATACCTGGAGTTGCATGGTGGGTGGTTGTGATCCACCATGTGGATGCTGAGAATTGGTCCCAGGTTCTATGCAAGAATAAGTGCTCACAAAGGATTAACTTTTGTTACATATACATGTGTATATTTTCCTGTTTTACAAAAATGGGGTGGGGTTGCCCATGGAGGCCAAAAGAGGGTGTCAGAAATCTTGGAGTTACAAGTGGTTGTAAAGCTGCCCGCTATAATATGGTGGTGTGGGTGCTGGGAACTGAACTGGGTCCTCTGCAAGAGCAACGAGTGCTCTTGACCGTCGAGCCATCTCTGGCCCCTGGATAAGGTTTTTTGGTTTGTTTGTTGTGTTTTAGACAGGGTCTCTCTCACTAAGTAGCTATAGAAAAGAAAGGTACAGTGGGCTAGTGGCAAAGGCCACCATCCCAGCTAAGTAGCTGAGGTAGGACAGTGTTAAGATCATAAGATCAAGTCTTGTTTAAGCTATGGAGTCAGTTCAATAGCTTGGTGATAGAATGCTTTCTATCACGATCAAAGCCCTGTGTTTGCCCCCTAAAGAAAGAAAGCAACAAACAAAAGATGAAGAGAAGATTAAGTTTATCCTAGACTGTTTTCCCCATGGCAAGGTCTAGGTGCTTGTTTTTCTCCTGATGGGTCTTGTTTTGTGTTGGTGCTGGGGACTTACCCCAGCCCTGTGCATGCTAAGCATGTGCCACATGACAGAGCCGCACTCAGACTCTCAGTGTGTTCTATACATGTGTGGTTTGGGTGAGGGGAAGTAGCTCTCCAGGGTGTGGTGGTAGGTGGATCTGGCCTAGGAGTCAAGGGTGAAAAAACTTCCCTTTTCACTTATAACCTAGACTCTCAAACTTAGTCCTGGGCCCTTTGAGCAGCCATCAGTTCTGTCACTCCATTTGTGCCAAGTGTGAGGAGAAACACCAGAGGTATTGATGGATCATGGGAGGTTCAGGCCGCTAGGCCTTGCTCCTCCCCCAACAAGCATCGAACCTCATGGACCAGAGCCCCCAATATCACCATTTGCTAGCTGTGGTCTTGGGCACATGAGTCTGCCTTTCCAAGCCTCATTTTTCTCATCTACAAAAATAGTGTTTTGTGTACTTTGCACATTTCAGCTGACATGTACTTTGTAATGGATATAAAGGAGCTCTTTTACATGATAAGATGGGAATGACCTGAAGCTAGACCCGGTACTTTTAGTAAACGCATTTAAGCCATCTGCACAGTGTGGATAGGTTTTATTTTTATGTTGTTTTTATTATTATTATTATTATTACTTTTTGTTGTTATTTTTGTTTTTCGGGGCAGTGTTTTTCTGTTTAACAGCCCTGGCTGTTCTGGAACTTGCTCTATAGACAGGACTGGACGCCAGCTTGCAGAGATCCGCCAGCCTCTGTCTCTTGAGTGCTGGGATTAAAGTCAAGTGCTACCACCAGCACCAGCATGGGTCTTATTTTTATTGACGCCCATCCAGTAAAGTTGGTTTTAAAATGTATTCCAAGCTCCATGAAAGACACCATGCCTGATGACAACTGTCACATTTATGAACTCATGCTGTCTTGTCACCTGACAGATTGATCTCATTGATGGAAAAGGCAGGGGTGTGATTGCCACCAAGCAGTTCTCCCGGGGAGACTTTGTGGTAGAATACCACGGGGACCTTATTGAGATCACCGATGCCAAGAAGCGGGAGGCTCTGTATGCACAAGACCCCTCCACAGGCTGCTACATGTACTATTTTCAATATCTGAGCAAAACCTACTGGTGAGTACACTATGAGTGGAGGACAGGCAGAACTGGGTGGCCTGGACCACTCCCGAGTCCTTGATCAGTTCCCTTGCTTGTTACGATTGGCTCAGATCTCACTATGTAGCCCTAGCTGGCCTCAAACTCATCAGCCTCCTGCCTCAGACTCCTGAGTGCTAGGATTGCATCCATGAAGCGCCACAGCCAGTGATATGGGTTCCTTTCAAATCCCCAGTTAGTTTTTGGGATTGGAGCTGTCCTTAGGCGGGAGGGGACTTGTCCCCTGGAAACCTGCTAGGCAGCTCCCAAGGCCTGTCTCCCTCTGGGCATTTGCCTCAGCACCTCTGCAGAACAGTCATTGTTCCTTCCTGGCCGAGGTCAGAGGAGCTGATCTTTATCCATTTATGTGTTTTGAAACACTACATATAATGTACCTCAGCTCCATAGAGAGTTCTTTGGGTTCTGTCTCCAAGCTTTCCATGCAGAACTCTCTGGACTCTCCAAAGTAGCCTTTGGAATTAAACTGTCCTCCAAATGAGGCTGCCAGTCCGCGTCCCACCAGAGTCGTATGGAACAAGATCCCAGCAAGGTTAAAAGCTTCTTTATCAGTATAATCCCCTCTCACTCTCCCACCACACCAGCGTGGATGCCACTCGAGAAACAAACCGCCTGGGGAGGCTGATCAACCACAGTAAGTGTGGGAATTGCCAGACCAAACTGCATGACATCGATGGCGTGCCTCACCTCATCCTCATCGCCTCCCGAGACATTGCAGCTGGGGAGGAGCTCCTGTATGACTATGGTGATCGCAGCAAGGCCTCCATCGAAGCCTACCCTTGGCTGAAGCATTAACCATGTGGCCTCCCTGCCTCCCTGCCACCCTGCCTCCTTCAAAGGACAAAGTGCCCTCAAAGGGAAATGATTTTTTTTTTTTTACACACTTACTCTTAGCTAATTACTTCAAATGTTTTTAAAAAGTATATTAAAGATGCCTTTTCATGTAGTATTTAAATATCTGTTACAGGTTTCCAAGGTGGACTTGAACAGATGGCCTTATATTACCAAAACTTTTATATTCTAGTTGTTTTTGTACCTTTTTGCATACAAGCTGAACGTTTGTGCTTCCCGCGCAGTCTAGGACTTGGCACAGGTTTTAGAAAATGGAGTCGAACATGAACTAGGAAGCTGGGCTCGCCCAAGATGAAAGCCAAGACTCCCCCACACCCCACGTCCAAGGACAGGCGGGTGTGAGGGTGCTGCCACCCCCCACACACAGCCTGGACGGGATGTCTCCAAGCTCTTGTTCTCCTCAGCGTCTTGACAGGCGTACACATTGACGTGTATGAATATTTTTTACAAAGGTTTTGCAGTAAGCTAGTCTTCCCCTCTGCTTTCTCCAAAGCTTACTGAGCCCGGGTAAGCCTGGGCTTGGAGGCCCAGCCGGGAACAGACCTCCTCACAGGCTTTTGGCTTTTCCAGGCACCTCGAAGCTTCAGGGTGGGCAGTCAGACTAGAGGCAGGCCGGGAAAAGCACTGTTCTCCTGCCCCAGTGGGGCAGGTCTCCTGAAACTGCATTAATTCTTTATAGAAATGTGAACACTGAATTTATTTTAAAAAAAAATAATAAAAATATAAAACATTTTAAAAAAAAATCAAAAAAAGAAAAAAAAATGGAAGAAAAAAACCACAGAAAACAACTTATATGTATATAGGTTTTGAAGGGAGTGAAATGACTGCTTTTTTGGTTTTGGGCTTTTTTTTGTTTTTTGGGGGTTGTTCTTTCTGGGGTTCCTTTATTTTTATCTTTTTGGTTTGGCTGGCTGATTTGTGCAGAGGTTTTGAGATGGTACTTTATTCTAATCAAAAGTAAGGTTTTGTAGTGGGACCAGAAATTACTAAGCCCATACCCCCACCTACCCCACCCACATCCCTGAATCTGTTACATGGAAAGTTCTCTACCTGCTGTGTATCACGTGAAGATGCTGGCAGCCAGAGGACCAGGATGATAGTTCTTACCTGTGACAGCAGAGTTAGGTGGCTTTCTTCTCCCTGGGAAGGACTCTCACCATTCACCTTCAGTCTAGGGGCTGGGGATCTGGAGCAGGTATGAGAACCTACCCTTGACCCCGACCACGACCCCTCAGCCTCATGATGGTGCTACCTAAGAAAGTCTTCCCCACACCCCTTGCTAGCCTGCCTGGTCAGTGGTCAGACTTGGAGGAGGATCCGAAAGGAGGTTGTAACTGTGAGATAAAATGTCTTGGTTGTACCTGTTTGTGGCTTAGCTTTGTATTTAAATAGCAAACAAAAAAAGGAAATAAACTTGAAAATTATTTGTCATCATAAAATAAAGCAAAAAAATTAAAATATTTATTGCCAGGCAAGGCTACCTATGTGTTGTTATGTTTTTATGAGATAGAGATAGACGAAAATAGGAGGGGGTGGGGATGGCAAGCTCAACCTATAAAGGCCCTTTTTTTTTCCTTTTCTTTCTTGGTTTTTCAAGACATGATTTCTATGTGTAGTCTCGGCTATCCTGGAACTCAGGAGTTCCGCCTGCCTCTGCCTCCCGAGTTCTGGGATTAAAAGGCATGCACTACATCTAGTTTATGCAGGTTCTTGCCATCAAGCCTTACTACCTAAGTTCTGAGGTTGATTCATGGTACCTGAACACACAAGGTGAGAACCAGTCCCCATTATATTTTGAGCTTTACACATATTATGGTGTATAAAGAAATATAAAAAAGACAGTGATCTCTAATATTCTGCTGAGACTCAACTTTGAGGTTTGTCCTAGAGTCAGAATTCAAGCATTTTTTTTTGTTTGTTTGTTTGTTTTGTTTTGTTTTTCAGTACAGGGCTTCTCTGTGTAGCTTTGGAGCCTGTCCTGGAATTCACTTTGTAGACCAGGCTGCCCTTACAGAGATCCTCTTGCTTCTGCCTCCTGAGGGCTGGTATTAAAGGCATTCACCACCAACACCCTGTGTGTTTTAGAATTTTTAACCTATATAAGAGGCAGGTCCCAGGGAGCGGTGGGAAAGGTTCTTGATGTATGTGGAGCCTCTGGGAAATGACTAGCTTGTAGTAAGTGTGATTACCATTATTATCTTTTTTTGTTTTTTGAGATAGGGTTTCTCTGTGGCTTTGGAAGCTGTCCTGAAACTGGCTCTGTAGACCAGGCTGGCCTCGAGCTCAGAGATTCACCTGCCTCTGCCTCCCAAGTGCTGGGACTAAAGGTGTGCGCCACCAACTGCCTGGCTGCCATCATTGTCTTGAGACTAGTTCCAGGCTGCCCTAGAAATGCTATAGTCAGGTATAACTTTGAACCTGATATTTATGCCTCCCATATCCCTAGTTCTGGAATCTCAGGTGTGTATCCCCACAATAGCTCCATTGTCTGTCATTTATCAAATTCAGATTTGACTTTATTTTCCAAGATGGGGTTCCTCTGTAATATCAGGGGCCCTGTCAGGAACTCACGCTCCACCTACCTCCACAGATACTGGGATTAGAGGTGTGCACCGCCATTTTTTGGCTATAGATTTGACTCTTAAGAGCTGCATCTGGCCCAGTCACATGTTATGTCAACTAGCTTTCTTATTTCAGTATTTGTGACCTTTTGGGACTAGATGGTTTAGAGATCACGTTTGTCGTAAGGACAGCCTGCCCATTCCCCTACCCTCAATGGGTGTTGCAAAGACTCATCCATTGCGTGTTGTCACATCGTCCATTGTAGAGTATTCTGTGGTCTAGTGGCCACATGTCAGCTTCTTCCTGCCCAACACTGAAGTAGTAAGAGTACTAAGGGCAGATTTAATGCACTGATAATAAAAAAGGCTCTTGGACTAGTGCTTTACACATGGCAATGCAGATATCCTTGAGGCTGACAGCTAGTGAAGGCTTCCCAGTTCTGATATTTTAAGCTGGATATAGATGTCTCTCTGTGTAAAAGTGTTAACTGCCACCCCTAATCCTACAACTAACTCATCAAGATTTCTATGAGTTAAAGTCCAGCCTGCTCTATATAGTTCAGGTCAAGCAGGGCTACCCAGCAGTACCTATACAAAGCCTGATGACTCAGGTTCAATCTCTGAAACCCACACAGAAAGCTGGGTATGGGCACATGCCTCTGACCCCAGTATTCAATTGGCAAAGGCAACTGGATCTCTAGTTCAAGCTAGCCAGGGCTACATAAGGAAGTGCTCTGTCAGAGAGATGGAAGCAGAGATTGAAGAATTCTCCAGAAGCTCCAGAGCCAGCAATCCTAAAGTACATAGCAAATTAGAAAGAAGGGAAACTCCACCTCAACAAGGTGGAAGTCCAAAAAGGACTCTAAAATTGTCCTCTGAGGACTGAGAAAGTGGCTCACCAGTTAAAAGCACCAACTCTGCTCTTCCCGAGGACCCTGGTTCAATTCCCAGCTTTTATTTGGCAGCTCACCACAGTCTCTTAACTCCAGTTCCAGGAGACTTGACACCTAATGTTTTGCTTGCTTCAGTAATAAAATGAGAAGTGTTTTTTCCCTACTCTTGGGCTCAAAAGCCTTACTCCCTTTTAGTGAGATCTTAGGCATTTCCTTCATTCAGTCTGTAGAGACTTAGTCTCCCTGGCTGACACCTCACTGGGGTTCCATGAAACGCATGCCCCGTATGCCCGCAGGCATATGCACCATCTTTAGTAGGAGGCCACTCCGAAAATAGTAATGGAAAGTATAAAGATCATTTTACTTTAATACAAAAGGCATAAAAAGCTGTATGAGAAAAATCAAGTATCAGCGAAGTCAATTCCATATTTTCCCACTTTTCTGTGTCTCTTGCACATTAGTGAGCAGAGTATCTCAGAGGCCTGAACAGGCTGCAGGCCAGAGGCCTCTCAGTGAGGAGGTGGATGTGGCCACGCTCTGTGCTCCTTTACTTTGGAGTTCTTGGTGTTGCCTCACGTGTCCTGGCATGGTGGCTGTCCAGGTCTGTCCCCAGTGAGCAGGTGAGCAGTGAGAACATCTTCCTTTGACTACTCTGAGGGGGAAACGAGTGAGCCAGCCCAGAGCAGATACACGTCACAGAAAGTCAGTTCCAGAAGACAGCTTGGCAGTTGTCTTCTCCAGTCAGAGGGTCACCACCCTGGCCGTGGCCTTCAATCTAGGTGTGCTTCCCTGACCGGAAAAAGAACCTGGGTAGAGAGAAAGAGGAAGAGAGAGCATGGGAGATCCACTCTTGCAGGCTGTGGACTCAATCCATTCAGAAGCAGGTGTGATGTTACAGTGAGTAAAGGCAGCTGCCCCAAGCCTGACAACCTGGGCGTGCTCCCTGGGCCCCACATGGTGGAAGAAGAGCATCTACTATAATTTGCTGTCTGACCTGCACACATGTGCTGTGGCAATGGGCACTCACAAACAACCAAATAAATTAGAAATAAATGTGTGCCTGGTGGTAGTGGCACACACCTTTAATCCCAGCACACTGGAGGAAGAGGCAGGTGGGTTTCTGGGTTTGAGGTCAGCCTGGACTACAGAGTGAGTTGAGGACAATCTCGGCTATACAGACAAACCCTGTCTCAAAAAAAAAAAAAAGCCTGATAACCACTCAAGACAGGTGAGCACACACACACACACACACACACACACACACACACACACACACACCTTGCTGGCCCTGGTCCATTCACAGGGAACAGAGTCCTTTCCTGGCTCCACATTATTCTCAAGACAAAGATGAAAATCCTTCTTAGCCAGGCATAATTATTCAGAAATTCACCTGTCCCCTCATTCCTTCCACCAGTGTAGTGAGCTTATCAGATGTGACTATGCAGCCTCGTGACCACAGGCCTTATTTGCCTTATTTGGCTTAAGTGTCAAGTGAATTGGCTTGAAGAATTCACAAAGGGGAGGCTGAAAGAAACCAGTGGATTCTGCCTTCTGAGGCTTCATTTAAACTAAGATATACAGGAAAGGGAGAGATACCCCAGCCTTCCCAGACAGCAGAGTGTGGTTGTTACTGGCCGGTTTGGAGCCCCATGTGTTCCACAAGAACGCCACCGGAAGCTGGGTGCAGCTGTAGCGGGAGTGGCACATCTGTCATCTCAGAACTTGGGGAGGGGAGGCAGGAGGACCAGTAGATCAAGGCCAGCCTGGGCAACTTTTAGTAAGATTCTGTCTCAAAAACGTTTTAAAATGCAAAATACAAAGAGGGCCAGGGATAGAGCTCAGTGGTAGAGGGTGTGATTAAACTGTAGGGTAAAGGTCCATGCATACCTTTAATCTGAGCAAAGGTGAGGCAGAGAGAAGTGAATCTCTGAGCTCAAAGCCAGCCTGGTCTATATAGCAAGTTCCAGGACAGGCAGGGCTACATAGACATACCTTGTATACCAAAACAAAACAAAAACACCTTTTTGGTTTTGGTTTTGGCTTGGTTCTTTGAGATGGGGGTTTCCCTGTGTAACAGTCCTGGCTGTCCTGGAACACACTGTGCATACCAGGATAGCCTTGAACTTACTGAGATCTGCCTGCCTCAAGTGCTCAGATTAAAGGGGTGTACTACTACCACCCAGAAAAAAAAAAAACCAAAACTTTTTAATGTAAGAGATGACAACTAAGGAATTCTGTACATACACAAGAGCCCCCAAATAGGCTTTCCAATATCACTGGTCAACCCTGAGTATACATTCAAATAACATATTATGGAGGAGGTGAGTTGTATTTATATATTTAGGAATGTATGTTTCTCTGTGTGCTAAGAACAGTTTAAAAAACTGAGGCCATGAAATTGGAGTGGGGGCACATGGGAAGATCAAAGGAAGGAAAGAGAAGGGAGAAAGGATACATTTTAATTTTAAAATATTTATTGTTAAAAACAAAATATGGTGACGCACACATGTCTTTATCCCAGCACTCAGGTCAGTCTCCTGAGTAGGCAGGCAGATGTCTGTGAGTTCAAGGCCAGGCAGGTCTACATAGTAAATGTCATAGTAAATGTCTCAAAAAAAAAAAAAAAAAAACTTGGGAGGCAGAAGCAGGAGGATCTCTGTGAATTCAAGGCTAGCCTGGTCTACTGAGGGAGTTCCAGAGAAACTTTGTTTGTTTGTTTTTTTGTTTGTTTGTTTTTAAAGCAGGCTAAGCAAGGTATGAGAAGCAAGCCAGCAGGCAGCAGCCCTCCATGGCTTCTGCATCAGCTCCTATTTCCCAGTTCCTGCACTGTTTTGAATACCAGGTTCCATCCTGAAAAGAAGATCCTTACCTGGGAAGGTAAACAACTCAAGATAGCTTTAGGAAGTCCCTCCCTGCTAGAGTAAGCAATAAAAGCTTAGAGACCCTTTGACTAGCAGAACAGTGCTGCATCAAAGACTGACCAGCCCAGCTGCCTTGAAGAAGCAGAAACCAGCCGAGCTGTGTGAGAAGTTTAGACCAACTGAAGCACCTGCAAAGGACACTCTCCAACCTGCTGACCTGCCTGCAGGGGCTCCAGGCTTCCAGCTTGGTAAGCTGTCATCCATGTGGGGGTGAGCTTTGGTCATGCACCTGTTTTTGAGTCACACCTGTTTTTGAGTCATTTCTGCTCCTCACCCATATTCCACTAAGTAACCCAAATAAAACTCATGGTTCACCAAGCTGGACTTTGGTGCTATCTGTACTTTGGTGTGCCATGAGTCCCCTATGCAGAGTGAGTAGCCCTGCGTTTTGTCTCCCCAGGAAAAGCTGTTTCACGCAACACTGTCCTAATTGCTTATGATGATGAACATATGGAGATGGGAGTAAGTAAACACTTCCTTCCCCAAATGACCTTTGCTCACCGTATTTCATTCTAGCAACAGAAGCCCTACTACGACACCCTGTCAGAGCTTAAGAGCAACACGTGCTCTCATCTGCCAGCCATCTCTCCAGTCCCAAGTTCCCCTTTATATTTAAAAGAAATACCTTATCGATAGAGTCTCCTTGGCATACCAAGTTGCCAGTAAAATACTCTCATGCTGGGGCTGGCAAGAGAGCTCAGTGGTTAAGAGCACTGGCTGCTCTTCCCGAGGACCTGGATTCAACTCCCAGCACCCACATGGCAGCTCACAACTGTCTGTAACTATTGTTCTAGGGGATGTGACACCCTCATACAGACATACATGCTAGCAAAACACCAATGTACATAAAATATTAATAAATAAATCATTAACAAAATTAAAAAAAAAAAAGACTCTCCTGCCTTGAAGCCATTACTAACAGGAGATTCACTACAACATAGACCCTGCCATGCTGCCACCTTGGTCCATGACCAAGATGGCTACACAATGACTGAGCAGAGGGTGTAGACAGCCTGGCTTGAAAAAAGACAAATAGATGATTCATATCCTAGACTGGACATGGTGGGAGGCAAACTATTTCATCACACTGCTTAAAACAGCATGCAATTGGAAACTTGGGAACTCAGAACTCAATCTTTCTTTCATTTTCTTTTCCTTTTCTATTGAGATAGGGTTTTCTTTGTGTAGCCCTGGCTGTCCTGGAGCTTGCGCTGTAGACCAGGCTGGCCTCGAACTCAAAAAGCTCTGCCTGCCTCTGCCTCCTGACTGCTGAGACTAAAGGTGTGCTCCACCACACCCTCCTGAAACCTTACTATTTTTGTTATATTCCTTTAACTACTTTTGGATCCTGGTTGTCCATGGCCAGGTGAAATCTTGGAAAGTGACCCTATGAATAATTTTATTAACATTTTGGCTCAAAGTTGTTGAGTCAGAGAGATTCTCATTCAAGGAGCAGACTCTGTCTGCTCAGACCTTGCCAGAATGTGTCCCATGCTCAGACTTCCTTGAATTGGCTACAGATAGAATTAAGTGGCATGAACCTTTCCTACTGGCTGTAGCCATATCCCTGCTAGGAGAACCTCCCATCCTAGGGCTGGCCAGCTTCCTGCAACATCTCAGTCATGATCTAGTGATTGTGGGAGCATCAGGGTGACTCACAGCTTCTTCATGATGGTCCTTTCTTCCTTCTCACTGTTGCCCATGGTGACCACAGTATCCTTCTCTCTTCTTCCTACTGGAGCATCTCTGGGTGGAAGCAGGCCACTGGGGAAATGGGAGAGAAGAGGCAAATAGTTGTACCGTGGATCTCTTTTCTGGGGTTTTAGTTCAGTGGTACAGAAAATGCTTAGTACATAGCTGGACTCTGACTCCATCCCTGACACCAAAAATAAATAAAATAAGGCGTTCATTGTGTTGTGCATTGTTTATATTTGTACAGAGAGGGTCTCACATAGCACAGGCTAGCCTCTGAATTTATAATCCTCCAGCCTCTACCTCTGCAGTTTAGGGATTATAGGCATGTGCCGTAACACCCAACCTGGATTTCCCTTTTGTTTGTTTGTTTGTTTGTTTGGTTGGTTTTGACTTTTTGAGACAGGGTTTCTCTGTGTAGCTTTGGAGCCTGTCCTGGAACTCTCTCTGTAGACCAGGTTGGCCTCGAACTCACAGAGCTCCCCTTGCCTCTGCCTCCCGAGTAATGGGATAAAAGGTGTGCAGCACTGTCGCCACCACCTGGCGACTTGCCTGAACTTCTCTTGCTCATGGCTCCCTACTAAACTATCAAGGGCTTTTCGCTACCAAGGGGCATACTATCCAGTGCTGCGCTGCTATGCATTCTGTGCCTGGCACATAGTGGTGAAAGATGAAAATACAGCCTAACTCTCTAATGACCACTAAAAGTTAGAAATTTAAAAAAAGTCCATCAGCATGTATTTAAAAATCACCTTAGCTACATGCAAAGCTCAGGAAAAAGAAAAACACATGAAATAGCTTGGTCACAATGACTGGTTTCTGGAAATTATTATTATTATTCATAATCACCTAGTTTCTGAAGAATGTTGTTATCTACAATAACAGTCTGGGAACTGTTAAGAGTCATCTTGTCCACAAAGAAAATTAATAACGAAAAGACGGGACTCAGCAAAAAGGGAAAAACAGAGAAAACAAGAGCTTCTGCCAATAAGATACAGATAACTCCCTGACTGGAAAGTACATCCTCCCAGCTGCTCAAGGACAAGGCCACAGAGCCCGCTGGTTCTTGAGAAAGAAAAACCCCCTAACTTTGCAGGTGTGCTAAATCTCTGTAACCTAGGAAACCTTATTAACCATTCCAAGTTTTAAACTATCCCATGACCTTGCTTTTAGGCCTAGTGAAAATAACAGGCTAGCTTTGAAACTGGCCTTGTTAGCTTTGATGTAGATCCTATAAAAGCTGTCTCAATTCTGCACTAGAGGTCCTCAGTCCTCTACCCCTGCATGGTGTATGACTGTGGGCTCCAGTGCACTTGGAATAAAAACTCATGCTATTTGCATGGAGACCGCTTCTCATGAGTGATTTGGGTGTCACCTTTCCTGAGCGGGAGTGTGAAGGTCCAGGCTCCGCAGGTCTTTCAGTGGGTGACCAGTAAATTGAGTGAGAGGACACAGGAGCCAGTGTGCAATGCACTGAGCCCTTGGGCTGCTGCAGCGAGCCTACCTCCTGTAGCACTGCAGTTCCTCCTGCACCAGCAGCAGCTGAGACTTGAGCTTGTTGCGCTCCTGCAGTACATCCTTCAGCTCCTGCAGGGTGAAGCGGGGCCGGTTGGGGTCGGTCAGATCTACTACCATTTTGTCCGGTCCCAGGTTCACCTGAAAGATAACATGCCAACAGGGTCAGTCACCACACTGGGACACACCCATGATGGGAAAGATGGGCTCGGTGGCTCCCGGGTGCCGTGGAGGTCTGGGAAAGTACCGTTCCCCCGGAGGAGACCCAGGGTTCCTAGCAGCAGCTGATGCCAAGACAGAGGAGAGGGAGGATGGCCAAGGAGTGTATCACGTTACCAGAGGAATGGAGATGATTAAGTCAAAGTTTGAAGGCCCTACTGCTCAAACTGAGGACCTGAGCACTGAAATGATCGGTAACAAGATGGAAAGGGATGCACCCGCACGGCTGCTCACAACCATCTATAACTCAAGTTCCTGAGGATCCAACATCCTCTTCTGACATCTGAAGGTATTAGGCACACACATGTGGTACACACACATGCACACAAGCAAAACCCCCATGCACATGAAATAAAAATCAATGCATTACAAAGCAAGAAGACAGAGGCAGACGCCTGCCTCACATGTGTGAAGCCAGGGTTCCATCCCCAGCACCAAAAAACCCCCGTGAAAATACACTGAACCAAGACAGTCACAGGTTACACGGGTTACGTAATATGAAGATCCACATGACTCCCCCGGGACACAGTCACACTAGGGCTGTGTTTCTAGTCTCGCCATCTACATTCCATTGCATCAGGGTACACCCAGTTCAGACCTCTCACCGCTGATAATGGACAGGACAGTGGAATTTTTCCAAATTCATTAAAAAACAAAGGCATTCCTCATACTTTTTTTTAAAAAAATAGAATGCTGATTCAGGGTTTCCTGATTCACTCCCTGGGTAGCTGTGGGCGGCTGAAGGGTTTCACCCATCCTGAATCCAGGGAATAAAATAAAAACAAAGCCAGGGGTGGTAGCCCACACTTTTAATCCCAGGATTCAAGAGGCAGAGGCAGGTGGATCTCTGTGAATTCAAAGCCAGGCTGGTCTACAGAGTGAGTTCCAGGACAGCCAGGGCTACACAGTGACCTCAAAACAACAAACAAACAAAAAAGGGGGGATGATTAGGAGAAGTGCTCAGTCTATCACTACCCTACCTAGAGACCAAAGGGAAAAAACAAACAAACAAACAAAACCCCCAGGTTTTCTTTGGGGGTTTGAGATAGGGTTTAATCTGTGTAGTCCCTGGCTGTTCTGGAACTCTCTCTGTAGACTAGGCTGGTCTCAAAAAAATAAAAGTGTAAAAACAAAAACCATGTGAATGAACTTGGTACCCCTGAACTATTAACCTGAACATTGTAAAGGAGGGTGGGGGAAGCCACTACTCAATGGTACAGCACATGCCCAGTGAGAGCCAGGCCCTGAGGTCCACCCCGCCATAGTTAACAAAAATAAATAACTTAAAAAGATACAAACAGAAAGTAGGCACATGCCGGTAGGGTAGGTGGTGGAGCAGGCCTTTAGTCCCAGCACTCGGGAGGCAGAGGCAGGTGGATCTCTGTGAGTTGGAGACCAGCTTGGTCTGCGGAGATAGTTCCAGGACAGGCTCCAAAGCCACAGAGAAACCCTGTCACTCCGGTTAGCTTCCCAGCACCCACATGATGGCTCACAACTGTAAATAAGCTCAGGGGATCTAACAGGCACACATGGTACACAAGAATAAATCTAAAAAATCACTTTTAAGTAAGCCAATAAAGCCAGCACTAGAGAGGCAGAGGCTGGTTTCTTTGAGTTTGAGGCCTCTATGGTTAGTTTCAGTCCACAGTGAAACTTTGTCTCAAAAAATAAAGTGAAGATGGTAAATAAATGAGTCTCATGTTACATGTATCTGACCACAAGTCAAAATAATTTAAATATCATAAAAATGTAATAAAAGAGGATATTTTAATAAACTATGCTGTCATTGAACATTTTTATTTTATTTTATTTTATGCTTTTTCTTTCCTTCCTTCTTTCGTTCTCTGAGGCAGGGTCTTGCCATGTAGCCCAGGCTGGCCTCAAACTCCCAACCATCTTGTCTTAGCCTCCCAAGCTGGTGTGACAGGCATGTATCACCACATCCGGCTCCCCACCCCCACGCCTCCCACATTCTGACTTCAGACTGTATTTAGGGAAGAAAATATGCTACCTCATCTGGTGCCCATGACACTTGTCTCCTCTGCCCCATGGGGGAAATCACTGGGCCCCATGCAAACTACAGTTCCCAGGCCATTTCCCTGTGCCTGAAGACCATATGCACCAAATAGCTTGAACACAGCAGAGCAACCCGGACAAGAGAAGTGGTTACATTTCTTGAATCACCAAGGCCAGGCCACCATGGAGGTCATTGGTCATCACCCAGGATGGACATGGAAGAAGGGTCTCTCTCCAAATGCAGTCAGCATTGTCCCTTAGGAGCTGCTGAAACATGCCAGGAGTGGTGGTGATTCACAGAAGGACTGAACCAAGATTACCATGAGTTCAGGCCAGCCTGAGCTACAGAGTGAGACCCTGCCTTAAATAATACAAAACCAGAAAGCAGTTAAGTGGAATAAAAGAAAAAATAGACCAGGAAAGAAATACATGTATGGGGGTGGGGGGAAGTGTGCGTGCGTGTGTGTGTGTGTGTGTGTGTGTGTGTGTGTGTGTGTGTGTGTGTGAAGTTACAGGAAATCCTTTCTTAGAATTTTAAGCTGGGTATAGACGCTCATGCTTGCACTCTGGATGCTTGGGTGGAAGACCTCTGTGAGTTTGAGTCTAGTTTGGTCTGCACAGAAAGTTCCAGGCCAGCCAGGGCTACTTAATGAGACTGTTTTTTTTTTTTTTTTTTTTTTTTTTTAAAGTAAATCAAGTTATAATTCTTTGGCTAAGAGCACTGGCTTTTCTTGCAGAAGACTTGAGTTCGATTCCCAGCACCCAAATAGCAGCTCACAACCACCCATGAATCCATAGTGGGCGATTCAACGCCCTCTTCTGGCCTTTCCGGGCACTGTATGCATGTTGGCGCACAGACACACACACACACACACACACACACACACACACACACACACACACACCACCACCACCACCACCACCACCACCACCACCACCACCAACAACAACAACAACAACAACAACCACCATGGTCAAAGTGATTTTTAAAAGAAGGTAAGTAAATTAGTACCGGCTACTGACGTGGAACACTGCAGGGTCAGACACTAGTAGGTACTCAATACGTGTTAATTGTGAGAAAACTTCCAAACTGAGGCTTGGGTTTCACTCACCTGACCTCCGGACACACCAGCTCTCCGCAGCCCCTCCACCTCCTGCCTCAGGTTGTCCCTCTCCATCCTCAGCTCCTCGGCCACCAGGCTGCCCTCGTTCACCAGAGCCTCCAACATCTCCATCACACGCACGATCTTAAATTGCAGCCGGGTGACGCGGGGGTCGCTGCCCAGGGCCATCAGCTCACGGCCCACCTCGTAGGAGATGTCGTACACGTCGTCGGTGGTCAGCTGCAGGGGACTCTTGGCCAGGGCGCCTTCGTCGTCCTCCCCGTCCTCCTCCCGCACAGGGGGCTCCTCCATGGTGCCCCCGACTTCGGCGACCTCCAGGGCTGCTGTCACCTACACGTCCACTGGCTTTGGGTCGAGGAAACTTAGCGCTGGGCCGAGGGAGTCCACGTCGTGTGCAGTCTGAGTGGTCCCGGAAGAATGCTCCGAGTCGCGGGAAGCACCGCACCACGGAAAACCACGAGCAGCCGCACAGCCGTGCGCCAGATGTAGGGGACACCGAGAAAGGGCCGTGGGAAGCAAAGCAGCTAGAAAACAGAGAAGGAGCAGGAGAGAACCAGCGGCCTGCTAGCCCGCGGGGGAGGAGCCGCCCGTAGCTCCGCCCTTGGTGACTGGCGCGTGAGAAGCCTGGTTTCTATAGAGACCGGGGGCGGACTTTCCAGGGTGGTCATGGAAAGAGGGTTAAAAAAAAAAAAGCTCACAACTTTTTCACATTACAAACTGGAGCTTTCCAGCTATCGAATTTGCATGCCAGGGGAGGGGAAATCCAGGTCTCTATGAAGCTTTTTTTTTTTTTTTTAATTGTGTAGCAAAAAGCAGCAGGCAGCCATTGGGTAGGGCATTGGTGGAGCATGGCCACAGGGGCCTGTAGCACTCAGCTAGCTATCTTCTCGGCTACCTCGTTATATCTCAATACATTGAGCAAGGAAATGCAGAGTCGATTCCCCTGCACTGTGAATGGACCTTGAAAAACAAACGGGCTGCTAAAGGGAAAGAAACCCGCACAAAAAGCCACAAACACACGATTTCCCTTTCTAAGAAATGCCCAGAATAGAGGAGTTCACAGGCAGGGAAGGGCAAGCAGCTTCCTGTTATTAAAAAGAAGTAAAAGAAAAGGTGCAGCACTCTGTCCGTATCAGAAGCTGACACACAGCTCACACAGTTCCATTCTACGAGATGTGTTCTAGAAAGGGCATCACGGCTGGGATCAGACCTGGAGGTGGGAGGGAGAGCATTACTGTATAGCAACAATACAATCTGTGAAGTTCTAAAAAGGACCCGGCCTTAACGATAAGGCCCTCGTTTCCTTTAAAGCCTAGAGAGGAGCTTCAAGAGTGAAATAAACTCTTGAAGTCGCGGCACACGCCTTTGTGAGTTCGAGGTCAGCCTTGTCTACTGACGAAGTTCCAATACAGCCAGGGCTACACAGAGAAACCCTGTCTGGAAAAACTAAAACCAACCAGCCAAACAAACAAAACAAGAACAAAATACCAAAATGTGTTCCGTTGAAGATTGATACTTTTGATATCAAAACCAAACATTTGGCCAGTGTGGTGGTACGTACCTTTAATCCCAGCACTCAGGAGACAGGCAGGTAGTAGCCAGCTTGGTTTAACATGTTGCGTTCAAACCAGGGCTCCACAGAAAGATTCTGTCTCAAAATAACAGAGGACTGGGAGACTGCAGAGATGCTTTAGCAGGTAAGAGCTGACTGCTCTTCTAGAGGACCAGGGTTTGATTCCAAGCACACACACCATGTGTAACTCCAGTCCCTAATGGTTCCATGTATCTTCCTGACCTCCTCTGACACTGGGCATGCACATAGTGCACATAACATATATTGCAGGCAAAATTCAAAAGCACATACAATAAAACGGTGGATTAAAAAAAAAAAAAAAGGACTGGGCTCTGGTCAGGCTAGCTGGCCAGCAAGTTTCTGTTGTCTGTCTCCTGTCCTCTATAAGGGAATTGGGGTTACAGAGCTGAACTTCACCAAAGCACCCGGCTTTCTTGTGGGTTCAGGGATTTCAAGTGTTTTTACCCACTGAACCATCTCCCAAGCCCCTAGGAACTGTTTTAGAAATCAAAATTGTGGGGAGGTAAAGGTAGCCTGGTAGGGGGAGCACAACAGAGCAACATGAATGTGCAGAGACCCCGCACCAAAAACAATAGAGAGGGAAGACGAGACATGCAAATTCTCCATGAACTGATGCAGAAATACCAAGGCTGCCACAGCAGTGTTTTCATCAAAAAGCCCTCTAGGTAACAGGTTTTTATTTTTGCTCAATCATTTGTGTATTTCTTTTTATTTAGACAGTCTCACTCTGCAACTTCTGGCTGGCCTGGGATTCACTATTTAGCCAGTCTATTCTCAAACTCACGGCAATCCTCCTGCCTCATCTTCTTTTGAGAGTTGTTGATCTTACAGGTGTGAGCCATTACACAGGGCAATATTTGTAATCCATACTGATGGTGCATCCATCCAGACAGTAGAACTCTAGAGCAGAGTTCAAGGGTTCAAAACTTGGCTTTGCTACTTGTGGACTGTGTTGAAGTCAGGTAAGAACATTACTCCTGACTTAGGGACTCAGTTTTCCCAACTGTAAAATGGGAACAAGGATGTTCTAGAAGACTGCTGTGGATTGTTGAGGACACATCTGACAGAGATGAGGTGTTCAACCAGTGTTATTTTATTTTTGGATTTTCAAGATTGTCTTTCAGAAATTCGACAACTTTGACTTTTTTCTTTTTGTTTTTCAAAACCACCATTCCTTTGGGAATTAAGACAGATAGGAAAAAGGTTAAAACAGAAAATACAAGTAAGTGGGTGGGGGTCACACATGATTAAAGTGGAACTGGAGATGTTTGGTCCTGATACCCACAAACAGGAATGTTCCACCAGCCGTGGGTGTATTGTTTAGGTCCCCTGACTCTCCGACACCAGCTCTTTCCATAGTGCCTTCTTCAAGGTGGCTGTTCTGGGGTTCTAGATATCATGTTCAATCATGCAGGAAAACAGCCAGGATTCTGTTACTTTCCTAGACTGTGGGGCCATCTTTATTTAAGCTCTTTGGGAAGGGTCCAGGTGCTCTCTGAAGTGCTTGTTTTTTTGTCTCTGTGCATTAGCAGTAACTGACTTTTTTTTTTTTAAACTAGGGTTTCTCTGTGTATCCCTGGCTGTCCTGGTAATCGCTTTGTAGACTAGGTTGACCTGGAACTCAGAGAATCACCTGCTTCTGCCTCCTGAGTTCTGGAAAGCCATGTGCCACCATGCCTGATAATTGTTTTGTTTTTAAATCTCTGTGATCTGGGCCAGATGGTCCCAGCCCACCTTTGTCACCCAATAGTTAATAAAGAACCACCAGGCACCTGGATGGTGATGGTGGTGCAAGCCTCTAAACCCAGCTCTCAGGAGGCAGCAACAACACTACCTCTGTGAGTTCAAAGCCAGCCTGATCTACAGAGTGAGTTCCAGGACAGCCAGGGCTACACAGAGAAACCCTGACTCAGAAAAAGCAAACAGTGCTCAGGTTGGCCACTCAGAATTGTGGGCCTGGATTCTAGGACTCGTGAGGCTGAAGCAGGAGGATTGCCAGGAAAAAAGGGAGCGGAGGAGGCTGAAAGATACTCTTTTTTTTTTTTTTTTTTTTTTTCCTTTGCTTGTTCCTTTCTTTAACATTCATAGATTATTTTATGTGTATAGGTGTTTTGCCTGAGGAGCTTGCAGTATCCTGGGAAACCAGAGAGGGCGTTTGATTGTCTAGAACTGAAATTACAGACTGCTGTTAGCGACAATGTGGGTGCTTGGAAGCGAACCCAGGTCCTCTGTAACAGAAGCCAGCTCTTAAATCCCTGAACCACTTTCCAGCTTGTTCTTTGAAACAGGTTTCATTGTGTGTCCGGTGCCTGACAATCCTGTCTCAAACTCTAAAGTGCTGAGATTGAAGGTGCGCCCACCATGCCCAATACTAAAAGTGAAGTTATTAAGTCTAGAGATTAGTAAAACTATGGGAATGAAAGAAATAGCTTCACATTAAGATCACCGACATGTTCTAGGAGAGAATTCAATGTAACCAGATTCGCAGCGGAAACTGGTCCCTGAAAACTAACTGCACATTCGGTAGTACACTATCTAAACTTAAATGCTTTTGTCGTCATGAAAAACAAACAAACTGAAGTTTCTTTATCCTTAAAATATCCACTTCCGTATGCTGAACGTCTATAATTTTTTTTTTTTTTTTAAGTAATTCAAGAGCCGGGAAAAGGGCCCATGCCTTTAATCCCAGGACTCAGGTGGCAGAGGCAGGAGGATTTCTCTGAGTTCGAGGCCAGCCTGGTCTACAGAGTGGGTTCTAGGACAGCCAGGACCCTGACTCTGAAATAAAAACAAAAGGCAGCGCCAGGTCTCTGGCGAATCTGCTGCTGCCAATACAGAGTTTCGGTGGAGGTCGGCGTAAGAAATCCGGAGTCGCTAGCAAACGGGCGTTGGGAACGGCCTCTGCCTCGTCTCGGTGCGGAAAGAACCCAGGACATGCTGAGGTGAGTAGAAGACGCTCGGAGGGAACAGGGTGAACGCGAGGAGGCGGAGAGAGTGGTCCGGCAGTCTCTGTGGGGCGCCACGTCCGCGCGTGGCCGACGCCATGTTGAAGCCTGGCAGAGGCGGAGGCCGGGAGGTAGGGGTGGGACCGAGGGTTGGGTGGGAGGTCGGGCCTCGGGGGAGCGGAGGGCGAGCCAGCCTTCAGGGTTCGTCGGAGACTAGCCCGAGTCTGGGGAACTGGCTTCCTACCGGCGCTTCCGCCCTGGCTTCCTCGGCGCTACTGCGCATGCCTGGGATGAGTTGATTGACGTGGCTATTCGTTTCGCTTTTCCTCGGGTTTTTCAGAGGGAGCGCTTGCCAGCTTCTCAAGTTCCTGTGGCCTACCCACCTCCGGTGAGGACACCTTTTATTTTTTTTTTTAAAGTAGAGCTCACGTGTCCAGTGCTGGCTTCCAACTCATTAGGTAATCAAGGACCAGCCTGAACCCCGGATGTATCTCTAGTACTGGGGTTACAGTGCGCCCCCACGCCCTGCCTGCTCGGGCTACCTTAGACCTAATCTCGAAAGAAAGAAAACAACAAAACCCTCCTTTAATTCCAGCGTTTTTGCGGCAGAGGCAGGCAGGTTTTTCGGAGTTCGAGGCCAACCTGGTGTATATTGTTTCAGGACACCAGGACTACACAGTGAGACCCTGTCTCATTGAATACTCTCTTGGGTTTTCACATGAAGGAATTCCGTGCATTAGGAAGAAAAAGATGACGAATGGTTAGGGAGCCAGAGCCCGGGGGAGTCTTACTGTCACTTGTGGTCCTTCTGTTGTCTGTGTACCGTCCGTCCTTTTACTGATAAGGACACCAGGGAGGCACCTCTGTTGCTTGTGAGTGACAAGATGGTATTCTCCTTTTTATAACTCAGTAGAAAGCTGTGTAATGTTCAGCTTCGAACTAGCCCACAATGACCTTGGGTGTTTTGCCCCTACTTCATTAGGATTGGGATAACAAGTGTGTGCTACCATGCCCAATTTTTGATTATTGTTATTGTTGGGGCCTATTTTGCCTACATGTATGTTTGTGCACCATATGCATGCCTGGTGTTCACAGAGGTCAGAAGAGGGATTCAGATCCCCTGGAACTGGAATTACAGACAGTTGTGGGTGCTGGGAATTGAACTCAGGACTTCTGCAAGAGCAGCCAGCTCTCTTATTCGCTGAGCCATCTCTCCAGCCCCTAGCTCTTTGTTTTCTGAGAGAGGTATCCTAAACTGGCTTCCAACTTGTGGTAATCCCCCTGCCTCAGCCTCCTGAGTGCTGGGACTACATGTGCATATTATCGTGACTAGATCTGAATACCGTTTTTTAGGGATGTGGAAAGATGTTGTTAGAAAGGAGTTGCCTTCAGTGTTTTTCAGCTTTGGGTCTGAAGGGTTAGTGCACAGTCACAAACTTTTTCTTTTTTTCGTTTGTTTTTTTGAGACAGGGTTTCTCTGTGGCTTTGGAGCCTGTCCTGGAGCCTGCTTTGTAGACCAGGCTGGCCTCGAACTCACAGAGATACACCTGCCTCTGCCTCCTGAGTGCTGGGATTAATGGCAAGAGCCACCGACTCCCGGCGCTGGCAGTCACCAACTTTCTAGAGTGTGACTTAATTTTATGTGTCAGGACATTGAGCTACAGTGGGGCTCAGCACAGTTATTCTCATGCCCAACATCTATATAGGTCACCGTGTTGGGAGCTGAAAAGAAAGTCCCTAGTCCTGAGCCCACTGCCCTCATCATGGGCAGTGAAGTTGGTGGCATGCATCTGCAATCCCATCAGTCAGGAAGACCAAGCCCGGAAGATCAGGGGTTCAGGGCCAGCTTGGGGCTATAAAGAAGTCCCTAAACAGTGAAGCTCACCCCTCACCAAAGGGGTGAATGGCACTGCCTTCCACAGCGGTGGTGAGGATGGAGAAGACAGGTGCTTCACACTCACTTGCTGTTACTATTCTAGAACATGAGTGACTGGATGCCCATTGCCAAGGAGTATGACCCACTTAAAGCTGGCAGCATTGATGGCACAGATGAGGACCCACATGACCGGGCTGTGTGGAGGGCTATGCTGGCCCGCTACGTACCCAACAAAGGTGTTACTGGAGACCCCCTCCTTACCCTGTTTGTGGCACGACTAAACTTGCAGACCAAAGAGGAAAAGTTAAAGGAGGTCTTCTCCCGCTACGGTGACATCCGGAGGCTGCGGCTGGTCAGGGACCTGGTGACTGGCTTCTCCAAGGGCTATGCCTTCATTGAGTACAAGGAGGAGCGGGCCCTGCTGAAGGCCTACCGTGATGCTGATGGCCTGGTCATTGACCAGCACGAGATATTCGTGGACTATGAGTTGGAGCGAACCCTCCGTGGCTGGATCCCTCGGCGGCTGGGTGGTGGGCTGGGTGGGAAAAAGGAATCTGGGCAACTGAGGTTCGGGGGGCCGGGATCGGCCTTTCCGAAAGCCCATCAACTTGCCAGTTGTCAAGAATGAGCCACATAGAGAAGGGAAAAGAGAAAGGAGGAGCGCTCTCGATCCCGGGACAGACACTGGGACCCCAGGCCCAGGGAGCGGGACCATGACAGGGGCAGAGAGAAACGCTGGCAAGAGAGGGAGATGGCCAGGGCGTGGCCTGAGAATGATCGGGAAAGGGAGAGGGAGTTTAGGGAGGACAGGGTCAAAGGCAGGGACAAGAGGGACAGAACTAAGTAGAGCCAACAGCAGCCAGCCGAGGCTTACCCAGAGGCTCCTGGGAAGGCCCTCATCAGACTGGGGCATCTCCCTTTCCAGTATAGAACCCCGGCTCAGGCAGACCTAAGAGAGGCCATGCTCTTGCAGCATTGAGGCTTGAACTGGAGAGCACAAGCATGCTAGGCAAATGCTCCCCTACAGGACTGCAGATGGGAGGGAGAAACAGCCGTGTAAGTGACCTGTCTTATGTGGAAATAGAAAATGTTGTCATCCCAGCACTTGGGAGAGGGAGGCAGGAATATCAAATGAAAGAAGGGATATTAAAGAATTTGTCTTCACTGTCTCATAACCTTTGAGGTGGGGTTCAATGTGGCAGAGGGGACAGTGGTTTAAAGCCCTTCAATAGCCTTGTGTGGTGCATATACCCTCATCCTAGCACCGGGGAGGCTGAGGCAGGAGAATTCAGAGTCTGAAATCAGCCTAGGTTACAAAATAAAAACCCTGTTTCAATAACCTACAAGAATTAGATGTAACACTGACATTGACTCCTGGGATGCATTGTCTTTTCCATCTTCATGTTCAGGGTGTGCTGAATTGACACAGAAAAGCCAAGGCCAAGGAGAATTTTCCAGTCTGTGATAACCAGACAAGGGGTCAAGCATCTGGGTCAGCAGGCAGCTGCTCAAGTCAGTATAAACTGCTCCGTGCAAAAATGCTGACTGCCTGCTTTCCCCTGACTGGCATTTACAATGAAAGTAGTCTTGCAGGGCTGTGATCTTTCAGCCCTTTGGAAAGAAACCTCAACAGGAGTGAGATGAAAGAGTGGGAGGGGCAGGATCCTGATGACCTGCAGCTGGGCCAAAGGGTCAGCATTCTCTTTTCCTGACTATCTGGATTTTGGCTTGCTGGGGCAGCTGGGGTTCTGTGAACCTGAAGTGCACCAAAGATTTCTCACAAGACCCAGTGTTTAGCCGGGTGTGCTGAGTGCCTCCTGGCACTTGGGAGGCAGGTGCAGGCAGTTTGGTCTGTTTGAAATCCTGTTCCCTCTTTCAGTCAATAAACATTGCCATTGGGGAGCTAGCAAGACGGCTGAGAGCACAGTACATGCTACATGGACCGGAGATGGATCAGCATCCAAAAGCACTTGCTGCTCTTGCAGATGACCTGGGTTTAGTTCCCAGCATCACACAGCAGCTTATAAATGTCTGTCATTCCAGCTCTGGGGCATCCAATACCCTCTTCTAGCCTTAGGCCTCACATACACACATGGACGAATTCATATAAACACAAACAATAAATTGATAACTCCCCCCACCTTTTCTTGTTTTTTTGAAAAGATTTCCCTTGTAGCTTTGTAGACCAGGCTGGCCTTGAACTCACAGGGAGGCCAGCTGATTGCCTCCCAGGTGCTGGGACTAAAGGCTTGCGCTACCATGGCCTAGATCAAATCTCTTTTTTTAAAAGGTCACACAGACTAACTAAATTCCCAGAATCGACTCCCAAAAGTTGTCATGTGACCTCCACATGAGCACTATGGCACACATATCACACATATAACAATAAAAGTTGCTACCAGAGCCGGGCATGGTGGCACAAGCCTGTCCACCCAGCACTTAGACACAGGACTGTGCAGAGAGCCTCAGGCCAGGCCAGGCAGTAGTGGTGCACATCTTTAATCCCAACTCCAGGGAGGTAGAGGCAGGTGGATCTCTGAGTTTGAGGGCAGTCTGGCCTACAGAGCAAGTTCCAGGATAGGCTCAAAAACTGCACAGAGAAACCCTGTCTCAAAAAAAAAAAAAAAAAAAAAAAAGTTGCCATTGAATTTTCTATCTCCTTACTGTCAGAAAGTGGCTGTAACTTCTGAGGTCACTTGCATTGGTGCCACAGTGTAGGCATGTAGCCCCATGCTCAGCTTCACTGCTTCTTAGCAAAAATAGTACAATGCGCAGGACATGGTTGCATCCATCATATGATCTTAGGAGGTGCTGCCCTTCGAAACCCTGAACTCTGAATGCTCTGCATTAGCAGAAGCACATGGGCCAGCCTCCAGTGGCCATGGCAACCACAGGTCAGCTAAGCATGTAGTCCTCAAACCCCTGCTTACCCGCTACCCTTCCACCATACATCTGTCTTCCTCAACCACCATATCCTATCACCGAAGCTCTGAGCCTGGCACCCGGTCAGCTTTAAGGCACTGTCTTCTCTGCACAGGACCCAGAATTCCACACCGGGAACAAAGATGACAGGAAAAACGCACACAGGAAACATGTCGATGTCTCATCCTAGACAACTCTGTTTGGTTAGTACTGTGTAGCTCACAGCAGATTCAAGGCACACCACCTTGGACAGGCTGCTTGGGCCTCTAGTCCTACCTGGAGCAGCAAGTGACAAACAATCCCAAGGTTGTTTCCAGCCTGTGGCTGGTAGGACTGTGATGACTTTCTGTTGTGTCCCATCCAAGTCGGGTGGCTCTTCCTATGACTAGAGGCTCTGTCTGTCCACTCCATACATCCTCTCCAACCTGCTACCTCCAGGGCAACTGTGTCATGTAATATAAAACTCCCCTCCCACTGCCTCTCACTATCATGACAAAGGCCATGAGAAAACAACAAAACCAAAAACTAAACCTAGGAGTCAAGATAGTGGCCAGTGATGTGTTCAGCTTAGGAAGCTTGTTACTGAAATTAACGAGGTCTGGCTTCAGATCCTTGTCTCATTAAATATAGGTCCTACTAAGGGGTCAGAGGCATTGAGTATAAACTGGATAGCCCTGCAGATAAATAGTCACTTCTTTAGAAGATTTTGGCATCAGTTTTCATCACCCTCAAAGCAGACAGTTCGTTTGAGGGGTCCATGTTGAGGCAGCCACCCAGAGCAGGTGGCAGGCGGTCCAGGAGGGGGCACAGTCACAGGTGCTGTAGGGCTTCCTGTCCTTGTTCTGTGTACCCGTCATCTCGGTGAATATTTGCCCACTGGCCAAAGGACTCGTGGATGTGCGTGGGTCTCTGTGTGTTGGCCAGGCGCTTCTTGTCCCGGGAGAAAAAGCTAAACCTTTTGGAAGGGGCGAAGAAAAACAAAGATGGAAGTGAGTGCTGCCCTCAGCTGCTCCACCTAGCGCCAATGCTGGGACACACAGGAACAAACACGGAGGGGAGCAGACCCATTCTCAGTGTGGGGGATGCAGTCAGCAGAATTCTACAAAGCACTGGAACTTTGGGTGACACTGAGAGATCAAACCCTGGGCCTTGTGCATGCTAGGCAAGCACCCTACCTACTGAGCCCAGCCCCTGCCTAGAAATTTCTTTAATGAACCTAATAATGCTTTAAAAGAACCTAAGAGTTGTGAGAAAAAGGATTCTGAGGCAAACCCATTCTTAATATTCATTCAGTTCATTTATCCATTCACTCATTCAAATGTATGCATGAGTGTATGGGCAGTCAGGTGACATGGCTCCTGTATGGATGCCAGAGGACAAATAGTGGGAGTCAATTCTAGTGTGTGGGGTTGAACTCGGGTTCTCGCTCAGCCTTGGTGGCAAGTGCCTTAATCCACTGAGCCATCTTGCCACCCCTCATAGGTGTGACTACTGAGCCACACTGTGTGTGTGTGTGTGTATACAGGCCTAAAGTCAACTTGAGGAAATCAGTTCTCTCCATCCACTCCACCTTAGGTCCCAGGTATTGAACCTAGGTCCACAGGCTTAGCTGCACGTGTGCATACTCCATCAGCCATCTCACTAACCCTCAGCCATTGATACTAATCTTATAAGACTCTGCCAAATGGCCCAGGCCGACTTTTAATTTGTGATCCTCCTGTGTCAACCTCAGGTAGTCAAGCTGGGCAGGAAGCACTTTTGCCTGCTGAGCCATTCTGAGAGCCCCTAAACTTTGTTTGAGACGGGGTCTCCTGTTCACCCCCACTATTGCCATCACCTCTCTCCTGCCCCTCAGCAGGAGAGCTGGGGTTCTAGGAGCATGCTCCGGGATCTGACTTTACATGGGTCCAGGAGATTTGAACTCAGGTCCTCACATCTGCCGGCTCCCCAGTCCCAGGGGTTTTGTTACAATCATGTCCAGTAAGAGAATGCTACCCTTCTGGGTCTTCTGGAGCTACACTCCCTTTCTAGCAGGAATAGCGGGCTCCTTCATCCTCAAGCCAAGTCCACCTGGGGAAATTCTCTAGGACTTTGAAGGGCAAGTGTGAGAGAGGTCAAGTGGAGGCGAGGGTTCACGCTCTCTCTCTCTTCACACAGAGCAGCCACGGAGTTAGCTCGCCCACCACTGCAGACTTACCCCTGTTATGTCTCAGCCTGACTTAGGGAAGCCACCTGCAGATACCAGCTCCCTCCCTCCCTCCCCCTCACATTTTGGCACCAAACCGAACAGCTGCCAAGACAAAGCTGTTTAGAAAGCTGGAGACAGAAAAGCAGTTAGTGTCACGCTCGGATCCCCAGGGACACTGGTTACTGACCCGTCACCTAAAGGATCTTCTTTACTGCATGATGAACAAGGTGGGTTTTAGGGGCGAGAACAGAAGAGACAGAAAGAATTATCGGTGACATTCCCGGCTACACTCGTAGAGGTCAAGGGCAACAGTGGCAACCACACTCCATACCCACTTGAGATGCCAACAAGCAGGTGACGGCCATGCAAGGTCTGAAGTGGCCAGAAGGGAGGGACAGGCTGGCAGCAGCCACCACAGCCATTCTAAAGGCACAGCAGAAAAGAAAAACAGAAAACCCCAAAAAACACAGACAGTGCCTACGAGGGACACGAGTCTTCGCACAGGCTGCAACGTGGGGTCGTCAAGGATCAATCCAGCTGCCACCATGGGCATGACGGCTGTAAAGAGCCTGCTTCCAAAAGCAGATAGACAGAGGAGATAAAAAAGAGGGTGGTGTGACCAAGAAACCTGCCTCTCCAGAAGTTCCCACGGAGAGCTGCCCCTATGTCTGTGTGACAGGCTGAGGCATGCCCCCCCCCATGTTCCTCAGCAAGTGACCTATCTCAAAAGGACCGATGACCTTGTATGTGAGAAGTGTGGAACATGGGCTAGTGTACAGAGGCAGAGATGGACGATGTTCCTATAGGCTAAGGAAGCCCTCAGGTCATGAACCCCAAGAGGATAGGTGAACTGGGAGAGTCTCTCCCAAGGAACCAATCATGAGGTAAATCACTCATCTTACTATTACTATTATATATACTGGGGGTGAAATCCAGGCCTTGTGGATTCTGGCTAAACACTCCAACACTGAGATATGGAGATATGTTATTCCCAGTTTTCTTTTCCCCATGGGTGGGGACAACACAGAGTCTCATGTACCTCAGGCTGGCTTCAATCTCACTACTTAACTAAGAATGGCTTTGAACTTGGGATATCTGGGCTTCCACCTCTCGAGGGCTGGGTTTATTACAGGTTCATGTACTGAAACTGAACCCATGCACACTAGGCAAGTACTCTACCAACTGAGCTACAGCCTCAACCCCTTACAAAATAATAATGATGATTATTAATATTAATATTATTATTTTGGGTTTTCAAGACAGTTTCTCTGTGTAGCTCTGGCTGTCCTGGAACTCACTGTGTAGACCAGGTTGTCTTCAAACTCTGAGATCCCTCTGCTTCTGCCTCCAGAATGCTGGGATTAAAGGCATGTACCACCACTGAACATAGAGATAGCATTTTTATCCTAAACTGGCCTCAAACTTACTATGCAACTAAGACTAACCTGAACTCCTAATCTTTGTGCCTCTACACCTCCCAGGGGGCTGGGGCTCACAGACATAACCATGACCACCACACCAGCTCTTATTTGAGATCCAGAACATTATTCATAAAAAAACCAACTGTCATAACCAACCCACTCTCTCTTGGGCTCCAGTGAAGTCTTTGAAGTCCCTCCCTGTGTTTACACCATCTTAGTGTCCATCACAGAGGAGCTGGGAGCCACAGTCCACCCAGAGGGCCACTCACACTGACACTCAGGAGGAAGGCCACTTTTTCTTCCTGCTAGCTGCTGGGCACTTTTTCCAGGACACCCACTCAGGGCCCCTGCCCCTCAAACACTGTCACTGCAAAGTAGGGAAGCTTCCGACTCCACATAGACACTCTGTCTGGAGAGGTGTCTGCCCACTGACAATACAGGGGCCACACTGATGGCAAGAGTCACCTGGAGCATCCCAGACAGATGGTCCCTTTCACTGCTCCTGAGTCACCTGGACAACCTCTAGAGATGCAACAGGAATGAAAATATTCTTTTTTGTTTTTAAATGAGGTGTGATAGAACACACTTTCCTTAAATATACATTTTTAATATATAACTAAAAAAAGTTTCACCTACATATGTCTGTGTGAGGAGGGTGTTGGATCTCCTGGAACTGGAGTTACAGACAGGTGTGAGCTGTCATATAGGGGCTGGGAATTGAACCCAGGTCTTCTGGAAGAGCAGCCAGTGCTCTTAATTGCTGAACCATCTCCCTAGTCCCATAATTAATATATTTTAAAGAGATACTTGTCTTCTTCTTCTTCTTCTTCTTTTTTTTTTTTTTTTTTTTTTTTTTTTTTGCATTTTGAGACAGGGGTTCTCTGTAGTTTTGGAGCCTGTTCTGGAACTCACTCTGTAGACTAGGCTGGCCTCAAACTCACAGAGATCTGCCTGCCTCTGCCTTCCTGGTTCTGGGATTCAAGGCAGGCACCACCACTGCCTGAGGAGACACTTGTCTTTTACTCTGACCATCAGACTCTTAAAACGAGGAATGGGAATTCCCCCCGGAAGTGAGCACTTATCTCTAAAGATTTATAAAGCTGACTACCTTACAATGTGAGACTGAAGTACAGGATGGGCAGTGATGAGAGGGACCACACTGGCTTTTGGGGGCACAGACTATGGCCCCCTAAGTTTGATAAGAGAGGAACAGCCACTCCTCTCCTATGACTGTTGGGCCAAAGCTGCATCTTAACTATGGTGGACATGGTTTTAATACCTCCATCCCTGCTGGGTGTTTTTGGAAGGTTCAAACCAAACGAAGTGTTAACTCCTGGCATTTCATGGGCTGCTTTGAAGAAACTATTCTCAGCTAAGAAGGGGTATGGGGGTAGAAGACCAGGCACAGAACACAGTGCCGCAGACAGAGGCGGAGCATACTCCAAGGCCAGCCTTTCCGGTCCCTAAGGCCAGCTGCTGCCTTCCTGTCCCCCTCCAGACAACCCCCTTGAGGCTCTGGCCAGCAGAAAGCCATCCTGTGCATATGTGGGATCGACTCTGGAGCAGGGGTCCACACAAAAAGGACACTTGTGTTTAGGGTTTGCTGGGGACAAGGCTGAAGTCACTTGAGGCTCCCTTGTGACCTCCATGGGTTGTGCCAACCTGTCCCCTCAGGCCAGTGGCCTCGCAGTCACAAGCTGTTCTTGGACCATCTTCAGTCTCGCTGTTTTGACTGGCAGGGAGCAGTTCTGGTTCCCTTGTTGTGCCCAGCCCAGAAATGTCTGACGTCTTGGACTCAGTGAATTTGAGAGATAAGGGGACCTGGGCAGCTAGCCACAGCTGGGACATGAGGATGTGAGAGAGGGAGAAGTAGAGAAGGGGGTTGTATGGACAAAAGGCCAAGTTCAGAAGCCCAGCTCTGAGTCTTCCCAATTGTACAGATTTGAATGAAGTTTGTGGTATCCTTGGGCCTGTTTCCTCTCTGCAAAAGGGAGATAACTGTCCCAGCTCTGTGACTCTTACCATACTCAAGTGTGAGCTCCCTTCAACTCTGCCTAGTGGTTCTTTATTACCTGTTGGGTAACAGAGGGCTGGCTGGGATCAAGGGCCCAGAGCTGCAGGTCAAACACAGTCCAAAGGGACAGAAGCCGAAATAATAATAATAATAATAATGGCTCTAGCAGAGCCTCCCAATGAAAGTTGTCATAGACCATAGATCCTGGTCAGCAGCCGAGGAGGACAAAAGCTACCAGTGTTGTCCCTGTGCTGGTCAAAAGCCCTTTGTGCTCAATGGCTGCTCCTGTCATCCCCCAGAAAGCTGGCTGCCACAGAACTGGCCACCTGTGTAGCATGGACAGGGAGTGTGGCCTCGCTCTGTCTTTATTCCCATCTTTTTGGAGCTGATAACTCTGTCAGGCTCAGAGCACTGGGTGTTGCCAAGCAACCGGAGGCAAAGCTAGAGGGGAGAGGGGCTTTGGGAGTGGAGCCACCTGGGAGAGTGTGGCAGATGCTGTGGTCCTGTGCTGAAGCAGCATCACTGTATTCTAGAGTTTATCCAATTTGAGACTGGGAGAAATACATTATTTGTGTTGGGCAGTGGTGGTCCATGCCTTTAATCACAGCACTCAGGAGGCAGGGGGAGAGGCAGAGGCAGAACTGAGTTTAAGGCAAGCCTGATCTACAGAGTGAGTTCCAGGGCTAGACAGAAAAACCCTGTCTTGGGAGGAGAAAAAACTCTGTGTGTGTGTGTGTGTGTGTGTGTGTGTGTGTGTGTGTGTGTGTGTGTGTGTATGATGTGAGCAGTCTATAGGTCACAAAACTGATTTTGGGGAGTCAGTTCTTCCGTCCACTTTTATGTGGGTTCTGGGGAATCAAACTTGGGTCCTTAGGCTTGTATTAATTTGCTAAACCATCTCACTGGTATCTGTTTCATTTTTTTCTAAAACCAAGTTCTACTAACCTCAAATTCACAATGGCCCCACCTTCCCCTTTTGAGAGATTCATACAGCATATGCCAGCACAACAAGCTCAAAAGCCACCTGCTTTTTCATTTTTTCTAGAGCTACAGAGAGAAGAAAAAGGAATCCTGTTTTGGGTTTTTTTGTTTTGGTTTGTTTTTTGTTTTTAAGACATTGTCCCAGTCTGTAATCTAAGTGTCTCTCAAACTAGTGGCAGTCCTGCCTCAGCTTCCCAAATGCTGGAGTTATAGATGTGAGCTACCACACCTAGGAAAACAGAATCCAAGGCTGATTCGGCTGCCCCATCCACACCCAGGGTCTGAGTTTGCAGGAGCATGGTTTGGGATGGAGCCCAAGTAAAGGGGAGTCAGGAGACAGCCAAGCCTGATGCTGGACCAGGCTGGAGAGCCTGGACTTAAGACAGCTTATTTTCTCCACTAAGTGGAGTTTGATGGCAGATGGAAACTAACCCACGGTCAAAACAGTGCTGAGACTTCAGGGGGAGCGTTTCGGAATCAGAGCCTCAGAAGTATTTCTATCTCTCTTAGAAGAACTCCAGAACCCAGCAGGGATGTAGCACCAGGCTGGCCAAGCTCACAGGGGCACCACAGTCTACAACAGCACTCCAGGAAGCTACTTCCCTGTTGGAGGGCCCAGGGACCAGTGTGAGTGGGATGCCACCTGCTGAGGGAGTGGGCCCATCACACAAACCAGCCCACATTCCATCTGCTCAAAACCACCCAACAATTTCCCAGCATGGTCACTGGCGTTTAAAGGATAGAATGTATGGGTAGCACCCACTTCCTCCCCCATCTCCATGCCACCTGCTCTTTCAAAGCTTTCTCTTGGGTATGGGGAGAGGCCCCAGGCCTCTTCTGCAAGAACAGCCAAAAGGCCCAGCCCCAGGGAGCCCCTTTCAGGCTGTGACACCTCAGGGCCACAGTCAGGTGTCTCAGCTGCCTCAAGGGTTCCATAAAAATGACAGTCTTCCAGCTGGTGGTGGTGCACACCTTTAATCTCAGCACTCACTTGGGAGGCAGAGGCTGGTGAATCTCTGTGAGTTTGAAGCCAGCCTGGTCTACAGAGTGAGTTCCAGGACAGCTAGGGTTACACAGAGAAACCCTGTCTCAAAACAACAAACCAAAACAAGACAAGTCTAGCACTAGAGTGAGGCCCCTACAGGCCATCAAAAGCCCACCATAGGCTCTTGATGGGCACAAGATGGCACCTGAGAAGGCCAGACAAAAACTCAGCCCTTCCTCTGACAGGCTTCAGAGCCCACAGAGCTTCTAAATTGGGCACCATTCCAATACCCTCTGTTCTTTTCCAAGGAACATGTCTGCAAACTTCCATGAGAACCAAGGAGATCTACAAGGCCAAGTACTCCCGGAAAGGCAAAGGTCTAGCTGACCACAGGAGCTACACGCTAATTTTTGCATGTGTCTCATCGCAACCAGGGCCTGAGTCTGCATATATGTGGCACCAATGTACCAATGTACACACAACAGCTCAGGGGATTTATTGTCACAAAAACCCAAAATGGGGCGGACCTAGGTCACTCTATTTTTAGATCTTAAGTAGCCCAGCTACCTACATGATGACTTTGAACTTCTCTGATCATCCCATCTCCACCTCCAGTATGCTGGGATTCAAGCATGGGCCCCTACACCTAGCTACTTAAAGCTGATGTCTCAAGCTCTGAAAATGCCTGAGCCTCCCAGCCCCCCATCGTATTCACTGTGCCGAACCCAGAGCCACATCCCATGCACTTGGCATACACAAGCAAGCTCCTGAGCACCAGCCACAGGCCACAGCCCCTCCCAGCCTCCCAGGTGCTCCCCAAATATCTGCCCAGTGACCCCAAGAACTGTTGGACCAGTCCAAGTAGGGAAAAAACCAAAAGGCAGAGGAGGGCAAGTCACAGCGCTGGGAGAAGCTGATCTCAGCAGCTGTGGTCAGGGACAATGCTGAGAGATGCCCAAGACCAGTCAGTGGTCTCAGGAACCTAGATGAGGTACAGGCAGCACACACAGCCCATGTGGCAAGCACAACACTTACAGTCGCTTGATCCCAGACTCCGACTGGGGGGATGTTCTTGGGTGTATGATGGGCGGAGGTTGGGGTATTCGATTCTCCTCTTCTATTTCTTCACTGAAGGCATGCAATAGAGGAGTCAAAACAATTCTGTGAGAACTGGAACATTCCCAAAGTGGATAGAATGTTTCGATATGGTGCAAAATTTTCTCGATGGGGGATAAGGTACCCAGTAAGATGACAACCAGGGTTTCTGCTGGTGCACGCCCTGCCTGAAGGTCTGGGAGGGTTAAGTCTGTGGTCCCTCCGGCCCAGGGGAGGTGTTCAGAACAAGAACTAGGTCCTTGCTCCCTCCTCTCTCTCTCTTCTCCCCCTCCTTTTGATGTACATGGTGTGTGTAAATGGTATGCATACCTATAGATATGTATTCATGCCTGAATGCATGTGTGTGTGTGTGTGTGTGTGTGTGTGTGTGTGTGTGTGTTTGTGCTCTTGCGTGCACTCCTGTGGAGGCCCAAGATGGGGACCATCCTCTACCCCTCCCACCTTATTCTTTGAGGCAGGGTATCTCAATCAAACCCAGAGCTCTCAGCTAAGGCTTGTCCTGAGAGCCAGCTTGCTCTGGGGATCTGCTGGAATAACAGGTGGGTTACACATGATCCCAGCATGAACACAGTTTCTGATGATTTAAGTCTTGAATTCATGCTTGGACCTCCACCATCCCCAGCCCTCCATCTGACCTTCCCATCCCCTAGCTTCTCAGCCTCCCTAATGCCACTACCCTCATGCGGTGGTGACCCCAACCATAAAATCATTTCTGTTGCTGTGTCATAGCTGTGATTTTGCTACTGTTATGAATCATAGTGTAAATATCTTTTGGAGCTAGAAGTATGCCAAGGGGTTGAGACCCACAGGTTGAGAACCTCTGCTCTACTCTCCACCACCCAATTCTGGGATTTTAGGTGTGTCCCAACACTCTCAATCCTCTGTTTTAAGATTGTGTCTTGTTATGTAGCCCAGACTGACCTCAGACTTGCCATCCTCCTGCCTCAGTCACTCGAGCAGCAAGAGAACAGATGTGTGCCAGTGCAATCTATTTCAGATGTTTCAGCCAAACACAACAGCTCCCATTTCCTGTCTTTACAAAATGCTGCTGATCCCGTGCCTTGATGTCTCCCATCTCCAGGAAGCAGCTGACCCGTGTTGACGCTCTCACCTGAATTCTAGACCACACGGAAGGAAGACCTCCTTCCCAGGCCTCCTCCACCAGGAAGCCCTCAGCTTCCCCTGCTCTCCAGAGCTATGGCTCCTCCTCTGAACACCCAGGGGCACTATACCTGCATCAGGCCCACAGGGGCTGTCGGTAGACATGATCTCCTGTGGCCCTACTCTCTGTATATGTCACTGTCCCAGTGGGGCTGGGCTAGCATACTGCTTATTCTCCCTGCTTTCCCTTCACCCAATCAGTATTCTTATTCTTTTTTAAAGTTTGTTTTTTTGAGACAGGGTTTTTCTGTGTAGCCCTGGCTGTCCTGGAACTAGTTCTGAGTTCTGTAGCTCAGGCTGGTGTCATACTCACAGAGTCCCAATTGCTAGG
The DNA here is from genome assembly GCA_030556225.1 of Cricetiscus sungorus. Taxonomy (NCBI): domain Eukaryota; kingdom Metazoa; phylum Chordata; class Mammalia; order Rodentia; family Cricetidae; genus Cricetiscus; species Cricetiscus sungorus. The sequence continues at coordinate 24,663,854 of JANBXA010000044.1, read as the reverse complement.
ATTAAAGGTGTGTGCCACCACCACCCTGCCTCTTGCTTATTCTTGTGTGTGTGGGGGGGCACACAGGTCCTTGAGGCAAAAGGGTAATAGATTTTTTTGAGCTGGAGTTAGACCGTGGTTGTGAGCTGCCTGGTACAGATGCCAGTAACTGAACCAGGGTCCTCTGTCAGAGCACATTCACCATGTTCCTTTCTAGAAGGGCCCTGCCCACCTCCCATCCTTCTCTCTTTTTCTCCCCGTCTCTCGCTCTCTGCCCCTCTTTCCTCTCTCCTGCTGCTTGTGTCCCCAGAGGCCGGTCTCCCCCCTTCCCTTCCCCCTTTATATGACTCCTTTCCCTAATTAAAAATAAATAAATAAAACTCTGCTTGAACCCTTGCATCATAGCATCTTTCTTGAGCCACTTTTCTTAAATTACAACATCTATCTCCTCTTTTATGTTTTGAGACAGGGGCTCTCACTGATTCTTGAGCTCAGGGATTTGGTTAGGCTGGTTGCCAGCCTACCCCAGGGACCCACTTGTCTCTACTTCCCCAGGGCTGGGCTAACAGGAGGAATCCACGGCAAATGTCTGGGGACCTAAATTCAGGTCCTCCTGCTTGCAGTGTAAACTCTTCACTGACCGAGCCATCCACCTCCTCAGCCCCTCTGACAGACATCTGGTACTTGGCAAGACGTGTAATGACCTGCTCGGCAACTGTGTGACCTCTGTGGCATCTATAGGAACACTTGACTGCTTGCTGCACCAATGTGCCTGAGTCTGGCCTGTGGTCACTAAGGTCAGGCCAGAGTAAGTTTGCTCCGTGGTGCCTGCCCTCACCTCTTATAGTAGGCCAGCTCCTCTTGAAGCAGGAATACCTTGGACTTCAGCTCATTCCTCTCATGCAGTACATCCCGCAGCTCCTGCAGCGTGAACCGAGGGCGATTGGGGTCCTTGAGGTCCAGGGCAGCCTTCTCTGAGTCAGAGATGCACTCTTCTCCATCCGCCTGCGGCTGTATCTGAAGAAGACAGATGCATTGTCAAGGAACTCCTGACAGTCCCCACTCCATATGCCTTGAATGCTAGAATTTTCCACCTCCATGTGGTAGGCGGCCTGCTCAGGTCACTATTTTCGGTGTATGGGCAGCGGCCTCCCCTTATCTTCTAGAATGCTTCTCTTTGGAGGTGGAAGCCAGCCACCACCTGCTCAGCGAGCTCCTTCACTGAGCTAGCCCTGTGTCCCGGACTCCCACTCCACTCAGGGTTCTATTACAAACGAGCAGAGCAGAGGCGTGACTCCCACTGAGCCCCTGACTGCCGCCCGCCACCATCTGCTGCTCTCTCTCCTCCAGGACCCCCTCTTATATTCTCACTTAGACTTCCCCTACTTTGGTCAAGATGTGTGGAAGCACAGCCTAGATCCTTCTGGGTACCGTTTTCATTTAACGAGAAGTCCTGTCACTTTCTGTGACAGGCCCTCTGTTCAAATCCCTTCTTCCCCAGGGGCTCCCGCCATCTTGCTGGAGCTCAGACCCTGGCATGGGAATATAGCTGTCTGCATTGCAGGTCACACAGACAGATCCCAGTATTGTTCTGCATCACCTGCCTTGCTGCAGATCACAACTTACCCTCCTCCCACCTGCTTTCAGAGCCTGGTAGCCTTTCAAAACAATTGTGGTAAGACACAAGGAACACAGAGTCTACTATTTTAAAGTTATATTAGCTGCGTGTGGTGGTGCATGGCTCTAATCCTGTCACATGGGTGGCTGAGGCAGGGAGGGTGCCTGGAGCTCAAGGTCAACCTGAGCTGTACAGTGTGTTTCATGGCAATCTGGGCCACACCGTGAGTTTGAGGCCAGCCTGAGCTACACAGACTTAAAGAAGGCCCAGGTACAGTGTGAGACCTTATCTCAAAAAACAAAAACAAAAACAAAAAAAACAAAAGAAAGAGTTTCCTGCAGTAACACTTAGTATTTTATGCCTCTAATTCCAAAATGTCATCCAAAGGAAAACATCCCACACTCAGGGAAGCAATCATCTGCCACCCCTCCCTCTTTCAGTTTCAGGCCCTGCAGGAAGCCTGCTCTCCTGTCTCTTCCAACCTGGACATTTCCCATAATGCATCTGCTTGTTCCAGTCAACCGTGTGTTCCGTCCACGTTACAGCCTGTGTCAGAGATTCATCCCTTTTAACAGCTGGGTAATATTCCACAGTGTGGAAGGTGTGCATGGTCCCACCCTGGGATGGATGGACGGACATGTAGGTGGTTTCTCTTAGGGCATAAATCCTAGTGTCCAATCCTGGTGGGGTAGCTGTCTTCTATTCTTGAGAAATACTCACAGGTGTGTGAATAGTTGTGTGTCATGGAGACTGTCCTGGGATTGAAGGTGTGCGCCTCCTGAGTTCTCTTCTCTATACCAAAGTGCTTCCCACGGTGGACGCACTGTTTCATGCTCCCACGAGCCACTCCAAGGGTCCCAGTTCTCCATCTTCTACACAACACTAGTCACTTTCTATTTATTTGTTCACTCATCTATTTATTGTGTGCATTTATGAGCCTCTGTAAGACCCAGCTGTAGGGCATTTTTTAAATTAGTGATTGATGAGGAGGGTGCAGCCCATTGTGGGTGATGCCATGCCTGGGACGGTGGTCCAGGGTTCTGTAAGAAAGTAGGCTGCACAAGCCATGGGGAGTAGCCAGTAAGCAGCATCCCACATGGCCTCTGTATCAGCTCCTGCCACCAGGTTTCTGCCCTGCCTTCCTTCAGTGATGAACAGTGATATGGAAGTGTAAGCCAAATAAACCCTTTCCTCCTGAAGTAGCTTTGGTCACTGTATTTCATCACAGTGACAGTAACCCTAAGAGGTCGGCCCATTATCATCTTTTCAGAGACAGGTTCTCATTCTGTAGCCCAGCCTGTCTGGAACCCACATCAGTCTTCCTGCCTCAGCTCTGGAATGCAAGGATAACAGATGTGTGCCATTGAACACCCCTTTCTCTCCCTCCCCTCCCCTTTACTAACATTTGGGATACTTGGTCCTTGCATATGCCAGCACAAGCCATACCACTGAGCTCCCCCCTCCACCGCCCCAAGCCAGCAAGCCAAATTCCAAGTGGTCCATTTCTTCAACTCAAGAGCCTTCAGTGTCCGTATACACCAAAGCCAGGATGCTCTAGAATGAGAAGGCAGAGTTGGATAACACACCCTTCCCCAGCCCCTCAAACCCCACAGGGTGAAGGGGACTCGAGATAGGGCAGTGGCTCACAGCTGAGAGGCCAAGGACACCAGGAGGCTGAGCTGAGCCGCCTTGTGCCCTGGACAGGCTGTTCTGGGGAAGAGACATCTGAAAGGAGACACCGCCTCCCCAGCAAGTCAGCTGAGCTACAGGGAAGGTCCAGGTGGGTGGGGAGGGCTCTGCCCCCACCTACAGTTGAAGCCAGAGCCACTGCAGAAGAGGTGGGCAGCAGGAGAAGAAACATGACACCCGTGTCCCTGCAAGCCACTCAGCATCTGGAGATAGTCTCCTGTCCAGGCTACCCCACAGGGTTTGACTTTTTGGGCCAGCCGGTTACAGCCTGTGTCAGAGCCTCATTCCTTTTCGTGGTTGTGTAATATTCTACGGTGAGGCAAACCTCTAGTATTATCTGTGACTACTGAGGCCACACCATCAGGGGCTGGTCACCTCCCCAAACAGTGTCCTTCATTAAAGGACATCCAGCATTTTACTAAGCACTCTGTGACTTGCTGTCATTGAACTCAGAACTGGGAACAATCAGACTCAAATTGAACAGTAGGATTAAGACAGACACACACAAATACACCAATAAGTGAGGATGGAGGGAGGTGCTCTCTATTCAGGGGGTGCTGATGCATGTGTAGGAGTTTTCCACCAACTCTCAACATCAGAGGCACAGACCAAAGGCTGCAAACTAGAGTCCCTAGGGTTGCAATGTCCCCACATTGGTTTAGACCCATGCTGTTTTAAGATCTGGAGACTCAAATTCCAAATCCTCCTGCCTCAGCCTCCCTAGTGCTTGGGTTATATACCATCATGCCCCAGTGAACCTATTGATATTTCTTTTTTGTTTGTTTCTGTCTTGTTTGGTTTTTCAAGACAGGTTTTCTCTGTATAGCCCTGGTTGTCCTGGAACTCGCTATGTGGACTAGGCTGGCCTCGAACTCACAGAAACCCTCCAATCTCTACCATTTGAGTGTTGGGACTAAAGGGATGTGCCCCGCCCCCTGCAAGCCACCTTGACACACAGGGTCTCCCTGCTTCTCAGCAGTGGCCATGTTCAGTCAAGACACAGAAAGCTAGGGCTGGAATGATGGATCAGAGGTTAAGAGCACTGGTTCTTTTAGAGGTCCTGGGTTCAATTCCAAGCACCCAACATGGCGGGCTCACAACTGTAAATGTAGCCCCATGGCATCTGATGCTCTTTTCTGGTATGTAGAGATACGTGAATAAAGTAGCACACACATTAAATAAGTAAATATCATAAGGGGGGGGATTAAAGGACATGGGGAAGTGGTTCCTCTGGCCTGGAGCAGGGTCGGCTCTGTGTGGTAGTAAGCATTAATCCCCCTAGAGCTTAGGTGAGTTTTAGTCAGGTGTACGTCGGTTTTGCCTCTGAGTATTCATGCCTGGAGTGTCAGGAGAACTACGGTTCTATCAGCCATGATTACAGCCCATGAGCAGCACAATCAAGGCCTGTCCCAGCTGGAAAGCTTGAAGCAGTTCCTTCCAATGTGGTCATCAAGCCAATCAGAGGTCATTCTAGGCTCATTCCACAAGGGACTGCAGGGTGGCTCAGGTTATCTCAGATAAACTGCTCCCTGCGGGCTCTCTGGACACGGGTGCCAGGAGATGTCTGGAGGCCCCAGGAGACCATTACAGGTCAGAGCCTCTAACCTGAGGCCTGGCCTCCTGGAAAGGCTCCCAGCACCCCAGACCCAGGACCCAGCATCTAAACCCTGAATCAACCCACCTACCAGTCTCTCTATGAAACCCATTCTGGGCTACATAGTGAGTTCCAGGACAGCTCAGACTATGTAGAGAAACCCGCTTTCACAAAACTAGCCAAAAAAAAAAAAAAAAAAAAAAAAAAAAGAATGGTTTCCTCTCCAGCTCCAAATTCCTTCTATAGTTCCCATCTCCCTCCTCCAGCCCTGCCCCAGGACTGAACTGTGCCCAGCCACAAGCTGCATTCCCCAGCCTGGTTCCCGGCTGTTCCCTGCCTGGAATAGCTTGCTCCACATTCCACTGGAAACTTGCCCACCCGACCTGTCCCTACCTCCCCTCCTCCCCGTGCAGGGGCAAACACTCTGCCACTGAGTGTGAGTGCTTCAGAGAACCTTCTAGATGTATGAGAGCCAGCCAGCCGTGCCTCCCTACTCCACTGTCCCCTCTCCTAACCCCCACATTCCTCTATGAGGGCTGCATAAGAGCCTGAACTACTGGCTCAGGGCTGTCCCCTTCATCTGCCAGAAGCCCCAGGTCTCATGCAACCCTGGGGCACTCCTGTTTGATTGACAAGCACCTGGACTTGACACAACTCTGAGGCCAACCAGGCAGAGTGATCCAGAACATGGACAGCCTTGATTTTGCGCCTCATTCCTTTCTATTTTTCTATTTGTATGCACACAGAGGCTAGATGTTGACATCAGGTGTCTTCCTTCATTGCTCTCCACTTTATTTGTTTAGCTCGGCAATTCCGCTAGACTACCCGGCTATGGAGGGGCTGAGACACCCCTGTCTCGGTCCCTCCACAGTGCTGGATTACAGGCATAAGCCCCATCTGGCTTTTTGTATGTCAGCGCTGGGGATCCAAATTCAAGTCTCCAAACTCAAGTCCTTGTGTCTGCAGGGCAAGCGCTTTATCAGAAACCATCTCCTAACCCTTCTCTTCCTTTCCTCTCTCCTCCTCAGTTGCCAGAAAGGGAAGGCAAAACCAGCGGCAAGTTGGTACAAAATGTCCCTGTCCTCCTTAAGGGAAGGACCTGGGGCAGGGCTGGGAATCACATGGTTCTTAGGGTGATGCCCTTGGGTACCCAGGTTTGGACCAGCCTTGTCTTGTCAGAAGAAGAGAGACCTGAGTCCCTGGGGCAAGAGTGTGACAAGGGTACCCTGCTTGTGGCCTAGTGGCTCTGTCTTGGGCATGCACCTTCTCCCTGCTGTGGATCTGACCCAGCCTTAGACTTCAGGCCTGTATCACTGGTGCCTGCCACACCTCACTTCACCTTCACACTGTTCTCCATAAAACCCCAAGGCTCATCACACCTGCAGAAGCTGTGTCAAGGGACTCCCATGCATTTCTGCTGCAGCCCAGAGTCTGCATTGGCACTCACAGCCCCCTCCTACTCCAGAGGGCAGCTGTGACCCCAGCCTACCCACCCACACCCCTGTACTTTCCCTAAATCTCCAGAGTTCCACTTGGTGTCCACCTGGCATATGAACCCCTTGACAACAGCCAGGGACTCAGGAGGGCGCAATACCTATCTTTAGGCCTCTCCACACAGGCCTCACTCAGTGATGAGCCAGCCTGAAGACTTCTGCTGGAACTCTTGGGGAAGAGGCTTGCTCAGCGAGTTCCTATCAGGAACCATGTCATAGCCAGAGCCCACTGGAGAATGGATACCAACTTAGAGGCAACCAAAAAGGCCTGAGTCAGAATTCCTGTTCCATCCTGCTGAAGACCTGGAACCAGGTATACCTGAAGCTGCCATGACCATCATGTTTCAATCACCTTCCTCTTCCTCCTTCAACATGTAACCTGACGTCATGACACCATATGCCCTAATCATGCCCCAACCCTGTCCCTCTAAAGACACCTTCTTCATATTTCTCTCCCCAGATTCTAGTCCTTCAGAAGCAGCTGGCCCACAATCATCGGCTTGGCAAAGATTTCCCAGCCTGGAAGTTGGCTGCCTGTAAGTTCATCTGCTTTGCAGGGTGACTAGTGAGGCATGTTCACCTTAAACTACTAGTGTACACCCAGGAAAAGAAAACGCGATCCCTGACTGTTCCTGTGTCCACTGGGGACTGTGACTCACTTTCACCCTAATGAAGTCCCAGCATCTCTTTCCTGAAACCACCCCACCACCACCACCAGATGTTAAAAAGCTTTGCCTAGGAAGCTCTGCCAGCTGTTGGCATTACAAGCCCATTTGTGGGGATCCCAACCCCGCCTGGGAATTGTCTGTGTCAGACCAGCCACATCTGTCTCCTGGCCCTGCACGTCCTGACAGCTCTGTTGCACGGACAGGGAGGCCTCCAGTGATCACTGCCTGCCTCTGTCTTCTTATTCTCATCTTCAGAGCATGTGAAGGTCACTTGGCATGTGGCCTTTAGCCACTCTGGGGCAGGACCTAATGGACAAATGTCCCCAGCATTACCCCGTGGAAAGACAGCTCTGAGAGGGCCTGTGTACTTCTTAATGGCCCCAGCAGGGTTGAGTATCCTCAGCCTGGGTGTAGCCTTGTCACCAGGCTTCCTGTTCACCTTTCCCCATTCCCTGTCCCACACTGCCTCAGGGGTCACCTCTCAAATGTAGGTCTTGCTGGAAGCCCTGGTCACCAGCTATTCCTGAGAGACACAAGTGAGGACAATGTCCAACTACCAGACAGTCTCTCCCTCTCCAGGGCTCAGTCCTTCCCCCCCCCCACCCCCAGATTTTTGAGACAGGGTTTTTCTCTGTAGTCCCCATTGTCCTGGAACTCACTCTGTAGACCAGGCTGGGCTGGAGCTAACAGGGATTCGCCTGCCTCTGCTTCCCCTGTGCTGGGATTAAAGGCGTGCGCCACCCCCCCCACCACCCCACCCCCACCCCCCGCCCAGCTAGTCCATTCCTTCTATGTGAGGCCATAAACTCCTGGGACACCCTGCCTCCTGTGCGAGTTTGTGCACACACACACACACACACACACACACACACACACACACACACACACACACACGCACCTGCCAATCCCTCAGACGTACACAAATTCCTCTCCTTTGGGAGCCTGCAGGCCTGGCCCCATCTTCTCCTTGGACCACACAAACAGCCTCTCACTCCCCTCCGCTTCACCTTCACCTTGATGCCTCCTTCATGTCCCAAGGCTTCTCCTGCCCCAGGGCCTTTGCACAGGTGTTTCTTTCCACCAAGAACTCATTCCCCCCACTCCTCTATTCTTCCTGATTCTGCCAATCACCTCCTAGAAAAGCCTTGTAGGCCCACCCCAGACGAACCAACACAGCAGAAAGAAGAGAATGTTGTCCCCTGACCTCCACATACTGTGGCTCATTCAAGTGTACATACACACACACACACACACACACACACACACACACACACACCTACATAAATGTTAAAATCATCCATATGTAATTAACACACTATAACATCTACCCGTCAAAGAATAAAGTCCAGGATTTTCAGAAAATTCCGAGGTATGCAACCACCACCACTGTCTAATTCCAGAATTTTCCCCTCACTCCCAAAGAAACCCTGTGCCCATTAGCCATTCACCACTGGCCTAGTCCCCCACCCACCCACCCATTTACATTCGGCCCTGGATCTGCCCAATCCAGAAATCTCTGATACATGGGAGTCACGTAGCATGCGGCCTTCCATGCCTGGCCTACTCTCACTCATCATGGGTACTTTAAGGTTCACCTATGGGGTAGATCGTGCTCATGACTCAAGTCTTTTTCAGGGCTGAGTCATATTCCACAGCGTGACCACATTTCCTTAGTCACTTCCTAATCGGACATCCTTTCCATGTCAGAACTGATGAGTAACGTTACTGTGAGTATCTGGGTAGTTTTTGTCCCTGGGTTTTATGTTTGCTTTTGACACAGGGTCTCACACAGCTCAGGTTACTCTAGAATTTGATACATAGTCAAGCATGATCTCAAACTCCCTAATTCTTCGTCCTTACCTTCCTGAATGCCAGGACTCCAGGTATGAGCCATTGAGCCAGCTTGCACAAGTTTTGTTTTGTTTTTTAATGTGTATATGTGTGTCTGAATGTATACACACTTCTCTCAGAGGCCAGAAGAGGGCAACAGATACCCTAGAGCTGGAGTTACAGGCAGTTGTGCGTCTCCAAATGTGCAGGTGTAAGAACCGAACCAGGGTCCTTTGCAAGAGCAAGTGCTCTTAACTGCTGAGCCATCTCTCCAGGCCTCTGCACACACTTTTACATGGACACATGTCCAGTTCTCTTGGGTATCCATTTAGAACTTCCAGTCCCTATAAACACACTCCATGGGACAGCAGCCAGGGCTAGGCAATTCTTACCATTCCTTTCTCTGTGCCTGCTACACAGTCAACAATCACTCGAATGAATGATGGATGGATGGATGGATGGATGGATGGATGGATGGATGGATGGATGGGTGGACGGACGGACGGATGGATGAAGCTAGCTCTGCCCTTGCCCAGTTGTGTGTCCTCAGGCCAGCAGCTAGTCCCCCCTCTGTACCTATGTTCTTAGGTACAATGGGGGAAAACAAGGCAATTCTTCCCACTCGAGGCCCCCAACTCGGGTTCCCACACCACCTCAACCCCAGCCTGCTGCTCACCTCGGCCTCGGCCTCCCCATTCTGGCCATGCTCGCCCTGCAGCCTCTCTCGAAGCTTCCCGAGTTCTGCCCGCAGGCTGCCCATCTCCTGCTCCTTGGTCTGCAGATCTGCCTCAAGCTCCACCTTCTGCTCAATCAGGGCCTTCCCCTGGGCCTCCACCACCGTGACCCGGTGCCGAAGGTCATGGTTTATCTTCATCAGCCTCGTCTGCTGCTGCTGCAGCTGTAGAGAGAAAGAGGCACTGAGTGAGTTTGCCAGTACAGTAAACCAGGCTTACTGTGTGGAGCACAAGGCTCTTGGAGTAGAATACGTACATCAGAAGCATCTTTCAATTTTGTTTCTACTTTTACGACTGTTGACAAGGAATAATATACACGTGGGCTTTTCTTTTCTTTTAAGATTTATTTATTTACTTTTTAATGTGGCTGTGCGTCTTGCCTGTGTGTATGTCTGTGCGCCACATATGTGCCTGGTGCCTGTGAAGGCCGGAAGAAGGTGTCATATCTCCTGATGCTGGAGTTGGTAATTGAAGTCAACTCCTCTGGAAGAGCAGCCAGCGCTCTTAACCTCCAAGCCATCTCTCCAGCCCCCTCCCATGGTTTGTGAACGGAGGGCCCTCGCTCTTGTTGCTGCCATGACGAAGCAGAGTGGAGTCAGATTAGCATTGGTCACTTACAGCCTCGACGTCCTCATTCTTCAGGCCCAGCTCCCTGTCCTTGGCTCGGATCTCATCCCTCTGCTTGTCCACCACTTCCTTCAGCCTCTTCATCACCTGCCGCTCACGCTCTGACATGCCTGGGTGAAGGTGAGACTGGTAGGTGAGCCACCTCCCGCTGGCTTAAGTCCCACATCGTGTCATACTGTAATCGGGTCAGGGCTCTCCCCTAAGTGTCCCATGTACTCTCCATACACCCTGGTGCCTGCCCCTGCCTTCTGTCTGGACGAGAACATTCCTACCTCGCCATCTTTCCCTGCCTTTCCACTTTCCATCTTTCCACTGTCTGAGGCTCTTAATTCTGACCTCCCTGGGATCACTGAGTAGAGGACTCTTCTCATCGGCCCTCTCTGTACAATAGCTCCCTTCCCTCCTCAGGAAATATTTCCTCCCACTGCCTCACTGTCACAGCACCTGACAATAACAACACGGGGCATGACAGACATGATCCAGCCCACATGGTGACCTAGAGTTTAGTCTCCAAGTTCACACTGTCACTGTAAGCCACTGTCGAGCCAACACGCACACAATGCCACTAGGACACAGCATTGGGAGGATAGCCAGGGCAGCTGCACTCCACTACCTCAGTAGACCATCACTGAGACAGGTGAGGTACTCTATTCACAGCCCTGTGTGCTAACAGCTCTCTAGCTGGGCACATTCCCAGAGACATCCAGAGGGGATTTCTGTTTTGTTTTAATTTTTCCAAAACAGAGGTGTAGCCCTGGCTGTCCTGTGACTCCATCTGTAGACCAGACTGGCCTCAAACTCACAGAGACCCACCTGCCTTCTGCCTCCCGATTGCTGGGATTAAAGGAGAGAGCCAGAGGGAATTTCTTTTTCCAATTACTTATTTTTATTTTATGTGCATTGGTTTTTTTCCCTGCACGTATATCTGTGTGAGGCTGTCAGATCTTGGAGTTAGTTTGCTTTTTTTTTTAAGATTTATTTATTAATTATACATACAATGTTCTGCCTGCATGTATGTATGCCCGCAGGCTGAAGAGGGCACCAGATCTCATTATGGATGGTTGTGAGCCACCACATGGTTGCTGGGAATTGAACTCAGGACCTTTGGAAGAACAGCCAGTGCTCTTAACCTCTGAACCATCTCTCCAGCCCAAATTACAGACAGTTATGAGCTGCCATATGGGTGCTGGGAATTGAACATGGGTCCTCCTGGAAAAGTGCTCTTAACCACTGAGCCATCACTCCAGTCCTGAGGGGATTTTTTTTTTAATCCATAAGGTTTCTGTGGTGAAATAAGAGACCTGAACACACCTGCGGCTACTCAGAAACCCTGTGGCCCAGGTACGAACAGGCCCTCTAAGCCCTCCTCCCCTGGCTCACCTGACCCCTGCAACAAGTCCTCCCTTGTCTCCCCACCCCGCCCTGCTCCATGTCACTCTTGACTGGGACCCAAGGTCACCAACACCTGCTCTCTTTGCCTGTCCCATGCCTGTTCCTCTAGTAGGTGGGGAACACTTGGTCCCTGCTGTGTTCCCATGGTTCCCCCACAAAATAAAAATAACCTTGAAGGCAGCCTGGCATCCGCCTGCCTCGAGGGTGGGGGCTGTGAGCCTGGAGCGCACAGCCAGCTCCCCAGCTGCTCCCATGGAAGCCGCACACTCAATGCTCAGTGTACTTCCTGTGCACACCTTACCTGTCCACACTGGTGGGCAAGGATCAGGAAACTGCAAGGGCAGAGCCACAGTCCCAGAGGGAAAGCAGCTCAGAGCGACCTGAGGCCGCTGAGGCTTCGCTAGATCGGGCAGCGGGGTTCCCAGATCAACCCCCAGAAGCCTCTGGGTACATGGTACGACTATCTTAGGCAAAACCAATTTTTTTTTTTTTCCTAAATAAAATGATTCTGGCAGGGTAGTGGTGGCACACACCTTTAGTCCCAGTACTTGGACTAAAGGCAGAGGCAGGCGGATCTCTGTGAGCTCGAGGCCAGCATACACAGCGACACAGAGAAACCCTGTCTAACCCCCACCAAATGATTCCACAATTCAATTCCTAGACACGGACCCCATACAGCTGAAAGCAGGACTCCCCACAAACACCCAAAAGACATTCACAGCAGTCAAAAAGTGGATGTGGACGAATGACAAGACAGAATAGTATGCACTATGAAAAGAGACGGAGAAACCACTGACATGGCTAACATATAGGGAGATCTTGAAAACAATAAACTAAGAAGGCAGACAAACTTACGACAGAGGTACCACTACCTCTTCCTCCCTTTCAAATTCAAACTGGGCAACAGAGGCACACAAAGGTCTTGTGAGTTCATCAAATGACATGGCAAGTCAGTGCTGGGGTCAAGAGTGAGCTGTGTGGTCTGGCTCCAGAGACCATCTACTCACAGTAACTCCAAACACATCTCCACAAAGGACACCCAGGAGAAGAGAATCCCAGACTAGGATCCAACTGTGCATTTTTTGCTTTTCCTTCAGTTCTTATCAGTACCTTATTTAATTTGTTTTGACTTTTATTACATTTATTTGTGTGTCTCTCTGTGTCTGTGTGTGTGTGTGTGTGTGTGTGTGTATCTCCCTGTGTGTGTGTGTGTGTGTGCATGTCTGTGTGTGTGTGTGTGTGTGTCTGTGTGTGTGGTATGTATGTGTGTCTGTGTGTGTGTGTATGTCTGTGTGTGTGTGTGTGTGTCTGTGTGTGTGGTATGTATGTGTGTGTGTGTGGTATGTATGTGTGTGTGGTATGTATGTGTGTGTGATGTGTGTGTGTGTGATATGTGGTATGTGTGTGTGTGTTATGTATGTATATGTGTGTGTGTGTGTCTCCCTGTGTGTGTGTGTGTGTGTGGTATGTGGTATGTGTGTGTGTGTGTGTGTGTGTGTGTGTGTGTGTGGTATGTATGTATATGTGTGTATGTGTGGTGTGTGTGTGTGTGTGTGTGTGTGGTATGTATGTGTGTGTGTGTGTGTGTGTGTGTGGTATGTATGTATATGTGTGTATGTGTGGTGTGTGTGTGTGTGTGTGTGTGTGGTATGTATGTGTGTGTGTGTGTGTGTGTGGTATGTATGTGTGTATGTGTGTATGTGTGTGGTATGTGTGTGTGTGTGTGAGCACTCTCTTGTGGGAAGGTCAGAGTGCAATGCTCAAGAGTCCATTCTTTTGCTTCACTCCGTGGGACCTGGGTAGACCCGTGTTGTCAGGCTTAGCCAAAAGCACTGTGCCCACAGAGCTTTCTCACTGCCCTTGTCTGTTTATTTTATTAATTTTACTTTTTTTGAGACAAGATTTCTCTGTGCAGCCCAAGCTGTCCTGGAACTCACTGTGTAGACCAGCCTGGCCTTGAACTCAGAGAGATCTGCCTGTCTCACCAGTGCTGGGATTACAGGCTCATACACCTTGTGTATGCAAAGCCTGGGATCCAACCCAGCACCTCATGTGTACTATGAAAGGACAATTGAGTCACATCCGAAGCTCTACACTTTATCCCCTCAAAGTTGTGACCACAAATTCTACAGGGCCCTCATCCCAATCTACTCTTGTCCACCAAATGAGGGGGCAGGGCTTTATGTGGACAGCCGAGGGTTTGCTCAGGCTGAAGAGCCTCAGCCAGGTGTAGTAGTGCACACCTTTGATCCCAGCACTCAGGAGGCAGAGCTCTGTGAGTTGGAGGCCAGCCTGGTCTGAACAGCAAGCTCCAGAAAAGCCAGGGCTACACAGTGAGACCCTGCAAAGACATTGGGAGGCGTGCGCCTTTACTCCTAGCACTGGGAGGCAGAGGCAGATGCATTATCCCTGGGAATCTGAGGTCAGCCTGGCCTACAGAATGAGTTCCAGGACAGCCAGAGCTGTTACACAGAGAAACACTGTCTCAAGAAAACAATAGAAACAAACAAATAAAAAAGATAAATCTGAGATACCATTCCCTGGTGTCAGCTACAAGAGGCAGGATCTCATGTCAAGGGAAGGTTGCGGGCTGTGCAGAGCACATGGAGCTCACAGGGCCCAGACCAAACTCCACTGTCGATTCTTGTTTTCCCAGCCCCAGGAGAGAGTCGGGCATGAAGATCCCAGGTAAGTTTATGGGACAGATGGCAGTTGATGGCCTCCAATCAAATCAGAACCACTATTCCCGTGTGCTTGCTACTCGCCCTGTCCTGTGACCACAGCCTGAAATTTCTTCAAACACAGGGATTGTTCTTGAACCCCTCTGATCTTATCTCCAGCCCTCATCGGCCTTGACTTTCTTCTCTTACCTTGGCCTTCTAAGTTTTCCTCAGACACTCATACCCCAGGGCCTTGGCTTGGGCCAACTATTCATGGCACTAACGTGACTCAATGTACCACTTCATTAGGGCTGAACTGTGACCATCCCGATGGCTGGACCCAAAGCCACTTCAGATTGCTACCCTTTGCCCCCATCTTAGTTCTCATATGCTGTCAGCTGCCAAATCTCCAAATAAGACATCATTTAATGTTCACATGTTTACTGCCTATCCCTCTATGCTAAAACAAAGTTTCAAGTGGCCAGGGTCTGGCTTGTCCAGTGGGTCCCAGGGCCTAGAGGAATCATGTAGGAAAGCAGAAAACTGTGACAGCTAATTGGGTTCACATCAACATCTCATCTGGACCTAAGTCATTTCTGAGTCTAGATATGACTCCACCTGCCCACAGTTACAAAGGCCCCAGAACAGAGGCAGCTGCCTGCATGGTCATGGGGGTCACTGGGATGGGGCGCCTCACCTTCCTGCTTCTGAAACTCCTCCTCAGAGAAGCCCACGTCCTTGTGGTTGAGGTTGGTCATCAGTTGCTTATTTTCCTCTTGCAGCTGGGCAATCTGGGACAGGAGGTCCTGTGCCTCGCCCCGCCACACATCCTCCACCAGCTCCAGCTCCTGAAGTGGGGATAGAAAAGGTCTCAGCAGGACCAGAGCCACCCAGGATCTCACCTGCCCATCTGGAGAACTACTCTCTTTCTGGGACTTGGAGCCACCCCCTTCCCCCAAAAGAAGCGAGGCTCGGGCAGGTGGCACACAGAGCTACATATGGCCTCTTGTGCTGACGTGTGCACTGAGGTCATGAGGACCCAGGCCCTATGTGGCTCTGTGAAGCATTCCAGGACAGCTTCCAAAGCCACAGAGAAACCCTGTCTGGAAAAAAAAAATCTAGCTGGGGCAGTTGGGGTACATGACTTCAAACCCAGCACTTGGGAGGCAGAGGCAGGCAGAATTCTGAGTTTGAGGCCAGCCTGGTCTACAGAGTGAGTTCTAGGACAGCCAGGGCTACACAGAGAAACCCTGTTTTGGGAAAAAGGAGGAGGAGGAGGAAAAAGCAGCAGCAGCTGAGACGGGGTGAATTAGGGGCCAGCCTGGGACTCCCCCAAAAAAAGATGCAGAAAAGAAAAGACAGGCCGACACTCACAGGACCATCTTTGCATGTAGCGGTTCTCAACCTTCCTAAAGCTCCCACCCTTCAATGCAGTTTCTCTGTTGTGATGACCCCCCCCCACCATAACATTAACATCAGCTACTTCATTACCGTAATTTTGCTACTGTTACAAATTCTAATGTAAATATCTATGTTTTTCAAAGGTGTTAGGCAACCCCCGATCAACCCACCTCATAGTCATACCCCCACAGCTTAAAAACTGCTGGTCTATAGCAATGTTCCAGAAAAAAGCCAGACAGAGTTCACCAGCCCAGGAAGGCGTAAACAAAACTGACCTATCCCCCACAATGGGCTATTATCCAGGCACAAAAAGAATGAAATATTGCTAACGCTAACCCAGCTAAGAAGAGAAGCCAGGTTAAAAAGGTCACACAGTCGGCAATTCCACAGGGACAGAGGTAACCTGGGGCTTCTGGCCAGAGCTCTGAGAGGCACCAGGAGTGACAGGTACTGTGCATAGGTTCCTCTTCAAAGGCAACACTCTCAAGTTCACAGTCTATACAACTGTGAACACAGAAACAACCACTCAGAGGCCCAGTCCAGGCTGGGAAGTACCAAGGCTGTGGCCGTGGCTTTGGATACAAGCCAAGTTCAAGGACAGCAGTTCGAATCCTGTCAACACAAGCTTGTTTGAGGTGTTGGGAATGGAACCCAGGGCCTCACACTAGCTAGATAAGTACTGTCCCACTGAGCCACACCCCCAGCCCTCACTGGGGGATTCTAGGCAGGAGCTCTACCACTGAGCCACACCCCCACCCCTCACTGGGGGATTCTAGGCAGGTGCTCTACCACTGAGCCACATCTGCAGATCTCTTTACAGATATGGTCTCATTAAGTTGTCCAAGCTGGCCTTGAACTCACTCTGTAGCTTAAGCAGTATTACGAGTAGTTTTTCTGCCAGCCTGGCCCCACAGCTGCGTCTGCCCCCAAATAACACACAAAGACATGTATTAGATATAAAGCTGTTGGCCTGTTACTAGCGTTTCTTATTGGCTAGTTCTCTTAAATATTAACCCATTTCTATTAATGAAAGTATTTTTGCGTGGTCTTATCTTACTGGAGAGGGTCCAGACTGCTTCTCTCTCAAGTCTCTACATCTTGAATCTCCTCTACTACCTCTCCTAGAATCCTCCTAGTCTCCTAGTCCCGCCTATCTTGCTTTCCTATTGGCCAACAGTGCTTTATTCATTAACCAATAGAGAAACATATTTACAGAATGACATCTCTCATCCAGGCAGACCTTGTTTTGTTTTTCCTGCCTTAGCCTCCCAAGTAGCTGGTATGACAAGCTTGTACCACCAGGTTTGGATACACCAACCCAGGCTTGAACTCAATTCCTACTACAAATAGCTGATCTTAGGTAAGTTCTTTATACCTTGGGTGCCCAAGAACGATAACAGTATGTCCCTTTGGGGACTATTGGGGCGATGAGGCAGTCAATTGGATGGAAAGGGTTTATAATGGTGCTGGGCACACAGAAAGTGCCTGCACAGTCAGGTGTGGCCAGCTCTCCTTTCCTACAGTCTGTCACAGGCTGGCCGGACATCCAGCGCCACCCTCCCTCTCTCATCTCCCTGGGAAGGTCCCCCATGCCGTCTCCTCTGTCAGGAAACCGTGGCCCTGAGTAAATGAGAGGCTGTGACTATGTACACCTACAGGTGGTTCAAGCTCACAAGAGGAGTGAAGTGTCCAGTCAGGCAGAGAAGTGGTGGAGTAATAGAGACTTCCCTGCACACAGGGGTGGCCTGGAAACCGGGCCAAATCTTTCCTCTGCCCCCAGCTGGGACAGGCTGAACACAAAGTGGCCCAAGAGTCTATTAGGAGTAATCAGCTAAACAAGTGAAAAACATCCTCATGCTAGTCCCCAGAACCTAACAATATGTCACCTTCTACAGCAAAAGGGACTTGGACCTCAAGACGATCTGGTGGGTATATGTGATCATAGAGTCCTTGTAAAAGGTCAGCATGGGTCAGAGTGAGAGAGGATGTGGCATAGGTTAGCACCTGGAAGACGTTACATGCTGGCTCTGGGGATGAAGGAAGGGGCCACAAGCCAGGGGATGCAGACAGCAGAAGCTGAAAAATGCAAAGAAACAGGTTTCTCCTAGAAGGCAGGAAACCATTGGAGCCTTCCTGACACCTTGATTTTATTTCTTAATGCTATGGATTTTGGTGCTGGGACAGTGCCCAGGGCCTTGCATACCTCAAGCACCCTCCCCCCACCCCAGCCCTTTGTGTGTTTTTGAGACGGAGCATCACTAGGTTACCCAGGTTGGCCTGAATCTTGCCATTCTCCTGCCTCAGCCTGACAAACGCACCACCAGGTCCAGCCGTTGAGTGTAATCCATTTCCAACCCCTGGCTCCCAGAACGTCACCCAGTCCTATCTACATCGGTGTTTTCTGGTATTACCCATGGTTCCTTGCTCCACTGTACCTTGGTGCACCACTGCATGAATACCCCAGTGAAACAACACATTTCCCTTCCTTGGAGCCATTAGTTACAGCAGCCACAGGAGAGGAATACAGACTTTAGTCACAGGTGGTTTTGCTTTCCTCTTATGTAGCCCAGGTTGGCTTCAAACTCCCTACGTAGATGAGGCTAGCCTTGACATCCTGCTTCTCTTGCCTTCACTTCCCTAGTGTGAGGATTATAGACACACTTACAGTGTCTGTTTTCTACGGTGCTGGGAATTGAACCCAGGCCCTCATGGACACTAAAATCACTCTACCAACTGAGCTACAGCCCAGCCCTTTTTTTTCCTTTGAAGATTTATTTTTAATTATATGTAGGTGTGTGTGTGTGTGTGAGAGAGAGAGAGAGAGAGTGTGTGAGAGTGTGTGTGTGAGTGTGTGTAGGGGTGTGTGTGAGTGTGTATGTGAGTATGTGTGTGTGAGTGTGTGTGTGGGAGAGTGTGTGAGAGTGTGTGTGAGTGTGTGTGTAGGGATGTGTGTGTGTGTGTGTAGCAGTGTGTGTATGTGAGTATGTATGTGTGTGAGTGTGTGTGTGTGTGTGTGTAGGGGTGTGTGTGTGTGTGAGTGTGAGTGTGTGTGTAGGGGTGTGTGTGTGAGAGAGAGTGTGTGAGAGTGTGTGTAGGGGTGTGTGAGAGTGTGTGAGAGTGTGTGAGAGTGTGTGTGTGTAGGGATGTGTGTGTGTGTAGCAGTGTGTGTATGTGAGTATGTATGTGTGTGAGTGTGTGTGTGAGTGTGTGTGTGTGAGTGTGTGTGTAGGGGTGTGTGTGTGAGTGTGTGTGTGTAGGGGGGTGTGTGTGAGAGAGAGTGTGTGAGAGTGTGTGTAGGGGTGTGTGTGAGTGTGTATGTAGCGGTGTGTGTATGTGAGTATGTGTGTGTGTGTGTGTGAGAGTGTGTGTGTGAGTGTGTGTAGGGATGTGTGTGAGTGTGTGTGTAGCGGTGTGTGTATGTGAGTATGTATGTGTGTGTGTGTGTGTGAGAGAGTGTGTGTGAGTGTGTATGTAGCGGTGTGTGTATGTGAGTATGTGTGTGTGTGTGTGTGTGTGAGAGTGTATGAGAGTGTGTGTGTGAGTGTGTGTAGGGATGTGTGTGAGTGTGTGTGTAGCGGTGTGTGTATGTGAGTATGTATGTGTGTGTGTGTGTGTGCATGCCTCGTTTATGGGTGGGGGCCTCCCTGCAGCCTCTCTGTGGCTGGCTTCTCACTCCAGCCCTAAACTCAGGCAGTGTCTCATCAAGAAGGACCCTGACAGCCTGCCACCTAGACAATCTCCATCAGAGTTCCCTGCTTCACCCCCTCCCTGCTGGTTTTTAAATATATGCACTCACACTAGTACAGGTGAAATACATGCTGGATTTCAAAATGTGAGGTTACGAGAAGGATGCGGGCCAGGCAAGTTGTCTCATCAGGCCTGACTTGAGCAGGGACCCACATGGTAGAGGGACACAAGTGACTCCTGTGTTTTGTCCTCTCACTTCCACGTGTGTGGCTCCTGGCCATAAATAAACAAACAAACAAACAAATGAGTTTTTGACTTAAAAAAAAAAAAAAAAAGGAGCGGCACATGAGGCTATGGCTCAGTAAGTGGAGAGTCTGCCCAGAATGCACAAGGTCGTGGGTTACATTCCCAGCACTGTAGGAACTAGGCCCAATGGTCCACACCAGTACTTCCAGCACCAGGGAGGTAGAAGCAGGAGGATGAGAGGTTCAAGGTCATCTTCTAATGTATAACAAGTCCTATGCTGGCCTGGGATACATCAGAGCCTGCCTCAAAAATAAAAGAATAAAAATTGTATGCAGGCTAGCCATAGTGGCACACACCTTTAATCCTAGGGAGGCAGAGGCAGGTGGATGGATCTCTGTGAGTTCAAGTTCAGCCTGGGCAATAGAAGAGTTCCAGGCTAGCCAGAATTCAGAAAGACCCTATTCCAAACAAACAAAAACAAAAGTTAAAAAATATTAATGAGTCTGGAGAGACGGCTCAGTGGCCAAGAGCACAGGCTGCTCTTCCAGGGGACCAGGCTCAATTCCCAGCACCCACATGGCAGCTCACAACTGCCTGTAACATCAGTCACCCTCTTCTGGCCTCTGTGGGACAGAGCATGTGCTGCACAGACATAAATGCAGGCAAAAACACTTAAACATAAACTAAAATTAAATAATAAACACTCAGTAATTCTTATACTGGGGCGATGGAGGAACAACTGTCCAGCACACTTGAGGCCCTGGATTTGACCTGCAGTAACACAGAAAAACTTGAAAACATCAATTTTTATGCTGAATTCAGCATAAAACACAGAGAACGAAAAGAGTCATGGATATACTGGTTTCCATTCTTTGTGTTAAAATGAACATCACATGTTTCCTCTTAGCACATGTACTTTCTTTTGTCATGGAATGGCATGGCCCTAGAACTGCAGGCCCACAAAGGCCAGACCTTCACCTGTGTCCCCAAGTCCCCAGAATGGTGCCCGGAACATGGAAGTACATAAGGGATTCAGAGGTGAGGAGTGTAGGTAGAGAGGGCTTGCTTAACGTGAATAAGGCCCTGGGTTGAATCCCCAGCCTTAAAACTACAGCCATATAATGTCTGAGTGAATGACACAGACTGTGTTCCACACAGGCATACCCACATAGCCCCTGCTGTCTGTACTCTGTCACCCACCCGCTGCTGCCTGACTTGGGGACCTGTCTTGGCTTCCCTCTGCTTGCTACTGCCCACATCACCCAGGAGAGCACTTTGCACAGCATGGCATATCCATAGGGTTGTACACTGCACAATCAGACAGAACCGTGGGCCAGTGGCCTGGGGCTGAGTGATGAGCCCAGTGGAGTAAGTCTATGTGTCTGCAGAAGGCTAGGATACAGCCATTCTGAAGCTATGTTTACAGAGAGAGAAGGAAAGGGGAGGGGGAGGGGGGCAGATCAAGGCTGCTGAGGCTTTTGTAGGGGAAAAAAATATAGCTTGAAGAGCCTCTGTTGTAGAAGAGATCTGATGGGCTTGTTCTGACCTTAAATAAAAGCACAAGCCACCCGAGGAGGCCTGGGCCTGGGCTCTGGAGGAGGGATTCCATCCCAGCTGTTTACAAACAAGGGCTGGTGCTGACTTCCTGGCTGTCGCTGGTAACATTCTGAAGTAACAAGTGCAGCTGAGAATTCCATCTGATGACTTTGGTGACCTGTGATGGCCCAGCCCAGGCACAGCAGAAATAAAGCACTGGGAGGGGACATGAAAAAGTGCCAGCGGGACTTCTGGCAGACATCCGGCCTGAGCCCATAGTCAGGGTTCAGCCTGATGGCAGGGACCTCCATCCCAGAGCCCCTCCGGGAGAGGCAGAATATCTGGGAGGGAGGAGTAGGAATGCCTGGGTTGGGGGGCACCAATAACCCCTGGGGGCATCTCAGGGTGTCTACCCAGAACCAGCACCTCAGAGCCTTGGGCCTCCAGTGACAAACTCCTTTACCCACTGGACCATCTTGCTTGCTGGCCCCAGGCTCTGGCCTGTGCCCCAACCCAGTGCTCATCACTGTCCTCCAGGGTGGGGACAGAGATTACCCCGTGATAGCAGATGACACCATGACACAGAGAGGACAGCGATCAGCTGGATCTGCCTGCCAACTTGTGGGTTTTAAACCAGGCTGTCTGGCTCCAGTGTCCCAGTGACCCTGGAAATTAATTACAGGACCGAGGGAGGCGCTTTCCGGCTCCAAGTGTGACCCTGGAAATGCAGTTGACTCTGAGGAGCTCAGTTTCCTTCCTGACCCCAGGGCACAGGACAGGAGAGGGGGGGGGATAAACACAGCCAGGCCAGACACACATACCCAAGGTCTGTCCTCAGGGTGAGGCCAAACACCTAGTTTTGACCTTTGTCTAGACAACTCAAGATCCATCCCAACAGTACACAATAGAGGATGGCCTGCCAGGGAGTTTCAGAGAGGCCAACCAAACTTCCTGAGGCCACACAGCAAGCCAGAACAGGTTCCAGTATCCAGAGGAAAGGAGTTTCCTCCCATCTCTGGTCGGAGTTGTCCGACAAAAGCGGCTCAGGCTGAGGTTTGGGCAGGAAACCACATGTCTCCCACTTCCCCACCCCAGGCACTTAGTCTGGTCTGGTCTGGTCTCTTGGAGGGCCTGAAAGCCACTTGCAGCTATTTAAGCTGACTGGAGAAGAAACCGGGAAGTATCTCTCTCCCAAGAGCATCAGGAACCTGGGGTAAATCCTTCTGCATCTGGACCCTCACCTTCCTCATCCGGAAAAAAATAAATAAATAAAATCCAGAAAATCTTCACTATACAGTTGTAAAAGAATTTAAAGACAAGATCAAGGTCGGGAAGGCAGCTCGGGGTACAGGTGAATAAGACGGGGGAAACCTGGGAAGAAAGTTGCGACTATGAAGCCCGGGGTGGGGACTCAGGACTGGCGCTCAGCTCACTCTGAGGGCTCTCTCTGGATTGACTTAAGATAGGACGAAAACGGAGGGCTGGTCATCTGGTGTCATACCTTGGTCACAAAGGTGGGTGGGGACTGACTTCCTTCCTGGAATAAAGTAATTCTAAGTTCTGTGCCCACTGCATCCCATTTGATCCTCGTAGGTGGATTCTATTGTAATCACCACTGGACAGACTAACAAAGCACAGAGAACCTCTGCAAGTTACCCAAGGTCACACAGATACTCAGTGCTACAAGCTGGGCCAAGAGGACCGGGGCCTCCCTCTCTCCTTCATCCTGCATATTCTTTTCTACTCTAGGCACTGTGTACACTTATCCAAACGGAAACTAGCGGTTGCCCAGAACCGAATGGCACCCACGGAGTTGGAGCCCCTTGCCCGGACCGGCAGACTAAGGCCTCCGCCCACCTTCTGATGCTTGCGCTCCTTCTCAATGCGGTCCATCCTCTCCACGCGCAGCCGGTCCAGCTCCAGGCGCAGCTCGTCCAGCTCGGGAGCGACGTGGTGTCGGCTCACCAGCACCTCGAGAATCTCCAAGACCCTCACGACCTTGGGCATGAGGCGCGCGATGGCCTCGCAGCCGTGTTGGTCGATGACCCTCTCGAACTCGTGGCCCACGAGCGACGCGATGTCGTACACGTCCATGACGGTCAGCTCCGCCACGTTCTTCTCCAGCGCCGACAGGGCGGCGGGCGGCGACCCTAGCGGCTCCTCCATGGCCCCGCGCGGGCCCCGCGCCGCCCGTCCACTCGCGTAACTCGTGAACTTGGGGGACTGGATGGGGGGGGGGGGGGCTGGAGCACCGCGGGGAGGATGGCGAGGGCGGCGGCGCGTGCGCAGGCCCGCGGCGCCTCCCGACTTGCAGCTCCGATACCGAGCGATGGAGACGCAGGTCCCGGCCTGGGTGGCGGGTGTTGCCCAGTGCCCGGAGGGGCCGCGGCCCCGAGACTCCTCCCGGGGAGGAGATCAAACTTTAGCGACGCCGAGTGACTCCGGCTTGTCGGCTCCTCCCCGCGGGGACGCTACGAGACGACGTGGGCTTGGAGAGGGGCGTGCGTCTCCGACCCCGGGGGTCCCGGTGCGCAGCCCCGCTGGTCCCTAAGCTCCGCCCCCGGCTCCGGTCCCGCCTCCTGGGCTCCGGTCCCCGCGACCCCGGCCCTGCTCCGCCTCATCCAGCCGCGCTCCGCCTCCCGGGCAGCGGGTGCCACCGCTCACAGCCATTGGCTGCTGCAAGAGGGGGCGGAGTCTGTCTGCAGAGGGACTGGGTCAGGAGATGGGCTCACCCCGAGGTCCAGCTCCTGCAGAGAGTCCCTGGCCCCTAGAAGTCCCCTGGCCACTCCAATTCGGTGGCTGTCCACCCTGCTCTTCAGCCGGCGCCTCAGGGACAGCAGCTTACATCGCACAGGGTTCTCGATCCCCAAAGCCACTCAATGCACTGCCCGGATTCCAGCTCATCCTGAGGACTCTCTGACTCCCCTCGGGTCTATCCTCGACTCCACTGTTTATCTACCCCGACTCCGTGGCACACCACCCTGTGCTCAAGCAGAGTCTCAGGCGACTGCAACCAGCCAGCAACACAAAGTGTCCTAGGTCTCCAAAGCCGCTGGCTACCCAGCTTGCCCACCACTAACGCGCAGCTCTTTAAAGCCAAAATGTCTCTTGTCACTTCGCTGTGGAAGAAGACACGCTGAGGATTTGGGTCTCAATCCCAAGACTGGTCCTGAGCTCTCTTCGTCCTATGGCCTGGCAAAATCTACTTGTCCATCAAACTCCATCCCATGCCTGGAGAGATTATCCTGCATCTGCCACCAGCCCCTACTATTCTGTTCCTAAGCTTGAAGGAGGGACCCCTTGAATTCCCACCATCGTAAACTGCCCTCCAACTACATAGCATTAGGTGCTGCTAGCAGAGAGGCCTCCACTGTCAGACTGAGAGGTCCCTGGTCCTTCAGGACAGAAATTTTGTTGTTTTTGTTTTGAGTTGCAACTCGCTATGGATACCAGGCTGCTGGTTTTTAAACTCATACCCTCCTGCCTTTGCCTCCTGAGTGCTAGGATTAAAACCATGTGCCACACTTTATCCATATATAAATATATATGAAGCCCGGAGGTTACAGTAACCCCCACCTCAATCTGTTTTTCCTTTGCTCTCTCTCCCTCTCTCTCTTTCTCTCTCTCCTCTCCCCCCCCCCGTCCCCTCTCTGTGGTCTATCACAAATGCCCAACCATTGTCTGGAAACAAATGATAATAGCAAAAAAAAAAAAAAAAAAAAAAAAGAAAGAAAAGAAAAGAAAAAGAAAAAAAAGAAAAGAAACAATATATAAGTTTGGGGTTCTTTTTGTTGTTGTTGTTGTTTTGGTTTTTTTTGTTTGTTTTGTTTTTGAGACAAAGTTTCTCTGTGTAACAGCCTTATACTGCTCACTCTGCTCACTCTGTAGGTCAGGTTGGCCCCTAACTCACAGAGATACACCTAGCCTCTGTTGGGATTATAGGTGTATGCTACCATCCCATCTCCTAGCCTACAATTTATAAGTTTTAAATAACTTTTAATATAGCATATTATTGTAACAATCATACTTTATTGTTAAAAATGATTACTCTTGAGCTGGGCCTTTAATTCCAGCACTCAGGAGGCAGAGGCAGGTGAATATCTGAGTTGAAGGCCAGCCTGGTCTACAGAGTAAGCTCCGGGACAGCCGAGGCTACACAGAGAAACCCTGACTCAACAAAACAAACTCAGTAGCTGGGTTTTTGTCTGACTCCCAAAGCTGCTGCACTGGGGGCTGCTGCACTGGAGGCTGCTGCACTGGGGTCTGCTGCACTGGAGGCTGCTGCACTGGGGGCTGCTGCACTGGGGTCTGCTGCACTGGAGGCTGCTGCACTGGAGGCTGCTGCACTGGGGTCTGCTGCACTGGAGGCTGCTGTACTGGGGTCTGCTGCACTGGAGGCTGCTGCACTGGGGTCTGCTGCACTGGGGGTTGCTGCACTGGGGGCTGTTGCTGCACTGGGGTCTGCTGCACTGGAGGCTGCTGCACTGGGGTCTGCTGCACTGGGGGTTGCTGCACTGGGGGCTGTTGCTGCACTGGGAGCTCACGGAGATCTGTCTGCTTCTGCTTCAAAGAGTGTACCATCACCACCTAGCTGTATATACATTTTTGGTTTGACTTCTTTATTTTTAAAACAATCATATTTTACATACCAATCCCAGTTCCCTCTCCCTCCTGCCCTCCCACTTCTCCCACTGTCTCCCCATTCTATCCCCCATCCACTCCTCAGAGAGGGTGAGGCCTCCCATGGGGGATCATCAAAGTCTGTCACATCATTTGGGGCAGGATGGAGGCCCTCCCCCCTGTATCTAAGCTGAGAGTATCTCTCCATAGGGAATTATATACATGATTTTAAAGCAGAGTGAATATAGACTATTAAAGAAATGCATGGAAGAACTCCCAAGAGAAAGAAGGACTACAAGAGAGGAATATTCTTATTTATAAACTGAGACATCTTGTTGACACTATTAAATTTAATTAAATTAATTAACCAACCAATCAATTTTTTTTCAAGCCAGGATTTCTCTCTGTAACCTTGGCTGTCCCAGAACTGTGTAGACCAGGTTGGCCTCGAGCTCAGTGATCTGCCTGGCTGTTCCTATGAAGTGCTGGGATAAAAGGCATGTGCCACCGTCACCTGGTTTATCAGTTTTGAAACAGGCCCTCACTATGTAGGGCTGGTTGGCCTGGAACTCACTATAAAGACCAAAACCAGGCTGGCCTTGAACACATAAAGATCTTCCTGTCTGTGCTTCCAGAGTGCTGGCATTACAGGTATGTGCTGTGGCACTCAGCTCTGTCTTTAGATAAAACATGCACCTGTTCAAAAAGGTAAATATATTCTCCCAGCGTTGAGAAGGGATATATCAACAGTGTCTCAATGTAGCATCCGCAGCATATCTCCACTCTAGCTGGGTAGAGAGATCAGAGAAGGCTTCCTGGAGGAGGAGGGCCTCAGATGCAGAATAAGAGGCGGAGCTCACAAACCACCTGTGAGGTTTGTGTAAAGGCTGTGCTGTGTGTTCATCAGTCAGCTTAGGTGGAGCCAGGGCAGGCTGACAACAGAGGGAAATGATCACAGGGAGTCAGATAGTTACCGTGGCAACCAACAGACTATGAGCCATTCATCAAACAGTGTGAGCTGGGTCTGGCAGCGCACACCTACAATGCCAGCACGCTGGTTATGAAGGCAGGAGGTGGGGTGGGGGAGCAGGTCAAGGTCTTGATCAGTGATTTAGCAAGGTCAGAGGGTAAAGGCAGTTGCCAACAAGTCTTGTGGATGGGGTTCCATCCCCAGGACCCACAGTACTAGGACAGAATTAACTCAGAAAGGGTCTTCTGACCCTAGTGTGCTAGGATGCGGGTGGTCACAAGTGTGTCTACACACAAAAATTAACAATTTGAAGTCTGGGTGAGGTCCTGAGCCTCGAAGACAAGAGGCAGGTAGATCTCCCTGTGAGTTTCAGGCCAGCAAGAGCTACATAGTAGGACCCTAGCACAAAGGACAGGTGGCCTTGGTGGTGCATACCCTTAATCCCAGCACTGAGGAGGCAGAGGCCGAGGCAGGAAGGAGCGTGTAGTGTGTGTGTGTGTGTGTGTGTGTGTGTGTGTGTGTGTGTGTGTGAGAGAGAGAGAGAGAGAGAGAGAGAGAGAGAGAGAGAGAGAGAGAGAGAGAGAGAAGGATGGAAGGAGAGAAGGAGGGAGGGAGGGAGGGAGAGAGAGAGAGAGAGAGAGAGAGAGAGAGAGAGAGAGAGAGGGAAAGAGGGAGAGAAGAGAGCAAGAGAGAGTTTCTCTATGTAACCCTAGCCAGCTACACAGAGAAACCCAGTCTCAACCAGTCTCAAAAAAGAAACAGCAGCAACAATAACAACAATAACAAACAAACAAACAAACAAACAAAGCCTAGTTCAGGAAAAGGAGATGGGGTGCTAGAGAGGTGTCAGCAATTAAGGTCACTCACTATTCTTCCAAAGAGTTCAGGGTTTTTATTCCCTCTGCTTACATGGCAGCTCACCACTCTCCGTAACTCCAGTTCCAGGGAGGTCCAATGCATTCTTCAAGCATTCACATAGTATACAGACACAGATGTAAGCCAAACACTCAACACATAAGACTTGATTTTTCTTTAATTTAAAGTAAATGTCAGGTATGGTGGCACACTTAATCCCAGCACTCAAGAGGCAGAGGCAAGAGGTGAGTTCAAGGACAGCCTTGTCTACAGAGCTAATTCCAGGACAGTCAGAGCTACACAGAGCAAAAAACAAAACAAAAAACAATAGTGAAAGAAAGAAAGAAAAAAAAAAGGGAAAAATAGGACACTGTGGCTTCAGGAAAGTCTGCATTATATCTGGATTATTTTCATTGAAAAATGGGAAACGGTCTCCATTATGAGACTTTCCCCCTTGGTTTTTTTTTAGATAGAGTTTCTCTGTGTAACAGCTCTGGCTGTCCTGGGACTAACTAGTTCTGTAGACCAGGCTGGCCTCAAACTCACAGAAATCCTCCTGCTTCTGCTTCCCAGGTGCTGAGATAAAAGGCGGGAACTACCACCACCCAATGTCCCTTGGGGTTTTTGATGAGAAGTGTTCAAGGCATTTGAAGTCCTCAGAAAGACTCTATCTATTTGCTTTAGATTTGTTTTTTGATGCAATCATCTCTATTAATGCAACCCATTTCTGTTCATTTCTTAAAAATTCTGCTACTGCTGGTAGTTGGTGGCGCACACCTTTAGTCCCAACACTCGGGAGGCAGAGGCAGGTAAACCTCTGTGAGTTCAAGGCCAGCCTGGTCTACAGAGCTAGTTCCAGGAAAGGCTCTAAATCAATACAGAGAAACCCTGTCTCAAAACCCCTGCCCCTCCCAAATTTTTTTTTTGTGTGTGTGCAGTGGTAAAGGGTGGGTGATTAAAGAGGCAAGAAGAGGGCATCAGATCTCCTGTAACTGGAGTTAAAATAAGTCGTGAGCTGCCATGTGGGTGTTGGGACCTGAGCCTGAGTCCTCTGCAAGACCCGCCAGTTCTTCTAACCACTAACCCCTCTCTAGCCTTGCTTCACTTGTTGTTTGAGCTCAGGTCTTAGTTGTAGCTCAGGGGGCTGAGCTCCTGCTGATCCTCCTGCCTCCACTTCCTGGTTCTGGGATGACAGGTGTGGGTCGCGCTGCAGGGTTTTTTTTAAAAAGAAGACAGATTCCCCTGATAGAGTAGTTATAGTTGTAAACTGCCATGTGGGTGCTGGGAATTGAACTCAGGTCCCCTGGAAGAGCAACCAGTGCTCTTAACTGCTGAGCCATCTCTCCAGCCCCAAACATGTATCCCCCCTTCCCCCCCTTCTTCTTTTTTAAAGATGTATTTATTTATTATGTATACAGTATTCTATCGGCATGTATTCCTGCAGGCCAGAAGAGGGCAGCAGATCTCATCACAGATGGTTGTGAGCCACCATGTGCTTGGTGGGAATTGAACTCAGTCCCTCTGGAATAGCAGTCAATGTTCTTAACCTCTGAGCCATGTCTCTAGCTCCAAAACATGGCTTTAAGACCTGGTCTGCCTCTATTTCTCATGCTCCTCTGAATCTTCCTTCCCGACTCTGGGCAGCATTCTGGCCTCTCTATGGTGAACCTATGAATCTGCTCACACATATTATAAAATCCCATCTCTCCTGAGGGGCTGAACAGGGATCTCATGCCTGTGCCAGGGCAGAAGAGATATGGTAAACTAAGATCCCAGCCTCCACAGAAGAGCCAGAGGATGCTGCTTTGATGAGGCACAGTGATAGACCACTCAGCCCAGAAGGAAGCTCTGGTCTCAAGCACAGAATAGAACAGAATGAATGCCGAGTGGCTGTGGCATGCGAGTGTGGGCTGGGGATGGAGTGTCAGGTAACAGAAATAGGGTAAAGAGGTTTGCATTCCAGTACTTAGGAGGCTCAGGCTTCCAGGACAGCTAGGGCTACATGGAGAAATCCTGTCCCAAAAGATCAGCCTTTGTTCTGTGAGATCCTGTCTCAAAACTATGTTTCTTTCTTTAAACCTGGCATGGTGGCACACGCCTTTAACCCCGTCACTCAGGAGGCAGAGGCAGGTGGATCTCTGTGTGTTTGAGGCCAGCTTGGTGTGCATAGTGGATTCCAGGCTAGCCAGTGTAACTAGTCTTTCTTTAGACCACCAACTCCAGAATAATGACATAGAGATGTCTTATTAATTATGAAAGCTTGGCCTTAGCTTAGGCTTATTCCCAGCTAGCTTTTAAAACTTAAATTAACATATTAATCTATGTTCTGCCATGTGGGTAGTTAACCTCAGTACTATCCATCCGACTTCCTCTGAGTCTGGCTGGCCAATCTCCTGTGCCTCAAATTCTTTCCCAAAGTTCCTATCTCCTGGGAAGTACTGCCTATCCTCTCCTGCCTAGCTATTGACCATTCAGCTCTTTTTAAAACTAATCAGAAGGTGCGTTATGCAGGAGAGGAAGGGCAGAGACACAACTTCACACAGTATACAAAAAGACATCCCAACAAGCCAGGGACACATAGCAAGACCCTGATTCAAAAAGGCCCTCCCTTGAGTTGTTAGATGGCTCAAAAGGCCACCAAGTCTGAGGACAAGGGTTCTAGCCCCAGGACTCATGTGTAGTAGGAGACAACCAATTCCCAAGCATTGTCTGCTGCCTGCCACATGCTTGGTGCACATATCCCTCCCTACCACACAGATAAATAAATCACAAACCCTCCCTGCAAAGGCTTTCTTCTTTGGTTGTTGGCCTTTTAAATGAAGACTAGGACTTAAAAGAATAACCACTTCATGGACTCTTTACAAACCTCAATTAATATGAGGGGGGAAGAATGAAGATTTGTGCCAGCAGCAGCAGGAGTGGGATTGTGCAGATGAAAACTCCCCAGAGGGCATGGGGAGAAGACTCCAGGCCAGTGTGGGACCCCACCCCCAAGTCACAGGCAGGTGACACACCACAAGATCCCCTGCGAGCAGGCCAGCCCAAGGGAAGCAGTGATACCGTGGAGGGAGAAGTCACTGCTTCCTGGAAACTCTGGCCACAGGACTCTGAGAGACTGAAGAAGGGTTGGCAAGGCGATTGTGGGGTTTGACTACAGTGGGCGGGCTGCAGCCATGGCGCTTTTCCAGCATGGATGGCTCTCAACCGCCAGCAGCAGCGGAAGGACCAAGAATAGGCTGGAGTTTAAATACTCTCCCACTCCCACTCATGACGCCCTCTTCACAGCCCATGGCAACTGCTGCAGCTCCGCACCCCTTCTCTTTTCTACCCCTCCTCCCCTTCCTTTCTATGCCTCTCTCTTCTCTACCTCCTCCATGTCTTCTGCTACCTGCCTCGCCCAGCTCCTGTTACTCTTCCCTCCCACATGTACTGATGATCCCCCTCCTCCTCTTCCTCCTCCTTCTGTTCTTCTGGCTGGAAGAGCAGAAATTCCACCCTTCAGTGCCCCGGTTTCTGGCTCCCCTCTGTCCCCCCTTTCCGTTGCTCTTCAGGGACTGCCTGGAAGGTTCTGGGCTCACCCTCCATCTTCAGCCTCCTTCATCACATCCTTGCATTTCAACACCAAGGTCAGAGCCTCACTCCATGCTGTCAGGAGCGAAATGGGGAAAGCTGGCCAGTCTAGATACTTCCTCTGGGTCCCAGAAATTCAACTCTTAGTTTGCAACTTAATGGGAGTGAGCAAAGAATGACACCAGCAATTTTATTTAAAATGGTGCAAAGCTGAACACAGCATAATTCCCATCGTCAGCAGAAGGGATTGATAAATTCATCCAGTGAAGTACTACGCAGCAGTAAAAAAACATGATTCTGCTATGCAATAATATGGTGACTCTCACAAGTACAATGTTGAGAAATTCATTCATTAAACATAAAGGATGCTGGGTAGTGGTGGCACACAACTTTACTCCCAGCACTTGGGAGGCAGAGACAGGAGTTCGAGGCCAGCCTGATCTACACAGTGAGTTTCAGACAATCCAACAACCACCAGGAATTAAGAGCTAAGAGTGATGGTGCATGCTTTTAATTGTAGCACTTGGGAAGCTGAAACAGGAGGATTGCTTCAAGCCCTGCCTGGGCTGCCACGGTCCTTCTTATCTAAGTCAAATTGTCTGATCTCTGAAGATAATTGAATTTGGACACCTGGCTTATAAAATAAACCCACAGCCTACACTTTGTTGTGTTTAAATTTTCCCATTTGAAATCCTGGATGGGTGGCATTAGAATAGCATTTACTCTCTTCCAAATTAAAAATTAACATTGAATTTCTTTTTTTTTTGTTTTATTTTTTATTTCTGCCTTTCATTATATATATTTATTATTTTTTCTTATTTTTAACCTTGTATTTCTACACGAGAGCAAATTTGTCCTTTTATGCTTTTCTAAAGAGCTGAGCTGCCAGGAAAGGGAGGGCCTGTGCGGGGCTGGAAGGTGGAGGAGCAATGCCCAAGGTTGAGAGACTTCACTGCTGTGAGACATTGTCACCACTGTCACTGGAGCTCTACCTCACTCTTGTCACCTAAAGTGGAAAACTGCTGCCCCCTATTGCTTACTGGTCTGGCTCTCTATTTCTCAAAAAAAAAAAAAAAAAAAAAAAAAATCCATGAGACTTTCAAGACTTACTGTGCTGTCCCATTTTATAGACAAGGAAACTGGGGCTCACGGTGTAACCTAGTCCCAGTCACAGAGCTGTGTACAAAAGTGGAACTGCAAGCAAACATAATCCCCACGTTTGTCTAATGAGCTCACACAACACGTGACAAGGGAAAGTCTTTAGGTCTTAGGTGGCTCTGAGAGGGCAGAACACATGAGGCTAGGCCTTCTCAAGACAAGCAGGTAGTTGTATTTTCAGTGAGAACAAATGTTACTGCAAACACAGAGGGCTGAAGGCTGAACAATATCCAGTAACCAGAGCCGGAGAGATGGTTCAGTGGTTAAGGGAGCTGAGTGCTCTTCTAGAAGACCTAGGTTCAATTCCCACCGCTTACATGGCAGTGCACAACAGTCTGTAACTGGGTTCCAGGGATCTGACACACTCACTCACACAGACCTTATATGTGTAGGAATAATACCAATGCACAAACAATAAGTAAGTAAATAGTTTTTACAAATTCAGTATTGAGCCAGCTGGGCAGTGGTGGCAAACATCTTTAATCTCAACACTTGGGAGGCAGAGACAGGCATGTTTCAGTGAGTTCGAGGCTAACCTGGTATACAGAGCTAGTTCCAGGACAGGCTCCAAAGCAACACAGAGAAACCCTGTCTCGAAAAACCAAACCAAATGAATAAATGAATGAATGAATAAATAAATAAAAAAAGAAGTTATTAATGGAGAGATGACATTTAAATCGGGTTTTGAGAGATGAGCAAGCTGTCAGTAGGCAAGTGGACAATTCCAAGTGGGGGTTAGAGCAGGCAGCAATCTTGGGACAATACTGGAAAGACTGTGATGTTGGGGAATCTGAACGAGGTGAAATTTTATTTTGCAACGTCATGTACATGGGTATTTTTAAAAAAGTTTATTTTTATTCTTTCAACTTTGTGTATGTGCATGGGGATGAGGATGTGCACGTGAGTGGCCTTCAGAGGCCAGAGGACATAGCACTCCCAGCATCCTCAGGGGTTCTCTGGAGGATGGCATATGCGTTAAGAACATTAAGCACCCCCAGTCTCGATAAGTGGGGTGATGGGGAAGCAAACACTAACACAAAAATTGTAGTTCTCATGTTTAGCACTCCCTCCCTCCCATAGCCTCCTAAAACTGCATTGTAATGGGCAGGGGAAACCCCTATAGACTATCACTTCCTGAATAAGTCCATGTGATCCTTATTTGTTGCTATTATGCTTTAAATTTGATGTGTTTGGGGTGTTTATTCTGCATAGGTGTCTGTATGCCACGTGTAGCCCGTGGAGGCCAAAAGAAGGCTTTGGATCCCCTGGAATTGGTTGTGAGTCACCATGGGAGCACTAGGACTCGAACTGGGGTTCTCAGCGAACGGAAACACTACTTCCAAGAGCGCAGCAGCACCTTTTCTCCAGTCCTAATCCACATGCTCATTCTTTGGAACTTCGCAGGGCTGGAACCGATGGATTTTTGGCTCTTATGGGTTGCCGTCCAGTGTCAGGATCCATCTTGTCCCTCGGCGGCCGCCGTGCATCCGTTACGTGGCAGCTGTCGGCTCCGGCCAATCAGCAGCGCCCGCATCAGCCCCCTCGGGAGGCGCAGCCGGAAGGGGCGGAGCTGAGGCGGCGGCGGCTGAGGCGGCAGCGGTGGCGGCGGCTCCGGAGGCCGCAGTCCGCGTCCCGGCTTCGGCCCGTGCCGCACCATGGTGACGCTAGCAGAGCTGTTGGTACTTCTGGCTGCGCTGCTGGCTACGGCCTCGGGCTACTTCGTCAGCATCGACGCACACGCAGAGGAGTGCTTCTTCGAGCGGGTCACCTCGGGCACCAAGATGGGCCTCATCTTCGAGGTGGCGGAGGGCGGCTTCCTGGACATCGACGTGGAGGTGCGGGCGCGCCGCCGGCTATCGGGGCGGCGCCGACGCCGGCGCCGGCGCCGTTCGGCTGCTCGGGGGTTGGAGAGTCACGGGTAGTGTGCGGGGCCTGAGCGGGACCGCGTCCGCAAGGGCGCGGGCCGGGGAGGGGCAACGTCGCCGCCCGTCGCGAAGCCCCCCGACGGGCCCTGCCCGTGCGGCCTGGAAAGCGCTCGACTTTCCGAGCGGCTTCGGGCTCTGCTCGTAACTTGGGCGCGGACTCGCCTCTTCCTTCGCTTTGTCCCGCGATGGCCGCGTGTCAGTTCGCGCGGGAGCGGCTCGGCGCCGTTCACCTCGGTCCTCAAGGACTCGCGTGCGGCGTGGCGCGGAAACAAACTTTGAAAAAGTAGATCGGAGTAGCGCTAAGGCAGCAGTGGTGTTTCTGGCTTTGGCAGAAACCGGCTTAACTTCCTACCCGCTTTCTTACGCAAGCGGCCAGATCTGTCCCTACGAGAGATGCACTTGGGTCACTCCTGTTAAGAGCGAGGATTTCAGCGAAGTGTTTACAAAACCTTTATTTGGGGAATAAAAATGATTTGCCGATTTTTTTTTTTTTTGAAACAGAGTTGCATTGTGTAGCTCCTGCACACATGAAACTGCCCTCTGAGGGTTGGGAATTAAGGGCGTTCATTGCCATGTCCCGACAATTTGCTGCATTAAGGGAAAAAAAGCATGAGATACAGTAGTTTTAGTTTGCTTGTTTTAGTATACCTGACTGAGTGTAAAGATTGTTCATTTGATTCTGAATGATGATAATAGAGCTGAACAAAACTCGAGTAAGAGTGGAACCCCAGTTTGGAGGCTGTTTGGATTAGCCAGGAACCTATTTGGATAAAGATGAGTTCTTCCCGTTTCCCAAGTTGTGCAGCTCTAAGAGGCAGGCTTGCGCCAGGGAGATGTCTCAGCAGTTACGAATACTTGCTGTTCTTCAGAAGCCTGGAGTTCAGTGTAGGGGTTCAACTGAAGCCCGGGGCACTGGATATACTCTTTTGGCACCTGCATGAATGTATACACACACATTCCCTCCCTCCTTCTCTTCCTTCCTCTCCCCCTCCCCTTATATCCAACTGGGAACCTCTTCCCTAATCCTTAATACTCTTGTCAGATAAATTACATCCCTTTGTTGTTTGGCAGTAATCACAAAGAAGAAAAAGAAAGAAAGAAAAAAAAAAAACCAAACCTTCAAAGGTGTTTTATAAAATTACTCATTTTGGTGAGATGTGATGGGGCAACCTTTATCTTGGTACAATCGATAAATTGTATTTATACAGCAAATAAGTATCACCAGTCAGCACAAATCCAAACAGCTGTGTGACCTCCTCCAGGGTGTTCAAGAAGGGTATAGTGGCACGCCACCTGTGCAGCCAATGGCAGTGGCTTCATGATAAGTGCAGTTCTTGTGTTTGATGGCCTGTGGCAGGAGGGAGCCCAGCAGCTATTGGGGTGGGGCCTCAGTTGGAAGGGCTCTGGTCTGCAGTAGAATCACGGGCTGGGGCACATCTTTAATTCCCCAGCACTGTAGATAGAGGCAGCTTGGACTAGCAATGAGACACTATCTCAAAACAGAAATAAAATTTGTCATTTTGGAAAACTTTCTTCTAGTGGTCAGTTTTTGCTGAAGGAATTAGGGCAGTCTGAGACCATACCTGAGTTGTCCGGTTTCTGTTTCTGACAGGTTACATTTCCCTTGGACAGATAATACCTAAAAGCAGTCATAGTGGAGAGATGCTTTAGAGAACCATTCCGTCCACTCTTGGTGATTAGGTGGGAGAATTGGTGCCCAAAGTGTTGACTATGGCTCACTGCAGGAGACCCATTCAAGTTCCTGTCTTGTGGATTTTTTCCTGCTGAAAGATGCTGCTTAGGATCTTAAATATTTAGTGAATGTTCTGTTTCTCTCTGTGTCCAGATCACAGGACCAGATAATAAAGGGATCTATAAAGGAGATCGGGAGTCCAGCGGGAAGTACACCTTCGCAGCCCACATGGATGGGACATACAAGTTCTGCTTCAGTAATAGGATGTCCACTATGACTCCGAAGATAGTGATGTTCACCATTGACATTGGGGAGGCTCCCAAAGGACAAGACATGGAGACAGAAGGTGAGATATCTATCACTTGGTGAATATGTGTATGTGATTTCTATAATTTCTCTTTCCAGATTATTGATTCACTGTCCTTAAAAAAAAAAATCATGTGAAAGTGGATGTAAACCTGTAATCAGCCAGTTTCTGGACGCTACTTTTGTTTTCAGTGGTTTTGATTGTCCCTTCTGGCAGCCTTGGATTCACTCTTGTAAACCTCTAGGCTCCATGTGTCTCGATTGGTTTACCTCTGTTTATTTGCAGACATGCTGTTCTAGTCTAGCTAACGTCCTCACACTTTCCTCTAGGTGGTGGAGACTCCTGGGATGGTATGTCATTGGCTATTTTATTGTCTTTTTATTTTTTGATAGCATCCTGATTTTGGTTTTGCATCCTGACACCTAATTTCTGATTCCTTTTCTCTAACTTGGGTTTGTTGGCATGAAAATGATTTTTTCCCCTTATTAAAATTCCCTGCAATTAATTACAGTACTTTTGGTAAATTTGAAAATTTGTTTAACAGGTACAAGTTGGATTACTTTAGCTTGATAGGTATGGCAACACCATGACTGACGTTTGTATGTATGTGGCTGCCTAAAATGAATGTTGAAAGCTAAAAAGGCTCAACTAACTGCACACAATAAAGTGTTACTAAACACTTTAAGAGGCAGTGTTGTCTAGGCTTCCTTACTGCTAAGGTTTCTAATATGGAGAGTCACTGTGCAAGAGCTTCTGATGAGAAGTTTGTTTGCTTTGACCTAATGTTCATGCATACTCATTATTTTTTGCTTCAGTAGTATTTTTTTTTTTTTTTTGTGTTGGAGATGGAACATAGGACTTTGTGCATGGTGGGCAAACACAGTTCCACTGAGACACTCCCAGCCTTTTTTGCATTTTTTAAAAAAATTTGAGATAGAACCTCACCAAGTTGTCCGGGCTGGGCTTAAGTTGTGATCTTTTTGCCTCAGTAGCTGTACCACCATGTCTGCCCTCTAGTTGGTTCTGGAGAAATAGCTTTGCTGCTTCCCAGCAGCATTTTTTTTTTTTTTTTTTTTTTTTCTTTTTCCTCCTCCTTTGCCATGGCACATAGAATTCGTGGAAGCTGGCAGTTGCTTACCACATTTCACTGTGTTTGCTTATGGCATGCATATCTAGATAGTGGGCATTTCTGAGGACCTACACATTGAAGGTGAGGTTTCTTATGGTTTTGAAGTCTGTAAATTTTTTTTTGTTTGTTGTTTTGGCTTTTTTTCTTTTCCTCCCTGAGACAGGGTTTCTCTGTAGCTGGCCTCAAACTCAGAGATCTGCCTGCCTCTGTCTCCCAAGTGCTGGGATTAGAGGCATACGCCACCACTGTCTGGCAAATTTAAAAATTTGCCTCTTGAGATGTTTGGTAATGTCTGGAGACATTTTTTATTCCATGGTCAAAGTACCACTCCTAAGAAACCTACTTAAAAGATTTGACATAGTGCACTGGCTCCAGAGGCTGAGGCTGCTGAGGGATGATTGGACATTCTGATCTAGCACTTCATTGTAGAAGCCAATGGTTTGAAAACCTGAGGGTTTCCCTGAGTAAACTGGAATCTTCTCATCTGAGGCTGGATCTTGGGCAGCTGGGAGGCAACAGGAGGTTGTTGTTGTTGTTGTGTGTATGTATGTATATGATACCTGGGGTAGTCAAAATGTCTCCTGGCTCAAGTGTGAGGACCTGAGTTTGACATTGGAGCTCACATGGTGGAGAGGTTGCCCTCTAAATGTCCCCTCCAAAGCTGCATACACATAATGAAATAAATAAGTCCCTGGTTGAGAACCCAAACCACTCAGGCTTGTTTTTACTTTGCATGCTGCTGCACTTTGAGATTCAAATATTCAGGGAACAGCATGTGGCTGGTTAGTTTTTCCTGAATGTTGTTAAGTTTTGTGCTCTACTTTACATATTTAAAAACCTGTTTTGTTGCTAAATTAACATTGGAGTTACTTGAGTTTTGAGACAGGGTCTCTGTATATAGCCCTGCCTGTCTTAGAACTTATCCTGTAGACCATGCTGGCCTTGAACTCACAGAGGTCTGCTTGCCTCTGCTTTCTGAGTGCTGGGATTAAAGGCATACACCACCATTGCCCGGCAAGTTACTTGGTTTTTTAAAGTAGATTTCTATATTAGTTTAAAAACTGTTATTAGTGTACTTAGGCTTTTTTGTTCATTTGTTTGTTTTATGTTTATTTGCTTTTTTTTTTTTTTTTGTCATCAGTAGAGTGAGCTGAAAAGAATTCCTCAGGAGTAATTGTTATCTAGTTAGCAATCATTATATAGTTTGTTCCATACTCAGAAGTAGAGTGAGTCTTCTGCTGGATGGACATTTAAAAATACTCTGAAAAGCTAGTGGCACACAACTTTTAACTCCAGCATTCAGGAGAGAGAGGCATAGGCAGGCAGATCTTTGTGAGTGCAAGGCCAGCCTGGTCTACATAGAGAGTTCCAGGAAAGCCAGGGCAATATAGTGAGACTCTGTCTCAAAATAAAATAAAAGGAACGAAAAAAAAAGCTCTGAAATGTAGGTGTGGAGGTACATGCTTTTGATGATCACTTGGGAGGTAGAGGATGGAGGGTCCGGAGTAGTGAGCTTGAAGCCTGCTGGGCTGTATGAGACACTGTCTCAAAAACAGTAAGACCAAAGGAATAACTTTTGAGGATTGAATTGTCATCTGTGGTTCAGATAGTTGGTTGAGCTCTTTCTAAAACTAGCAGCTTTTGTGTGTCTTCTCTGAGGAATATTTTATCTAAATAGTATTCTCAAAATGAGACGACTAAGTGTGTGCTGATCTGTCTCCCAATCCTTCATAGCTCATCAGAACAAGCTAGAAGAAATGATTAATGAGCTGGCAGTGGCGATGACAGCTGTAAAACATGAACAGGAGTACATGGAAGTCCGGGAGAGAATACACAGAGCCAGTAAGTTTTTGATACAACTTGTGACAGTGTCTCCTGGTGTGGTTGTGGTGTGCTCCCCTGCATATATTTGCAAATATGTTATAGTTAAGACTTTGACTTTAGAGTTATGCTGAAGGATGCTCTGTGAGATACATGTTTATTGAATCTTGTATTAAGCTGGTGTATTCCTAGGACATCACTCTATATCAGAAATGTTTGTGTGTGTGATGTTTTTGTTTGTTTGCTTTTTGTTTTTTGAGGTAAGGTTTCTATGTAGCCCTAGCTGTCCTGGAACTTACTGTATAGATGAGGCTGGCCTCAAACTCAAGAGAGCCACTCTGCCTCCTGTGTGTTAGGATTAAAGGTGTGCATTACCATGCCTGGCTAGCATAAACTTGTAAGATTTATTTTTAATTGATTTTTTTTTTTTTTTTTTTTGACCATCCCAACCAGAGTTTCCCCTCCCTTTTTCCTAGCCCCCCCTTTCCCCATCCACTTCTCCACTGTTTCTCTTCAGATACCAATTGGCATCTCATGGATATCAGCCATTCATGATCTATCAAACTGAAGTGAGACTAGGTATCTTTTTTTTTTTTTTTAAGGCTGGATGAGGTTATTTTGTAGGAAGAATGGGTTCCAAAAGTAGACAGAGTTAGAGACATCCCCTGCTGTCACTGTTAGGAGTCCCACACAAAAACCGAGTTACACAACTGTAGCGTACATGCAGAGGGCCTAGGTCAGTCGTATGCTGGCCCTCTGGTTGTTTGCTCAGTCTCAGAGCTTCTATGAGGCCAGGGCTCAGAGCTTCTATGAGGCCAGGTTAGTTGGTTCAGTGGGTTGTCTTATGGTATCCTTGACACCCCTGGGTCTTTCAGTCCTTTCTCCCCCTCTTCTGCAGGATTCCCTGAACTCCATCTCATGTTTGGCTCTGTGGGTCTCTGTTTCCATCAGTTGCTAGGTAAAGACTCTCTCTCAGGATAGGCACCAATCTTTGAGTATAGCATATCATTATTAGGAATCATTTAATTGACTCTTTTTCCCCCTTTTGTGTTTAGTTCTATCTCAGGTCTCTGGACCTATGTTGTATCCTGCCTCTGGGTTTTTTTTTGGTTTTTTTTTTTTTTTTAAAGCTTTATATAAGCCAAGTGGTGGTGATTAGGGCTGGGAAGATACTGCTCAGTGGGTGAAGATTCTTGTCACCAAGTCTAATGACTTGAGTTGGGACCTACATGGTAGAAGAATAGAATGGATTCCTGCTATTCATCTCTCCTCTGACTTTTATATACGTGATCACACTCAAATCAGTAGGTTAAAATTTTTTTTTATGATCAACTAAAAA
This sequence comes from Cricetiscus sungorus, assembly GCA_030556225.1. Taxonomy (NCBI): domain Eukaryota; kingdom Metazoa; phylum Chordata; class Mammalia; order Rodentia; family Cricetidae; genus Cricetiscus; species Cricetiscus sungorus. The sequence goes on along the minus strand of JANBXA010000044.1, from coordinate 24,623,313 downwards.
TTAATGGTTTTTAAAACTAAAAAATGCTATAAGATGAAAGTTAAATTACTTTTTTGTTGGTTTTTTGGTTTCTTGGTTTTTTTTGAGACATGGTTTCTCTGTATAGTTCTGGGTGTTCTAGAACTTACTCTGTAGACCAGTCGGGCCTCAAACTCAGAAATCCATTCACCTGTCTCTGCCTTTCAAGTGCTGGGATTAAATGTATCTGCCACCACTGCCCAGGAAGGTTAAATTTAAGTCACATGCCAGAAACCTTTGTATCTGAACTCAGTGAGGGTCATGTGCAGAGGAAGGCCTAGCCCAGAGTGGAAGGCTGCAGTTCAGTGGGTAAGGTGCTCGTCAATAAGGGTGATCACTAACACATAAATACACTGACATATATACAGACACCATACATACAAAGATGGAATACTTCTTACAAAACATTGGCATTTTTTTTTTTGAAGGATGTTTCTGATGGTAGATATTCTTGTTCACCATGTTTATACCCTGTAGTGATTACAGAGTGAGGTTTTAACACACTCAGTTTTGCAAATCAGATGCTTCTTAAAATGTTGCCATTCATTATCTTATACTTTCTGCTCCTCAGAAATAAGTAAGTTGGCCTTGGTAGCACACATTGTTTGCTATGAGTACTTGGAAGGCAGGAGCAGACAGATCTCTTGCGTTTCAGGCTAGATGGGAGTACATAGTGAGATTCTGCCTAAAATAAAAATAAACAAATAAAAGCAATGAATAGAAGAAGCCTTTTATCTATTGGTGGCATAATAATACTGGGTTGTTACTGACCCTGTAGGTCAGGTAATGTGCGGTGGCTGGATCCCAATGAAGATGCTGTTCTGAATACACAATTTCTTGGGTGGCTGGATTCCTCTGTTAGAAAATATGCATTTTAAAAAGTCTTATTTTTAAAATTTTGTATAGGTGTGTGTGTGTGTGTGTGTGTGAGAGAGAGAGAGAGAGAGAGAGAGAGAGAGAGAGAGAGAGAGAGAGAGAGAGAGAGAGAGAGAGAGAGGGGTGAGGTCATCAGATGCCTTGGAGCTAGAGTTACAGGTGGCTGTGATCCTCCTGATGGTTCCTCTGGAAAAGCAGCAAGTGCTCCTAACTGTCTAGCTGTCTCTTCAGCCCCCACAGAGATGCTTTTTTAAGTAAGTGAAAAGAGATGCTGGTCATTGTGGCTCACACTTGTAATCCCAGCACCTGGAAAGTGGAAATAGGAAGACCAAGAGTTTTAAGGATGTTTTTAGCTATACGACTGGTTTGTGGCTATTCCGAGCCATACATATAGAGAATGTCTCAAATAAAATAAAATAAATTTTGTAGGGGCTAGATAGATGGTTCAGAGGTTAAGAGCACTGGCTGTTCTTCCTGAGGTCCTGAGTTCAATTCCCAGCAACCACATGGTGCTTTGCAACCATCTACATCGAGATCTGGTTCTGCAGGCATTCGTGCGAACACTGTATACATAATAAATAAATCTTTAAAAAAAATTTTGTTTTCACACAAGTGAGAGAGATTGTGTGGCAGATAATATTCCTCAGATATAGGTGTTTGAGACATAGTCTCAAAAACATATGTATCCTAAACTGGCTTTGAACTCTAGTTGTAACTGAGGGGCCAAGGCTGGCCTTGAACTACTGATTCTCCACTGTAGCTTCCTGAATGCAGGAATTACAGGATGAGTCAGCATGCTTTGTTTTTAAGGTCATTTTAAAGTCTCTGATCTGAGTGGGTGGAATGATACTCAAGTTTTGGGTGTTATGTTACATAGAGATGGTGGGGTTCCTGTGCTGCTTTTGGGGTTGCTATTAAAGTTTGTTTGTTTGCCTCCACAGTCAATGACAACACAAACAGCAGAGTGGTCCTTTGGTCCTTCTTCGAAGCTCTTGTTCTAGTTGCCATGACATTGGGACAGATCTACTACCTGAAGAGATTTTTTGAAGTCCGGAGGGTTGTTTAAAAGGCCTTTTCCTGTTGATCCCAAATTCACCAATTCACTTGTTTACCAAACGCCTTGGTCATAATAATGTCATTAGTTTATACATTTTTATTTTCTGAATGTTCATGACTTATGTTTCTTTGTGATTAATTGGTGTTGGGGAAAACCTGTTTAGGAAAGTAAGAGTGAAAATTTGATATTTGATTGGCCTCTAATTTTTACTTGAATGCTGCCCCATTATATAGGTCCTTCCAAGAGTTCAGAGGCTATTAATGCTGTGTGGGTCTTTATTATACTTTCACCTTCAGTTTTCATAATAAAATGCAGTGTTTTCAGGAAGTAGCCCATAGACTGACTGCATTCTAGGGAGTCCCTCACCTGTGGCTCAATATCAAGAGATTCATTTTGTTGAATCATTACAGCAACAGTAATCTGAAATTGACCCTTTTGTCCCAGCCTCAGGGCAGAGCAACCTGACTAGAGGGAGGTGTGTTAATGTAGGCACTCATACTTTCTCTTGAGTTTGCTTTAAACTAAGGACTCATTCCCAACACTTTCCCCTAAAGTTTTATATTGAAGCTTAGAACTCAATCACCAATATTCAAATTGACACAAGCAGCTGATAACTTAGAAGTCTGTGGAAGCCAGTGTTTTGGGGGTTGGAACAGACTGCTCTCCTTTCTGTGGTGCATAGTCTGTCCATTGTTGGTACTGGGAAGAGGGAATTTGCTCAAGTGGAAGCCTACATTTCTCATGCCAGAGGGTTAAGCCTCTTGGATTGCTTACAGTGATAGGCAACCACTATTGTCCTTTTAGTCAGTGGCCTTGGGGTCCTGGTCTTCAGTGTCAACACTAGGGTTTTATTTGTCCTCTGGTGTCTTTCTTTTTGACACATGTCAGTTTTGTTTATAGAAAATGAAGAGACTCTCTCTGATGATGGGTTTAATGAAAGTCGCTCTGCTTTGTGTATGGGCAATCCAGGATTATGTGGTGACTGATGTCTGGTAGCTACCTGGATATTTTATTTTCCTTTTTTGATCTTGCAAGGGGAAAACTGCAAGTAACAAGTTTTGTAAAAATTAATTTAAATTTGTTATAGGTTTTCATGTTCAATACAAATAATTTTTCAACCCTGGATGACTATCCTTGCAACAGCCTGTTGGTAAGGTGACTTTCACCATAAGGCAGCTGTTGCATGCCAATTTAATTTTTTTTTGTGTGTGTGTGTGAAAACACTTCAGAATTGAATTAAAAGATGTAAATTTAAAATTGGTTGTGTATCTAATATACCCCAGGTTCAGTAAATAAACAATTCTTTTTAAAAACAGTATTCTGTGTTTTATATTAATGCTGCTTAACTTTAAAATTTTGATAAATACAATTTGTTTTTCTTAAAATGAGATATGCCCATATTGTTATTTGGTTTTTTGAGACAGGGTTTCTTTGTATTGTTTTGGAGCCTGTCCTGGAACTTGCTCTGTAGTCTAGGATGGCCTCGAACTCACCTGCCTCTGCCTCCCGAGTGCTGGGATTAAAGACGTGTGCCTACATTGCCTGGCATGCCCATGTTTATAAACAGCTATGTATGTCACTTTCATTTTTGTAAACAAGTGTAGTGAACAGTAATACTATTTTAAGCCAAGTGTGAGTGGCCTATGCCTTTAATCCCAGCACTCCTGAGGTAGAGGCAAGTAGATCTGAATTTGGTGTACTTGTGAGTTCCAGGGCAGCCAGGGTTGCATAGAGAGATCCTGTCTCAAAAGACAAAAACTCTCACCAAAACCATAAAAAATTTGCATTTTATCCTGTGTGGTTTTCTTTGGGTCAGTGTTAAGAATTTTGTGGGTAGAGAAAGTCACATTTTATTTTTACTTAACCACATAGTTTATGGATATAGGGAAATAAGGTGGAGGGAGAGTGAGTGAGTTGTCCAAGGCTTGTAGAGAAGGAAGGTGGAGCCAGAGCCAGCTCTCCTGCAGAGATTTTTCCCTTCACAGGGACTGGCCAGTTATCAAGTACTGCGTCCTGTAAAGACTGGCCTGCTGCCAAGCTCTGTACACAATTTGTCCTATAGATGCCTTATAGTCGCCATTACCTTTCCTACAATTATTAAATAAACAGACTTGGAAAATATTTTAAGCTAACAAAGCATTAAGTAGAGTGAAAGAAAAGAAAAAAAGTAGCCCAGTGATTGCTTGCTGACTTTAACAGACTGCCAGTCCCCAGATTTCACTCTGTGGTAGTTGCAGAAGTTTTTTTGAGGATGTGATGAGGTCCTTTTGTTCATTCGTGCCACAAGTTTGGCATCTATATGCGACGTTTCGTAACGCTGGTAACAAAACAAAAGACCACACCGTTGATTTGCTTTGACGACTGAATCTACTAAATGCACACGCTAAAAGGAAACAGGCTTTCTGCTAATCAGGGAGTGGTCGCTGAAGTGACTTCTCTGCAGGCTTAAGGGCGTCAGGAAAAGCAGTAAACAGCTGGCGGCTGCTCCGTAAGTGAGCTGGTCTCTGCTTGTTAAAGGCTGAATGACTGTTTTTGTCTAGCGCCCTCACTTGGTCGGAAGTGCTGAGCGTCAAGCTTCTTACTTGCGCACCAGCGGGAGATTCCGGCATCCTTTACTTGTCTTCGTTGCGGACCCAGTCGGGCTCCTCCCTATCACTTCATCACCGAGCCTCCCTCGCCCTCCCGGCTGCGGGAGCCACTTCCTAGCGTCTTCGGCCCGCCCTCCGGAACGTCGTCGCTGGGATGCGGTTTTCCGCCGGGCAATGGACCAGCCGGAAGCGGAAGTGCTTTCTGGTGGTACCTTGTTCGCGTTCCGAGCGGCCGCAGTAGTGGAAGCCGGGGTACGCGCCATGGAACACGTGACCGAGGGTGCCTGGGAATCGCTGCAGGTGCCTCTGCATCCTGGGGTGCTGGGCGCGCTGCGCGAGTTGGGCTTTCCTCACATGACCCCGGTGCAGGTATCGGACCGGTGGGGAAGCGAGGCTGAGCGGTCAGCCGCATGAATGCAGCCTCGGGGATCAGGGAGGGCACCATCGGGGTAGTGCCATACGTGTTGACGATACCTACTCCGGGTCTTAGAGCTTCCTGCCTGCTCTGGAGACTTCGGACAGTGGCTCAATCTATGCTTTTCCGTCTGAAAGTGATGACAGTCACTTTCTTCATAGCACTGTGGAGATTAAATAAGTCCAGGTGGGCTCCCAGTGACTGTTGCCTGTTATTAGTCGGGGAAAGAGAATCTCCCTGGCCCACTTTATCGAAAATAAGCAAGCAAAAAACCCAAACCATTTATTAAGGACTTGGTATGTATCTGGGTCTCATCTAGGCTCTGGGAACTTGGCAGTCTTGATACCTATTCGTGGGCCTTATTTTCTAGAACAGGTGTTAGAAAAAGAACCAGAGGAACGAGGTAGCTTATCTCGTGCTGAGTGTTATGAAAGAGCTGAAATAGACTAGTGTGGACAGTGAGGAAGCAGGGAGGGGTTGCCTTGAGATAACTGGGGTAAAGTAATTGCCACACAGAGAAATACCAGTCCAAATGTCCTGGGGCTAGTGGCAAATCCAATGCTTCCAGGGACTGGAGAGACGGTTCACTGGTTGAGAGCAGTTACTGCTCTTACAGAGGACCAGGATTGAGTTCCCATCACCCACATTGGATGGATGGCTCATCACTGCATATAACCTCAGTTCCAGGAGATCCAACACTCTTTTCTTGCCTTCTTGTATACCTCCACACATCAGTGTACATACAGACAAGGAGGTATATACATGTAAATAAACATAAAATTTGAAATGTCCCATGCTTCTGGCCCTTTCCTAGTCCAAGAAAGAACAATGGGAGCGTCAGGATTTGAAGTCAGGAGTCCTGACACACTTGTCCTTGTAGATAACTCACAGTGTTTTTATTGGTTGGTTTTAAGACAAGAGTTTTGCTACATTGCCTTGTTTGATCTTGAACTCACAGAGATCTGCTTGCCCCCTCTCCTGAGTATTGGGATTAAAGGCATGTGCCACCATACCTTGCTACAATTTGTTACATTTAATTCAGTCCTTTGTGGTGATTGTTTACTCAGGATCCTAGTGGGATGTGGGATGGGGTCCATTTTCACCTTAGTCACCCCCTGTGTTCCTAGGACTCAGTTCTGTGTTGTTTAGAGTATTACTTAAACAGTCCTTTGTAATCTCTCCCTGCAGTCTGCCACAATCCCTCTGTTCATGAAAAACAAAGATGTCGCTGCAGAAGCTGTGAGTATCTCATGCAATAAAGTCTGTCCCTTGTTCTCCTAGCCAAGCAGAAAGCAAGTCAAAAGCTTTGTCCCTTTGCAGGTGACAGGTAGTGGAAAAACCCTGGCTTTTGTCATCCCCATTGTGGAGATTCTTCTGAGAAGGGGAGAGAAGTTAAAGAAGAGGCAGGTGAGGAGGGCTGGCTGATTGTCATGGAGGCAGAGGGTTCGAGCCTGAGGAAGAAGCTGGAGAAACCTAACGAGCGCTGTTTGGTATCTGAGGACTCTGTTTTTTAATTTGCTTGCTTGTTAAACTAAAGTCAATGTTGGGTTGCTCTGACAATGCTGGCTTGCTCGCATGACACTGGGGTACTTTCTCGATCACTTGTGGATATGGGCCAAAATGCCATTTCAGCTTTCATACTGTTAGCAGGTATCCTGGTGGAGTGAGCTGTTTAGTCTTAGCTGAAGACCCAATCCAGGACCTTGTGATTACTAAGCAAGCGATCTCCCCTAACCCTTTTTTTTTTTGTGTGTGTGTGTGGCTTTTGTTGGTGATTTTGTTATTTAAAATGTCCCCAGTGGGGGCTGGAGTACTTGTTGCTCTTGCAGAAGACCTGTATTTGGTTCCCAGGATCTACAGGGGGGTTTTACAACCTCTGTTACCTCTAATTATAAGGGATTTGGCGCCCTCTTCTGGCTTGGGATGCATGCTTGCAGACAAAACACTCACGCTCATGAAAGCTTCCAGTTTTGTCTGGGAAAGTGCTGGCAGCCTTTAATCCCAGCCCTGGGAGGCAGAGGCAGGTGAATCTCTGTGAGCATAAAGCTTCTTAAGAAATGTGAGGAATAAACAGGCAGAGGGAAATGGAACCCACCTATCTTTGGTTACCTAGTGAGTGAATTCATTTCTTTCCTGTTGCTGTGATAAAGTGTATGACCAGGGCAACGTATAGAAGGGCGGGTGTATTCTGGACTTACAGTTCCAGAGGAATGAGTCCAGGGTCATCACAGTGGAGAAGCTTGACATTAGGCAAGCATGGAGACTGTAGCTTGACACTGGCTTCCTCCATGAAGGCCACACCTCCTAAATCACCAACTGGGGACCAAATGTTCAAATGCCTGAGACTATGGAAGGTGTCATTCAAACTAGCACCCGGTCTCAAACACGTAAATAAGCAAATGCTCCTGGTACAGTGCAAGGTGTTGTCTGGTGTCCCTGTGTGACCCAGGCGCATGTTAGGACATGCAGAGAAAATCTGTCATAGATGCTACTTCCTTCAGGCCTGAGCTTCAGTGCTGCCGCTAGCCATGGCTCACAGTGAACCATGACAGATGACACCAGGCTTCCGTTTGTCATCCACTTGTTTTATTTATTTACTCTTGAGACAGTTTCTTTGTATAGACTCAGCTGTCCTGGAACTCACTCTGTAGACCTCCTGGCCTTGACCTCACAGAGATCACCTGCCTCTGCCTTTTGAGTGCTGGCATTAAAGACGTGTGCCACCACTGTCCTGCTAAAAAAAAATTTTAATTTAATTAATTTACTTTTATGCCTGTGGCGTTTTGTTTTCATGTATGTCTGTGCACCACATGTGTGCCTGGTGCCCACAGAGGCCATCAGGTACTCTGAAACTAGAGTTATAGGTGGTTGTGACTGCCATGTGGGTGGGGTGGGAATTGAACCTAATGCTTTGGAAAGTGGCCCTTAACTGATGAGCCATCTCTGAGTCCTGTGTCCTGTGTTTTTTTTTTTTTTTTTTTGGTGTTTGTTTTTGTTTTGTGATGCTGGGCCTTGTTCATGGTACATAAGCACTCTTCACACTCCGTGATGTGGTGATAGTGATGTGACCTGAGGCTGCTGAAAAATCTCACAAACTGTCTTTGGATAGAAGGTGCGGGACTAATGTGATCCTACCCGGAACTTATGTCCTGCTGACCCTGTGGTTTCTCCCTCCATGTGAGTAGGTGGGAGCCATCATCATCACCCCCACTCGGGAGCTGGCCATTCAGATTGATGAGGTCCTGTCACACTTCACGAAGCACTTCCCACAGTTCAGGTGATGAGGAGCAGGGCCCTTGAGATGGCACCTGAGGTGATGGTGTGGGGAAGCCCTACTGGCCTGGGTTGATATTTTGCCTGAGTTGCTCAAAGTACATTTCTTGCTTCAGCCAGATTTTGTGGATTGGAGGCCGGAACCCCGGAGAAGATGTGGAGAGGTTCAAGCAGCATGGGTGAGCCTGGGATTTCCCGTCCCTGCCCGTGTGCTCTTGGCACTGAACTGACATTGGGCCCCTAGGAAGTGCCTTGGTGTCCCCCGCCCATTGCTGGTTTCCTTGACCCTGTGAACACTTCATATGCTCTGGTTGCCTTGGGAGTCGGGGCAGGTGTGTAAACAACCTGGGTGTAAATGCCTGGTGCCCGTAGTACTCATCTGTTGTTTAGCATTGCCTGGCAAGACTGGGCTCCTTGCTGCCAGCTTGTGAAGATTTTAGATGGTGGAATTCCAGATGTGTGTATGTTCAGTATTTTGTTTGTTTGTTTTTGTTTTTTCAAGACAGGGTTTCTCTGTGTAACAGTCCTAGCTGTCCTAGAACTCACTTTGTAGACTAGGGTGGTCTTGAACTCACTGAGATCCACCTGCCTCTGCCTCCCAAGTGCTGGGATCAAAGGTATGCGTTGTCACTGCCTGGCCCAGATTTTTTTTAAGGTTTATTTATTTGTTTTATGTATATGAATTTTCTAGCTGCATGTATAACTTAATGCCAGAAGAGGGCATAGGTCCCACTATAGATGGCTGTGAGCCATCATGTGGTTGCTGGGAAGAGCAGCCGGTGACTGTTCTTAACTGCTGAGCCATGTCTCCAGCCCCAAGCCTTCAGATTTTTTTAAGCCATTGCTTATCGTCTACAGTTGTGCAGAAACATGTTATAGGTAGCCAGTATGTAGGGCCATATCTGGCTCTCAGACTGTTGGTCTCTCTCTCTCCCCTCCCTTTCCCCCCTTCCCTTTCTCTTTTCTCCTTTCTCCTCTCCTCCTCTCAGTGTCCCTCCCTCTTTCTTTCTTCTTGCTGGGGTTTGAACCCTGGGTGTCATGCATACCACACAGGTACTATGCCGCAGAGCTACCCTTGCCCCCGTCTGTTTGCCTCCTGCAGTTGTTTTCTGTTGCTTAAGGTCAAAGGTTGGCCTGTGTTGTGTAGGCTGTGTAGCATTATTTTGCACTTTCTCTGCTGCAGTAGACACAGATGGCAGAGATAGTATACAGTAGGAATAAAGAGTAAGGCCGTGTGCCAGCAACATGCTTACTAACACAGGCGGACAGTGTGGCCAGTGGTCTGGAATTTGCCCCCTCTGCCAGAATCGTGGCCTGTAACCAGATCCTGCTCTCTAGTCATTCTCCCAGGGATGTAGATGGACTTGCCTGGTGGGCACTGAGTATTTTGCTGTTTCTGAGACCCAGAGCATATGGTAAATGGGAAATTTCTTTCCAAAGTGGGAACATCATTGTGGCAACCCCAGGCCGCCTGGAAGACATGTTCCGGAGGAAGGCTGAGGGCCTGGACCTAGCCAGCTGTGTGAGGAGCTTGGATGTCCTGGTGCTGGATGAGGCAGATAGACTTCTTGACATGGGCTTTGAGGCAAGGTATTTGAATGTGGGTTTTGTGGAGCTGGGTGGACCTGGTGGTTAGGGCAAAGAGACCTCTGCATTGCCACACAGCCAGGGATCAGTGTTGTCATCTGCACAGCCTTTCAAACCTCAGGTGGCTCGACCCTTCATGTCCTGCCACACACCTTAATCCCTGTTCTTGTTAAAGTTGGAGATAAAGTCTTCCTCTGTAGCCTAGTCTGGCCTTGAACTCAGGATCCTCCTCTTTCTGTATCTTGCATGTACAGACATGGGCCACAGTGCCTGACTAGTTCTAGTTTTTTTCCGAGGCAGGGTTTCTCTGTAGGTTTGGAGACTGTCCTGGAACTCTCTTTGAATACCAGGCTGGCCTCAAACTCACAGAGATCTGCCTGCCTCTGAGTGCTGGGATTAAAGCCATGCGCCACCACTGCCTGGCCAGTTTTTCTGTTTTTGATGTTATGTTTTTGTTCACGATTTCTCTCATTTGTTTATGTTGTGTAATTAACAGGTTTTTGGGTATGATTCTCATATGTAGCTTGTCGTGTAGTTTATGCCAATTATTATATTGGCTGTATTGGAGAGAACAGGAATTATATTGTTTTTATCTTCCAGTGGTGTGACTCCTAAATATTGTGAAGGTTTCTCTGTCTTTTTCTCAAGGAGCTAATTTTTACAGCACTCCAAGCCCAGGGGCCTCCTGCATGTGTGCCCATCACTGTATGTGTGTCCATTATCACTGTCCGAATGATAGTCCTAGCCATCTGGTCTTTTTGTTGTTGTTTTTTTTGAGATAGGATATGTTTGTGTAGTCCTGGCTGTCCTGGAACTCACTTCGTAGATCAGGCTGGCCGCTATGCCCAGCTGTCATTTGGTCTTTTAATATTTGATTTGATTTGTTTTGTGTAGGATCTTACTCTGAAGCCCAGGCTATTCTAGAACTTAGCTTTTAGCCTAGGTTGGCTTTGGACTCTGCAGTCAGTTCTCTTGCTCAGCCTCCCTCCCTCTGTATCTAGCTCCTCTGTTCTTTTTAATTCGTGTGTACATGTGCATGCACTCTGTTCTCAGCATAAACACAATCCTGGAGTTTTTGCCAAAGCAAAGGAGAACAGGCCTTTTCTCAGCCACGCAGACACAGGAAGTGGAGAACTTGGTGAGAGCTGGCCTCAGGAACCCTGTCCGAATCTCCGTGAAGGAGAAGGGCGTGGCAGCCAGCAGCACCCAGAAGACGCCATCCCGCCTGGAGAACCACTACATGGTAAGAGCGGTCTGCTGCTTTGTCCTGATGGGCAGTCATGATGGTGGGAGCTGGGGATGTGCTCAAGGCCCACTAGGAGAGTAAATGTTTCTTTTCAGCAAATTTAAAATGCATTTGGAGACAGCTAGGATAAGCATCCAAATGATAACTACCTGTTAAATGCATGGCTAAACTAATGGAAGCATAAATACATTTTTTTAATTATTATTCTTTTGGTGTTTTGAGACAGGGTCTCTATTATGTAGGTCTGAATGTCCAGGAACTCTCTGTGTAGACCAGGTTGGCTTCAGGCTCACAAAAGTCCTCCTGCCTCTTTCTTAAGAGTGCTAGGTTTAAAAACATGTACCACCATGTCCAGCATAAATGTATATTTAAATACTAAGCTGGGCAGTGGTGTCACACACTTTTAATCCTAGCACTGGGAAGGCAGAGACAGGCAGATCTATGTGAGTTTAAGACCAACCTTGTCTATTGCAGGTTTTTCCCACCACTGGTCGCCTGGTCCTATTCTTTGTTCCTCCCCGCCGGCCGCCTGGTCCCGCCACCATGCCAGCCCCCAATAACATTCAGAGACTTTGTATTTGATAAAATTTTGTTGGTCAGTTACTAGTTTCTTATCGGCTAGCTCTGTCTTAATTATTAATCCATTTCTACTATTTTAAGTATTTCCATGTGGCTCATCTTACTGGCCAGAGCAGCTGGCTGGTGTTCTACCTCTCTGGGCTCTCCATGTTGACTCCTCCTAATTACTTTTTCTTTCCTCCTTGTCTCCTAGCCCCACCTATCTTGCCTTCCCATTGGCCACAGTGTTTTATTCATTAACCAGTATGAGAAACATATTTACAGAATAACATCTCCCATCATCCTATAGCACAAGAACTTTTTGTTTTGCTTTTGTTTTTCAAGACAGGGTTTCTCTGTATAGCATTGGCTGTTCTGGAACTTACTCGGTAGACCAGGCTAACCTTGAATTTACAGAGATCCTCCTGCCTCTGCCTCTCAAGCTCTGGGGTTAAAGACATGTGCTAGGACTGTCTGGCTAAGAACTTTTTTTTCAAGTAATTTATTTTTATTTTGTGTGCATTGTTGTTTTGCCTGCATGTATGTGAGTGTGAGGGTGTCAGATCTTGGAGTTACAGATAGTTGTTAGCTGCCATGTGGGTGCTGGGAATTAACGCCTTATCCTCTGTGGCCCTTACAAATCCTGGGATTGCAGACCTTGAGCTACTGTGTCCCATGAGACACACTTGTAACCTGCAGTGTTACCTTTACTAAAATCAGGGAAAACACATTCACTGGAACTAAATGTTTCTGTTTGGAGCCTGGATGGGGCACTTGACTGGGAACGGGGTGGAGCCTGTCTCCATGGCAGTGCAGGTCATCATGAATACTCATTTCTGGAAAGCTGTGCTTACCTTAGTTTGGCAGTTTCAGAACTTGGCCCCAGAGTCAAGCTTGGAGGTAATGAGTGTCCTCGTTTTCACTGGGACCCACTGATGCCTTGTACAGTAGTGCTTTCCAGTTATACAGTTTTGTTTTGTGACTTAAGCTGGACATTGACAGTAACGTGATTAAGTTTATCTGAAAGGGGCAGGCTGACGGATGTCTGTCTTGTTCTCTGTGAGCCATGCAGGCTGACGGATGTCTGTCTTGTTCTCTGTGAGCCATGCAGGCTGACGGATGTCTGTCTTGTTCTCTCAGAGGTGGGCAGGCTGACGGATATCTGTCTTATTCTCTGTGAGCCATGCAGGCTGACGGATGTCTGTCTTGTTCTCTGTGAGCCAGGCAGGCTGACAGATGTCTGTCTTGTTCTCTATGAGCCAGGCAGGCTGACGGATGTCTGTCTTGTTCTCTGTGAGCCGGGCAGGCTGACAGATGTCTGTCTTGTTCTATATGAGTTGGGCAGGCTGACATTGGCTCAGTGGGTGAAGGCATAAGTCATTATATTGAAATTAATACACAAAGGCTGTGCTGGGGGTGATGGTGTACACATGTAACCCTGGTCCTCAGGAGGTGGAGGCAGGAGGACCAGGACTTCAAGGCCAACCTTTGCTACAAGAGTTTGAGGCCAGTTTGGGCTGTGTGAGACCTTGTTGTCCCGTCACCCCCCCCCCAAAAAAAAAAAAAAAAAAAAAGGAGGAAGGAAAGGAGTGGAACTGAAAACAGTTCTAGGATTATCTTTGCAAACATGTGATTTTCCCCTCCTGTAGATATGTAAGGCAGATGAGAAATTCAATCAGCTGGTCCATTTCCTCCGGAACCATCAGCGGGAGAAGCACCTGGTCTTCTTCAGGTAGTCTCCAGGTGGAGTCTGGGAGGGCGGGGAGCACAGCTCCTGTCTCTGCTGAATGGGTGCAGCGGTTTCAAGGTGGGCGTCTCTGCACCTGTCTCTACCTCCCTTTCATCTTGAGAGTCACCTTGGAGCTTCCAGATGACCACTGTCTGTATGATCCTGTCACATCTCCACTGAAGCAGAGAGAATGAGAACGGGGAGAAGGCAATGCTCCTGCCTCCACTCCTTTCATTCAGCCTGCTCTGCCTGAGCTGATGCTGCTCTGAGAAGCAGGGTCAGAGAGATGGTTGGAGCCGCTTGCCCAGCCACCGAGAGTCCTATTATCACAAGGCAGGGTAGGAATGTGTGCCTTTTTTTGGGTAGGCTTGGATTTATTGTTTGTTTGTTTTATTTTAGGCAGAGATTCATTGGCTAGCCTGGAACTAGTTTTTCGACCAGGCTGGTCTCAAACACTTGAGATCCACTTGTTTCTGCCTCCCTGGTGCTGGGATGAGATGAAAGGTGTGTGCCAACATGCCCAGTGTGGCTTGGTTTTTCCCTTTCTCCTTCCATCTGTTTTGACTTTTTTATTTTTTGGTTTTTTGAGTCAGGGTTTCTTTGTATTGCTTTGGAACCTGTCCTGGAACTTGCTGTGTAGACCAGGTTGACCTCTGACTCACAGAGATTCTCCTGCCTCTCCCTCCAAGTGCTGGGATTAAAGGTGTGCACCATCAGTGCCTGGCCTGTTTTGACTTTTGTACAAAAAGGTTTGTGTACAATGAAATGCATCAGAGTGGGTGCCAGGCTTGGTCTCTGCTGTAACCCTCAGGAGGCTAAGCAGAAAGAAAGGAAGTTCATATCCCATCTGTGTTACATAGCAACACACTCGCTCTCAAAAGATGAAACGTGTATAGGACACACAAACAGTGAAGGCTTTGCAAAGTGCCATCCCTGTAGGCTGGATGGGTATGTCCTCCTGTGCTTAGTTTGCCTGGATGCTGCCTGACATTGACATCAGAACCTGTGAGATTGTTTTAAGGTCTGGTTGTGACCCATGGTGACAGTGAAGAGCCTGCTAATGGCCTGAGCCCAGCTGGAGCTGCTAAAAGAGCAGCTTCAGAGAAAATGTGCAGCCTGGTGTCCTGGGAGGCGGTGGGTGGCCAGTTGTGTGTCAGGACTTTCTCTGGGTGTGCCACTTGCTTATGCTGCCAAAGGACATTGAACCATCCCAAAATGAGTGTGGCAGCTCAAGTCTGCAACCCCAGCACTCCGGAGTCTGAGGCAGGAGGCTGAATAGTCTGAGTCTAGCCTGGATTATATAGTTCAAGTCCAGGCAGAGCTATATAGTCAGTCTACATGTCCAAAAATGGGATGGGTATTTGGAGTGACCTTTTAGAAGATTGCTATGAATAGGTTAATGACTGATAGAGTAGAGTAACCTGCCTCGAGAGAAGGGGAGAGGTCCTGGCTGTGCTTCACCATGGGATGTGTCTCCTTTTGCGTGACCCTGCTACTGCCTGCTTTTGTCTGTGGGTAACTTGGTTTCAAGCCCCAGATCCCTGGGGTCAAGGATCTGCTCAGTCAAGGCGTGCCTGGCTGAGCTTTGGGAATGGTACTGACCTGAGATGGTGAGAGTGCTGTGAAATATGAGCCTGCTTTCTGTCTAAGCTGTTTTTGTTCTGATGGCATCATTGGGAAAGTGGGTCCTGCTTGCCGGGCCATTGTTAGACAGCAGGACCCGTGTCAGGGTTTGCACTGGCATGTGAGGGGTTGCGTGCATGTATGGAAAGGGGGAGTGAGGGGTTGCCTGGCAGGTCTGTACCTGCCATCCTGAGAGCGTTTCTGATCTGCATCTGTCCCTCAGCATCCTCCAGCTTCAGGACCCAGGTGGCCACTGACTGAGTGCTTTCTGTTTCCTGCACAGCACATGTGCGTGTGTGGAATACTACGGAAAGGCCCTAGAGGCGCTGTTGAAGAGAGTGAGGATCCTGTGCATCCACGGGAAGATGAAATACAAGCGCAATAAGATCTTCATGGAATTCCGCAAGCTGCAGAGGTGAGTGGCAGCAGATCACCAATCACCGGACTCTTCAGGTCTTGTACTTGCCCCTTCCTCCTGTGTCTCCTGGAGCCTCTTTGGCTATACCCAGTTACCAATCTTTGAAGGCACCCAGAGCCTGGTTTGGCCCCTCACCCCATACACGGAGCCTGGGGCATTTGCTTAGTTACTGGATTTCCCTCCGCCATCACAGGCCTGCATAGTCAGGAACCTCATGTGTGTTCACTGCTGCATCTCCCAGGGCTTGGCACAGTGGAGGTTTGAGGAACTACTTGCCCCTGGGTGAACAAGAGCAAACAAAGTGCCTTAGCCTTGTTGGGACAGATCCTGCTGTGGGCTGTAGGGTGCTGGCTACATAGAGGAAACATGAAGTGTCCTCTGTTTTTCCTAAGCATTGCATGGCTCCATGCAAGCAGCTGCAAGGGCACAGTGGTACCCTGCTGTTGTCCCCAGTCACAGGGTAAAGATGGTACTTGCTTTCTAGCGGCTGCTGAGGATTGGCTCCCTACAGTTTTATTTCTCAAGTGGGAACACATGACTTAAAAAATATTTAAACCAGGGATGAGAGATGGCTCAGTGGTTAAGAGCACTGGCTGCTCTTCCAATGGACCTGGCTGGGTTCAGTTCCCAGTACCCACATGGCAGCTCACAACTGTCTGTAACTCCAAGATCTGACACTGTCACACAGACATAAATGCAGGCAAAAACTGCCGTGCCCGCACAGCCAGAGTACTTAGCTTGGTGGAGGGTGTCGGGATTGAAACACTTAACAGACCACCACAAGAAGTTAAGAAGAAGCTGCTGCCACCACCACCACCATTTTATTACAGAGAGTAATGGGCTAAGCATAGGAGGAAGTCATGCACCACCCACACCTGGGGTCAAGGCACACCTGCACTGCGCACCGGAAAGTTTTGAAAACAACCTTGTTTGCACGGAAGTTCTACAGCTGGGTGGGGAGGAAGAGCGCTGTGAGGGACAAGTACTTAAATTTCCCAACAAAAACCAATGCACCCATAATAAAAATAAAGCCAGCTGTGGCAGTGCATGCCTGTAACCTCAGCACTTGGGAGATTGAGACAAGCATGAAGTTCAAGGCTACCCTGGACTATAGGGATGCCAGAGTGCTTTGTCTCAAAAGCATCAAACAGTCTGGGTTTGGCTCAGTGGTTGGTAGTGCACTCCTTAGCATGCAGAGGCCCAGGACTCCAACCCTAGCACTGGGTAGAAAGGATCTTTGTGCTCTCTCTCCCACTCGTGTGTGTGTGTGTGTGTGTGTGTGTGTGTGTGTGTGTGTGTGTGTGTGTGTGTGTGTTTCATGTCCATGGCACACATGCCTAGTTCTTATTTTTATTATGTGTGTAGGTTTATGCATGTGAGTGCAGGTGCCCTTAGATCCCAGAAGAGAACCTCAGATCCCCCAGGAGTTAACAGTGGTTGTGAGTGAGCTGCCTGTCCTGGATGCTGAGCCATCTCTGCATCTCTGCAGCCTACTCCACTTCCTGTCTTGTTGGGAAGGTTGTACAAGGAAGAAAAAGAAATCACAGTATTACATTAAAGAAAATAGCTATTTCTGTGAGAGACTCCAGAGCCCTGTGCTCTTGTCACTGGGGTTGGTGGCACTGCAGGTGCTGGAGAGGGGATGGCCCTGCTCACACGCTGCTTTCTCATTCCTAGTGGGATCTTGGTGTGCACTGATGTGATGGCCCGGGGAATCGACATTCCCGAAGTAAACTGGGTGTTACAGTACGACCCTCCCAGCAGTGCCAGGTAGGTGAGGTTCTGTTCCTCTGTCTAGTTATGAACCTGGAGGAAGGTGAATGTGCACTGAAATATTAAACATTTTGATTTGTTTTTTTGAGACAAGAGTCTCATGTAGCCAGGGTTGGTCTTGGACTTCTGCTTGTCTTGCCTTCACCTCTTGAGTGCTGGGATTACAGGCATGTGTTACCACATCTGGCTTAAAGTTTTGAAATCGAAGCACTCTACCATTTGGATTATAGCCTAGCTCCTGAAACATCACATTCCAGAAGTAGGCAAGTGGCCATATAGCTTTTGATGTGTTAATAGTGGTGTGTTGTTCTAGCAATCACGTTCAATTAATAGCCTGGGCTACTGAGTTGAGACTCTGTCAGCTGAATGGTGTGTGTAGAGAGATAAGTAAGGAGAAGAAAACTCCATTAGTTAAAGTTCATGCAGAAGTACAAAGTACAGTATATTGAAAAGAACAACAGATTATTCCAAATAAACTACATCTCTCTCTGAAACCGAGTGGACACTCCTCATACTTATTTATTTTTGGGTTTTTTCTTTTCTTTTCTTTTTTCTGAGTCAGAGTTTCTCTGTATTGTTTTGGAACCTGTCTTGGAACTAGCTCTGAAGACCAGGCTAGTCTCAAACTCACATAGATCCGCTTGCCTCTGCCTCCTAAGTGTTGGAATCAAAGGCATGTGCCACCACCGCCTACCTCTCCTCACTCACTTCTAAATGTCAGAGTTGCATTCAAATCCCAAATGATGCATTTTCTGACATCTGTCCTTCCAGGGCACTTTCTCTTTATGCTTTCTTTTTCTCCTGTTTTCCCTTGTGGCCCTGCTGTGTGACCTGAGGCAGCCCAGCTTTGGTCAGGTGTCTTAGGTCAGTAGACTGTCCATCACGGTCCTGTCTGCAGCGACTGCTTCTTTGCAGCTCTTCTCTGCTCTCTGGCTGGTCGTCAAGTCTGCCCTGAGCTGTGGGGCCTGGTGGCTCTATGCAGCATGAGGTAGCGCAACAGCTGCATGGCAGGAGTCTGACTGTGCTCACTGTCACCCCTTGGGTATTGTCCCATTCTGTCCCCCTAGTGCCTTTGTGCATCGATGTGGACGCACAGCCCGAATCGGCCATGGTGGCAGTGCTCTGGTGTTCCTACTACCGATGGAGGAGGCATACATCAACTTCCTGGCCATCAACCAGAAAGTAAGCAGCACACTGACCTGGTAGCTGTTGGTCAGCATCTGAGATGAGGGGCTGCAGACTCACCTGGGGGCTAGGTTCGGGAGGAATTTGCTAGCATCATGACTTGGGAACACTGCCTTTTCCTGCCCCCATATCTTACCAGTCAAGACTGTTATGTGCAATGTCATTTTCAAATTTAAAAAACTCCAAACTCCTGTTGACTAAGGAATGTGTTTAGGTTGGCTCTGGGCCCTGGCACTTGGTGCACTGTGCTGTCCTTGGTTTATTAGCTCTGGGAGGTACTGGGGTTGGAGGTACTGCAGAGAGGGTGAAGTGGTGTTCTCTGTGCAGTGCCCCCTGCAGGAGATGAGCCTCCAGAGAAACACAGCAGACCTTCTGCCGAAACTCCGGGCCATGGCCATGGCTGACAGGGCAGTGTTCGAGAAGGGCATGAAAGCCTTTGTGTCCTTTGTCCAGGCTTACGCAAAGCATGAGTGCAGCCTCATCTTCAGGCTGAAGGGTAAGTGGGTGGGGGGGCGGGAGGGGGGGGTCGCCTTCTCTAACATGTTTCTTTCTTTTTTGTTTTGAGGCAGGGTCTTTCGGTAGTCCTGGCTATGTAGATCAGGCTGGCCTCAAACTCAAGAGATCTCACCTCTGCCTACCAAATACTGGGATTAAAGCTGGGTGTGGTGATAGCTGTGTGCCACAGTGTCTGTCATAGTCATGTTTCTTAATTCTCTGAGTCTTTAGGTGACAAGGGTTGCTTTGTCTTAATGAAATATGTGGCATGTTAGGGTTAGTGTTCTTTAAACCTTTCGAAGGGAATCATACCAAAAAAAAAGTCCTATATAGGGCTTGAGTAGACGCAAAAAAAAAAAAAAAAAAAAAAAAAAGTCATTTCCATCTTGAGAAGTTTTTTTAAAAAATTCTAATTAAAGTGAATTTATTATAGCATTTAATTAAGAAGCATAATGAAGAATCTCTGAGCCTGACTGTAATGTCTTCCAGTGCTGACGCTAAGTTCTTCTCTGTTAGATCTTGACTTTGCCAGCCTTGCTCGAGGGTTTGCCCTGCTGAGGATGCCTAGGATGCCAGAACTGAGGGGGAAGCAGTTTCCAGATTTTGTGCCCACAGACATCGATACTGACACAATTCCATTTAAAGATAAAATTAGAGAAAAACAGAGGCAGAAACTTTTGGAGCAAAAAAGAAAGGAGAGAACAGAAAATGAAGGGAGAAGAAAATTAATTAAAAATAAAGCTTGGTCAAAGCAGAAGGCCAAAAAGGAAAAGAAAAAGAAGATGAATGCAAAGAGGAAAAGAGATGAGGTAAAGTGTGATGTTCTTTATTCCTTAAACTCCACCTTAGAATTCTGACATTGCACTGGAAGAAATCTAGTGTGTCATGAGAACAGCAAGGTGGCCTGTGCTTGCACCCCATGTCCAAGGCCAGCCTGGGCTATGTGGATGCCTCACTCTCACATTGGTTTTGGGGGCCCATGGTGTGTTAGCTGACCCTGGAGCTTGTAGGCCCAGCAGGATCAGCGGCTCTCTGGAGCTACAGCTGACAGTCATGTTACTTCTTCTGCACTCAGGGTTCTGATATCGATGACGAGGACATGGAGGAGCTCCTTAACGATACAAGGCTCTTGAAAAAGTTTAAGAAAGGTAGAATCACAGAGGAAGAATTTGAAAAGAGGCTGCTGACAAGTGCCAGAACAACAGTCCAGCTGACAGACTTAGAGGTCTCAAACTCGGGAGAGGATGGCTGACTTCGGAGCCTCTGGTGAAGGTCATCACACTGCTGGCCCACACTCCTGCCCCTCAGAAGGCTGTTCTGGAAAGCTGTCTGTGCAGAATGGGAGAAGCCAAAGACTGCACACTCATGAGCACTACAGTCCCACCAGAGTCTCACAGAAGCCTTCTGTTATTTGAGTGTAAATAACAGATATCAGTATTTATTTTGACTAATTCTGTTCTTTCTGGGGTATTTTTTATGCTTTATTATAGACTTAGAAAATATATATACACACACACACACACACTTATTTTAAATTATTGCCATTTAAAAACAGATAATGACGTACACTTGATTTTAGCATTGTAAAATTTCTAAGTATTGCTGGGTGGTGGCACACCCTTTATTCCCAGCAGAGGCAGAAGGATCTCTGTGAGTTCAAGGCCAGCCTGGTCTACAAAAGCTAGTTCCAGCACACATAGGGCTACACAGAAAAACCATCTCAAAAAAATAAAAACAAACAAAAAATTCAAACTATTTATTCCCAGCCACATGATCTCTCCTCACCACTTCAACACTGCATGCCCTTTGCAGCTATCTGGAGTACCTGCAGAGGCAGAGGTGGCTATGTGCAGGGGGTGCTTCCCTCTTCTTTTCTTTGCAATGGGGGCTACACTATATAGTCCATGATGATTTCAGACTGATCTTCCTGCCTCAGTCTCCCATGTGCTGGGCTCACAGGCTGGTGCCACCATACCCAGACTGGGGTGAGAACCTTTTAGAATTAACTTTGGTGCTACTTTATTGGCAAGTATCTGAAAACCAGGAAGGGAATCCTATCCTGAGAAAGTGTTGCTGTCCAACTGTGTCCTGTCCAACTGTGCTTACACTGTTTCTGGCCTGGGTCTCCTCCTACGGATGTGATACCATATCCAAATATTTCATATAATTTATTTGCAAAGATCCTGATTTGTTCCCATGTTTAATTTACAAAAGTTGTTTAAAGTAAACTGACGTTTTATAGACACAAGTTAGGTTGGGACATGTGTGCAGTGTCATGTGGATGTGGCCCCTGCATTGGCACAGTTCCTGTTTGGCTTGACCTGCCGTGGAGACGAGCCCTGAAGCCAGATGCAGTCAGCAAGTGTTTCCTGGCTTTTTGTTAGGCTCCCCATGATGTGTCCTCAGTAGTTACCACTGCAGAAGGGTCTGCATCACTTTCACTGATGCAAACCAGCCTGGAGTATGGTATGAGTAGAGACTGTGTGCTGTCTTCCTCGGGTTTGCAGCCAGTCATCTAACTTGTACTTCCAGAGACATGAGTGTCTGAAAACAGGAAGGATGCTTCAGCTTCATTCTAGAACTGGGAACAGGTTTCAGATGTGACAGCTGAGTTAAAGGGTTTTCCAGGACTGTATCACTTTCCAATGTGAGCCCTTTGCATACAAATCTGAAAGTCCAATTCAGTTTTGGTTCCTGGCTGGAGTGGAGAGGCTGCTCACCCTGTAGAGCTCTGCACACATGCTCCCTGCAAGCTGATAGGAGGGGACTCTGCTCATAGGTACAGCTTGATGAGTTCATCGCTTACAGCAGATGGTGTTAGCACACCCAGGTCTGTAAACAGCAGGGTAATCAAGGATGGGGACGTATAGTCAACCCACGGGTGTTCCTCTTTGAGGTCCTGCCCGGTCTGCATGGACTTCAGAGTGTCTGCCTTGTACTGAAGAGAGAAGAACTTGCGTTAGCTGGGTTGGCCTCCTATCCATGCTCTGTACTGCTGAGGCTGTAGCTCTGTGTTCAGAAACTGGCTATGTGGCAGGCTGGGAGGCACAGCATGTCACAGGATACCATCCCACCCCACATAAGCAAATAAGAGACCACAATGGAGGGGCCTGGCCAAGATCTCTTTTGTAAAAGCAGAGATGGGAGTGAAGACAAGAGTTGATCCCAAGGCTGTGGAGCCACCACCAACCACACAGCTTCCCTGCACAGATTGCACTGTGTGCTAGAATTCTGCCCATAAATGTGACCAGGTCCAACCATGTGTCTTTGTGCCCTGGCACTGGAAGAGCACTGGAGGAAAAGGCATGGGAAGTGAAGAACTTTCTATAGAGTTACAGAATCAATAACCCTGTCAAAAACATAAAACTCACCTTAAACTTATCTGGGACGTCTTGCTGATTAAGCGGGAAGAGCCGAACAAACTTGAAACTTTCTGCAACCACATAGAAGGGCTTGTTCTGGGCTTTGGCACACACGGCCATCTGGTTGGTTCCAATCTGCGAAGTCAGGGAAAATGGATGCAAGGTGAGGTTGCACAGCTCACTGAAGCAGAAGCACAGAGTGAGGGTAATTCTGTTACGACAGTCAGAAGGATTTTTGTTTTGTTTAGTGTCTGGTTTTTCTTTCTTAAAAGGTCCTCTTTGAGACTTAGTAATTTAGCTCAACTGGTGGAATGCCTGCCTAGCATGTTGAAGCTGTGAGTTCAAGCCCTGACACTGCATAAATCAGGCCCTAGTGGGATACTCATAAACCCGGGAGGGATTACAGGGAGGTGAGGCAGGAGAATTAGAAATTCAAAAGCATGCTGAACTAACTACATACTGAGTTTAAGGCCAGCATGAAATATCTTTTTTAAAAAAAGGACAAAAAATGAAAAACAGTATTGAGGAGGCAGAGGCAGGTGGATCTGAGTAAGTATACTTAGTTGTGATACCTAGAAAAGGAGAAGTCAGGACAGGACAAAGGGATGTGGGAAAAGGCTATTTGGGACAAATAGAAAGGTTTCATAAACACACTAGTGATAGCACGGTGTGAATGTGCTGAAAGCCATCGAACCAAAGACAGGATGGTGCATGCATAGTGTAACATAAACTAAGATGTTTTGTTATGGACAGTTCCCTAGGTAAGGAAACCCTGAGGATGAATGTCTTCAATCAAATGGAAACAAATCCAGAGACATTCAACTCCAAGCTGAATCTATTTTGTCTGAGTGAGGTAGTACATGCCAGTAATCTTAGCACTTGGGAGGCAGTCAGGAGGGTCAGGTCAGCCTCAGCTGGTATACAAGACCCTGTGTCAGAACCCAGATCCAAACACAGGCATCTGTTGTGTGTAAATGTATAACTGACAAAGGTCAGCCTCTAAAGAGGAAGCATGGTCCTGCTGTGCTACAGGGGTGTCCAGGGACAGTGTGACAGTACCTACCTTGTTAATAATTCCTCCATTCTCAACCACTCCTTCAGCACCAACTATGACAAGATCTGCTTTCTCCATGATATAGCTGAGGAAATGGACAAAAGGAAAAGCTGTCCTTAGTTTTCTTGGCTTTAGTTCATGTCTGATGGCAGTAAATTCCTTCTATACCTGCCATTTTCAGAAGAGCATTGGCCAGACAGCTGCCTGGCACTGTTACCAGTTACCTTGCCATGGGCATCAAAATGTTTGAGACAAGGTCTTAGTATGTAGCCTTGGTTGATCTGTAACTCAGATATCCACCTGCCTCTGCCTTATAGTGCTGGGATGACAGGCCTGTCAAAGTTTACTTTTTAAGACAGAACTGCTGAAGATGCTTATGGGAATCACTCCCAACCTCTTTAGTAATGAGCTTTCTTCCCAAGGAACTACTGTAATTTAGTGATAGACACTGATGACCCAGCTGGGAGCCACTAAGCAGCTGTGGCTGAGGACAGAGTGCATTCACTGGTAACCTAACCTTTGCCTTTTTCTCTGAAAACATGAGAAGCTAAGCACTACGCTCATGCCAGAAATGGCAGCACTCGGAATGCTGAGGAAGGACTGAGTTCTAGGCCAGTCTGGGCTAAAGGAGCCTGTCTTGGAAACAAGACCCCAGCCACTCACATGCACGAACCCAGATCCAATGCTGGGCACACAGCCCATCTCCTGCACTCTCTTGTGATAACCCTATTGCTGCAGAGTGGCTGCCTACTTGTTGAGAGAGATGCTACCCAGTCAGACTTTATGCACAGGATTCAAACTCTAATTTGAAAGCCCTGCTTGGAGCCAGCATGGGATACATGGGTGAGTCGTACTTACCCAACAGCAGCATCCAGCACCACAGTGACAGGGACATTGAGGTGGCAGAGGGCTTTGGCCATTTTCTTCCTGAAGGTGACATGAGAACATTAGATAAAGTCCAAGGAAGCCCCACAGTGTTGCATGTGACCTCAGTGGCAGGTCCTGACTCTGGACCAGGGAAACGAGAACCAAAGTTCTTCAATTTTTTTTTTTTTAAGATCTAGTTGTTTTTATTTTATGTGTATGGTAATCGGCCCCCATAAGCTCATAGGGAGTGGCACTATAGGAGGTGTGGCCTTGGTGGAGGAAGGTGTCACAGTCTACTTCCTGTTGCCTTCTGATCAGTACGTAGCCAGCGCCACGTCTGCTGCCATGCTCCTTAGCACGATGATAATGGATTGAACCTCTGAAACTAAACGAGCCACCACAATTAAATGTTTCCCATATAAGAGCTGCTGTGGTCAGGGTGTCTCTTCATAGCAACAGAAACCCGAACTGAGACAATATGAATAGGTGTTTTGCCTGATGCATCAGACTTTCCACATGCATGCCTGGTATCTGAGGAGGTCAGGGCATGGGATCCCCTAGAAATGGGTTGTGAACCACCATTTGAGTACCAGGAATTGAACCCAGATCCTCTGGACAAGCCGTTAAGTGCTCTTAACGGCTGAGCCATTATTGGTTTCTCCTTTCCTTCCCCTCCCCTCACTTCCCTTTCCTTCCTTTCTGTTTTTTGAGACAGACTTTCTCTGTTGAGCCCTGGCTGTCCTTGAACTCAGAGATTTGCCTGCCTCTGCCTCTCAAGTGCTGGGACTAAAGGTGTGCATCACATTGCCTGGCTTATTTCTAGTTTCTTCAACTACAGAGTGGGAGGTCCAGCTCTGGGGTGCCTGACTAGCATGTGCAGGACCCAGATTCACCCCTCAGCACTACAAAATAATAATAATAATAATAATAATAATAATAATAATAATGATAATAATAATAATAATAATAATAAAAATAGAAAAACTATACTCTTAAAGGAGCCTGGGTAATGAAGTCAACTGAGAACCAAGTTTGCTTTTTGTGTTTTCTGGAGGTGGTTTTGTCAATCACCAACTGATAAAAGCTTTTCATACAGTCTTCTGCTGTTCCTCTGATTTAATTACCTAAAGAAAAACCATTAAGGAGAGATGGCTCAGAGGTTAAGAGCACTGGCTGCTCTTCAGAGGTCCTGAGTTCAAATCCCAGCAAACATATGGTGGCCATTCATAATGAGATCTGGTGCCCCCTTCTGGCATGCAGGCAGAACACTGTATATGTAATAAATAAATAAATCTTAAAAAAAGAAAAAGAAAAAACCTTAAAAAATTGAAAAAGAAACAAAAACAAAAAAGCTACAGGCTGCCCTGTGCCCCTGCAAACACACAGAGCCTTTCCTTTCAGGATCAGAACAGTTATGAATGGGTCCAAGGCAATGTTGACTCACTGGACGGTGGCAAGGTACTTGCCCAGATAAATCAGGCTGAGACTCCGTGATGTACACACTGAAACGCTTCTTGGCTGCCACAGCTTCTTCCAGGACCCTTAGGACAACTCTGGAGTAGGCGTGAGTCAAAATTCTCTACGGAACAAGAAGCTTCCATCAGAGGGGCAAGCTGCCATCACATGACACAGGCTTGGCACTTGGAGCTCCTATATGCTACAAGTCAACTACAGTTGGAAAGGCGACTCTGACGGTCCACTGAAGTTCAACTCTTCTGCCCAGGAATTGAGCACAGATCTCCCCAGCAGAACCCAAAGGTATAGAAGCCAGTACATCTGAAGGCCCAGGAGGCTTCGTGGGTTGGCTTCTCTGACAGTAAGATAGAGCTTGCATACTCAGGCTTACAAGTGCCAGGAAGAAGGGTAGGTAATACAGTGGCCTGATGAGGCCACTGACAGTGGAAGGACAGGGAAACTGGGCCTTAGCTGCCTATTCTGTCATATCATCCCACTGTTGTGGCTCCACCCGATTGTCCTACAGGAGGTAAAAATCTAATAAATACATAACAACCATATACAAGTTAAGCTATTTTCCAAAACTGACCAGCACTGTGGGGTGAGTGCAGCTGTCTGTGGTGCAGATGATGACATGTGGACTCAAACACTGCCTGTGCTCTAGGATGCAGAGGACCATACAAGTCGAGGTGGTAGACATGGCTCACTAGAATCACAGGTGCTCATCTTGAACCTGAGGAGTTTTCATTTAACAAGCCCAAGGGAGATCTGCCCGCAGGTTCAAGATTTAGCAGTTCTGCTTTTAACCCAGCTGTTAACCCAGGTTCAGAGCTATGGGTGGTACAGGTGAGAAACCCACACCACAACTACACTCTGCGCCGAGGAGTATCACGGTCGTGCCTCCACTTGGCCCAGGTCTGTTTGACATTGCCATTAACACAACCCCAACCCCACCTCCCCGTAAATCACATATTTAACAGCATACTTCAAAGGTGGGAAATGCAGTAAAGCCAAGGGCAATGCCTGAGAGCCAGGATGCAAGTAAATACAGGTATAGTTTGTGGAGGGTGAGGTGGTGGGGAGGCTGTGCTTTCGACTCAGAAAACACAAGGTTTTATTACTTGGTGGAGTGGACAAGCTGGGGACTGGCTGAACCTGCAATTCCTCAACTGACTTGAGACAGGTCACACACAACTCCACCCGGTATTGACGTTGGCTCAATGCATGGCAGTGACCATGGTAACAGCTTGTCTGCGCAGACTCATTTCAGATTAGAGCACTAAATACAAACCCAATCATAAAACACCTTTTTTGTTGTTGTTTTTCAAGACAGGGTTTCTCTGTGTAGCTCTGTAGATCAAGCTGGACTAAAACTCACAGAGATCCACCTGCCTCTGCCTCCCAAGAGCTGGGATTAAAGGCAAGCGCCACCTCTGCCCGGCTATAAAAAATACTTCTTTAAAACAGGTGAAATGTCTCAGTGGGTAAAGGTGTTTGTCATTAACCATAATGACCCAAGTTTGAGCCCCAGATCCTACACAGTGGAAAAAGCCAATCCCTCTGACCTCCACACACTCTAAAGCTCCCGATTCTAGCAGCACAGGGGAGCCATCTACTCACCGCCCCATCTTTGATGAAGGTATGGCACAGGTCTGCAATTTTGTTTCTTGACAAGGATATTCTCCTGAGGAAAAGCTCCCCTCTCTCAATCATGATCTTCTTACATTTGGAATAATCCTGGGAAGAAAAGAGCAAAATGAAGGGGGCGGAGGATCCCAGGAAAGCTGACAATCTGTGGACAAACAGAGAAATAGAAGGAATTTCCGAGGGAGGGCGGGGCTTACAGAGTACTCCAGGGAGGTGAGGCTGATGAATCGAAGGAAGAGCTCTCCACCAGAGGACACAGCCACGGAGGAGTCGACACCGCATAGGGTTTCTATGGCGCTGGTGAGATTCGCTCTCAGGCCCTGGAGTGTCTCCCCTGCAATGATGAAGTGAGGAATGTGATGTTCGTTTGGGATCACGGCCCTGGCTGGTCTTCAGTTCATCCACTCTTTCAAAGAATCCTGGATCCATCTCTGTGGCAGCCACCGGGAGATGCTGCATAAGAGGGAGCTCTGTTCTCATGGAGCAATAAACAAGCACAGAAATAGGTAAGTCACAAAGAACGAGGACAGGGAAAGGTAGGATAATGAACAAGGTTGAGATACTTTAAAGGGCTGGCCTCTTGCACTACAGGCCATTTCAATGTAGACTTGAATAAGAAAGGACCCGGATACATGGAGACCAGTGAGGACAGCTTCTGTGTGATACAAAGGCCCAAGATAGGGACGCACTTGGTATGAAAAATAAAGAAGGCCAATGAGATGACTGTGAGCAAAAGCACTTGGCAGTTCAAGCTTGGTGACCTGACGAAGACAGAGCCAACCCTGGATAGCTGCCCACTACCCACCAGACTCATGGCGGCATGTGCACACCCACACTCATGCACACACTTAATAAAAGACAGAAAATAAGAATCCAAGAAGCCAACAGGGCTGAGCTGATGTATTCTGCAGTAAGCAACAGCATGGCAGGTAATTACTTAGTGGTGGCAGATGAGATCTGTGAGACAGTGCAGGTTCCAAGGTATCTGAATGTATGTACACTGGGAAGACATTAGAGACTGAGTTAGAGAAATTTTCCTCTTGACCACCCCATGAAAATGAAAAAGGCACCATTATTACTTTGTACGTATAAGCGGCCCTATTATACTCAGAGTCTTAAGAACTACAATGCTTGTTTAGTAGAGCCCAATGAATATTGATACCAGAATCTTTTGTTTGTTTGCTTTTGTAGACAGGGTTTGTCTGTGTAGGACCAGCTATACTGGAACTCATTCTGTAGACTAGGCTGGCCTTGAGCTCACAGAGTTCAGCCTACCTCTGCCTTCTAAGTATTCTAAGTATTAGGATCAAAGGTGTGCACTACTACCTGCTCCACAAAGCCAGAATTTATTCTGGAACATTCTCTATAGCACAGAATCTAGGCCAAGCTAGGAGCTTGGTACTCATCTATAAAACTAAATTTATTGGTATAATTTCAGCCTTTTGGCTAAGGCTGTATTGTTGACTCTTGATTCCCAGCATATTTTGTAGGTGGATGGGAATCCTTTATGTGATTGCCTGAGGGCTCCCTCCAGGCTGAATGGGTGGACATGGAGACAGAAGCTGAGCCTGAGACTGTAGGCAGCCATGCATGTCTCCCTGTCCACATTCCTACAAGTCATCTGAAGATGTTCCTAAGGCCCAGACCATTCAAGGCTACTCTTTATACCTTTATCTCTCTTCAAGAACTCCAGCAAAGTCCGGATGGCAGCCACTGCTGAGGCCATGTTAGGATCGCCTTTCATCTGAGACTTGAAGTATTCAATTAACTCTAGAAGAGAGGGGAAAAAAAAAAGGGTCATTACAGGAACTTGGCTAGATGAGGCCAGAGTGCTTGGTAACAACTGCTGACCTTAGGAATAAGAAGCAAAAACTTTTTTTTTTTTAAATAAAGTAGCTTTTAAAGTTACAGGGCATGTTAAACATTGACAGGGGTAGAAAAGATATATAATGTTGGCAGGGACACACCTCTTTCGTATTTTACACAAGCTATTGGTGTGCAAGGCAGAGACCATAGGGGCCAAGTCCAGGGGCTTGTAGACTTTTCAGTCACTTCATTAATTTCTCCTGCAGCCTTTTGAGCAGTCCACAATCGTTAACGCGTGTGCTAAATACAAATATAAAAATGCATACAGTTCTACCTAGTTCACTTTTTCATTAAAATCAGTGTATTTATTGGCATTTTTCACTTAACAATAACATTCTGAGAATCGTGATGGACAAGCAAACCAAAGATGCCTTATTTCTTCAAGTAGGGCAACGTGTCTTCCTACTGGTCACCTGGGCTGCGGAGGCCTGCACACTGTTTTTGGGAAGAGGCATCTCGGACAGCGTGTGCTGAAGCGAGTTTGCGAGCGTGCGAGAGGCCCAGACCACGACACAAGAGCAGTGACAGCAGAAAGCAGACTGAGCCCGGGCAGCCCGTGTGTCCCGCCGCTCCAGCCACCCACTCACCATGGTTCTCCATGGCTCCCTCGCGAACACCGCAACCGCGCCGGCAGCAAGCCACAGGTTGACAGTCTGTCGCACGCTTCACGAGTCACTTCCGTCGCCTCGAGGTCTGCGCTTACGTCACTCGTCAGCGCCGGAGGTTGGCGCGCGCGTCGAACCGTGGGCGGCTCTTCACCGAGGCCTAGGGGCGCCATGGCCGCAGACGGTGAGGGTGGCACGGGCGGGAACGCGGAACAGGGCTGGGAGGGACACGTTTGGTCTTTAGAGGAGCAGCCAGTGTATCCGTCCATTCACTCGGCAATTTCATTTTTGAGACAGGGTCTCACGTAGAACTCGCTGACTCCAGTCGGCTCTAGAATGCTGGGAATTACAGGCGTGCTCGATTTTATGTGGTGCTCAGATCTTTGTGCATTCTCAGTAGGCATTCTACCATTTGAGGTACATCCCCAGCCCTAATTATTTTTTATGTAGGCACTCGCTCGACCTGCCTTGGCCTTCCGAGTTCTGGGATTACAGGCCTGCATTAGCACGCCCCATGTGTCATTTAGCGAAAACTGATTGCCTCCTGTGTACTGGACATTACTTTCCAAACTGGAGAGTACAGCACAGAACTCAGCACAGGGAAGCTTTGAGTGTGTGGTGTCTTATGTCGAGAAAAGCAGTTGGCAGGGAAATTAATTCCAAGAACTGTGAAGACAAATGCGAGGCAACTAAGTTCACGAGGACTGCCCTTCGTTAGGGGCCAGGGAAGTTGGTGAAAGCAGAACTGTGGCTTGAGTAACATTATGAAGTTCACTTTAAGTACAAACATCCTGGGAGGTTAACCTTAGAAGAGCAAGACGGGAGGGTAGAGGAAGGTGGGAGGCTCTTATTCATACACTAAGGGACTAGGCACAGCTTTAAAATTACATTTCCTCCTGAAGATTCTTTTATTAATTATTATTAGTGTGTGTATGTCCGTGCACATGCTCATGAAAGTCAGAGGACAATTTGTGGGAATAGTTCTCTTATTGATTGTTTAGGTTTCAGGGATTGAACTCAGTTGGACTTGTCAGCAATCACCTTTACCAGCTGAGCCCTCTCACCGGCCCAGAATTATTTAGATTGACAACATTAGAAGCATCACTTTGACTACTGTATGAAAAATGGATTGTCATAGGCAAGAGTAATTAGAGAGGTACATTCAGCAGTCATAGCTGTTACATCTGTGTGAGAAAGGCAGGTCTGGCACGGCTTGTCAACCAGTGAGGCAGAGGCTGAAGGAAATTGGCAGAGATGTTTTATGTGCCTATTTCTGACAGGCAACACATTGTTTTCTTTCTCAAGCTTCTTGGTACTAGCAAGGAAGGAAGAATAAGTAGGATTTGGTTCTGCAGAAACCAGAGTTGGGGGATGACTTAGGAAGGAGCAGGGGCTGCAGGAAGGAAGGCAGGAGGCAGTAAATTGGGCACTGCCTTGTGCTATTACATGAACACCTAGGCTTTTCATGATAGCAGGAACTGCCAGGATATCTTTGTCCCTTCTAAGTGTAGGCTCTTGACTGGGTGTGGTGCCAGATGCCTGTAATCCCAGATACTCAAAGAGACAGGAGGTTACCAAATTCAAGGCCAGCATGGACAATATTTTTGTTTTGTTTTTCAAGACATGGTTTCTCTGTGTAACAACCCTAGCTGTTCTGCAATTAGCTCTGTAGACCAGGCTGGCCTGGAGCTCACAGAGATCCACCTGCTTCTGCCTCTTGAGGGCTGGAATTAAAGGCGCAAGCCACCACTGCCCTGCAAATAAAATATTCTTAGTCACAACTGGCTTGGCTCTTTTATAATGGGTAATCCTGCCTGCTCTTGGGCCAACCCAGTTGCTTATGGGTCCCTAGTCCGCTTGAAATCCTATCACTGGAGATTCCTACAGCCCATTCAGTAACCCCATGACCAGGGTTTTAAAATATGAATACCTTTGGGTTAAGTTAGTATTCATTTGTATTCACCATGTGCCAGGAGTAAAGGGTTAGCTAACACTTGTTATGCTGTGGGGCAGGTGAGAGCTAAATAAGGTGTGCCCAGCTCAGCCCTGGCTAGCCTGGAACTTGCTACGCCCTATTGGTTTCAAACTCACAGAGTTTCATCTGTCTCCCAAGTGTTGGGATTAAAGACAACACACCATCATTCCCAGCCTTTAAAATTAAAATCTTTTTCTTAACTCTGTGTGTGTGTGTGTGTGTGTGTGTGTGTGTGTGTGTGTGTGTGTGTTAGTGGGCAACTTTGTTGAGTCAGGCCTCACCTAACCATGTGCATGTGTGTGTGTGTGTGTGTGTGTTAGTGGGCAACTTTGTTGAGTCAGGCCTCACCTAACCATGTGCATTCCAGGAATTGAACTCAGGCCATCAGGCATGACTGTAGGTGCCTTTACCTGTAAGCCATCCCTGACCCCTGTTTTCTTTTTTAAAATGAGATACCAGATAACAAACCAAGCACACTATCATTTAGCTGTGTCCTCAGCCCTTACCTTTAAGGGATCTTGGCCCTCTCCGTGAGCTCCTGATCCATCAGGGGATGATAACCATTTGAAGGCCTCTCGTTGACTGATTGACCGTCAGGAATGCTGTCTGTATTTCAGTTTCATGAAACTAACATTATAAAATGTTCTTGTTCCTATTTGCAGAAGATGAGTTGAATCTTCTGGTTATCATAGTTGACACCAACCCCATTTGGTGGGGAAAGCAAGCATTGAAGGGATCTCAGGTAAGATGGCTTGAGCCCTCCAAAGACTTTCCTTAACTTCAGTATGTCTGTATGCCACCCACTACCCTGTAAAGCAAGATTGAGTCTTTACAAGCTAAGTGTGGAGGCAGGCAGGTCACCAGAGGTCAAGCTCCTCTTTGGCCATCTGGGCTACTTGAGACATTGTCAGTAAAGGAAAGCTGTGAGTATATAAAAGCTGCCAGTTGTACTGTACAGACCGGGAGTTCTTAGAGCAGGGAAGTTGTGTAACTGGCCCCACAGTTCCTTCTTGGAACCCACACAAAGTCCTCAAGCATGTTGGCCATCATCCCCTGCTTCCATCCTACATGTGCAGGCAGGCATTGATTGTCTCCTGTCTATTTTGATTTTCTAAACAGACCATATATCTATTGTATGAGTAGGCATCTTTTGTTATATATTTACTTGGGATGGGGGTTACCGTGTGCCATAGCACTTATGTGGAAGTAGGTGAAAAACTTGTGGTTATCTGTTCCTTGTGCTTCAATCAATGTGGGCTCTGGGGATTGAACTTGGGTCAACAGGCTTTGTGGGAAGTGCCTTTAACCACTGAGCTATCCCACCAGACTTGTCTTTGGAGTTTTGAGGTAGGGTCATCTTTTTTTTTCCCCATTTATTTTTTTATTTGGATATATGTGTAGATGTTTGCATGCTTGTAGAGGTCTGGAGTTAATTTACTCCTCCCACCAAGTGGGTCCCAGGCATCAAAGTTCTTATATCCTGCTGAGCCATCTCAGCAAGTTTTAAATTTTGATGAAACATGGTTTATGTATTAAAACAAAACAAATAAGATTGTGCTTTTTTTTTTTTTTTTTTTTTTTTTTTATGTTTTTTCAGTACAGGAACTCAGGTATCCTTGGCTGGCCTTAGCGTACGTATAGCCTGAGGAATACCTTGAACTTCTGGTCCAGCTGCCTCTGTCTCCTGAGGTCAAGGCTTGCAAGTTTATGTCTGTGGACCCACATGTAATGCCAGTATTTGAGAAGTAATGTTCTAACCTATGAATGACTTGTGTCATTAAAGTCGGAAGGCCTCCTCTCAGGCCCTGTGCTCTAGGCAAAGCTGAGCAAAGTTTTAGTGTTGAGTCATTGTGTCTGACGCCAGTGACTATCCACACATAGCAGCACATCTTGATGTGGAGAGGTAGAGACAGGAGAATTGTTGGACATTTGTTGCTGCTCAGTGAGCATCAGGCCGCCTAGGGGAAGACCCTTTCTTAAACACTCCACAGTATATAAGTAAGTAAAACTAAGTCAATGTCGTCTTCATCAGGAGCTGACTTATTTTTCTGTTGTTTGACAGTTTACTTTATCCAAGTGCATGGATGCTGTGATGGTGCTGGCAAATTCCCACCTGTTCATGCACCGTTCCAACCAGCTGGCTGTGATAGCCAGTCACATTCAGGAAAGGTAGGAGCCATTGCTCTGTTGTGGGAGGCCGCTTTCCAGTTTTTGACAATTTCATCCATGTGTATAGTAAGTACATTCTGGTTACTCTACCCTGTCAGTCGATTCTTATATCCGGGGAAGAATGGCAGACTTGGAGACTTCTTCGGAGACCCTGGCAACCCCCTTCCTGACTGTAATCCCTCTGGGAGTAAAGACGGCAAATATGAGCTGTTGACAGCTGCAAATGACGTGATCGCTGAGGAGATAAAAGATTTGATGACCAAGAGTAAGAGCCTGGCTATTGTGACTGTCAAATGCCTGTAGTGGTAATTGTTGCATGCTTTTAAAATGTAAGGCTTTTATTAATTGTTTTGAGGGTTTCATACATGCCTACAAATGTATTTTGGTGATATTCGCCAACTCCATTCTTCCTAACTCCTATTTCCTCACCCTCTCCCAAACTTCAAACTTGTGTCCCCCCCTTTTTTTTTTTTTTTTTTAATAATCTGGCTAGGGTTACAAATACCTTTGTCCTCAACACTCTTGAGGTAGAGGCAG
Source organism: Cricetiscus sungorus (assembly GCA_030556225.1). NCBI lineage: Eukaryota > Metazoa > Chordata > Mammalia > Rodentia > Cricetidae > Cricetiscus > Cricetiscus sungorus. The sequence continues at coordinate 24,588,935 of JANBXA010000044.1, read as the reverse complement.
GCAGACTCTTGTGAGTTCCAGGTCAGCCTGGTCTACATATCCAGTTCCAGGACAGCCAGGGCTATGTAGAGAGATTTGTTTTAAAAAACAAATAGGTATGGGCCACTTTCCTGGAGCATGATTGACCTATTGGGGACCATGCCCTTAGAAAAAGCCAAGCTGTCCACACCAGGCCATCAGTTGTTAATGTCTCCTCAGCCAGGAGAGGCTCATGAGTCCCTCTGTCTTAGTTATGTTTCTATTGCTGTGATAAGACACTCTGACTAGGGCAGTTTACACAGCATATCATTTGGGATTCATAGGCCTACCTCCACCTCCAGCATGGTGGGATTGAAGGTGTAGGCTACCACACCTGGCTCCATTTTAACCACTTTTGAGTGTGCAGATGAGTAGTGCTAGGTGTGTACACACTGTTCCAAGACCATCCTACCTATCTCAGGAACCTTATCCTAAATGAAACTTTGTGTCCTTTATTTTTTGACCTTTTGTGTTCGTTTATTTTACTTTATGTGTATGGATGTTTTGCCAGCATGTGTCTATGCACCATGTGTGTGCCTGGTTTTTGTGGCAGCTAGAAGAGGATATCAGATCCCCTGGGACTGGTGTTACAGATGGTTGTGAGCCACCATGTGGATGCTGGGCCTTGAACCCAGGTCCTCTGGAAGAGCATCCAGAGCTCTTAAGCACTGAGTCACCTCTCCAGTCCCTCTTCATCTTTTAAATACCAACTCCCATCTCTGCCTCTCCTTCCCCTAAATAATTTTACACCAGGACACTTTGAAAAGAGACATGGAGTGTAGCTTACTTGCACTTACTGATTACTGGTCTCTGTGTTTTGAAATCCACTTTGAACATGTCATCTTTTGATTTATTTAGGAATATATGAGTTTCTAAATGACTTCATTTGAAAAAAGACTCAGAATTTCCCCCTTTTGTGCCTTTTAACATTTGCAGGTGACATAAAGGGCCAGCACACAGAGACACTACTAGCAGGATCCCTCGCCAAAGCCCTCTGCTGTATCCTTGTGCTAGTGCGTTCTAAAGCAGTCTTTCGTAGCAAGGGTGTTTAACTGCTGGCTTCTCCTACACCTTGTTCCCAGCACTCATGTGCACTAGCTCCTTTGGTCCCCCAGGATGTTTCCATGACCATCTGAAGAGCCTAGCACTGCTTCCAGGTGAGGAATTTCTTTTGTTTATTTTGTTTTATTTTAAGAATGAATGATTTGCCTTTGTATATCTCTCTATATAGTGTGAGTTTCTGGTACCCACGGGAGTCAAAAGATTAAATCCCCTAAAACTGGAGTTTCGGTGGTTGTGACCCACCAAGAGGATGCTAGTAACTGAGCCTGGGTCCTCTGCTAGAGCAGCTGGTGCTGTGACCTGTGAGCCATCTTTCCAGCTTCTTGCTTCTTATTGTCTGATAGCCTAGTGCTTGCTTTGGCTTATTCCTTGGTTGACATCTCCAGGACTGATTTTGAAATCTGTTTACTGACCTCACGCTTAATTAGTAAGTGGTACTCTGTAGGTGAGCAGGCGAGCAGGTGACCTGGGCCAAAGCCTAGGGCAGCCAGACACTTGCCAGCACCTGATTTCCTGTGTCATGGGCTCTCAGCCTTGCTTTTGTGAACAGTGTCAAGTACTGTTTATACCCTAGAGTTTTTATCCAGTTTTGCAGATTCTTTTTTTTTAAAGAATTATTTTTAAAGATTGATTGATTGATTGATTATATATACATTGTTCTGTCTGCATGTATCCCTTCAGACCAGATCTCCTTACAGATGGCTGTGAGCCACCATGTGGTTGCTGGGAATTGAACTCAGGACCTCTGGAAGAGCAGCCAGTGCTCTTAACCTCTGAGCTGTCTCTCCAGCCTGCAGATTCTCTTTGTATGACTTTCAATTTCATCATCTCACTGGATGGACTGACTGGTTTGGGTGTGGTATCTAGGATGGTGGACAGTCAGCTGTCCGTATTGTGGTCTTCACATGCAGAGATCATGCTTTCCTTGGTGAGTACAGAATGGGTAACTGAACCCAAGCCCAATCACATGGCTGTCATGGCAGAAGATTGGAGGGGACTAGTTTAAAATCTGAAGGTCTGTTTTCCTGTTAGTACAGATGTTTGTGAAACAAATCTTTATATTCCTTAATGTCAATGAATCCAGACATTCACAGAGTGAACAAGGCAGTTAAAGGTAGGAACTGATTCTTTTGCAACTGTCACCCTTTAGTTTTAGTGCTGCATGCTTGGTGGGTTATTTAAGAATTTCTGAACATTCAGAGGCAGAGGCAGGCAGGTCTCTGTGAGTCCAAGGCCAGCCTGGACTACATAGCAAGTTCCAGGCCAGTCAGGGCTGGTTAATGAGACCCCATCTCAAAATAATATAAAAGTTGCAAAACCACATGCTTTTTAAGCTTTCTTGTTTGTTAAAGTATAATATTTTTATCTTTTTATAGACAACCAGGAGATGAAATCAAGGATATTGGTAAGATTATATACAACTTACATGTCACTGCAGACAGCTGGGAAACATGGGCATGAATCCAGGCATGGTATCTCATGCATTGAATTCCAGCACTGGGGGAGGGAGTCACAGGCTGGTCCCTGTGAGTTGAAAGACAATGTGATCTACATATCAAGTTCCAGGTCATCCAGAGCTGCGTAGTAAGACCCTGTCACACAAAGGCATCTGGAAAAAACATTTTCAACATTGCTACTTTTACAGAAAAACTAGTATTTCTAAAATGTAGAGCTTTTGGGCCAATGAGATGGCTCAGTCAGTAAAGGTGCCTGCTCCAAGCCTGGGGATTGACTTCAATCCCCAGGACCCCAGATGTAAGGTGACAGCTAACTCCCAGTGCATGCTGGATACTCGGACAAATGCCCATCAGTCTAACAGGGACTAGGAAAGACCTGGTGTCACCTTACATTTCAGGGGTTTAGCACTAAGTAGGAAGATGGACTGGAGAAGTGACACTGTCTGTGGCTTGCAGTGGGCCATGCCACACTGAGTCCTGGAAAGTACTTGAGGTCTGATGCCTGTGTTTGCAGGTGATCAAGGCTGCACAGGACAGTGCACTGCAATATATGAACTTCATGAATGTCATCTTCGCTGCTCAGAAGCAGGTGAGGCATAAGCCTTCCTAATTCCCAGAAGAAATAATTAGAGGCCAAGCTGGTGGTGCACATCATTTTGAGTTTGAGTCCAGCCTGGTCTATGTAGAGGGTTCCAGCACAGCTCTAGGGCTAAGTAGAAAGATCTTGTCTTAAAAATAAAAATGTGGTCACTGTCATTCTTGCACAATGGTGTTCTGGCTAAAGAGCCCCTTTAGTGGATTGAGGATTCAGAATCCACACTGGGTACCTGTCATTTTTCTGTTTATGGTCCTGGGTCCTTGCAACTGGGCATTGTTCTCAGAGCTATGCACTCAAGCTTGATTTTGATTTTGCATTGGGTGTCATGGTGCTTACTCATCCTGTTAGCCCACATGTACTTTAAGAATCCTTGGATTGAAAGTTTGATACGGCAACCTTTCAGCTTCTTTCTTTCTTTCCTTCATCTTCCTTCCTTCCTTCCTCTTTTTCTTTTCTCAATTTTTGGCAGTCATTTAACCTAAGGCTTTCACATGTGTGACAAGCTCTACATGACATGAGTGTCTCCAGTCTCTTCACATTTTGTATTGACACAGGCCTGGAACTTGAGGAGCACCTGCGTCAGTCTGCTAGGTAGCTATTATAACAGGTGTGCACCATTCTGCCCCACAGTGTCTCTTTATTGTAGTGTGGTATGTACTTTGTAAATAACTGAGATGTTCAGGTAACCTGATGCATCATTTTCAGTCTCGGTTTTGTAAGTGTTTTGCCTGTTATATAGATGTGCAGCGCGTGCATTCCTAGTGTCAGTTCCTGTGGAACTAGAGTTACAGACGGTTGTGAGATTTAATCTGGGTGCTGGGAATTGAATCAGGGTCCTCTGGAAGAGCAACCAGTGCTCTCAACCTCTGCACAATCTCTCCATCCCCCTTCTCTAAGCCTCAGTTTGAACATACAGCACCACTAGAGCCCTGTATTGTCTTTAGTAAGGAGAATGTTGCAGTGAAAAGGGGTCAGGTTTTGGAGACAGGAATCAGCACCTGATGGAATACTTCAGATGCCAAATATACTTCAGTGTCCACAGCATCACTATACATTTTAAAGGGCTCGTTTTAGGAATAGAGTCTGGTTGCACAAAATGGGGTACATCTGTACCGACATGAGGGAGGCAGAGGCAGAAGCATTAGCACAAGTTCAATGCCAGTCTAGACTACAGAGTTGAGACCCTGTGTCAAAAAATGATACAGGAGAATAGAGCCCAGCAGGTCTGAACCAGCTATAACCATTGCTATATTTTGAAATGCTCCTTTCAGAACATTCTCATTGATGCCTGCGTCCTAGACTCCGATTCAGGACTCCTCCAGCAGGTATGTTACCAAGGAGTGTGTGGCAGTAGCCAGGCTTTTGGACAGGAACAGTGTGGATCAAGCACTTGTAGGGATGGTCATACCTCAGCCAGGTATGGTGACACACTCCAGCAATCCCAAAGTCAGGAAGCTGAGGCAGGAGGATCATGAGGTCTGAGGATAGCCTCCTGGGCTACTGATTAAGACTGCAGAGACTGAGAGAGTATTTTGGTTATATTGTATGTGATTAAAATGGATTTTTACCTGTTTCTAGTTATTTGTCTTGAGACAGGATCTGACTGTGTAGCTGTAGCTGGACCCGACACTCACAGGGGTCTGTCTGCTTCTGTCTGCCTGTGTGGAGATTAAAAAGTGTGTGACACCATGCCTCCCTCCCCCTCTTTAAATTTTCTAGGAAACAATTTAATTTTCAATTAAATTGTCTTGGGAATTACTGTTAGATGTTGTCGTTGTATTTTCTCATCGGTACCACTAGCCTGGAGATATACAAGGCTATCCTAACTAGCTCTTATAACTTAAATTAACCTATGTTTAGTAATCTATGTTCTGCCATGTGGTATTACCCCATCTTCGTACTGCCCAGCCTGCTTCCTCCAAGTCTGGCTGGGAACTAGCTCCACCTTTCTTCTTCCCAGAGTTCTCTCTCTGCCCAGAAGTCTTGCCTATACTCTCCTGCCTAGCTGTCGGCTGTTTAGCTTTTTATTACACCACTCACAGCAATACATCTTCACACAGTGTACAAATATCCCACAAGATGTTGCTTTGGTAAGCACTTACTCTGACCCAGGCTAGTTTCACATTCATGGCAGTTTTCTTGCTTTAGATGTTGCATTTGGAGAGAAGTTTGGAACAGAATCTTTTAATTTTACCAGAATGTCGAGGAGGATAAAAGTACCCACACCCGAAATAATTGGCAAGCAGTGGATGACTACTTTTTACTCAGTGGCTAAAGATGCATGTACCCAAAGCTGATGACTTGAGTTACATTCCTGGGACCCGTATGCTGGAGGGACAGTGCCAACTGCCTCACATTTTCCTCCGGCCTCCGTTAGTGTGCCGTGGCATGCATGTGCATGCACACACAAATAATGCATGTAAAGAAAGTTGTTAACATTCCTTCCCCAGTCAACATTTCCTTAGGAAATTATATCCTTGAAGGTCACTCAATCAGATAAAAGGGGTTGGGTAGAGAGAACAGCCTTGAGTCTAGGATGGTGCTTGGGCTGAGGGAAGGGGAGATGGACAGGTTCAAGAGTGCTGGGGTTCACTGTTGCTTAGGCTCAGCTTGACAGTAGGCATGTGGTCATTTTATTTTTGAGATAGGGTTTCTCTGTGTAGTCCTGGCTGTCCTGGAACTCACTCTGTAGACCAGGCTGGCCTCAAACTCACAGACATTCACCTGCCTCTTCCCCCACCCCCAAAAGGCACCATCACCTGTGTGTGTGTGTGTGTGTTATGCACATTAAGGAACTGTTTAGATATATCTAAGAAGTAATTAAATTTTTATGTATTTAAAATCTAGGACCTCCCACCCTGTGAGGATGAGACACAATATAGGAGTTAGACCTGTCTGTGACTGCCATGTGTCATGTGTCATGTTCAGAGGAGGGCAGCTGCTGCCTTTCGTAGCTCCTTAGCCCCCCTGTGCTTCTGAGTGCCCACTGTTGCAGCTTCCGTGGCGCTTCACTGTTAGGCTTTCAAGGTGACTTGATTGGTAGCTGCCTATTTCAGAGTGTCGTTAACTTGGAGACCTCGACTCTGATGGAAAGCTGCCTCTGGTACCCTGTTTCTCGTTGAGATACCTCAAGTCCAGGCAGGCTTACTCTGCAGTACACATGCCATCACCTCTTGGACATCTCAAGTCACTCTGTCAGAACAGAGCTCGGGCTTTTTTGTGCAGTGGCTTCTCCAAACTTGAGCTCCACCTCTGAGTCAGCATGGTTCACTGGGCAGTCAGCCTGGCTTTTCCCTTTCCTCTTCCCTCCTCCCATATTGCTATGATCCGTTGAATCTGCCCTCAGCACAGACCCTGAATCTCAGACGTCTGGTCTCTCTTAGCACAGTTACTCCACCAGCCAATCATCTTGGGAGTCAGAAAGAGGCTGATGGCATAAGAAAGGCTATGTTACTCCCTTGCTTAACTGCCCCATGCCCCTCAGCCCCTCACCCCAACTCCCCATCCCTAGCATCTCAGCACACTTTGTCTAATACCCAAGTTCTTGCTGTGGCCTTCTGTTCTCCCCACATCTTCTCTTCCTTCTGGGCCCCCTATTGACTCCTTGGTGTTACCCCAAACCACAGTTATCCTGCTCTTCTGTGGCCAAGCGCCTTGGCCCCTGCCTCGCTTCAGCTTTCTTTCCCCGTTGTCATGGAAATCATAAAGCATAACATGAGCTGTGTATCCACCAGCCCAATGTGCTCTTTTCCCTCCTTGAAACTAGCAAGGAAAGCCAGGTGTTGGTGCCACATGCCTTTAATCCTACCACTCAGGAGGCAGCTTGATCTACAGAGTGAGTTCTAGGACAGGCTCCAAAAAAATACAGAGAAACCCTGTCTCGAAAAGCCAAAAAAACCAACCAACCAACCAAACAAACAAACAAAAAAACTAACAAGGAAACTTTGTTTAAAGCAAAGCATTGGAAAGCTGAGAATGTGTTACATGGCGCAGAGGGCAGAGAGTGATGCTTGCCAAGGGCTGTCCTTCAGTTGGCAGGGCTAGGAACTCACCTTATGAAACACAGTTTGTCTCGTAGCCTGGGAATCTGAAGCAGAGATGTGTGCTAGCGTCTGTTGCATGGACAGTAATGAGTACACAAGCCTCATACCAGAAGACCTTATAGACCCGTGGAGTGCCTATGATCCCCACTCCCCTGGGAATGCTGAGGTTCTGCTTTGGTAGTAACCCCTCTCTCTTGCAGGCTTGTGACATCACAGGGGGATTGTACCTAAAGGTGCCTCAGATGCCTTCTCTCCTGCAGTACTTACTGGTGAGTTCATGGCAGTGGCAGCCCCCCACCTCTAGCATCCCAGGAAAGGAATTGCTGGCAGAGAGTGGCTTCAGAGTCCCCAGGTTGAGAAGGGTGGACTTCCAGATCTCCCAGCCCTGAAAGGTGTTTGCAGAGGTCATGTGATTATGTAACACAGTGCTCAAATGTGGAGTGGCTCAGCCAGTAAGGGAGCTTGCTGCCAAGGCTGATGACTTGAGTTCTTCTCCAGGACCCACAAGGTGGATGGAGAGAACCAACTCCTACCAGTTGTTTTCTGACTGCCACATGCGCGCGCGCGCGTGTGTGTGTGTGTGTGTGTGTGTGTGTGTGTGTGTGTGTGTGTGTGTGTGTGTGTGTGTGTGCGTGTGCTGACTGGCTAAGGCTTCTGTCTGTGTCTGGACTGTTGCAGTTTTTCCTCCTATGAATTAATTAAAAGTTTCTTACCTATTCTTTCAATTTTTTTTTTTTTAAACAGTGGGTTTTTCTTCCGGATCAAGATCAGCGATCTCAGCTAATCCTCCCACCTCCGATTCATGTGGACTACAGGGCTGCTTGCTTCTGTCATCGAAGTCTCATTGAAATTGGCTATGTCTGCTCTGTGTGCCTGTCCAGTAAGCTGATGTGTACTTTTTCTTACTGTCTTGTGTTGGGGAGGGGGCCAGCACAGAAAGTAATAATGTTTTCAAATCCTTATGGCCTTGTTCTTTTGCATTTTTAACAGTTTTCTGCAATTTCAGCCCCATCTGCACCACTTGCGAGTGAGTATCTTCACAGGTGCTGAGTGGGAGTGGGTTCCCAAGAGCTTCTGAGCCCTGAAATGTTTCTTCTCTGTCTTATTCCAGGACAGCCTTTAAGATCTCCCTCCCTCCCGTACTGAAGGCCAAGAAAAAGAAACAGAAGGTGTCCCTTTGATGAGCGACACGTGTCTCTCGCCACAGGCCAACTCCCTGGGGAACACTGCTGTCGTCTGTGGGGTGGAGCTGAAGTGCACCCCAAACCTCGATGTTATCTGGAAAGGGGGACAAGCACAATGTTAGGACTTTCTGTTTGTTGTTTTCAGGTGGCAGTTGCTTGGCAGAAGCCAGCTGGTGCTGCTGTTTGTTGTTGCTCTGTTCCTTAAAGCAGGGTGTTGAACCCCGGCCTTGCATGTCCTCAGCCAGCACCCACCACTGAGCTGCAGCCCCCCTGGGATTTTGTATTTAGATGATCCTCTGTCAAAGCTTATCCTGGTAGATTCTGGGTCTTCTGTACTTCAAGATGGGCAGTGTATGAAGCTGGAATGCCACTTAGGAGAGTGACCGGCATTGGGTCATTATCAGTTATGATAAAGCATTTTAGTTGGGCAGGTGGTACATGTCTGAAATCTTGAACTTGGAAGACTGGGTCAGGAAGTCTTGGGTTCAGATCTTACCTGGGAGATATACACACATGTGCACACACATACATCCTGTCTTTTAAGAAAATGAACATTTTACATCAAATAAATTGTTTCCTTTAACTATATTCAAATGTAACCTGACCTAAAGGCACAAGCCTTCAGTCCCAGCACTCAGGGAGCAGAGTTTGAAGCCAGCCTGGTCTGCTTAGTAAGTTCAAACCAGCCAGGGCCAAATCTTGCCACTTTGTTTACAAGAACAAAAGTAACAAAGCCAAGAGTCAAATGTACATGAATCGAGGCTTCCCTTCTGGAGTTAGCTGTTCTGTATTCATTCCTCTGATACACCAGCATATTTGCACAGAGTTAACCAAAATTATTACTGATGGTTTCATCAAAAATGTATAAAATCTGAGTTTAAATCTACAAGGAGAGTGAACATTGGGCTATAGTAAAGTTTGTCATTTACACGAGGGAAGAATTGTTGGCTGGGGTTAGAGAACCACTTTTGGTGGAAAAGGAGCTATCCTATCTGTATAATTCTGTCATTTTAAAAATAGAATGACATTACTATTGGAGAACTGTTGAATACTAGAAATGTAAATTAGTTCAATAGAAACACTTGTAATTTCAACAATAAAAATTTTATTTTTATATTTACTAGTTTTCTCTGATGTATTTTTCTAGATACTTGCATTGAGTGGTTTTTTTTGAGACACAGTTTTTTTGTGTAATAGCCCTGGCTGTCCCGGAACTTACTTTGTAGACGAGGCTGGCCTCGAACTCACAGAGATCTGCCTGCCTCTATCTCCTGAGTGCAAGGACTAGAAGTGTGCCACCATCACCTGGCTTGCATTGAGCAGGGTTTTTTGTTTGTTTGTTTGTTTGTTTGTTTTGCTTTTTAATTACTAAAAGCTTTATTAAGAGCATTGACCTTCCAGAGGACCCAGGTTCAATTCCCATCACTCATATAACAGTTCACAACAGTCTGTAATTCCAGTTCCAGGGAATCAGATGCTCTCTTCTGGTGTCCACAGGTATGAACATGGTGCACAGATATGCATGCATGTATAAAAAGCCATACACATATAATAATAATAACAACAACAATAAACCCAGACAACAACAAAAAATCAGCAGGCAAGCAAGATAGCTCAGCAGGTATTGTGACCTGACTGATCCCCAGGGCCACATGGTGGAAAAGACAGAACTGACTCCTGAGTTGTCTCCATTCAGGTCCGTGTGGCACTGTCCTGCCTTTTTCTATATGAGAAACTGAGGCGTAGACTTGCCTACAGTTGGTGCCTGGAAGGCCTGCATGTGAAGGTAGCTGTGGCAAACACAGTTCTTCCAGCTACTGCTGTTGGGTCACTGTTGATCACAGACCTCAGCCTGAGGAGACAGTGGGCAGACCAAGATAGTTTGCTATGGCTAATGGGGGGTGGAAGTGGCAACAAATCCACGGGCTGCTTAGCTGGCTTTGGAAGGGGACGACCAAGCTGATTAAAGGCAAGTGTCACCACAGCCCGGCTTGAACTAGCCTTTACCATTGGAGGATTTTGCATGATACTGGCTGGGGGCAATGAATCATCTTTGGCTGGGATTAAAAGAAACTCAGAATGTGACCTGGGCCAAACCAATCAATACGAAGATTTTGAATATGGTAACTAGGCAAGGGACACTTTGGGATAATATTCTAAGGTTCTCTGCCTTCGCTCGCAGAGCATTTGGTGTTACCATAAAGAAAACATGCGATGCAGAGGGTGACCTCGACATAGGCATTTCCAAACCATGACTGGGATGCTGTGTAATGTACATTATCTTCCAGGAATGCAGAAATGGCATACGGTGGCCTGGCAGAACTAACATAAGCCTGGCAACTACAGTTCTTCAGAGTATTTTAAAGTTACTGACCTAGGACATGGACACCCCTCTGCTCCCTTACCCATGTACAATTCTGATAGAAATAGTTTTAACTTCATGTGTGTGATTGTTTGCCTGGATGTATGTATTTGCACCACGTACACGTAGTGACTAAGGAGACCAGAACAGGACATCAGATCCCTTGGAACTATAGTTACAGAAAGTTGTGAGCCATCACGTGGGTTCTGAAAACCGAACTCTGATCCTCTGCACGAGCAGCAAGTGCTCTGAACCTCTGAGCCATCTTTCCAGCTCCGCGGTGTGGTTTCTTGATGTCTGGGATGGAAAGAACCCGCGGTGTCCACTGGGAGTACAGAGCTGCAAAACCGAGCAAGGCCTGTTGGGCAGGGCCAGGATCTGAGAGCAGGAGCTGTCGCTCTGAAGCAATCATGGAGTTTTGCTGGCCGATTGGTGGTTGCCCTGGCTACCGGTACTTTCGCTAGACTTGTAGAAGCAGGTTGGTTCTCTTGACCTGGACCAATCACGACATGCCCATCACCGATTGGTGGTTGCCATGGCAGCTTGGCAATATGGCGTCGGCCGGGCAGCGAAGGCTCCCGCTTTTTCTCCTTGGGACTATTGCGGGCTTGTGAGGCTGACCTGGCTCCGAGATGGGGTCTCTGTCGCCACTCGGCCTCCTGTGGGGGCTCCTCCTGCTGCATGACGTCCTGTGGCCGCTGCGTGGAGACCCGGGTGTGTATGGCGGGGTATGGCCTGCTTGGCCAGGCTGAGGGAACCTGGGGCTCCTAGGATCCTGGAAGCTAGGGTCGTCTAAAAGTCCAGCACTCGCACCCCAGGCACAGGTTCTGTACTGCCTAACCCCAGCCCGCACCCTTCCTTCTCTCTTAGTTTTCATTCCACCTTTCATCCGAATGTCCAGCCCTGAGGTCAGCGCGTCCCTGGTCGGAGGCAGTGAGGATGTCACCGTGTCTCTGACTACGCTGCAGGTGGAGAAAGGTGAGAGTCTGGCTTTCCTTGGGAGTGTGGGTGCTGCCCTTAGAGCTGCTGCCTTCAGCAGAGCAGGGGTGGGAAAGAATGGCAGTGTCTCTGTGTGCAGTAGAGCAAAGAGGCCCTGTGGACAGGTTCTGGAAACGGGAGCTCGACATAAAAGTGGCCAATAGGCCAGGCATGCCCCAACACTGAGGAGGCCGAGGCAAGCGGATCTGTGAGCTCCAGGCTAACCTGGTCTGCAGAGTGAGGCTTGTTTTTTGTTTTTTCTTTTCTAAGAGAAAGTGGCCAGTATTCACTGAGCAAGCCCCCCACCCCGAGATTCTCCACATCTCTGGGTTCTCATAAGAACAGTAGGATCTCTTTATCCCATTGATAAACGAGGAAACATACTGCTTGACCAGCCTCATGCAGTGTCTGTGGGGATTCCCATCCTAGGACTCTCGACTTCTTAGCTGCCGGAGCCTGATGCCTCGCGTTCTAATTTCTCCCTTAGGAGCGTTGCCAGTTCCTACTTGTGGTGGTCTCAGCAATGAGACGGGAGATTGGAATGTGACTGTGAGCCCCGGTGTGGTAAGACCTGAGGCAAAAGCTCTTTTGAACCTGTAGAGGTCTCCTGTTTAGGTTTTGTTCAGAGCTGTGCAAGTGCATCATGTGGGTGTATGAGAGAGAGAGAGAGAGAGAGAGAGAGAGAGAGAGAGAGAGAGAGAGGGAGGGAGGGAGGGAGGGAGGGAGGGAGGGAGAGGGAGAGGGAGAGGGAGAGGGAGAGGGAGAGGGAGAGGGAGAGGGAGAGGGAGAGGGAGAGGGAGAGGGAGAGGGAGAGGGAGAGGGAGAGAGCATGTGTGAGGGTGTGTCTGTGAGAGAGTGTGTTTTACCACACTGTCTAATTTTTATTTTATATGCATTGGTGCTTGGCCACGGGTGTCAGGTCCCCTGGAACTGGAGTTACAGACAGTTGTGAGCTGCCATGTGGGTGCTGGGGATTGAACCCAGGTCCTCTGAAAGAGCAGTCAGTGCTCTTAACCACTGAGCTATCTCTCCAACCCCCTCCCCAATGTTCTTGTGATTTGACAATCTATGTTCCAAGTACTTGGAATTTTCTTTGGGCTGCCAATTTGTTCCCAAATAAAGACACCTCCTGAAAACTTATTAATAATTATGAATGCTTGGCCTTAGCTTAGCTATTATAACTTAATTTAACTTGTTTCTCCTCACCTATGTTTTGTCTCAGGGCTTTCTTTCATTCTCTATGTCCTATTTCCCTGCTTCCTCCATGTCTGACTGGTGTCTCCCTAGAGTCTCTTTCTCTCTCTTCCCCAAGCCTACATTCCTTCTCCTACTTATTCTCTCTGCCCTGAAGTCCCGCCTATACCTCCCCCCTTGCCATTGGTCGGTCATTCAGCTTTTTATTAATCAGGCAAGGTAAAACAGCAACATATCTTTACATAGTTAAACAAATATTCTGCAATAGTTCCATATGCAGTATTATCTGGAATTATATGGAATGTAGGCTATCAATGTGGACCTCCAGCATGGGGTTTTTACCCTAGTGTTAATGGTGTGTTTAGATGGGTTACAGGTGAAGCATTCAGACATATGAACCAGCCTGGTTTACATAGTGAAATGTTATCTAAAAAAGAAAAACAAAATGGACCAAAACAAACATAAAAAACATGAAACATTTAATTTTTATTTAGTTTTTTGAGACAGTTTCTCTGTGTAGGTTTGGACGCTGTCCTGTCCTGGAACTCACTCTTTAGACCAGGGTGGCCTTGAACTCACAGAGATCCACCTACCTCTGCCTCCCCAGTGCTGGGATTAAAGGCATATTCCATCACAGCTACCACATATGAGTGTGTGTGTGTGTGTGTGTGTGTGTGTGTGTGTGTGTGTGTAAGATTAGGAAATGGGAATGGACAAGGTGGGGCACATCTTTAGTCCCAGCATTCTGGAAAGAGAAGCAGGCAGATAGATCTCTGTGAGTTTGAGGTCAGCCTAGTTTACATAGCTAGTTACTGCCAGGCAGATATACAGTGAGATCTTGTCTCAAAAGATAAAGAGAAAATTTGGAAATGGAGCTGTGTAGATGGCTTGTTGGTTAAGATTTCTTTCCAAAGAAAGAGCCAGAGGCTAATTCCAAGTACCCACAAACACCTCTAACTCTAGCCTTGGGGCATCCAGAATTTTTTAAAAAGTTATTTATTTATATTTATTTTTATTTTATGTGCATTAGTGTTTTACCTACATATATGTATGTCTTTGTGAGGGTGCCAAATCCCCTGGAATTGGAGTTAGAGGCAGTTGTAAGCTGCCATGTGGGTGCTGGGAATTGTACCTGGGTCCTCTGGAAGATCAGCCAGTGCTTTTGCCCTTTGAGCCTTCCCTCCATCCCCAAGCATCCAGGTTGTCTGGCATGTGTGAAGCCCTAAGTTCAGTCCCAGCAACATGCATGTGCATGTATGTAGACACACACTTATTGGCATGCACACTCAGAGACACTGAATAACAGCAGTAATGATAAGAAGGGCCAGAGCTTGGGTACCCTGGGTTGGTTGGAAGTGAAGTGAGTGCTGACACACCCTTGATCATCAGTTCTCCTGTGAAATGAGCGCCTTGGATACAGCTCTTTGGTCACTCGTGTTTACAGTGCTTTCTGTTACCTGTTCTCATCACTAGAGATGCACAGCCATGTCTTCCTTTCAGAACGTGCTAGAAGTGACAGTCCGGTGGAAGAGGGGTCTGGACTGGTGCTCCTCAAATGGGGCTGCCTCCTCCTCAGAGCTCCCATGCATCGTCCAGACTCTGCTGGTTTCAGCATCCCACAATGCATCCTGCTTAGCACATCTGCTCATTCAGGTGGAGATTTATCCCAACACATCTGTGACCCACAATGCATCAGGCAAGTGACGTCTATGGTCAAAACATTTCTGTCAGTCACTATCTGAAGATTGTGTTGTGTGGGCAGTTACTAGATGTGACTATTCTTTTGTTGTTGTTGTTTTGAGACAGGATCTCACTGTGTAGCTCTAGTTGGTCTAGAACTCACTATGTAGACAGTTTGTCCTTGAACTCACAGAAATCTGCCTGCCTCCACTTCTTGAGTTAATTTTTTAAAATTTGTTTGTGTGTGCGAGTGTATGTGCACTACGTGTGTGCAGGACCCAGAAGAGGGCATCAGATCCCAAATACCTGGAGTCCCATGTAGCTGTCAGTGACTTGTGGGTAATTTGAATTGAACTCAGATCTTCTACAAGAACAGCCAATTCTCTTAATCACTGAGCCATCTGTCCAATCACCTAGACTCAACATTTGAGTCTTTCCTGCCTTCCTAAATGTACTATTTTTGTGATTTTTACTTTGTGTCGTTTTATTTAAGATCTAACCAAGCAATAGGTGGCACACACCTTTAATCCCAGCACTAGGGAGGCAGAGGCAGGTGGATCTCTGTAATTTCAAAGCCAGCCTGGTCTACAGCACAAGTTCCAGGACAGCCAGAGCTACATAGTGAGACCCTGCGTCTCTCACACACACACACACACACACACACACACACACACACACACACACACACACACACACACACACGCGCGCACGCGCACACCTGCCCCTCCCAATTTTCTGGCTCTCCCCACACATCTTTTGCAAGTCCTTTTTGGGAGAAGGTAAAACTGTGTTTCCATGCATTGATCCCCATAGCTCTGCTTAAGAAAATATAATTGAGCAAACACTAATGGAGGCGGGTCATCTTTCTCAGTGCTGACTCAGAAGGGCACAGCACTCCTCTCTATGTGACTGCTGGTCCATCTCTGTGCGTCACTCAAATGACATGGTTCTCTCTCCCTCTTAAGCTGCCACCTATGAATTTATAATAAACTTCTTTCTAAAACTCAAAAAAAAAAAAAAAAGAAGAAGAAGAAGAAGAAGAAGGACTGTGGGTGCAGCTCATGTGGTAGAGTGCCTACCTGGCACCCACAAAGCTGTGTGTTCAATTCCCAGCAATGCAGAAAATTGAGCAATGTCTTGCTTGTCTGTAATCCCAGCACTGGGAGGTGGAGGCAGGAGGATCAGGAAATCTAAGGTCATTCTTGGCTACATAGTATGTTTGAGGACAGCCTGAGCCACATAATTACATGTTTCTAAAATAAAAGCTGTGGGAGCCAGCTTGCTATAATGAGTGCTACCACCATGGTTCTCTTGCCTGCAGCAGACTCAGCATCTCTTGCCTGTGTAGCTATGGCTGGCTTTGATCTTACGAGGTAGCCAAGGTTAGCCTCCAATTCCAAATCATCCTGTCTCAGAGACTGAATGATCATGGGTGTGCACCACCATGCCCTAAGTTCACTTGGTCTTTTGAGACAGAGTCTCACATAGCCCAGGGTGACCTGGAGCTCACTGTGTACCCGAGGCTAACCTGAGCTCCTGACCCACCTGTCTTTTCCTTCCGAGTACTGGAATGACAGGCCTGAGCCACCACGACCAGCTCAAACATTTTTTAAAGGAAGAGAAAGGGATCTTTCAGAAGAAAAGCAGTGTTTTTTTTCCCTTTCTCTGCTTAAAATGCAAAAGAAACCAAGAAAATACTCAGTGCATCTTCCAGAAAGCTCCTGGAGAAAAAGCAATGATGGGGAAATACTTGTAGGAGGCCGTCAGTGTAGCCATGGTGAAGAGACTTGCTTTGAAAGTGTTTTCCTCGTGGGTTGCAGAGTTGCTCAGTGATGGAGTGCATACTGCTCTTCCAGAGGACCCAGATGCAGTTCCTAGCTCCTACATCAGGTGGCTGACTCCAGCTTGCGAGGCTCCAGTGGCCTCACCTGGCACCCGCACTTACACACACACACACACACACACACACACACACACACACTTCTCAAAATAAATAATTTGTTTGAAACAGGGTCTCTCTGTATAACACTCCCAGTTGCCCTGGAACTCACTCTGTAGACCAGGCTGGCCTCGATCTCACAGAGATCTGCCTGCCTCTACCTCCTGAGTGCTGACAAGAAAGGTGTGTGCAACAACCGCCCAGCTTGGTGTTTGTTTGTTTTTGTTTTGAGACAGGGTTTTGGTTTTTGTTTGTTTGTTTGTTTGTTTGTTGTTTGTTTGTTTGTTTTGTGTAGCTCTGGCTGTCCTGAAACTCTCTCTGTAGACCAGGCTGGCCCTGAATTCACAGAGATCCACCTGCCTCTGCCTCCTGAGCACTGGGATTAAAGGTGTTCACCACCACCAGGCCAAAATAAATCTTTGAAGTATTTTCCATACTAAGTTTCCATGTCCATCCAGCTTAGCCAATTCAGGGAGTTCCAGGTTCGGTGAGAGACTCTGCTTTAGAAATATAAGGTGGGGTGCCTGGCGTGGTGGTACACACCTGCAATCCTGGCTCTCTTGAGGCAGAGACAGGTGCTTCTCTGTGAGTTCAATATAGTGAGATCCTCAGTCAGAAGCAACAACTAAGGTGAGGAGAAAACACCTGGCCTCAGGCTCTGCTTCCACACACAAGATGTACACTCATACACATGCATGTATACACACAGACTCATGTACACACACTCTTACACATCGTAATTCAGCCTTCTCGTGAAGAGCGTGTCCAAGCTTTGTGGAACTGTTTTGTAGTTGACCTTTTTCTGCCTTATGTGCATTTCAGATAACATGACTGTCATTCCTAACCAAGTCTGTCAGCCTCTGGGTCCCTGCCCTTGCGACTTGACAGCCAAGGCCTGTGACATTCGCTGCTGCTGTGACCAAGTGAGTTCTTTCTGTTTGCCAGGCTACCTGAGAGCATTTGGGAATCACCAACAGACTCCCCCAGCAGCTTTGGCTGTCAGAAAAACCTGTCTGCAGTGACTGTTTTTAGTAATCGTGTTAGTGACATGTACCCATGTGTATTTACCACCTTCAGTGTATTTACATAATCAGGATGGCTAGAGTCAGCAGGTGACACAAGGCACTGCCAGGCTGTGCCCAGTCTGTCGCTAACAATAATTTGACCTCCACTGCCTGCCCTTGGAGCTGGTTGTATTGTATATTCTATTAGCCGCTACTGTTAGGGTTTGCTACTCTATCAGCAAGTGTGGTACCACACACCAGTAACCTCTGGGGAGATTAAAACTAAGAATTAACATGAACTTGAAGTCAGCCTGGTCTACAGAGTGAGACTCTCATAAGGAAAGAACAGGGCCCAGTGTGGTGGTACCGATGTATGTACAGGCATACATGTAGTCAAAACACTCATACACATAACATAAAAGAAAATTAAAAAAAAAAAGGCAGCCCTGGTCTATATAACTAGTTATAGTCAGATCCTCTCAGTGAGACCCTGTCTCAAGGTAAAAAAATCAAAAAAACAGTAGGTGGCAGGACATGGTGGCTCCAACTTTTAATCCCAGCACTCAGGAGGCAGAGGCAGGCAGATCTCTGTGAGTTTGAGTCCAGCCTGGTCTACCCCGTGAGTTTCAGCTAGATAGATCTTGTCTCAAATTAAATAGTAAATGGACAAACACACCAAATACATTTTGTGTTAGTGTCGTCTTCAGATAATCCCTACTTATAGTTTATGCATGATGTTAATTTTGTGTTTGAGGTGCTGGGATTGAATGTAGGCCTCACACATCCCAGGCTACGTGCCCAGCTATTCTCTGCTACTTTTTAAAAATTTGAGACAAAGTCTTGCTAAGTTGCCCAGGCTGGTCTTGAGCTTTTGATCCTCCTGCCTAAGCTTCTTGAGATTACACACCTTGCTGTTGTCTGGGTTTTTGATGATGTGTCTACATTTGTAGTGAGGGTCACTTATTAGAAGGCTGGAAGTTTCTGACTGGGACTTCACTAGGAAGTTGACTAAGGAACTGTGTGTGTGTGTGTGTGTGTGTGTGTGTGTGTGTGTGTGTGTGTGTGTATGTGTTATTGCTCATGTGTGCACACATTTGTGGAAGCCAGAGGACAACCTCGAGTGTCATTGCATCTTTTTTTTTGAGACATGACCCCCTCACTGAACCTGCAGCTAACATAGCAGGTCAGCTGTCCAGCGAGCCCCAGGGATCCCCTGTCTCCCCTGTACTGGAATTATAATCATGGGCCACCACACCTGGCCTTTCTAAATAGGCTCTCAAAGTCGAACTCAGGCCCTCCTGCTTGTGCGGCAAGCAAATTTACTGACCCAGCCACCTTCACATCCCCAAGGAGCTCTCTTCTTACGCCGTAAAGCACTTTGGGAGGAGATGGAGATACATTGCTTTCTTGGGTTGCAGGCTGGTGGCCTCAGATTGTATGTTGTCATGCTTGCTGCGAGCTGTGACCGGTGTCACAGTTGGAGCTTGTGTGCCCTCACTGTCCTTTCATCTGCTTTCAAGGACTGCCAGCCGGAAGTGAGAGAACTGTTCCAGCAGTCCTGCTTCTCCGGTGTGTTCGGAGGGGACGTCAACCCCCCCTTCCACCAGCGCTGTGCAGTTGGCTCCACTCATGGGACCCCGGACTGGTTTCCTTTCCTGTGTGTGCAGTCGCCCCCCTCCACCTCACCTTTCCTTGGTCACTTCTATCACGGTGCTACGTGAGTAGCTGCTGCCTGAAGGGGCCTGCTGTCTGGGGTCGCCTGGCTCCCTTTACGTGGCCCTTGTCTTGGATCACATTTTTTTTTTCTCGGTACCCTAAAGAAGTCCACAGTGGTTTGCAGTTAGTGAAGCCATTTCTCCCAAAGTGTCAGAAAGAACTGAGACAAAAACCTAACAGATCCAGCCAGCAGTTGGCAATGACTTTCCAGCATGAAGGATGGAGCCAAGGGCCCGTGGGGACTTGAACTTGCTGTGTTTTGTAGTTCTGTATCATGGAAATTTTTTGTTGTTGTTTCATGACAGGGTTTCTCTGTGTAGTCCTGGAACTTGCTTTGTAGACCAGGCTGACGAACTCACAGAGATCCACCGCCTGTGCCTCCCGAGCGCTGGGACCAAAGGCATCCACTGCTGCTGTCCCCACCACATCCCCACCCCCAGCTGAAAAACTTATGACTATGATCTCTGTGAATAGAAAATGAAGAGCTGGGGTTGGTGTTGTATCCTTGAAGCCCCAGCACCCAGGAGGCAGAGGCAGGAGGATCAGAGTTCCAGGTTGTTCTTGGATATACAGAGAGTTTGAGGCCAACCTGGCTACATGAGGTCCTATATCAAAGCAAAGAGGAAGCACTAACGGGTAATTTTTGTCTCAGCAGATGATTTTTGAAGTGTTACCAATCATCTTTTTTGTTTTTTTTAATGGTGCTGGGGTGGGGACTTCAGGCTAAGCAAACACCCCGAGGGTCCATGGGTAACCTCTCTTCTGGACTTGCAGATCCCCCAGACATGATCCTGCCTTTGAAGCTCATCTGTACCTCAATCCAAGAGACTTTGCTGATGCCATTTACAAACAAGGCGATCCCATCATGACCACGCAGGGGTATTTTACCGTCCCTCAGGTAACACCTTCAGCTTCAACACTCGGATCTAACTAGTGTTGTCTGTCTGCAAGAATCTCCCCCTAAGCAGCTTATTTTCTTCCTGTCCATTAACTATTAATAGTCCCTATATTGGAAAGACTCATTCTTAACCTCTGCCTTCACTAAGTCGAAGCGTGTGTAATAATGCAGGAAGCATCTCTGTGCAGACTCCTTGGAGGCAATGGGTGGTCAGCCTCCACTTCACTCCCTTTTTGGTGTGTTGTGTTTCTGTGGTGCTGGAGCCGGTACTGAGGGGTCTTGTGTATGCCAGTCAAGTGTTCTACCACCAAGCTACATCCCCAGCCCCAGCAATTTCTGAGATGCTATAAGGATGTGACTATGTATAAGAATGTTGACATATCCTTTAAGGTTAGAAAGTCTTACGTGCAATCTTTGTTTTTTCTAATCCATCACTATTGGGAATCCGTGCCTGTGGGAGGAAAGCATGGGATGCATGACGGTTTGTTATTCCAGTGAGCCCGGTTTATGTCATTGGAACTGTCTGGGGGCAGGAGGTGGTGCATAGCACTAGAATTTATGATTATTCCACACGGGGTCCTGGCTTTCCCGCCTCCCTCAAAATTCGGGTTGTGATGAAGGAGAAACAAGGCTGAATCTAGTCCTGACTTGTTAGTGGACAGGGCCAGGGACCTTCCCCCAGTGTATTAGAGAACACTGAACTGTGAGTAGTGGCTTCCAGATTTTGGTTCCCTAAAGTCGGTCACCTTGAGTCCTTACTGTTGACATTGTCCAGCAATAGCAGTGAGCAGCAGAAAGCAGCTTGGAGTAGGATGGCATTGAAGTAGGGTCTCAATAACTGGTCCTGAATTTAGTGCAATTCTGCCTGAACCCCGCCCCTCACCCCAACTGCAGGGATTGCTGGCTTGAGCACCATGCTTGGCAGAAAGAATGGTTTTAAGAGAGGAAAGAAGAGCCGGGTGTTAATCCCTGCACTCGGGAGGCAGAGGCAGGTGGATCTCTGTGATTTCGAGGCCAGCCTGGTCTACAGAGCTAGTTCCAGGACATGCTCCAAGACAATACAGAGAAACCCTGTCTTGAAAAGCTAAAGGGGTGGGGGGAGAAAGAAAAGGAGAGAGAAAGAAGAATTCAATATATACCATATTTGTTCCTTGCCCTCAGGTGTCCCTAGCTGGACAGTGTCTGCAAGGTGCTCCAGTGGCTTTCCTGAGGAATTTTGATGTTAAATGCACCATCAATCTGGAAGAGTACCAAGAGCAAGATGGCTTTATCCCAGAGAATGGAAAGATCCGCACGGCAGGAGGTAGGCTGCCTTTGCTAAAACAGTGTGGTTAATAGGGAAGCCCTCCCTCCCCTTTGTGTAAGCCTCTGGCTCAGTGTCGGTGATGGCTCATCTATTGGCTGAGAGTGGCGTTTTCTCTGGGAAAAATTCAGTCTGGCTGAACAGCACCCTGGACATGTGGTCGGGGTTTTCCTCTCTGCACTGGGCATGGGACACAGTGCTCAAGCACCGAGCCCCCACCCACTCCAGACCTCTATTGTCAGTTAAGTCAAATCTCCGTAATGTCACGTGAGTACCATTGCCTTTCTGTGCAATACTGAGTATCTACCCTACACTCCCAAGGAGCCCCAGACCTTTCAGTACCTGCAAAGGGAGCTGCCATCTTTTCAGATAAGAAAAGATGGCTCTTGTCTCTGCATGTCACAGGGATGGAACCATTCCTTTGCTGCTGGCTCCCGGAACCCTCCGTAGGGGTGGGGAAGGACTGTTGAAAAGATAGACACACACTGTGAAACAGGGACAGATCTGTTTCTCCCACTACTGCTATGATAACCTGCAACCTCAGCATGTATTTGGCGCAGCGCTGCGGGAGGCTAGCTTGTCTCTATAGGTCCCTACAGGCGGTGGTCCCTGACTCTGAACATCCAGGAGGAGGAAGTCACAGTTGCCAGTCTTTGCACACACAGAGGACTCCCAAAGAAAGCTTTGCCATTGTTTTTTTTTTTTTTTTTTTTTTCTTTTTTTGAACCTGACCATGGTAATGGCTTTGCTAATTTCCCATGGGCCAATTGCTCATGTCAAAGTACACCTTGACTCAGACATCACTCACTGCCCCCAGGCTTGCCACTTGCACTTTGCTCTGTGGCCTTCATGTCTGGCTTCTCACACCTAGCAGAATCTTTTTTGTTGTTGTTGTTTTGTTTTGTTTTTCAAGACAGGTTTTCTCTCTGTATCCCTGACTGTCCTGGAACTCACTCTGTAGACCAGGCTGGGGCTGGCCTTGAACTCAAAGATGCACCTGCCTCTGACTCAAGAGTACTGGGATGGGGGCTGGAGAGATGTCTCAGAGGTTAAGAGCACTGGCTGCTCTTCCAGAGGTCCTGAGTTCAATTCCCAGCAACCATGAGGTGGCTCACAACCATCTATAATGAGATCTTGTGCTCTCTTATGGTGTACAGCTATATGTACAGGCAGAACACTATGCATAATAAATAACTAAATCTTTTTTTTTAAAAAGTGTTGGGATCAAATGCGTGTACTACCACAGTCTTACTCATTAATGGAATGATAGAGATTTAGTTAAGGCTACCTTTAGCGGCAGCAGCAGAGTTGCAATTGTTGGCTGAAATAGCAGTAAATTAAGGTACAGCCACTGTGCCTGAAGTTAAAACAGCATTAATTCTGTGTCTTCTTAGGTCTGATCACACCAACAGTAACCTATGAGGAAGCTGCTGACTTGGAAAAGCTCATCTCTAGACCAGGTACATCAGTGTTACATGTTTTATTTCACTTTATTTTTAAGATAATATCTCACTATGTGGTGCTGGCTGCTCTGTAATTCCCTCTATAGACCATAATGGGTTAGACTCATAGAGATCCACCTGCTTCTACCTCCCGAGTGCTGGGATTAGAGATGTGCACCAGCACTGCCCAGCTTAGTAAGACTTTTTGTTTGTTTATTGGTTTTTCGAGGCAGGATTTCTCTGTTGATTTGGAGCCTGTCTTGGAACTCACTCTTACACCAGGCTGGCCTTGAACTCACAGAGATCCACCTGCCTCTGCCTCCCAAGTGCTAGGATTAAAGGCATGTGCCACCAACGCCCAGGTAAAACAATTTTTTAAAGATTAAGCTTTATCTATGTGTGTGTTTGATGTGTGCTAAGACCAGAAGAGGTTATTAGATCTCTTGGAACCTGACTTACAGTTGATTGACATGAGTGCTGGGAATCAAACTCTGGTCCTCTGTGGGAGCAGCAGTCACTCTTAACTACTGAGCCACCTCTGCAGCTCCTTACATTTGAAAATTATGTGTTACGGTGTGTGTGTGTGTGTGTGTGTGTGTGTGTGTGTGTGTGTGTGTGTGTGTGACTGGGGTTGGGGCTGGGGCTGGGGCTGGGGCTGGGGCTGGGGCTGGGGCTGGGGCTGGGGCTGGGGCTGGGGCTGGGGCTGGGGCTGGGGCTGGGGCTGGGACTGAGTTTGTACACATCAGTACAAGTGCTCTTAGAGTCCACAAGAGGGAGCTGGATCCCCTGGCGCTGAAGTTACCAGATGTGGGTGTTGGAAACCAGACTTGGGTCCTCTGGAAGAGCAGAACGTGCTCTTAACCCATGAGCCACCTCTCCAGCCCCTGTTATGTGTGTTTTTGAGACAGGTTTTCACCATGTGTCACCACGATCACAACTTAGCCTGCTGGGTGGCTTTCTGTGACATATCTTCCTAGTGTGGCACAGCCCCAGAGTAGAATGCATTTTCATTAGGAATTGAAGGAAGAGGTGTAGCATGAAGAATAAAGGACTCAGAAGCTGATACTGGGGTTCAACCTGAAGATCAGGGGAGCACAGCAGCCGGCCACTAACTCTCACCTCAAGCTCAGGCTGAAAGGGCTGATCCACACATGAGCTCTTTACCAAGCCTCAAAGTGCTGTCTCTCCTCACCTCAGCATGGCTGGTGAATCCTGAGACTTCAATATCTGCCCATCCTCCTTGATACTGAGCCTTCCTGTCTTCAGTGTGACTGGAGAATCAATGCCTCCTACTCAATACTGAAAACCTTGCTTCTATCTTTTATAGCTCTCTAGTGCTGGGAGTAAAGGTGTGAGCAATATTCTCTTTTAGATTGACTCAATCTCATGTATCCCTGGGTGGCCTTGAACTCAGAGAGATCTGTCTACCTCTTAATCCTGAGTCCTAGGAATAAAGGTGTGTATCACCACCTCCTAGCTTCTGGCTACTGGGATTAAAGATATGTGCCTGGCTTCAATGGCCTGTGACTGACTTTGCTTTCTGAATCTTCAGGCAAGCTTTAATAAATCATAAGCAATATATCACTACAAAAGAAGGGCTGCAGAGATGGCTCAAAGCAGTCCTTGACATGCAGATGGGAGGACTTCGTGTGGTCCCCGCCGTGTGTGTAAAGGCTGGGTGCAATGGCATGCACTGTAACCCCAGCTCTAGGGAATTGGAGACAAGATCCCCTAGATCTCAGCAGCCAACCCATCTAACAGAGCTGGTGAGCTCCAGGTTCAGTGAGAGACCCTGCCTCAAAAAAATCAGGCCGGGTGTGCGTGGTGGCACACATCTTCAATCCCAGCACTTGGGTGACAGAGGTATGTCGATCTCTATGCATTCAAGGCCAGTCTGGTCTACAGAGCAAGTTAGAGACCCTGTCTCAAAAACAAACAACCCATAAAAATAAGAGGATGGGTCAGAGATGACCCAGAGGGTAAAGGTATTTGCAGCCAAGCTTGAGGATCTGAGTTCAATCCCTGGGACCTATGTGGTGAAAGGAGCCAGCCAACTCCCGAAAATGGTCTTTTGACCTCCACTTGGGCACGGTGAGCCTGCACCTACATATGCATGTGTGCCGTGTGGGGAGCAGTGGTGGGTACATGCAAGGGTGTGTGTGCACAAGGAGGAATACACACTAATAATAAGTGTAAATATGTAAATAATAAGTAAAAAATGTGAAGAAAGAAAAGGTGGAGAGTGACTGAGGAAGATACCCAGCATTGAACTCTGACCTCTACATGCACTGTGGGCATGTACACAAGTCCACACAGGAATGTTTACACACATGTAAACACACAAAGTAACTGAAAATTTAAAACCGGGGGCTGGAGTGATGGCTCAGTGCTAAAGAGCATTTGCTCCCTCTTGCAGACCCAGGTTCAGTTCCCAGCACCCACATGGAGGCTCACATCTATACCTTCAGTTCCAGGAGATCTGACACCCTCTTCCACCTCACGGCACCAGTCACATACCAGGATGTATACACGTACATGCACCGGCAAGCAAGACCCTCGTGCACATTAAATAAAAATAAATACATCTTTAAGAAAGAATTGCTGACTGGGCGGTGGTGGCTCACACCTTTAATTCCAGAACTCAGGAGGTAGAATAAGGAGGATCTCTGTGAGTTCCAGGCCAGCCTGGTCTACAATGTGTGTTCCAGGACAGGCAGGGCTACAGAGAGAACCCTGTTTCAAAAAACTTTAAAAAAAAGACTTCAAAGCTGGGAGAACTCTCTCTCCAGCAGAGATCCGTTGCATGTTCTGTGTGGCTTCGTAAAGTATCTTTACCTCAGCCACCTCCTTACAGGCCCTGAGGGGATGTACCGCAGTGTCCTCTCCAGCTCTCAAGTTCTGAGAGCCTTTTTGTTTTTCTGAGACAGGGTTTCTCTGTATTGCTTTGCCGCCTGTCCTGGAACTCGCTCTGTAGACCAGGCTGGCCTGGAACTCACAGAGATACACCAGCCTCTGCCTCCTGAATTCTGGGATTAAAGGCGTGCACCACTACCACATGGCCCAAGAGCCTTTTCTTTTTTTTAATTTTCTTTTCTTTTTTTATTTCATATATTGATTCCAGTTCCCTCTCCCTCCCTCTCTTCCTTCTCCCTTCCTCCCTCTTTTCCTCTCTCCTCCCCTCACATGCACCCCGACCACCCTCCTCTCCCATCCCCCCCCCCACTCCACATGTAGGGTGATGCCATCCAGGAGGTGTCATCTAAATCTGTCAAGTCATTTGAAGTAGGGACTAGGACTTCTCTCCTATCTCTAGGTTAAGGGGGTATCCCTCCTTGGAGGATGTGCCTGCAAGGTCCTTTTGTGCACCAGGAATACATCCTGGTTCCACTGTCTGAGGTCCCTTAGACTGCTCAGGCCTTCTAGCTGAGACCCATGTTCAGGGAGTCTGAGTCAGTCCCATGCTGGATTCCCAGCTATCAGTCTGGGGGCCCATTAGCTTCTCCTTGTTCAGGTCAGCTGTCTATGTATTTCTGCAGCATGGTTAAGTAACACTTAGGTTGTTAAGAATCCTTAAGGTCACAGCATGCTCATTCATTCATTCTTGCCTGTTTTATTTTCTAATCTCTCTCTCTCTCTCTCTCTCTCTCTCTCTCTCTCTCTCTCTCTCTCTCTCTCTCTCTCTCTCTGTGTGTGTGTGTGTGTGTGTGTGTGTGTGTGTGTGTGTGTGTGTGTGTGTGTGTGTGTAGGCATGTGCATGAAATCAGAGGACAAGCTTGGTTGTGGGTACTCCAGGCATCCTGTTCCTTGCTGCATATTCCAGGCTAGCACCAGGATTGAAGCTGAACTCCTTCCGCTGGCTTTCTGTGCTTTCTGGGGGATCTGAGCTTTCCTGTTTCCTGCCTTTCCTGGTAGTTAAGCTTTGCGGCTGGGATGCAGCCAGAGAAGCTGTGTGGGTGTGGCTGATGTGAGCAGCCCTTTGTTTTGAATGAAGGTGTGGCTTGTTTTCTGTTCCAGTGGGTTATGACTTTGTTCCTGGCTGTGTGTTTGGAACTCATAATGTCTAACAGCTGCTAGGCCCCATGCTTCTGCTTCTGGATGCATGAGTGTCCCCAAGTACACACTTCCGCTCAGGTAATGAGCTCAGCGCCAGGGACACAGGAACAGAATCATTCGGGGAACTGAGATGGAATAGAAGATGTGGCTACCTGGCATGGGGAGGAAACAGTGGCTGGACTGGCATGGGGCCACAGGAAGCTCCTCGGAGGAAACAGTGGCTGGGCTTCTTTAGGCTGGAGAGAAGGGCTGGGGGGGAGCTCACTCAGACAGAGAGAGCCCAGTAGCTTTTCAACTCAGAGAGCATTTGTTTTGTTTTGTTTCAGGCACACTTTTAAACACTGGATCTGCCCCCAGGAATGTGACTGTGGAAGAGCATTATGTTTTCAGGTGGCAAAATAATTCTATCAGTGGACTAGACATCACAATCATCAGGGCAGAAATCAGTGCCCACCAGAAAGGTAATGTCAATGAGGGGCTGAGAATGCCTTGAGTTTGAAGTTTCCCAATGTTTTCTGTAACTAGCTCTTCAAGTGAAGCCAGACTTGTTTATCATGTGTGTTTATCACTGAATCAAGGAGTAGTATTTTTTTTTTTTCTCCCCAAGACAGGGTTTCTCTGTATAATAGCCCTGGCTATCCTGGAACTTGCTTTGTAGACCATGCTGACCGCGAACTCTCAGAGAAATCAGCCTGCTACTGCCTCCTGAGTGCTAGGATTAAAGGCATGCGCCACCACCACCCAGCAGGAGTCAGTATTTTTTTGGACATCAAATGTACTTTTGTGCCATGCCTGGTGGCTCACCTGTAGTGCTAGAATTCAGGAGACTGAGGCAGTGAGATAGTGAGTTCAAAGGCGGCATTAGTATATTTAGTGAAGCCCTGTTTCTAAGGAACAAGAAAAGAAAAGTGATTTTAAAGTGAATGGTACCTGGGCTGGAGAGAGGGTTCAGCACTGGCTGTTCTTCCAGAAGTTCAGGTTCCAGGTTCAGGTCCCAGCACCCACATGGTAGCTCACAGGAGATCAAGTGTACAGCAGACACTCTGCAGACACCTGCAGTGGCACACACATGTCCACACACATATAAATGTGATTAAAAATAAAGTCTCACTGGGCTGTGGTGGCACACGCCTTTAAGCCCAGCACTTGGGAGGCAGAGGCAGGTGGATCACTGTGAATTGGTGGCCAGCCTGGTCTACAAGCCATGTTTCAGGACAGTAGGACTGTTACACAGGGAAACCCTGTCTCAGTGTCCCTCCCCTCCCCTCAAAAAAAGAAGTAAATAAAAAAAATAATAAAGTAAATACAATCATTGGGCTGGAAAGATGGCTCTTCTGGGAAGGGCACCTTTGACAAGCCTGACAATCTGAGCCTGATCCCCCAGAACTCCTGCAAGTTGTCTTCGCGCCTCCGAATGTGTACCAGTGCTGTATACCCACACTCACACAAAATAACAAAACGTAATTGTCTTTCTTTCTTTTTCTGATTTTTTTGAGTCAGGCTTTCTCTGTATAGCTTCGTAGACCAGGCTGGCCTCGAACTCACAGAGATCTGCCTGCCTCTGCCTCCTGAGTGCTAGGGTTAAAGCTGTGCGCCACCTGGCTATAAAATGTAATCTTAAAAGAAGAAAAAAGAATAGGATGGGCATGCTAGTGTATGACTTTAATTCCAACACTTTGGGAGACAGAGGCAGGCAGATCTCTGTGCATTTGAGACCAGCTTGGTCTACTGAGCTAGTTTCAGGACAGCCAGGATTATACAAAGAAACCCTGTCTCAAAAAACAAAAAAACAAAAAGAAAATAAAAATTCACTTCATAGCCCTTGGCAGGAATCTTCTGTGTAGACTACGCTGGCTTCAGCCTCTTGAGTACTGGGATCAAATACCACACCTGTCTTGTTTCTGGTTTTTTGTTTATTTGTTTTTAATGGTAGCCTAGGCTGGCCTCCTCAAAGCAATCCTCCTTCCTCCGCCTCCTGATTGCTGGAATTACAGTGTGCATCACCATGCCTGGCTCATGGGAGTTAATTTCTTTTTCCAATGAAATGGTACACATTATGTCTCCAGTTTCTTTTATCTCTAGGAACAATGACCCAGAGGTTTACAGTGAAGTTTTTAAGTTATAACAGTGGCGATGAGAAGGAATCTTCTGGAAATCCAGGTAGGATGACTGACAGTGCTGGTCTGTACAGATCTTAGGGTGGCACTCCTGGGCTGTCCCATTGATGGGACTATCCTGAGTTGTGTTCATCTCCATGGCCTGTTTCTTTATCCTATGATGGTTCATTTTCTCTGATGACAACTAAGTATTTTAACATGCATGTTGCTTTAAATGCAGATCTTATTCTCTTTAGCCTCTGGCCTTTTATTTTTGTATTTTGTGGGGTGTTTTGTTTTTTTTTTTCCCCCTGGCTGTCCTGGAATTCTCTATGTGAACAAAGAGATCTGTCTGTCTGCCTCTGCCTCCCAATGCTGTAATTAAAGGCATTGTGGCACCACACCTGGCTATCGTGTGTGTGTGTGTGTGTGTGTGTGTGTGTGTGTGTGTGTGTGTGTGTGTGTGTGTGTACACGCGCCCGCGCTGATTTATTTTTATTTTATGTGCATTAGTGCTTTGCCTGCATGTGTGTCTCTTGGATCTCTTGGAACTGGACAGTTATGAGCTGTCATGTGGGTGCTGAGAATTGAACCTGGGTCCTCTGGAAGAGCAGCCTGTGCTCTTAACCACTGAGCCATCTCTCCAGTCTCTTTTTTAAATGTTATTTTTATTTTTTGTTATGTTTGTGTGTGTGTTCACTCACATGTGCCACTTGTGTGCAGGCACCTATTGCGGTTTAATAAGGGTCAGGATAAACAAATAGATGTTTATTAAGGGAGAAACAACTCACAACACAGACAGATGAACACAGCAGTTAGAACTGGATGCTCCTCTCCCCGCGTTCCCCAGAAAGAGAGCGTTCTCCGCCTCCTTCCGAGACCAAGTCCCACAAGTCACTTCCGCCCCTGGCTCCACCCCTCAATGGGTGTGGTCAGTGCCACAGAAGCAGACACAGTGAATATCCCACTACAGGCACCCATGGAGGTCAGGGGTGGGGGGTGGGGTGTTCAATGTTCCTGGATGGAGTTTTCAGAAGTTGTGAGTAGCTGAGCGTGGGTGCTGGGAACCAATGGGTGCTGGGAACCAACTTTGGGTCCTCTGGAAGAGCAATAAATGCTCTTAACCACCAAGCCGTCTCCCAGCTCCTGGGAGTTTTGTGTTGTTTTTGAGACATGGTATTTGTGTATGGCCAAGGCTGGCCTTGAGCTCGGGGTCTAATCCCCTTCAACCTTCAAAGGAGCGGGGCTTATAGGCACTGTGCCACCCACTCCCTGGTGCCCTTGACGTTTGGAAAGAAACCTGATACTCTTGTAGTGCCAGTGTTCTCTGAGTATGGCAGCCATTCCCTTAGTCAGAACAGATTTGACTGTATCTGCAGGAGACCCCCGATGAGGTCAAGCCTGTTTCCCTCCCAGCTGCTTGGGGGACACTGGCACTAGGAGGGGTGAAAGGTTAACTGAAGGGGTATTTCATCCGTGTAGCAGGAAATCACTGCCTGCGCTGGCTGGGATTCTCGGTGCCGCAGCTGTCTGAAGGTCACCCCCACTCCTGTGAGTTAGCCCACCAAAGTCGTGGGCTCACGTCTCTTGACTCCATGTTTATTTACACGTGGTCAAGGAATTTCGTGTTCTTTGGCTCCTTGGTGCCTGCTGTGCCCTGTGGAGCCGCTCAGCACCTGAGATGTGGGAACATATGTGGAGGTGGTAATGTTTTAAGTCTGCCGGGATAAATGAAATACATCAGGGGAGGCAGGTGTTCAGGGATGGAGAGAAATAAGATCAGAAGTGACCTTGACTGGGTCTTCATCTGTAGAACAGGCACTAAATCACAGCGGGGAATGGGGAGGGAAGTATGAATATGCACCAAGAAGGCCCTGCTGTGAGGGGTGGTTTTGGGAAATGGTGCTGTGGTTAGGCATGTGGCGTTGCTGTCAATTTAAGTGGTTTTGTACCCTGAGCTTCCTCCCGCTACATCTTGAGAAGGGGGTTGCACATGGGTGCCTGGTTAAAAATGAGTAAGTCAGAAAAGTCGAAACAAGAAGTAGAAATCACCGTCCTTTTGCTTCAGCCCTCCAAGTGTTGGGGTCACCAGCTGGTGTGCTGGCCGTGTTTACCAAGCTCTGCCTCCTAGGCTTCCCTCTCACACTATCTGATGGGAGGGACGATGCCAGCTTTATTTGCTGTGTCTAGGTTACCAGCTTGGCAAGCCAGTCCGAGCCCTACATGCCAACGGGATGAATGTCACTGCATTACACCTCTGGCAGCCAGGTAATGTGCTTTTGCCTTTATGATTTGCCCCTTGGCAGACTGGAGTTAGAAATATTTGCTGCCCCTTTGGCTTATGGCATGAGAGGAGGGGCTGCTTTCTGTGTTTCTGTGGCTTTTCCCCCCCAATGGTGCCTAGCACATTGTAGCTAAAGAGCAGCTCAGGCAAGGTTGTGCTATCTGTGGCCAGCATCTGCTCCTTGGATTGAGAACAGTTCCCTCTGAACGGTGGGCACCTAATATGGCAGTAGGCGTTTCCCACACCTACCAGAAGCTGCAGTGTCCCGCTAGCTGGCAGCCACTGGTCGCACACAATGGTGCCTTTATGTGGCTTTGAAAGGATCAGAAGGATTAGAGCAGGGGTTCTCAACCTTCCTGATGCTTAATACAGTGAATGCCCTGTGTCTTAGTGACGCCAACCACTGCATAACTGTACTCTTGCTTCTGTTATGAATTGTAATGTAAAGATCTGATATGTCACCCCCAAAGGGTTCATGACGCATAGGTTAAAAACCACCAGATTAGAGTAGCAATAACCCATTGTGCAGAAACTAGAAACTTTATTTTTACTCTGCATCATTGATTTGGTTTAGCTCGGTGTGCTGGCACATCTCTGTTATCCCAGCACTTGAGAAGTGGAGGCAGCAGGATCAGGAGTTCAAGGTCATCCTCAACTGCGTTGCCAACTGGGCTGTGTGAGACTCTGTCTCAAAAAAGATAAAAGTTAGCATTTTTTGTTTGTTTGATTGAAACAGGGTCTTTCTGTGTTGCCCAGGCTGACCTTGAACCTTCATGCTCCTGCCTCAGTCTCCTGAGTACAACTGTAGGAAAATCTCGGACGTCAATCTTTACTTGTATTTAGCAGAACAGTGAGAGGCTCATCTTTCTCTTTCAGCTGGAAGGGGCTTGTGCGCTACAGCTACTCTCAGACCCATTTTATTTGGAGAGAATGTACTCGCTGGCTGCCTTCTGGAGGTTGGGATTGATGAGAACTGTACGCGACTCAGGTGAGTCTCGTGTTGGTCGTCTCACAGCCAAGGATGACCTTGAACTCTTGATCCTCCTGTCTCTATCTCCCCACTCAGAACAGTATTGGTTGGAGTGAGTTTCACTGGTGAATTTTTCTGCATTTTGAGTGGTTTCCTTAAAATTAATTTACCATGTTAATGTCAAAGACAGACGACTGAAAAGTTACAGTGAATTAAAGTTGGTGTGCAAGTGATATGTAGTGGTGGTCACATGCATGCACATACACACATGCGCGCAGCACACACACACACACACACACACACACACACACACACACACACACACACACACTGTGTCTCAGAGAGGGCTTTCGGGCATCAGCACAAACAGACCTTGGGATGAGAGCCATTTGTGCTTAAACAAGGCTTTCTGCTGCTAGAGCCTTCTGAAACCTGGATGAAGGGCCAGAGCCATGTGAGATTTTAACTGCATGATTAGCCTCTGGGAAATGTTTGTGTTTAACTTTTATTCATGAAATTGTTGTATGTGTGAGGTGTTTGTGAGTATAGGTGCATATTTGTGAGATGTGTGTGAGTACAGGTGCATAGATGCCCCATTGTGTGTGTGTGTGTGTGTGTGTGTGTGTGTGTAGGTTAGGGAACAGCAGCTTTTCTCCAGCACAGATTCTAGGTGTGGGACACAGATCATCAATGTTGGTGGCGCTTGTTCTTACTCCTGAGCCATCTTGCTAGCCCTGACTTTTTGTTCTTTTTTTTTTTTTTTTTTTTTTCTTTTTCTTTTTTTGTAATTGAGGTAAAATTCCCATAATGTAATTTTGTAATTTACCATTGAGAAGTAAATGATTCAGCTGCTCACACCACCATCCCACTGTAGAGGCTGAGGCATGGTTGTTGTCTGGGTTCTTCTTGGGCTGCATATAACACCTTGTGTCAGCATAAACAAAATCAAACAAACAGGGTCTGTTGGGATGGTTCAGCAGGTAAAGGCATCTGCTGCTAAGGCCGATGACCTGAGTTCAAGACCAGGACCCATGTGGTACAAGAAAACTGACTCACTTAAGTTGTCCTCTGACGTCCCCAAGTATGCCATGGCACATGCACACATGCTTAAAAAAAACTAAAAACAAGCAACAGTGAACAGATGAATATCATTTAGCCCTTTCATGATCTATGAAAGGTTCTGTCTTGTAAAATACTCTCATTACCAAAAATGGAAATCTGTGCGTATAAAAACTTAACTCCCCCACTCCCCAGGTCTTCTCCCCAAAGCCTCTGGTACCAAGTCCCCTGCTCTCTGCCCCCTTGGCTTTGCCTGTTCTGGGTGTGCAAATGGGATCCTACCCACTGTTAGACTGTGTGCACTGTATCCAACACTGTTTCTGTTTGAATGTGCTTACCATTCTCTCTCTCTCTCTCTCTCTCTCTCTCTCTCTCTCTCTCTCTCTCTCTCTCTCCTTCCCTCCCTTTCTTTCTTTTTGCTTTTTTTGAGACAGGGTAGCCCTGGCTGTCCTAGAACTCACTCTATAGATCAGGTTGGCCTTGAACTCACAAAGATTACCTGTGCTGGATTAAAGGTGTTCATCACCACCACCTGTTTAGCACTTCCTGTTCTTTTGGTCTGTGCCTGGGAATCACCCTAGGTTTTTTTTTTTTTGTCCTCATGGTGGCATCTTTGCCATTCTCACAGCAGAGTGGGACAGGTCCAGTTTTCCACATCTTCCCAACACTGGCTATTTTCTTGTTTTTAATTAAAATTTGTTGTTGTTATCGTTTTACATTTAGCTTTATTTTGTTTGGGTGAGCTCCAGGATGGGCGAGCATACATGGCTTTACATGTGGAAGTCAGAAGACACTCCCTGGCCACATTGTAGGATCCAGGAATCCAACTCAGGTTGTTAAGCCTGCATACACACTCCTCTACCCACTGAGCCACCTCACTGGTCCCTCCCAGCTCACTCCCCACTTTAAGATTTATTTGTTTTTATGGTATGAATGTTTTTACCTGCATGGACATCTATACACCAACCATGTGCAGGCAGTGCCTGCCAAGGCCAGAAGAGGCTGCCAGACGAACTAGAGTTACAGATGGTTGTAAGACACCAAGTGGGTGCTGGGAATTGAACCTGGGGCTTCTGGAAGAGCAGCAAGTATTCTTTCTTTTCCTTCCTTCCTTCCTTCCTTCCTTCCTTCCTTCCTTCCTTCCTTCCTCCCTTCCTCCCTTCCTCCCTTCCTTCCTCCCTCCCTCCCTCCCTCCCTCCCTCCCTCCCTCCCTCCCTCCCTTCCTTCCTTCCTTCCTTTTTTTTTCTTTTAAAAGTAGGGGCTCTCTTTGTAGCCCTGACCATTCTAGAAATTGGTCTATAGACCAGTCTGGCCTCGACCTTAGAGATACACCAGCCTCTGCCTTATGAGTATTGAGATTAAAGGCCTGTGCCAGCACTGCCTGACTAGACCAACAAGTGCTCTGAACTGCTGAGCAATCTCTCCAGCTTACATCCACACACATACACCCTGCTTTTAATGCCAGTTCCTCTGGCATATTTTTATTTGGCCTCCCAGCAAAGACTAAGTGGCCAGTCTTGGGAAAGGACTCAAGAACAAGCACTATTGGCCACTGTCTAAGAAGGGCTGTCCTCCTCTCTTGCAGGGAGAATGCCCTCCAGAGGCTAGATTTGTTGGTACAAGCAACGCACGTCGCAAGAAGAGGCAACTCAGATTACAGCAATCTGAGTGATGGCTGGCTGGAGATCATACGTGAGTCTTAGTGGCCATGCACAGGGGCTTACAGCTATTGAACCTGTGGTTGCCAGCTGTGGCTCAAGAACCTGATTGATGGTGATATACTTTTGTATATATGTTTCTCTTATTGGTTGATGAATAAAACACTGATTGGCCAGTAGCTAGACAGGAAGTATAAGTGGGGCTACTGGATGAGGAGAATGCTGGGGCGAGGAGGCAGAGAGAAGCTGCCAGGGTGAGACGCTATGCGGTTGCTAAAGGAATAACATGCCGGTGTCTTCTCTTGTAAGATAAGGCCAGCTAGAAATACATAGATTAGTAGTTATGGGTTAACAATTAAGAGAGAGCTAGCCAATAAGAAGCCTGAGCCATCAGCCAAATAGTTTCTAATTAATATAAATCTCAGTGTGTTTATTTGGGGCTAAAGCAGCAGCAGGACAAGGTGGGAAAGAAACTCTGGCTACACCTGATATTTGGCTAGGGCTCTCTGCTGCGGGCTGGAAGTTTTTCTCAGCTCTCTCATGGCTTTTGCTTCACACAGGAAACCCTATGAGCTTCCTCTTGCCAAGAGCCCAGGCTTGAAGACCTACAGGGCACATCAGTTTGCACTGGTGTTTTGAGCTCCCAGGAATATTGGCATTGAGAGCTGAGCTGGTAGTTTATAGAAGCCACTTTGTTAAGAGTTTGAAAACATGGTACTGAGTGAAAGGGGCACAGACAAAGACAACCCAGACCAGTCCAGTGGTGTGCAACACCCGGAATGGGCAGTGTGTAGAAAGCAGGTTCACAAGTGCTAGGAAATGGGGAGGTACTGTTGTGATCTGGGGAGTTCCGTAAGGGTGATCCGAAGGGAATCAGGCTGAGATGTGGCTCAGCATCCTGTCAGTGTGTACAGGGCCCTGGGTCTGATTGAGCCCCAGCAGCAGCTTCCTCCCAAACAGCCTGAAAGTGGGGATGGTCACTTGGCTCTGAGTTGTTCATTTTGAAGAGGACTGAGCAGGGACCAGGGTGTGGCTCTAAGGATGGGAGATTTCCTAGCTTGCTCTCCCTTGATCTTGGGCTTGCTAGTATTACAGTGCCCCAGCCAGGAAATTGCTTATTTATCTAATCCAAAGATTCTAGGATGATTTTTTTCCCCCTGAGACAGGGTTTCTCTGTGTAGTCTTGGCTGTCCTGGAACTTGCTCTGTAGACCAGGCTGGCCTCAAATTCACAGAGATCTGCCTGCTTCTGCCTCCCAAGTGCTGGCATTAAAGGCGTGTACCACCACCATCTGGCACTAGGATGAATTTTAAATATATATAAATGATTCTGATAGGGCTGTGACTGTCTAGAAGAGCCTTGTGACTCTTTACTGTGCTTCTGTATTGTCCCTGTCTATGGCTTTCAGGAACAAGCTTAGACTCTGAATCTTTTTTCTTTTTTAAGAAAAGATTTTATGCTGGGCAGTGGTGGTGCACACCTTTAATCCCAGGACTTGGGAGGCAGAGGCAGGTGGATCTCTCTGAGTTCCAGGACAGGCTTCAAGGCTACTGAGAAACACTGTCTCAAAACATTTTTTATTTATGTGGGTGTGTGTCTGTGTGGAAACTTATGCAGTATGTGTGCTGCTGCCCTTGGGGGCCAGAAGAGGCCATCGGATGCCCTGGGGCTGGAGTTATAGGTAGTTGTGAGCTGCCATGTTGGTGCTGGGAGCCGTCAGTGCTCCTAACTGCTGAGACATCTCTGAAGCTCCAGACACTTAGTTTTATGGGTTGGGACCTCATTCTCCACACAGGGAAGCCACCCAGGTGAGTAGTACCTATTTCTGCTGAATGGACATGAGGTTGCATATCCATGGAGTGGCAACAATTAGAGTTTGCTAGAGTTGAGCCCCAGGACCGGGAGCTAGATCATGTCACCTTCCATTCCTTAGGATGTCATGTGTGACACTATAGGACAGCTGCTCTTAACAATTGGCTAACTCAACATTCCTGCAGGTGTTGACACCCCTGATACAGGTGCTGACTTGCCCCTGAGCAGTGCGAATGGCATTTGCCTGGAAGTCCCTACCCAACTCACCATCCGAATCCTCATTGCCGAAGCTGGCGCTGTGGAAGGGGTGGCTCAGCAGGAGATCCTCGGCGTGGAGACAAGGTGTGGTCCCCTCCTGAGAGCTGCTAAAGTCAAGAGCAGGACAAAGACTAGGGATGGTAGGCAGGAATCTGCACAATTGCAAATGGGGATTGTTAAGGATCTGGCTGTATGAGTGGAAGGTGCAGACACTGTTTGAGACTGAGTCTGCCTTCAGGAGCATTTGTAAGTCTCTGTGGGAGCTGCTGCAGTGTTGGGAGGGCCAGGGCTTGCAAGGGCTATGTAGTGCTGAGTGTACTTAACTCTGTGACCCTGAGTGGCACATTGATGACAGA
The DNA here is from genome assembly GCA_030556225.1 of Cricetiscus sungorus. Classification (NCBI taxonomy): domain Eukaryota; kingdom Metazoa; phylum Chordata; class Mammalia; order Rodentia; family Cricetidae; genus Cricetiscus; species Cricetiscus sungorus. The sequence goes on along the minus strand of JANBXA010000044.1, from coordinate 24,551,511 downwards.
ATGTGGCCATTGATTGTGTGGCTTTAGACAGTTTGATATGTAGTCACCTTATCTGAGAAATAATGACATCTGTGCATTGTGTCTCTCCCGCATGTGACAGGTTCCACTTAGCAAAAAGTGATGTGTGCAGTTCAGTTTGGAAAAGTCACCATGCCATGAGCTCAGAGAGGGTCTCTTCCCTTTTCCCCACAGCTCACCCTGCCCTGGGACTGCCTTCACTCTCAGGGATGTCCTCCTCAGTGCTGCAGAGTCAGCAGCAGCCCAACCTCCCCTAAGCTTAGTAAAGAGAGGCCACCTTGTCGAGAGAGATCTGGGCAAACTTATATTTTTATCCAGCCAAGTCATGTGTCCCTCTTGGAGCCATTCGCTATGGTCAGGACTATCAACAACTCTAGCAGGCAGGCTCTGGATTCAGGGTGGTGTCTTCTGAGTCACTGAACAGAGATCGGGGAGTGGTGTGTCCCCCATCCCTAAGGACAATGGGAAGCAGTTACCAGAATAGGAGGAGGGATGCCTAGTCTCCATCAAATCTGCTTCAGAGTATTGGGATGGAGCCAGTGGCCTCTCTTTCTAAGCAAGGCTCCACCACTGAGTAATACCCCAGTCCCACAGTACTGTTTTGAGGACTCCTTGCCATAATATGTAAAAAGCACCTTAGTTCTGTGTTGTGGGCATGGAATGCCCTCAATAAACACCCAGCTGCTAATAGGCTGTTGGAGACGAGCAGTCTTTGCTAAGAGAACCTGGTGATGGGTACAGGGACTAGCAGATTCTGTCTAGATAAGAAATGGATGCGACACCTGCGTTCCCTGGGGTCCTGAGTCAGACTTCTGATGAACGGTGGCTACGCTGCCTTACAATCTCCCTCTTCTAGGTTCTCCACGGTGACCTGGCAGTACCAGTGTGGGCTTGCCTGTGAGGACAAGGCCGATCTTCTCCCTCTAAGTGCCTTGGTTCAGTTCATTAAAATCCCTGCGCAGATGCCCCAGCCCCCAACAAGGTGAGCCAATGGCTGACAGGCTAGCAGGTTCCTTCCTGCTTCTCGTTTCTTCTCCCTGTAACCTTCTCGTGTGTTTTTGTAGATTCCAGATCAACTTCACGGAGTATGACTGTACTCGGAATGAGCTATGCTGGCCCCAACTTCTGTACCCTCTGACCCAGTATTACCAAGGTAGGGAAGGCAGGTTCCTACGTGTTGTCAGTTATGTTATGCCAATCAAAACTACTTAAGAGTCAATGTGTAAGTGTCACAGATGACTTAAAACACATAGGAAGACTTAAAAGCAGTAACCACACCACTATTAATGGTTATTACTAATAATCGATAAATAATTACCTTCAGAGTCAAGATAGGATACAACTCAGTTGTTGTGGGGGACGGGATGGGGCCCCTGCAAGAGTCGTAGCAGGTAGGAAAACAAACTTCAAAGAGATGAAAGTGAAAATTCAGTTCAGCCCCACTTAGTCAGACTGAATCAAACTCTGGGAGTCTGATGCCAGATGGTTTATTGCCAGCACATTGAAACACAGTACAATTTGGGGAAAAGTCTCCTGCTGTACTACAATCCCCAGTGCACAAGGAGGCATAATTAATTGAAACTCAACTCAAAGTTCTTGTTCTTTCTTCTAAGATAGGAAGAGATAGGCTACCTGTACTATCTTAAGTTCTAGAGATAAGTTACCTGTACTAGCTGAAGGGCCTAAGGAAAGATCTGGTGTGGTCTCAGTCATACAGATAGTGTGTTGGGCTGTTATCTACCTCTGGTCCTGGTTGTGGGAGTTTGGAAGAGCCCTTGGCTATATAGATAATCTAAGAGCCATTTAGACTATTAGCCCCCTCTGGTCCTGGCTATACAGATAATCTAAGGGTCATTTAGACTATTACCACCTCCAGTCCTGGCTATATAGATAATCTAAGGGTCATTTAGACTATTACCACCTCCAGTCCTGGCTATACAGATAATCTAAGGGTCATTTAGACTATTACCACCTCCAGTCCTGGCTATATAGATAATCTAAGGGTCATTTAGACTATTACCACCTCCAGTCCTGGCTATACAGATAATCTAAGGGTCATTTAGACTATTACCACCTCCAGTCCTGGCTATATAGATAATCTAAGGGTCATTTAGACTATTACCACCTCCAGTCCTGGCTATATAGATAATCTAAGGGTCATTTAGACTATTAGCCTCCTCTGGTCCTGGTTGTGAGAACTTCATATGGCCTAGCCCTACAGATAACATGGGCCACCAGGCTGTTAATCACCCCAGTTCCCAGCCTTCTGAATGGAAGAATAGGTCATACATTCTTTCCTCTGACAGGGTGTACTTAACGCCCCTGGTTTTCCCTGGTGACCTGTGGGTTCAAGGACCCCTGTGCTCCAACAAGTAGTCTTTTGCTTTCTTTCAGGGGAGCCCCATTCCCAGTGTGTTGCCAAAGGCCTGATGCTGCTGTCTTTCCTCATATTGGCCACACTCCTCAGTCATCCTTGGATTAGAATATGCAGAGGCTGGTGCTCAACTCCCATCTACCATTAAGCTTTCTCGAAGACTTGGAGCATCCACTCAGTGGCTCTCTGTGGGCCTGTGTGTCTCTCTGAAACCCTTTTGTTTGAGACAAGGTATCACTATGTAGCCCTGGCTTGCCTCTAAATGCACAGGGATCTTCTATCTCTGCCTCCGTAGTGCTGAGATTAAAGGAATGCACCACCATGCCTGGTTCATCTGAAAATTTTAATAAACAAAATGTCTATTTTTGTAGAAATCTTTAGTGTTACATGAATTTCAATCAATTATCCAAATGTCCAAAGTGGCCCAGAATGATCTTCCTAGCTGCTGGGGAGTTGGTGGTGTCCCTGAATGTCAGAGACTGAAGCCCAGCACCAATTCCTAATCACAGGGGTTTTATTTTGACCAGACTTAATACAAGCATGTAAGAATAAAAAAAGGGTTGATTGATTACTGTCTTATGCTCCAGAGGAAGAGTTAGAAAATGCTTGTGAAGGCTTTTTAAGTTAAAATTTATTTATTATTACCATTATGCCTGTCTGTGTCTGTTTGAGTGAGTGTAGGTGGGAATACATAGAGAACAACCTTTGGGAGTCAGTTTTCTCCTTCTGTCATTTGGTTCTGGGTTGGAAGGCAGGTTGTCAGGCTTGTGTAGACAGTGCCTTTACCCATGAGCCATCTCAGCATTGCTATAGTCTTAAAGTGCTGTAGACAAGGCCAGCCTAGAACACACAGAGACCCGCTTGCCTCTGATGCCTGAGTGCTGAGAGTAAGGGTGTGAGCCACAATGTCTCAGCCAGCTTTCTTAAACCGGCCCCTATCCAGGGGCAGTACTGACCGTAATGGACTGGGCCCTCCTATATCAACCAGCAATTAAGATAATTCACCATGGACACGGCTGACAGGGCCATCGGATCTGTGCCACCCCTCAGCTGAGAATCCCTCTTCTCAAGTGACATCATGTCATGTCGACAGTAAAAAATAACTGGTACAGGGACATTTGAGCTGAGACCTAAAGGAGTCAGCTTTGATGAGGTCCAGGGGGCCAGTATTTTAAGCTGAGGGATTCCAGAGTTCAAATATCTGGACCAGGAAAAAGGGAGGAGATGTGTCTTAGTGAAACGATTCAGGACTGTGGTGAGGGATTTGGATTTTATTTGGAACACAATGAGAGAAGTCAGAGTTTTAAGCACTCGTCTAACAACCAAAGGGTGTATACTTGGAACAGAACTGTATGGCACACAAAGTGGTTAAAACTCTCCTCCTGGCCAGGAAGTGGTGGCACACATCTTTAATTCCAGTCCTGGGGAGGCAGAGGCAGGCAGCTCTCTGTGAGGTGGAGGCTAGCCTGGTCTACAGAGCTGTTTCCAGGACAGCCAAGACTACATGAAGAAATCCCAGTCTTGACACCTCCCCCCCAGAAAAAGATACTCCTCCTGACTCCCATTAAAATATGCTTATTTATTGGGGCTGGAAAGATGGCTCAGTGGTTAAGAGCACATATTCCCCCTTTCAGATGAGCTGAGTTTGTGATCCATGTCAAGTGGCTGACTGCAAGCAACTCCATCTCCTGGGGATCTGAATCCTCTGATTTCTGCAAGTCGTGTACACACACACACACACACACACACACACACACACACACACACACACTTTAAAATAATACATTTTTAAAATTTCTTTTTTAAAGAGTTATTATTATTATTTTTTAATGTATACAGTGTTCTGCTGCATGTATGCCTGCAGACCAGAAAAGGGCACCAGATCTCATTACAGATGGTTGTGAACCACCATGTGGTTGCTGGGAATTGAACTCAGGACCTCTGAAAGAACAGTCAGTGCTCTTAACTGCTGTGCCATCTCTCCAGCCCTAAAAAAAAAAATCTTTCTAAAAGATTCATTTATGTGTGTGCTTGAGTGTATATATGTGCAGAAATTGCTGAGGTCAGAAGAAGGCATTGGAGTTGTTGAAACTGGAATTACAGGTAGTTGTGAGACACCTAATCTGGGTCCTGGGAGCCCCAAAACCTGATGGAAGAGCTGTAGGTGCTCTTAACTCCTGAGCTGTCTCCAGACCCTAGGACTCATTAAAACAACAACTACAACAAAGGTCTGCTGAAGTTATTAAGAGTACTTGCCTAACGTGTATGAAGTCCTGGGTTCCATCTCCAGCCAACATAGACTCAGTGTGATAATGCTTGCCTTTAATCCCAGCCTTGGGAGTGGGAGTGTGGGAATTTGGAGACAGAAGGGTCAGGAGTTCAAAGCCATCCCCAGCTACTTTTAGAGTTTGTGGCCAGCCTGGGATACATAGGACCCTACCAAAAAACAAACAAACAAACAACAAGCAAATAAAATAGACCTCCCATCCTCTGGTGCATGGCCCCTTACCCGTGCACAGGTGGGCAGCATTATTGGATTTAGTGAATCATCACTAAAAAAAGACACGAAACTGTAGGGGAACGTTTTGGAATACTGGGGGGGTTGGAAGGGGAAACGGGCTGAGTTGATATTTTTGTTGTATACATGTAGGAAATTCTGAAAAATAAAATCGAGGAAGAAGTCCACAGGGTGTGGTGGTGCACATCTTTAATTTCAGCATTTGTAGACAGAGGAAGGATTAATCTTTGTAAGTCCGAGGTCTACCTGGCCTACATAGTGAGTTCCAGGACAGCCAGGACTACACAGTGAGACCTTGACTCAAAAAGAAAATAAAAATAAAAATAAAAGTCTTTAAAGGGGCCGGGCGTAGTGGCACCTCCTAGGTAGAGACAGGCGTATCTCTGAGTTCGAGGCCAGCCTGTACTACAGAGTGACAGCCCGGCTACATAGATTCTGACTTGAAAAAACTAAAGACTTCAAAAGGATCTGGCCGTAGTGGGGCACACTTACGATCTTGGTACTGGAGAAGCTGAGGCAGGAGGATTGCGAACTCCAGACCAGCTTGAGCTCCACTACGAGATACCATTTCGAAAAAGTATACTCCAATGAAACAAACTCTAAAAGCCGCGCAGGGTCCATCCCGCTAGGGTTCCCGCCTCCTGTGCACCGATTGGACGAACCATAGTGACGGACTGCCACAATATCAACCGTTCATTGGCTAGCCTGCGATGGGCGGTTCCCCGGGGCGGAACCGGAACCGGCTGCGGCGGTGGGCGGGGCGTGACGGGTAGCTGTGGCGGCGGCTGGTGGCCGCGGTGGCAGCGGTGCGGAGCCCCATGGTGCCTGTGCGCGGGCCGCGGCGGCTGAGCGAGGTGGCACCGCCATGGGCTCCCTGTTCCGCAGCGAGAGCATGTGCCTGGCGCAGCTCTTCCTGCAGTCGGGCACCGCATACGAGTGTCTGAGCGCACTGGGCGAGAAGGGCCTTGTGCAGTTCCGAGACGTGAGTGTCCCGCGGCCTGCGGGCCTATGCAGCCCAGGACTGGGTGCCGCCAAAGTCGGCTGGCGCCGCGGGGACCCGGGCCGGGAGGTGGCTTTGCAGGGTGGCCAAGGAGGGTCCCTCTGAGGAGGTGGCCTCTAAGCCGAGACCAGAGTGGGACAGGAGCTGTCAGGGAGAAAGAGGAGGGTTTCGGAGATGGCTTTGCAGGGTAGTCAAGGAAGACCCCTCCGAGGAGGAGGTCTTTGAGCTGGAATCGGGATGGAAAGGAGCTGGCAGTGGGAAGATGTGGAGGAGGAGGAGGGTACCCAGCAGTGGTTTTGCTGGGTAGCTAAGGAGGGGCCCCTCTGAGCAGGAATAGGTGGGAAAAGAAAGTCTGAAAGAGGGATGGGTAAGTGTGACAGTTTGCGAGTCCAAGAGCTTTCAAGTTTTAGACTCCTGTGTGATGATGCGCCCGCATTGTTGACGAGTGACAAGGACCTGGGTCACTGTCAGTATGTGTGGAATGGAGGCTGTCTCTGCAACTGTAATAACATACTTGTGAATGCAGCCATTGGCTTATTTTCAACCTCTGCACTACTAGCCTCCAAGGGTCAGGACTTAGTCCAACTTGTTCCCTCCTCATGAGTGGCACGGGCCCAGGAATTTATTGGCATTAATAAACAATTGTTGGGTGAATACATAAGCTTTTATTGAGTGACTTCTGGCCTTGGGGACTCTGAGCAAGGCAGATGAGGAAAGACCCTGTGCTCTTGGAGTTCACAGTCTGGGAGGCTGCTGGGTAAACACTGGCCATGAGCTACGATGGCAAGTGCTATGGAACAGGAGAACAATGCAGAGAGACTGCCAAACAGGTCTTGATTCTTGCGGATGGAGTCGAACCCTGCCAGTTTGGGCTTCTGGCCATTTTCCTGTGTCTTTCTGATGGGTCCTTACTCTCATCTTCTGACATGGGTGATCCTTGCATCTTCATGGGGGACTCCTGAGTGATAGGTGAGGCGCAGGCAAGGCACAGTGCATCTTCCTGAGTCCCAGAGCCACTTGGACTACAGCCCCTGTATCTTCTTACCTGACAGGTAGGGTGTGGTGCCGTGAGTGGCACCAGAAAGATCCAGGCCGCAGTCACAAGGGAAGCAAGCTTTTATATCAGGTCTATTTGTTCCATCCTGTTAGGACTGAAGCCAAAGCACTTATCATGCTTCAATCTTGGGGGCCGAACAAGCACTGTAATCCGTTCAGAGCCTCAGGTTTCACTGAGATCCAGGCTGGATTTCAGGGTCCTTCGAAACAGGGAGTGGATGGATGAGAAAGTACTGCCAGCCTTTGCAGGAGGGAAATGGAATGAGAGTATTTTGCTGAGTCTTGAGGGAGCTGGGCATCAGGTACCTGTGAGCTTGGGGGCATTTATGGGGTGGGATCACCAGCCCTTTCTGGAGACAGGAGGATCAGGAGTTCAGAGTCCTCCTCAGCGACTTCTAGAGTTTGTGGCCAGTGTGGGATACATGGGACCCTACCTAAAATGAAATAAAACAAACAAACAAATAAATAAGGGGGTGTGGCAGCTCAGGGATTTCCATAATGACTGCAGTGGGAAGATCTGGAAAAAGACAGGCTGTGGCCCTGAAGGGACAGCTGGGCTCAGTTCCATCTTTACTCGGAGGACAGCTTTCCTTCTTGGCCCTTTGGTTGCTAGGACTGGAAACACAGCAGGTGAGGTAGCTCCGTCCTCTCTGCCTGCTCTTCTGGGTTCGATGCTAGTCATACAGACAGTCTGGAGCTGGGCATAGTAATGCAACACTCTGGAGGCTGAGGCAGGGGGACGGAAAGTTCAAGGCTAGCCTGGGTTTCATAGGGAGAGGTCTCAATGAAGTGAGAGCACTTTGGGCACTTGCAGAGGACCAGAGTTCAGTTCCCAGCACACATGTCAGGAGCTCACAGCGGTCTGTAGCTCCAGCTCCTCAGGCACCTGCACTCATGTGCCCTTACCCAGACACAGACACACGCACAGAAATAATAAAGTAAATTCTAAAAACCAACCAGAGAGTTCCATTGAAATGTACTTTTACAACATTAGCTTTGGATCATTTTATAACCCACACAACAGAAACAGTGGCTGTCTAAGCTGCTGCTGCTGCTGGGTGTTTGTGTCCTTGTGGCAGGAGCACAACCCCTCACAAAAGATCCGCTGTTGGGTTAAGAGTTAAGCCGCTTCGGAAAGGGAACTGGCAGGTGGAGTGGCAGGCAGGGCTGGTTCCTGGCACAAGGTTCCCACTACTCTCAGTTCCACAGCAGCCGCTGTGTCTGATTCATCTGGAGGAGAGTGACCTCCAGAAGTGAAAGGGAATGAGATGGAGAAGTGGCATCCAGTTTTGAGCTTCCTTCTGGTTAATGCTTTAAAAGTGGTCGAGAGTCCCAACAAAAGCTGAGGCTTTGGGAGCTGCTGCTTCTTGGCTGTTTGAGCAGTTTCGCACCAAGTCTGGTTGTGGAGCCCGCTGCAAATGCACATTCACATTCAACTTGCACCCTAAATGCCAGACCTTATAAATGACCTTATTAAAGTAGGATATAAGGTGGGCATGGTGGCACACATCTTTAGTCCTGGCACTCAGGAGGCAGAGGCAGGTAGATTTCTGAGTTCAAGGCCAGCCTGGTTTACAGAGTGAGTTCCAGCACAGCCAGGGCTATAAGAGAAACCCTGTCTGGAAAAATCAAAAAAAAAAAAAAAAAAAAAAGATATTGCTGCTGTTGTTAAGAATAAAGTAATTACTGCGTGTGATTTAGGAAGACATTAACATGTTAACTTTTCAACTCATTTGAATCTGCTTTATTAATTATTTACTAATTTTGAGGCAGGGCCTTGAACTCCAAATAGAGTTGGTGATGACCTTGAATTTCTGACCCTCCTGCCCCACTTCCTACTCCCACATGCTGATATTATAGGTGTGTGCCACCACACCCCGTTTTATGTGCCTCCTGGGTACTGGGCAGGCACTCCACGACTGACCTATACCCCACTAACTTCCTACTGTTGGATTTTGATGTAAATTTTTCTCTGACTCTGAGGTTCCTGTTCTTAGAAGTTTTATAACCATATTCATGTTTTTTCTTTAAATCTATATTTTTTTCATGAATTACTTCTAAGCCAAGGGCTATTACTCAGGCATTTCTGATAGCAGGTGACAACCTGCTATCCAGAAAAGCCCTGTGAGTTCTCCTATATCAGCGGCTGATGACAGTGGACGCCTCCCAGTCCCTTGGCAGCAATATTTTTCTTCAACAGATCTACCCTAGCTCAGTGGCAGAGTGTGGCATCAGCACCAACACATTTTAAATGACTAGATGAATATAAATAAAATTTAACCAGGCCTGTATTTGATCCCACCATCAAAATGTTATAAATAACTAGGTTAATAAAAACAAATGTAAAAATTTGGGAGCTTAAAACAAAATTTTCTTTCTTTTTTCAGCTCAACCAAAATGTAAGTTCTTTCCAAAGAAAATTTGTTGGTGAGGTAAAGAGATGTGAAGAGCTAGAACGAATATTGGGTAAGTTTAAGTTTGTCTTTCATTTTCATAATCTAAATAGTTAGTTTCATAGAAGCTTATCGGTTTCTTTTAGAAAATATAGACAATAGAAAGGAGAGAAGTAGCCTGGCTGGTGGCGCACGCCTTTAATCCCAGCACTCAGGAGGCAGAGGCAGGTGGATCTCTGTGAGTTTGAGGCCAGAGTGGTCTACAAGAGCTAGTTCCAGGACAGCAAGGGCTGTTACCCAGAGAAACCATGTCTTGAGAAACAAACAACAAAAAGAAAGAAAGAAAAAGAAAGGGGGGGGCATGTTGTTCACATTCCTGTAATTCATAGGTAGTAATTGTTACAAGTGTGTCTTATTTTTTCCTTGTCCCATAGACTGTAGAAGGAAGGATTGTTTAGGTGACTCTTGTTGGCCTTGCCTCTCATTTCATGGCCCTTGCTGTGGCATCCTTCTTGAGTATAAACTTAGGCTCATCATTTTGATGGCAGCTGAGTGTTTGTAGGTGTTGAGGTGCCGTGGTTTAATGAGCCAGTCCTGTATAGATATTTTTATAAGTTAAAAGCCTTGTATACATGTTAAAATATTACTTAATTGAAGACATTACTCAGGAACAAGAAAGGCAGGAAATGGCTTATAGCTGGCTTGCTATCAATTGGTGTTTTTGCAGGGTTTCCTTTGTGAACGGGTTAGGTTGGTGCTCTCTGCTTAACTCTAACAACTCAGTAGCCTTCGGTGTTTCCTTCACCTCTAAACCCTGTAGGACTTACCCCAAAGTGGTCTGGGTATAGGAGAGTCTTGACCTTTAGAATGATTTCTGATTGTTAGTAGTTGCTTCAGTTTGTTTTTAAACAAGGGATTGTATTTTTTTAATTCTTTGAAAATTTCATACATTTATACAGTGCATCTTGACCATATTCACCCCCCAACTCTCTCCCTTCAACTGTTCTCCCTCCCAGCTTCCTGTCTTTAATGACTTACCAAGCCCACCTAGTACTGCCTCTGTTCATGGGTGTGGAGCATCCATTAGAGCATGGGCAACTGTCTGGTGGCCAAAGCCCCTAAGTTAAGTGGCTCTGCCCACCACAGTTGCTATCAGTTGCTCATAGCTTCTCAGCTAGGCACCCCCCTTAATTAGAGATTTCTGTTTTCCTTTCTTCCTTCCTCTCTCCCGTCCTCCCTCCCTCCCTTTCTTTTCCTTCCTTTCCTTTTTTGCCTTTTTTGCCTTTTTTTTTTTTTTTTTTTTTTGGTGAGTGAGGTCTTTTTTTTGGATCAGGTCTCATGCAGCCCAGGCTGGCCTTAAACTCAGTATGTAGCTGAGGCAGATCTTGAATTACTGATCCTCCTGCATTTTTCTCTGAAGTGCTGGAATGACAGACCTGAGCCATATTTGAGACTGGGTTTCTCTGTATAACAGCCCTGGCTGCCCTGGAACTCACTTTGTAGACCAGGCTGGCCTCAATTGTGTGTGTGTGTGTGTGTGTGTGTGTGTGTTTCTCTCTCTCTGTGAGCAGATGCCCTTGAAGGTCAGAGGTGTGTTGTATTCCCCAGACCTAGACTTACAATGTGGCTGTGAGAGGCCCAGTGTGGGTGCTGGGGATTGAACTCAGGTCCTCTGGAAGAACAGCCAGTGTTGTTGAGTGCTGAGCCACCTCTAGCCAACACTTGAACTTTTAGTTAAGGGTTTTTAACAATAACATTTAAAAAAAAAAAAAAAAAAAAAAGATTTGTTATGTTTAATTATGTGGATATGTTCACATAAGTGCCAAGGAAGCCAGAAGAGGGCATCAGATCTTGGAACTGGAGGTGTAGTTGTGAGCTGCCTGACGTGGTTGCTGGGAGCAATGCACTGCGCCACCTCTCCAGCCCTAACAGGAGACTTTTTTGTTTTTTTTCAAGACACTGTTTCTCTGTGTAGCCCTGGCTGTCCTGGAACTTGCTCTGTAGACCACGCTGGCCTCAGACTCACAGAGATCCCCCTGCCTCTGCCTACCAAGTGCTGGGATTAAAGGTGTGCATCAGCCTTAATGTTGACAGTGATTTTTAGTCATGTGTAATCTCTTGCTTAAGGTGCTAGTTATTTGCATACTAATAGGTTGGGTGGTGGAGTGACACATATTCCTCCTATAGGAGTCACTGGACAGGTCGCTTGTGAGGAACGAGGCTTCTGGAAGCAGAGCAGAGTCACCTGGTACCTTTCAGGGGAGCCTGGCTCTGCTCTGACCTTGTCTGTCAGGTTCTGTCTGAGGACCCTGGAGGGAATGCCAGCTTGCTGCCTCTGTTGGGGGGTACAGGCCAACAGAGGCACCCAAACATGTTTTAACCTGGGTTTTAAGGAGGAAAGGAGCTGGGAAGCTCTAGCCAGTGTGTGCCTGTCTGTCTGGAAGAAGCTGCAGGAGGTGACAAGGACATTGCACATAGCAGGTTGGGACTGCTGGGGCTCTGATCGCAAAGGGGCACAGTGAAACCGTCTGACTGTGCATCATCTTATTTTCACAGTGTACCTGGTGCAGGAAATTACCAGAGCTGACATTCCCCTGCCTGAGGGAGAGGCCAGTCCTCCCGCACCACCTCTTAAACACGTTCTAGAAATGCAGGTAACTTGTTCTTGAAGATGCTGTCAGCCACAGTCCTGGGGCTGCCTGGGCTCTTCCCAGAGCTGTGGCCTGAACAGTGGTGTCACACACCCTCAGTGGCTGTAGTTCTGTTCTGTCTGACTGTAGAGGACTGCTGCTGGAGGGATCTAAGGAGAATTTGTCACTGTTGTGTCATGGCAGGATTACCCATTGTAGCACACCTGTCCCTGTACCGGTGCTGGGGGCTGCAGGCCTGGGCTTCATGTCCTTCCCACTCCAAGCTCCCATCAGGAATCCTGAGGTCCAGGAAGGCCTGAGTGGTCCCAGCTAGCTGGCATGTTGAGGTTGAAGGATATGGCATCATTACCCCACCTCTCTAAGGCTCTAGACTATTTTTGGTTTTATCTTTTTAATCTTTATTTTATTTATTTATCTGTTTATTTATTTATTTTTGAGACAAGGTGTCAGTATGTATATAGCCATGGCTGGCTTAGAACTTGCTTTGTAGATGAGGCTGCCTTGAATTCATAGATCTCTGTTTGCCTCTGGTTCTGAGTGCGGGATTAAAGGCCTGTACCAGCACGCCTTTCCTTCTAGACTTTTCTTGTTAAGGTTTGGCACTCAGAAGAAGTATGCTGGCTCTTCATCACTCTTTTGAAATAATTGCCATGGTATTGCTGAGGCCCTTCTGTGGCCTGCTGTTCTGTCTGTCTGGGAGGAACAGCCACTTGGTGCCTGAGCTCATGCCAAGCTCGTCACCCTCCCAGTAACTGTGGCAGTCCTCTGGTTTGACTGGATGGCCTGGTTATGATGAAACTGTGGACAGGGCCTTGTCATTGCATACATATGGACAGCGATGCTGCTGATGGTTTGGGGATGCAGAGCACAGTAAGGAGGAGCAGGAAGAGATTATTTTGAATGAGTTTGCATTGGCTCAGTTGTTTTACAAAGTCTGTGTCCATGATTTGAATATGTAAGAGAGTAGGAGAAGGAATCTTGATTTTAACTGTCGAAGCCTACCTCTTCAGTTGTCTGGTGGGACCAAACAGAGACTTCAAAGCTGGAGGCAGGAGAATGTTCAGAAAAGATGACCTTATGTTGTTTCCATTGCAAACAAAAGAAATATAGGTTGGATGTGTGGGGTGGGCAAGCAGCTGAAGGAAAGCCTGAGGGAGGGGGGGGTGTGGCCTGCAGGTGCTGGGGTCACCGGGGTCACGCAGACTGCAGGAGTCGATGGCAGGTGGTGTGGTTTGCACCCTGAACTAAAGTGAGCTAGCGAACCTTGAAGACTTGATGTGTTCTCATACCATGCCCAGCGTATTTGCATTCTGGCTCTTTATCGGGCACTGTGGCTTTTTTGAGTCTTGGCTACTGGGGTGGTGGGGAGGTTGTCAAGTCAGGCTGCACCCAGGACTTAAGCCTGCTCTCACCGGCAGCTGTGTTGTTGTAGGAACAGCTGCAGAAACTCGAGGTGGAGCTAAGAGAAGTCACCAAGAACAAGGAAAAGCTGAGGAAGAACCTGCTGGAACTGGTGGAGTACACCCACATGCTGAGGGTCACAAAGACCTTCCTTAAACGGAATGTGGAGGTACATGATATCAGGCGAAAACACCGCGAAAGTCCCCTGCCGTAGCTTGTGGTTTTGTTGTCAGTTCATTAGATGAGCTGCCTTGGTTTTCAGTTTGAGACAGTCTTGTGTATCCCTGGCTGACTCACTGTGCGGCTTGCCTTTATCTACTGATCCTTTGCCTCTGCTTCTCCGGGCCTGGAATTAAAGCTGGCTTTGTCACACTAGGCAAGCACCCTCCAACTGAGCTATCTCTGGCTCTGCGAAATTTTGCTTTTTTGTTTCTGAGACCAGGTCTCACTGTATAGCCCAGGCTGGCCTTGAAATTGGAGTGATTTCCCCACCTCAGCCTTCTGAGCATTGGCATTACAGGCAGGAGCTGCCATGCTTGGTGTAGGTGTGTTTTTGTTTCATTTGTTTTAAGTGAGGCTTCAGCCTCTGCTTTATTTTAGGCTGTGTTGTTACTTCTTCCTGTGTTGGTGGTTTTCACAGACACTACTTCCTGCTGTGAGATGCTTTAGTTTTCAGTTGAGAAAAAGGGTTTCTTTTTTTTTTTAACTTAAAAAATGTTTAAAATATATGTTTATGTGTATTGATGTTTTGTCTGCATATATGTATATATATATATCTGTACACCGCATGTGTGAATTGCAGAGGGCTGTGAGCCACCATGGGGTGCTGGGAGTCCAGCCCAGGTCTTCTGGAAGTGCTAGCCCTAAGCCATCTTTCTGGCTTCTGTTTTATTTTATGTTACTATTTTATGTGTATGGGTGTTTTGCCTGCGTTACCAAGTGTGCAGATGGAGGCCCAATACCCTGGAACTGGCATTACAGTTATGAACAGCGATGTGGGTGCTGGGAATTGAATCCAGGAACTCTGAAAGAGTAACAAGTGCTCTTAGCCACAGAGCCATCTCTCCAGCCCCAAGCAAAGTGTTTTATGGTCATGAGAGAAGAAAAAAAAATCTGTTTTGGAAATGGCTGTGAGCAGATGTGTGGAGAAGGACCTCTCATGAGGGAAGAGTTGTTCACACAGGTGTTGGAGGCTTTTTGGGCTGGGGGTGTTTGTGTGGATGCCCCAAGTGTCACCATATGCTCAGAGCACTGCATCTTATTTACGGCTGTGCATGGGATGGACCCCTTCCTTTCTGAATTTGCTCTTACTTGCTCTGGTTGTGGCCCTAGATACAGTTATTGTCTCTTGAACGAGTGCAACCTCACTTACAGCCACTCCCATGTGTGAATGTCTTCACACAGTTCACCCGATGAGCACGGCAGGGTGTTTCTTTCTTTCCGGTGCAGTTTCTCCATCAGTTGTCATTTGTACCTGGTGTGTCCCTCCGTGGACTTGTCTGGGTGCTTGTGAGGGTGCTCTGTTAACAGGTGCCCCCTTCCATGTCTTCCCAGTTTGAACCCACTTATGAAGAGTTCCCTGCCTTAGAGAACGATTCTTTGTTGGACTACAGCTGCATGCAGAGACTGGGCGCCAAGCTGGGGTAGGTGATGCTGGCACCAAGCCCTTCTGTAGAATAGGAGACGTGGGCCATAGTGCGGGTGAATGGGTCATTTACAGCCTGGGATTGGCCCAGAGTGTGAGTCTGGCGGAGAACACTGGGCTCCTGTACATTGGACTTAATCACACAGGATTGACATAGCTGAGTGCTGTGGGGATTTCTTCTGTCGGTATATTGAGTTGGAAAGAGCCAATGTCTATGTTCTTCAGTGTTGACTCCCACGAGCCCAACATAATTGGTTAATTGTTTCCACCAAGTCCTATGGTGGAAACATGGGGTTCTTCTGGGTTGATGGGTATTTTTGTTTCTTAGTATTTCCTACATTAATTACTCATGTGCCAGGAGTCAGAGGACAGCTTACAGGGGTCAGTTCTCTCTTGTCATGTGGGCTCTGGGGTTTTTAATTCCAGTGACTGCTTCTGCCTCTGTTCTTTTGTTTTCTCTGCCGTTTCTTCCTCATTCTCTTTTCCTTCTTTAGACAAGGTGTCATGTAGCCCAGGTTGTCCTCAGACTCACTGTGCAGCTGGGGATGACCTTGAATTTCTGATCTTTGCTTCAGCCTCCCAGGTGCAGGGACGGCAGGTGTGTTAACACATCTGGCACTGCTGTCTCTTCTTCCTGCTTACCTGGCCCAATGAGAACTCATTTCCTTGTGTAGTCTGTGACTTTCTGGGTTTTTTGTTTTGCTTTTTTGTTTTGTTTCTGTATTTCGAGACAGGGTTTCTCTGTGTAGCTTTGTAGACCAGGCTGGCCTTGAACTCACTGAAATCTGCTTGCCTCTGCCTCCTGAGTGCTGGGATTAAAGGTATGAATCACCACTGCCCAGCAAATTTTAAAATTCTTTTTAAATTCATTACTTTTAAAATTTTTTATTTACAGGGTTTTAAAAATGTTTATGTATATAGTTGTTTTTGCTCATTTGTATGTCTGGATACCATGAATGTGCCTGAGACTCACAGAGGCCAGAAGAGGGCATCAGATCTCCTGGAACTGAAGTTATAGTCTATTGTGAGCCACTTCGAGGGTCCTGGGAATTGAACCCTGGTCCTCTGGAAGAACAGCCAGTGTTCTTAACTACTAAGCTATCCCCTGCCCTGTTTTCTTTCTTTTTGAACATTTATCTAGTGTGTGTGTTTGGGGTTGGTGCATGATATGCGTGTGGAGGTCAGAGGGCAACTTTTTGGAGTCTGGTTCTCTTTCTACTATGTAAGGTCGGGCATGGCTGCAAGCATCCTCACTCATTCAGCAGTCTTGTCAGTCTAGAGATGAGACTCAGAGCCTGGCACTTTCTAGACAAGTGTTCAGTCCCTGAATTACATCTCCAGTTATGGTATGAAGTTAAGTTCCTTTGGAGAGACTGCTCACACTCTGGTAGCTTGGAGTGTTGTCAACCCAGGCTCAGTTTTTGTTCTTAGAACAGGATTTTTGTTGGTGTTTAAATTTTTTTTTTAATTTAATTTTTGGAAGCGAGATAAACTTATGCCAAACTCCTGGCTGAATTCTGCATTGTGGCTATGTTCTCAGGGCAGACTTCTCCTATGTCCATCACCACAGCTGATGTGGGTAGATGGCTTTGAAGGCTCCTTTACCTCCAGGCCACCACTCCTTTAAGGAGCAGTCCTTTGGGCCAGAAGTCCTGGCTGTGGTGATTCTGCCCCATCCCTGGCATTTCCAAGGTCTTCATGCCTGCGTCAGCATAAAGAGCAGAACAGCTGGATATCTGGTTTGGTCTTGAAATTCCAAGACTTTCCTCTCACTAGAGGCTCAGATTTTCATGGAAAGGCTGCTTCTACAATGCTTTGTTTAGCATGTGAGCTTCTTGTTGCTTGATGATTCTTACACCAGCCTATTGGCTGGCGGGAGGCGCAGACCTTTATAGTCTCTAATGCCAGGCTCCTCACTGTCTCACAGATTCGTATCTGGCCTGATTCAGCAAGGCAAAGTCGAAGCATTTGAAAGAATGCTGTGGCGGGCCTGCAAAGGGTACACCATCGTGACCTATGCAGAGCTGGATGAATCCCTGGAAGATCCTGAGACGGTGAGTGCCTGTCACAGGCTGAAGATGGAGTATGGCTTTTGCAGAGCCCTTGCCTAGTCAATGTGCACATTTGTCCTATGATTCTCCTAAGTCTGGGCTTCCAGACCCCATCTCAGAAAGCAGCAGCTCCATGTCTAAGGTTCAGGCCAGAAGCCTCTGGACACCCATCCTTTCTCCACTCCACTCTATTCCCAGACTCAGAGGCTGGACTCAGACACAGAGGGAGTCTGGTTCATGCTTGGTCCCTTGCTCAGCACATTCTGGTTGGCATCTTGGCTGTACTTTCCTTGCCTCTGGGTTCAGCATCCCTGACCTGCACCCTTGCACTTGCCCCACCTTGCCTTGTCCTCCAGCATCCAGCTATCCCTGCCAGGGCTTCTCACTCCTCTTAGAATTTTCCAGTGGCTTCCTCTTTACACAGCAGAAAGCTCAAGCCCTGTGGTGGCTTGGGCCTTGTCTGTCCCCAGTTGCTCAGTTCTTCCCGTGCCCTGTCTGTCCTTGTTCAGCTGGCTACCCCTCTCCCAGCATGCATCTCTGCTTTTCCTTTTGCGCCAGTCTTTCCCCAGGTCCATGTGGTTCTCCTTCTCCTTCTCCTTCACTCTCTACACTTGGCAGTTGTCTTTCCCGGGGCCTTCTTTCCCACCTGTTTAAGATGGCTGGCCACGCACACCCTGCCTTGCTGCTTGCCTCTCCAGCCTGGTTTTTTCTGTGCTGTTCACTGCCATCTTGTCAGCCTGACCATAGCTCCCTTGGCTTGCTGCTGTTAGCCTTGGCAGCTCAGCAGTGGCTGGCATCAGGCAGAGCACCCTCAGCTGTGTTCCCAGTACTGGGAACTGAGCCTGGCTCTTGTTCACACGAGGTGAGTTCTGCACATTCCAGCTCAGCTTCATAGAATTCTGTGTTGTTGAGCATTTGTAATGATGGCTGGCTCTCATTGTTCACAGAATTATGTTGTTAAAGTCACTGTAAACACTCAGCAAATATTATGGGGTTTCTCTGCTCCTGGGGCAGCACGGGTTTGTTCCTCCTGCGTCTGTCACTTCATCAGTGAGTCACATCTGTCTTTACTTTGTGTTTCTCTTTGACTGCTTGTTTACTGTGCGTTGTTGACTCTTGGGGACTACACTCTGACTGGTGATGAGTGAGACTCATTCACACACATTTCCAGAAGATTCTCCGACTAGATTCTAGGTGTATATGTTCCTTAGTTATCATCTTAAGCAGTACCATCACCAACAAAACACATACAGGGACATTGTGGCAGTAATGGAGGAGGGCACTTGGTTACAATATAAAAGCTGAGCTGGGAGGAGGCAGAACTTGGCCTTGTGTTCTCCCACTTACTGGGGCGTGTGGCTCTGCAGATGCCTGTGAACTGGCATGTGCTAGCTTGGGGGTTGTGGGTGAGTGGTCATGGATCTGCTGCGGGAAAAGCCCTGATCCCCAGGCTGTGAACTTGGTGTGGAAGAGTGGGAGCTGCCAGGCAGATTTGACATTCTGTGTTTGTCTCTGTAGGGTGAAGTCATAAAGTGGTACGTGTTCCTGATTTCCTTCTGGGGAGAGCAGATCGGTCACAAGGTTAAGAAGATATGTGATTGGTGAGAAAGGTTGATTTCTTCCCTTTTTCAGTACTGGGAAAGGAACTAGGCCCTGTCAGTTGCTAAGCAGGCTCTCTGCCCTGCGCTACATCAGGCCTCTGCTTCTTTTGTTCATTTAATGCATCTAGAACTCGTGAGGTGCTGGTTAAACTGTCAGCTTGACACAAGCTGTAATCACCTAGGAAGACTGTAGGGTATGGGGTCCCCTGGAGCTGCAGCTACAGACTGTTGTGAACTGCCATGTGGGTCCTGGGAACTGAACTCGGCTCCTCTGGAAGGGCAGCCAGTGCTCTTATGTCTGAGCCATCTCTCCAGTCATGGCTTGTATCCTTGCAGTAGACATGTTTTAGTGTGACCAGGAAAGCTGCGCCAGCTCAGTGAAGTCCCTTTGTTACCTTTAGCAGGCGACTCTGGGGAGAGGGCTGGTGGCTCCTACAGAGAGGCACAGCTCAGCAGGCCAAGTGGGGTGACTGTGGTTTTAAGGGAGCGTCATGCTTCCAGTGTTATCTGGATGTCTGAGACCATGGTGCCTATAGTGTATGGCTCAGCATAGACAGTGTCAACCCCAAAACAGTAACCAACTTGAAGTTGTTATCCTCCTGCCTCTGTCTCCTGAATGTTGGATTACAGGCTGTGCATCACCCTCCTGGCATGTTTTTTAAAGGTGTGGTTTCTGCTTGTTTGGTGGTTCTACCTCCCCCCCCCCAAGACAGGAGACAGGGTTTCTCTGTGTAGCTCTGGCTGTGCTGAACTCACTCTGTAGACCAAGCTGACCTGGAACTCAGAGATCTGCCTGCCTCTGCTTCCCAAGTGGTGGGATTAAAGGTGTGTACCACCACTGTCCAGTTTGCTTGATGCTTCTTAACCTCAAGATTTTGGTGCATTTCAGGAAGGCAGGGTGGGTTGGGTTTGAGAGTGTTTCAAGACCTATTTACTGTAGCAGCCGCATACAGGGTCTCCCCATAGCAGCTGTGGCCTCTTCCTTGGAGTACTACCCTGCCTGGCGCTAGAGGTGGTCTGCCTGGCATGAGTAGTGCCATCCTGGTGCTGGTCCCTTCTTGTCCCACAAGACAACAGACTATTGAATTCTGTCCTCCAGTTACCACTGCCACGTCTACCCCTATCCAAACACGGCTGAGGAGCGCAGGGAGATTCAGGAGGGGCTCAATACTCGGATCCAAGATCTTTATACTGTGAGTAAGCCAGGGCTCCGGGCATATGAGAGTCCATCTGCTTTCTCTGTTAAGCTAGTAACTTGTTATGGATGGTCACATATATTCCTGACATTGAAAATCCCTGTTTTGCATTTACAAAGCCAAGGGTAGTGGAGGGACTTAGAAAAGCCCTTTGTGTATCTTCGGTATGCTGAATTGTCCTTTGACTATGGAAGACAAGCTGTAGTGGTGGGCGTCACCCCACCTGCCTGTTTAAAGTTGAGTTTCTCTTGGTGGTGATAGGATGAGATTTTCACAGGTGAGAACGGAAGTGCTGGCAATGGGAGTTGGTAGCTTCTAGGAGTATTGGGTTAGGCCATGCCTGGGTGTAGGCGAGAGTTAAAGGGCTGTTTGTGTCAGTCTGATCACCCTTCTGCCAGTGGCAGGGTGTCTAAGCTCTTCCTGTGCCCTTAGGGCTCTGTTCTAGGAGGCCACCTGTGTCCCCTGCAGAGCTGGTGGCCTCTGGCCATTCCTGGTGTTATTGCTACGGGAACAGGTGCCCTGAAAGGAGGTCAGGCTGTTGGACAAGAACCCCCCACGCTTGTCCCCACAGGTGCTGCACAAAACGGAGGATTACCTGAGGCAGGTGCTGTGCAAGGCTGCCGAGTCGGTGTGCAGCCGCGTGGTGCAGGTGAGGAAGATGAAAGCCATCTACCACATGCTCAACATGTGCAGCTTCGACGTCACCAACAAGTGTCTCATTGCCGAGGTCTGGTGCCCCGAGGTGGACCTGCCAGGCTTGCGCAGAGCACTGGAGGAAGGTTCGGTAAGGCTCCCTGCCCCACCTGGACCCTCAGACCCAGACCACTCAAGGACATGGTGTGTCACCAGCTGGACATGGTACTGCAGACTTGTGATCCCAGGACTGCTGAGGCTGTGGCAGGAGGATGGAGAGCTTGAGGCCAGCCCGAGATATCATCTCAGGCAACACGGAAAACGTTTCTGAGTGCTGGGAAGGGGCTTGCCAGACACTGCTTTCAGACAGGCTTTGAAGAGTGAGTCTCTGAGGCTGGACAGATAGCTCAGTGGTTAAGAGCCTGGGAATTGGAACCTGGCTACTCTCTCAGAGGACGCAGGTTCAATTCCCAGTGCCCACATAACAGCTCACAACTGTAACTCCAGTTCCAGGGGTTCTGACACGCCCATACAGATATACCAACAATTCACAGAAAAAATATAAAGAAAGAAATTGAAGAGTTGGTCTCTCAGGCACTGTGGGAAAACATTGTAAGCTGTATTTCTGAGTAAGTAAAGCACTGTTCAAATCACAAGACAAAGACTGCCACGGAAGCACTTCCTGCTGGCTACAGCCTCTTCAGGCCCTCCCCCCGGGCACTGCTTCACTCCTGTTTCACCTGTGTCACTCCATCACAGGAGGCCAGATAGGGTTTGGGATAGGCAGCCCTTCTTTTTCTCTTTTTTTAGTTTCTAGAGATCTGGAAAGTGCAAAGGACAGTGGGTAGTGGCTGGTGTGGCTGCCTGACATTGGCTCTCTAATCAGCAGATTGCTTGTTCTTTCTGCTACATAAAATGTCTCTTTTCATGACCAGATTCCTTTGCAGACACACACCTTGGTTTATTACCTGGTGTTCAATCCATCAGGTGCTTTCTGGTTACAAACACTATTGCACGGAACAGCCCGTGACCTTTGAAACTTAGCATCTGCTGGTCTTCAGAAGGATTTCCCCAGCTCTGGCTGTTGCTGAGTAAGGCTGGGTTCCTTCCTGTTTGCCGAAGAGGCACTCGGCTCACTCTCCATGTTACCATGCACGCCGTTGGCTCTTCCCCCTGGTGTTGGTCTCTTTCTCCTGTTTTTCATTGTAGATGGTGCGCATTTCTAGGCAAGTGTAAACACTGCACTGAATTGAGAGGAAAGCTTACAGAGAAAATTCTGCAAAGATAAAATTTTGCTTTTTTCTTACCCGCTTTCTTTTTTGTAAATTAGGTAATGTAGTTGTGTCTAACTTCCTCCTTGCTGAGCACTTTTATTTTTATTATGCATTGTGTACATGTGTGGGAACTATGGTGCCTGTGGAGGTCAGAGAACACTTGTGGGAGTCACTTCTCTCCTTCATCATGTGAGTCCTGGGGATTGAACTCAGGTCATCAGGCGTGTAGGCAAGTACCTTTGCCCACTGAGCCATCTCACCAGCCCTTTCTTGACCAAGAGACAAAGTCCTAGCCAGGTGGTGGTGGCACACACCTTTAATCTCAGCACTGGAAGGTAGAGGCAGGCAGATCTCTGTGAGTTTCAGGCCAGCCTGGTCTACAGAGTTGAGGTCCAGGACAGCCAGGACTACACAGAGAAACTGTCTTGGGGTGGGGGTGGCGATAAAGTACTAAATATCAGGGTTCTCTCTCCTGTTTGAGATGTGGTCTTGCTGTGTTGCTAGGCTGGGCTCCCATCCACGAGTCTCCTGCTGAAACCTCTCAAATGCTGATGTCACAGGTCTGCACTGCCAGCCTGGCTCACGTCAGTTTTCCATTGCCCTGGACCTGATTCAGTCTCTATCCACCTTGTCCCAGCATTCCATCCCCGCTCTCCAGTTCCATTCTGCTGTCCTTCTGAGGGCCCTAGGCCCAGGTTCTGTTCTCACGCCTCTAGGTTCTACTGGGATGCCTGGCACGGTGACTCACTTCTGTGAACATGCACCCTCCATTTTCCCCCCAGCCCCACCAGAGCATGGCCAGCTGAGTCATGTGCTCATCTGTAGCTGTTCTCATAGACAGTCATACTTTCCGTTCTTTTCTGTGTGGAAGAGAGAGAGCGGAGCTACAATCCCCTCGTTCATGAACACAATCCCTACGAAAGAAACGCCGCCCACTCTGATCCGCACCAACAAATTCACCGAGGGCTTCCAGAACATCGTGGATGCCTATGGTGTTGGAAGCTACAGAGAAGTGAACCCAGGTGGGCATCTGGACAAGGCTGGTCTTACACTTACATCAGCTCAGCTTTGGCTTTGGTTGGGTTTCTGAGACAAAGTTTCACCCCATAGCTCTGAGTAGCCTATAATAATCAGGATGTAGCTCAGGATATAGCCCAGGCTGGCCCTGAACCCTTGATGATCTTCCTGTCTCTGCCTCTTGAGTCCTAGGATTATAGGTGTGTACCACCATGCCCAGCCCTATTGGTGCTTTTTGATAGGGGAATGTAGTAAATGCTTGTCAGGCAATCTCTCTCTCTCTCTCTCTCTCTCTCTCTCTCTCTCTCTCTCTCTCTCTCTCTCTCTCTCTCTCTCTGTGTGTGTGTGTGTGTGTGTCTGTGTGTGTGTATGTACATACATGCTCACCTAAGGCCCTGCTGAGAACTTGCCACCCCTCTGTCTCTACAGCTCTCTTCACCATCATCACCTTCCCGTTCCTGTTTGCTGTGATGTTTGGTGACTTTGGACACGGCTTTGTCATGTTCCTGTTTGCCCTCTTACTGGTGTTAAATGAGAATCACCCCAGACTAAACCAGTCACAGGAGGTAATGCATGCCTGCCAGCCTGTGCATGGTAGGAGCCATGACATCGTTTGGCTGGAGGAGAGCTGTGTTTTGTCTATTGTTTTTTTCGTGGGGAGTGGGTGAGGTGGCCTCAGGTAGTCTGGGCTAGCCTCACACTTGCCACATACCGAACTTGTGATTTCCCTGCCTGCACATCCTGAGTTCTGGGATTATAGGTGTTTGTTCCACACCTGGCTCGAGCTTTGGGTGTAAAAGTGCTGTATAAGAGGAGTGTGCCCCTGGGTAAGACATCTGGAGGAGTGGCTGTAATGAACCAGAATGAGCTTCCCTGAGCCACTGTCCAGCAAGTGAGTCTGCTCACTCACCATGTCTTTTCCCAGATCCTGAGGATGTTCTTTAATGGTCGCTACATCCTGCTGCTGATGGGGCTGTTCTCTGTGTACACTGGCCTCATCTACAATGACTGCTTCTCCAAGTCTGTGAACCTCTTTGGCTCAGGGTGGAACGTGTCTGCCATGTACAGCTCCAGCCACTCTGGAGAGGAACAAAAGAGCATGGTGCTTTGGAAGTGAGCGGCCTGGGAACGAGGATGCGACAGGTGGGGTGTACATTTCCCAAGCCCCTTCCTCTGCACATGGGGATCTTGCTGTGCCCTCTCTTTCAGTGACAGTACCATCAAGCACAGCAGGACTTTGCAGCTGGACCCGAACATCCCTGGAGTTTTCCGAGGCCCCTACCCTTTTGGCATTGACCCTGTGAGTGCTTCCTTCCCGTGTTCCTGAGCTAGGGGAGGTGCTGGGGTGCTGCTGTACCTCTGTAAGTGTAGACAGTGAAGCAGCCTGCCACCTGGGGAGCCAGGTCAGTGCAGGAGTGGTTGGCAGCCATGAATCTGTGGTTGTATCTACCAGTCTTTTCCTAGGGTAGAAGTGACCCTTCGTGGACACCAAACAGGTTCTGAACTGCTGCATTGTTTGTATGAATTGCCTTTGGTCTAGAGAGGAAGGTGAGGGCTGAGGTGGCTCTAGGGTGCCAGGCTCCTCCTGTCCTATGACGGCTCGGTAGGCAGATCCCTGGAGGCCAAGATTTTGGACCAGTGTCCTGAAAGTGGATCTCACCACTGCCAAGTTGGCTGTGAGGGATGTAGATGAGGCCGCTTAAGGGATGCACAGGACATGGCAGGTCTCAGATCTCTGAACACGATTCAAAAGGTGAATGGCATTCATAGCGTGTTAAGCTGCCCCGATGCAGCTGGATCCAGCAATGACTGCAGCCCTGGCCTGCAAGTTCCCCGGTTTTGACACTGAAGCCCTGGCCTGCGGAAGTCAGTTGAAAGCAAGAGGTGTTACTTCCTCTGTAAACCGAGAGCAGCCCTGTCCCTTAGGAGCCCTCCAGCGCCTGCTGATGGAACTTACATTGCTTCTGTTTTGTTTGGTCTTTAGATTTGGAACCTGGCCACAAATCGCCTCACCTTCCTCAATTCCTTCAAGATGAAAATGTCTGTGATTTTAGGAATTATTCACATGACTTTTGGTGTCATTCTTGGAATATTTAATCACTTGTAAGTACATGTTCTAATTTGTTTTTCATTATTTGTTTGTTTGTTTGTTTGTTTTGGAGTCACTCCTTCATTTTCCAAGAGTTGGAATTACAGGTATGATATGAGCCAGGGTACCTGGCTTAGCAGTTCTGAAATCTATGCTTGTAAACCAAGTGTGTCACTCCTAAGGGTTTGTTTTAAAATTATTTATTTACTTACTTAATGTTTCTTATGTTTATTTGTTAAGGGAGATGGTGTGCATCACAGTACATGTGGGCAGGTCAGGGAACAGCTTTTGGGATTGTTTCTCTCCTTCCGCCATGGGTGGGTCCTGGGGACTAAATTCAAGCCATCAGGCTTGGCAGCAAATGCTTTTACCCAGTGAGCCGTCTCTCCACCACCAACACCCCCCTTTAAAATGTATGTGTGTGTGTGTACATGTGCACTTGTGTGAATATGTACATCAGAGGACAGTTTGTGGGAGGATTTTTACCTTTTTCTACCATGTGGGTTCTGGGGCTTGAACTCAGGTTGTCAGGCTTGGTGGAAGTTGCCTTTACCTCCTGAGCCACCTCACCAGCTCCTTACGTTTTCTTTTGTTTTTATTTCTTTTATGTGTGGATGTTTTAACTGCAGGTTGTGTCTGGGTGCCATGTGTCTGGTGCTATAGAGGCAAACGAGGGCGTCAGAGCCCCTGAGACTAGATGATGGTGGTGAGCCACCATGTTGGTGCTGGGAATTAAACCCAGTCCTCTTGAAGAACAGCTAGTGCTCCCAACCACAGAACCATCTCTCCAGCCCTTAAGTTTGTTTCTTGATGCCAGGCTGTTGACTGGGCTGAGAGTTGATCTGATGGTGCATGGTAGGATGTGATGCTGTTTTGATTATTTAGCTTAGGAATTATGGGAGATCAGTGATTTATCTGTTCAGTGCATAACTTTAGATGGGGTGCCATCCTGGGCACCAGTCTTCTTCAGAGAATGGAGAAGGACCTGACTTTTGCCTTCCTGGAGCTCCTGTCCAGGTAGTGAGGCATATGACATGAGGGTTATTCCCAGAAGGGATTTTGCCACATTTTTGTTGTTCTAAAGTAGAAAGCTCTCCATTTGTTTTGTGGGAGAGCCAGCACCTTGGCAGATTTCCTCCTTGCTGACCATGTTTCTCATGACAAAGCATGATTTGCATCATGTAACTCTACTGCTTTAAGTCCTGGCAGAGGTGGGGAATTGAACAAATTGTCCAAGGTGGTGAGTGCTTTGAGACGCCCAGGGCTGGATAACATGCATGCTGCTTTTCCAGAGGACTCCACCTGCGTTCTGCTCTCAGCACCCGTGGTGGGTGGCTTACAGCTGCCTGTAGTCCCAGCTCTAGGGACATTTGTTGCCTTTGATTCTGTAATCAAGTGAATCCACCCCCCACCACTCCTGACATACACATAATTGAAAATAATTTTTATAATGGGGGGGGGCGCGGTGGAAAGACAGCTCAGTTGTTAAAAGCACTTGTTGCTCTTGCAGAGGACCTGAGTTTGGTCCCCAGTGCCCACATGGTGGCTCATATCACAGCCTGCTATGGCTCCAGTTCCAGGGAGCTTACAGCCTCTTCTAGCCTCTGGGGGCACCAGGCGTGCTCATGGTGTACAGACACACCTTCAGGCAAAACTGCCATACACATAAAATTAAATACATTTTTCAAAATGGATGTCATTAAAACAAGATTTTTTAAATCTTAAAAAAACAAACCCAAAACGCTAATACTTTGAAGCCAGACTCAATAGTAGCATGTTTGTGTGTATGGCTCTGTGGTTCGCTCTTTCCTCTGTGGGGGGATCTGCAGCCCTGGCTTGAGCCAGCAGAGCCCTCTATGGAGGCCAGAAGTGACCTGTGGCACTGCAGCCGTAGCCTTTCAGCTGTCACTCCACCCCTCTCACAGGCACTTCAGGAAGAAGTTCAACATCTACCTGGTGTCCGTCCCTGAGATCCTGTTCATGCTCTGCATCTTTGGGTACCTGATCTTCATGATCATCTACAAGTGGCTGGCATACTCGGCAGAGACCTCTAGAGAGGCCCCCAGCATCCTGATTGAGTTCATTAACATGTTCCTGTTCCCATCCAGTGAGACACATGGCCTCTACCCAGGGCAGGTGAGTGCCCCGCTACTTGGTAGTGACAACCCCTGCACTCAGCACTCTGCATAGTCCATCACAAGGAAGGCTGCATCGAAAGCAAGACTGTGAAGAGTATTCTACTAGTGCTTTTGTTTTTCCTTTTGCAGTGTTCTCAGAAAGTTATTAACTGGAGTTTAACTCCATTTAGATTTGTTTGTTTGTTTTGTTTTTCCAAGACAGGGTTTCACTCTGTAGTCCTGGCTGTCCTGGAACTCACTCTGTAGACCAGGCTGGCCTCAAACTCAGAGTTCTGCCTGCCTCTGCCTCCAGAGTGATGTGTTTAAAGGTATGAGCCATTATCACCCGGCTAGATTTGTTTTTTTAAATAATGGAATACTTCATAAAGTTACATGCCATCCTTTTACAGGGACCATGCTAATCTGTTTGGTTACAGTATTGTGTGATACCAGAAGGACCTCCTGTTTAGAATTTGTGTGAGTGTGTGGGCACCTGTGTCTCCAGGCCAGAGACTTTGGATATCATTCCTCAGGCACCATTTACTCTGTGTGTGTGTATGTGTGCATGCGTGTGTGCATGCGTGCATGTGTGGTGTTCTATCTGACCTGGAATTGTCAAAATAGGCCAGTGTGTCCAGCTATGGAGCCTTTGCTTCCCCAGAATTGGGTCACAAGCTTGTATAGCCACAGCGGGCTTCAAACTCAGTCCAGATTGAGTCATTACCCAAACCTCCAGTTAGAGTTTTCCTAAAGTATTTCTACTGCTCTAAAAGTAATATTTCAGTGCTGTGTCTTGAACATTGTGAGTTGGAAGAAGTGTGGAGGGTCGCCTTGGCCACAGGACTTGGCGGTCACCTGTCTTGTGCCCCTATCCCAGAGATGCCCTGGGTCATAGTCTGCTCCACCTCAATAACTTCTCCTTTGCACTGACAGGCGCATGTCCAGAGAGTGTTGCTGGCCCTCACAGTGCTGTCGGTCCCCGTGCTCTTCTTAGGAAAGCCACTCTTCCTGCTGTGGCTGCACAATGGGCGCAGTTGCTTTGGCATGAGCCGGGTGAGTGTGGTTCCTGTGTCCAGAGGTTCTGATTCTTCCAAAGCTGGCTTTATTTAGAGCCTTGATGTTGCTATTGGGCTGCAGCTTGAGTGATAAGACTGTTATAACATGCATGCACAGGCATTTCCTCAGGTCTCTCTGTGGACTCTCCTGGGTGTATGTGGAGATGCCCGGTCACATGTCCGTTCTAGTTCTGTATTTGCATTTTTGAGGACCTGCCATACTTTTAGCTTCTGGACCATTTTAAACTCTCAGCAGTAGTGTTCTAGGGTTCTAGTTTCTTGATTTTTGCCAGCACTTGTATTTTCCATTGCCCCCATTGCTCTTTGACAGGCTAAAAGCATATGAGGTATGCATTCTCCTCAACACACATTTCTTATCCCCAGAGAGCTGAGTCATAAGAGAAGCGGTTATGTGGGTTTTGTCCTAACCCCGTGGCAATCCAGGCGCTGACACTGTTCTTTTCCCGTTAGAGCGGTTACACGCTTGTGAGGAAGGACAGTGAGGAAGAGGTTTCTTTGCTGGGCAGCCAGGACATAGAAGAGGGGAACAACCGCATGGAAGAAGGCTGCCGGGAAGTGACATGTGAGGAGGTGAGCTGTGAGCTGACTGGTTGGGTGGGTGAGGGAGGAGGCTGTTCGTTAGCTGCTTAATGTGGACTGACTGGAGTTTGGTCATGGCAGAGTTTTAATTCAGTCCAAGTAGTAGCATCACAAGTACACAGAGCAAAGGAAGTAGAGTGAGGCAGAATCAGGGTGCTCTTCGTGGGGAGCACCCTCTACCCTCCCTCCCTGGCCTCAAGCATGAGGTTCCACTGTGCACCTGAAGCTGGGAAATGTCCATGTAGATGCTGGGTTAGCTCAGATGTCAGTGAGGTCTCTAACCGTGGGGCCCTTAAGGCAGTCACAGTTTGAAGCTGGTGTTTGCGTCACAGAATGGAAACTGTAGCTTGAATAGAGTCTGGGAGCTAGTGTAGGGAGATAGGGAACCCCACAGTTTCTCAGAGAGCAGGACTCACATCTTGGACCTGCTGTTTTTAGACGCCAGCGTGCTCTGTCCCTGAGGCCAGCCAGAGACTCAGAGTGGAGCAGGTTTGTGATACGGTGTCTAATGTCCTCTGTTGTCCCTCAGTTTAACTTTGGGGAAATCCTGATGACGCAGACCATCCACTCCATCGAGTACTGCCTTGGCTGCATCTCCAACACTGCATCTTACCTGAGGCTTTGGGCCCTCAGTCTGGCACATGCACGTATGTTGCTTAGTTCTGAGGAGTGTGTAAGCTCTCCGTGTAGTAGTGGACAAAGGCTCTTCATAGTCTGGACCCACCTTCCTATCACACAGGTCATAGTCCAGGCCTAGCCATGGAGGGGCTTTGTGAACTGAGGGCCTGGTGACCCCTGGCACGGATGCTTTCCTCTATCTCATGTTTGTGAGTGTCCTTACTGAGTGGAGTATTTATTTCAGACTCCTGGAAGTCAGTCCTCATGGTCACGGTTCTGCTCATGCACAGAAGAGCCTGTGTGTAAGACACACCTGTGTGGGATATTCTTTAGTTTGTAGGTTGCCTTACCCTGTGCATTGTAATGAGAGGCCATGTCACTTTTTCTCCAGCCTGGTAGTGACAGTCACTGACCAAATTCACCTCACAAACAGTGAGACATGCACTTTGTTGTCTTGATAACTCCATGACAAACCCTGGGACATGTGATATAGATGGGTAATCACGAGAGGGTATTGACCAACAGGGGATAAAGCAAGGCCTTCTGTGTCCCAAGATGTGAAGGTGAAGAGACTGCTTTCTTGGCAGTAGACCCAGACTTCAAACAGGTCACCTTGCTAGGTTCAGACAGAACTGTCAATCCAGTCCGAGCCTCAAGCTTGCTGAGTTAGGCAATAGGAGGGCATGCTGGAACCTAAGATTGTTGTTCTTTGTGGAGGTTCAGGTCGTCTGCCGGGTGGTGGCTTGGGGGGGGGGGAGGTGGAATAGGGGGTGGGGGCAGGGGTAGGCTGACTTGTTGTCATTCCTGCTGTCACGTGGGTGGTAAGAGGGCTTATGTTTTCACAGTCTGTATTCTTCTAAATGTCTTCCTTTGCAGAGTTGTCTGATGTGCTGTGGGCCATGCTGATGCGTGTGGGCCTGCGTGTAGACACCACCTATGGGGTCTTGCTGCTGCTACCTGTCATGGCTTTCTTTGCAGTTTTGACTATTTTTATCCTCCTGGTCATGGAAGGGCTTTCTGCATTTCTCCATGCCATACGCCTTCACTGGTGAGTGTGATGGTATTTTAAAAGTAAAAATGAGGGCTAGAGAGATGGCTCAGTGGTTAAGAATGTGCACTTTCAGAGGACCCAAGTTCAGTTCCCAGCACCTGTATCAGCACCCAGCACACAGCACCTGGCTCACAAACCTCCTGTCACTCCAGCATGAGGCACCGCTGGCGGCCTCTGGTCTTTGCAGGCGCCTGCACTTGTGTACACGTACACAAGACGTGGTACCGTAAAAATATAATAAATATTTTGAAAAGGGCACAGGAGCTGGCAAGAAGGCTCAGTGGGTACAAATACTTGCTATCAAGCCCCGTTCAGTTACCAGGACCTGCATGGGTGTGTAATGCACCCACCTACACATGCACATGTGCAAATGCTAATGACTAATACAAAATTAAAAAGCCACCTATTAAGGAAAAAATACATGTGTGTAAAACTCCTTTCTAAATGCAATGCTTATAATGGCTAGCTCCTCCCCACCCAGCAATGAATTAGCAGTTCAGAAACAAAATACAATTTAATCGCAAGTAAAAGAAAGTTCCTGTCTGTGAGACAGTTGTGCTCTCCTTGTTTGTTGCTGTCATTGTTTTTGGCCTTGCTGTGTAGACCAGGCTGGCCTCAATCATTGTTTTTGGCCTCGCTGTGTAGACCAGGCTGGCCTCAAACTCACAGAGGTCTCTTGCCTCTGCCTCTCAAGTGCTGGAATTACAGACGGGTGCCACCATGCCTGGCTGGTGTGTGTACCCACTTTTATCCACATTGGGGGTGGCAGGTGTCACTGACAATTCAGGATTAGTACCTTCCTTGTTGTTGTGAGGTCAGAGGTCAACTTGCAGGAGTTAGTTGTCTTTTTACTGTGTGAGTGTTAGGGGTGAACTCTGGTTGTTAGGCTTGGTGTCACATGCCTTTACCCCCTGGGCCATCTCAGCAAACTCCAGGGTGTTCTCAGTGCTTCTCAATGGGTGTGTTTGGCTGCAGCTCCGTGGTTCCAGTAGCCAGTGTGACAGGAGTTCCGGTGTCTCTTCCTCTGTGTGTCTAGTGATGAGAGTTGGAGGTGTACTGGACTTTTCTGACACATACAGGGGTGTGTGGGGGGATCAGGATGGAGGTAGGAGCCAGGTTGGATGAGGGGGGGCGCCCCAGGTGTGCTGGGGAGAGAATGATCAGGTGAACATGTTTATGCCCTGATGGGAGATGTTATTCTGTATATATGTTTCTCATATTGGTTAATAAAGCCCTGTGGCCAATAGGAAACAAGATAGGTGGGGCTAGGAGACCAGCAGGAGGAAAGAGGAAGTAGTAGGGAGGAGTCGAGATGTAGCCCAGGGAAGAAGCAGGATGCCCGCTGCTGCTCTCCGATAAGAGGACCACGTGGCAATACTTAGATAAGTAGAAATGGGTTAATAATTAAGACAGAGCTAGCCCATAAACAATAATGGTAACTGGCCAACAGGATTGTATCAAATACAGAGTCTCAGAGTGTTATTTGGGGCTGGTGCGGCTGTGGGTCCAGACTGGCGGGCTGGCGGAAACATACACGCTACAATGCCCAGAATGCAAAGAGATGGCAAGATTTCACTCACAGTTCCAGAGTGCAGTCCTTGGTGAGGAAGGCATGGTGTTTTAATACATATTTGTTTCTCTTTTTGTAGGGTTGAATTTCAGAACAAATTCTACGTTGGTGCAGGCACCAAATTTGTTCCTTTCTCCTTTAGTCTGCTCTCCTCTAAGTTCAGTAATGATGACAACATAGCATGATCCACGTTGCTGCAGCCACCCCGCTCTCAGATTTATGGAGAACTATCATGTTACAGAATTCACTCAAGTCAGATTTCTGACAGGAAAATTCCAGCCTCGTTGATTGCCTTATGATTCAGCCAAATGATTCTGTAAGATACGCCTCTCCTCATGTTGAAGACTTTGTAAAGCTCACCACTTCGGACACAAAAATTTCGTTGGTTTTTATTATGAGCAAATATAAATTATGCCAACATTACATTAAAGTTATTTTTTAAAGTGTAAAATCGGAAGAGAAAAGCCAGCTGAATGGCTAGCTAAAAATGGTTTTAGATCCTTGATTTCCTTTCAACTTTAAAAAACACAAAGTTATCCCATCACGAGAAGATGCCAGATAATATTTTCTGACAGCTCAAGCTAGACATAGTTTGTTTTGTTTTTTTTTTTCAGATATTACCGCAGGGTCATCAGTAGATTCCTGCTCACCCTGCTGGCTCAGGAATGTGTGTGCATTCTCCCTGAACCCTGTCAATCACCAGGAGGGACAGCAACGCAGCCCAATCTTGTTTTAATATTTGGAGGAAACGGGATAACATGACAACAGATGGCTTTCCTGCTTGTATATTTTTACAAGATTCTTGTCCTGTTACCTGTATGTCATACCAGTCATGACAGTTGTATATTTGGAAAGATGATGGTATGACTGTCCTGAGCCTTAAAACCCAGTGCAACTGCAGGGAAGACAGGTGGAAGTAGTGTGTATTTTTGTAGGAAAGAACAAATGAAGATATTTTACCACAGAAACCTTGCTCCTACTTGGGAACAGTATAATTTTTTACTTTTCACACTAATTGTAAATAAAGGTCTGATGGCCACAGTTTAATTTCCAAATATTGTTCAGGTCAGTTGAAAACTAATTGTCATTAATCTGTTAATTTATTATCACGAGTATAAAAATCACCTGTTTTTGTGTTGCTTAGTTTTGCATGAAGTTGACTTAGTCCCATTGAACACAGTGATCTGTGTCTTATATTCTTATAAATTATGTTCATTTTCACATTTTACATTAAGTGATTTTAGATTAAGTATTTCAGAAAGAAGCCTGAGGCTGGGGTGTTGCTTGCTTGCTAGACCCTCAGAACCACCTCTCCCAGGTGTGGTGGAGGCAGAGGATCACAAGTTCAGGGCTACCCTTGGCTATGTGGTAAGTTTGAGACCAGCCTAGGCCACATGACACCCTAAAGAGAAAAAGGAGTTTAACATATCTGTGCCCTCTTGCAATTTTGAGTCACATGCTACTGCAGAGGTCAGTTGGTCCCTGCCCCTCTACTCCTTGTGGTAGAGTGGGGCTCCTTGATGAAAAGCCAATCCTCTGGCAGTTAGAGCAGCCTCCCAGGCTTTTACAGCGTTTCCGGAGACTTGTGCACTGCCCGTGCCTGGACTGTAAGTCGCTCCTCTCTAGCTGCAGCAGAGTCTGCACCGCCCAGCAGTGAACGCCAGTGTTTGTGCCGCGTGCCAGCTTCCTGGTTGCTCTGATGCCGAACCTGCTAGCGGCTGGGGATGAGGTGGTACTGCTCAGGGTTAGACCTGCTTTTACCTGTATCCAGTGTCACTCCCATGCTGTCACTCTCGTTACTATTCCCCAGGGTCTTTGGTCCTCACGGAGATAACCGATTCCAGGGACAAGGACCAGACAGGAAGTGCAGTTTTGGCCATGTTCACTGTCCCTGTTGGCCATTATTATGGAGCTACTTTTCCTTTCTAACTAGCACCTCTTACCAGGGTACAGATTAAAGAATGAGTGTGACTTCTCAGCTGAAGTTTGTCACAATTATATGGGATGTAATTACATAAATTACTCCTTTTGTGGACACCCTGGAAATACAATTGATAACATCCCACAGAGGGAAGCAAGCAACTGCCGTATGGTGTCATGCTCATCTTCCTGGAACAACATCAATAGACCCATGTCCTCTGTTCAGGTGTTCACTGCCACATCACAGAGACTTCTGTTGGTGGAGAGGCCTTAAGTGGCCAGTAGAGGCACTCAAAGGGGTTTGAGCTCTTGGACTCTCCCTCCACCACGAGACCTGGGAAGACTCCTCCCAGCCCCCAGATCCTCTTCTGGCCTCAGTTCTAGAATGGGTCTGTGTGCTTCGAGATATTGATAATTATCAATTGATAATTGATAATGCCACCCATGCAGGTCTTGGAATTGTAATCCTCCTGCCTCAACTCTCAGCTGGCACTGTGGGTGTGCAATGCTGGGCTTGGCCCAGGGTTCCTATGATGACATTCAGGCCAGTGCTCCATCAACACTTGTGTAATAGGAGTAGACTGTCCGTTGGTGACTTACAGGGCTGTCAAATCAAGCTGTGATTTAGAGTTTGACCTATTTTAGGAACTAAAAAAAAACAGCTCCATTGGTTTTTTTCTTTCAGCAGGACATTTCTCTACTGAAGTCTTTACTCTGGGTTTGCTTACATGCCATACCCTCCAGGTATGATGCTGTGAGTAGGGAGGGAGTTTGCAGTAATGCCTCGCCCACCTCTGGACCGCTGCTGTGGGGCTCTGTTCCAACACCTCAAGAAATCCTCGGAAGATGCCACTCCGAGGGATGATGTAACAAGACTGGGTTCTGGAGCCTGGACCTGGGGCAGAAACTACAGGAGCCGTCAGGGCTGCACTGCATAGAGGCATAGAAGGACTAATTTGCCTGTCAGTATTGAACTTCCTTTTGCTAGTGACAAATAAATATATATTTTTGGGATGCCAGTCTCTTGTTTTCTTGTGATTCTGCTTCCTAACCCCCTATGCCAGAAAGAGTGGTTCCCTTTCTAGGAGCCCACTGGTGGGCTTCATTCCCTCCTTAGGACCTGCAGGTGTTCTCAGTGTCTAATCACAGAGACCAGCCTTGCCTGCCTGCCCTGCTGGTTTGCTTCTGCTGCTGTGATGAAACACCAACCAAAAGCGACTTGGAGGAAAGAGTTCATTTGATCCTAGGTTACACTCCATTGTTAAGGGCAGAAGTGCACAGCAGAAACTGAAGTAGAGACCTTGGAAGAACACTGCTAGCTGGTTTGCTCCCCATGGCTTGCTCGGCTATCACCCCAGCTGCAGCCCCCATGCCTGGGGAGACGGGGGGGGCGGTATAGTACCGCCCCCAGTGGTCTGGGCTCTCCTACATCAATCAGCAACCAAGAAAAGGTGGTTATGTTTCAGCTGAGATTCCCTTTTCCCAACTAAATGTAGGTTTGCGTCGTGTACTTACAGAAACTAACCAGTTCACTGTTTCTAATCCTGCCTGTTTCCGCCTCAGATCCGTGTCCTTATCACTTCTCAGCAGCCAACTTTTTTGCACTTCAGCTTTCCTACCTGGGGCTCTCAGCCCCGCGCGGGCGCCCGTTGCCCCGGTGCCCGTTGCTAGGGGCGCCGTTGCCACGGACGCCGCCCGACTCCCCGCCCTGTCCGCCCTGTGTCCTGCACCGCTCAGGTCCACGCTATGGACGACCTGCGGGTCCTGTGGATGCGCGACCGCGTGTACACCACTTTCAACCTCAGAAACCCCAAGCTGTTCGAGGAGCTGCTGAACCGCAACGACAGCGAGGCAGAGGACCTCATCCTGCACTTCCTCAACCACGCAAGCGACGAGGAGGGCGCCGCCACGCTGTTCTTCTATCGCGTCCTGGTACCCGAGGAGGTGGAGGTGGAGATTGGTGAGCCTGAACAAAAGCCAGCCTTCAGCCAGCACCCTGCTGGCACTTGGCCCTACTGTGTGCCCGGGGTCGTAGCTTCTGTTTTCATGTGTCCTCTGAGGTGCGCTGCCATCCTCGCCTTCAACGGTGCAGGGTTGCGCCCTTGCCCGGGCACGGGGGAAGCTCAGAGTCTCTTCCTGTAAGATGCCTCCCAGCGGGAGAGTCCCAAGGCGAGAGTCTGCAGAGGCTCAGGGGAACTCGCCTTCCATGCCTAGCCCCCACTACTCTAAAAAGTGGCAGCAGGCCAAAGTAGTGCAATCCCAGCTGAGGTAGGATGACCTGAGGACCAGAACAAGTTGGAGGATCACCTGAACTGAGAGGGGCAGGGAGGGGAGAGAGAAAAGGATAGAGAGGGAGATACATATTGTTAGGATACACTATGCCTGTTCTCATTAACTATTCTTTGTTTTCATTACTTATTACAATGTGAGATAGTCTCATAACCCAGGCTGACCTAGAATTCACTCTGTAGCTCAAGGTACCCTCAAACTCTCAATCCTCCTGTCTCAGCCTCACTGGGATCTAACCATCCCCGCCTTCATTTTTCTTTCCCAGGTGGAACTTTGAACCTGAACCCATTATCCTGGGCCTCTGGGTTAGGCCCATTCATTACAACCAAATAAAAATATGAATTTCAGGATACACTAATAGGATTCTGTATACATTTCAAAAACAAACAAACAAACAAAAAACAAAACAAACAAAAATAAAATCCTGCACCAAGACCCTAATGTCTTGCAGTCTCCGGTGGCTCTAGCTAGCAGCAGGCAATTGTCCCCCGCTGTGTCTAACTTGGTTTCAGCCACTCTGCCAGTGTTTTGGTCTCACTCTAGAACACCCCCTGGTCATTTCTGTCCCTTGTTTTGTTTTCCAAGATAGGGTATTGTGTAGACCAGGCTGGCCTTGAACTCCTGATCCTTCTGCCTCTGCCTCCTGAGTCCAGAGACTACAGGCCTGCACCAGCACACTGGGTTCATTAGAACAGTTTCCAGGCTGCGCCCAGTGCGGCAAAAGGTTCTGTGGTGTGGTGTAACAAGCCTCTCTCATACTCACTGGTTGCTTGCATTTCTTCGGGGTGAAGGTGTGTCCTTCACCCTCAACTCAGTTGGCACAAATCTCCCTTGCTGGTTCCAGCACCATGGTG
Organism: Cricetiscus sungorus; assembly: GCA_030556225.1. Taxonomy (NCBI): domain Eukaryota; kingdom Metazoa; phylum Chordata; class Mammalia; order Rodentia; family Cricetidae; genus Cricetiscus; species Cricetiscus sungorus. The sequence goes on along the minus strand of JANBXA010000044.1, from coordinate 24,514,520 downwards.
TTTTGCAGTGACATTTACAAGTCCCCAGGGGTGGGGGTGAGGATTGTCCCTACCCTTTGGCTTCACTTGAAGCAAAGGTTTGGCCATCTCATACAGGGATAAATCTATTTTGTATTTTCTTCCCCACCGTGTTTCCATAAAGAGGAAATCCCTGTGATCCCTGAAGAGGAGGCCGAGGAAGATGAGACTGAATCTCAAAAAACAGAGGGCACTGATAAAGTGACCGGTGAGTGTCTGCAGGGACAGAGGTCACTTCTACATGGGGGTCTGTGGAGCTGGTAGTGCATATGTGCCTAAGGGTCACATGCCTTTCCTCAGGTCCAGACAGGACCAAGGTGCTGCCAGGGCCATATCCCCTCTGAAAGCTCCAGGGGCTTTCCTTGCTCAGATGCTGCTGGCACTGGCACCCCTTGGCTTATGGGCACACCAGTCCCATTCCTCCTTTGCCATCATATGGCCTCTTTCCTGTCTGGACTCACAGTGTATCTTCTCTTACCCAGGCAAAGACTGAGGCAGGTATGTGTATGTGTATGTGTGTGAGAGTGTGTGAGTGTGTGTTTGTATGGTGGTCAGATTTAGGAACAACATATAAGGGTTCTTTTTTTATTTTTTAAGACAGGACTTCAATAATGAGTTTGAGGCTAGCCTGGGCTACACGAGACTGTCTTAAAAAACAAAACTCATAACACAAAACTCAGCGTTAACAGTTTTATCGGTGTATGTATGCACACACTTGCATGCACCTACATGCACCCACAACAGGTGAGTGTGCTGTATGTGAGTGCATGTAAAACTGCATATGTTCATACACACACACACACACACACACACACACACACACACACAGAGGCCACAGGACAATCTTAGGTGCCATTCCTCTGGAGCAGGTATCCTCAGACACAAACTCTCTTACTGGCCTGGTACTCACTAGTAGGCTAGGCTGTCTGACCAGTGACCCCAGTGCTCCTCCTGTTTCAGCCTCCCCAGTGCTGGAAACACAGGCCTGTGCCTCCACACGACCTTTCTATATGGTTCTGGGTTTGAACTTGGGTCTTCAGGCTTATACTGTAAACACTTCACCCATGGAACCATCCATCATCTGAATCCTAGCTCAGCTTCAACTGTTCCAGTGACATTAAACACAAGGAGTGTGGTTTTGGTAGTTGCCTGCGTGTCTGTAAGTATACCGTGTGTATGCATTACCTGTGGAGCCCAGAAGAGGACATCTGAACACATGGAACTGGAGTTACAGATGCTTGTGAGCTGCTGTGTGGGTGCTGGGAATAAAACCCAGGTCCCCTGGAAGAACAGCCAGTGCTCTTAACCTCAGAGCCACCTTTTCAGCTCTCATCTCAATATTTTTTAAGACAGGGTCTCCTGTAGACTAGGCTGGCCTTCAACTCTGTAGCCAAAGATGACCTGGAACCCCAGATCCTCCTGTCTGGAACTCTGGAGTGATGGGTGACAGATGTGTGACACCATACCTCACCGTTTGTTTGTTTTGCTGAGTTGGAGATGGAGCTCAGGGTTTTGCATACATTAGACAAGTGTCAGCTGCTGAGTTACACCCATAGCCTTGCGACTCTTATTCATAAACCTCCTGTAAGGTTAAACAAAACACACACACACACACAAACACACACACACACACACACACACACACACACACACCAACTCAGAGAAAACGAATGCTAGACATCAAAGCTTCTAGACATCATAGCCACAATGTCGGATTTTGGGTGTGTGGCCTGCTGTGACAGCTACACTCCTGTCCTTTGCAGAACATGTGATAGAGGAGAGGTAATGTCATACTAAGGCATCTGGATGGTGGGAACTCTTGTTTCCAGCGGTCTCATCTGATTGGATTGTGTTTTGCAGTCAAGCATTCGAAGCTGAGAAGTGACTCCATGAGCCCCTCCCTGTTCACCACGGATGAAGAAGACCCAGAGAAAGAACAATTAGACACACTGTTTAGCAAGGTGTGCCCTGCTCTCTATCTGTCCTTGTTGGCATAGTGGCCTAGGGGGCCCTCATAAGACAGGGTGACCGGCACCAAACGTGCAAGGGACACAGTGTGTTAGAGTAGGGATTCCAGAATCTTGTGTTGAGATTTCCCAGAATACCCTTAGATTCATTGCTAACTGAGGAACTTACAGGAGCCAGAAAAGCTATCCCACCAGGAGTTATGGCTTATAGGGAAAGGAGGGAGCCATATGTACTGGCACACATGTGATATACAGACATGCATGCAGGCAAAACATTCATACACATGGAATAAATAAATATTTAAAAACCCAAACCTTTATTTATCTATTTAAATTCTATTCTATTATTGTATTTGTGTGGGTGTTTTACCACATGTGGGAATGTGTATTACATACATACCTGGAACCTTCAGAGGCCAGAAGAGGGGGTCAGGCACCTTGGAACTGGGCTTGAAGATGTTTGTGAATCACCATGTGGGTGCTGGAAACTGCACCCAGATTGTCTGGAAGAACAGCTAGTTCTCTTAACCACTGAACCATCTTACCTGCCCCAATAAATGCATCTTTTAAAAAGGAGTACTTACACACACACACACACACACACACACACACACACACACACACACACGAACAATCCCACAGAAGTCCCACAACCAACCAGCCAGCCAACCAGCCAGAGGTAGCTGGTTTCTCTCACTGGTTCCTTCCCTCCAAGCTCCCCACCTACCTTTCCTAGGTGAGCTTCTCAGTCATCCCTGTGCATGCCTAATGGAAGCTGCAGGCTCAGGGCTCAGGTCTGGATGTGGCCGCTGTATAACTCCTTATCAGGGATGAGACCTCTGTGCTGTAGATGAACAAGCTCTGCCAAGCATTCACCTGCCAGCCCAGCAATGTCCTGTCTGTTTTAGAGGCTTGTGAAGCGCATCGTCAACAGGCTGGACCTGCATGTGCGCTGTACCCCCATTCCAGAGGAGTTTCTGGAACAGAATGTGGTTTTCTTCCTCAGAAGCACAAAAGGTACCTCCAGTGTGTGTGTGTGTGTGTGTGTGTGTGTGTACATGTGTTACGTGTGTATTTGTGTGTATTTATGTATGTGTTCATGTGTGTGCATGTGTGCATGTGTGTGTATATGTGTGACTGTGTATGTGTATGTTTATGTGTGTACATGTACATGTGGGAGGCACCCATGTCCACATGTTGTGGCAGGCAAGGTTGACATCGGGAATCATTCTTCCTCACTTTTTCATGGGCCGGCGGTCTTCTAATCAAATTCAGAGAAGGCTGATATGACTAGTCTCATTGGCCGCCTTGCTCTGGGCATCCCCTTTCTCTACCTTCGAGACTGGAATTACAGTGAACCACCACATGCTCCTGGCATTTACACAGGTTTCCAGGGATTCCGACCCTGGTCTTCATGCATCAGACAAGTGTTGACCATTGAGCCATCTCTCCAGCTGTATGTATGAAGATGGACTGTATGTGTGTTTAAAATTTTTTTTGCATGCATGCATGCATGTTTCATGTGTACCATATGCATGCCTGGTGCCCTTAGACATCAGAAAAGAGTATTGGATCCCCTGACACTGGAGTTACAGATGGTTGTGAGCCACCATGTGGGCGCTGGCAGCTATCCTGAAATCTATGAGAGCAGCAAGTGCTCTTACTGGCTGAGCCATCTCTTCAGCACCTAAATAGATAACTTTTAAAAACAGAACCTTCCAATGTCTTGTCCCCAAGACTCCTTGTTAATACTATGAAGTACAGTATAATTTTAAAATTCTCACTGTCTTTAAAGACTTAGCCAGGCAGTGGTGGAGCACACCTTTAATCCTATCACTCAGGAGGCAGTGGCTGGTGGATCTCTGTGACTTTGAGGCCAGCCTGGTCTACAGAGTGAGTTCCAGGACAGCCAGAGCTACACAGCAACACCCTGTCTCCAAAACAAAAAAACAAAAACAAAAAACATAACTTAAAAGTCTAGTGTGTTCTAGTTTAGCCTCATTTGCCCAGGGTTTGCTTAGCCCCCTGGCAGCCTGGTAACTTTGTTACCAGAGCCTCTCAGAAGAAGGAGAGACTCTGGGACACCTGGGAATGTCCCCACCACCACTGAGTCCATGCTCTGGGTCTGTTTTGAATTAGAGGCAATCCCAGAAGCCACTGACATGAAGGAAGCAATGGAGATCATGCCAGAAACCATGGAATATGGTGTCATAAACTCTCAAGTGCTCCGCTTCCTGAGGGACATCATCTGCCAGGTAACTGTAGGTCCTACAGAGAGTCTGGCATCTCCAGGACAGCCCCCTGCTCCCAAAGAAGGGCTGGAGAGTTTAGTCTTGGGGGTTTGTAGGACAGGAAGGAGGTCACTATCTGTCTAGGCACTTGTTTGTTGGGTAACGTATGTTTGTTTTAAGACAGGCTGGCCTGTCACTCTAACCCAGGCTGGCTTTGAGTTCATGGGCAGTCCTCCTGCCTCTGCCTCTCCCATGCTGGGATCACAGCTGGACCACTCCAGGCCATCTTTTAATCTTGTGACTTCTGAGAACAGAGATGCTGGCTGCTTAATCCAATCAAGCTGTTCATTATAAAGCAACCACAGAGTGAAACAAAATTCATTCTAAGTGACCATATGTTACATAACCAGCAAACCAGGCCACCCTCTGAGTCCTTTGTTGCATCAAAATCCTCCTTGTCTCAATTGACAAGCAGCCCAGGCTGCCTTGAATTGCAACCCTCCTGTCTCAGCCTCTTGAATGCTGGGATTACAGGTGTGCCAGTACCAATGTGCACATCTGTCAACCTAACAGACAGCTGGAGACCCCGGGGCAACTTAACTACATAAATTGTTGTGCATTTGCAGGTTTTCATGCCTGCGCTGTCCTTCAACCAGCACAAGTCAGAGTCAGGCCACGGAGCATTATCCGCAGAAAACCATGAGTTTTCTTATGACACAACAGAGATGTCTGCCATGTCCGGGGAAACAGTGGAGTACCACAGCATCCAGCTAATACGTGATGAGTTCTTAATGAATCTTCAGAAATTTGCAAACAACATTCAAAGAACCATGCAGCAGCTTGAAGGTCTGTTCTGGCCCCTCTCCTACACATTTTGAAGAACTAATAATTCATTACAAAGGCAACGCAAAAATTTAGGATGCTTATTATTTTCATTTGTTTTAATTTGTGTGTGTATGTTGTTGTTGTTGTTTTTTGAGACAGGGTTTTTCTGTGTAGTCTTGGTCATCCTGGAACTAGCTCTATAGACTGAACTGGCCTCAAACTCACAGAGATTTGCCAGCCTCTACCTCCCCAGTGCTGGGATTAAAGTCATGCTCTGCTACCACCCAACAATTTGTGGTATTTTAAAACGTATTATTTTATGTGTAAAAATCAAACTTACTATGTTGTCAATAAAGGAACTTCTCCAGTAATGACACCACTTGCAATGGGACTTTCAGCAGAGGATTTTAACCCCATCCCTATGAAAGAGAAGGAGGCAGAGACAGAAGAGGGAACAGGCTAGTGACTTGCTCAACAAAAGAGCCCAGCTGGCAGATGAACTTGAGTGTTGCAGGCTTTTCCTAAGCTAGGCTCCAACTGGCCGCTCTCCCCAGGTGAGATCAAGCTGGAGATGCCTAGCATCAGTGTGGAGGAAGAAGTGTCCGAGTTGGTGGCCAACACGGAATTGCTGGAGTCCTTGGAGCAGTGTGTGATCAACTGGCTGAACCAGATTTCATCTGCTCTGGACAACCAGCTCAAGAAGACACCCCAGGTAACATGCACAGGGCTTTTGACCCACCATCTCAAGAAAGGGCTCTGAGCAAGCCAGTCTCTTTCGCTCTGTGGCATCCCTAAATGATGCTGGTGGGGCTAAGGGTATCCCCTCAGACTGCTTCCTCTGGAGCAGTGAAATGTAGGCACCTGTGGGCACCACCAGGAAGCGTAGGACCTTTGTCCTGCATCCCCAGTAGAGCCCTGAGATCCAATCTGATTGGTCCACACCAGCCAAGAGTTCACTCAGAGGCCCTGAACTACCCAGCCTGCATGGAGCAGTTGGGAAAAGAAGGATGAGCACTGTAGAAATGGCCACAGGTGTCCACCCATAGTAATGGTGAATGCTGTCTGTGTGTTCATTTCTCTCCGAAGGGCAATGGCCCTCTGGCTGAAATTGAATTCTGGCGAGAAAGAAATGCAACGTTGAGTGCCCTCTATGAGCAAACAAAGCTTCCGTTTGTTAGAAAGGTCTTAGACGTGATCAAGGAGGCCGAATCCATGCTCATAGCCAATGTGCAGCCAGTCCTGACAGAGCTGTTCAAACTCCACATGGAGGCCTCAGACAATGTGCGCTTCCTGTCCACTGTGGAACGTCACTTCAAGGTACAAAGGGTGGGCTGTCACTTTTAAAATTACACCGAGGGGAGCCGGGCATTGGTGTTGTACGCCTTTAGCCCCAGCACTTGGGAGGCAGAGGCAGGCAGAGCTCTGTGAGTTCAAGACCAGCCTGATCTACAGAGCTAGTTCCAGGACAGGCTCCAAAGCTACACAGAGAAACCCTGTCTCGAAAAACAAAACAAAACAAACAAACAAACAAACAAACAAAAAATTACACTGAGGGGCTGGGGTTGTGGCTCAGTTGGAAGAGTACTTACCTGGCATTTGCAAAGCCCTGGCTTCCATGCCCAGGACCACATAAATCCTGCATGGTGGTGCAGGTCTGTAACCCTGCACTTGAGAGGCAGAGGCAGGTGGATCTCTGTGAGTTTGAGACCAGCCTAGTTGACAAGAGCTAGTTCCAGGACAGGCTCCAAAGCTACACAGAGAAACCCCAGCCTTGAAAAAACAAACATCAAACAAAAAAGAAAGAAATTCAAGGTCATTCTTGGCCACTTAGTGAATTTGAGGATAGTCTGTTTAATGAAGACAGAATTTCTCTGTGTAGCCCTGGCTGTCTTAGAACTGGCTCTGTAGATGGAGCTGGCTTCTAACTCACAGAGATCCAGCTGCCTCTGCCTCCTGAGAGCTGGGATTAAAGGCGTGCACCACCACTGTCTAGCTGTTCCTGTGTTCTTAATCTTTTATTGCTTTTAATTACGTGTAAGTCTGTACACACAGGGATGCATGTGCCCACAGAGGCTTGTGCCTGGAGCTAGGGTGACAGGCGGCTGTGAGCTACCAGACTGAACTCAGGTCTTCTGGTGGTGAAGTACATGTTCTTAACCACCGAGCTATCTCTCCAGCCCCTACATATTTATTTTTTATTACTTTTAATTACGTTCCTGACTTTTTGTCTTCATGATTGTAACATGCCGTGCTATGGCTGAGTGGAAGTGCCTCCCATAGGCTTATGGTACTGCCGTCCTGTGAGGTTCTGGAATCTTCAGGAGGTAGAGATCTCGCTGGAGGAAGTAGGCCATGGGGAGGTGGGCGGGGTGTTGTCTTTGTGGGGCTCCTCGATGTCTCTCCTTCTGCTTTCTGGTTGACAGAAAGTGCACAGCTCTGTTCCACCCCTCACTTCCAGGAGGCATTACCTCTCTTCTTGCTTTTAGTATGGAATTGTACTAATTTAAAAGACTCAAATCACAGGTTCCTCTTTAGATACTCAATGTGTCATTTTCCTACTTTGCATCCCATTGCTGTGTAAAACACTCTGTGTAACGGGCCTTTCTTTGGGCCACCAGCTCCCAAATGATGATACAGAGACTTACCATTAGTTATGAAATCTTGGCCTTCGCTTAGGCTTGCTCTTATAACTTAAATTAACCCATTTATATTAATCTACGTCCTACCACGTGGCTGGTTACCTCTCCTCAGTACCACGCATCCCACTTCCTCTGCATCTGGCTGGTGAATCCCACCTCTCTTCTTCCCAGGGTGCCTCTCTTCTTCCCAGGGTGCCTCTCTTCTTCCCAGGGTGCCTCTCTTCTTCCCAGGGTTCCTCTCTCTTTTGGGAGGTCCCGCCTATCCTCTCCTGTCTAGCTACTGGGCATTCTGCTCATTATTAAGCCAATCAGAAGGTGCTTGGCAGAGATACATCTTCACAGCCTACAAAGAGATTATCCCACAATTCTGAGCATTAGCACCGTGGAGAGGAGAGGGCTTATTTGGCTTCCCTTGCTGATCAGTCTGTCATAGAGGGCAGTCAGGGCAGGAACTTCCTGCCTCACTCTTGGCTCACAGTCTGCTGGCTTTCTTCATTTTAAATCTTATTTAAGCATTTTTTAAAAATGTGTATGGATGTTTTGTCTGCATGCGTGTCTATGCACTATGTACATGTCTGGTTCAGCCTGCATTGGCCAAAAGAGGGCATCAGATCCCCTGGGACCGGAGTGACAGGTGGGTGTGAGCTGCCGTGTGGATGCTGGGAATCAAACCCAGGGCCTCTGAAGAGTAGTCGGTGCTGTTAGCCATCTCTCTAGGCCTTCAGCTCTCTTTCCTATGCCGTGCAGGCCCACCTGCCTAGGGATGATGTCATACAGTTGGCTGGTCCCTCCCACATCAATGATCAACCAGACAGTTCCTCACAGACCAATCTGATGGAATAAGCCTTGGAATGGAGGCTTCCTCAGATGACCCCAGACTGTGTCAAGTTGACAGCTGACATTAATTGGGACAGTCACTGTACTGGTTGGTGGTGTGCAATTGTTTTCTTGATAAAAGCTGTCCCATGTAGTGGATCAGGATTTGGGAATGGCTCCATAGAGACATTCATCTTGCCTCCCATGCCATCCATTGGATGGCTGGGTAGAGTATCCTCTTTTAGAATGGCTGGCTTTCTTGCCTGCTCTTTCTGCCTGGATGTCCTTGGTTTCCTTCCACGTGGAGGCTCAGATACAGGGCCTCTCCAGGGGAAATGGCTGCCTCCCAGCCTGCTAGTTTGAGGGTCGCAGAGTGGTCACAACCCTCCATCTTGACTTACTTCCAGAGGACAAAGCGAAGGCTAACTGTTAGCCTTGGAAAAAGTGCACGTGTGTGTGTGTGTGTGTGTGTGTGTGTGTGTGTCTGTGTGTATATGTGTGTGTGCATGTATGTATGTATGTATGTGTGTGTGAGTGTGTGTGTGTCTGTGTGTATATGAGTGTGTATGTATGTATGTATATATGTGTGTGTGTGTGTGTCTGTGTGTATATGAGTGTGCATGTATGTATGTATGTATGTATGTGTGTGTGAGTGTGTGTGTCTGTGTGTATATGAGTGTGCATGTATGTATGTATGTATGTGTGTGTGAGTGTGTGTCTGTGTCTGTGTGTGTCTGTGTCTGTGTGTCTGTGTGTGTATGAGTATGTATGTATGTATGTGTGTGTGACTGTGTGCGAGTGTGTGTCTTTCAAACACAAGGCCAGCAGATTCTTAATCCCTGTGGAGTAAGAAGGAAATTCAGTTCATTCAGTTCAACACAACTCAGACACCGGGCTGTTTCAAACTTTGAGAGTCTGACACTGGACAGTTTATTTTTATTTCAACAGAGCACAATTTGGGGAAAAAGTTTCTTGGTAACAATTAACACAATCCTGTGTGTATAACAAAGCTTAAGACATGATTACATTGAAATACTTTGCAAGGATGGCTTCTGTTGGCTGAGAAGCAGCTGAAGGTTCTCTATCTTGATCCTCAAGAAACAGGAAGTGAACCGTGTGTCACACTGGACATAGCTTGAGCATAGGACACTTCAAAGCCCACACTCATAGTGACACACTTCCTCTAACAAAGCCACACCCTCTCCAACAAAGTCACTAATTATAGTGCCACTCCCTATGGGGACCATTTTCTTTCAAACCACCACAGTACTCCTGTCTTCCCAGTATTCAGGAGACGGAGTTGGAGGATCCAGACTTTCAGGCCGGCCTGGGCTACATAGTGAGATCCTGTCTCAAATAAATAAGCAGGCAAACAAAAACTCTCGAGGAGCCAGGTATGGGTGGTACACACCTGTAATGCCAGCACTTGGAAGGTAGAGAAGATCAGGTGTTGAAGGTCATCCTCTGCTATGCAGTAATTTTGAGGCTAGCCTGGGCAACATAGCAGGATCCTGTTAAAAAAACAAAAACAGAAAGAGGGGTGGTGGTGGGAATTAGTTTCTGGCCTCGAGGCTAAGCCCCTCTTCTGCCTCCTCTTGTATGGCTCTGGCAGAACATCACACATGGTTCCAACTTCCACGTGGTCCTGGACACCATCCCGTCCATGATGAGTGCCCTGCGCATGGTGTGGATCATCTCGAGACACTACAACAAGGACGAGAGGATGATCCCGCTCATGGAGCGTATTGCCTGGGAGATTGCTGAGCGAGTGTGCCGAGTCATTAACCTACGCACTCTATTCAAGTGAGAAGCCACCGGGTCCCCTGGGGTTCCTTCTGGGAGTCCAGGCTGTGCACAGTTCAGGGCTAGTCGTGGGGCTCAACAATAGAGCAGGTGCCTGGTGTGCCAAGGGCCAGGGTTTTGTCCCCAGCACTGCAAAGTAACATCTCAGAGATCTAAATGCTCTCAGTGTACTAGCCATCATATCAGTTGACTGAAGAGCATTCTTTATGGGGCTGAGAAGATGGCTCATTGATTAAGAGCATTTGCTGCTCTTACAGAGGACCTGGATTCAGTTCCCAGCACCCACAGGTAGTTTATAGTCAGCTGCCTGGACTAGAGCTCTAGGAGATCAGATGCCCCCTTCTGGCACTCTTGGGTACTGCACTTGAGTGGACGTGTGCACACATACAAGTGATTTTAACATATATATTTATATGTTAAATATATATGGCACCTTTTAGTCACTTCGAACCTCCTCCCCCTCCAAGTCCCAAGGTGTGGAGATCATACAACATACAAGTCTTTCTGGGTGGTGATTCATTCATCATGACGTCGCCAAGATTTACCCATGGTACATGTGTACCACCTGAACTTACTCCTTTTTATGACTTGTTAAAGTATAACATACATATTCTATTTACACACAGCCTACACAATTCGATGTATGAATATATTGCATAACATACAATCATATTTATTGAGACAGGGTCTTATGTACCTCTGGCTGGCCTGGAGCTTGATATATAGACCTGCCTGCTGTTCATCCCAAGTCTGGCCTTAAAGAGATGTGTCAGCATGCATGGCCTGTTTTACTCTTATTTATGTGTATGGGTGTGTGTAGGTGCCTGCAACAGAGGCCAGAAGAGGGCATCAGATGCCCTGGAGCTCCAGTTACGTGTGCTGTGAGCTGCCCTAAGTGCATGATGGGATCTGAATCTGCCCTCTGACAGAGCGGCACTCGCTCTGCAAGGCTGAGCAACATCTCCAGCTGCACATGTGTGATTTTGACTGGGATTTTGTTCCTTATTTATGTTTGGAGAAACTGAGGTAAATGGCCAGGCACGCTCAGTCCTAGGCCTGGGCCCTCAGAAGGAGCAGCCTGTTGGATGATGATTTTTAACTATTTTGTGTGTTCATGATGTGGGGGTCAAACCCAGGGTCTTATAAAGCTAAACACAAGTGCGGAGCTATACCCATCCATTCTCTCACTCCCCACATGATCCACATGGGTGAGATCAGCTCCATTCAGGGTCTGTGCTACAGGGTTGAGGCTACACAGTGACCATGAGGACAGGCACCAAGGCCACCTGCTTTCCTCCTCTTGTAGCCACATTTTCCTAGGAGCTAGGTTGGATGGCTACAGTGCTGGCAGGGGTCAGGGGTGGCAGCCTGGGTCCAGCTTGGGGGCCCCTTTGTGCCCTTGCAAATTGTAGTGGCTCATGAAGAGATATTCCCTGAGGAGGACTTGGTGCCAGGGAGACCCTGGATGAGAAACCTCCCAGATACCAATGCCATGGGGGAGTGTGGCTCAGATGTGGGCGGCTGCCTCTTTGTTCCAAGCCTGACATCTCTGCCTAACAGAGAAAACAGAGCAAGTGCCCTGCACAAAACCCTGGAGGCCAGAAACACTCTCAAGCTGTGGAAGAAATCCTACTTCGACACCCGGGCCAAGATTGAGGCTTCTGGTCGGGAGGCACGATGGGAGTTTGACCGGAAGCGGCTGTTTGAGAGAACAGACTACATGGCCAGCATCTGCCAGGACCTCACAGATGTCCTGCAGGTAGGAGCCACGTCTTCTGTGATGTGTGTGGATTTGCCTGATGGAAAGGAATATTCTGGCCTTTGGATGGGGGGTGCCACCATGTTGGGTAGATTCTGGAGCTCTGAAAGGATCTGATAGAAACTTTTGCAAGAAGAACATATAAACTATTCCAGAATGTACCAAAATGTCCTGCTGTACTCCAGATCTTTTGTGACTGTGGATGTGTATCTAGGCCACTGGCCAGGGACCTTCAGGGACCCATCTGTCTCCATCTCCCTAGTACTGGGATTACAAGCACAAGCCACCATGCCTGACAATCAAATGCAAGTCCTCATGCTTCTTACTGACTGAATCTTTTCCCAGCAGGCTTTGCAGCTTTTCTTCGTGCTCAGACCTCCCTCTGCTGGCAAACCACCCCCTGAGGTCTCCTTGTCCTGGGCACTTGCCTGTCCTGGCTTAGATTCCTTTGTGGTTCTCCAGAACCCTGCCCCTTCCCACTGTCCCCTCAGGCCTCATCACCCTTACTTCTTCCTTCTATCACTACCACCCTCTAGCTCTGCATTGACCTGAACACCCACAGCTTTTGGGAAGAGGGACACATGCTGAGTGTCTGGGTGGCTAGCCACACTCCAATCCCAGTGCATCTTTCTGTTTGCTTGCTTGTTTTTGTTTTCCAAGACAGGGTTTCTCTGTGTAGCTTTGGAACGTGTCCTGGTAGTGGCTCTGTAGATCAGGCTGGCCTTGAACTCACAAAGATTCACCTGCCTCTGCCTCTCCAGTGCTGGGATTAAAGGCGTGTGCCACCACTGCCCAGCAAATGTATGCTCATTTCAACATCAGAATAGCAGAGACTCATGTGCCACGTTCAGCTGTTTTTACTTCACATCTCACCTGTCCCCTCCCGGCCTCAGCGTGCAGGAACTCTGGCTGACTTTTGTATGATGTCATGTTTAGTCAGAGTGGCTGCCTTACATAGGAACATCTGGAGTGAGAAAGATACAGAGGTTTGTGCGTGGGTGCTGGGAATGGAACCCAGGTCCTCTGCAAGAAAAGCTAAGCCATCTCTCCAGTCCCAGGGCCTCTGGACCTTATCCTGTTGCACGGGCATAGATAGCATCAAAGGCTCAGATGGGGAGCAGGTTGCCTGTGGGTTGGCCCTGTTGCACTCAGGTTAAGTTCGAGATGCTGCCTTTTATGGGTAGGATGCTAGGAGTAAACGCTTAGCTCCCTTCCATTCTGTCCCACCCCCAGGTCATGGAAGAATTTTACAACATATTCGGCCCAGAGCTCAAGGCTGTGACGGGGGACCCCAAGCGTATCGACGATGTCCTTTGCAGGGTAGACAGCTTGGTCACCCCAATGGAAAACTTGAACTTTGACCCCTTCAGCATCAAGTCCTCCCCATACTGGAAATATGTGATGGATGACTTCAAGATTGAAGTTCTGGCAAGTGTGGCCACCCAGGTTTTTCGTGTGGGTCCTGGGGTCCTGACTTAGATCCTGATGCTTGCAAGATAAGCACTTTCCCAACTGAGCCATCCCCTAGCCCAGGCAAGTTCCTCTGACCAGATAGCAACTCTCATTGAGACAGGAGAGAAGCCTGTCTCAAGCTGCTGAGACCCAACCCTGGTTTCTTGAAAGGCCATGAGAGCAGCTGCTTTTTTTTTTTTTTCCCTCTCCTCCCTCCTCTCCTTCCCCTTCCTTCTCCCCTCCTCTTCTCCCCTTCCCTTCCTCCCCTCCTCCCATCCCCTCTCTTTCCCTCCCCTCTCCTCTTCTCCCCTCCCTTCCATCCTCTTCCTATCTTTTTCCTTCCCTTCTCCTCCCCTCTTTTCTTCCTCCCTCCCTCCCTCCCTCCCTCCCTCCCTCCCTCCCTCCCTCCCTCCCTCCCTTTCTCCCTTCCTCCCTCCCTCCCTTTCTCCCTTCCTCCCTCCCTCCCTCTCCTCCTGTCTCTTTCTCTCTTTCTCTATTCTTATTTTTCTCCTCTCCTGGCAGGTTATTGAGAAAGAAGCAAAGAATTTTATTGATGAATCTTTCAAAACACTAAGGTCGGCGGAAGCGGCCTTTGACATGCTGTTAAAATTCAAGCACATCCGTTCCCGGGAGGCCATCAACCGGCAGATGATGATGAAGTTCAACGACATTCTGGCACAGTACCACAAGGAGGTAACCAGGAAAACCGTGGCTGCCTGCCTGGGCAGTGAGCACAAAGCTATAGCCCAGCTTAGAGATGACTCTTTTAAAATGTACATTTGCCAGTGGTCATCTCTAGAAGAGATTTATGGATTTCAAATAATTCAATCCAAGCGGTATACACAGGGTGTGTGGTCTGCTATTTTAATGCACACGACTTGGAGCACTTAGAAGAAAAGATATTGGAGAGCATAAGGGAGAGAGAGTAGTAGATGCTATGCCAACAGCAAAGGGCATATTCTCCACCTTATTTACATTTTCTTGTAATGTAATGCCAGTGCTGGGGATGGACCCTAGGCCTCAGTTGGCCCAAGGCTCTGCCATGCTCGGCCCTTATTTGCATTCCTGGCAAGATTCCATCCTTCACTTAAGCCGCATCTGTCTGGCACAGTCTATGGGAGGCTGACCAGGGCGCCCACTTGCTTTTCAGATCGACATCGTTAATAAGATCTTTGTGCAGAACCTGGACAACCCACCACTGTACAAGAACCACCCTCCAGTGGCAGGTGCCATCTGCTGGGAGCGCTCCCTCTTCCACAGGATCAAGCATACCATCCTCAGGTTTCAGGAGGTTGAGGAACTCCTGGACAGCGAGCGGGGCCAGGAGGTATGTCACCTCCTCTCAAGGCTGGCTGTGTTCCTCACCTCTAGCTTGGGGGATGCCACCTCTGCTGGCCCTTAAAACATATCTACGTCCACCTCATGCATAGACTGATCTCTGCTGGTCTCATGCTGGTCTCTGCTAGAGCAAGCCTGGCTTTCAAGTCAGGTGATCTGAGGCAGACCCTCCAAGATCTGTGAAAACCTTCTCCAAAGTGTGCCGCAGTGCGTTAAAATACACACACACACATACGAAGAGAGAGCCAGGGCAGCAGGGAGAGGAGACGGTGTCATTTCCAGGGATAAAATGACCGTTGCTCCAATTCTCGGCTAGGTGAAACAGAGGTACCTGGAAGTGGGCAGGACGATGAAGGACTACGAAGACCGCAAGTATGAGCATTGGAAGGAGACCACGGAGCTGAACCTCCCAAACCTCATGAAGAAGAGTCTTCTCACCAAGGTGCGCCCTTCCACACAATGCAGAGAGGGTGGCACGCCATCCTTTCAAGGGGGGGGCAGAGAGGAAGTAGGGAGGGGGCACAGAGGCACCCTGCACAGCAGGCAGCTACACGACCTTTTGGGTGGCTCAGCATCCTTCTTCATAGCACAAGTCGAGGGGGCTGTGGAGATGGTTCAGCTGGAAGCATGCACACCTTGGATATTCTCAGCCAGTGAGAAACCCTGCGTCCAAGAAAAAGTGCGGCTGTTAGGAGCGCATGCTGCTCCTGTAGACGGCCCAAGTTGTATCCCTCGTATCCACATGGGAGGACTCACAACTGCCTGTGACTCCCAGGGGCTCTGATGTTGTCTTCTGGCTTCCCTGGGTACCTGTATTCACATGCATATACCCACTCCCCTCAAATGTGTGTGTGTGTGTGTGTGTGTGTGTGTGTGTGTGTGTGTGTGTGTGTGTGTGTGTGGTGTTCATATATGCAGAGGCCAGAGGTTGACATTATAGTTTTCCTCAATCAACCCCAACAATATTTTTTGAGACTGAACCAAGAACTCATGGATTTGTCTAGATTGGCTGGCCATGAAACCCCCAGAATCCTTCTGTCTAGGTTTTCTCTCTCTCTCTGTCTCTCTCTCTCTGTGATATTATTTGTGGTATGCACATACTCACATATGCTTGAAATTTTACAGAGTGTTGAGAATCCAAACTTAGGTCTTCCTGCTTGTAGAGCTGGCGTTTTATACACTGAGCTGCCAGCCTAAAACTAGGTTATTGAACATCTCTGCAAAACAGAATGTGTAAGCTGCTGGTTCCAGTCTGCATCCATTAGCTGGGGAAAGGGACCACACTGGTGTCTGTCGATTGTGCCCAGTGAGCTTTCAAGCAGTGCAGACAGTCATTGCAAGCTGTGTGTCATCTCTTCCACAGACTACCATCATGGCTGAGGATGCGCCCCCCATGGAAAAGGGAGCCATGTTTGTCATCAACTTCTCCCCTGTTCTCAGAGAGATTATTAATGAAACCAAGTACTTAGAGCAGCTAGGATTCACTGTCCCTGAACTGGCGAGGAACGTGGCCCTCCAGGAAGACAAATTCCTCAGGTGAGAAGACCCTTCTTCAGTTAGAGGAGATACTGGTCACAGGACCTCTTGACACTCTTTTTTGTTTTTTTTTTTTAAATGTGTGTGTGACTGTGTGTGCATGCACGAGTGTATGTGTGCATATGTGTGTGCGAGTGTCTGTGTCTCTGAGCATACATGTGTGTGTGCATGTGTCTGTATGTGCATGTGTGTTTATGTATGTGCATGTGCACATGTCTGTCTCTGTGTGCATACATGTGTGTGTGCATGTGTCTGTATGTGCATGTATGTGTGTTTATGTGTGTGCATGAGCACATGTCTGTCTCTGTGTGCATACATGTGTGTGTGCATGTGTCTGTATGTGCATGTATGTGTGTTTATGTGTGTGCATGAGCACATGTCTGTCTCTGTGTGCATACATGTGTGTGTGCATGTGTCTGTATGTGCATGCATGTGTGTTTATGTGTGTGCATGTGCACATGTCTGTGTCTCTGTGCATACGTGTGTGCACATGCATACTTGTGCACTTGTGTGTTTCAGGTGGCATGAGCATGTGGATCCAGGAGGTCCATGTTGGGTGTTGTCCTTAGACACTGTTTACCTTGTTTGTGAGGCAGAATCTCTCCCTGGTCTGTGGGTCACTGGTATGGCTAGGCTGGCCAGACCAGTGAGACACAGGGATCTGCCTGTTTACCCCTCCCTAGTGCTAGAATTTCAGGAGAATGCCACCATGCTGCTTTAAACATGGGAGCTGGGGGATCGAACTCAGGGCCTCATATTTGCAAGGGAGGCACTTAATCAACTCATTTTCCCTTCAATGCCACTACCCAACACTCCCAAAGCTGATGGTAGAGCCCTCCCCTCATAGTTTTTGTTCCTTTCATAACTTTTTTTTGCTTAATTTTAAATTTAATTTTATTCTTATTTAAAATTTTTAATGTTTTTGAGACAATATCTTATTATGTAGAGTTGAAAGCTGGCCTGGAACTCATTCTATAGACCAGGCTGGCCTCAGACTCACAGAGATCCACCTGCTTCTGCTTCCTGTGTGCTGGGATTAAAGGCATGCGCCACTGTGTCCAACTCATTTCTTTAAAAAAATCCTTATTATAGTTAGTTTCACTTATGTGCACTTTGCATTCTGGCCATTTCCTCACTCCCACCCCCTCCCACCCTGTCTGTCTACCCTCCTCGTCATCACAGATTTCTTTTGCATGTTACATATCTCTGTATTGTTTGTGGAGTTGTGCCTCTGGGCATGGAACACTGGCAGGCCCCTCCTTACAGATGTGAGTGACAGTTACCCCTGTGGTTCTGGGGATGGACAGGCCCTTGTGCTCGCACATGCTCTAGCCCTGAGCCTCATCCCAGCCCTCTGTGATTGTCCTGATGGAAGTTGCCTGTGAGCCAAGCCTCTGAGGGACATGCCACTGTGGCCCTTAAGCTCATGTCCTGCCCTGCACCTCTCACTGTCCCCTGTGCTGGGCACTCAGGTACACGGACGGGATCCAGCGCATGCTGGACCACTACCACCTGCTCATCAACACGCTGAACGAGGCAGAGACAGCACTCCTGGATGACCATTCCCAGGAGCTGCTCAGGGTGTTCCGCTCTGGGTACAAGAGGCTGAACTGGAACTCACTAGGTAATAGCACATCTCCTGTCACCTTACAGTTCATTTTACAGGTGTGTGTGTGTGTGTGTGTGTGTGTGTGTGTGTGTGTGTGTGTGTGCGCGCGCGCACGCCTGCAGAAGAGGCCAGAGGAAGGTGTCAAGAGAGCGCCTATCCCTGGTCTGCAGGCTTGCCATTTTGGCTTGGCTTGCTAGCCAGTGAGTTCAAGCTGTCTCTGTCCACAATGCTGGGATCATAGGTATGCACAGGCTTGCCCAACCTTGTACATGGGTATCAGAGATTCAAATTCAGGTCCTCATGTTTATAGAACACTATGCCCAGTCCCTAGATCGACCTTAAATAATAATCCCTTCTCGTAAAACCACAATATCACAATATGTGAACATGAACTATGCAAACTAACATAAGTGTACACATAATCACACACATACATACATGCACACACACATATGAACACTTTTGTACATATATGTACATTCACACACATGTACATAGATGCATATGCAGATACACATATGCTCACACACATATGTGTGTACACATATGCACATACTCATACACACATATGTACATACACAGATATGAACACATGTATCTGGATGCAATGAAACCCTACTGCTAAGCCTGGTGGATTCTTACCCAGACATCTTTGTCCCAGGTCTTCTGGGGGTGAGTGGCTCTTAGCCACTGCTCAGTCAACACAGCTGTAGGAATGGGGTCTTTGAGCTAAGTGGCATGACCATATGTATCACAAATGCTGGTGGGAGGCAGAGATGGAACCAAGTTGCTTTCTCTTCCTCCAAGGTATTGCTGACTACATCAATCGCTGCAAACAGGCCATTGGCAAGTTTGAGTCACTTGTCCACCAGATTCACAAGAATGCGGAGGACATCACCTCCAGGCTTACACTAATCGAGTCTGTGAACCTCTTTAGGTACCCAATCTCCAAAACAGAGGAGGGGCTCCCAGGTAGGTGTGGTTTCTAGCTTATCAGTCATGGAATGAGAGAGAGGCCCCATGTTTACTATTGCTATGCTCCAGACATTCAGTGACTAGAATAAATAGGTCTAACCACCCCAGCCCTTTACTTGGAAGTATTATGTCCATGTCCCATGTCCCACTCTCTGCCATGTTCTGTGTTACTAAATAGTTTCACAGCTTGTGACTATTGCTAGTTCTGGTCCTTAGCTGGAACCAGGGCCTTTCATGTGCTCAGCTAAGTGCCCTGCCACCAAGCCAGCCCCAGACCTCTAGACTCTTGATTTTGAGAAAGACGGGGTCTCACTCTGTAGACCGGGCTGGCCTTGACCTCACAGACATCTGCCTGCCTCTGCCTCCTGAGTGCCGGGATTAAAGGTGTGCACCATTATGCCCAGCTGACATATTTATTTTTTCTTGAGATGGGCTCTCACTATGCTGCCCAAGCTGGCCTTGAATTTGCCATCTTCCTGCCTCAGACTTCCCAGTGCTGGGATTACAGGTGCACACCACCATACCCAGCTGTGTAACTTAGTTAATAGTCAGATAACTTATTTTATGGGTGCATATTTGCTTTTCTCTGTGCTAGAAGTATTTAAAATTGTCCCAAATTAGTCAATAAGGAATTCAAAACTAGTCAACAAAGAATTCAAGAAAAACATCACAGCCACTGGCTATGTGTGGGACACCAGCATCCATCATGGCCCCTGTCTGGTGTCATTTGCTTTTTTATTGAGATGAGTCTTAGCTTCTGGCATTGACTCCATATCCATGAGTACATACAGCTCATGACCCATGGTGGATATATGGACAGCCACTGACCTGTGGCTGGTGTGTGGATGTCCCCTGACCCATGACTGATGTGTGGACAGCCTCTGACCCATGACTGGTGTGTGGGCGTCCCTGACCTGCAGCTGATATGTGGACAGGTTCTGATATGAAGTCCTTGTGAGTCATAGTGCATAACTTGTGCATAACTCATGTGCATAAGTCCTTGTGCCTAACTCATGCCCTCCTCTACAGGTGTAAAAGAATTCTTTGAGCACATTGAACGAGAAAGGGCCAAGGATGTGGACCACATGGTCCGGTGGTACCTGGCTATTGGGCCACTGCTGACCAAAGTGGAAGGCCTCGTCGTGCATACCAACACGGGCAGAGCTCCCAAACTGGCCAACTACTATGAGTACTGGGAAGGCAGAATCTACGAGGTCTTGGGGAAGGTCATCCTGAAGTAAGGCCACACACGTGTGTCACACATGGGTTGGGCATGAGTTGCAGACTGGATGATGGGTGGCTGAACAGGGAGGGGTGTCCTCTGTGTGGGTCTCTGTTCCTTTGAGCCCCTTCTGGCACACAAAGACTGTTGTGTGCCTCTCTGCTTCTGGAAGACAGAGTAACAGTGTTTGTCTGGCAGCAGAAGGCCCCAGAAGGAGCTAAGAGATGGTCTTAGAGGACAGGTGACCCAGCCTTCTTCCCCTGGGCTACAGTTGGTTAATTGCCTGCTGGGTTAGTCACTGTGTATTGAGTTCTGATTGCTCATGGCAGTCCAACACTGATGCTGCTGTCCTCTGAGGGTCCTGTGACCCAGCAGCATAGCTGGGCCAGCTGGGAGACACACACACTGTATCCCAGGGGTCATTCTAAGAGGCCAGCCCATGAGCAGCCATCTCCATGACTCCTGAGTCGTGCTGGTAAAGGGGGCATCATTGTATCTCAGTGTCCTTTCTGAAAATGTAAATGTATTTTAAAATATTTATTTAATTTTAAATTACATGTATGTGATCACGAGTGTAGGTGCTGTGGGGCCAGCTGATTGGCTGTCCCTGCAGCTGGAGTTACAGCAGCTGTGAGCCACATGGCATGGATGCTGGAAACCAAACTCAGGTTCTACAGAGCACCTTATCTGGAACTGCTTCCCATAGTGTTTGCCTAATATACTGTATCTTCCCATTATCCATCCATCAACCTCGGATGCATGCACACATCCGTTTCTCCATTCCATCTGTCTACATCCATCAATCCATCATCTATCTGTCCCCCTATCACCACCTATCCATCCATTCTCACCACCTATCCATCCATTCATGTTGATATACACCCACACCTCCATCCACCAATGCATCCACCCACCCACCCACCCATCATTCCCCCACCCACACACCCACCCACTCACCCACCCATCCATCCATCCACCCGCCTGCCCGCTTGCCCGCCCACCTATCCATCTATCTTGCTATCATCCATCTAGCCATGCATTCATATACCCACCCATGTATCCATGCATCCATCCATCCATCCAGCCAAACTTTATCAGAAGTGGGCATGTGCCAGAGCCTGGACTAGATCCTGGTCACAGACAAGGGCCCTGTCACCTGAGATCTAGGAGAGATGACAAAGCAAGGGGACACCTGTTGAATGATTGCCACGGAAGAGCAGAAAGCATTCCTAGGAGGCAGTGAGCTGCTGGGAATGACTTTTAGGGGGTCACTGTTAATATTTCCCACCATAGGCATTTGGTTACCCAAGCAGAAATGACCAAGGTGCATAAATAATCCCCCACACACTCTGCCTTTCAGGTCTGCAGGCCTTTCCCTGATCCCAGACTCTGCCCCCTCCAGCAATGCTTGGTGTGTTTCATACCCTGAGTCCTTTGTCCTTTGCACTACCCCACTTAGGAACTTACAGAACTTCAATTCTCTGATCCTTGGAAATACCCCTCTGTTCCAAGCGGAAACCATCTTGACAGCTCCGGAAATCATCCTCCAGCCTAACGCCACCGAGATCGATAAGATGTGTGTCCACTGCATCCGCAACTGCGTGGAGGTTACCAAGGTAATGGGGAAGTTGCCAGGGTAGCAGCAGCTCTTCTGCCTGCCCACTTGCCTCCTGCTCATTGGTGGACACAGTTGGAGAGCAGGTGGACACAGCACACCCTGGGTCAGCTGCCTCTGGCCTCTCAGAAGCTTCCAAATTTGGGAGCAGTTCCATAGCCCAATCCCGGTTCTCACACTTTTCTCTTTTTAAAAGTTTACTTAAAAAAATCATTACCCCAGGCTAGCCTCAGACTCCCTATGTAAGCAAGAAGGATCCCGAATTTCTGATATGTCTACTTCTACCTCCCTATTGATGGGGTCACAGGGAGGGAGGGAAAGGAAGGAAAGGGAATGTAGCAAGGCATGGTGGCACATATTTGTAATCCTACCATTGAGGCTGAGGCAGGATGATGATTTCCAGGCTAGCCTTGAAGGCCTACATAGTGAGATTGTCCATCACAGACAGACTCATTATCACACACTCGTATACTGCCCGTAAGCGTGTTCAGTACTCACCTCCCACCCACTCTCCTGCCAGCATTTCGTGCGCTGGATGAATGGCAGCTGCATCGAATGCCCCCCTCAGAAGGGCGAGGAAGAAGAAGTTGTCATCATAAGCTTCTACAATGACATCTCCTTGAACCCCCAGATCATGGATCAAGCTGTTATGATCCCCCAAAATATCCACAGGCTCCTAGTGAACCTCATGAAGTACCTGCAGAGGTGGAAGCGGTACCGGCCCCTCTGGAAGCTGGACAAATCCATTGTGATGGAGAAGTTTGCATCCAAGAAACCAGCCTGTGTGGCCTATGATGAGAAGCTGCAGTTCTACTCCAAGATCGCTGCGGACGTGATGAACCACCCACTGGTCAAGGATGAGCACTGCATCCGCCTGCAGCTGGGGCCACTGGCCAGCACCGTGCAAGAAAATGCAAAGTCCTGGGTAACTTCATTGGGAAAGCTCCTCAATGAGTCAGCCAAAGAGGATCTTTTCAGCCTCCGGGATGAGATTGAGGTACCCCAAAGCCACTTTTAATTAAAACGGATCTTCAAGGGCGGTGGGTGGTGGTAGTGTAGCTCTGTGGTAGAGCATTGCCTAGCACTGCAAAGGCCCTTGGTTCCATCCTGTCCTTGTTTCATTTCTGTGGCTGTGATTAAATATCCAAACCAAAAAAAAAAAAAAATGACCTAGGGGAGAAAAGGTCTATTTCACTGGTAATTTCAGGGTTACATTCCATCACTGAGGGGATGTGAAAGCAGGAACTCAGACAGCTAGTCATAGCTACAGTCAAGGCATATCCAGCTAGGCACATCCACAGTCAAGAGCAGAGACAATAAAGGCTCCCTTGCTCATGTGCTGTCACCTAGCTTTCTCCTCTTGTACTGTTCAGGACCCTCTGCCTAGGGAATGGTGCCACCCATAGTGGGCTTCCTATACCAATTAGCAATTACCCCCTCCCTACAAAGCCACAGGCCAACCTAATCTAGGCATTAAGATACTCTTTAAGATACTCATTAAGATACTCTTCCTAAGTGATTTCTAGTTGACATCAAGTTGACAATTAAAACTAACCAGCACACACCCCTAGCGTTCAAGCTGGAACTAGGAGCCCTATTCTTGAGGAAGGTGGGCTTCATCTGTCACTGTTTTCTCCCTCAACCAAATTCTTTCATAGCACCTGAGCAAAAACCTAAAGAAGAGCCCCAACACCCTTGAAGATCTCAAGTTTGTTCTTGCAACAATCGCAGAGATCAGGACAAAATCTTTGATCATGGAGCTGAGGTACAAGGACATCCAGGAGCGGTACCACACGATGGCGATATACAATATCTTTGTGAGTCAGCTTTGCTTCCTGGTGCCTCTGTTGGTTGGGTTGACTACTCTATTAATTGCTTTCCCAGTCCTGTCATAAAATGCCCCAGTGAAAGCAACTTCAGGAGGAGAGAGTTTATTTTGATTTATGGTTCCCGAGGGATATAACCCAGCATGGCCAGGAAGGCATGGCAACTATCTGGGAAATTACAGCATCAGGGGTGGGAAGCTAGTTAGCCATATCTTGTCCACACACATGAAGCAGAGAGAGACAACAGGAAGGGAGCAAGACCATTGACCCTCAAAGCCCAACCCCAGTAGGGTCCTACATTCTAAAGATTCCATCACCTCTCAGAACAGCACCACTAACTGGAGAGCAAGAGTTCAAATAGTGAGCCTGTTGGGGGTGTTCTCATTCAACCAAGGCCATCCTCAGAAGGGCTTCTCAGTCATCCTGTCAGCCATGTGTTCCCAAGAAAGTGACTAATAAGCTGCCAATAGGAAGCCATCTGATAGGTACTTTAATGAGCTTTAAATGTGGAGACCACGGCTTGATCTCACAAGGCTCCTGTGATATTTTACAGCCTGTCCATATTAGCTCACTGTCTCATCTCATCCCCCTTCCCTTCTTCTCTTTCCCTTTCTTGGGGAGAGGACAGAGGTCACTTCCTGTAAAAAAACAGAGTTTTATAAAATAATAAAAGGGCTGGCAAGATGGCTCAGTGAGTATAGGAGCTTGCCATACAAACCTAGAGACCTGAGTTCAATCCCCAGAACCCAGGTGAAAGTAGAGAACCAACTGCAGGGTTTTCCTCTGACCTCCATATGTGTACTGTAGCATGCATACTTACACACACATACCACCATATCACACATACACACTAATAATCATAGATGAGAACAAGAAAGAACAGCCTGGTCTACAGAGTGAGTTCCAGGACATTCAGGGCTACACAGAGAAATAAATACAATTGAAAAAGAATAGGAAAGAAAAGAAAATGTGAGATGAAAAAGAAAATGGGGATAAATGGTTTTGTTGGTCTTTTTTATTGAGATAGGGTCTCTTTATGTTTTAAATTTTTTAAAGATTTATTTGTATTTTGTGTATGAATATATGCTTACATGTATGTGCTCTATGTGAGTGTAATACCTGCAGAGGCCAGAAGAGGGCAGAGATCCAGATCTCTGGTTCTCTGGAAGAGTAACCATAGCTTTTAACTGCTGAACCATCTCTCTAGCTCCTCCAGATCTCTCTTTCTCTCATATCTCACTGAGAAGCCTTGGCTGTCCTGAAACTCATGTAGAGCTGGCTTCCAACTCATAGGGATCCCCGACTCTGCCTCCAGAATAAAAAGCATGTTCCATTACTCCTGCCCAGATATCATTTTTATTACAAAAATATAGTTTGGCCTAGACATGGTAGCATACACCTATACTCCCAAAACTTGGGAGGTGGAGGCAGGAGGATCAGCTTTAGCTACATAGTGGGTTAGAGGCCAGCCTGGGATATATGAAATTACAACTCCAAAATGAACAAACAGGTGTCTGGAGAGGTGGCTTAGCTGTTAAGAGTGCTTGCTTCCCTTTCACAGAGTCCAAGTAGGGTTCTCAACACCCACACCAGGCAGCTCACAACTGCCTGTAACTCCAGCTCCAGGGAATTTGATATTTTCTTCTGGTCTCTGCAGGCACTGTACATACATGCAAACACACACATAATTATGAAAAAGTAAGATCTAGAATCCCCAAACCAAACAAGCAATCTCAAGAACACAATGGTAATATCTCAGCTGGCTTTCCCGTTTGTTTTGATGGCTCCCTTGGATGCAACTAGAAGCAGAAGTCTGTGGGGAAACAGCTTTCACATGACATTTCAGTGGCAACGTTATTGGCAATTTGTTCTGTCTCTCTCCTTTCCATTGTCTGTCTGTCTGTCTGTCTGTCTGTCTGTCTGTTTCTCTCCCTCTAGCCTACTGATGCTGAGCTGGAACTGGTCGACAAGATTGAGAGCATGTGGCAAACACTCTTCACAGACTCTGTGAATGTGGAACATGCTCTTGGAGGCATCAAGAGGACCTTCACTGAGGTGCGGGGTCACCTCCACTCTGAGAACAGATGGGGAGGGCAAGGCTCGGAACTAGGGTGTGCATGGTGCGCATGAGGTCCTGGGTTCCAATCCCCGCACAGAGGCCAAGTCAAGCTGACAGGTGACCTCCTCCACTCAGATCACCCGGAGTGAGATAATGAACTACAGAACCCAGCTGGATGAGTTTGCAAGGCGCTTCTACAGCGAAGGTCCTGGGGCTGTGGGTGAAGACCTGGATAAAGGTAAGGCTGTGGTTTGGGGGTGTTGAGGGCTTGGGGGTCCCTGAGAAGTTTACAGGAAGTGATGAGTGTTGTCACTGATGCATGGACTCCTTCCTCAGCTGCTTCTCTCATGGTTGGTCTAGTGGTGGCCTCTGAGGACAGGGTGGATTCAAAACATGGGGTCAGATGGGGCTTCTGAAGGATCTAGTTAGAGCTGGAATACTGGTCTATTCCCAAGGGATCCAACAGGTACTCACCGTAGTCAAACATGGTGGCCACTGGCATCTATCTTTGCCAGTGCAGCTGTGTGTATCACACACACACACACACACACACACACACACACACACACACACACACACACACTTTACTGCTCTCTCCCCTTGAATTCATTCTTTGGACTTTGATCCTGGACCATGCCATGCTGTTTCCCCCCTGTGTCTGCCAGATTTCTGTCATTATGATACATATCTGAAAAAAAAAATGGTTTAAAAAGAACAATTGTTCTGGCTCATGATTTTGGAGGCATCAGTTCACTGTGCTCATGTGGAATTTCCTGTGGGGGAAACTGTAGCTGAGGGGTCTTTTTCTCCCAAATAATGACTTCTTATTAGTTATGAAAGCTGGGTTTGTAGCTTAGGCTTGTAACTAACTAGCTCTTATAACTTAAATTAACCTATTTATATTAACCTATGTTCTATCACGTGGTGTTACTCTCTTCCATCTTGTACTTCCTGTTTCCTCTCCATGTCTTCTGGAGTCTCCGGTGGGCCTAAATTCTCCTCCTCCTCTTTCTTTCTCTGCCTGGAAGTCCTACCTATCTCTCCTGTCTAACTACTGGTCATTCAGCTTTTTATTACACTGGTCACAGCAATACACCTCCACGGAGTGTAGAATATCCCACAACAGAGGAGACAGCTCAGCAGCCAAGAAGGAGAGAAGGGGGCAGACAGAGTCTTCAGAAGCATGTCCCTAAGCCGCCACCCCCTCCAACCAGGTCTCACTTTTAGTCTTCACCACTTTCCAGTGACAGCCTCAAAATCGAGTCTCTTGATGGATCATCAATTATCTCAGGTCTGTCATGATCTGGTCACCTCTCAGTGTCTGGATCCACCATCTTGGGATCAAGCCTCCACTACAGAGCCTTTTAGAGGATACTTCATCTGCAAAACACAGCACATGTCCTTCAGATGTCACTGGCCAAAAGAGTGACAGGGAGGAAAGACTATTCTTAGTCTAGAGCAACGGTTCTCAACCTTTCTAATGCTATAGTCCTTTAATACAGGTCCTCATGTTGTGGTGACCCCCAGTCATAAAATTAATTTTATTGCTATTTCATAACTGTAATGTTGTTATGAATCACAATGCAAATGTCTGTGTTTTCCAATGGTCTTAGGCGACTCCAAAAGGGTCACGACCCACAGGTTCAGAAGCACTGTTTTGTTTTGTTTCAAGTCAGGGTTTCCCTGTGTAGCCTTGACTGTCCTGGAACTCACACTGCAGACCAGGCTGGTCTTGAACTCACAGAGATCCACATGTCTCTGCATTGCAAGTGCTGAGATCAAAGGCATTTACTGCCATCACTTGGCCTCTTGTTTTGTTTTGTTTTGTTTTGAGGAGAGTAAAGAGTGTGGGGAGACTACTGATGCACAGCTGGTTAGGGCTTCCGAGTGAGCAGTAGGATTTTGGGGATCACAAGAGCAGTTGGAGAGGGCGAGGCTGGCAGCAGGTGTGCTGAGGGGACACACAGCCGTGTAGAATGATAACAGCCATGGGGCACTGGGGGCCAAGCTCAGACTTGGGAGGTGGAGTGTAAAGGCCGTTGTCAAGCTGATGAGGAAAATCTCAAGGGCAGCAGAGGGCAGATGGCACTGACTGTGATGGGGACAATGTGGGTATCTTTTCAATAGCCTCACTTCCAGCACGCTCTGGCTGCAAGGAGTTGACATTCCAAGTAGATGGGGTTGCAGGGCAAATGGACTTTTGTTTTTGGAACAAGATAAAGCCTGCTGATTTTATCTCCCCCATAACTTATGTGCATGAAATTATAATTATTAGCTGACTTCTTAATCAAATTTATTCTTATTTAACATTTTAAATTATATTTATGTTTATTTAGTATTTGTGTGTGCGCACTTGAGTGGCTTGTGCATGTGTGGAGGTCAGAGAACAACCCACCATAGTCAGTCTTTTCTGTTCATCATGAGGTTCCTGGGGATTGAACTCAGGCTGTCCATCTTAGCAGCAAGCATCTTTACCCACTAAGCCGTCTTGTTGGCCCTCAATCTCATACACACAGGTTTTAGACACGCCGCTCAGATCGTAGCCCTGATTGCCTGGGGACTTACTATCTAGGCTGGCCTTGAATTTGCAGCAACCCTCCCCTCCCTCACCCCCTCGCTCCCAAGCGTGGAACTAGAGGTCTCTCATGTCTCACGCTCACACTGTCGTTTCTGCTTTATCTCTGCTCTTCTTTCGCAGGCGCAGATCTCTTAGTCATTTTCGAGAAGGAGCTGGCCAAGCACGAGAAGAGCCGGCAGGAACTGGCCAATGCGGAGAAGCTGTTCGACCTCCCCATCACCATGTACCCCGAGCTCATCAAAGTACAGAAGGAGATGACAGGGCTCCGCATGATCTACGACCTGTATGAGTCTCTAAAGGTGCTGCCCCTCCTCCCCAAGCTGGCCACAGGGACCTTTGCTGTAGGTGCAGCGATATGTTGGGGAAAGGTTCAGAAAGGCCACAGCCCCTTTGTTCTGACCTCAACACTCACCCTTTTAGTTAGAGTGTTATTTTAAAGAGAGTTAAAGTGTTAGTTAGAGGTTATTTTAAAGAGAGAGCTGAGGGAGGCACGTACCTGTCCCTCCCTTTGCATTTGCCTCAGGCCCCGTTGGTACTGATTTGTCCAATGTTTCTAGGTTGCCAAAGAGGAGTGGTCCCAGACCCTCTGGATCAACCTGAATGTCCAGTATCTGCAGGAAGGCATCGATGGCTTCCTCAAAGGCCTCCGCAAGCTGCCTCGCCATGTGCGCAACTTATCCGTGTCCTTCTATTTGGAAGCAAAGATGAAGGCGTTCAAGGACTCTATTCCCCTTCTTCTGGACTTGAAGCATGAGGCCCTGAGAGAGAGGTGGGTTCTGTCCTCCATCAGTCTAGGGAGCTCACAGAATAGCTTTCGGTCTCAGACAGGTACAGCTTAGGTTAGACAGGGAACACAGGCAGATGAGGGGCCAGGCCAGCATCTATGTGAGAGGTGACAGGATTTGTTTGTAAGAGAAGACAGCACTATAGATTTTATAAAAAACGACCCCAATAGTCAAAGGTGTGTCTTTATTTGTCTGTATTTATTTATTTATATTTATTTATTCATTTATTTTTTTCAAGACAGGGTATCTTTGTGTATCCTAGGCTGTCCTGGAGCTCTGTAGACCAGGCTGGCCTCAAACTCAGAGAGATGCACCTGCCTCTGCCTCCCGAGTGCTGGGATGAAGGTCATGCACCACAACTGCCCAGCTCACTGGTCTGCTTTTTAAAAGCAGGAGGATTTGATTGGTGGAACCCAGGAAAAATGGGATGGGGCCACCAATGCCATTTGCAGTTTTTAGGTGCAACATTAGGAGAATAAAAAGAACTAGATATGGGGGTGTTGCTGTCCCAGCACTTGGGAGACTAAGGCAGGAGAATAGAACGTTCCATGACAGTCTGAGCTGTATAGCTATTGGCTCGTTGCCCCAGAAACCAAAGGGAAAGAGAACAAATGCAGTTAATCTTTTTTTCGGTGTGCGTGTGTGTGTGTGTGTGTGTGTGTGTGTGTGTGTGTGTGTGTGTGTGTGTATGTGTGGGGGGGCATGTTGAGATAGGTTTTCATTCTGTAGCTCAGGCTAGCCTAGAAAATCACTATGTAGACCAGGATAGCCTCAAATTCACAAACTCAGGGCACTCTTTCTTTCTCAGCCTCCCAGGTAAGAGCCATCATCAGCCTTGAAATGAATCCTAAATACACACACACACACACACACACACACACACACACACACACACACACACACACACGAGCTTTATTCTTTTTAACCTAAATTATGTTTATGCATGTTTTGTCAGTGTACACCTGGGGAGACCAGAGGGCATCAGATTCCTTGGAGCTGGAACTACAGATGTCATGTGGGTGCTGGGAACTGAAGCCAGGTCCTCCCAAGAGCAGCCAGTGCTCTTAACTGCAGAGTCATCCCTCCAGCCCCTTGATGGCATATTTGACTGACTCAGTGTCTGAGATAGCATTCCCACATGTAGCCAGTACTTATTCCTGAGATATCTGACGTCCTTAAAGACCATGCCTTGGACTCTGATGTGCTTTGTACCTTCCACTAGAGCTTCGGCTTGCCCAGCCGTGTCGATGGCTTGTGTCTGCCAGGTTGGATGCTCAGGTCCCTCTGGTGTTTGGTGGAGCCATGGGTCCCATGGGTCTCATGTCTTGTCCCACCCAACTCCATGCTGTGGGGGTTAGCCAGAGTCCTGTGGCTCCTATTGTCCCTTGTATGCTCTTGTCCCCCTGGGTCACATTTCCTGGAATCTGTTCACAGAGTCATGGGCTCAGAGTCACATCAAGCAACTTTATTTTAATCAGTGAGAAAGGGGTTCCTGATGTGTATTGCTTTACTCTTGACTTTTGAGGGACCCACCAGCTCCCAAATGAATCACATACAGAGGCGTATTCTTACTTTTGAATGCCCGGCAGCTTAGCTTGGCTTGTTTCTTGCCAGCTTTTCTTAGTCTAAATTAACCCATCTACCTTTTCCCTCTGGGCTTTTATCTTTCTTTCCTCTGTATAGTTTACTTTCCTGCTTACTCTTTGGCTGGCTGGGTGGGTGGGTGGGTGGGTGGGTGGCCCCTGATGTCCTCCCTCCCCTTGTTCTCTTCCTCAGTTCTCATTCTATTTATTCTCTCTGCCTGCCAGCCCCGCCTATCCTTGTTCCTGTCTTGCTATTGGCCAATCGGCTGTTTGTGTTTTAGACAGGCACAGTAACAGTAACACAGCTTCACAGAGTTAACAAAAAATGCAGCATAAGCAATAAACAAAAGTCACACACCTTGAAATAATATTCCCCAACAGGTTCCTTCTCCATTTCCTCCTAATCTGCTGTAGTGTGTGTGTGTGTGTGTGTGTGTGTGTGTGTGTGTGTGTGTGTTGTGTGTGTGTGTCCCTCCCTCCTCCCTGTGGTGAAGACACACATAGGGCGGGGCTTGAATGTTTCCTGGTTTTCACTCTGGTAGGAGGGAGGAGGATTTGGAAGAACTCTGCATAATCCCAGGCTGTCCTGTGTCACTGTGGGGGTTCTCCCACTGGGGCTCCTCCTCTGACATCAGTGGGAACAATTAAGCCGGCTCTGTGTTTGCAGGGGTGGTATTTGTTAATGGCTCTATGCTCTTCCAGACACTGGAAAGAACTCATGGAGAAAACAGGCGTGTTCTTCGAGATGACAGAGACCTTCACATTGGAGAACATGTTCGCCATGGAACTGCACAGGCACACGGAAGTGCTCAATGAGATTGTCACAGCAGCCGTCAAGGAGGTTGCCATCGAGAAGGTAAGGAAGGAGGGATGACTCAGTGCTGCGGCTCTGCCTCTTGTGTACTCTTCGGTTTTTGGTTCGTTGAGATGGGGGTTTTACCATGTAGCTGAGGCTGGCCTTGAACTTATGATCTTCTGATGGGAGATGTTATTCTGTAAATATGTTTCTCATACTGGTTAATTAATAAAGCCTGTAGCCAACAGGAAACAAGATAGGTGGGGCTAGGAGACCAGGAGGAGGAAAGAAGAAAAAGAGGAAGTGGTAAAGAGGAGTCAAGATGTAGAGCATGGATGAATCAAGATGCAGGGGGGGGGGAGTGGGGGGGTAAGACGAGCCACGTGGAAACACTTAGATAAGTAGAAATGGGTTAATAATTAAGACAGAGCTAGCCCATTAACAATGATAGTCTTTGGCCAACAGGATTGTATCAAATACAGAGTCTCAGAGTGTTATTTGGGGCTGGTGTGGCCGTGGGCCCAGACTGGCGGCAGGCAGGATGGCACTGGCGGGAAAAACCTGCCTGTAACAATCTTCCCGCCTCAGCTCCCCAAGTGCTGGGACCACACGAAGGCTCCACTACTCCCAGAAAAGGCTGTCTTTTTACTTAGCAGGAAACACTCTGTCTCTAGTATCTAAGTAAATAGAACCTCTGCCTCAGTTTACTTTTTTTTTTTTTAACATCATCCTTGATTCACATTCTAGTTACTGGTGAAGAATTGGGCACCACTTGGGAAAAAATTGAAAATAAGCCAATCACTCACAGCCTGGACACTTGAAGACAATCACTTATCATCCTACTGAGTGAAACTTCTTAAGAAGCTTGCACAAGGTTAAAGAGAGTATAGGGAGATGCCTCATGAGCCCATTTGGCACAGCTAATATAGAAAGCTAAAAGATGCTTGGGCACATGTGGACACAACCATACATATATGCATAAAGCACACGCAATGTTGTTCATACATGTGATAATGTGTTCACACTCATACACACACACCTATACACAGATATGTAAAAATATATATAGATATTGTCTTAGCTACATTTCCCACTGCTGTGAAAAAACACCCCCACAAAAGCAACTCCAGGAAGGAAGGGTTTATTGTGGTTCACAGTCTGAGGGCACACAGTTTGTCATGGTGTGGAAGGCGTGGCCACAGGAGCCTGAGGCAGCTGGTCACACAGCATCCACAGTTAGGGAGCAGAGAGAGATGGACGCTGGCCCAAGTCTCCAGCTTAGAGAATGGTGCCACCCACAGTGGGTGGATTTAAAAAAAGGAAACAATCTAATTAAGTAATCCCTCAAGGACATGTCCTGGGGTTTGTCTCATTAGAGATTAAATCACACATACTTAATCATCTACACGCAGACATGCACACGAGCACACATCATTGCACATTTCTTCAGAAAATGAAATCCCAATGGGGGCCTAGCTTTTTGTACTGGGACTTGCTTGCTCAACAGTGAGACAAGTGCAGGACCCCCTTGTCACACAGGGAGCTACACGGTTGAGACCCCAGTTTTGGCACTCGGTGGCACACATGGCACGTTGTGCTGCCTATCCAAGCCTGTCAGTGTGTAACAATCTCTCCTGGGGGAGTGGGGGTCAGATGAGATCCCACATGTAACATGCTTGCCTGGCAGAGTGCATGCTTGGTAGGCAGGGAACACTGATGCTGAGGAGAGTCTCAACGCCTCAGACGATGGAGCTGGGACACGGGGCTGAGGTGCTGACCGATGACACATCAGGGAAGGAAACCGCTGGTCACGTTCTCTCCATCTGTGGCCCAATGGCTTTCTTTCTTTCCCAACTAGGCCGTGAAGGAAATCCTAGATACCTGGGAGAACATGAAGTTTACAGTAGTCAAGTACTATAAAGGCACGCAGGAGCGAGGCTACATCTTAGGGTCTGTGGATGACATCATCCAGTGCTTGGACGACAACACCGTCAACTTGCAGAGCATCTCCGGGAGCAGATTCGTGGGGCCTTTTCTGCAAACTGTCCATAAGTGGGAAAAGACACTGTCCCTGATAGGGGAGGTTATCGAGGTGAGAGCAAAGCAAACAGAAAGTGGGCTGTTAAGTCTTGTGGGTATTTTATATGGGGACATATGTGCTCAGAAATGAACGATTATTTCATGGCTCTTGATTTAGTCGTGGGCAGGGGATGGGGGAGTGTATCGATGGAGACAGTGATGAGTTCTGATTTCAGGGAATGCATTTTTAATTTCTAAGATTCCTCCTTGGACTTTTAAAGCACCCCTGTTATTTTCCCATACCTCCTGTTCTTGTTGCATGGACGCGTTTGCTATCAGTGTGTTAAACGTTGAAAACTCTGTGCATATCTATGTTAAAGCCCCTTTCAGACTATTGTGGAATAGGTAGCCCTCTCTATGTGATTCAGTTTTCCTTCGGTTCATCCCACCTAAAGTTTTTCTCCCCATACTCACATCACTTTGTCACCTGCCTTTGCAGTCTCTCTAGTCTGGCCTGTCATTATGGGTGGTAGGCCAGGCCTGTGTGAACAGTGCGTGGACCAGGCCTCTGTGAACAAACCAGATCAATCAGGCTCTATTTCTGGGTGGCTGGTGTTTTTCCTCCCCAGACCATAAACAAGTACATTTTCTCATTCATATCCTGGTTATCAGGCAAAAATACATGAATGATTCTGTTCCGGTTCCTGTCATGCTTGGACATCCTTGACTTGCTGTACTTGTTTTTGCCTATGACTCTTTACTTGTGAAGGCTCTTCAATAGGGCATAGTTTTGGTGTTGTTGTTGGTGATGTGTGTGTGTGCATTTCAGGGGATTGAACCTAAGGCCTTGTGTATGTTAGGCAAGTTCTGTACCACTGAGCTATTCTCCTCAACCATCTTCTTTATGATTTAAATAATTTTATTGAGATGAATTTTATGTAATATAATATTGACCATTTTTTTAATCTTTTTGTGTGAGGATATCCATATGTATTTGTATGTGTGTGCACAAGTATATGAGGATACATATGCATGTTTGCATAGATGTGTATATGGGCCAGAGGTTGATATCATCATTCTCTCTACCTCTCTCCACCTATTAATTTATTTATTTTAGAATTTTTTTTAGACAAATTCTCTCTATATAGCACTGGCTGTCCTAGAACTTGTTTTGTAGACCAGGATAGCCTAGAACTCAGAGACCTGCCTGCCTCTGCTTCCTGGGTGCTGGAACTAAAGTCTTGTGCTACCAAGCCTGGCTCCACCTTGTTTCTTGAGACAAGGTTTCTCATTGAACCCGGAGCTCACTGATTGGCTAGACTAGCTGGCCGGTGAGCTCTAGGTATCCTCCTGTCTCCACCCTCTCAGTGTTGGGGTTACAGAAGCACCCCACCATGCCTGGGTTTTACACCGGTACCAGGGAGCTCAGCACACACCTTTGTGCTTGAGCAGTGGGCAATTTCCAGACTGAGCCATCTCACCAACCAAATTAACCATTTTAGAATGCACACCCAGGTGGCGGAGGCATTAGAGCATTTGTGTTGTATAAACTCTGCCTCCATTTGGTCCCAGAATTTTCCCAACACCATAAAAAGAAAACTCCCAACCAATTACTTTGCAGCTCCTGCTTCCCCAGGTTCCTGGTAACCACACATCTGCTTTCTAGTTCCATCCGTCAGTCTACTCTCTACGTTTCATGTGTGTGAAATCACACACAAGGCTCACCCACATGGTAGCATCTGTCCTTGCTTCTCTCCTTTTCATGGCTAAGTAATATCTGTTGATGGCTATGCCACTTTTGGTTTGCCCAGGCCTCACCTGATGGCTGTCTGTGCTGCCCCTACCTCTTGGGTGTTATAGCAACACCGGGAAAGTTCCTAGATAGACTGTCTCTGTTGTCCCTTCTTTGGTGTCCATATCTAAAAACAGAATGGTTGAGTAGGTGGCTTGTAGCTTCTTGTGAACAGGGATGTCTGCACTGGTCATTGTGGATCACAGAGCTCCAAATTCTGTGTGTAACTAGACACACCATCCCTGCCCAGGCCTGGCATGGGGAGTGTCACTTTATTTTGAGTAGAGCTGTGTCCTGTATGGCAACCCCTAACTCTGCAGGGATCTGTTCTGAGATGTCCTGACAATGCCCAGAACCCAGATAGTGCCGACCTTAAACAGTTGTTTCCCAGTACACATATACCTATGGCAAAGTCTAATTTACAAATCTGGTCTGCTTAGAGGTGAGACACAATGACTATTAATACGTAGAGAGCTTGTGACAACAGTGTCTCAGGGCTGTGTGACTGTGCGTTCTCTCTCTCTCTCTCTCTCTCTCTCTCTCTCTCTCTCTCTCTCTCTCTCTCTCTCTCTCTCTGCCTCCCTCCCTCCCTCCCTCCCTCCCTCCCTCCCTCTCTCTCTCTCTCTCTCTCTCTCTCTCTCTCTCTCTGCACACTGATGAACTACTACATATTAGGACTCCTGTTGACCACACTTAACCAAAATTCCTGAAAGCAAAAGCGAATATCCAGAGGCCTGGGAATTTTGGGTTGAGGGGTAGTGGCCATGTCTCTGCACACAGCGCCACTTGGGCTGCCAATCTTTGCACTGAGCTGACTTGGATGAATGTGGGTTGTGGGTATGGGGGGAGGGGAGTTGTCGGTGTCCCCGGGGTGCCTTGTTACCTTGTGACATTGACGTGGTGCATTTTCAGATCTGGATGCTGGTTCAGAGGAAGTGGATGTATCTGGAAAGCATCTTCATCGGTGGGGACATACGGTCCCAGCTGCCAGAGGAGGCCAAGAAGTTTGACAACATTGACAGGGTATTCAAGAGGGTAGGTGACTAGCATGAGAGTGGTGTCCCCATCAGTGTGAGAGTGGACAGTGTCCCCATCAATGTGACAGTGGACAGTGTCCCCATCAGTGTGACAGTGGACAGTGTCACCAGATGCTGTTGTATCTATGTGGTCTGGTCCCTGCAGGGGCAGCTTCTGAAGCTCTGGGTCATCATCTATGACTTTAATTTACTTAGCAAAATTTTCTGCTTATTGATCTACATAAAAGTTGGCCATGTATCCTCTAGGATTCTTATCCTACATAAAGCTATAAATGTAGGTAAATATATAGATGTAGACCACTTCCACCAACAAAGCCATCACTTTTCAGTCCATATCTTTGGCATGTTAAAAGGTGTGTGTGTGCGTGTGCATGTGCTTGTGCGTGTGCGTGCATGCGTGCGTGCGTACGTGCGTGTGTGTGTGTGTGTGTGTGTGTGTGTGTGTGTGTACATGCATCCACTCCACACACACACATGCCACAGGCCATGTGTGAAGTGAGAAGACAACATGTGGGAGTCAGCTCTCTCCTTCCACCTTGTGGTGTCTGGGGATTGAACTCAGGTCATCAGGCTTGGTGGTAACCCTTTGCAGGCTGAGCCATCTTGCCAGCCTCTTTTACGTATGTCATTCAATAAACAGCTAACATTTTTTTTTGCCTGTTTCCCTACTGTTGGACTTTTAGACAGTTTCTTTCTAGTGTCCTAGCTAGTCTGGCCCCTTACTTTTTTTAATTTTTTTTTTTTTTTAAGACAGGGCTTCTCTGTATAGCCCTGGTTGTCCTGGAACACACTCTGTAGTTCCAGGACACAGAGATCTGCCTGCCTCTGCCTCCTGAGTGCTGGGATTGAAGGTGTGCACCCCTTTCTTTTGGCACAAAAGAGCCACTAGAGTGGACACCTGCATTTCTGCTGCCTTCTGTGTGACACACTTCTGTCCTCCTGACCTTCCCCCAGATCATGGGGGAGACTTTGAAAGACCCAGTGATCAAGCGATGCTGCGAGGCCCCAAACCGCCTCAATGAACTGCAGAGCATCAGCGATGGCCTGGAGAAGTGTCAGAAGAGCTTAAACGACTACCTGGACTCCAAGAGGAACGCCTTCCCCAGGTTCTTCTTCATCTCAGACGACGAGCTGCTCAGCATCTTGGGCAACAGCGACCCACTGTGTGTGCAGGAGCATATGATCAAGGTTAGGGCTCATCTTTAGGGCCAGGGGTCATGGCGAGAGTCAGGGCTCATGAGAGGGTTTAGGGCAAACAGTCAAGGTCAGGGCTATGATCAAGGATCAGGGCTTAGCTTCAGGGCCAGCAGCCAAGTTCAAGTTCAGTTAAAACGATCTTTTTCCTCTTCTTCCTTCCTTCCTTCCTTCCTTCCTCCCTTCCTTCCTTCCTTCCTCCCTCCCTCCCTCCCTTCCTCCCTCCCTCCCTCCCTCCCTTCCTTCCTTTAATGGAATATTTTCCTTCTTGGGGCTAGAGAGATAGCTCAGTGGTTAAGAGCACAGGCTGCTCTTCGGACAACCCAGGTTCAATTCCCAGCACCCGCATGGCAGCCCACATCTGTCTGTGGCTCCAGTTCCAGGGGACCTGACACCCTCACACAGACATACACGCAGGCAAAACACCAATGCATATAAAATAAAAATAAATTATATAAAAATGTAATGTTTCCCTTCCCAAGAGGTAGGCTCTTCCTTCCCTTTCCCCTTCCTTTCTTGCCTTTCTTTTTTATCAGAGGTATGTATGCAGCCCAGGCTGGCCTCTTCCCTGCTCCTGCTTCCTGCCCTCTTCTCTGGGGAGCCCTCTCTGTTTCCTCTTTACAGCTGGCCACACTCACCTCCTCCCTGATCCTCACACAACATCTGTACTATTCCATGGGGGCCCTGAAGGGACTCGGGTTCCCGAATTTTCTTTTGCTAAATTATAGCCACAGATGTCACCACCAGTGTTTGCGACAGTGACATGGGGCTCCCGTCAGCTGTGGCACACTCCCAGCTTCACTTTGTAAGTTGTTTCCTTCAGGCTTTGAGGAGCAGGACAGGTGGCCCCAAGTTACCTGGTCACACCTCAGGTCTCTAAGCCCTCAGTTCCGCTGTGTGTGTGTGTGTGTCCGGACCACTCTGTCCCCACATTTACTGTAGACCCCCATGGTGCCTCAGAGGTCTTTTTCCTTCTGTCTGAAGACCCATCTTTGGT
Organism: Cricetiscus sungorus; assembly: GCA_030556225.1. Lineage (NCBI taxonomy): Eukaryota > Metazoa > Chordata > Mammalia > Rodentia > Cricetidae > Cricetiscus > Cricetiscus sungorus. The sequence goes on along the minus strand of JANBXA010000044.1, from coordinate 24,476,049 downwards.
TTTCACAATGCTGAGGAAGCAGTCTGTCATCCGATCAATAAACGTAACACTGGGTGCATGAACACCTTATCTAGGGAAACCCTGAGAGTGCCACGGCCCCAATGGAGGGTGCTCATCCTATCAGCATCCCAACCTGTGTCTCCTGCTGTCTTGCAGATGTACGACAACATAGCCATGTTGCGCTTCCATGATGGAGACAGTGGGGAGAAACTAGTGTCGGCCATGATCTCGGCAGAGGGAGAAGTCATGAACTTCCGCAAGATCATCCGGGCTGAGGGCCGTGTGGAAGACTGGATGACGGCTGTGTTGAATGAAATGAGAAGGACCAACAGACTCATCACCAAGGAAGCCATCTTCAGATACTGTGAGGACAGAAGCAGGTGATGTGGATGCCTGAGGGCGTGAGGGCGTGAGGGCGTGAGGGCGTGAGGGCGTGAGGGCAAGCTGCTGCATCCTGCAGCTCGGCACAGGGGGCGATTGAACAAGCTTGAGGCAGGCAATGCTGACATTGCAATGAGGCTTTCCTTACCATGGCAACACAGCTGATGGAAGCTGCTCCAAATGATGGCTCTGGATAGTGCTTCCTAGGCGAGCAAGGTTCCAGGCTGGCAGCTTGTGGGAGTTTACTACAAATTCAAGTTGGGCTGGAAGCATGACTTTATAATAGAGCTCCTGCCTAGAATCCCCCAGTGAGGGGCTGGGGGTATAGCTCAGTGGAAGAACATCTGCTTAGAACTTCTCAGTTGCAGAATTCTTGCTTTGCATACATGAGGCTGCTGGCTCCATTCCCAGCACTGCAGGAATTAATGACCGAATATAAATTCTTAGTGCCCACTCCATACCTGGGCCACAGACACTTGGGGACTGCGTCAGGAGCTGTGCTATCCCTAGCCCTTTGGGCTTCTGAGCAGACCTCACTGTGAGAATGGTACTTAGCGGTCAGGAGTGGCACTGCTGGGACACTTTGTAGACTTCCATCACTCTTGAGACAAACAGGATCCCAGTAGGCAGGATCCCAGTAGGCTGCACCTCCAGGCTCTTGATGGTAGATTCGCAGCCAACACTCTATTGCCAAGCCACACCCCTGGCCCTATGATGGACATGTTGCTCTGAAGTCAGCAGCCTATGGGGATAAAGGAGGGGACCACTGTCCTGATGTTTCATGGTTTAGCCCTGGAGCTTTCCTGGCTTTCACACCTCCCGTTCCAGGCCACACACATAAGCTCCCGGGAGTGCAGCTGACTTCCAACTAGCCTCTAGCTGGACCCAGCCTCTCCCGAGCCTTTGACAGGCATTCTTCCCCTGTAGGGTGGACTGGATGCTGCTGTACCAAGGCATGGTGGTGCTGGCCGCCAGCCAGGTGTGGTGGACTTGGGAAGTGGAGGATGTCTTCAACAAAGTCAAGCAAGGGGACAAGCAGGCAATGAAGAACTATGGCAAGAAGATGCACCAACAGATTGATGCCCTGGTCACAAGGATCACCATGGAGCTGAGCAAAAACGACAGGAAGAAATACAACACAGTCCTTATCATTGACGTGCATGCCCGGGACATTGTGGATTCCTTCATCCGGGGCAGGTGCTTACCTCCCCGGGATTCTGGGATGCTTTACTGTTCCATCCTTGTGTGGCCTGCCCAGCTATGGCCCCTTCCTTTTCTCCCCACTCCTCACCCAGCATCCTGGAGGCCCGGGAGTTTGAATGGGAAAGCCAGCTGCGCTTTTACTGGGACCGCGAGCCAGACGAGCTCAACATCCGCCAGTGCACGGGGACCTTCGGCTACGGCTACGAGTACATGGGCCTGAACGGGAGGCTGGTCATCACACCCCTTACAGACCGCATCTACCTGACGCTCACACAGGTGACATGTTTGCCCCCAGATAAAGCTTGTTGATGGACCTAGACAGAGTCTTGGCTCTGAGCTCTTGGAAGCATCTTCCATTCGGAGTATGATTGTCACTATTGGGATTGAAAAGCCTGTGACTGGCTTCCCTGGGATGCTGGTTCCATCCTGTAGCTTCGACCTCTGCACAACTTAGACCTATGCAGCAGAGGTGGAGGCCAAGTAAGACAGAGGATGATAGAAAGGTGTGGAAATGCATAAGGCTAAACTGTATCAGACTAGAAGAAGGGGACACCCATGCCTCCCCTCAGGGTGGTAGCAGAGTGTTAGCTGTTTTTTTTGTGTGTGTGGCCCTGAGGATAGAACCTAGGGCCTTGCACATGCTAAACAAGCGCTCAGCCATGAGCTGTACCAAGTCTGCGTGAGGTGCACAAGTGTGGCAGGTCCCTTAGCTCACAGCTGAGACTCAAATCCATGCCATGCATGTGCAGCTCACCCCTGCACTGGTCTCTAATTACCTTGCTGTACCTGGGGCTACACAAGAGGATGGAACCCTGAAGCCCATGACACCCACTGGAATGTGAGCCAAGAAGCCCTTTGTTTTCCTAAAAATAAGGGTGAACTTAAGCCATCCATAGTGGCCATGCGTATGATCCCAGTGCTTGGAGACAGAGGCGGGAGAATCAGGAGTTCAGGCTATCCCCAGCTATGTAGCAAGTTTTAGGCCAGCCTGGGCTACATGGAACCCTGTTTCAAAACATGAATGTATAAGCTTATCTGTGAGTTAGGGGTACAAAGGGACAGGATCAATGGAAGACCACAAAGCTAAGCGTTTTGTGACAGTGATCACAGAGGCAAGTTAGTGTCCTAGATGACTGTTGGGCTAACTGGACAGATGGGACTGAGGACCTGAGCTACCCACTCCCGTTTGGGTCTGAAGTCCTGGGGACTCAGCCAAAGCAGAGACAGCATCTTCCCCTCCTTAGGTCCCATCCAGTTCTTGTGGGGTGGGGCTAGGCGATATTGCCTACCCTGTGAATGACCATCTGCCTAACTCGGCTCACCAAAATGCCAGGCTCCGAGGTACTCTCACAGGCCCACCCAGAAACAATACTTAGCCAGCAACACGGACAGCTCCTTGCGCAGTCAGGCTGACACATGGAGTTGAGCATGACAATGCCTGCGCATGTGTCCTAGAGATGAACCTGGGAGCAGCACCCTTTCTCTGAACCAAAGCACGTAAGTTTTGCATTTGACTATTCACAGGCACTGTCCATGTATCTGGGAGGCGCCCCTGCTGGGCCAGCAGGGACCGGCAAGACAGAGACCACCAAAGACCTTGCCAAAGCCCTGGGCCTGCTGTGTGTTGTCACCAACTGTGGGGAAGGCATGGATTACAAAGTAAGGCCTCACCATCACTTCCAGTACCCCCATTCCTCTGCAGGCAGCTTTTAGTGTGGACATGGTTGGAAAGCATGTCACCTGTCTTCTGAAATGAGTGACAGCTGGGAGGATGTTACTTGCTCAGACAGAGTCCTGAACTCATAGGCTGCTGAGCTCAGGGAGAGAACGTGAATGAGTACGGGGTAATAGAGAGGAGTGAGGACAGCGGCTAACTCCAGTACTGTACTCCAAGTTCTAGAGGGTTCCACTGTTCAGTTTTGGTTTAGTGTGGACACTTGGGCCTATGGGTCCACTGCAGCTAGAGCTCCCAGCATTTTAGCAGCTGGTAATCTGGAGCTTATACAAAGTCTTGATTGTCCAGCCCTGAGTGGGAGCTGGCCTAAGGGCCTTTGAATATTGCCAGAAAACTCCGTGAGTGCTGTACCCGGCCAGCAATCCATCCAGCTGCTCAGCAAATTGTTTAATTTTGAAGGTGCAGGCCCCCCATTTCCTCCCAGGCCCTGACGGTTCTGATGGAATCCCTAGGCTGTCGGGAAAATCTTCTCTGGCCTCGCCCAGTGTGGTGCATGGGGCTGCTTCGATGAATTCAACCGGATAGATGCCTCTGTGCTGTCTGTCATCTCATCGCAGATCCAGACGATCCGAAACGCGCTGATCCACCAGCTGACCACGTTCCAGGTGAGGGGAGGCGGGGAGGCACCTGAGTCCCATCCCAGGAGGGACACTGGCTGCAAAGCCTGTGACATCCTGGGCGGGGGCCATTTTCAGACCTGCTTTGTTAGTTACTCTTGGACCACTGTGGCCAGACACTGGGCAGTGTACGGGGAGCAGCAGTTTTGGTCATGGTTTCAGAAGGTTTGGTCCATCGTGGTGGGGAGAGCAGGACAGGATAGCCCCCACCACTGTGGCCCCACAGCGGAGAGAGGGACATGCTTGTGTTGCCTAGCTTTCTCTCCCCGCCCCTTTAGTTTTATGCAGACACCTTACCTAAGGGATGGTACCCCTCACGTTCACGGTAGGTCTCCCTCCATCTGTTAATTCTCACAAAGGCACCCAGAAGTACATACCTGAGTGATTCAAAATCCACTGAACTTGACAGTGAGGGTTACTACTACACCTGGCCAGACACCACATCTGGCCAGACATGACATTTCACCAGACTTCACACCTCACCAAAGACTATACCCAGATAGACATTAAACCTAGCCAGATACAGTATCTGACCACACCTCACCAGGCACCACACCTCACCACACGCCACACTTCACCACAGCTCACCAGGCACCATACTTGACCACACCCAACTGGACACCACACCTGACTGAACAGCACACCTGACTACCACACCTGACCGGACAGCACACCTGACTGGATAGCACACCTGACTGGACAGCACACCTGACTGGACACCACACCTGACCGGACATCACACCTGACTACCACACCTGACCGGATACCACACCTGACTGGACACCACACCTGACCGGACATCACACCTGACTACCACACCTGACCGGATACCACACCTGACTGGACACCACACCTGACTGGACACCACACCTGACCGAACATCACACCTGACTGGACAGCACACATGACCGGACAGCACACCTGACTGGACAGCACACCTGACTACCACACCTGACCGGACAGTACACCTGACTGGACAGCACATCTGACTGGACAGCACACCTGACCGGACATCACACCTGACTGGACAGCACACATGACCGGACAGCACACCTGACTGGACAGCACACCTGACTGGACACCACACCTGACTGGACAGCACACCTGACTGGACAGCACACCTGACCGGACAGCACACCTGACTGGACACCACACCTGACTGGACAGCACACCTGACTACCACACGTGGCTTCTCAGAGATGTGGTGAATTCTGTGCCGTCTCCCTTGGAGATGCCCCCGTGGCCACAGCTTCCTTTCCCTGGGTGAATTGGCAGCTACATCACTCCCTCTTTCCTCTCCTGTCATCCAGTTTGAAGGGCAGGAGATCGCCCTTGACCCTCGGATGGGCATCTTCATCACCATGAACCCTGGCTATGCAGGCCGCACGGAGCTGCCTGAGTCCGTCAAGGCGCTGTTCAGGCCTGTGGTGGTCATTGTGCCCGACCTGCAGCAGATCTGTGAGATTATGCTCTTCTCTGAGGGCTTCCTGGGGGCCAAGGTGAGCCATGCTGGTGGTGAGCTTCAGGCTATGCTTTGGAATGATTTGCCCTGTCTCTGCTCCTACCCCTGCCCTCTCTGAAGCTGTGACTTACTTAATTTGGTCGTGTGCTACTACTTGAGAGGTTGGGACAGCAGTCCATGTGCTCCCATGCGTCCCTCCTCAGGAGTGGCATCTGTCCCTCCTCAGGAGTGGCATCTGTCCCTCCTCAGGAGTGGCATCTTATGCACACAGATGCAGGACTCTGTCACAGCCTGTGAGCTGCCCAGGTACATGTCATGTTCAGACATCACCAGGCTTCACGTTCTCTCACTATGTGTAGAGATGGAGTGACTGTCACCACAGTCAGAGTACAAGCCAAACCCTTTGCCACCGAGAAACCCTCTCATGTCCACCTTTAAAAGCCACACCGGAGCTAGGGGGATGGCTGAGGCAGCAAAGTATCTGCCTCATGAGCAGAAGGGATGGCTGAGGCAGCAAAGTATCTGCCTCATGAGCAGAAGGGCCTGAGTTCAAGTCCTCAGATCCACATGAAAGCCAGGTGTGGTGGTGCACCTGCAGCTGTTGCAGTGGGGAGGTGGGAAGTGGCCGCTCCCCAGAGCTCGCTGGCCAGCTAGCTGCACCAGTCAACTCCAGGTCCAGTGAGAGACCATCTCTCAAAGTATGAGGTACAGACTAAGGAGATGACCCACTGGGTGAAAGGGCTTGCTCTGCAGTCATGAAGATCTGATTTTGAATCCCCAGCACCCACATAAATAGCTGGGTATCATTGCACATGCCTGTAACCCCAGCCCCGAAAGAGGAGACAAGTGGATGGTAAGAGCGTCTGGTCAGACAGCTTAGTCAAGAGAGTGAGCTTCTGGTTTGGTGAGAGGTCTTGTGACAAGGCAATACACTGACAAGTGATAGAGGGAGGCACCTAATTGTCCCTTTGGCCTCTGTATGCACATGCACCCATGGGTACATTACCCACATACTCACATGTAACACCCACACCCACACACACACACACACACACACACACACACACACACACTTTATTTTTTTTTTGTATGATGCTGAAGACAGAACCCAGCACCTCATGCAACTGAGGCATGTACTCTACCACTGAGCCACACCTCAGCCATTTCCTGCAACGCATGCTCATTGAAAAAAAAAAAAAAAAAAGATTTTACTCTTACGAGTTTGTGTTGTGTGCATATGGGTGCAGTTCCCACAGAAGCCAGAAGAGGGCACCTGGTCCTCCGGAATTAGAGTTACAGGTGGTCATGAGCCATCCAACATGAGCTCTGGCAACTACACTAAAGCCACGGAGCCATCTCTCTAGCCCTGCCTGCATTGGATGTTTTTCAAGGCTCTCGTTGTACCCTCTCCACCCCACCCCAAGCTGCCAGGACTCTGGGTTTTCAGGATGAGATCTTGTGTCTGTTTTCATCCAAATTCCCAAGCAAGTCTCAGGGACCAGTGGGCTTGACTGAAATGGCCCCGGAGTCCAAATTGCTGTTAGAAAGGGAGACAGATCAGGCAAAGAGGCTCATACTGACCTCTAATCCATTCTTTTTAGGAGTTTGAGGTGGGAATATTATAAATTCGAAGCCAAACTCCATCGCAAAATAAAATGAAGTGAAGGGCTATGGGCATAGCTCAGTAGTCCTGGGTCCATCCCCAAGTCTCAACAAACCAACAGCAGGGACAACAGCTGGGCAGGGGCACTGCGTGATAGGTTGAGGTCCCCGAAATCTGGGAGCATCTGTGTGAGTGGGGCTGTGACTGCTTGCTGGGACCTGCCATCACTGAAGACAGTTACGATCCCAGCTTTGTACAACAGCTGTCAGGTTTTGACAAGTGTGTTTGTGTGTTTCAGACAGGGTGCACTCATGTAGTCCAGGCTAGCCTCAAACTCTCATGTAGCTGAAAAGGGTTGAATGTCCTGATCCCCTGCCTGAGCACTCCTCCCATGTGTCACTCTGCCCTGGGTATTCTTCAAATAAGTCCCCCAAAGGCATCCTAATTTGGAAAGGAGCCCCACCCTGGTGGGTTTTGAATGCTAGAGACGAGCTCTGCAGATCTGTAGCTGGTGGTCCCTGAGATGCCCCTGTCACTTTGTATTTGCAGTGAAACTCTGTTGCTTTCTGTCACTTTATTCTCTCATGCTTTTGTTTCCTCACTATCTTCTGTCAAAAAGACGCTGGCCAAGAAGATGACAGTTCTGTACAAGCTGGCCCGGGAACAGCTCTCCAAACAGCACCATTACGACTTTGGGCTCCGGGCTCTGAAGTCAGTGCTGGTCATGGCTGGCGAGCTGAAGCGAGGCTCCGCAGACCTGCAGGAGGTAGGCCACTCAATGTCTGGTTGTGTGTGCTTCTGTGCGGTCACCATGCATGTGCACAAGGTAGGCTGGAGGACACGGGACATCCAGAGGCTTAGGTCTTGGCTGTCCCTCTGTCTGGCTTTGCTTTGGTCTCCTCCCAGTGATGTTGCCTCCAGAGACTTGTTACCTTAGGATCAAGTTCAACTTCACCCAGTGACTGACAGAAGCAGATGCAGAGATCCACAGCCAAGCACCAGGCCGAGCTCTGGGAGTCCAGCCAAAGAGAGGGAGGAAGGATTATATGAGTGTGTGTGTGTGAGACAGCTGACCTGAGCTCATGGGAATTCACGGACTCTAGGCCGACAGCTGAGGAGCCGGCACGGGACCAAACTAAGCCTTCTGCATGTGGGCAACAGTTGTGTAGCTTGATTTATCTGAGGGGCCCCTGGCAGTGGGACCAGAATCTAGCCCTGGTGCCTGAGCTGGCTTTTTGGAGCCCATTCCCTATGGTGGGATGCCATGCTCAGTCTTGATGCCCAGGCGGTGGGGGGGCAGGGTAGCTTTGTCCTGCCTCAACTTAATGTGCCAGGCTTTGTTGACTCTGCATAGGAGGCCTTATACTTTCAGAGAAGTGGATGGGGGGTTGGGTTGGGGAGGAGGTGGGGGAAGGAGCAGGAAGAGGAGACAGAGGGGGAGCTGTGGTTGATTATGTAAAATGAATTAAAAAAATTTAAAAAGAATCAAGTTCAGAGTCCCCGTGGCAGTACCAGTATTCAGGAAGCTTCTCTAGCAACTGTCAGTCCATCACCTTAGGATGGTAGGGAGGCAGAGGGGCACAAGTAGCCTTCTGTTGAAGTGGGAATATGGGTTTCTCTTCAATTAGTGATTGCACTTTTTAATTTATTTATCCTTTGTGTAGAGTATTATGTCTACATGTATGTCTGTGTACCACATGCGTGCCTAGCTCTCTTGGAAGTCCAAGGGTTACAGATGGTTTTGAGCCGCCATGTGGGTGCTGGGAATTGAACTTGGGTCCTCTGGAAGAGCAGCCAGTGCTCTTAACCACTGAGCCATTGTTCCACCCACTGGTTATACATCTTACTGGGGTCAGTGAGATAGCTCACAGGTGCACACACAGATAGCTCACAGGTGCACACACAGATATCTCACAGGTGCATACACAGATATCTCACAGGTGCACACACAGATATCTCACAGGTGCACACACAGAGAGCTCACAGGTGCACACACAGATAGCTCACAGGTGCACACACAGATAGCTCACAGGTGCACACACAGATAGCTCACAGGTGCACACACAGATATCTCACAGGTGCACACACAGATATCTCACAGGTACACACACAGATATCTCACAGGTGCACACACAGATAGCTCACCGGTGCACACACAGATAGCTCACAGGTGCACACACAGATATCTCACAGGTGCACACACAGATAGCTCACAGGTGCACACACAGATATCTCACAGGTGCACACACAGATAGCTCACAGGTGCACACACAGAGAGCTCACAGGTGCACACACAGAGAGCTCACAGGTGCACACACAGAGAGCTCACAGGTGCACACATGGACCCTGATCGGACTCGCTTACTTCCCTTTTGCAGTGAAAGTCAGAGAAATAGTCACATTACTTTGACATGACACTCACTGTATGGCCAAACCCACCTCTGGCATTCTGAGGGCAATATTTTCCACAATCTTCCACCAGCAATGACAGATCAGAATTTGCAATTTTTTAAAATTGTAACTGGGGATGTAACTCAGTAGCAGGCATTTGCCCAGGTTCAAGCCCTATTGTAGCCCCCAATTTCTTTAAAATATATAAATCTATAACATACAATGTATAAGTATATAACATATGTTTTGTTATATATTATGTTTTGGGGGGCTGTTGAGACATGGTTTCTTTGTGTAGCCCTGGCTAGCACTGTAGACCAGGCTGTCCTCAAACTCACATAGACCCACCTGCTTTTGCCTCCCAGATGCTGGGACTAAAGCCGAGCTCCACAATGCCTGGCATATATTATGTTTTCTACATTTGTTTATTTAGTGTGTGTGTGTGTGTGTGCACGTGCCTGTGCCAGCTGCTTGTGGAGGTCAGAGCACAATTGTGGGAATGAGTTGTCTCTTCCGACCATGCAGGTTCCAGAGATTAAGCACAGGTCATTGAGCTTGGTGTCTTTCTTCTATCCAGCCATCTTGCCTCATTACATATGTTAAATATATAAAATTTGTGATTAAATACATTAAATTTTATAAGAATGTTCCACTCTGTGGTGGGCAGGTGGGTGTTCAGGCAGGTGGGCTTGCCGGGTTCTTTGGCAATCTCGCATCCTCTGGCCCCTGCAGGATGTGGTCCTGATGCGGGCGCTGCGGGACATGAACCTGCCCAAGTTTGTGTTTGAGGACGTCCCCCTCTTCCTGGGCCTCATCTCTGACCTATTTCCGGGACTGGACTGCCCCCGTGTGCGCTACCCGGATTTCAACGATGCCGTAGAGCAGGTGCTGGAGGAGAATGGCTACATACTTCTGCCGGTCCAGGTGAGCAGACTGCTTCATAACTTACTAGTCTGGAACTCACTGTGTAACACAGGCCGGCATCAGACTCACGGCTCAGCCGCTGAAGCACTTGCCACACAAGCACGCAGACTTGAGTCCAGTTGCCCAGAACCCCTGTAAAAAGCTGGGCTCTGGCATGCATTCGTAAAGTAGCCATGGTAGGTCCTCCAAACATGCTGACCAGGTGGTCTAGCCACATCAGTGAGTCTCAAGTTCAGTGAGAAATGCATTCTCAAAAAATAAAGAGGAGAACATTTGAGGAAGACACTATTCCCTGCTCCCTGCATGAAGACGCACACATTCCTGCGGGGAATGTAAAACAACGCACCGCACTGGCAAACAGTCTGTCAACTCTTCAGCAAGACACACCCAGAGGTATCGCAGGGCCTGGTGATCCCACTGCATGGGCCCAAGAGCAGTAAGAACACGCCTGCTGAGAAACATGCTCATGAGCCTTCCATGGAGGGATAGTCACAGCGGTCCCAATGAGGAAACCACTGTGTCTGTTAGCGGATGGACGAATACATGTGGCCTCATCATGAAGTAAAGTAGTATTTACCCATAAAAGGAGCGGAGATGGGCACAGTGGCACAGGCCTCCAGTGCTCAGGAGGCTGTGGCAAGAAGATCAGGAGCCTAGGGCTAGCCTCAGCTACACAGGAGTTGGTTCTCTCCTGTCACATGCTCAGGGGATCAAGCCTGGTGGCAAGCACCTCCTCTCTCTCAGCCAGCTTACCAGCCCCAAGTCACCTCTTAACAAACCCTTGTTGTCTGTCCCACAGGTGGATAAAGTGGTCCAAATGTTCGAGACCATGCTGACGCGTCACACGACCATGGTGGTGGGACCCACAGGAGGGGGCAAGTCCGTGGTCATCAATGCTCTGTGTCAGGCCCAGACAAAGTGAGTGTCCTGCTGGGGTGGCAAGTGTTTGGTGAGAGCTTTGATCATTCATCCCACGCTCGTCCCAGTCATGAGCTGTGTTCTGATAGATGTGACCAAATACCTACAAAAGGTAAATTATGGGGATGGAGGACTTATTTTGGCTCAGGGTTTGAGAGGATGCAATCCATCATGGCAGGGAAGGCACCATGGAGTTCCTGGAAGAAGGTGGGCAGGAGCATAATGCTGAGACTCCCCATGTCTGGGAAGACCAGAAGGCAGAGAGCCGATAATGCTGGCACTTATAATGGGTCTTCCTTTGGACTTCCAGCTCTTGAATAATGACATGGAGACATTTTATTAATTATGGAAGTTTGGCCAACTAGCTCTTAAAACTTAAATTATCCTGTTTATATTAATCTACATTCTGCCAACGTGGCTCGTTACCTTTCCTCAGTACTGTATGTCCAACTTGCTCTGCATCTCGCTGGCGAATCTACTACCTCAGATTCTTCCCAGAGTTCCTATCTCTCCCCAGAAGTCCCGCCTAACCTCTCCTGCATAGCTGTTGACCATTCAGGTCATTATTAAACCAATCAGAAGGTGCCTTGGGCAGGCAAGGAAAGAGAGACACAACTTCACACTGCAATCAAATATCCCACAAGAGGCACTCAGTGAACTTTCTCCCTTGCCCAATTTTATCTTATTAATTAATTAATTAGTTAATTAATTAATTTTGCTTTAACGAGACAGGGTTTCTCTGTGGCTTTGGAGGCTGTCCTGGAACTAGCTCTTACAGACCAGGCTGGTCTCGAACTCACAGCGATCCACCTGCCTCTGCCATCCGAGTGCTGGGATTAAAGGCGTGCACTACCACTGCCCAGCCCCAATTCTATTTTATCTGGGACTCCAGCCCATGAGATGGCCCCACTCACATTCAGGGATGATCTTTCTCCCTTGGTTAAAACTCTGAAAACGAGGCCAAAGAGGTGGCCTAGCATTTGCTGCCCTTGCGGAGGACCCCAATTAGGTTCGTACTTTGGAACACACAGTAGGTTAACATACTTCAGAACACACAGTAGGTGCTCCTGCAGCTTGTGACAATCAGGTTGACCTGTAGAGGGCGCGCTCCACAGTGACGTCATCCCAGCGCTCAGATTGGTCCTGTATCGTAAGTCAGAACCTGCCATGGGTACTCCTGGATTGTTCCTCCACAGGCAACTTGTCACCAGGCCCGTGTGAAGGAGGAGGTGATTCCAACTTTTAATGTACTCTAAATCATGTGGAAGGGCCAGTGAGAGGGCTGAGAGTCTGTAAGGGTGCTTGCAGCCAAGCCTGACAACCTGAGTTTGAACCCCAGAACCCACATGATGGAAGGAGAAAACTAATTCCCACAAACTGTCCTCTGACCCCCCATAAAGAAATAAACAATAATAGTAATTAAATCAATTATTAGAATTAAACAAAGCCCCTGGAACATCCTAGACTATCACTGTGGTTGTGATAGTCTTACATCCAGAATGGATTTTCCAACTTTTTTGCTCCTCCCTTTGTCAATAGCTGGGTCCTAAACAGACTTGGATGAATGCCAATATTCCAGGCAAACTCTAGATAGAGCCACGTGACCTGCATGGCTCAAGCATTTCTAGATTGCACCGCAGATTTCAGAGCTGTGTCTGGGACACGACCTCACAGTTAGAGTGCTTGCTGCACAAGCATCCGGGGGCTTGAGTTTGAGTCCCCAGTGCCCACGTAAAATGGCAGGCATGGCTGTGCATCCCTGGAACCCCAGAGCTGCTGTGGGAGTGGAAACAGGAGGATCGCTGGGGCGTGTGGCTGCCAGCCCGGCTCCAGGTTCAGTGAGAGACCCTGCCTCAAAGAAGTAAGGTAGAGAGACAAACACCCATAGTCACACTCTGGCCTCTGTGCACACACGAATGTGCATGTGCCTCATGTACATACATCACACACAAAACAAAACTTGCAAATCTTGCATGGGCGGTGCCCCTTCTTTCTTCTCCCCGTTGCACGAGAGGGGCCCAGGGCAGCGGCAGGCTGAGGCCTGGGGCTCATAGCCTTCCTCGTTTTCTTCCACTCTCTGGCCTTCTGCAAGGTACTTGTGACAACCGTCACACGGATGTACATGTGTGTGTCACACTGTGCTCCGCTATTTCCATTCTAGGCTAGCCAGGGCCCTCCTTACAAAATAGAAACACAGATCAGCTTTGGAGTGGGTTCTCACCTGCACTCACTTCCTCTCGTGTGTCCCATGTGTCCCCCTCTGGGGCTTTGCTGGCCTGAGCCATAGCTGAAGCTCTCTCTCTCTCTCTCTTTTTTTTTTTTTGTTTTAGGCTTGGGCTGATGACAAAGTTGTACATCTTGAACCCCAAAGCTGTGAGTGTCATTGAGCTGTACGGCATCCTGGACCCCACCACTCGAGACTGGACAGACGGGGTGCTGTCAAACATCTTCAGGGAGATCAACAGGCCGACCGACAAGAAGGAAAGGAAGTGAGTGTCTGCCTCATTAGCCGGAAGCCTGGGTTAGAGGGGATTCCTTTGGCATCCTTTACTTTTGAGCAGTTTCGTAGAATTTCCTTTCCTCATGACCCTGATGTTCTGGAATACTCCAGACCAGCTGTCTTATAGAAGAGCGTCAGTTTTAGTTTCCTGGCTGCTGCTTTGATTCTGGCTGTGCACCTCAGACAGGAATGCCACAGGGATGAGGGATCTGCCTCAGCACTGGAAATGTGTGGTGTCTGCATGCCCCGCTACTCACAGTGCCTTCTCTTCTGGACAAGGCGTCATCTCCCCCTTTGGAGTGGACTGGCCATCTGTAGGGAGGCACCTCATAGTGGTGCTAACACCCCATTTCCCATCAGTCCCGTGCCCACTGAACAGCTATTGTGGCTTAAGCCAAGTCTTCCTACCATGGATTCAGATGGCAAAGTCCCTGTTGGGAGGTGACATGGTTGTAGAGTGTGGGCTGTCAGCCACACAACGGAACTGGACAGGTTACATGGCCTCAATTTGATAACTGCCCAGGGGTTATGAAAAGAATGCACCAATCCTTAGGAGAAAGGATTATCACATCTGCAACAGATCAAAGAGAGGGAGGAGGTGCAGGAGAGGAGACCTGAGGGAGGGAGGGAGGAAGGAGAGGGAGGGAGGGAGGGAGGGAGGGAGGGGGAGAGAGAGAGAGAGAGAGAGAGAGAGAGAGAGAGAGAGAGAGAGAGAGAGAGAGAGAGAGAGAGAGACTGTGAGTCTAGTGGTTTGAGAATCTGCCTGGCCCCTGTACTATTTTCTTATGAAGATAATTGGCATGGACTTGGGAACCACCCAATGATCTAGAACCATCTTGTCTTGAGATCTTTAGCTAAGACCTCCCCATCTCCCGGCTAAGTGAAGCATGTGGCAGCATTCGTGTGTAAACCTAGCATTCGGGATACTGAGGCAGGAGAGTTTTCAGCCAGCCTGAGCTACCTCACAAGACCCTGCATAAACATAAAAATAAAAAAATCGGACTGGAAAGATAGCTTAGTGGTTAAGGTCACTGTCTGCTCTTCCAGAGGCCCCGGGTCAGTGCCCAGCTCCCACATGGCAGCTCTCAACCATTGGTAACTCTAGTTTCAGTTGCCCCCTTGTGGCCATCTCAGGCATTGCATTCACATGTGTCACAGATACTCATGCAAATGCTCCTATGTGTGAAATAAAAATTATAAAATATTTTTAAAAAAGGAAAAAAGAAAAGAAATAACAAGTTTAAAAAGGCCATAGTGATAAATTACAATGTATTCTTGACTTCAACTTTAAGACAAAACGGGGTATGGGGTGGTGGACCATGTCACTTTCTGTCCCCGTGATACCACTCACTCAGGATGTGATACCACTCACTCAGGATTAGCGGGTGGCTCCCATGCAGGAATGCAGGGATGTTGTAATTTAAAAGAACAAACGAAGATAAAGGCAAATAGTATGAGATGAAAAAGAAGGTGATTGCCAACTCCAGACAAACGGCTCTAAAAGAGGGAAAATGAGTTGTAGAATCCTAGTTGGCTCTGCACTAAATGCGTCCATATTAAAATAACGTCAGCGGTAGGTACTATTCACCACTTTAGCAGTCTTATTCCAAGGGTGGAAGGTCAGTTTGCCAAAGGGAGCCAGCTGGACTGGGTGTGATGGTGTCCGATGCTCAAACGTTAGTGAGTTACTGGGTATTTATGTGCCTCGTGGCCACACATCAGGACAAAAAGAGTAAGTATACTGTGCAGATCCTGGCTGGAAAGCCCTGGAGAAAGACAGAGCAGGAGGGACAGTGGGGGTGGCAGCAGGCTCTAGGGGCTGTGCCTTACCTCTCTTTGGTCATTGCAGGTATATTTTGTTTGATGGCGACGTGGACGCCTTGTGGGTGGAAAACATGAACTCAGTGATGGACGACAACAAGCTGCTGACCTTGGCCAACGGAGAACGCATCCGGCTCCAGGCGCACTGCGCCCTGCTCTTTGAGGCAAGTAGCGCTGAGAACAGAGCCTGAGCAGGAGCCTGGCTCTTAGTCCACCAAGTCTTTACGAAGGGAGGTGATTATGGAAACAGTGAGTTCAACGCTCTGATTTTTAACATGACATTCATCTCGGTTTGTGCACTCGGGTGTGTGTGTGGGTCAGAGGATGACGTGTGGGAGCTGCTTCCTTTGTCCAGGGTGTGGGTCTCAGGAATTGAACTTAGCCTGCAAGGTTTGGCGGCAAGTGCCTCACTCACTGCACCCTCTCACCGGACCCCAAGCCTTTGTTTACCATCTTTTTCCATCATCCGTCTTTATTACTCTAGAGTTGACTTACTTTCACGTTTGTTTGTTTGATTTTTGAGACAGGCTCTCACTGTGAAACAGCTCTGGCTGTCCTGGAACTCACTACATAGACCAGGCTGGCCTAGAACTCACAGGGATCCACCTGCCTCTGCCTCCCCAGTGCTGACATTAAAGGTGTGCACCACCACACCTGGCTGTTTTGTTATTTCTTCCGAGAGTCATCCTATTATCTATAAAAACACGCTTAGCTTGTTACTCATTCTTTTACTAAATGTATCCATTAGTAGGTTGGAAGGATGGCTCAGTGGCTAAGTGTGCTTGGTACTGTTCTGAGTTTGGTTCCCAGCATCCACATTGAGCAGATCACAAACACCCATCACCTGAGCGCTAGAGAATCCAACTCCTTCTGGTCTCCCAGGCGCTACACTCACATAGTGCCCGCAGCAATTAGGAGGCTTCACAGGCGGCAGGAGGATTCCCATGAGCTTGAGGGCCACATAAGGAATTCTTGGCCATCTATAACTATGTAGCAAGCCCTGATCTTACAGAGACCAAGCAAAAGTTAAAAACCTTACATATTATCTACGGGCAGAGCCCTCTGAATATGAGGATCCTCTGCTATCTCAGTTGTAGACTCCACCCCCTTGAGAACACTGCAGTTCTGATCTGTCTGACAGCACACACTACTGACATTGTTTTGCATATGGAAATATTTGCTGCAGAGCCAGCTAGCATGCTATAATTCCTTCTTTGTCGTTTAGAACCATTTGTTTTGTCTGGAGTTTGTAGTCACCTTCCCTTTTTCTCACGCTGTCTGCTCTCCTGTTTGGCTGAGAGAGTCTCCCCTCCCCCATTTCCTGCCTACCATACCAACTGTTCGTTTCATTGCTGTGTCCTAGAAATTGCTCCAGGTTAATGGTGATGTTCTTTTTCTGCACTCTGCAGAATTCATCAGTGCATTTGGGTTTGTGCATATCATTGTCTAGTTGGCTGATGGAATCGTGTCTTTTATAAAGAGAGACACTTGTCAGTGTTGTTCACCCTGTATTTAGGACATCTTGTGCCACCTGATTTCACCCATGTTGAAGAAGGAACAGAGAGAGAGAGGGGAGAGAGAGACAGAGACAGAGACAGAGAGACAGAGACAGAGAGACAGACAGACAGACAGATAGACAGACACAGAGAGAGAGACACACACAGAGAGAGAACCCTTTAAAATGCTGTTTGGGGTCATTTGGTAGAGAGCTCGCCTAACATGCACGAGGGCCTGGGTTCATCCCCAACACTGCACAAACCAGGTGTGCAGGCACACACCTGTCAGTCTAGCCCTCAGGAAGTGGAGACATGAGGACCAGGAGTTCAAGGCTATCCATAGTTCCAGGTCAGCCTCCTCTGCAAGAGATAATTCTAGGACAGCTAGGGCTACACAGAGAAACCCTGTCTCAAACAAAACAAAAACAGAGGGGCTGGAGTGGTTTAATTGAGAAGAGACTGGCTTTTCTGGCAGAAGACCCCAGTGTGGTTCCCAGCTTGAACATGAGAGCTCACAGCTGTGTATAAATAACTCCATTTTCAAGAGATCTGATGCCTTCTTTGGCCTCTGTGGATACCTGCACACACCTAGTGCACAGACAAGCACTGAGGCTCATCCACATCCACATTAAATAATGTCTTAAAAAAATAACCCAAACCCATGAGTCTTGTTTCTAGGTTCTGGGATCTGAATAACTCCCACCCATGTTTCTAGCTTCTCTCCGTTTTATCAGGGAGTCTACAACACAGTTATTTAATGAGAAGATGTCACCTCAGGCCTGGGTAATCTCGCTGTGACCTCCATGTTCAGCTGTGCTGACTGACTTCCTGGCATGGCCTGTGTGAGTCTTTGCCCAGGGAAGACCCTGGCATGTGTGGCCCAGGTGCTAGCAGCCACAAGCAGAAGGGTTTCCGAGCTGAAGGGTTCACTCTTTCCAGGTGGGAGACTTGCAGTACGCCTCTCCTGCTACCGTGTCTCGATGCGGGATGGTCTACGTGGACCCTAAGAACTTGAAATACCAACCATACTGGAAAAAATGGTTACAACAACAAATACAAAACAAGGTGAGCATTATCCTTAGACAGCTTGGGCCTGATCAAGAATGTCGGGAAAGGGATGCGTGTAGGAGAGGGCATTTTGACCTGCTGCGTTTGTCCTTGAGCACATAGCGTGATGAGCCTTTGGGTCAGGTGTACTGGGTGATGTTGACAGCTTAGGCCGGGCATTAACAGATTTCTGCAGAGGGGCAGATAGGGAACACTTGCAATTGCATGAGTGGGCTTCTTTTGTATCTACTCAAGTTTGCTCCTGGGTAGGAACACAGCCAGAGAAGATATACACATGAGAGGACATGGCTGTAGCCAGCGGATGTTAACACAGGAGGATTCTGAGTTTCAGTGTGCAGACCTGGATCAGATGGGCCCAGTTATGGAGAGAGAGGATGCCCCGTGTTGCACTCTTGCTCAGAAGAGGATGTCAGATCCCCTGGGACTGGAGTCATAGCCTGTTGTGAGCCACCATGTGGGTGTAGAGAATCGAGCCCAGGTCCCCTCTGTAAGAGCAGCAAGTGCTCTTAACTGCTGACCCATGGTACACTTAGTCCAGCCTTAGTACGCCATCTTGACCACTGAGCCTGCCCTCCAGCCGCACACCCAGTGTGTCTCTTTAAACTCTGCTGAACGGTCAGTTGTGATGCTTGAACTCTAAGACCATCAGCTCCTTTTCTGTCAGATGGGGCCTGTTGTCTCCTATCACTCAAAGGTGAGGGTGCACTGTGGCAGTGTAGGAAAATGGGTGTACCTTAAGGAACAAACCTGTCTACACATGGAAGACACTGGCCCTGGGGCGCGACGCCTGCCGAAGCCTTTGTCACAGCTACACCGTCTCAGCTCTGATGAGTTTCCGGTTAGAAGGACCCTTGAAAGGGACTTGGCTCTCTCCTCCACAGGTGGAGCAAAAGCATTTAAACGACCTCTTTGAGAAATATGTGCCCACGCTTATTGACATGATCATAGAGGGGATAGTGGATGGCAGACAAGGAGAGAAGCTCAAGATGGTGGTCCCTCAGACGGACCTGAATATGGTAAGGACACTCCACTGCCAAGGGCGAAAGGAACGATGCTTGAGAGATGGACCCATGATGTGGGGGAGGGGCCTAAAGGGAGCAGCGATATATGGCTGATGGGTGGCTGTCAGGGCACATTCTTGTGACCCCCATGCAAGTGAAGGTACCAGGTTCCACGTGGCCAAACCAATGTGGCAGGTATAGATGCCATCACTATGGGATAGGGGACCTCAGGACTTGGGGCAGGATAGCAGTAGGCGAGTAAGATGGACTGACACAGGCTTTCTGTGACCAGGTGACCCAGTTAACCAAGATGATGGATTCGCTACTGGCAGGGGAGATCGAGGACCCTGACCTGCTAGAGTGCTTCTTCCTGGAGGCGCTCTATTGCTCACTAGGCTCCTCCCTGCTCGAGGAAGGAAGGATCAGATTTGACGAGTGCATTAAACGCCTCTCGTCAATGCCCACCGCGGACACGGAGGGGAACTGGGCCCATCCTGGAGAACTGCCAGGTAGGAATTGTGACCCCTTCTTTGGTGCGGGTTTGTAGAGGAGGTCAACCTGCTTTTCCTTGTTGCTGCCTGTGTGGGTTTCTGGCCTGTGTGATGTGGCCACGGCCATGCTCAGGGCTTCAAGGGCATGTCCCTGCTCCAGCAGGCCAACAACCAACCTGAGGCACCACTGCTGGGGAGGCTGTGCCCCTGACTCCGTCTTGTACCCTAATGCTTTTGACACACTCCAGGGTTCCCCTCATTCCTCTGGGCTCCCCCAGCTGCCTCACAGACCAGCAGGCAAGTCCTAGGAAGGTATCTTATAAAGGGTTTAAGCTTCTGCATAAACTTGGGTGCCCTTAAATAGAAACAGGTGGGGCCCGCAGATGGCCTTCTGCTTGGAGAAGTGGTCTGTCCAGGAGATGAGTGGGCGGGGCACACGTGTGGATGGGGACCCTGGTGAGGAATGATCTGGGGATGGGGGTGCAGATGGTGGGCAGAGCTCCAGCTCTGGAGCTATCTTCAACACCATACTTTTTTTCTCCCGGACTCTGCCTTTGCCAGATGCCCTTATGGGTCATGGGTCAAGGGTTACACCTGTACTTACCCGGTCTCAGAGTTCAGCATCTAAATTATCTGCTTAATTTGCCTCTACCTGTGCCTGGGCCACCAACATCTGTAAGGGTGGGGTCATGGCTTTGTGGCCCATGGTTGTGTCTCCAAGGATGGGTGGCTAACTGCAAAAAGGTACTCGACGGTGTACCTATCCTGTGAAGGGGTAGCAAGCAAGACTGAGGGTAGCTACGAGGTGAACAGGCAGCTCATTCCAGATGCATTAAAATCTGTCCTGTTCCCATGTCTATGACCAAAACAGCACAGACCTTTGTCCCCTGCAGGGCATCTTCCCACCCTGTATGACTTTCATTTCGACTCCAAGAGGAACTACTGGATCCCATGGAGCAAGCTAGTTCCTGAGTATGTTCACAACCACGAGAAGAAATTTGTCGACATCCTGGGTGTGTAAGCGCCAGTCCGGGTCTCAGCTTCCTGGTGTGGGTGGGCACGAGGGGGTGTGAGTGGCCTGAGAAGATCACCAGGCCTCACTGGCAACTGAGTGCCATCCAGGAGCTGGTTGGGAGTGACTAGAGGGTGCCACCATTTGTCCCACGCCTCTGATCACCCCCGTCTGGCTGTGGCCTGGGCTTTTCCTTGTGAGCTGATGCCCATGATGGCCTGTCCTCCACTTTCCTCTACATGTCCTTGGACGCTCCAGCCAGAGCTGGGCTGGGCACAGGGAGGACCGGAGGGAAGTCAGAGGGGCGGTTCTCAATCGGGGTGGACCTTGAGAGCCCTGCTCCATCCTGTATGATTGCACAGTAAGTGTGTCTGGTGTGGTGCCTGGTGCTTCTGGAGGGAGACATCTGCATTTTCTCAGGACCACCCCTCCCTCGGGAGAGTGGCAGGCTGGACCTGATTGTGCGCTGCCTTCAGCAGAGGTTTTCAGGAAATTGGTCCTGCAGGTGCCTGTGTTGGGGGGTGGGGTGGGCGGGGAAGGTGGGCTTTTCATTCTGAATGCAAATCAGATAGGGTTCTGGGAGTAAGCAGGGCAGTTGAAGCCGGTGCAGTCCCCACAACCACTCTGCTAAGGAAATGTGTCATACTCAACTATACACTTTGATTGGGTGAATGTCACACCTCCAAAAAGCCATGGAATGGCTGGGAAACCAAGGCTGGGCTTTATCCATATTCACCTTTGCAGCCAGAACTTGGCTTAAAAACAAAGCAAAACAAAATGCCCAGTGGTCAGCACTTGGCAGAGGCAGGCAGATCTCTGAATTCAAGGCCAGCCTGGTCTACAGAGCGAGTTCCGGACAAGCTGGGGATACTCAGAGAGAGACCCTGTCACAAAAAACCAAACCAAAGGCAAACCAAAACCGTGCAATGTGCATGTATTTGTGTGTGTGTGTGTGTGTGTGTGTGTGTGTGTGTGTGTGTGTGTGTGTGTGTGTGTGTGTGTGTATCTGTGTGTGTGGTGCAGGTATATGCACCTGAGCACACACGTGGACTCGTGAACAGGCTGTCAGGTGTCTTCCTATATGCTCCATGCCTTCTTGCCTTGAGACAGGGCCCCTCTCTGAGCCTGAAGCTTGTTCTGGTTACCCTCACTGGCCAGCAAGCTCTCGGGTTCTGCCTGTCTCCACCTCCCTGATGTTGTTATTAAAGGCACACACACAGCCACACACAACTTTTAATGTAGGTGCTGGGGATTTGAATTCAGGCCCTCTGCTTCTGGAGCCATCTCTCCCAGCCCAGAGCGCAGTGTTTGCTGCCTCTTACTGGATGCGTGGGACTCTGTGTGAGTGCCAGGTGACCAAATGCTCAGAGTTCCTGTGACACTCCTATCCTGTCTTTCAGTTCATACAGTGGATACGACCCGCACCACCTGGATTCTCGAACAGATGGTTAAAATCAAGCACCCTGTTCTTCTTGTGGGTGAATCGGGCACTTCTAAGACAGCCACTACCCAGAACTTCCTTAAAAATCTGAATGAGGAGACCAACGTGAGTGTCTGTATTAGTTATCAGCTGCCTTGTAACAAGTTAACAGCTGCCTTGTAACAAGTTAACAGCTGCCTTGTAACAAGTTAACAGCTGCCTTGTAACAAGCTGCACGGCACTTGGTGGCTTAGCTGCGAGACTCATGTTCTCTCACAGGCCTGACTGGGGCTGGGTGACCCTTCTTCCATCCTCAGGGTGGACCTCTCCTAGGAATGCTTGGCTGCACTTGTCTTAGGCCTTTGTTATAACAAAGAAACTGAGACCTGGTAAATTATGAAGAGGAGCTGTTTATTTAACTCAGCTCTCAGGGGCCAGGAAGCCCAAGAGCATGGCGACCCCATCTTACAGGCGAGGGCCTCCGTGGTACATGGTGACATGATAGGGTGGGAAAGCATCTCCTGGAGAGAAGGAGCAAGCCTGCCAGAGAAAGCCTACTTTCATAAAAGAGAAGAAAAGCCACTTCCTTAGAACCCTGGAGCCTTACTCTGCAAATGGCTTGATAGGCAGTTGAGAGCCCTCTCCATCCGATCACCCCAGAGGTCCTGGGGGCCTCTGAAGCTCACTAACATGAAATGAGGGGTTATGTCCAACGCATGGGATCTGGGACATACTCTGCCACATTAGTGACATGCAAGTGCATCTGGCTTCCTTCATGGCAGAAATCCAACACAGATCACAAGGCAGAAACCTCCATGCTCCTTGTGAGGTGGTGTCAGGAATTTACTGTACCAGAAACACAGACAAATGTGTTTCCTCTCACAATGTCAAAATCTGTATTATAAGAAATTCAAAAGGCTTGGAAGTTCCTTCCTTCCCTTTTCCTTCTCCTTCTCCTTCTCCTTCTCCTTCTCCTTCTCCTTCTCCTTCTCCTTCTCCTTCTCCTTCTCCTTCTTCTTCTTTCTTTATGTGTTTTGAGTCAGGGTTTCTCTGTGTAGCCCTGGCTGTCCTGGAACTCGATCTGTAGACCAGGTTGGCCTTGAATTCAGAGAGATCCTCTTGCCTCTGCCTTCTGAGTGCTGGGATTAAAGGTGTGTGCTACTGCCTAGGCTTAGCAGTTTCAATAGCAGCTTTTTGTCATAAAGTCCACCTACCTTGGTGGCCTGGGCAAGGTGAGTGCAAGTTCTTCATTCCTGTTTTAATGACTGATGCCAACTCTCACTGCACGCCATAGACATACTGTTTATACGTTTATATATGGATTGCAGAGTGGACACAAGTCAAAGAGGCCACAGCAACAGCAGAGCTCAGGGGTCTCAGAATTGTGCTGAGGGTCTGTATCCATGATAATGAACCCAATTAGAGCCAGAAGGGAGCCTCTGGGGTCGGGTTTGAGAACACAGCTGTAGATATTTTTAGCTGCCAGGCGAAAAGGCTGAAGTGGGTCAGGAAACAGGGAGCCAGGACCAGGTCCAGATAGGCGAGCAGATGGACTGGTAGGCAGTTGAATACTGTGGGACAGAGCCAAGTCAGGAGTACTTGGTCCTGGATACACACTGGGCATCACATGATAGGTTGGTGTGGAGCCAGGCTATCGCAGTATTGGGTGTCGATCACTTTATGGAGTCCAGATAAGCCAGGTTTTTGTGACACTATTTTAATACACTCATGCGTCCCCACAGTTTTGGGTCTCCCCAATAAACATCATTTGTCTTATCCTCCAGGAATAAGTCATTAGTCAGTCTGGAGGGATGTTACATGACCAATGGTGCCATTTCTGGGTTCCCCCAGGGGTTATAGAAATCCTTCTCCCTCAAAATGGAGTCAGGAGCAGTTTGTCAAATGGAGTCTACTAGGATGGTGTGCAACCCAAAAGACCACTATCTATACAATATGGAGCTACTTAGAGAGGGGCATGGACATGCTCTGCAAGGAGTGTTGGATAGATCAAGCCTTCCTGCCTCCCTCCTCTTGTACAATGTGGTGTATTTAGCTCTAACGGAGTCAGGGCGGAGGGCACAGAATTCCTGTTAGAACCCAAGACCTCAAGAGGAATCCGTGTTCAGAAACCTCTGTGTGTATCATCATTTTCCTAGGACCCTGCCCCTAGATCTTATTGGTGGCAAGCAGACACACAGACAACCAGGTCACTGCTAACCATTTGCGCATGTACTCGTGGGCAGCTGGGTTGAAGGACATTTTAAAAAGTCACTTGTTCCCAAAGTGTGGTCTACAGACCAGCAACTTTAGCACAGCAGTCCAGCTGTGGCTGGTGAGTGGCTGAATATGAGCATATGCATGTGTGTGTGCATTCTAGTGTACATACATGTGCACTCATAGTTCCTTTAAGGGCATGAGAGAAAGAGAGAGAGAGAGAGAGAGAGACAGAGAGAGACAGAGAGAGACAGACAGAGACAGAGACAGAGACAGAGACAGAGAGAGAGAGAGAGAGAGAGAGAGAGAGAGAGAGAGAGAGACCCTTGTCCATGTGCAGGAGAGTGCATGAAAGCATCTTCCCTCCAGCTGTGAGGTCCAGGAAGAAGCTGTTCATGCTTTCTTTGGTCTCCTTATTAACACACAATTGCCTTGAAAGCAATTTATGTTTAAAACTCCTCTGCCATGGAGAGTGGTCCAGCTGATGTTGTTGAAGTCACCAGGCTCTTAAAGGTCAGACAGTTGCCTTTTTAGAGGCCACCCAGGTAGAACAACACTTTCCCCTACCACATACCATCATGTGACTTTTCCTGGGAGTTTATTTCTAATCACCCAGACAGAAAGGCCCAAGAAATTATTCTACCCAAGTCCAGCTCTGTGAACGGAATGAGAATGAGTTGAATCACTCAGAAGCAGGGTGATGTGTAGGTAATAGCTAACTAGTTGTATATCTTAGGGAGGGCACAGGGTCTTTCCAGCCCTCCACCCTTTGATGAGGGGGAGTTAGTGGGACCAACCTCGGGAGGGTCTCCTGTAGGGAATCACAGCCTCTCTGATTTCAAGGTAATGTGGCTTCGGGGACAGCATTCCACAGCCTGTGTGGTCTTGAGGCTCATGAGTGGCAACATGCAATCTAGCAAAAGGAAAGAGGGTGTTGTTGGGACAGGGTCTCACTGTGTAACCCTGGCTGGCCTGGCCTTGAACTCCTGCCTCTGCCTCTGCCTCTGCCTCTGCCTCTGCCTCTGCCTCTGCCTCTGCCTCTGCCTCTCAAATGTGCCATTACACCAAGCTCTGGCTTTAGCTGTTAAAAGTGATGAAGCACAGACCTGTTCTAGAACGTTAGTTTGGAAGCCAGTTGCTGTACTACCCTCTTCTCTGTTGCAGATTGTGTTAATGGTCAGCTTCTCTTCACGCACCACATCCCTGGACATCCAGAGAAATTTAGAAGCGAATGTGGAGAAGCGGACGAAGGACACATATGGGCCGCCCATGGGAAAGCGGCTGCTGGTGTTCATGGATGACATGAACATGCCAAAGGTGGGAGGAGCTTACAGAGGTGGGATAAGTGGGCGTGTGTGTGTGTGTGTGTGTGTGTGTATGTGTATATATATGTATACATATATATACACATACACATATGCATGCTGCATGTACCCAAAGAGACCAGAAGAAGGTGTCAGATCCCCTGGAGCTGGAGCTGGAGTTACAATGGTTGTGAGCTGTCTGACATGGGGGCTGGGAACAGAACTCTGATCCTCTGGAAAAGCAGCAAGTGTTCTTACCTATCTGTATATCTGCAGTATGTCTGACCATCTATCCATTGTCCCTCCATGTATCTTGTCACCTACTGTTTCTGTTTATCCACAGACCTGCATCGGTTATTCTTCCACACATATGTTAAGGAATCTGTCTCCCATCCATCCACTCACCCATCATCAATAGAATCTACTCATCCATCCATCCATCTGTCCATTTACAATTCATCCATCCATCTTCCATCCATCCATTCATTCATCTACCCACTCATCTATCTACCCACTCACCCATTCATCTATCCACCCATTTATTCATCATCTACTCATCTATCCACTTACTTATTTATCCATCTAGCCACTCACCCATTCATCTACTTACCATCCATTTTTCCATCCATCTATTTTCACCCATCCAAATAAATACGAATGCATTCTCCCATTCATCTGTCTATCCCTCCATTCATCCACTCACCTACCCGTCTATCCATCCATCCATTCTGTTTGCTTAACTCCTCCCAGGAAACTGGTGCTGTGAGGTGTGTAAGCCTCAGCAGTCGCTGCCTTCATGGAATGCAGTGTAGTGAAGGAGACAGACTTTAAACCTAAGATGTGAATAGACAGTTATAGACTTGGGAAGCCCTGTGAAACCAACCCAGAAAGCTTAGGGGGAAACAGGAGAGGTGAGCATTGGAGGTTGGCACAGTCTTGCCTAGTTCTGACTTTGAATACTGCTTTTCTTTTTCCTAAACAAACAACAACAAAACTCCTCCCAGGTGGATGAATATGGCACCCAGCAGCCCATCGCCTTGCTGAAGCTGCTGCTAGAAAAGGGCTACTTATACGACCGCGGGAAAGAGCTCAACTGTAAGAGTATCCGTGACCTGGGCTTCATCGCTGCCATGGGAAAGGCAGGAGGGGGCCGCAATGAGGTGGACCCCAGGTTCCTCTCACTGTTCAGTGTCTTCAACGTCCCTTTCCCATCAGAGGAGTCTCTGCGCTTGATCTACTACTCCATCCTGAAGGGCCACACCTCGGTAACTGGGCTTGCCCCACAGTGTGAACCAGAGGACAATGTGCTGGGTGGGATTTATTTACCCGAGAATGGGGTTTATGCACTCCAGGCTTCGGCCGGGTGGGGAGGGTGTGGTGTGATGGGTAGGAGGGATTGTGAGCCTTGTTGGAAGCTGTTTAACTACAGATGAGGTCATGTGTTACTGTTAGAAGATACCCCATAGGGCAGTCCGTGGGTCAAATGGTGAGCTGCATGCACTCTGGCGCACATGTGCGAATTCACACACACACACACACACACACACACACACACACACACACACACACACACAAATGTAAAATTCAGTATTTTAACCATTTTACCATATGCAATTTAGAGGCATTTGGTCCATTCAGTCTTGGCTAACTATCTGCACTGTGTAAATAGATTTTTTTTTTAACTAAAAGAGACCTGTACCCCATACAGACTCCCCTTTCTCCTGATCCCTGGAAGCCACACAGCCTCTGATGTTTGGTGTCTCTCACTTAGCACCAGGTTTTCAAGGTCCATCCATACGTGTCAGTGTTTCATTCCTTTTCCTGATCACTATTCTATCGTGAAAATACCACATTTCGCTTATCTACTCTTGTACCGATAGACATGCAGTCTTTTCATTCTTTGCTTTTTAAAGACCTTTAATGAGAGCATCAGTGGTGTGAGCAGGAAGCTGACATTATGCACGTTAATACTTTACAAAAACATTGTTCAAGATCTCCCTCCCACCCCTTCAAAGTTCCATTACATCTTCAACCTTCGGGACCTCTCCAGAGTCTTTAACGGTCTTGTCCTCACCAATCCAGATCGGTGAGTTTGGGGGCTTGTTTGCTTTACTAAAATATACCCTAAGGCAGAGGGCCCTTAGGGACGTGGTTCTTGTGCTCCCCCATTGACTTGAGCCCCTCCCTCCCCAGGCCACCTGGTGACTGATGGGAGATGTCATTCTGGCTCATAGCAGGTGACCCACATCACTGCCCTTCCTTCATGTAGGTTTCAGACAGTGACTCAGATGGTAAGGGTGTGGAGAAATGAGTGCCTGCGGGTTTTCCATGACCGGCTCATCAACGAAGTAGACAAGCAGCTGGTGAGCATGAACAACCGCCCTAATGGGCAGAAAACCCCACCTAAAGTCTGAGTAAAACATGCCAGTGGGGCCAGCAAGATGGTTCAGCGGGCACTTGCAGCCAAGCCTGATGATCCGAGTCTATCCCTGAGGCCCAAATGGTAGATGGGGAGAACCGACTCCCAGAAGTTATTGTCTGCCCTCTATGTGGTACCCGCTAAGCACAAAAAATAAGGAAATGTAATTAAAACAAGCTAAAGAGAGGTTCAAGGGAAAAAAGATAAAGAAAAAGAAACCAATGTATTGCCAGTACAGGGATCTCACAGCAGCCAGTAGGGAAGGTCTAGGCTAATTACCCCACTGGTAAAGCTGAATTCTGTCTTCCTGCCAAATGCAGGAAACTGGACGTGCCTGGGGCCTTAACCCGCTTTTGTTTCAAGGTGCAAGAGCATATAGGGATCCTGGTGAAGGAGCATTTTAACGACGACTTCGAGACAGTGATGAGGGACCCCATTCTGTTTGGGGACTTCCGGATGGCCCTGCATGAGGATGAACCACGTGTTTATGAAGACATTCAGGACTATGAGGCCGCCAAGGCACTGTTCGAGGTGCAGACCGCCCGCCTCCTGCTCTGTCCATGCAGCCTTTGGGGTGTCTTGAGTGACCCCAGACCCCAGCAGCTCTCTTGTCTGTACTGGGCTACAGCTCACTCTAGCAGGTTGATACCCAGAAGACCAGAGATTTACTTTATTTTTAGTCATATATGTGATGTGTGATGTGTGTGTGTGTGTGTGTGTGTGTGTGTGTGTGTGTGAGAGAGAGAGAGAGAGAGAGAGAGAGAGAGAGAGAGAGAGAGAGAGAGAGAGAGAGGAGCAGAGGGGAGGAGAGGAGAGAGAATGTGTGCATGAAAGCGTATGCATGCATGTTTACATGTGTGTATAGGTGCCCACAGAGGCTAAAAGGGCATCAGCCTCCCTAGACCTACTAGAGTTGTAGGCCTCTGTGAGCTGCCTGCTTGAGTTCTAGGAACTGCACCTGGGTCCTGGGAAGAGCAGCATCTCTCTGTTGAGCCATCTCTCCTGTCCCACACCAGCCAACTGCAATCTTGATCTCCACAATGAGGTCTCCATCCCCATGAGTCTGAATGATTAGATTATTTCCTCAGCCACAGATGCCGAGGAAAAAGGCAGCTCTCTCCGTCCTTCATCTTCCCTGATGTGAAGGAGAGAGCCTGCCTCTTGCAATGCAGTGGGCTTATGGATCCTCTCCACTTAGGAAATCCTGGAGGAGTACAACGAGGTCAACACCAAGATGAACCTGGTGCTGTTTGATGATGCGCTGGAGCACCTCACCCGTGTGCACCGCATCATCCGAATGGACCGAGGCCACGCCCTGCTGGTGGGTGTGGGCGGCTCCGGGAAGCAGTCCTTGGCCAGGTTGGCAGCCTTCACTGCAGGCTACGAGGTGAGGGGAATCTGTTTAAAAAGCTGAGAATACGACCTTCTCTCTGTTTTTGTCCCATTCGCCTGTATTTGCAAAGCATCTAACCTGCAGAGGTTTGACAACTCAAGCTCAAAAGTCAGACACAGGCCGCCCCTGTGAATTTAGAACTGTGGGAACACAGAGGGGGCTTGGTATTGTTGTCATACCTGAAACTCATATAACTTCCTGTAATTCCAGCACCAGGGGATCCGGTGTCCTCCTGTGGTCCCTACAGACACCTGTATATATGTGATTCACTTACAGACATGCAAGCACACACACACACAAACAAAAGTCAATATAAATATTTCCTGGGTTTTTTGTTTGTTTGTTTGTTTGTTTTTTGTTTTTCGAGGCAGGATTTCTCTGTAGCTTTGGAGCCTGTCCTGAACTCTCTGTAGATCAGGCTGTCCTCAAACCCACAGAGATCGGGGCTGCCTCTGGCTGCCTATGCCTCCTCTCAGTGCTGGGATTAAAGGCATGCACCACCACCACCACCTGGCAATAATTTTATTTTTACTTTATGTACATTGGTGTTTTGCCTGCACGTATGTCTGTGTGACGGTCTCAGGTCCCTTAGAACTGGAGTTACAGACAGTTGTGAGCCACCATGTGGGTGCTGGGAATTGAACCCAGGTCCTCTGGTAGGGCAGTCAGTGCTCTTAACCACTGAGCCATCTCTCCAGCCCTAAAACTACCTTATAGAACTATAAATCAAGATGGCCCAGTTCATCATTTTAAGTGTATGTACATAGGTGCTTTTGGTCTAGTCAAAGATCTGTGTAACCATCACCAGCCTTTGCTGTTGCAAGTACCCTGCTTTCCCTTCCTGTGACTCCGGGGGTGGGATGGAGTGGGGTGGGGTGGGGTGGGTGGGGGGAGTCCCTTCCTTGCCTTCCTTTATCCAGACATACAATCCACACGGGAGCATACACCTTTTATACTCACACCCTGACACAAGTGGGCAGCACACACAGGACACTTGTCAATCATCCAGCTTCCGTGCTTGTGCCCCTCAGGGGATGTAATGTTTTGGGGCATGCAAACCCACAGGCTCCCCCAATGTGCTCAGCATCTTCCCCTGCCTCAGCGGGTGTTGCCCACCTGTTCCCCCAGGTGTTTGAGATCCTGCTGAGCCGAGGCTACTCAGAGACTAACTTCCGGGATGATCTGAAGAGCCTATACTTGAAGCTGGGGCTGGAGAACAAGATGATGATCTTCCTGTTTACAGATGCCCATGTGGCTGAGGAGGGCTTCCTGGAACTCATCAACAACATGCTGACCTCAGGTACTGCCACCCCCACCCTCATCCCCCACCCCCATCCCCCGCCCTGCTGGCAGGAATGTCCTGCCCTACCCCACCATGGGAGTCTGAGAGAAGCTTGACAATCATTGTTGTCAGAGAAGACCCTGCAGTTTCCAGGCAGGCGCCAGCCCTCCCCTTGTCCTGTGGGTGTATATGTTACTTTTCTCTTCCTTGTGACCAGGATGACCTGTTAGTCCCCGAGCTAGAGGCCATGTGTGTCTCAGCTCTGTGAGACACTGTGAGCTTATCCCACAGTGGCCACGGCTCACCTCAGGCTTTGCAAGGAATACAATGCCCATGACCTCTGTTGTCCTTGAAGCTCAGAGTCTGAGATGTGCAGCAGAGGGGTGGGCACCAAAGCACACAAAAGCCACCCAGGGATTGCCACCGCATAGTGCAATGAGGGGAGGAGCCTCAGGAAGCAGCACTTGCAAACAGGTGTGTCTTTTTCCTATGGCCCTTCATCAAACTGCCCGAAGGGTGAGTTCATTCCAACATCGCGGTGGGTCTGCAGGACTCCTGGAGGCAATGCCAAGCTGTGGATAGGTCCAAGATGTACAAACTCATCCTTTATGGCTTGCAGAGGCTGCCATGGCCCAGGCAGCTTTGTCCCCTCGCCTGACCTCTGCTTTCACCCTTTCCTGTGACAACGCCGGGCTGCCTGGGTCCTCTGCCTTGTCCCAACTGCAAAGCACAGTCCCATTTGGCAGGGAGCATAAGGAAACATGCTTGTGGGTTCTAGGGTGGGGTCAGGTGTCTTTGGAGGCTATCATTCATGCTCCCATATTGGGTAGAATGGTCAGGCCACCGCTGGAAAATCTGAAGGGAAGAGACATCAAGGCAGGAGTATGGCGATCTCATGGTCCAGATTTAGGAGTGTCTGGGGATGTAGCTCAGTGGTACAGTGCTTGGCTAGAATGTGTAAGGCCCTGGGTTTGATCCCAGTACCAGGGATAAACACACATTCCTCTGCTGGGCATAGCAGTGCATGTGTGTACTCCCACGGCCCAGGAGGCTGAGGCAGGAGTGCTGGCTCTTGTACAGCTTGTGTCCCAGACCCTGATTAGGGATAATGAGGGAATGAAGGAAGGACTGACACACAGAAAGAATCTGGAATCGGGTGGCCTGGGCTTTCTCTGATGGACAAGCACCTCGGAAGCTCAGTGTTTTGTTGAACAAGGAGGCAGGGTTATTGAATACAGGTAAACATGGAGGTAGGGTTATTGAATACAGGTAAACATGGAGGCAGGGTTATTGAATACAGGTAAACATGGAGGCAGGGTTATTGAATACAGGTAAACATGGAGGCAGGGTTATTGAATACAGGTAAACATGGAGGCAGGGTTATTGAATACAGGTAAACATGGAGGTAGAGTTATTGAATACAGGTAAACATGGAGGCAGGGTTATTGAATACAGGTAAACATGGAGGTAGAGTTGTTATTGAATACAGGTAAACCTGGAGGCAGGGTTATTGAATACAGGTAAACATGGAGGCAGGGTTATTGAATACAGGTAAACATGGAGGCAGGGTTATTGAATACAGGTAAACATGGAGGCTTGGACTCTAGCCCTGGCTTCTGCTGGCACCTGCTGCTCTCCCCATCATGCCTTGCTCCATCGCCTCCTTTTATACCCAAGGAGGCCAGAACTCAGACCTGAAGGTCAGCTCCCTCCACATCCTTGTCCTCCAGGGATCGTCCCTGCGCTCTTCCCTGAGGATGAAAAGGACAGTATCCTCGGTCAGATTGGACAGGAAGCCTTGAAGAATGGCATGGGCCCCGCCAAGGAGTCTGTGTGGCAATATTTCGTGAATAAGAGTGCCAACAACCTACACATTGTCCTAGGCATGTCGCCAGTGGGAGACACCCTGAGGACCCGGTGCAGGAATTTCCCAGGTACCTTTGAATCCAGCCTGTACATCCTTCACCACAGCTGTAGCACAGGGTGTGCTCGGGGACCTGCCACATCAAGCTCCCAAAGTTAGCAGTGTCATACAGGAAGTAGCCCCGGAGTTAAAAAGTTGGCCTTGCACTGTAGGCACACTTCCCTGGTCCCTCTCAATCCCCAGGAGGCATGGCTGGTGTCTTCCTGGCAGGAGGGTGCATGGTGTCAGGTGGGTGCCCCTTCTCTCTGCCAGTGCCACAGTGACAAGATGTTGAGATGTAATCATACTTGAATGTTCCCAGCTGAGCCACCACTCTGGCGGCTACTAAAGACTGCACATGAGCTGGAGTAAGTCTGGGTTGCATAATGGTTCTCTTTCGCCTCTCTCTCCAAGGCCTAGTGAACAACACTGGAATCGACTGGTTCATGCCCTGGCCATCCCAGGCTCTGCACGCAGTTGCCAAGTCCTTTTTAGGTAAGCTGCCACTGTTGCAGGGACAGCTTGGTGGTCTCATAAAGAACCTTGTCACTTTTCTGAGTGAATCTTGGCCCAGTAGATTCCTTCACCATAGATACCCCGTGGCAAAGAATAGCTTTGAATTGTTAGTGTGGCGTTGGGTTATATTTAGCCCTAGTCCAGAGGGACGGGAGTCTGCAAGGCATGACTTGTAGAATATTATTTTAAGGTGTGTTGCTTTTGTTTATGCTCTGGAACACCTGCTTAATGATGCAAAGATGTATTTGATTAAATAAAATTCACCTGTGGTCAGGAGGCTGGGTGAGCAACTAGCTGACAGGAAGTTGTAGTGAGGAGCCAGGTGGAGAAGGGGTTATAAGGAGGGGGGAGAAAAAACGCACAAGGACTTCTTGGGAGATTTGAGGAGGTGAGTTGCTTGCTGTTCAGCTTCTCTGAGGTGCAGGATTCTACCTCAACCTTTGAATCTTGAGTTCTTTAGTGGGACAGAGATTTAAATAAGTTTTCCTAGTAGCTTTGAGAGAGTTGGTGCCTGAGGGAACAGAATTCCCTCAGGCTTTGGCTCTTTTGGCTGCTGCTGATAGTGGTAGAGTTACAGTTGCTGAGTAGGATAGCTGTAGCTTAAAAGGCAAACAATTAAAAAAGAAAAAGAACAATGGCCCACTGCCAAATGTGGCCCCCTGATTGTTTTGATGAGTAAATTCTTATTGGCCCACACTCCATGAACATTCTGTCTTTGGCCCCTCCTATGCCACAGCTACATGGTCACATCCTTGCCGTAGAGATGGTGCCATTACTGGTCAGCACTTTGTAGGGAAAAAATGTACTAGAGGCCACTGTTATGGTGGTGCCAGCAAGATTTTTCATTTTCTCTAGATCTAACCTGAAAGGATTTATGACCAAATGTCACTGGGTGACTTTGAAAATAGTTCCAGATTTACAAGTATGCACCCAACAAACTCATTACACAAACAGCCCTTCCACACAAGCCAAAATTGTAACTTCAGTTGTAATGTTGTTCTGGGAAGGAAGCCAAGGAAACATTTGTTGGGGGGTTGGGACTTAAGAGTCTGGCAGGCTGCGTCTGTGAAGGTCCATGTGGCCATCCCTGCTTCTGTTACAGCTGCTGAATTCTGACAATGTGCTTTGAGAACCATCTGGGACCCTATGTAAATGTTTGTGGCTGTATTACAATAAAACTTTATTTACAAAAAACAAGTGGTGGGCCACACTTGCCCTGTGGGGCTGTGGCCGCCAGCTTCACTGTGGCTGTGAATGTTAGCTTCCATGGTGTGCTAGTCATTGCCATGCCTTCCCAGCATGCAGTGTTTCCGTTCTGTGCACAAAGCTGCCAGCAATTCCTTTACAGTTCTTTTTCCTTGGAACATGTTCCCTGAAATTGAGCAGACCATGTTGCAGAGTTGGATGCCTGCGGGCAGAGCTTTTCAGGCATGTTGTGTGTAGTCTGACTCACAGGCGGGTCTGCAGAACCTGTGCACACCAATGATTTTGGCCCAGCCTTCCTTCTCTTTCACTCTGCTTGAGGCTGTCGAATTCTAGGCCACCAGCTGATGAGCCAAGTGACAAGAAGGACCCCCTTCTGCCAGTGTGTGCTGGATGGACACTGGAATGCCTGAGTGCACCCACCCAGCTGCCATGGGTGGGGACTTCATGATGGGATTGGTTGGGGTCCCACTCCTGAAGCCCTAGCTTCCCCTAATGGTGCCTGAGCCCTGGGGAAAGGCAGAGGGTAGGTAGGTCTCCCATGGCAGGGAGGGTTGGCGTCTGTGTTAGGGAAATCACCATGGACAGAACACAGGTCCTGTGAGTTGCCACAAGCAATAGCTGCTCATTTCCTTTTTTTAATTAAATTTTTGATGAAATCACTATTTACTGCAAATATGTCTGCTGTAAACTATCCTGTTCATCTTGAGTGTACTTGAAACATCAATTACATTCATAGTATCATGCAAATACTACTGCCGTGTGTTTCCAGAACTTTCCATCATCCTAAACTGAAGTTGTGCACCCATCTGAACACTGATTCTTCCCTCCTCCCCAGGGTCTGGATATCTCTATCCTGCTTCCCAACTCTGCAAATCTTCCCCGTCTATGTATCTCATGTAAGGGGACCCAGGCACATGGCTTCTTTGCATCCAGTTTCTTTCTTCTTGTATAGTGTTTCTGGAGAGTCACTTATAGTGTAGCCCACATCGGCCCTTTAGTCCTTTTCATGGCGGAGTAGTACTCTGCTGTGTGGACATGCCACATCGTTACCATTCACTGCAGATGGACTCTGGTCCTTTTTCCTTACCACTCTGCTACTGTGGGGTGTTGGCATTCACAGACCTGTCGGAGTCTAAGTGTCCTGTTCCTTCAGGCACATATATAGGAGTGGATTTCTTGGATCTTTGGGTCAATATTTCACATTTTGGGGACCTCTTTGTTTGTTTTCTGCAGTGCAGGGCCTGCCCCAAGAGCCTCATATGCCAGACAGGTGCTCACTGCTGAGCGGCCTCCAGTCCTCCTCTTCCTTGTTGCTAACCCCCACTTTCTCCTTTCCTCCCTGTCCAGGAGATAACAGCATGATTCCCGCAGATAATATCGAAGACCTTGTGGAGCACGTGGTAATGGTCCATCAGTCGGTGGGTGAGTTCAGCAAGCAGTTCCAGCAGAAGCTGAGGCGCAGCAACTATGTGACTCCTAAGAACTACCTAGACTTCATCAACACGTACTCGAAATTGCTAGATGAGAAAACCCAGTACAACATAGGTGAGCAGGGGCATGGATGGGGTGGGGTAGGATAGGTGTGGCACAGGGGTAGGGTGGGGCACTACTGTATGGCGAGGGTTCAGGAGTAAGTCTCATCTCTGCAAGGCC
Source organism: Cricetiscus sungorus (assembly GCA_030556225.1). Lineage (NCBI taxonomy): Eukaryota > Metazoa > Chordata > Mammalia > Rodentia > Cricetidae > Cricetiscus > Cricetiscus sungorus. Next base: position 24,440,117 of record JANBXA010000044.1, on the reverse strand, counting down.
TGGCACCCTTATAATTGGGGCAAAATAGAGCAGATTTGGGTTTTGCATTTGGAGGGTGGTTCATCCCTGTGGGTAAGACACAGCACACTTTTAGTTCTGTGTGTCCCTGTGTTTGCAGATCCGTTTTCTTTGTCCTGAGTATCCCCTAGTGTACTCTGCTAGAAAGGGCTTTTTATGAAGGGCATCTCTGGCAGCTGGTTAAGAGATGCTCTGTTAGCTGGGCATTGGTGGTGCACACTTTTAATCCCAGCACACTGAAAGCAGAGGCAAGCAGATCTCTGTGAGTTCGAGGGCAGCCTGGTTTACAGAGTGAGTTCTAGAACAGCCAGCAGTACACAGACAAACCCTGTCTCAAAAACATGCATGCAGTCTGGGAGCTAGAGCGGGTATAGCATCTTGTAGAAGTGAGGTTTTCCCCCCCTCTTCTTGGATGGGTCCCAGTGAGGCTAATATAAGTCCTGCCCTGGGGCCTGGACCACTGACCATGTGCCATGTGCCCTCAGCACAGTGCAAGCGTCTGGAGGGTGGGCTGGACAAGCTGAAGGAGGCCACCATCCAGCTAGACGAGCTCAACCAGAAGCTGGCAGAGCAGAAGATTGTCCTGGCCGAGAAGTCCGCTGCCTGCGAGACTCTGCTGGAGGAAATTTCCACCAACACAGCCATAGGCGAGTGCCTGGTACAGGCCACCTGCCCTGTGCCAATCTGCACCTGAGGGGCTGGGGCTCCTGAACAAGACCCTGCAGTGAGACCACTGTGCTGTGGGCAGCCATTAGCAAGCTCTAAGGCACAGACCCAACGCTGTCACAGGACGCCCACCCTGAGTGTCTCCGTGTCTGTTTAATTTCTAAACATTTTGTTATTTTTTTTAGTATTTTTGCCTACTCTTAGGGGGCATTGTAATGATTCAGTATATAAATTCAGTGTGAGGCATGGCTTCTCATGAAAACACCAGATACTGGAACAGATCTGTCCCCTAAGCCAGTGTGACCCTCGTCTTTGCTAATGACATCGTTTCCACTGGCTGTGAACCTGGGGGCCTCTGCCTGCCCCCTTGCAGTCCCTGGGCCCTGTGTCACCATCAGCTCTGAGCTGTAGCTTACAGGAGGTACTCATGATGCAGCGGCAACCAGACAGAATGGAAGCCAGCAACAAAGTGACATCAGGCTGTGAGCAGTGCCACCAGTCAGAGAGAGAGAGAGAGAGAACGAGAGAGAGAGAGAGAGAGAGAGAGAGAGAGAGAGAGAGAGAGAGAGAGAGAGAGAGAGAGAGAGAGAGAGAGAGAGAGAGAGAGAGAGAGAGAGAGAGAGAGAGAGAGAGAGAGAGAGACGGAGGAAGTAAGACAGAGGGGCCACACTCCCTAGATGGGAATCTCTAGGGCTGGACCTGAATGAGCATTAAAGAAAAAAAGTGTGTGTGGGTTTGAGAAGCAGGGGTTGTGGTGGGAGATGGAGGGAGAGAGAGAAGACAGGGCCAGTGAGGTTGCTCAGAGGGAAAGGTGCTTGCTGCCAGTCCTGATGAGCTGAGTTTGATCCCGGGCTCCACAGAGTAGGAGAGGACTGACTCTTTGGCAAATGAGCACAATTCAAATGTTGTAGAAAGCTTTTTTGTTTATTTTTTTTTTTTTTTAAGATAAAGAGTGAGAGAAATCGAGTGAAACAGATTCATCTTGAGCATCCAAAGTCACAGAGCCTCCCAGGGTCTTGGCCAGTGGTGTCTAGGCAGGTGGGGCTGACATGGGACCCAGACGGTAGTACCCGGCAGGAAACACCATGCAGAGTCCTCTCTGTACAAGCACCTGTGGCCATCGCATTGCCCAGAGCCCCCTGATGACTGTGCCTGGCTTTGAGGTGCCCACAAGGCACGGTGCCCAGCATCTCACCAGCCCCCCTCCACCCCCTACAGCGGAGGAGAAGAAGAAGCTGGCGGAGGAGAAGGCCATGGAGATAGAAGAACAGAACAAGATCATTGCTGTGGAGAAGGCGGAGGCCGAGACAGCTCTGGCTGAGGTCATGCCCATCCTGGAGGCTGCCAAGCTGGAGTTGCAGAAGCTGGACAAGTCGGATGTGACTGAAATCAGGTACCTGCTACCACCTTTGCACCATCATTCCCACCTGAGCCCCCAAGATCTCACTCAGGGCGGGCCTTGTACTCGCCCCCATTTACAGATGGTAAAGAGAAGCCCCCAAGGCCAGGCAAACCCACCCAGGGAGTTCAAGTTCCACCAGGAGGATGGGTGTGAGCTGAGCCACCATATAGGTGCTGAGAACCCAACCCAGGCCCTATGAAAGCGTGGACGGTGTTCCTAACCATTGAGCATCTAGCCTCAAGCCAGAGAGTTTTTAATACAGGATCAGGGCAGCCGGCTTTGCGAGGTTCTAACTGTGGAATCAGGGTGTGGAGAGTGAAGGCTGCCTGTACATCCTGTGGTATCTGTCTGGATGCTTTCTGCTTGGCACTATGTTCTACATGTTTTTATAATCTAAAATTATTTATTTATTTATTTCATGTACATGTATGTGTGCATGCTTGTGACACCCTGTGGAGATCAGAGGACAGCTTTTCAGTATGGGCTCTCGCCTTTATCATGTGGACCCTGGGATTGGTGGCAAGGGCCTTTCTTTACCAGCTGAGCCATTTATTTTACTTGCCCATTTTTTTTCTTTCTCATATATGTGTGTGTGTGTGTGTGTGTGTGTGTGTGAGAGAGAGAGAGAGAGAGAGAGAGAGAGAGAGAGTAATTTTTCTTATTTTACATATGAATCCCAGTTCCTTCTCCCTCCCTCCCATGCCCCCTGACTCCATTCTACCACACACACATACTTCACAGGGAAGGTGATGCCTTTCAGGAGGAATCATCAAAATCTGTCAATCATTTGGAGTTGGGTCTAGGCCCTCCTCCCTGCCTCTAGGCTAAGGGAGTATCCCTCATGGGGAATGCTCTCCCAAAGTCCTTTCTTGCACCAGGGTTACACCTGGTTCCACTGTCAGAGGTCCCTTAGACTGCCCAGGCCTTCTGAGACCCTCTTTCTCGCCCACTCAATTTTAAAGCTTTCTTTTATGTTTGCACTCTAATACAGGATGGGACTGCCTTACTGTTTTACACTGGTCGGAGGTGTCCCACAATGTGGGTGCAATACTTTATTCAGTGGGCCCCACTGCTGTATCTTGACTTGCATCTTTTGTCTTTACAAAGGACGCAGCAAACAAATCTGGGCACGGTTCACTGTGCACTCTGGCACTTCGCCACTGCAGGGTACATTTCCAGAGGAGTTGTCTGGGTCCCACAGTACACACTGTGCGCCCCCCACCCACTTGACCACACCTGCCTCTTCATAGCGTCACCAGGGAGAATGCCCCAGGTGTCTGCATTTTCACTTAATTTATATTTCTCTCATTAGAGGTGGCCTTTTGCATGTGTTTTTAAAAAGGCAAGAACTTGGCTTTCTTTTCTGTATAGCATTGTTCTTACTGCTTTTGTTTTCCCATACACCTCCACCCCAGCAGTGGAAAGAAAGAGAGAGAGAGAGAGAGAGAGAGAGAGAGAGAGAGAGAGAGAGAGAGAGAGAGAGAGAGAGAGAGAGTTCTGCATGTTCTGCTAGGGAATAAACCCCAAGGTCTCACCCAAACATGCTACCATCCTAGCCAACCAAAGACTTTATACAGAATGGAGCTTATCTTTACATTAATAAAGGGAATTGTAGATATTTTTGAATTTGACATTGGGAACTTGACTTTGTGGATGAGATGTGTATGTATACATATTTTGTTTTCCCACACGTGCTTTGGCTTATGTGACATTGTCTAGGAATATTTTATATTGTGGGTTTTAGATTATAACGTGGGTAAAATGCTGCTGTGAGACCTAAAATAACTTGTACTTTAAAATATTTTTTCTCTTTTTTCTATTTAAATCTTTTGTCAGTGTCCAGGGTATTTTCCCTTGAGTTCAGTGTGTATCTGGACCCTAATCCCCCAACAGTTCCAGTCCGGCTTTGTTGGGTCATTTAACTGTCACAGCTGGATAGTTTCATAATCTTTAATTCCTTAAGATGTCTTTCTAGGATACTCAGTCTCCTCTGTAGGGACCCTTAAGTGATGGATAACAAAGGTACACGTGTCTAATTCTCCCCTGAGAAGAAACAGCAGCCCCCATTTGTAACTAATTTGTGATGCTGAGGTGGTCCCTGGAGACTGTCTCCCATCCTCCTCCAAGAAAGGAGTGGGCTGATAGGGAGGAAAAATGACTATACTTTATGTAAGTCAGAGTTAATGCCTAAAATGGGAAGAACACATCCCTTTCATGGACTCATGGGAGCTAGAGGCTTCTGGCTCTGTACTCCCGCTTTATGGAGAGAAAACTTTGGCCCTTGGCTGGCCCCTAACTTGCCCACAGCTTAGGACCCAGCAGGCCATGTCTGCTTGTATGTGCTTTCTCTTCCCTGGCCTTCTTGGCAGACATGTCTTGTTTCATAGCATCATTAGTACCCAATGCCCTGCAAAGCCAAAGTTTCCCTGGTCACCCAGGGCCAGTTTTGAACCCACTGAACTTCAGGCTGGGCTAGTGTTGGCCTCACTCCCAGCTCTGCCCTCTCTCTACTCCTGTCTGTGGGGCCTATGCTGGCTTTTTGCCCAGTGACGACAGCTCCAACTGTCTGGCCAAGATGACCTGGGCACCGTAGTTTGGGGATTTTAATAGCTGCCATCATGTTCCTGTTCCCTGCTGTCTTCCAGGAACCTGGTGTGGGGCTAGCAAATGACACCCTTCCTGGGCCACCTTCCTTCCTGTAGGGACTTGGCATCCTCTATTCCAAGGCAGTCACCTCCAGAGACCCCTACTACCTGCCCCATCTTTTCCCAAGGATTCTGGCTAGGCCCTGGCCCTTCTTGTACTGAACATGGGGTCCTCCTGTCCCCTAGGTCATTCGCAAAGCCCCCAAAACAAGTGCAGACAGTTTGTGAGTGCATCCTTATCATGAAAGGCTACAAGGAGCTGAACTGGAAAACTGCTAAGGGCATGATGTCTGACCCCAACTTCCTGAGGTCCCTGATGGAGATCGACTTCGACTCTATCACCCAGGGCCAAGTGAAGAACATCAAAGGTGCTTTGGGGTGGACAGGTGGGGGTTGGGAGGGTCCAGGCAAGGGGTGGTGTAACTAGTATGTTTTCCCTGCCGGCCCGGTCCACCACCACACCAGCCCCAAATAACACACAGAGACTCTGTATTTGATATTATGCTGTTGGCCAGTTACTATCATTTCTTGTCAGCTAGCTCTGTCTTAAATATTAACCCAGTTCTAGTAATCTAAGTATTTCTTCGTGGCCTCATCTTACTGGACAGCGGGCCCGGATTGCTGCTCTCTCCAGGCTCTCTATGCTGACTCCTCCTTACTACTTCCTCTCTCCTCCTTGTCTCCTAGTCCCTCCTATCTTCCTTTCCTATTGGCCAACAGTGCTTTATTCATTAACCAATACAAGAAACATATTTACCTAATGACATCTCCCATCAGGGTGGGGCCAGGGTATCACCGTAGTCCTGTAGATGGAGCAGGATGCTGGTGATCCAGCTCCCCTTGGTGATGCAGGGACAGAGGAGGCTGCTGGCCCACATGTGGTTGGCTCAGCATGGAGCCTGGCTCTCCACAGCGGGAAACAGGGATTGGTGGAAACCTGTCTCTGTCTTTGCCCTCTGTGTAGCTCAGCGCTTTCCCTTTGTGCCTCTTGCCAATGTCACGGCCCTGTGGGACCTGGGGACCAGGCAGGGGAAGGGTGGGGCCACCTGCAGTCAGCAGGATGTGCCTTTGGCCAGAGAACACAAGTTCCCTGCCAGCTGACTCCTGGCACTGTCCAGGCTCTGCCAGGAGGGGTGATGTCTTCATAGACCACATTGTCACAGCTGTGTACAACCTTAGCCCCCAGGGGGGGTTGGGGTAGCTCAGCAGGTAAAGCTATTTACTCATAGTGCGTGGGGACCTGAACTTGATACCCAGAAAGTAGAGAGAACTAACTTCCACAAAGTTGTCATCTGACCTCACTTGACCCGTGTGCCATGGCATGTGTGAGACACACACATAGCATGTGCACATATGTGACACATACCTGGAAGAGACTCTCACTACCACATGTCCTTTCACAGCCCCTTAAGTTAAACACAGACACTCGTGAAACATGAAAACCCATGTTTCACAACACCTGGATACCACTGGGCTGGTTCCACTACTGTGACCTTGCTGAGATGATGGTAGGGACCCACCCATGGCTTCTGAATCCCAGTCAGCTGCTTGTCTGAGCCCCCTGAGTGCTCCTGGTCCCCAGAGCTCGAAGGGTGTCCAGTGGGGCCTCTGGGTCATGTGAGGTCACATGGAGTCCCAGGTGGCTGTGGTTTTACCCTGCAGCTCCACACTTGAGAACCCTGAAGAGTGGACAATGATGACACTTACCCTGTCCATAGGCAGTGTGTCTCCAGTTTTATGTGCCCTGAGAGGGAGGTTGACAGTCCCTGTGCTTGACCTCTAGGCCTCCTGAAAAATCTTAACACCACAATTGAAGAAATGGAGGCTGTGAGCAAGGCAGGGCTGGGGATGTTGAAGTTCGTGGAGGCCGTCATGGGGTATTGTGACGTGTTCCGGGAGATCAAGCCCAAAAGAGACAAGGTGAGCTGAGGCCTTGCTGCCCAGAGTCTACCCTGGGATCAGAGTTCAGGTGTCCATAATGCTGCTGGAAAATCCCGGCAGGTCCCGGCCAGAAACCACACAAAGTCTTAGGAGCCTGGCCACTGTCCTCACTCACACAGCATGCAGACAGATGGGGTTGATACCTTGTGCAGTGTACAGATGGTTACAGCCACACCCCAAGCTGTTGGCTCTGTTGGCTGCATGGATGGCTTCTCCCTCTTGCCAGGGGTGTCCTGTGAATTGTAGAATATTTGGCAGCACCCCTGTCTCTGCCTACTGGATGCCAGTTGCCCTCACCAGCAAGTATCCCAGTCATTGTCATGTGCCCTCATAGGAAACAGCTGGGTTGAAGTAACTTGTGAACAGGTGGATCCCCCTTTTCTGGGTTCCCATTAGAATCTGAACCCTTAAAACATGAATTATTTTCAAGGCATGCCCTAGGATTTTTTTACTAAGAGTCACTGAGCCATCTTTCTGTGATTTCAGGGCACACGACCTGAGATGTCTGCTGTCTTAGAGGCAGGGTGGGCTTTTTCCCCCCTAATGTGTTGATGAAAATAGGTTGGAAGAGAAGCCATGCCCTGCGCTGGGGAAACAGCTCAAGTGGCAAAGTTTCATGCTGTGTGAGCCCGAGGACCTGAGTTCAGATCCCCAGCACCTGTGTAAAAGGCTAGGTTGGTCATGTACTTCTGTACCTGTCCCTCTACACACACACACGCGCGCGCACACACACACACACACACACACACACACACACACACACACACACACTGGGGGTGGGCAGAGACAGGAAGATTGCTCATGCTTGCTGGCCTTCATACTGGCTGGAAAACAGTGAGCTCCAGGCTTAAGGGAATATGGCATAGAACAATAGAGTAGGGTACTCAATGTCCGCTTCTGGTTTGTGTGTGTGTGCTTGGGTACATTCACCTGCACATACTGTTTCTGTCTCTCTCTCTCTCCCTCACCCTCTCTCTCTCTCTCTCTCTCTCTGTCTCTCCCTCTCTCTCTCTCTCTCTTACACACAGACACACACACACACACACACACACACACACACACACACACACGAGCTTGCACATGTGCCTGCACACATGCACAGCCATAAGTCGTGATGTAGCAGATGGTGGCTTCATGGTGTATGGGTGCACAGTATGAGCACTTGTGTGGGAAAGAGACCCTTGGCTGTTTGCCCACCAACTTCGTGTAGTTCAGCGGTTCTCAACCTGTGGGTCACAATCCCATTGAGGATCAAAGGACCCTTTCATCTTTCACAGGGTCATCTAAGGCCATCGGAAAACACGGATATTTACACAACAATTCATAACAGTAGTAGTAAAATTACATTTATGAAGTAACAACAAAAATAATTTTATGGTTGGAGGCGTCACCACAGCATGAGGAACTGTATTCTAAAGGGTCACAGCTTTAGGAAGGTTAAGAAGGGCTGGGCGTTGGTGGCACACACCTTTAATCCCAGCACTCGGGAGGCAGAGGCAGGTGGATCTCTGTGAGTTCGAGACCAGCCTGGTCTACAGAGTGAATTCCAGGACAGGCTCCAAAGCCACAGAGAAACCCTGTCTCAAAAAAGGAAAAGGGGAAAAAAATAAGAACAGCTGAAGGAGCTGGAGATGGCGGGCCTTCTGCCATCCTTCTGCTTGCTGTCTTCACACAGGTGGCCAGGCTGGAGCGGAATTTCTACTTAACCAAACGGGAGCTAGAACGGATCCAGAATGAGCTGTCAGCGATCCAGAAGGAGCTGGAGGCTCTGGGGGCCAAGTATGAGGCCGCCATCCTGGAGAAGCAGAAACTGCAAGAGGAGGCAGAGATCATGGAGAGGCGGCTGATCGCAGCCGACAAGCTCATCTCTGGTCTGGGATCGGAAAATGTCAGGTGAGAGGCATCACCCACCTAACAAAGGAGCCCATGCTCTACTCAAACTTAGCACATGTTCCAAAGGCCTGAAGCAAAGGTCTGCAGCATGTTCCCATCGGTCACGGCCAGATGGGAGCTGCTCAGCATGTCTTCCCGGGCTCCGGCAGGTGGCTCAATGACCTCGATGAGCTAATGCACCGGCGGGTGAAGCTGCTGGGCGACTGCCTACTCTGTGCAGCCTTCTTGAGCTACGAGGGCGCGTTCACCTGGGAGTTTCGGGATGAGATGGTCAACCAGGTGTGGCGGAACGACATCCTGGATCGAGACATCCCCCTGAGCCAGCCTTTCCGACTGGAGAATCTCCTGACAGATGATGTGGAGATCAGCAGGTACCCCACTCACCCCAGCAGGGTCTGTGTGGGTGTCGCCTGGGGGTGGGGGTGGGGGTGAGCTGCAGGCCTAGGAAGCAAAGCCAACCAACCCTGAGCAAGGTCCTGGATTGTTCTAGAGGGCTGACCCCACTGACCTCCAGCTTACAACTTGGTTGTCCCTGGCAGGTGGGGTTCCCAGGGCCTGCCACCTGATGAGCTTTCAGTTCAGAATGGCATCCTTACCACTCGGGCCAGCCGCTTCCCTCTCTGCATCGACCCCCAGCAGCAGGCCCTCAACTGGATCAAGAGAAAGGAGGAGAAGAACAACCTAAGGGTGCGGCCCCACCCTGAACCCCACCTAGGGCTGAATAGCCCCTACCCCTTCCTCCCCCACCCCCTGCTTAGCCATTCAGGATGAGGATATCTTAAGATAAAGATCATGTCTTCCGTCTTTATTTCTTTCTGCCCAGGACAGGACTTGGTAGCAAGATGCTCCACTGTGGGGGTGGGGGTGGGGTGGGGGTAAGGGGGGGGTTGGAGCTTGGATGGGGGTAGGAGCTGGTGGGAAGGGGGGGTGGAGGTGACAACTTATTGAACTGTGATTCACTTAGCAGTCTCTCACTCATTCAAAACCGAAACGTCTATGGCTTTTTAGCATATTTGCAGAGTCCTGTAACAGAGTCAGCTTAGAATATTTTTAGTGCCCCCATCCCTACCCTACCAAGAGCAATAATGTTTCCTTGGCAGCTGCTCCAGAGCCACTGGCAGCTGCTAATATATTTTCTGTGTACATGGCTTTGCCTAGCTGGGATACATCTCCTATGGCTAGGACGGTCCAGTATTTAGTCTTTTGTAACCAGCTTCTTTTGCGTTGTAGCAGGTGTGGGTGCTTTACCTGTGTAATATTCCTTTTTGCGGACATACCACATTTCATTGATCCACGATCAGCTGAAGAACAGCTGGGTGGTTTCCACTTCATGGTGCTGCTGTGAACATCTGTACGCATTTCTGTGTATGTTTGTGTGTGGGGTTGTACAGGTGGCAGTCAGAGGACAACTTTGTGGAGTTGTCCATCTACCATGTGAACTCTAGGGACTGAACTCTGGCCTGCCTCATCAGACTCTATGTCCACATTCCTGGTCCTCCAGGACACACACCCAAGACCCGCTGAGCCACCTCGTCAGACCTGTCTTTGTCCACATTCCTGGTCCTCCAGGGCACACACCCAAGAGTGAGATTGCTGGGGCTCCAGCTTTCGCTGAACCAACAGATTAGTGGTGTTCAGTTTTGTCAGCTTGCTTCTCTCTTGACTCTCCTAGTTACCTCTAGCTTCTGAACTTCCTGGTGTGAGCTCTCCCTCGGCACACGGGAGGCTCAATAGGCACGGCGCATCCCAGCTCCTGCCTCTTTGCTGCAGGTTGCCTCCTTCAATGACCCTGACTTCCTCAAGCAGCTGGAGATGTCCATAAAATATGGAACCCCTTTCCTGTTCCATGATGTGGATGAGTACATCGACCCTGTGATTGACAGTGTCCTGGAGAAAAACATCAAGACTGCCCAAGGCCGCCAGTTCATCATCCTTGGGGATAAGGAGGTTGACTATGACTCCAACTTCCGGCTGTATCTCAACACCAAGCTGGCCAATCCAAGATACTCCCCATCGGTGTTTGGGAAGGCCATGGTCATCAACTACACTGGTAAGAAGGGACAGATCTGGCTGCAAATGTTCAGGGCCCCACCTTGAGAGTGAGGCTGCCTGCACACCTTGTTACCTGGTGACTCTGGTCTTTCCCTGGAAGTCGTCTTCACTGCTTGGTTGTTAATGTGTGGGCAACCCTCCCTCCAGAAGGCTGGGGATTTGGACGGCGTGAGCTGCAGGTGCCTGGGTGTGCCCAGCCTGGACTCCAGGGTGGACAATGAGGGCTCCCTGTTCTCTCAGTCACGCTGAAGGGCCTGGAGGACCAACTGCTGAGTGTGCTGGTGGCCTTCGAGAGGCGGGAGCTGGAGGAACAGAGGGAGCACCTCATCCAGGAGACGAGTGAGAACAAGAACCTGCTAAAGGACCTGGAGGACTCCCTCCTGCGGGAGCTGGCCACGTCCACAGGGAACATGCTGGACAATGTGGAGCTGGTACACACCCTGGAGGAGACAAAATCCAAGGCCACCGAGGTGGGCACCTCCCTGCAGGCAGGAGGGACCCTGTCACCTTCTAGCTCCACCCCAGTGGTTTCAGGGGCTCAGACACAACCTTGGTCTGCAAGAGAAGCATCAGGCAGGGGCTTTGTTACAGGCAGCTCAGAACCCTCTGTAACTCCAGTTCCAGTGGGTTAGATGCCCTCTCGTTGCCTCTTTAGGCACCAGGCATGTGTGTGGTGCACGTTCGTGCATGCAGGCAAAATACTTACATACATAAAATAAATCTTAAAAATATAAAAAGGAAGGGCCACCTATATGGGGTTGTGTTGGGGGAGGGTGGGGCACTCCTGTGCAGCTGGGTAATCTTGAATTGAGTCATGGAAATCCTGGCCTTGCCTGCTCTAAATAGAAGAAGACAGTATCAGCACAAAAGCAGAGGTGTAAGAGTGGCTTCAGGTGAGGCTGGGTCCAAGGTCCAAAACTATAGCGTCCATATTCATCCATTTCTATGCTGGACCTATGTTGGTTGACTACTTCTTCCAGTCTCTGCCTAAAAAGTGATGGCCTGACATCCCCTACTGTTCAAGTTAAGGTCCCTGCAGGGCCTGGTGACTGTCAACTCCAGGGAGCACTTGGTGGTCCCTTTTGTGCCCCACACTCCACCTTCTACCACCCAAGGCCTTCCAGGCTGTCATCGCCTCCCTATTTCCATGGTAACTGAGGTCTTTCTGCAGGTATCTGAGAAGCTGAAGCTGGCAGAGAAGACTGCTCTGGACATCGACAGGCTGCGGGATGGTTACCGGCCAGCTGCACGGCGTGGCGCCATCTTGTTCTTCGTGCTGTCAGAGATGGCGCTCGTCAACTCTATGTACCAGTACTCTCTCATTGCCTTCCTGGAGGTCTTTGGGCTGTCACTGAAGAAGTCACTGCCTGACTCCATCCTCATAAAGCGGCTGAAGAACATTATGGACACGCTGACCTTTAACATCTACAACTATGGCTGCACGGGTGAGCCAAGGGGCAGGGGAGGAAGCCTTCTTGGAATGCAGAAACTTCACCTGCCTTGAGCCAACTGCTCAAGGATATCCAGAGCACTGACTTCTAAACCACACCTTCAGTGAGATTCAATTCGCCTACCACAAATCCCCCCCCCCAAAGATGCCCCGTTCCAGGTTTGGCAGAGTTCACAGAGCCCCTTGATCTAGGACATCTCCATTGGGCTGAGCCTGGTCCCTCTCTCCCTTCCCTACCCTGGCAGCCTCTGCTGCACTTCCTGGCTGAGGTGACACCTGTCCTGGTCACTTCCTGTCAAGGGAGTCCTGGAATATGTGATTCTCATAGCTAACCTCTTCATTTAATGCCTCTGAACATCAAGGCCTGTGCTATAATGTATTAGGATTTGCCCGTGTGGAGTGCTAAATAGGCAGCACTCCACACTCTTGTCTCAGCTGGTGGACGTTGGCTTGTTTCTGCTTTTTGGCTGTTAGGCTAACACAGCGTTAATGTTTGCCACAGGGGTGTGTGTGTATGTGTGTGTTCACTCGTGTGTGCATGCACTCAGGCATGCCTGCCTATGTTGTTGGCCCTGGAGCTGGAGCTCTGGGCCTCACACATGCCTGGTGAGTCCTCTTCCCTGAGCTTCTTCCCGGCCTGAGCATTTGCTTTTGGTTTTGGATCCTTATGTTCCCTAGAGTTCCTGGGCCACATGCCCAGTCTCCGACTTTTGGGGGGACTACCCAACTGGTTTCCAAAATGGCTGTGCTATTTTCTACTCTCCAAATTCACTGCTTGTGAAGAACATCTCCTTCTGGAACATTCTGAATGCCATCTGGCCAGTACCAGCTCTGGCATTGTCTTCACAGGTGGGGGCCCCCTTTCTCTCTATTGAACTCACTTGTCCGGAAGCATCACGGCTTGCACCTCTTAAGTGGGTCATGGGCTTTGTAAAATAAAAGGCACCGCAGCCACTTCTGGCTCTGGAAACTCCACACATCTATCCCAGTGACTGAGTTCTGCCGCCCTGTGGAGACGGTGGCTCCTGCCCCGCTTGCACTTACAGGATATGTGACTCCTGTTGGTGTGACCCCGCCAGGTGCACACAGCTGCCCGTTGCTACAGATGGACCTTTTGCATCTGGACAGCCATGGCCATCAGGTGCAAAAAGGGTCAGGTGCAGCCACTTAGTGATGTGGGATTTCATTTCACTTCCCTCCGGCTTGAGCGTGCCACCGCATACAAGGCCTTCGTTCTGAAGTATGGCCCCTGTCTCCGTCTCCCCACAGGGCTGTTTGAGAGACATAAGCTCCTTTTCTCCTTCAACATGACCATCAAGATTGAGCAGGCAGAGGGGAGGGTCCCCCAGGAGGAGCTGGACTTCTTTCTAAAAGGTAATGAATGGGCTTACTGGCTTTCATTCTCTCTGCTATCCACACGTACCAGGGACGTGCGTGTCCATTCACCATAAACTTTAATGGTAGCAAAATCCCACTCAAGCTTGGCATCCAAAGGCCACAGGTCATCCAGCAGCCCTCAAACACTTCCTGGTTGACTCAAGGCATCTTGGCCAGGGGCTGTGTTGGGACTGGAGGCCTGCCCAGTTGGGCTCACCAGTGACGGGGAGAAGCCCATGCATCCTCATGCCTTGGCAAAGGGACCTCTCCCCAAAGCAAGAGCCACACAAGTGTGGTGTCATGGTCAGTGTGCTGGGCATGGGCAGCCCATGGCTGTCACCCTCTTCTCCCTGCTATTAGGGAATATTTCCCTGGAGAAGAGCAGACGGAAGAAGCCATGTACCTGGCTGTCAGACCAGGGCTGGGAAGACATCATTCTCCTGTCAGAGGTGTTTTCAGACATTTTTGGGCAGCTTCCTGATGATATCGAGGGCTCTCTCTCCACCTGGCAGGAGGTGAGTGTGAGCATTCTCTCCTTTCCTTCCTGACATGGCAGCCATCTCGACACTGATCCCACAGCCTCCCCATTGTCAGGAAGACACTTTTCAAGGGAAGCTACCCCATAGGGCCAGTGTCCTTGAGTGCTTGGATATACTTTTCTTCACCAGTCCTGCTAGCTGTGCAGGAGAGCCAGCCACCCCTTTGCCCACTCATCTGTCGTCCATCCATCCAAAGTCTCTCTCTCTACCATCTACCTATTTACTCATCTAATTGCTGATCTGTGTATCCATTCATCATCAATTCATCTATTGCCCATTCATCCATCTATTCATTCTGTCTGCCTATTACCCATCCATCTATCTGTTCATGTACCCATCCAACTGTCCATGTATGTGTTCATCTATCCATACCCATTTATCAGTCTGTCTATACAGCCAGCAGCCCATCCTTTAATTCATCTGTCCATCACCCATCCTTCTGGCCATCCAAGTGTTCATCTCTCCATCACACATCCACCTGTCCATCCATCCTTCCAAGAAATACTTTCTGGGCATCTCCTGGCTGCCATGTCCCTGCTGTACCCTCTGAACCCCACAATGATTGCTACTTGGCTCTTCTACTTTTTCTACTCATGGTTTTTGGTGTCAACAATGACAGTTGGATCAAAAGTTCAGATGTTCCTCTCTTTGGTGGCTCTTGGCACTTTCACATACAAACGGTGGCCCATTGCCACTCCGGAGCTGATGCCATGGTCAACAGTCTTTTTTTTCTTGCAGTGGTATGACCTGGATTCCCTAGAGCAGTTCCCATTCCCTCTGGGCTATGACAACAACATCACTGCATTCCAGAAACTGCTTATTTTACGCTGCTTCCGGGTAGACCGGGTATACCGTGCTGTGACTGACTATGTGACCCTCACCATGGGAGAGAAGTGAGTGCCCCGCCCCTGGCCCATAGGAGCAGGGCTAGCCTGAGTGTCCCAGACAAATATGAGGGGCCACATTCAGGCAGAAAGGGAAAACTTAAAAGTATTTTAATATTTTAAATCATTAATTTGAATGTGTGTGAGAGAGTGGGTACATGTGTGTGGCAGAGTGGGCACATGTTTGGGAGTGTGGGTACATGTGTGTATGTATGGTCTGAAGCCAGAGTTCAGCCTTGGGTGTCATTCCTCAGGATCCATCCACTTGTATTTTTGGTTGTTTTTGTTTGGTTTGGTTTGGTTTTTGTTTGTTTGCGTGTTTGTTTTCAAGACAAGGATTCTCTGTGAAGCCCTAACTGTCCCAGAACTCAATCTGTGTATCAGGCTGGCCTCAAATTTAGAATGATTCACCTGCCTCTGTCTCTGCCACCACCATCCAGCATCCACTTTGCTTTTAAAGACAAGACAAAGTCTCACATTAGGACCAAGGGTTCACCTGGATTAGACCAGGCCGGCTAGCCAGTGAGGCCCAAGGCCCTTTCTGTCTCTGCCTCCTCGGCACTGGAATCCCAAATGTGCACACTCAGCTTTTTATATGGACACCGGGGCTCAAACTCAGGTCCTCTTGTATGTGAGGCTAGCCATTTCCCTGACCCTTTACTTTTAGTGGCATATTTATTTAAAATGATACTAAAACATTGATATTTCTTATAAGTAGTATAAATGATAAGATATTTTACAGGCTCGTGTGGTATTAAAGGTCTTGGGTGAGCCGGTGTTTGTGGCGAAGGCCTTTAGTCCCAGCACTTTGGAGGCAGAGGCAGGCAGATCTCTGAGTTCGAGGCCAGAGCTAGTTCTACAGAGCTAGTTCCAGGACAGGCTCCAAAGCTACAGAGAAACCCTGTCTCGAACCGCCCCCCTCTCCCAAAAAAAAGCCTTGGTTGGATTTGTACTCACAGATCATCACAGATGGGAGCAGCCAGAATTCAAGAGCTCAGTAACCAAGAGGGCCTGGTGGCTGCATTATTGGATGAAGCGGCTCTCACACTGAGACAAACAGAGAACTCAGTGTCCTAAGCTCACATTTACCTTCATGCCTTCATGGTTAGCAAGCGTGGAAGTATGAGGAATAGGATCGGTGTGGGGGTGGGGGGATGTAGTGGTAACCCCGGAGACTTAAGTCCTGTCTCTGGGGAAGCTGCCCTGAGCTACTGCCTGCTGATGGCAGGTGGCAACAGGGACCCTGAGTGGCCTTCTCTCCCTCCTGGGAAGAAACTGGAAACTCAGATTTCTTAAAAAAAAAAAAAAAAAAAAAAAGAAGAAAGAAGAAAGAAAGAAAGAAATAGAAGATTTTAATTCTAACTCCTTTCAACTAGATTGTTGCAAATGGAAAGCTATCTTGTCTTGCTTTCTTTTTTCTTCCTCCTCTTCTTTTTCAAGACAGGGTTTCTCTGTGTGGTTTGACTGTGCTGGAACTCACTCTGTAGATCAGGCTGGCCTCAGAGATCGGCTTTCCTCTGCCTCCTGAGTGCTGGCATTGAAGGTGTACGCCACCACCTTTTCTCAGTTCTTTGAGAATTTCGTAAATGCATTTTGACCACATTCTCCCTCCTGTAGCTCCTTCCACATCCCCCTATCTTTGTGTTCTTGCTTTTTAAAAACCCACCGAGTCCCATATGTGCTGCCGTATATTGTGGACGTGTGACCTTCAGATCTGTTACCAATAGTTCCTCAGGTAGGGTGGGACTTTGTCCCTACCTTCCTGCCAGACTTGTGGATAGACAAGTCACATGGGTCCTAAAGAAACCCACTACTATTACTCTGCTAAAGAGTCGCAGTATTAAACCAACCCCTAATGATCCATTTCTAACCCTGCCCAGAAGCTTCTTTTGGCAGTAGGTGGCGATTAACACAGAACTTCTGATTTTTTTAAACATAAAATTCCCTTCGTTATGCACTAGTGGCTGTCTTAGTCTGTTCTGTGTTGTTCTAACCACCTCATGCTGGGTGATGCAGAATGAGAAAAGGTTTATTTGGCCCTTGATTCTGGTGGCCAGAATCACAGCCGGGCTGCATCACAACCTGGCAAAAAGAGAAGGGGTCAGGTGCCAAAGATGCTGGCAGGTGAGGCGCCCCAGTTTGCAACTGCCTGGTTATGTGACAAGAAAGCCAGTCCTGTAGGAACTACGTCAATGCCTTCCAAGGACGGTGCCTTGGTGACCAGCAGGCACTGCTCTTGAAACCCACCGCCTCTCTATACCGTCGTGTTGAGGTCCATGTGTCTAGCTCATGTGTGTCTGGGGGACAAACACTAGAGCTGTTGATATGTGGTGCCTGAGGCCTGTGCACAGGAAGGGCAGGAAGGGCAGGCCAAAGCTCCCAGCTCAGTACCAACTTGCTGAAACCAGTATGCAGGGACCACACGAGGCAGAGGGAGCAGAGAGGCCTCTGCTACATAGGAGGGCATCACAGTGTGCTAGATCTGTGTGTGTAACTGGACCCCCCCCAAAAAAAACCAAACCAAACCTGACAAATAGTGGAGAGCTACATGACAGCCATAATCAGAAGTTCTGGATTCTGGGGCTGGGTGAGGCTATAGGGTAGGGAGGAGGCCTGGAGCTGCTGTCTTGCAGCTTGTTTCACATTCTCCCTCTTTCCAGGTATGTGCAGCCCCCCATGATCAGCTTCGAGGCCATTTTTGAACAGAGCACCCCCAATTCACCCATTGTGTTCATCCTGAGCCCTGGTTCTGACCCTGCCAGTGACCTCATGAAGCTGGCTGAGCGGAGTGGCTTTGGGGGCAATCGCCTCAAGTTTCTTGCAATGGGTCAAGGTCAAGAAAAGGTAACTGGCGTTTCGATGTGAGCTGTGTCCAGGAGTGCTCCCTGGGTGGAGAGGAAGTCAGGCTCAAAACATGTGACATTGATGATAGCTTGACTGTGGTCTCCCCACCTCCTGTGACCACTGAACTCCACTCTTTTCAAAGCCCTCTGTCACCATGGTTCCATATGGGTCAGTAGTCTTGGGTTCCTGGTTTGTGGCCCTTTGGAGGCCATCTGTCCCATGCCATGCCACCTGCCAGTTCATTGTGACAGGGCAAAGAACTGAGGGTCAGAGGAAGCTGACTACTGGTCTTGGCTTTGAAGTGTTTGTGAAGGGCTGGGGAACACTGCCGCCAGCAAACAGGACAGGAACAGTGGCACTGGATGGACAAGGCACAGCAGGTAGAGCTCTCTTTCCAGCAAACAGGACAGGAACAGTGGCACTGGATGGACAAGGCACAGCAGGTAGAGCTCTCTTTCCAACCTCCAAACTGGAGGAAGTCATTTCCGTGTGAGTGCCACCCAGTCCTGGGGTCCTCTGGAGACCAAGACGGCATTGGAGGAGGGACTGTTGCCTTTTCAGTACACTCAGGAAGGGACCATGGGTCTCTGTGCTCCAGACCTTTAAGTCTCGTTCTGGTTCCCAGAGAGATGGGTAGGACTCCCGCACGCCTGCTTAGCTGCCTTAGTCTTGGATGCAGTGTGACTGTGAGGGAAGTTAGGAATCTGTGGGGGCTGGAGGCACAAGGCGCTAAGCCATGGCTGGCCCTGAGGTCACAGGTGGCAGGGAGAATGTCTCAGGATGGTTTTCACTATAGCTCCGGGATCCCTGCATCCTTCTGGTTTCCTTGAAGCATGGGGTTTGCCTAGCTTGGGAATGCTAGTCCAGCTCTCCCCCCCCACACACACACAGGTGGCACTGCAGCTGCTGGAGACTGCAGTAGCTCGAGGACAGTGGCTCATGCTGCAGAACTGTCACCTCCTGGTCAAGTGGCTGAAGGACCTGGAGAAGTCCCTGGAGAGGATCACCAAGCCGCACCCTGACTTCCGCCTGTGGCTCACCACGGACCCCACCAAGGGCTTCCCCATTGGAATCCTGCAGAAGTCCTTAAAGGTCTGCCTTGGGGCATCAACACAGACATGCTATAGCCCTGGTCCTCTTGGTCACTGCCACGGGGATCCTAGGGTGAAGGGGATGCCCCGTGGACCCATCCCACTCTCCTTAAGTGGTTGTGGGACTTGGGTGTGTGTGCCGGCTAGATCTCATTCCAGCTGGAGACATGCTGTGGGGACAGGAGGTGGCGGAGGCCTCCCCAGTCAGGCTTGCCTTCTGCCTTTCTGCAGGTGGTCACAGAGCCGCCTAATGGGCTCAAACTGAACATGCGTGCAACCTATTTCAAGATCTCCCATGAAATGCTGGAGCAGTGCCCACATACCGCCTTCAAGCCTCTGGTCTACGTGTTGGCCTTCTTCCACGCTGTGGTACAAGAGAGGAGGAAGTTTGGCAAGATTGGCTGGAATGTGTATTACGATTTCAATGAGTCCGACTTCCAGGTGAGCATGGCCACATCTGTCCAGCCTGTGCATCCCGAGCTGCTTGGCTTCTGCATCTGCCTTCCAAGTTTACCAACAGCAAGCTGTGGGCTGTGAGTGACTTAACCACAGCCATTCCTCCTCTCTAAGGTCTGCATGGAAATCCTAAACACGTACCTAACGAAAGCCTTCCAGCAGCACGACCCGCGCATCCCGTGGGGCAGCCTCAAGTACCTGATCGGAGAGGTGATAAGGCTTGGGTGCCTCCTGAGGGCTGGGGTCTGGGACTAAGACCTGTCCTTTGAGCCCTTGAGATAGTCCTTGTTAGTGCCCCTACCCACGCCTTATCTCACCCTAAGGTCCCTGGAAAATACTGTTGTTCCTCGACAAACTTCATTCCCAGGGAGGTCTCTTGTGTGGCTCTAGGGCCCCAGGGTCCCTGCTAATCTTCCTCTGGGCAGTTCCCAGGTCGCCAATGTGCTGAGCATATCCAGGGAGCCTTGTTGTGTTCTTGGGGTATAGGTACCATGACTCTAGCTGAACTCATGGGAAAGCTAGATTTGGGGAATTCTGCAATGCAAAAGGACTGGGTTCTTGTCTGTCTAATCCATTTGGGAATTTCCTCAGTTGCATTAAAGGACTGTTTCATGCTTTCGCTCTGTTGTCAGGCGGTCTCAGCCTATAGCATGATTTTATAGATAAGCCCTCTTGTCTATTTGACCCAGAAGGTTATCTGAGTAGACAGGTTGGAGCAGGGCAGTGGTGGGGGCCAGAGCTGCAGGTGTATGTGGGGTACTGGATCTCCACTGGCTCTCATCCACTTTGACCCCAGGTCATGTATGGAGGCCGGGCCATCGACAGCTTTGACCGGCGCATCCTCACCACTTACATGGACGAGTACCTGGGCGACTTCATTTTCGATACCTTTCAACCATTCCACTTCTTCCGGAACAAGGAAGTGGACTATAAAATCCCTGTGGGTGATGTGAAGGATAAGTTTGTTGGTGAGCTGTTCCAGGGTGAAGAAAGTTCTTTGAAAGATGACAGAGTTCATCTGCCTTTTCTGTGGTTGACTTGGGCTCTTTGCCACCCTCTCCTGATGGGACTTCTGGGCTGGACAAGTGAGGCTGTCCCTTGGGCTCTGCCTCATCTCAGAGGTCACCAACCCTGGAACCTCACCTTTGGAAGGTCATTGAGCCATCTGCATGACAGATACAGTGCATATGGACAGGCAAGGTGGAATAGGACCTTTATTTTAAAATGCATCAGCAATGGAATTACTTTTGATTTTGGTGACTGGGCAGGGGCTGTCCTCAGGAACACAATACAACCTACTTTCTCTCTCTGTGTGTGTGATTCTAGAAGCCATTGAGGCCCTCCCACTTGCCAACACACCAGAAGTATTCGGTCTCCATTCCAATGCTGAGATTGGCTACTACACACAGGCAGCTCGAGATATGTGGGACCATCTGCTGGAGCTACAGCCTCAGACAGGTATAGCTGCCAGGGAGCCCACTCGCTTAGGGCCAAGAGGTGCTACTGCTAGACGCAGGTAGCTTTCCAAAGAATGAGGAGGCTTGCAAAGCCCCATCTTCCATGCAGCTAGCCTCGAAATCTCTTAAAGTGTCATTTTTCCAGGGGAATCCAGCAGTGGCATCAGCCGTGATGACTACATTGGCCAGGTGGCCAAGGACATTGAGAACAAGATGCCCAAGATCTTTGACCTGGACCAGGTCCGGAAGCACCTGGGCTTGAACATCTCGCCCACCTCGGTGGTGCTGCTGCAGGAGCTGGGGCGCTTCAACAAGCTCGCCATTCGCATGACCAGATCTCTGGCTGAGCTCCAGAGAGTGAGTATGACCCTATGGGCATGGAGCTACCTGACAGGGGGAGCCCTTGGCCTTCCACAGCTCTGCTGAGGACTCTCTGTTCTTCCAACAGGCCTTGGCCGGGGAAGTTGGGATGAGCAATGAGTTAGATGATGTAGCTAGGTCTCTCTTCCTTGGGCACATCCCTCACATTTGGAGGAAGCTTGCCCCTGACACCCTGAAGACCCTTGGAAACTGGATGCTCTACTTCTTACGGCGGTTCAACCAGTACACACTGTGGGTGAGTGCTGGACCCTGGGAAAACGTGTACCAGGGATGTCCTCAGATGCCACGGGCCAGTCTATCCTGGTATGCTTTGGCAAGTCTGATTTACTATGCACATGAGATGATTTCTGCTAAATGTCTTGGCATCTGTTCTAGCTCCTTCTTTTTAGGGTCTTTATCCTTCCTCCTGGTGGTGGACAGTAGTCGGCAACTGTGTACATTTGTGTCACAAAGAGCACTGTGGTCACTGTCCATGGATGCAGTCAGTGTGTGCTCCACGTGCCCTAGAGCACAAGTGCACCTGATATTTGTTGTTGTGAGATAGCCTCTAACTGTGTAGCTCAGGCTGACTTGAACTGGTGCCAATCCTCTTGCCTCAGCCTCCCAAGAGTTGGGATTACAGGTGTGAACTCAAGTCTTTGTCTGTGGGTTTTCTACAAAGTTGAAGTCAATGGGGAGTGACGTCTGTTCCCGGCAAACCTGTGTGATCTGTGAGTTTGTGGCCTTTGCTCACCAATGGAGTATTTAATTGCTTTTGCCCTGCAGTGGAAGGTGTTGCATATGCTTAAAGACATTTCTATTTTATGTGAATTTTTTGATAGAAGACCCCATCTTTTTACACTGACTTTTAAAAGTGTATGTATGAAATGTATGTGTGTGTGTGTGTGCATGTGTGAGAATGAATGCATTTGGGTTCATATGTGGAGGTCAGAGGGCAACCTTTAGGATCCAGTCTTTGCCTTCTGCCTTATTTGAGACAGGTCCCTTGTTCACTGCTAAACACTACAAGCAAGTAGACTGGTGAGTCTCTGGCCATTCTCTTGCCTGTCTCACTGTAAGGGCACTAGGATTAGATGGGTGGCAGCACACCCGGCTTTACATAGTTTCCAGGGATCCAAACCCAGGTCTTCAGGCATATGTGCTTTATTCACTGACCTGTCTCCTTAGTGCTTTTCATTGGTTTTTAAGAGCTCTTTGTATATGAGAGAAAGTAACCCTTGGTCTGCTGGTGATGGATGCATGGAGTCCTTCCTGCTGGGAGCCATTTACTTAGATGATGGTGTGTATGTGTATCTTTCCTTTTTATTTATTAATTTTGGTTTTCAAGACAGGGCTTCCCTGTGTAGGTTTGTAGCCTTGGAGCCTGTCCTAGAAATAGCTCTTGTAGACCAGACTGGTCTCAAACTCACAAAGATCTGCCTGCCTCTGCCTCCTAAGTGCTGGTATTAAAGGCTTGTGCCACCACTGCTCAGCTGTATGTGCGTTTCTATAGGAAGGTTTTAAGTTTGAATGCAGTCTTTTTTGGGGGGGTAGCTTGTAGGCTTTGCAAGTCTCCACTTGAGAAAACAGTGAGAAGTTTGATGTGCTACTTCTGTGGGTTTGTCTACTGTATGCATGCAGGTGGGTGCACATGTATGTAGAGGCCAGATGTGAACCTTGAGTGTCATTCCTCATGGGCCATGACTGTTGATATAGTGTTTTGTTGTGGAATATTATTTTAAAATGTGTTACATTGTTTATGCTATGGAACATTTGTTTAATGATGCAAAGATGTGTTGCATTTTAAAAAATATGTTGCATTTGTTTAACTCTGTGAAGCTGTGATTCTTTGCCTGTCTAAAACACCGGATGGTCTAATAAAGAGCTGATCGGTCAATAGTGAGGCAGGAGAAAGGATAGACGGGGCTGGCAGGCAGAAAGAGTAAGTTGAAAGAGAAATTTGGGAGGAGGGAAGAAAGAGCAAGAGACAAGGAGAGAAGGACAATGCCAGGGCCAGCCACGGAGTAAGAGTGAAAGTAAGATATAGAGAAGTAAGAAAAGGAGAAAGCCCAGAGACAAAAGGTAGATGGGATAATTTAAGAAAAGCTGGCTAGAAACAAGCCAAGCTAAAGCTGGCCATTTGTAAGTAATAATAAGCCTCAAAGTGATTTATTTGGGAGCTGGGTGGCAGGCCCCCCAAAAGAGCCCAAAGAGTAAAGAGTAAAAAACAACAGGGTTTCTCATTAGGTTCACTGACTTGGCTGGACTGGCTAGTCAGGGAGCTCAAAGGTCTTTCTCTACTGCCTCAGCACTGGAATTACAAACATGTACCACCATACCTTTTAATGTGGGTCCCGAGGTTCAGATCCAGGTCCCCACGTTTGTGTGGCAAGCACTTTAATGACCTTGGTGTCTCCCTAGATTTTTGGTCCACCTGGAGTTTGGGGGTCAGCTTTTTCTCCAATGGGCAGCTTGTCATCATGGGAAATCATGTCTTTTACCAGCTTTGAACCTGGTGTTACAGCCCAGGCTCCTACTCCTGTTCCCTACCAGGTTACTGAGAGTGAGCCCAGCGTGATGTGGCTCTCAGGGCTGCACATCCCAGAGTCCTACCTCACGGCACTGGTACAAGCCACATGCCGGAGGAATGGCTGGCCACTGGACCGGTCCACTTTGTTCACACAAGTGACCAAGTTCCAGGATGCTGATGAAGTAAATGAGCGTGCTGGGCAAGGTACAGTGAGGGTCATATACCCTAGTCTCCATTTGGGGCTTCCCTCCCAGAAGCATCCCCCAACTCAAAAGGACCGTATGGATCAGGCCATGCTTGAGCTGGGCTGCTGCCTATGGTGCTATCTCAGAGAGCAGAGTTTCTCACTGGAGACAGTAGGGTCATAGGCTGGGTGGTAGGAAGGCCTGACCATGTTAGTTTGTGGCAAGTGGGCTCCTGGGTTAAGTGAATTTTCAAAGATCAGTGAGTGGCTTTCTTAGAAGGGAAGATGTGTAGGAGCCAACGAGTACATAGGTTAGCCCGGAGCCTCAGTCAGACACACCAACCTTTTGACGTGACAATGTCAGCTACAAAGTTCCTACTTGAGAACTATATAATGTTTAAAAACCATGAAAAAAATTCTCATACCCTTTTAAGTAGGTCTGCAACTGTGTTGGGCTGCACTCATCCCTATCTTCTGCTAGATGTGCTGATCTGAGCCCATCTAGCAGCACTCTATGTAGCTGCTAGTTGGAAACTATTCCCCTAGCCAGAGCCCACTGAACTGCAAAGAGCAGAAGCCCCTTTGTGTCTGTTTAACAAGAGTGGATTAATGGGCAAGTCTCGGGGTCCCTCAGATAGGTCTCACTGGTGAGCATCCAGCTGCCACTCTGTGGGGCAGGTAGACAGTTTTGCCTTTGGAGAGAGCGATGACCACTAGACCACCAATAAGCTTCAGCCTTCTCGATTTTGTGGTCTCTGCATGCTAGAGACCACATTCTTCTTGGATTTCCCCTTTGCCTCACAGGATGCTGGGATTGTTGTGTGCCATCTCTGTGTACCCTGAAGTCAGAGTCCTGGGAGGGAGGTGCTGCCTGCACCCACTTCCTTGGAGCCTTGTGTCTCCTATTTTTTGCATGTGGAAGGGCGTCACAGTGGCCTTTGTACTTGTCCTCTGTGCACACCTGTGAGAGGAAAATAACCATACAACAGGACACAGATGTACCATCTTGTCACCTCCAGGGTGTTTTGTCTCGGGGCTCTACCTGGAGGGCGCTGACTGGGACATAGAGAATGGGTGGCTTATCAAGAGCAAGCCTAAGGTGTTGGTTGTGGATCTGCCCATCCTGAAGATCATTCCCATTGAAGCTCACCGCCTGAAGCTACAGGTGAGCCACCCCCCCCCCCGACCCATGGTGTCTCCCCCCCTCTCAGGGCAGGCTAGGGAAGTTCTGGGGACATGCTTAAACATTCAGTTCAGGGGAAAACATTCTGGTGTACATGCATGTGCCCATCATCCCCAGGGGGCAAGTCCAAGTTTAGAATCTGTAGTAGAGACCCAGGGGAAACTCCCTTCTTGGGAAATTCTGGACACGCTGAGTTAGAAAGTAGCTCCATCTAGTGTGGACAGTAGGTGCTTTCTTTTCCTGGCTGGGAACCATCTTTAAGGAGCTGTCTGTGGACTGGGCATCAGTTGCCCAGCCACCCCACGGTACTCAGATGTAAGCCTGGGACGGCTGCTGGTGGAGTGCTTGGCTGATTCCTCTCCCTTGCAGAACACCTTCCGGACCCCCGTCTACACCACCTCCATGAGGAGGAACGCCATGGGAGTTGGCCTGGTGTTTGAAGCTGACCTCTTTACCACAAAGCACATCTCACACTGGGTGCTACAGGGGGTGTGCCTCACCCTGAACTCAGATTAACCCTGCCCGGCGTGTGGAGGACTACACAGAGCTACCATGCCTATGGCAGGCCACACAGGTGCTGATGCTTCACAAAGAAAGGGAGACTGGTGGTGTTTCAGGGAATTTTCCGAGCGGGCCAGGTGCAGTGGTGGTGGAAGGTGTTTGATGCTGAATTTCCTTACATTTGAAATTGGCCATAATTGACATACTTTTCCATTAAATGAACCTTGTTTTGCAATGGGTTTTTGTGTGTGCATGCACATATGTGGGTGCATGTCAGTCTTGTTCATTCCTCAGGTACTTGCCTTGTTTCTTTGAGATAATGTCTCATTATTCTGGAGCTTGCTGACTTGCCAAAGCCTCAGGGTCCCTGTCACCACCTCCCCTGGGTTGGGGTCACAAATATGCACCACCACACTTTTTTTTTCTTAAAGATTTTATTTCTGTGTATGTGTGTGAGCCTGCCTGAATATACGTGCACCACATGTGAGGTGTTGGGGTCCCTGGAGTTACAGCCAATTGTAAGCTGCCATGTGGCTGCTGAAATCTCTGGGCAGCAGCATCTCGCTAGCCTTGATTTTGCTTCTCGATCATCTTTCCAAGAACTTTGGACCCAGTACACGCCAGTGCAAGCTTTAAGGCAAGTGCATTCCCTCCATTCCTAGTAAGCCACTGGTGTGGATTCTATTGTCTCTGCTTCAGCACATGCCATTTGCTGGCAAGAACACAGAAGGCTGAGGCTGCTGGGGCAGGATTCCCATTCTGGGTCAAGTGTTCAGTTCCTGCCCACGTTCCAGACTCCTCCTATCCCAGGGCCTTTGTGTGGCTTGGGGATGGGAACAATGGCTACTGGCTGCCTCTCTTATACTGGGAGGCTGGCCTGGCCTGGCCAGCTGGAGACAGGGAGGCAGTGTGGAGCCTAGGCAGGACAGAAAGCAGCTTCTGCCAGAAATGCAGGAGTACCAACATCTCAGCAAGTGCTCGGGCTGCAAGTATTCCCACACCCACCTGCTAGTCCTTCCCTCCCACTTCCTCCACAGTCCCTTGGTGCTTCAAAAAGAGAGAAGGAGGGTGGGTTTAGAAAGAAACGTTTGTTGGATCCTGAACATTTGGAAGAAACTAACAAAAAAAACAACAACAAAATGCATTCAGGCTGGGATGACATGAGATGAGGTCATCTTGCTTAGCTCATGTGACCTACAGCTGCTCAGGTAGGAAGGGGTCTCCAGGAGGGAGCAGAAGCTGCTGCTCTGCTCTCAGAGGCTGCCCTGAATCCTGGGAGAGGCGGGTCCTTATTTTGCTTTGACTTCAAGCAGTTCTGATTCTGAGTGTGACATGTGATGCAGCCGTGGCCTAGGCCTTGTCTAGGAGTGTGCCGAGATCTCATGGCGTGGGGCTGGAAGCAAGCTATTGGCATGCAGGCATTGGCCACAGTGCCAGTAAATATCTTCAGTGGGGACACCATCATATAGCATTGTGTCACTATGGGGCCAGGAGCCAGGCTGCGACGGTAGGAAACATTTGGCATGGGTGGGGTGAGGAAGGTGTGGGTGAGGTTCCCTGTGGCGCTCACAGTGCACGGATGGCTGCGGTGGTGGCCACAGGCTTCACACAGTTCGGTCCGTCCCTGAGTGCTTCCGCACCACCTTCCCTGTGTTCACTTGGTCCACAGCCCTGGTCTCCCCCTCAGGCTGGGCCTGTGGTGGACTGGCATGATGAATGCGATGAGCCACCCCGACGTGGGTCTTGTGTGGCTTGTCTCGGGCTGGGCTATGCTGCCCACTGGCGCCACGGTCTGAGGCGATGGGAGGTATGACAAGAGGCCGCTCCTTGAGCTGGACCTCAGCAGACTCCCGGGCCAGCAGGAATGGGGTGGGATCAGGCATTGCATCCACCGGCTCCCGCAGAAGGAGTTTGCGGCTCTCAGCTCCGAACCTATAGACCTCCTCAAACTCAGGGTGCAGTGGGGCCGACAGGCTCTTCTTCATGCGCCGACGGGGTGTCTCAGGCAGCTTGTCCTTGGGGGGTGTGGGCTTATAGCTGGCCAGTGCAGGGCTGCCGGCTGGGCTGGCGTCAGAGGTGCCGCTGGAGCTCAGTAGCTTTTTCTTGGCTGCATGCAGCTGCGAGGTGAGGTAGGCCACAGTGCTGGCGCGCTGCTCTAACTCACCGGACAGCATGCTCAGCTTGTGGCTCTTGACCTTCAGCTCCTCCAGGTACTTCTTCTCTCTCTCCCGGACCGTGTTCTCCAACACAGCGATGGCAGCATTCTTCTGCTCCAGTTCTTGCAGTAACTTGTGGTTTTCTTCCTCCTTGGCCTTCAGCTGGACCTCCAGCTCTTCACATCGCCTCTTCAGCTCCGTCGTTCTGGAGGAGCCGTCTCCTGCAGCAAAGAGTCAGGTGCCACATCAGAGCCTAGCAGAGGAAGGAGATGCTCATGGCCTGTGTGGAGGGCCCTGGCGAGGAGCCCTATGGTAGGCGGGGTGCAGGATGGCGAATCAGGGGGTCTCTAAGGCCCCTCCCAGCTCTTGGTTCCCTGGCTTACTGCGTAAAAGAACGTCTCCAGAATCTGAAGGTGCTGAAGTTAAAACAGCTTGAGCGTCAGCTGGAGTCAGCGTCTCTGGAGTGCCAGCTCTACAAGTGAAGGGTGTCAGACATGTCCCTCAGGCCTAAACCCTGTCTTCTGCCACCTTCATTCTCCCAGTTGCCCCAAAAAAGTTTTCCTCTCTGCTACCTTTGGTGCTAGCTGGCAACCTGCTCTCTGATCTGTCTGGTCCTACTTTCCACTGGGTACCACCACCTCCTAGGCCTCCCTCAATCTGCCTGCTCCCCTCTTCCTCTTTGGCCAACAATGTCTCCTCTCGGCCTAACAAGCTGCCAGTCTGACATGAAAGTCCATCTGTTCCATGCCTTCCACACCCACATGAATGAGAGCTCCCTGTCTCCTTTGTTTTTCTATGTTGTGACCACTATCATTGATTCAACTCCAGATCTGTGCATCCAAAATCTGCAGCTAGCCCTGCAGTGCCTGTGGGTGCTGGGAGCATACTATACTCCCTAAGCCAGCAGCTTCAGATAGACTGCGTTATTAGAAGCCCTATGGGTGAGTGTATACTGCAAACTCTCAGCAGGTGAACACAGATGTGTATGTTTGTGTGTAGAGAGAGACTGAATCAGTAAATGGTAGCCCTAGAAATAATGCAGTATCAGCTATGAGTTGTGTTTTTAGCCATAACCAAGAGAATATAAAAACCCCTACAGCACTAGATCAGGCTTGACATCCATTGCTCTTCCTCCAAACACCTGTGGGTGGGCCCTCCATCTCAGCCCTATCTATATAGCACGGTAAGTCACATGCTCAGGTTTTTGGTTACATCCCAGCCAGACATAGCATTCCCTGAAGACAGATCCCAGAATGTTAACAGGCCTGACAGACCTGAGACATTAGGGCAGATGCCCTAGTGCTGGTGAAGGACACAGGCCTTGACAGTCACAGGTTCAGGGCCATTATAGACATTGTCAGGCACAAAGCCCGCCCTAGTCCTAACAGAACAGAAATCCAGGGTTCTTCAGTAAGGTGCTTGTTTTGGCCTCCTATCCCTGAGAGGTCTGGGCAAACACTATCCTTCTCTGAAAATGACCTAGCTACCCTGATGTCTGCTCTCGGGTGCAGGTTTGCCTGGATCTGGCAGGTGCTTCTAGGAGGTGCTGGTACCCTTGGTCCTCTACACACATCCTCTCTAGAAACTTTCAACTTTCCTCGTCTAGTCCACAGTCCTCTGTTCCCCATGAGAGGGGTATAGCAACTGCTCCTCACCACTGAGCAGTACTGCTTGAGCCAGCTTGTGTCACTGACCACAGGCTTCATGGCCTTCAGGAGAGAGAATCAGGATTCTTTCTGACCTGTCTTCTGAGCTTGTGGTTGATGCGCACTGAACTGAACACTAGTTTTACCCCAGAGGATGGGACATGACCTCACAAAACCCACCCAGCCAGAGGCTTTTCAAACTGCCCCCTCTGCTGAAGGAGCAGCTCATACACCTTTGATGAAAACCATAATGCTGCTGAGGCTGTTCTAAAGGGGTGGTGAGGGGGGCTTGAGACAGGCAAAAGGGGGAGGTGAGAGGACACCCTGGCTCCCACAGAATGGGCAAGACCTGCCCAAGACCGGCCATGGTGGGGGTGGGGTATAGACCAACCACAACAAGTTGCAACTCTGTCCTGAGTTCCTGGCAGAGGACCCAGGTGTCTTGCTCTACGGAGAGGTTTTGGTGGGTCAACTCCTGCTCCAAGGCCTGGGAAGCCTGACAGGGCCTTCTCCACCCACTCAGACAAAACCATGACAGGAGTGCTCAGGCAATGGGTCAGAGTGACAAATGCTCAGTGATGTGACATGAGGTTTCAACAAAGACTGGACTCTGAGGAGAGCAAACTGCCCTTGTAGAGCTTAGTTAGGGAAAAGGTCCCCCGATACATGTCCTAAATAAACCCTGAAGTCCCAGTCAGTCTTAATGGGCTCAGAGTTCCTAGAAGACCCTGTCCCTGTCATTGCTCTAGCCACCACTGGTTTGCTATACCCTTGAGGGTAGCATATCTAGACTGCAGTCCAGAGAATGATAGTCCCAACCTCCGGGCCATGAATGGAAGCCCATGCACCCCCCTCCATTACAGAGCGCTTGGTTTTGGGCCAAGGCTAGGTTAAGCCCTGCAGCCTGGGGTAGGAGGATCTTCTGCCTAGTCTCACTTTTCCTCCTTTCTGGAAAGTCACATTGAAGGTTATTTCTGGATTACACAAAGATATAAATTTATGGTAGGAAAGTTAGAAAATTCTTAAAAGTATATAATAGACATTCTAGACATATGTATCAATGGGGGAAAAAAAGCCACTCATCACTCCAGCCCACAGGTGTCTGAGTGCTCTAAACTTGTCTTTGCTCAGGGAAACCACGCTCACTGCAAACGGGACCCTAAGCACGTGACAGTGGGAATCTATTACAAAGAAAACAAGATGCACCCACATGTGGGGAGGAGCTCTTACCTGTCAGTTCAAAACTTTTGAGTGTCAGCTCATATGTTAGATCTGCAAAGGAAACATGACACATTGATTATCATGGAGTACTTCACATTCTGAAAACAGCATCAAATCCCAGTGAGTTCTGCACTGTAGAAGCAGGGCTGGCAGCTCCTGATGTCAGAAACATCAGAGGTCAAGGTTCCTATCAGGGCTACAAAAGGACCTGACCCTCAAGAGTTCCCTTCCTCATCTTCCCAGAATCCACCCCAATAAGCAGAAAGCAAGCGAGCAGTACCCCGTGTAGTGCAGACTATGCTGTGGCTGAGAGCTGTAGGCACCTGCTGTTCTAGGGCAAGGCTGGAAGCTGAGTGCTCAGTGCTTCCATGATGCTGTGTGGTCTAAGACAGGGGTGTGGGTAACGGAGGATTAAATGTGCAGACATATCATAGGGAGTGCGCCTGGCACAGCTGCTGACCAGACTGCACATCCTGACAGTGGTGGTTCTGGTTCTGTAGCCATCAGCCTGCCCCCACCTGTGCAGTGCTGCTGCAGCCGCCGGATCTCAGCATGTAGTCCCTTGAGTGTGCTGGCGTGCTCCCGTTGGAGGAAGAGCAGGTTCTTCTGTGCACTGTGCAGCTGGTTCTCGAGGTTTGTGGCTGCCATGCTGACATCCAGGTGACCTGTAGGAAACACAAAATGTTGGTCACTATCCCTAGTGTGAGAGTTGAGAGAAGTTGGGGCTCTGGGTACATGTCATGGAAATATGTGGAGAGCAGGTGAGGTCCTGGGGCTCCAGGGCCCCCTTCTGATTGCTGAGGTGCAGACCCTTAAGCCATCTCTCACAGATCACCTGCCATATGCCAGGTCTCTGAAAAGCTGAAGCGGGTATGAGTGGCATCCAGTACAGGACTCCACACTGCTTCTCATTTCTGGAGAGGAAGAGGGTCAGAAGTAGACTGAAGAGTCATTAGATATGGAGCAGGGTTTATTCAAGTTCAGGGCCCATCTTTCCATTACCCTGACACATGTGACTGGGCCAAAGCAGCCCCAAGAGATTCCATCACTAGGAAGCAATAATGCCTCACAAAGAACCTGGGACCAGGGCCACCTGCAGGGGCCTCCTATACATTACCTGGAAGCTAGTGAGATAAGAGGGGCAGTTTTTAGAACAGGGAGAGGCACTGGGCTCTTCCAAAGAATACATACACAGTGGTTAGAGAAGTATGGGGTCCTCAGGTCCTGCCTTCAAATGTAACTGCAGTAATGTGAAGTCAGGTCATCTTTCTAGAAAAACTAATGGTAGTAATTAATTCAAGACAGCTGGCATAGCTATCCTTGAGACACACCAAGGACAGAACGTGGACTGTGTGCCTATCCTAACAGCCATGATGGAGAGCCCTTCCTGAAGGAGCCCCGTTTCTCAAGGGCCTCTAGCATGCCTATGACATCTGCTCAGCATATGACTGGGGTGGCAGCAGCACCCACTGTCATCACTTCAGGAGCTGTGTTCACTAAGAACTGTTTCCAGTGGGACTTCAGACGTGCCTACACTCACCATCTCCTGAGGCAGCCAGGCCCCACCCAGCTCTGACTGTAGGAGAGTTGGAAATTGCTCAGAAAGAAATAGAAAATGACTGACAGGGCCAAGCAGACAATAACACATCCTAGCAGAACTAAGGTGACATAAAAACAAATACACCCCTCAAAAAACAGGACATCTGAATTGGAATGTCAAGGGGGGAATGTCAAAAGGAAGCAGACCATGGCAAAGAACAAATTTGTGTCTGAAGGGCATAAGCAGGTAAACTTCATCCATGGAAGCTACCAGCCAAGGCATGTGCAGCCTTAGCAACTAGCTGCAAGGGCAAGGTGAACCCTGCAACTCAAGATCCCAGTACTACGTGCCAAGAGGAAAGTGACCACAAGAGGATCCAGTAACCCAGGCAAAGTGAGAGGATGACATGTGAGGAACAGTCCCTGGGCCCACACCCACAGTAGAGCTCAGGTCAGAAAGGCAGCCTGGCCTGCTGCCTGGCCTCCCAGCCATAACTATGGTTTCCTTCTTGTTCAACCTGGCATGTGCTTGGGGTCTGCAGGCTTGGGAAGTAAGAGTCCTTGTTTGCAGAGGGCAGGCTCAATTCCATGGTTCTGTGACCCCATGTTTCAGAACCTGCAGGTCTGAAAAACAGGAAAACAACCTGGGCCTAGTATGAGTATACCATACATGTGCCACCCACATTCTGACCCAGATCCACCGGTGCCATCAGGCCAATCTATCACTTCTGCCAGGACCTGCACCTGTGTCTTGGTGATGTATGTTCAAACTCTCAAGGCCATCATCCCTATGCCCTGACTGGCCTGCTCCATCTTCCATTCACTTGGCCTACATCGGTGAATTGCCTCTCTCCTTCCTCTTCCCTTTCGTGCTCCACAGTCTCTGGGGAGGTGGGGGTGTTTTATGGTCCCACTGTTCTGTCCAGCCTAAGCTGCTGCCTCCACTTTCCCTGGCTCTCTGTGGAGCTCCAGTGCACTGCCAGTAGAGCAGCTCCCTGCAGAGCTTACCAGTGCCCTACAAAGGCAGGACAGCCTTCGGCACCCTCCTCTATCTGTCTTCCCAGGATCCCCAAGGTCTCAGCCTAAGCTCTGCTGCTTTCCAAGCCCCAGCCTCAGCTTAGGCTATGTGTCTCACATTCCTGCCCACTGTCCAAGGGAACGATTTTTTATTGACATGTGTTATCCTTGAACATCCTGTAGGCTTGTCTCTGCCTCAACCTAAGCCCAGTCCAGTGCTTGCACCCAGGAGGCCACAGTAAGCAATGGTGACCTACAAGCACCAAGGCCCAAGGTGAAAGGGGCTTCTCATGTCCACAGAAACTATGTACTCTGATAGTCTAAACTTTAAGACACCTCATGTATCTTTGAGAAAATAACCTAACCTATCTCTACACAGGGAGTTAGATACTTGGCTTTTATAATCTATGCTGGGCCCCTCAGTGACCACCCTGTCCCAATCCCTGGGTGATAGGTAAGTTTTATTTGAAGTCCATTTAAGTATGGTTTAAGGAACTGTCCTCTTTAGACTGCCTTTAGGGAATCAGTGTCTGAACCTAACTCTGGACTCAGAAATTCACTGTCATCTTGCTACTGCAGTTATTATCCTAGAACAAACCCAGGTGTGCAAGGAGTGCTATGCACCACCTGGGAAGGCTTGCTGGGCCCTGAGGACAAGAACTTGCAGCCCTGTGGTAGTCATGACTCTAGGTCCCCTTATGTCCCTTTTCTGGGAGGCCCTAATAGGTAGGCTCCAAAGAGGAGATCTGCTTATGCAGGTCTATGGGACAAGGCATGAGCATGCGGACTGGATTGTGTTGAGATGACTAAGCGACTTTCTTACCATCTGGACAGGATGCTAGTGCTACTGAATCCATGGGGAAAAGAGCTGCATAGCTTAAGTCAATAATGATGTTTTTTCTCTTGAGCTACTGACACCACACCATCATTATAGACAGTATGCAGGACTTGGAACTAGCCCCAAGCAACCTGAAGAGTCAGACACATGGGAAAGGGTACACTGCCAGGTCTGGAACTGGTTGGTGCGATGGATGGAGTCAATTGTGGCTTTTTTTCTTTTTTTTTTTTTTTTTTTTTTTGCAGATGACTCCTCTGAGCATCCTGCCAATACTGCCATCCTGTGTGGTAAGGTCAGCACCCTGCTCATGGCTCTGAACTGTGGTCTTTGCCCAAGGGTGATTCGACTGTTTCTGTGCCTTGCTGAGAGTCACCACCAATTCACAATTCTATGCGAGCAGCAGGGGCTAGACACAAGTCCTCTTCTCTTGGAGACTCTACCCTCAGTTGCAAGGAAGGTTCCAAGCCACTCTTATTCCCAGGGCCTAGTCCAACCCCAGTGAATGCACACAGACCTGTGGTCTTTCTCTCCAGACAGCTCTAGCAATGGGAACAGGTGTCCTTTAACAAGGTTTCTTTGACTGACTGGAATGGTGAGACACTCAGACACTTAGAACACCATCAGTTCATAACCATACTCCCTGTGTTCAGCAGGACCCATCAGGGAAAGTCACTGTTTGTTCTGTTTGTTCTCAGCTAGAGACTCAGCTGCAGTAGCTCTCAGGGAACTACACCACCATTTCTGGGGATAACTCAGCACTAATGGAGGCCTTGGTGACAAGGGCCCTGACTGCAACCATTCTTGCCATCATTAAGACAAATAAATGGCCTGTCAACAGCCAAGCCCAATGTAGTAGAATCTTGTTCGGCCAATAGATGTGAAGTACCGGCCTTGGGGTGTGGACAGACATGATCCCTTCTAAGGATCCTCAGGCAGGAGGATCACGTGTTTAAGGCTCCTTCTTTTCCTTATACAGGATCATGGCCCGCAAACTGAGGCCACAGCCTAAGGCCAGTACCTCAAATCTATTAGCAAAACAAGATGCCACTACAGCCCCGTCCCCATCCTCACTCCCAGGTGCTGGTTGCCTCCTAGTTCCAGGGCACGAAGACCTTCCTTATGGCGCACTGCTGCACTAGCACTCTGTCATCTGCTCTGGCAGCCCTCTTTGCAGGACAGAGGCATGGCCTCACTGAAACAGGTAAACCAGGAAATGCACCTGAACCCGGCAGGTCCCCTCAGCTTCTGGGTCTGCAACACTAACCTTCAAGGCTGGGCAGATGTAGATTTACACAGGAAGGCAAATGCTTCCCATAGTACACACAGACATCCACCCTCTGACAAAGCAAACATGATGCAATTTAGTTCCAGAGGAGAGTGGATGACAGTTCTACAAGGTGGAGGCCAGGTATTGTGCCTGTTCTGAGCAGACACGGATCTCTACCCTTCTGGGTTTTCTGTCCATTTCCCAGACAATCACAAACCCTGCTTTTAAGACAAGAAGGTGGGCAAAGGCCTAGCCTTCTGGGCCTCACCAGCACCTTTGTAAATCAAGGTTGTTTCAGAAAAACTAAAGGGAGCTGGGCGGTGGTGGTATGCACCTTTAATCCCAGCACTTGGGAGGCAGAGGCGGGTGAAGCTCTGTGAGTTGAAGGCCAACCTGGCCTACAGAGTGAGTTACAGGACAGCCTCCAAAAGCTACACAGAGAAACCCTATCTTGAAAAACAAAAACCAAAAAGAAATCAACAAAAAGAATAGCATTACAAAACCAAACAGGAATTCCACTCTCAGTATTTGTCATGCCCTGGATACCAGCAGGAATGGCCAAGGGCCAGATTTCACACCCACCCTCTCTGTCCCACAGCCAGGCTGACAGCCACTTATGACTGACTCAGCATTAGGTGTCCTGGGTCAAAAGTAGTGTTCTGCTCAGCCATGAGTTGCCAGACACCATTTGGGTATGTCTATGGGGGGGGGGGACACTCACAGCCAGGTTCAAATATTCATTCCCTTTCTGAAATATATCCTGTTATAGCACCCCTCTATGCACATACTCATCTAGCCTACATTTCATGGCAAGCATCTGATGCTTGCACTCATCTGAACAGGCTGCCACCTCCCCAGCCTTGTCCCTTCAGGTCCCCAATATGCTCTTGTGCTCATCACCACAGTATTCTTTGTCCCTCTTTTATCTGCCACACCCTGCAGAACAGGGCCTTTGCATACCCTGTTCTCCTGTCTGGACTACTCTGGGCAACCCCCACCTTCTGCCCTTTCTCCCCTCCCCCAAGAACTCATGCATTATGTATGCATTTCAGATAATTTTATCCTGTTCCACCATGGGGCTGAGGAGAGGGCTGTGCCCATTAACCTCACATTAATCAAAAAGCACTGCGGCAGCATTGATCTGAACATGACCTCATTCCATAAAGTCTTGACAGCCTGAGAAGATATTTTAAAGCAGCTACATTTAGCAGATGAAGAGAAATGAATATCTTTGGGAGGGGTCTCATTTAAACACAGGCTCTGGGCTATCCAAAGCAGCCTAATTCACAAAGCCATGAAGTTGTCATGTGTGACTGAAGAATATGTGACTGGAGATTGATTAAAGCAAGCTATTCTTGAGTCTACTCATCAATTAGTTATAGCTCATCTGCAATGGGTTCTCGCTTCATGATCGACGGACAGATACACTGACTCCCCTACTTTTTGAAGGGACCTATCCTTATGGGCACTACACAGCATCTCAATGTTAGGGCTTAAGGACCACTGGTACTTTTTGTAGGAATTTCTGTATTGCTCTGGTGTCCTGAAGCTTAAGTACTGCTATCAGAAAAAATACTGGCCAGGGAGGAAGATATGCTACAGATTTCTAGGTGGATGTCTGGGCTTAGAGGATACCTGAGGAAAAAACAAACAGACAAATAAACAAAAAACCCAAAAAACAAACTCCAACTTCCTGGCCAGCAACCTGTCTCCATATGAAGAAATTCAGGTCCAGAGAACAGTACAGGGCACAGTGGGACCAAAAAGGACAGGGTAGACAAACTTGAAAAGGGTGGGACTGGACCTGGGGTAGAAGTGAAGCCATTTAGCTAGAATCTGATCTTGAGAGCCCACTCAGTGCTAAGTGCACTGGGCTCTAGTGCCTGGCATACAGTAAGTCTCAATCAGTATCAGTGACCTACTGTTATGTAAACACTGGATCATGGCTCTACAGATTTACTTTTGAGCTATTTATTTGTTCATAACTAGATACTTCTTGAACACTAAGTATGAGAAAGAAATTCTAGTTCCTTCCAAAGAAGATAACATAAAAGTACCCTGGGTCATCTGCAAAAGAACTTCTTTAGCTACCTTCTTGCTCCATCTCCACTGGAGAGGGGCCATTTAGGGAAGCCAATAAAGATGGACAGGCAGAGCCAGGAGCCTAGAGACATTAAAATTTTCTTCTTCTAAACCAATCTATAGTACTCTACCAATAGCTAAAAATGGCCTGAGGCTAAGTAGTGATCCTCCCTTGGGCCTGCTTTATCATGCACCCAGAAGGGAGGCTGTTGAGATGCTCAGCAGTTAAAAGTGCCTAGTGCCAAGTCTGACAACCTGAGTTTGATTCCTGGGACCCATAGGTGCAAGCAGTCTGCTGACCTTCACATACATGCCATGGGTATGTGTGCACCCATGGCACACATGCACATACCCATATACTCTTAAAAATGCAACTTTAGCATGTGATGAAGACAACACAGACACAATTTTGAATTCACAGTAACCTAGGTGAATGAACTGCTGCTGTAAGCTGTGGGAATCTCCTGTTTCTGCTTGCAAAGGCACTTAAGAAATTCAATGAGCAAGTCATCTGAAAACCCCTGAAAAGCGAGGGCTCCAAGAAAAAAGGGCATCAGCTCCCACAAAGACAAGCATTTGACAAGACTCCAGAAATACCTTGTTAAAGAAGAAAAAACTATAGCACTAAACATTGAAAGCAGAGGTGCAATTACATTTTTTTTCGAGACAGGGTTTCTCTATGGTTTTGGAGGCTGTCCTGGTACTGGCTGTGTAGACCAGGCTGGCCTCGAACTCACAGAAATCTGCCTGCCTCTGCCTTTGGAGTGCTAGGATTAAAAGTGTGCACCACCACAGCCCAGCTGGAAATTTTTTTTTTTAAGAGACAGAAGGTATTCTTAAAGAATTGGGATGTTTTGGCCTGGATAGGTGACTCG
Organism: Cricetiscus sungorus; assembly: GCA_030556225.1. Taxonomy (NCBI): domain Eukaryota; kingdom Metazoa; phylum Chordata; class Mammalia; order Rodentia; family Cricetidae; genus Cricetiscus; species Cricetiscus sungorus. Next base: position 24,402,003 of record JANBXA010000044.1, on the reverse strand, counting down.
GGTTAACCGCACTTGTTGGTCTTGCAGAAGACCAGGACTCAGTTCCTGATACCCACATGGTGGCTCACAACTGCTCCATGGAATCCAATGCCTTCTGACTGCCTCTGGCACCAGGCACCCACATGATGCACTCATACATGTGAAATTAACCTAAACAAAAGAATCTAGATAGTTTTTTAAAAATTTTTAAAACACATATGAATGTTTTACCTCATGTCAAAAGACACAGCTTTGGATACCCTGGAACTGGATTTATAAAAGGTTCTAGGTTATCTTGGAGTTCTGAGAATCAAACCTGGATTATCTGCAAAAGCAACAAGGGCTCTATCTAAACTGCTGAGCATCTTTCCAGCCCATGTTTTGTTTTTTTTAAACCAAATAGAAACAAGTATGACGACAGCTCAGCATAGGAGTTGTGTATTTGAACTGCAGTTCTCCGTTACCTGAAGCACGGTGACTTGTAGGGACAAAAGACTTTCAGCTACAAGATTATGCAGAAAGCTATGGTGAAGTCAGGAGAAAGAACTGGTGGGATGACCAAACCTGCAACTACCCAGGCCCAGAACCAGAGTTATGAGTTGGTGGATCCCAACACCCACTCCCTTCTATGGTCTGCTGGAGCATGTGAAGGGGCAGGTCCTGTAGACCCAAAGTTGCATCTCCACACACAGAGCAACAAAAGGATATCCAAGAGGAGTTCCAGTGAGGGCACAGCACTGAGAGTGTAGCAGGAACCAGAGGCCCTTTTACAATGAACACTTGCAGGTAAAGATATGTGGATAAAAGAGTTTACTGTGGAATTCACTAAGTCACACTACAGCTTCTACAATAAGATTTTTCCCTCCTAAGTTTTATTTTATTTTTGAAGGGAAGGTTGCAAGGGCAGAGTGTGGCTATAAAGGGACAAGAAATGAATGGGATCGAGATACATGATGTGAAAGAAAGAATAAATAAAAAGAAAGTTTAAAAAAAATAAGCCAGGTGGTGGTGGCTCAAGCCTTTTATCCCAGCACTTGGGTGGATCTCTGTGAGTTCAAGGTCTTCAAGAGCTAGTTCCAGGACAGCTAGATCTACACAGAGAAACCCTATCTGAAAACACAAAAAAGGAAAAAAGAAAAGCAGAATGGCTGGTATATTGTTTCAGAGCAATAAACAAGCTGACTCTAGTGTCAACCAAAACTGAAAACTCTATGCAGAAATGTCTTACGGGAGCTCTACTCTAATCATAGAGGGACGTTTTCTTTAACAGGGGTTTCTAAACGCCAACAGAAAAAAAACCAAACTCTTACTTTTGCCATACCTAGCCTACCATATAAAGGATTCTGAACGCTCTGCAGGGAGGACTCAGGGAGTATGGCACAATTGCACTGTGCAAAGATGAAAAGTTAACAGCAGATGCCTGTGACGGGTTAAGCTGAAAAGCTCATGTGTAAAGCTGTATCAGCAATTTCACGTTTTGAGTAAGTCGTGACAAAATGTTCAAGGATGTACATAGAGTATTAAAGCATTACTTTCTGGTTGGTGGTTCATGAGTGATTTTTCACTTCTTAAAAAGTCTAGGCTGGAGAGATGGCTTAGCAGTTAAGAGCATTGGCTGCTCTTCCAAAGTGTCTTTGTTCAAATCCCAACACCCACACAGTGGCTTACAACTGTTTGTAATTCTAGTTACTGAGGATACAACACTCTCAGCCAGCCTACATGGGCATTGCCCACTAGTGATAAGACATCCCTTCAATCAAAACACCCATACATATAAAATCAAAGTAAATGCACACTTTAAATTTCATTTCAGTACTACCCAAAGATCACTTTATAGTCAGAAGAAATGATCCCATGCTCTCTCCTGAAAAAGGCAATCACTGAGCACCACTGAGGAGGAAACAATGTATTTCCTAGCTTCAATTCAGGGGTCCTGGATGACATCACCCAAGTACACAAGAGTAGACTGGAGGCAAGTTTTACAACATCAACAATTTAGTGCCCCCAAGACTGGCAGAGAATGACAAGTGCCCCTGGGTGCATCCTCTACCCACAATCTTCCTTTCTGTATCTTGATGACATCATCCATCATAAAACACAAGCCACCCATCAACAATTCTCCAGTCACTGACATCCACTTCCTTCTGAAAGAGTGCACAGTCTGATGTTAGGGCTGTAAAGACATTATCAGAAGCTGACAATTAGGCATGGAAACATGATACACAGCCTGTCTGGGAAGCCTGTGGTCAACGGAGGCCTGCATGATGGGTTTATTCCCAAGTTCCACTAACTCCGATTAGATCAGCTCACACTTTCAGAGTTGCTATTTCAAACCACTCCAGGCACCCACACTCAGATAAGCAGTGAGTTCCTCTGTGTTCAAGGTCTCCACAAGAAAACAGGTCTGGAATGCAGGAGGCTGATGCATCACTAAATGTGCTGTGTAGACGTCATAGGTTACCTGCTAGTCCTGGACTTTGTGGAACCAGTACCTGAGACAGATTTTTATCAGAGGAGGTAGGAGCCCCAGACCCCAGAGGAGTCAACCTAGCACTTTTGATTCCACAGGGAACATCATAGACACAAGTGACTGCTGGGACAGCAATGGCCAAAGGCAGGCAGGACAGTGACACTGCCTTCACCCTTCTGTTCCTGCATCCTCCTTTCTCCAGGCAGCACTCAGGCTATCTACTCTCTGGGTAACCATCAGAATGAGCAGTACTAGCAGAAAACTAACTCATGGCTTTGCAGAAATATCACCTGTGATCTTCTTAAGCTGGCCAGGCATCAGGACCACCCTGAACCAACAAGGTAAGAATCTCCATAGAAACAGTACAGACAGTTCCACCTATGAACTTTTAATGGACAAGGTTCTATGAATATCAGTTCAGGCACCTCTTGAGCCTCAGAAGTTATCCTGATAGCTAGGAGCTTAACATCATCACAATTTGTTTAAAACTTACTCTGACAGTGTTCCATTCTGCTGCCTAGATCAGCCTTGAACTTGCCACATAACCCAAGGCTGACTTCAAACCTACTATCCTCCCGCCTCAACTTTGAGAGCTGAGGTCTCAGGTATGTGCAACTACACCTTGCTTAAATTTATCTTGACATTTACATAGCCTATTGCACTAGCTGGATGATCAGTCCTTTTGATTATGTACTTAGCAACCAAGCCAGTATGTTCCTGAAGTACCCATGGACTGATAACTTCAGTCCATGCTTACAATCACTTGGGTGAGGAAAGTTAACAATTTATAATTAAAACCTCCTGAGGTGGAAGTATCAAGCACAGGAGCCAGAATAAGGGAGCCTGGGGAGGAATCTCTCCTCCAAGCAGAGATCTCTGGAGGATAGGGTGGGGCCTCAATTATCACAGCACTCCTGGCACTTGTATGATACCAGGTGGCACCAGTTAACTGCTGCTGAGTACATAGGGCTTGGAAGTACAAAGCTTCCCTTCTAGAAAGACTGGGGTTGAGCTGAGCCCTGGAGAACCAGCAGACCCAGGGAGAGGGAAGCAACTCTTCGGAGGGAAACATGAATGAAGCTTTACAATATCGTGACTACATGCTACTTGACTTTGGAGAGGTAGAGAAGTAAGGTGGGATAGACAAATACCAGATTAACACTACAACGACACCAAGTTACTAAGAACTGCTCATGGTGGCTGGGGGAATGGCTCAGCAGGTAAGAGCACTGGCTGCTCTTACAGAGGAACCAGGGTTCAATTCCCAGCACTCACATAGCAGCTCACAAATATCTATAACCTCAGTCCCAGGGGATCTGATACCTTCTTCTGATTCCTCTGGCACCATGCACACATGGTTCACAGACATATATGTAGGCAAAACACTCATACATAAAGCATATTTTTAAAAATTGTACACTTAAGTTTGAGTGCCAAGGTAGAAACTTGGGGGGTGGAGGTGGTACTATACAATAGAGGTGCAGTTCCCAGGTCAGAGTTTAGACTGGCCAGGATAAAGCGAGCACAGGTGAGGAGAGGTACAGTGGACCCAGGTCCCTTAGCTCTGCAAGAAAGTACAAAGGCTTACAAGATCAGGTGCTATGCTTCATGCTCACTGAACACTCTTACCCAATCTTTATCTCAGCAAGATAAAGGCTGCAGGTAGCAGGGCTGGGATTCACTCTGAACCTGACTCTGAAGTCCACATTCCTGACATACTATACTGTTGTAACCCCCCCCCCCCCCATGGAATAGTCACAAGCACAAACACATAGCCAGCCCTCACTGCAGTGAAAAAACACTACTAGTACTTCCTTCAAAATTCCCTTCCCTCTTTTCCTACTGCACAGCTGCAGTCGAGTGGCTTATGTACAGACTTTTTGTTTAGTGTGAACAGTCCAACAGCTTGGTTTTGCAGATGCTGCTGCTCATGTGAAAACAATACCTCAGAGGAATACTGCTCTACAGCTGCAGAAAAGCAGACCCTGTGCTGGGTTAGGAACCTACAGCCTGCCTGTGTGCTGGTGCAGAACACTGTGAAAACATGCCACTGTTACTTTCCACCGATTGTTTTAAACAACCAGGCTTTAGAATCAACAGAATTCTTTACAATGTATCCTAGAAATCCTGAAAATTTGCTTTTGTGACTGGCTGTCTTACATGACAATATACTGTCTTCCAGTACAGTGCAAGGTGACCTCTCTCAACACAAAGGCTGTGGTTTACTGGCTAGTTGGAGGAGGGGCTCAGGCTTACTGTTTATAACTATCAGGCTATGGCTGCTGACTGTTCATTTACTTGTGTAAATGCCCAACTGGTGCTACGGCTTAGATGATGTATAGAACTAGGGTAGTAGGGAAGAAGATGGGACAGCATGTGAGAATGTGAGACACAGTGGAAGGCAGAAGACTCGGCACATAGTCTCGGCAAGACTGTCAAGGGCTGACTTGCTTACGTGGTCTCATCCCTGCTCAGTCTCGATGGAGTGAGCTATTACTATTTTGCTTAGACAATTTGCATGGCCATTGTTTCTTTGTGGATGTACAGCAGCTGGAAAAAAATCAGAACTAAAGAACATGACAAATGTGATTCTCTGGTGCACTGAAGGGCTTGACCAAGAGCTATGGAGCTATGGAGCTATGGTTCTCAGGGACCACATCTGGAGCCATTTGGGTCACTACAGCTGGTGAAAGGGTGCTACCTACAGCCAGGAAGCCCCACAGCAAAGAGCTACCCAGCACCCAATATGAACTGCAGGATCCTAGGTGGGGTAGCTCTGCCCTGAGGTGTGACTTTCTTGTTATCCAAGGTTTCTGCTGCTCTCATTGAGTTTCAATGGCAAGTATGGGTATATAGTGCTCAGAGGAGGGACAACACCTGGCCAGGCATGGCCGCCTTCTTAATGTAGAGAGCTACTGGCCTTGGAGAAAAGGGCAGCCATCCAGCAACAAGCCATCAGAATAATCCCATGTAACCTTGTCTTGAATCTTCCACTCCTGATGAGGCAAGTGCACAGAGGGCTCCCCTCTACCTGCCCCCACTCTGGGCCAACTCAGGCACCTCCTTGTTTTCCTGGGCTCACATATAAACTTCATGTTACTTGTGACTGTGAGTGTTCCTTCTCAGTCCTTGGCAGAAGATTTTGATTTTCTTGTCTAAACACTAAGATAACTAAGAAATGGAACCCTTTAAACAAGGCAACTCCAGTATTGTAGTTATACGTGTTTCTAGAGAAATTCTGTGGACATTCTCTGAAGCCTATACAGAGTTGACACAGGTCATCTCCAGGGAACACTGTTTAAAGGCTTTAGCATTAATTCATATATAGGGAATCCCTGTGTTCAAAGGAAACTGCTAGTTAAATAAACTTTGGAAAGACTAAGTGTCCCAAGATATTGAAGATGTTGGGTTCTCGAGTGTCCATGGAAAGACAACTCAGAGGCACCCTAAGAATGTCTCGAAAAAACAAAAATAATAAATAAATAAATAAATAAATAAATAAATAAATAAATACCGACTTTAGTCTTTCTTGGTGGCAGAGTGGATCTGGTCCCTAAAGACTGAACCACTGAATCGCCCAGGGCTTCTTTTATTGTTCTCCAATTTACACCTTAGTAAGTTGATTCCATATCCCCAAAACAACCAGAAAGAAGCTTCCAAAAGGACAATTTCAAATGCATATTTTCAATTCAGGAGGTACCACAGCCTTCCAGATTTATCTCCCAACCAAATTTTGCATAGGCTTTGTATCCCTGGAAAACTTTCACGAAAGATTCACATATAGGCAACAGGGGAAACAACAGTATCTCCTAACAAAAGATGGGCTAAGGCTCGGTGCAGCGCTCTGGAGCCAAACCAGGTGTAGCCCAGTGGGGATGTTCCCACAGTAAAAATTCCCATGTAAAAATTCTTCAGTATGGAAGAAACAAAAGAACAGGTTCTGTGGTCACCAGGACACCCCAAGCACAGAGCCAAGCTTTGCAATTGCATAAGTATAATGGAGAAGTTAAGGAAACTGGTGCTGAGTCAATCAAAATTGTTTCCTATTCCTATTTGGAAAACAGCTCTTGCTCTAATGTAAAACAACCACATGGGAGATGACACCAAAGACATGATAACATTTTCTTCAGACTCTTAAACACATTCTTGTTGCATTGCATGGTCTTGAGAATTCAGCATTCCCTTTGTGGGGTGGCAATATAAAGTTTTGTAGTTCTTTCTATAAAGCCCCTTTTAACTTTTTATTAATATTTATTTTATTTACTTACTGTTACAGTATATGTATGGAGGTCCAAGGACAACTTGTTCTCTCCTTCCATCATTTGGGTTCTGGGAAGCATCTTTCTTTAGCCTTAGTGCCAGGAACTAGGGTCACCATTTGGAATATGCAAAGGATCAAACATTAATATGACCCTTGCATAGCTCAGAGTCTAGATTAAGGGAGGCTGGATATCCCAGCACATACTAAGTCACATGAAAGAATTCTCACAAAGCTAAAGGATACCTACCCTACCCTTTCAGAGTAGGGGGATACAGTCTCATAAGCCTTAAAAAAAATCTTGGACATCACACAGTATGACAACTATGAAGTTATTCTATTGGCTAAAAAATATGTTCAGCTATCATGTTTCTCTGCCAATGCTGAAATATAAATAATTACATGATTTTTAATGTAAACTTTGCTTTCTAAAATCCTTAATTCCTTAGGGACTAGTGCTACACCGGAATGATTAGGGAACAATATGTGTTGTTCAAGAGCAAAGAGCAAGAGAGCAAAGAGAAAGAGCGAGAGAGCAAAGAGAAAGAGCGAGAGAGCAAAGAGAAAGAGCGAGAGAGCAAAGAGAAAGAGCGAGAGAGCAAAGAGAAAGCAAGAGAGCAAAGAGAAAGAGCGAGAGAGCAAAGAGAAAGAGCGAGAGAGCAAAGAGAAAGAGCGAGAGAGCAAAGAGAAAGAGCGAGAGAGCAAAGAGAAAGAGCGAGAGAGCAAAGAGAAAGAGAGAGCAAAGAGAAAGAGCGAGAGAGCAAAGAGAAAGAGAGAGCAAAGAGAAAGAGCGAGAGAGCAAAGAGAAAGAGAGAGCAAAGAGAAAGAGCGAGAGAGGTGCGCTTGGCGCACTTGCTTTAAAAGGGGGGCTTGGGCATGTGTAACCGGGTCCCCTGCACCGCCAGATAAAAGCTTGAACAGCTAGGTAAAGCCTAGTGATGACATAGTGATGATGTGACCATAGCCGTCCCACCCATCGTCAGAGGCGGGGTCAGCAGATTGCAGGCTCAACAATATGTATTTACTTAAAGAATTATAAAGAAATTAAAATTCAACAAGTAAAGCAAACCTACACCCACCTGTCTTTGTGGGTATCAGCTTGACCGCTCTGAACACTGGTGTTTGTTGTTGTTAAGACATGGTTTTTCTGTAGAATAGCTCTGGCTGTACTGGAACTGGCTCTGTGGACCAGTCTGGCCTCAAACTCATGGAGATCCTACATGTGCCTCCTGAGTGCTGGGATTAAAAGAATGCACTACTACCATCCAGTTTGAACACTTGATTTTTTAAGAACTTTTAAGGTTAAATCAATATATTATGGCTACCTGGTATGTTCAGTACACTTAAAAACTATAAATGTAAAACCTGCATAATACATTGTTACTTAAGCAGGCACCGTAAGACAGAGAAACTATTTGTGAGCATTACAACACAGTAAAGAAAACCAACAAAAACTGTATAATGGAGGAGAAAAGCCTAAGCAACTCTTAGCAAAGTAAGCTGATCTTTGGGATGCCTCCATCCTAAACACAGGAGGGTCTCCACTCTTCATGGTGGCTATTCTCTGTCCAGAAGACCAAACACCCTCGTACTGACAGTAGAACACTGAGACATTGGTGGGGGCTCCTTGATTGTGGGGCCCTCATATCACTTATGAACCTCACACTATCTTCCACCAGGCCTGTTTTATAAAACTTATTGCTTCGCGAATAACACTGTCAAGATGTTTTTGAGCTGCCCAGTTCTCTCCATGATGTTCTTATCCCAGGCTAGGACTCATGTAGTAGGCAGAGTGTCTCTGAGACTGCCAGAGAGTTGTTGCAGCCAGGTAGCCTTTGGTATTCCAAACAGGCCCTTGGAAGTGACAAAAGCTGTTTCTCTGTAGCCTCTGCCTGGATGCAAAAAGAGAAGGGATAATGCAGGGGAGAGTTGGACAGAGGCAGGTGCTCTGAGCCTCCCAGCTTACTAACAGTACTGTATAAGTCACTCTGCTCATATGGCTGGTGCTGTGGGAAGCCATTAGGAAATGACAGTATCTTATTGGGGGAGAGTGGCATTTATAAACATGTTCAGATCAGGTCACTCAAACAGGAGTGGTTGTCACATGGTTCCTCTAGTCATTTCACTCATCCAGAAGATAGTTACCTATAAAGGCTGTCATGTGACTGTCAAAAAACCTGTAAAATATTTTATTCCTGTATTTAACATATTGTGTGTTGACTCAGAAGGACACATATGACAGGTGTACAACTTTGTGTTCCTCCCTGTCTTGTCTTCCAAAACTGGACTGGGTGATAATAGTTTAAAGTGGAACTGTGTGCAGTAAGTACCTAGCAGCATTTTGAAGAGACAGGACTTGGGTATCTTGATGCCTCACCTTTGGACTGCATACAAGAACCCAACAATTAAAAATCTAGAACTTTTGCCAGATGTGGTAGCACATGCCTTTTAATCCCATCACTCGGGAGGCAGAGTCAGGTGGGTCTCTGAGTTCAATGCCAGCCTGGTCTACAGAGTGAGTTCCAGGACAGTCAGAGCTGTTACACAGGGGAAAAAAAGCAAAGCAAAAACAAAACAAAACAAACAAACAAACAAAAAAACCTGTCTTGAAAAACAAAAACAAATAAAAATCTATAACTTTCACTTAAACAGCTGGGGAGCTGTGAGACCTCTAACCTCTCCAGTCAGTTACAGGCATTGTGTTCTGTCACCAGAAGTCATGCTGAAGGCATCAATGACCACCCTGTGAGAAGTCCATGTGGCTAGAGGCAGCCAAACAACAGTCCAAGTGCTCAGTCCACAGCTCTGCAGGGGTAATGTGTGCATCCCCAGAAGCTGTTGGGCAAAGTTCACCTTGTGCTAGAGCCAGTCAAGGGCATGAAAAGCTGCTCTGAGTGTCAACCATGGCTGAGATGTAAGAGCACCCCAAAAGACCACTCCTAACTGTCTCTAAGGTCTTGCTCTGGCTTTTTCCAGCTTACTGTCCCTCTCTCTTTGCTCCCACCAGTAAGGTCTGGACTTGGTGTTTGTCTCACTGGACCCCAAAACCATACCTTGATACCAAGATAAACTATCAAAATCTGTCTCGACCACTTAAAAATTTGTTTTACATTAATATATTTAGGTATGTGTATGGCAAGTATATGGAGGTCAGAGGGTGATATGGGAGAGACGGATCTTTTATACAGGATGTGGGGATCCAAATCAGGTCACGAGGCTTGGCAGCAAGGGCCTGAGCTCAGTTTCTGTAAAATACTGCCAGGGTAATGCAAGCCACTTAGTTGGCCCTTGACCACTTTCTTCCTGGGAAGTATGTTTACCTGATACCTATTGCCAAGTGCAGGGTACACATCCTTCCTCCTCTACCAAAGGACCATCTTTCCTCACCCAGAACAACAGGGAGGCCCACAAGCAAGTACCTTCATGGCTGAGAGATGCTGCTCTCAGCTCCTGCAGGTTTCTGGTCTGGTCATAGACATCCAGTCAAAAAATAAAGATGACACAAACACTATGAAAGACAAAGACTGACACACCTTGAAAAGGAAAGGCAGTACTGGTGACCTCTACTGTATTCTTGTCTACATGAACATAAAACTAACTGCAGCCTTCTTTATCCTCCCTATCAAGTACAAGGCTTTAGTACCTCTCAATGTGGACTTGTTAACATGTCACTAGTCAAGGAGGAGAAATAAACCCCTGTGCCTTTTGCTTAGGGTGATGTATGTGATGGTTAGAGACAAGAGTTCAAATAGCTTCTTTAATATCAGATTACAGCGTGAGCAAAGCTTCCTACTTCCTCACTAGAGAAATTAGGTTAGAAGCCATTAGCAATCCCAGGGTAATCATCCACAACTGGAACAAAACTTTCTCTTGTGAAGCCAGTGTTTTATGCACCCTTCTCCCACCACATGGTTTCAAAGATAGCCCTTTTCAGAGTAATTCTTCTCTTCTGGGTAAAATATGCAACCTTCAGATGGTAAGGGCCTGCAATGTATAGTAGCAGATATAACTTAAGTCACATCAATATGAAAACTGACGTTCATGCTCACAAAGTCTTAACTGTACAGCAAATGAGAAGGCAACAGCCACTTTCCACTAGGAAAGACTCCCATGACTATTGATCTCATGCAGAGCCCATATGGTGGATCACAACCATCTGGAACTCCAGTTCCAGAGGACCTAACAGTTTAAACTCCATTGGCCTCATGACTATCCCACTGCACTTCAGACCTCTGAGCTCTCAGAAACTTGCTTTGTTTCATTGGCCACAGCCCAAAGTGCTAACCCCAATCAGTGCACACACCTGGGAGTTTGGTCATTATTCTAAAGTGACATCATTATTCCCATGGTCAATCAATTAATTAATCAAGATTGACATAGCACAAACAGCACACATCTATCTTCTTCAGTTACAAAGACCCTATGCTTTCTAGTTTTATGTCAACTTGGTACAAGCTAGAGTCATTACAGAGAGGGAGCCTCAACTGAGAAAATGCCTCAGTTAAAGCTGGGTTGTAAGCGTGCCTATAGGGCATTTTCTTAATTAGTAACTGATGTCAGAAGGCCCAGCCCATTGTAGATGGGGCCGCCCCTAGGCTATTAGTCCTGGGTTCTATAAGAGGCAAGCTAAGCAAATCAGTAAGCAATACTCTTCAATGGCTTCTGTATCAGCTCCTGCCTCCAGATTCCTATGCAGCGTGAGTTCCTGCCCTCACTGCTTTTGATGATGAATTGTTATATGGAACTGTGAGTGAAGTAAATCCTTTCCTCCCCTAGCTGCCCTTGGTCATGATGTTTCATCACAGCAATAGTAACCCTAACTAAGACAGCCCTTTTTCCCTCTCTTCAATTTACAGTGGTTCTACTTTTTGGTTTTGTTTTACTATGGATATATTTAGAAACCATCCAGAAAACACTGACTACAACTACTTTAGGTAGGCATGACTCGACTGTTTTGCTATGAAACTTGAGTCTTATTTGAGTAATCAAGTAAAACTAAAACGCAGAGCAAGCACAAGAGTCATCTCTTTAGCATTTGTAGTGTCATTAGATCAGGAACACATTGACTCAGAAAACAAATGACACTACTTCATTTGTAGCAAGAATGACTTCTTCCTTCCTTCTTACACACAAAAAAAGCCAGAGGAACAGTATATAACATACTAATGTGGAAGCACTTTATTATCTCTAAAGCCCCAAAACAATGCAAAGTAGGGTTTGAGTCACCTCTGACACCAAACATTTAACTCAGTTACAATCTTCCCAGGATTCAAATAGGTGTCTGGAGAATGTCAACATGCATACAGCTGTAGAAGCCAGCAGCAGAACATTTAAGAACAAACCCACCCCCACAGAGCTAGGAGGGAATCCAGTGATCACTGGAACCCAGAGAGACACTCTAACAGGATACCCCCCCACACCCCTACACAGCCCTTCCAGACCTGAGTTGTCATTCATGCTGCACTGGGAGGGAGCCAGAGGAAGAGTAGCCCTCCCTTCTTTTCACTGCTCAAGTTCTGATCGTAATTTTGCTTTTATATCACCAGGGATGCTTGCTGTCTTCCTGTAAGTACTCAGTATCCTCTTCCTTGCTCAGGAATTACTCTAAAGCAATAAAATCCCTCCTGCATGGCAGGCCTTCAAGTGTCTGAAGATCATTAGGACACAGGCCCTTCCCTGCCAAATACTTCTGCGGGGATGAAACATCAGAGCCTACCTAGCTGGCCTGGAACTTGGGACTTGCAGCAGTCTCTGTATGTATGGCACTGCAGGGTGCCTGACACTGCCCTCAGAGTATATGAAGTTCAGGAGACAGTTAATCTTAGTTAATAAATGTGTCGCCCTGTATGCATTAGGATCTATTTATGGCTGACCTTGTTTTAGACAGAAGAAAAAAGCTCTGCATATTTTCTTGCCAGAAATATGAGAGAATGCTTTACGAGTATTGCTTAAAAGCATCATCATCGTAATTAACATCAGTCTTGCTGCAAACACATCCTGACAATTAGATAATGAGCCTAAAATCAATTTTCTGACCTAGGACAGATGAGCATTAAGAACTCAGAATGAGTGAGCTGTTCTAAACAAAAGGATTTGTGTGATTCTTTAAAGAGAGTCAATGTTGAAAATGTCTAATTTTCAAAACATCAATTTGAGCTATTTAAAGTGTGTTACAGGAAAATTCCGTCTGTGCAAATCATTTGTTCTATGCTTTACAATACAGCTGAACTAGGGCTGGGGCTAGAGCTTAGTAGGAGAGTGCTTGCTTATGCTATGTGGAGCCCTATGTTCAATCTTCTGCACTGCAAACCCAAACAAAACTCTAAATGAAACTAATTAATCATAATATGCCACAGAGCATGGGCAATCCAAATTATTTTAAGGCTTTTCAGTAGCGGTATACACATGTGCACATAAACACATAAAGAGGCATGTCTTAAAGCCTTTCTTCCAAACATATTAAAATATTCAGCCATTTTGGTGAACAGTTAGTTAGCCAAAAGGAAAACACAAGAAACTGGAGGTAAAAGTCATTTGGAAAGCTGGCATTTCCCCCTACAATTCAACGGCAAGAGAATGCCAGAGAATTCTTGTCTGTGCACATAAATAACTTAATAGTACCGATGTTATTTAAATTAATTTCAAACTTAGTTGGCCTGGAACTCGCTATCTAGACAAGGCTGGCCCCACAACTCGTATATTCACCTGCGTCTGTCTCCCCAGAGCTGAAATTTAAAGGCGTGCGCCATCACGCCCGGCTGCTTTAACACTCCTAAAGGTGTCTGAAAGCCCGTACTTTTGTCATAAAACCGACCGGTGCCACCTGTCACATTTTTCTCCTCGGCCACTTCACTGTCATCAGTGGACTAGACCGTGCTGCTAAGATAACTCGAGGCTTGACATTAGCTCGCAGGGCCGGGTCGAGCCCGAGGAGACAGCAAGCCGGACTGTCGGCCCGCCGCCGGAGAGCGTGGCCAGCGCGCGCGTCCGCGGGGCCCCGGGAGCCCAGGGCGGAGTACTTACGTGGAGACACCTGGGCTCCAGGGCTGCAGGTCCGGGAGGCTGCGGGTGTGGCGCGGGCCGGCGGCCGAGGCCCCCAGCATCCCGCCGGCGTCGAGCCGGACCCCGGGGCGCTGCCCCGCACCTGCAATGCGGCTCGTACTCGGCCCGGGCCGGCGGTTGCGGCCGTTGCGCCGCGCCTCCCCCGCCACGCCGGTGCGCAGCCTGGAGCCCAGCCCCGAGGGCGAGCCTCCTCATCAGCGCAGGTGCGCGTCTCACCTGCCACGCTCTGTCAGGCGGCTGCAGCGCTCGGCCTGCTCCTCGCGGTGGCCCGCGGCCCATGGGCAGGGACGGTCGGAGCCGGGTGCGCAGCGGCCCTGCCGCGGGGCAAGGAGACTCAAGAGACGCCGCCCGGCAGGCGCATCCCGCCCGCACCCTCAGAGCGCTCGCCGCAGTGCACGCCGGGAGACGTTGGCGGCAGGGTTGGTCCTCGCACCCGAAGCTGTCTGAGGGGAGGATGCGGCGCCGACGCGACGGCGGTCTGCTAGAGAGGGGAGGACCGGGCGGATCGATGCTATCTCTGCAGAGGGGAAGGGGGCGCCGCCCCGCTCCCTGCGGCTGCGGCAGGGCAGAGGCTGGGGCGAGGAGGAGAAAAAAAAAAAACCCGAGGGATGTTAGTAACACGCAAGCGCACTGCTCAGGTGCGGCCGCACTGCGGTTGCCCTTAGTAACCAGGGCGGGGTGGGGCGGGGACAACGAGAGGTGGAGAAGCCCGGCGGGGACGCGCGTGCGTGCCTGTGCTGACGGCCGTGCGGGGGTTGGGGCGGGGACTCGAGCGGCTGGGCACGCATGCGTTTCGCGCCCCTCATGGTCTCCCCGCCCCTCCCCGGGGGCTGGCCGGCCTCGCGCGTGCGCACGCGTGCCGTCCCCCCGGAGGCGTCTGGGTGTGCGGAGCGCGCGCGCGCGCGAGCGGGGCTCGGAGGCGCACCTGTGAGGTGTCCGCTGAGGAGAGGGCCGGTGGGCGCGCAGTCCGCGGCCTAGACGCGCTCCTCGCCCGCACTTGGGAGTGAGTTGGGCCGGCCGACGGTAGTGTGTGTGTGTGTGTGTGTGTGTGTGTGTGTCTTGGCTTTTCGGGACGGGGCGTGGGCCGACGAGCGGGCTGGGGGCGGAAGGCGGTGGAGTCGGGGGGTGAAGAAAAGGAAAACAACCCATCACTCAGCCGGGCCTGGGCCGCGGGCATGGCGGGGAGGGAAGGTCAGCGCGGCGCCCGCTGCGGCACAGGCCCGGGTCGGGCCGGCGCGAGGCTGAGAGGCCCCGCGGGAGCTGGACTCCCGGGCCGGGCCCCATTGTTGTCGGGGCCGAGGCGGGCGGGAGCGCGGCAGCCCTGGGAGCCGAGGGCCGCGCCCTGGAGCGGATCCAGGCGGGTCCCGGGAGGGCGGTAATGGCCGCGCGCGAGCCGGGACACGGGGGGCGCGGAGCGGCCCGCTGCATGGCGCTGTGTCCCGTCGTTTTCCAGCACTGCGCAGTCCCGACCGAGGCCGCTCAGCATCCCGCCGAGGTGATGAGGACCTCCCCGCAGCCCCCGCGAGCCCAGCTGCCGCCGCCGGACGCCTCCATTGTCTGACCACAGCCTAGGCCGGCTCTCCGCAGGTAAGCCGGCCGGTGGTGCGTGCAACTCCCCTGCCGCCGCCGAGCCCCACGCGCTCCTCTCCCTCACGGCCTCCGCGTCTCCTCCAGCCAGATCGCCGCTCTCCGCGAACTCGGGCTTCTTTGTGAGACTTTGCCGGCCAAACTCCCCGCAAGTCGGTCTCGGGGATGCGCCTGTCCCCGTCGGGAGTTTATAGGATGTCCGTTGCAACAAAGGAGTCCCGGGATTGGAAGTCACAGTCGCAGGCCTGTGCCTGCATGCCAGGGACAGTGTGTGCCCTTTAACGCGTGTTTCGTTTTAAAGGGGTGGGACTCTCAGAGCGGGCCTGGCCTCCACTTACTCGGTGGCGGTGTGGTTTCCCTGAGCAGAATAGTGATCTCCTGTCCCACCTCCAGGTCAGGATTTAGAAAGTAATTGTAGATGAGCAGAGAAAGATGTTTTCCTGTAAAGAGTGAATGTGTCACCGATGACAAGTCTCTTAGCCCATCTCCAGCACGTGGGGTGCCTCCTAGATCTTTTAGAAGTTATTTTACGTGAGGGCTTTCCATCATGTCGACTACTAATTGGTTGTGCATTGTCCCATTTTTCCATATAATGTCTTTTTCCTAACGGTGGCCTGGTGCTCTAGAGTTTGGGTCTATGATTGCTTGTTTAGCCATGTCTCACAGTGATGGCATTTGGAGTTTCAAAGAACAACTTTTAAAAATCAAAGAAAAACCTAGTGTCTTTCTATGGTAAGATGGAATTTTATTGGAGGCAGCCTCAGAAACATGCCAATTGTAGAATAGAAACATTTACAATAGGGAATTTCTTTGATTAGAAACTTACACTCAGCCCTCCCTGAGGGGATTGCAGACTGTTCCTGTGCTTGTGACCTCGAGGAGGATCTATAACGGTCTATCTGCTGCACAGACCTCACTGAAGCCATGTGAAAGTTGGAGTGTGTAAAGCAGTAAACAGAGACCAGTTTTATTGGTGTTGGTGATTTGTAATTTGTCTTTTTTTTAATCAGATAAGCTTAGCATAGACTACTTATGACAGTCACCTTTGAAGTTTTTAAGTTTTTTATCCTGTTACAATTTTTATGAAATGCTGATAATACTATGTAATGAATATTTTACAAGAAACATTTTTTCCTAATGCTTTTCTATTCCTTAAAAAAAAAGTAAAGCACATTAATTAGTTGGCTGAATCAGAGTGTCTGCAATCTGCTTAGCTAAATTCTTACTTTGATGTTTAAACAAACTTAATTCTTCCTGTTGTACATTTTCTGCATGCTTCCTGTGGCCATGGAAGATTCAGGTTACTTTAGTCCCTTTCAGGAAAAGATTCCTTTGTAGGTGCATCAGAAAGTTTTACCTTCTGAGATAGTGAAATAGAGTAACATTATAAGATTCGATCGATTCTGTCAGCACCTTTCATAGCTGTGGGGTTTTGTTTTTCTTTCAGATAAATGTGAGTTCCTAGAGCAATCTCAGAAAACTAATTTGTTCCTGTTCCCTTAGAGTTTGTAAACTCTAGAGGGACAGACTAGGCTATCTGCCTGGAAAGTTAGGTAGTACCTTCTGTGAGAAACACATTTTAGATTGAGGGCCCTAAATGACTCCTCCATCTCCCAAAACAAGATTAAAGCTGGGATGTGAGAGATGAGTAAACCCTGGTGTTGGTGAAGTAGGGGATAATTTTCCAGCAGAAGAATTGCATGCGGGAAGGCCTTAAAGGGAGGGAAAGTAGTGCTGTTGTAGGATCCAAGGCATCGATTCATGGTGATTAAGTGGAGAATATAACCTGAAGGGGGTTGGGGAAAGCAGATCATGTAGGGCCTTTAAAAAAGTAGAAGGGCAGGTTAGAAAAGTGGTTTTTAAATAACCTCTCCAGTTGCCACATGCGGAGAGTTGAAGTAGGAAGAGCACACTGCCATTTCACTGTGATCTTGGAGGAAGGGCAGCCTGTTCCTTAGAGCTCATGGTGAATTTGCTAGTTAAAGTGAACACAAAATAGATGGCTTGGTTTTTTGTTTGTTTGTTTTGTTTTTTTAGAGATGGGATTCAATAAAAGCAAGAACAAAAACTTTTCCCCCTCTCTAGGACCTTTTAAGTGCCAGGCATGTTCTCTGTCATTGGGTACATGTTCCCAACCAAAAAGGCACTTTAAAACACATACACACATTTACATTTTTCAAAAGATCTGGGTTCAATTCCCAAAACCCACATGACAGCTCATAACTGTCCAGTTTCTTCCCTCTTTGGGCAGCAGGAATGCACATGGTGCACAGGCAAAAATATGCAGGCAAAACACTTACACATATAGAATAAAAACAAAGAGCTGTCCGAATTATATCAGTGATACTATACAGAAAATATTTTTTTAAAAGCATTAGACTAAGGTCTGAAGAGATGGCTCATCGGTTAAGAGCACTGCCTGTTCTTCCAAAGGTCCTGAGTTCAATTCCCAGCAACCACATGGTGGCTCACAACCATCTGTAATGAGATCTGGTGCCCTCCTCTGGCCTACATACATACAAGCAGGCAGAATACTGTATACATAATAAATTTAAAAAGAAAAAAGAAAACGTTAGACTAAGCAAATAGACAAATTTGTAGAAGCCCCTGACAGCTCCTGGGGTCATCAATGTGTGTAAAGCTCTGACAAGATCAGGAGGAACTGAAGATAACCATGGGGAAGCTTGGTATTTCTGTATGGGGGGGGATAGTGTGTCAACTTGGAAAGAGGTAGCCTAGATAGTTGTTTGTAGTGCACTATTGAACAAAGACACAGACATCATCCTATTTTTGTAACATACAAAACAAAATAATTATGTTTGGATAAAACAAAAGGATATCTAGAAGAGGCCATGGAAACTATGGTTGATTCTATTGGGAATCATTGGGAACCAGTTTCCCTTCTTTGTGTTTTTGCATTTCCTGGTATTTATATGAACATTAACTTGTAGTGAAGAGGCTGTAAGTTCTGTCATTTTACACAGAAAAATTACTGTTTAATGTTTAAGGGATACAGTACTAGTGGGATATTATGTCATATTGTCCATATAGATCAAGTACTTGTGTTTCTTGACGTGGGAACTATTAAAGGAATTTTTATTCTTTTTGGTTTTTTGAGACAGGGTTGCTCTATGGAGCTTTGTAGACCAGGCTGGCCTCAAACTCAGAGACCCGCCTGCCTCTGCCTCCCGAGTACTGCCATTAAAGGCGTATACCACCACTGCCTGGCTAAAGGAACATTTCTAAATACAGTTAAAAAAAAAAAAACTTTATGCACAAAATAATGTAGAATGATCTTAAGGGTTTAGTTGTAAAATGGTAATGATATATTTACTAGATAATGCTGCCACTTAAAATCTATGCCAAGGAAGTACCTTAAAAGCTTAAGACTAGTAAGTAGAGGAAAACCAAGACACACAGCTACAGACATGGTATAAATACACAAAAATTTCAGTAATCTCCCACTAAAACCTGTGAATGGAAAACTGTCTAGAAGAAATTAGATTGAAATTCTTAAGAATTGTGGACTTTGGGTATTAGGGTTTGAGGTACTTGAACGTAAATCTGTCCTTTTATAGTTAAAAAAGTTGTATTTACAGTGAAATGTTTAGTTTTACAAATTACATTATATTGGAGACCTGTTAGCTGCATAATAAAAGGATGTATTCTTTCTTTCATCCATTTATTCATTTGAAGCAGGGTCTCTCTGTATAGTCCTGGCTGTCTTGGAACTGTGTAAACCAGGCTGACCTTGAATGCACAGAGATCCTCCTGCTTCTACTTCCCAAGTGGTAGGATTAAAGACATGCACTACCACAACCTGTTACATGCTCTTTTAAAGCTGTAGACATTTGGAAATTACAATGCAAGTGGATGGGACTCATTGAGAAATTGTGAGCAGAGAAGAATAACCTGAGTAATGGAACCTGTCTTTAGAAAGGTTCCATTAGAGTGGGAGAAGGAGGGAAGCTTTGGGAGAAATGGGTGAAGTAAATGATATGTTAGAGAAGCCTGGTAAGGTAGAGGGTACAGGGCTTGGTAGATGAGGCAGATGGTGCCTGTACTTCTGGCTTGGGCAGATGAAAAGATAAGAGGGTTCCATTTAGCAAAATAGGTGCAATAATGAGACTTGGGCTTGGACACACTGAATTGAGGGTTCAAGAAAATATAGTTTCTTCCTGGAGGCTTTATGAGTGTCTCTTTTCTTTCTGAAGTATAGTGCTGAGCTCCATCATTGAAGTTGTTACTCTGTAGCAATTTGTTTTTGAAATATGATTATACATTGCAAATTGTTTAAGCCTGGACATGTCTGTACAGCTTAGCTTGCATTGTTGGTGGAATTGTCAGATTGAATTATTGCAGATGTTCTGACTCTTGACTTTGGGTGATGTTTGTGGAGTGTGGGGTGCTTTGGGCATTTGTGGCCTTGTTTTTAGTCTTCTGTGACAGTAGTATATTAGAGTGATTTCTGTAATGCTGATGAACTGGTAAAGAAGGAATAAGACATAGACAGAGTGGCACTCTGGCCCTGTTTCCAGAGGGCTATGCCAGCTTGGCCCTTAGAGGACAGATGGGGGTTTGGGAGTTGGTCATTTTCTTTAAAGGTCACATCTTTAAGAGCAGGTGAGCCCATGTGGAGCATAGTGAAGACATACTAGACCAGAGCTGAGCATGTATGTCCCAGAGGACAAAGCCTCTTTCTGCAGAGATAACCAAAACGTTTCTGAGAGAGGAAAGAGGGTGGTGTCACCAGATAGAGAGCGTAAGACTATTGGTGTGAGGGGCTTTCTGAGAACAGCATGAAACTGAATTTGTGTTCTGGCCTCATACGAGGGTCAGTGTGGCTGCTCTCTGCCCAGTCTACTTCTCTTTGTCTGTGTGCATTTGTTGCCTCTTCATTGTACTCCCTCTTCTGGATGTGACCTGAATGTTCCCATAATGGCCATGTCAGAAGGTGCCCCCAGTCTCTCCTCAGCCAACCTCATAGATGCAGCTTTGCTGCACAGCTGTGGATTCTCTGGGAGGCACCTGTGGCTTAGCTCAGTGTTGCTCCTCCACTCCACTCCTGTTTAGGGGTTCATAGTGCTGAGTCTACTGAGTAGAATGTTTGACTGTATGGGAACCTGGCTCAGTGTTTGGGGGAAAGTGAGATGAGAATGCTCAGAGGTCTCTCTAATTGGAAGTTAGGAAATTTCAGGGGTGTGATACTTTTAAATTGTCTAGAAGTATGATAAAGGGAACAGGGTGAAACAATTTTTGTTATGTTGATGCTGATAAGCCCAGTTTTAAAGTCAATAGCCTTGTTGGAGAAGGGGTGGTGAAAGAAGAGGTATTTTTTGTTTTTTGTCTTTTTTTAATTTATTTATTTTTATCAAGTGGTTTGGTCTTTTGGGAGAGCTGAAGCTGTGTGTAGGAGAAACAGCCTCGTGTATCTCAGGTTGGCCTTGAGCTTACTTAGTAGCTGAGGATGATGTGTGCTTGTTTCTGTGTGGTGCTAGCTGAGAATTCTACCAGATAAACTACATACCCAGCCCTGGAAGAAAAGAGGGTTTTAAAACAAGTACATTTACTTTCATAGAAGCTGGAAAGGGTTCTGGGCTACCTGTATTTGGAATTTGTGTCGTTTCTGCACCTGCTTTCCTCTTTGGATCATTTAGCATCTCAGTAATGTTATTCCAAAGCTCTTTTATTTTTAATAGCCCTACAAATTCATAAAATAATCATAATGTATTTCAACATCTAAAATAAGACACAGAGTAGTATGCTCCATGCTGTAGTGACAGCTCATGAGAAAGTATGATAGCCAGGGCAGAACTCTGCCCATGGGGGGGCTGTATATTCCCATAAGTTCACAGTGAACCAGTGAAAAGAATCAGCAGCCTTTCTTCTGCAGAGCCAGTGTTGCTGTTTCCCTGGTTTCCCAAATCATCTTCATACTTATACTTTTAACATGTGGTGCTGATGTGAAACACTCCAGAGTCAATAGTGTCCCTGCTGTCAGTTCTCTGTTAATCTACCTGCTAATTTACTGTACTGTGTGTCTGCCTTGTAATAGAACTGGGTGCTAAGCCTCAGCTGGAACCCAGGAGCCTGTATGAAAGCTGCATGAATCAACTGCACATTCCTAAGGTATTTGGCAGCCCGTTAAGGGTTGCATCCCAAGTGACTTCACCTGGGCTAAGCCATGGATGACTGAATTGTCTCTGGGATGGTGTTAGAGTGCCCTCTGGAGGTGCTAAGATGAATTTTATTTATTTTTTTAACAACCAGTTGCCACTAGGGCCAGATGGATGAAACTGGCAAGGGTATGAGTTGGGAATTGAAGTGGACCTGAAATGGAGTTACAGAGGCCTGTTAGGCCAGCTGAGGATGGAAGAGGGAGGAGTTTCTACAGCTAGGGAAGAATGCAAAGAAGTATGGCTACCAGTATCTTGTAAGAGAAAGAGCAGAAGTGGCTCTTACTTGCTGGGGGAAAATGGGTTTGATTGGTGTCAATAGTACAATGGATAGAAGGCAGGGCAGAAGTCAGTCCTTGAGCCCAGGTTGAGGAAGGCATCTGGCAACTAGAGAAGGATGGGAGTGTACAGTGGTGTTTTGCCCATGTGTATGTCTGTGTGAGGGTGTCATATTCTCTGGAACAGGAGTTACAGACAGCTGTGAGCTGCCATGTGGGTGTTGGGAATGGAACCCAGGTCCTCTAGAAGAGCAGCCAGTGCTCTTAACTGCTGAGTCATCTCAACCTATTTTAAGAAAAGGGGTGTGTATGTTGTCAGTATTCTTGAGACTCGGGACACACTTAGGAGCAAAGGCATCCTTTCCAGGCAGTTGACCTTTCTTACCTTTCCCAAGCCCTTGGACTCATTTTTCTCCTCTTCATCTTCTGCTTTCAGTTTCTTTCATTTTTTTTTAATAAAGATTTATTAATTATGTATACAGTGTTCTGCTTGCATGTATGTCTGCATGCCAGAAGAGGGTGTGTGAGATCTCATTATAGATGGTTGTGAGCCACCATGGGGGTGCTGGGAATTGAACTCAGAACATCTGGAAGAGCAGTCTGCTCTTAACCACTGAGCCATCTCTCCAGCCCCCTGCTTTCAGTTTCTTGCTGATGGGTTTGCCTTCTTTCAGATTGGTTTGCTGCTATCTGTTGGACCTTCTACAGCACTTGGCAATCTTCCAGGTTCTTCTCTCAAGCTGATCACTGCATTCTCTCAGGATTGTTTATATTCCTGAGAGACAGGGAAAAGCTGATTTTGATAGTGCTTTTGATACTGTTCTAGACCCTGCATTGGGTCACAGTTAAGGTATCGAGTCAGATGATTGTGCTTGCTCTCATGGCCTGAGAGGTACTTATGACTGGTATGCTTATTCAGGATCAGTATCAGAATTACGTGCAACTCCTCCAATGTAGCATGTTCCACAGTCCCCTTCCATCTTCAGAGAAGTTGGTGAGAAACTGTCCCTGATGTATTAAAGGTATTTTCAGTTTGCTTTGACAGTGTAGAGCCTGTCCTTGGCACTAACAGTCCTGTTTCTCCTACACATAAACACTAAAAATGTTGTGGCCACTTGAATCAGCAGTGTGGCCGCCTGCCTGTCATGTATTTTTCTCCCTAAAGTCTCAGAACAGTTTAGCATCACCCCAACTTCACAACCTAACAGGGTGAATACACGTCTGATCTGGGCAAAAACCTGGCAGCAAGCTGATGCTGAAGTCCTTTGGTGTCTTGTCATACCTCACAAGAAGGGTGAAGTTCCATGCCTAAAAACAGACCTTGAGATTTCTATCCAAACTGCCATGGGTGTGTGATGGGAGTAAGTGACCTAACCCATCAAACTGTGGGCATCACTGTAAGTGCCCAGTCATCGTTTATAAACTTCATCCTGTTAGTACCTTGTAGCATCATCCGGGGACTTCATTGTAATCCTTTACCTTCAAATGAAGGTGAACAGGGAGGGTAAAGCCAGGCCAGTAGTCCTTCTGTCTGGCTTGGGTTTGTCTTCAGTTCCCCCCTGGCCTGAAACATAAGTGTAGAACACCACTGGCTTTTTCCTCCCTGGGCTTCCTGCCAGCCAAGCTAGCCATCCAGCACCCAAACTCCATCTCAGTTGGCTGTAGTTCCTTACAGGAGGATCACTGTGATACTGAGGAAAATTGTACAAACAGCCTTGCTTTTCTTTCTCCCATAGTTTCTTAAGTATTCACTTTCATGTTTTTTTATGTACTGAATCCTGTATGCTTACATAAGACCCCCAGTATGACTGGTCTGTCCTATCTTGTGAGCTCTTCAGATTGCCCATTCATAATACCCAGTTCTTCAAAATCTTCTGTGTTCCTCACCTTTCAATAATGTAAGCCTAGTGCTTTTGTCCTCTCTCTGTGTCTAGACTTCTATAGCCTTGCAACCACTAGTGACCCTGAGGACTCTGTGTCTAGACTTCTATAGCCTTGCAACCACTAGTGGCCCTGAGGACTCTTATTGTCATTGCTTCACCATTTTTCCAAGATAGAGAATCTCCTTGAAGTATTTTATTTTTATGATTTAAGTGTCCTTTGTGGGTAAGCCACTGTACTTCTCTCCCTGCACCAGTCCTGAGTTCTGCTTACCCTGTCTTAGGTCAGGGTGCTCACTATCTAGCTCCTTGTTGGGGGACATAGACTGCTTGTGCCCCAAGACAACAGGCTTCACTATATATGTGTATTCTTTTTTTTTTTTTTTTTTTTTTTTTTTTGTTAAGTAATGCAACTAAAGAGTTATGACCCAGGTATAGCAATAGCCCATGATAGTGTCCCTGAGTCATATGATTCATAGAGACAACAGAGAAATGGATGTAGAAGGTGGGATGCTGGTGGTGAAAGAGGTCCACTTTCCATTATTCTGAAGACTGTCTTGTCTCCCTGGGACTGGCTGATCTGGGCCCATGCTATTCTTTAGCCTTTCTGCCCATGCTATTCTTCAGCCTTTCTTCTCCCTTTTCTTGGCAGTAGCTAGAGTTGTCTAGCCTATTATCCTGAGTTATTCTTATCCCTTTGGGATTCACTACTGAAGCAGAGGAAGGAAGCTGGGTTACTATGTGAGTTCTATCAAGAAAGGGAACAGATTTGACCTACCTCTCTCCGTCCTTTCTTTTTACTTCCCACCATCTGTCCTATAGTGTGGATAGAATACACCACCCTGGAGTAGGCAGAGTACAGAAGGGAGCATTTTTATACTGTCATGCCCTGACCCTTACTAGGCCTCCTAGTCATGCCCTGAGGAGCTTGTTTTATTGGTTACCCATCATGCTTTTCCTTTGTAAGGGCAGAGTAGATATCTCACCTTTTAATGGGTGGTTGGGTGAGGTTGTACCTGGCATAACCCCAGCAGCTTTCTTAACTCTCTCTGGTCAGCTGTTTAAACTGAGGCTAGTGGAGTGTCATCTCTTGGAGAAAAGTATGTTGATGAGATACTGTACCCTTTCCCTCTGAGTGCATAGGCAGGAGAGAATCTAACTTTTGGAGTGAGGCAGACTTAGGAGAAGTATGGGTAATATAAAACATACACATCACTGACAAAGAGACATCCATTTTGTCCCCAGATGATAGTGTGCCTTTTCCTTCTTTACTAGTTTTTCTGGCTGCTGTGAGATGATGGTAGCCCCACTCCTTCTGAAGCCCCAGGGAAGCTACAGTTTTGTTTCCTCCAGTGTCTGGGGGCAACCAGTAACCTTGATATGCCGTCTCTAGTGTACACATCTCAGTCTCTGCCCTACCTCCACTTAGTTGCCCCTGTACCTATAAGGATGCCAAGCTTTAAAAAGTTAGGGCCCACCTTCATCAATTAAGTCCTCATCTTAACCAGGTTGAGGGCACATCCCATCTGTACTAAGTATGGGATTCGGGAGATGCCAGTGCATGCCATCTGCTTGATAGAACTGATGGTGCTAGAAAAGTGTGGGCACTTGGTCCTGCTTTTAGAGCAAGGGTTTCTGTTGCTGAACTGTGTGGTTGGGCTACGTAGGAGAGGGGCTTGGGACCAGAGTGGGTGTCAGAGGAAAAGACATACTGAGGAAATAGGGATGTCAGGAGCAAGGTTCAGATGATTCTGAGGAAGCAGCATTGGAGGGGTGTTGAAGTGGAAAAAAGTGTCCCCATCACAGAATTCAGAGTAGCATGTAGATAAGAAGTAAGTGCTAAATAGTATTTGCCTAGAGTTCTTAGTCCTGTTAAGACTGCACTGCCCCCGGAGCATCCCATCTATGTTCCCTGCTGTCAGTCTGCCCATTGGGACTAGCTCTCAGTGCCTTCCTGTCTCTAAAGATTGAGGCATTACTATTAGTGGTCTTATAGTGGCATGGTTTTATTTTTTTGAAACCTAGTTCCACGAAGAAGTCCTGTCATTTCACATGGAGTGTGTCTCTTGTTGGTGGGAGCTTTTAACTAAAGTTGTGCTTTTGTTCCACCCCTTACCTTCCCCCACACTGAACTTGTCCTTCCCTCCTAGAAGTGCTCTTGTCCTCTGAGAAGGCCTCTCCTAGAGCCTGCTTAAAGGATTCTGGGATTTTATGTATGCTGCAGTCTTCATATTCTCTAGAACAGGTCTGTGTGTTCTGTGTCTTAAGAGGTAAAGAACAGAGCTATGTCATCTCTTCTGCTAACAGCTCTCTTGTAGCCTGGCAGGTATGGTAGTTTTGAATATCACAGCCACTTATTATCATGCCCTGGGGAAGCGGGGATTCAGGGTCTTCCAGCACAGCCTTCCAATTCTCAAAGCTGCTGTGACTCATTGCACTTCCCCACCCATGTATCACCCATCTTTCTTGGAGTTCTACCCAGGCACTATGACACCATCTGCAGTTGTCAATGAGAAAGGTAATGCAGTAGCTGTTTTCCTCTAGTGTGAGTAGTGGTTTCTGAAAAATGCTACAGTAGAGAAATGCTCAGCATGTCTGCTTTTCATTTTCTTTCCCCATAAACTTCTCCTACTACTTTGGATGGCTAATTACATATCATGTGCTCGGTGGGTCTGGCTCTGAGTAGAGTGAGGTATGATGGACATGTCCATGACCCTGACTTAGAGAGGCACTCAAGTGTTCCATAGGCACTCTGCCTAGAGTGGGGCTACTGGTACTTCAGAGTCCCCCATAGCTAGAGAGCTGCAGAAAGCTTGCAGTGCTTTTTTAGGTTCCTTAAAAGCATCATTTTACTTTTGAGTAATAGGATCATTGTCTTCAAAGTGCTGCAGATGCTTCTGAACAGTCCCATTTCAGGTGTCCTCAGGGGAATGTGGACCTTGGGCAGAATTGCCGCCTTTCACTTGCAGAAGGGGGAAAAGAGGACAGTACACATATGTGCCCATCCTGTGTTAAGTCATTATTCTCTAGACATGTGCAAAGAGAGCTGGCTGCAGGTCTTAGGGGATACATGTAGATGATGCAGTAGCTGCCTGCCAAGTTTGGCAGAAGCCACCTACATTTCCAGCAGGTGGGAGGCTCAAAACGGTAACAGTGGAAACCAGGTCATGACCTATATCCATGTGAGAAGGCAGAGATCTGGATGGGCAGGCAGAGACTTCTGCAGTTTTTCCTTTTGATGTGTCTGTTAGAAAAACCCATCTTGCATCAGCATTTCTTCCCTGGCACCTGAGTGGCTGAGCCCTGGAGTTAGATCCATTGGTGATCTTTTCTCCTGTTTTAGAACAAGTGCTAGCCTTTCTTCCTGCCTTGTTCTGTCTAGTAAGGTAAAGCTGAGGATTTAGATGGGGAAGAACCAGAAAGGACAGTCCCAGCATTGTGTTTGGAAGAGCTATGTCTGTGGAGTGTGAAGGACTGCAATTAGAACTTATTACAGGGTGTCACATCTTCCTATGGTCTTGTAAGAGTTATCTCCCAGGGTGCCATTCTGCTAACCTCACCTGGCTAGCCAGGCTGGGCAAGTGAACTGCTGGGTTTCTGGTTTCCTCTCAACCAGTGGGGACAGCTCTGTGCCTGTGTGGAAGTCCTGACCTCTGCCTGTTCCACAATGGCTAGCTAAAGTTGGAGGCTGTGTGTGTGTGTGTGTGTGGCTGCAGCTTTCCAGGAGTTTAAACTGGATCTTCCTACCAAGATATTCATGCACATATAGCATAGTTACAGCCTACCATCCTCAGCTTTCACCTCTGCAAACTGGCATCCAGTGTTGGCACCTACATTCTCCTGGTCCCTACTTTAGTGTACCACCTACCCAGCTGCTGCTCTGTGGAAACTGTGCCCCCTTGCTCTGCATTACTGGGTGAAAATTATGGGCCTGTGTGGAGAAATTCTCAGAAATTCAAGAGCTCACCTTTTTCAATCAATAAACTTGAACTTTCTGATCAAATGTGAGTGTACCTGGGAACATTAAAGGAAGTTAGGTTTCCAATGCCACTACTAGCCCTTCCTCCCCAGTCTGACTTTGAACTTTTTTTCCAAACAAAGGGTCTGTCAAGTTCTGGCTCAGGATAGGTCCCATTTGAAGTATCTGTGCTTGTTCTGTTCTCTTCTCCTGATCTTCCTTCCTTGTAGCTAGGAGCTGAAGGTTATATGCTTGTGGAGGAGGAGTGCAGGTGTGGTAGCAGCAATACAAAGCTTTGTGGCCTAACAGCCTCTGAGGGAAGCCATCACAGGTTCCCCATCCCACCTGTCTTGTCTATATGCTAGCATGAGAGTCCCCTTTGCAGTACCACAATCTAGAGCCTTTCTTGGTATCCTTTTCTGGTATTTAAGACTCATTTCTTGACTTCATGCCTCATGGCACCAGTCCTCAATTCCACCACAGTGTGAAGTCAATTTGAGCAGGCAAGCACAACAAGTAGGCCCTGCTGGGTACTAGAGATGAGGCATAAGGCCAAGTCTTGAGCATTCTAGAAGCCATGAACTTTTAAACCTGCAGGGTTCTGGAATTCACTGCTGCTCGAATCATGGAACATCACTGAGCCACGCCTTTTGTCTATGAAGGTCTAATCTGCAGAGCTTTGTCTAGTATTTAGACCTTTGTCTGGTTCCCTAGTACATTGTCTGAAATTTCACTTGCTTTTTTGTCTTTTTTGTTTTGTTTTCCTAAAAATTGTGTCTGGGTTTGGCTCAGAGGAAGGCCAGTGGCTGACTTCCTTTGTCCTTAGTGGCTGCCATAGCCCTGCCTTTCTCAGCTCTTCTGAGTTATTTACAGTTCATGCTCCTGGGTGCAAGCTCAACTGGAGACTTGAGCCATTTGGGGTTTCATTAGTATCACGACATCCCTGGGTTGTGGTGTGCCTGATCCTCAGCCATTTTTGCTATTGCAGAAGAACTTGGGGTTGGGGGAATTTGGCAGGGGAGCACTTCAATAAGATACACAGTGTTCTTCAGTCATCCTCTTCTGTACTCTGGATTCAGTGGCTTGAAAGGATTGCCCTTTGTGCTTTTTACTTTGTCTGCCTTTGTTTTTTTCTTGTTTTGCTTCTAAAGCATATGAGCATGCTACTCCTGTGGACATCAGGGTGATCCAAGACTAAGCATTGCTTTATATAGTACAATGGCATTTCCATACAGGTACAGTGCCCATGTCTTTTAGCTATTGGTTTATTTGTATCAGGTTCCAAAGGAAAACCCGCTGTTGTATGATACTCTAGCTGTCTTTGAGCCAGAGCCCCACCCCCTACACCCTTGGCTTCTTGCTACAAACAGGGTAACTGTCTATACAGTCTGGCTCAGGTTTCTCTGCTGCTCCCTGGCAACTTGTTGAAACAAAACAGAGGTTCAAGTTGGCCTGGGACAGTGTTCACTGTCTTATTATGAGGATCTCATGGTCCTAATACTTTGACCCAGAGCAAGCCAATTGATTTTTGTCATCTCTCTGTTGACATTTTGGTCACTGTGTACCCTCACTGTATATGGAACAATTGTTAAATATCATTTCTGGAACTGTAGAAGTGGCTCAGTGGTTAAGCACTCTTTTCTGATCTTCCTGAGGCCCAGGGTTTAGTTCCCAATACCTCCACATGGCTCCCAACCACCTGTAACTGTAACTTCTAACACCTTTTTCTAACCTCTCCATGGGCCCCAACACATACACACACTACACACACACATATGTACATGCATAGCCATAAAAAATAAATAAATAAACCTTTTTTAAAAGGGTTTTTTTTTTTTTTTTTTTTTTTTTTTTGGAGGCTTTTAAGGGTTGTGGAGGTGGCTCGGGTAAAAGCAGATGCTGTGCAAGCACAAGGACTGAAGTTTGAATCTGCAGAACCTTGGTAGAGCTGAGCATGGGCACAAGCATATTAGTGTGTGTCTATAATCCCAGCACTCATACAGTGAAATGGGAGTGGAGACAGAAGACTCCCTACAAGCTCCCAGGCCAGCTAGCCTGACAACACGCAATGACAGAACAAAAGACTGTCTCAAGCAAGGTGGAAAGTAAGGACCAACTCTTGAGGTTTTTCTCTGACTTTATGTGTGTCATGTCACATGTATATACACACAAACACAGAGGCCAGCTGTGCCCTTTCATCTGTTAATTGATGTAACACTGTATAAAATATATGGGATGAGGATTGCTGAAATAGCCTCAGATAATTTCCAGTGAGTGATTTGGGGGTTTTGTTTCTTTTGTCCTCTCCTCATCATTCTATTTTTGTCCCCTATGACTGTCAAAAGCCTGAAATAGGCGATGGCAAATGTTTTCCCATCTGCTCTCTAGAAAGAGGCAGCCCCAATGGGGTATGAGCAGAGGTCCTAAAGGATCATTGACGTACTTAGCAAGCACTAACTGCCAGAATGTGGTAGTAAGCAACATGCTGAGTTCATTCCTCAGTACTTACATCTCAGTACAGGACGGCTCAAAGCCCAGGGAAACAAAAAATAATTACAAGTTATATGTGCTTTGAAGAAGCCAAATAAGATTAACATTGAATTCTGCTATGGGCCTCCTTTACTCAGGGGAATGGGAGCTGATATAGCCACATGAGAGAGTGGATCCAGCCCTGGGAACATTATGGAAAGGCTATAAGGCATGTAGCATTTGGGTTCTGTGGGAACTGAAGAAGAAAGCCAAGTACAGAAAGCAGAGAAGACCAGGCAGGCCATGAAGAGCCTCAGTGCCGGGGTAAGAATCAGATGTTCTTAGCATGTCAGGAAGGCATTGAGGATGGTTCAGCCATATTGACATATTGTATCTTCTTTCTCCAATGTGGGGTTAATCTTTCAAAGCAAAGATACTTATTCTTATGCAGGATAGCTATTCTTTGTACTTGCTTATGAGTATTGGGAGGAGTTCTTTTCTGTCAGATTCTCTCCTTGATGTTCAGATAATTGATGAGCTGCTGTAATTGATCGTGTACTTGGCCTAGAACAAGAACATGATAATCTTCAAATTCTCTTCTCAGACCTGCAAGGCCAAGAGACGTTTCTCTGGAAGATAAGAGCTGCCTCCTCTTCAGGATCAAAAAAAAAGGTGTGTGTGTGTGTTCATCCCCCAATCCCCCTCTGTTTCATTTAAGTAACATTAATCCTGAGATCAATGGATGTTTCTGGGCAGAAAGGATGTTGCATGTTGTTTATTGTTTGTATTACAGAAAACCATCGTACTACTGTATAAAGTCCCCAGGAGCAAGACTGGCTGTGCCTGGAACCAAGGAACCGTCATGCTATCAAGGCCTGCCATCTGATGGGCAGGAGACAGAGTGACATTCTGACTCTTTTTGGACTGCTGCCGGGGCTCACCATCAACTGGCACCTTCTGCCCTGGGCAGACAGATCACTACACAGGCTCTGTTTTAAGGGTGAAAAGTAAAAGAATACTGAACATCAGAAAGAATCCAGGGGCTCAAAACAAAGGCTTACTCTTTCCTGCCCCTGGAATGTTGACCACAAGGGATCTAAAGGAAAGAAAACTCTGTACCGATGAGCTATGGAATTCATATGAAAGCCAGTGCAACTTTGTAATCAGTAAGAGCTGAGTGAGGAACACTATGCAGGAAGAAGCCTTCCACAGAAAGACAGGCAGGGAGAAGCTGAGGCTGATGGTAAGCTTGCCCAACAGAGCAAGCCTGAGATAGACTGCCAAGATGGCAAAATAGGAGGCTTTATGAAGTAGCAGTCCTGGAACTCAGAGTTGTAAGGACACTTTCTTCTCTAAGTAACGATACCAAATAGGAAAAATGATCTACAAGTGCCCCATGTGCAGGGAATTTTTCTCTGAGAGAGCAGATCTTTTTATGCATCAGAAAATCCACACAGCAGAGAAACCCCATAAATGTGACAAGTGTGATAAGGGTTTCTTTCACATATCAGAACTTCATATTCATTGGCGAGACCACACAGGAGAGAAGGTCTATAAATGTGATGATTGTGGTAAGGATTTTAGCACGACAACAAAACTTAATAGACATAAGAAAATCCACACTGTGGAAAAGCCCTATAAATGCTATGAGTGTGGTAAAGCCTTCAACTGGAGCTCCCATCTTCAAATCCACATGAGAGTGCACACTGGTGAGAAGCCATATGTCTGCAGTGAGTGTGGGAGGGGCTTCAGTAACAGTTCTAACCTTTGTATGCACCAGAGAGTCCACACTGGGGAGAAGCCCTTCAAATGTGAAGAGTGTGGGAAAGCCTTCAGGCACACCTCCAGCCTCTGCATGCATCAAAGAGTCCACACTGGAGAGAAGCCCTATAAATGTTACGAGTGTGGGAAGGCCTTTAGTCAAAGCTCCAGCCTCTGCATCCACCAGAGAGTACACACAGGGGAGAAGCCCTATAGGTGTTGTGGGTGTGGGAAGGCCTTCAGTCAGAGTTCCAGCCTCTGCATCCACCAGAGAGTACACACGGGAGAGAAACCTTTTAAGTGTGATGAGTGTGGCAAGGCCTTCAGCCAGAGTACAAGCCTTTGCATCCACCAGAGAGTACACACCAAGGAGAGAAACCATCTCAAAATATCAGTTATATAAAGATGTTTTGCTAAGAATTAAAAATCTTAAACCCGTAAGTGCCACTAGGAAGGAAACCCCAAATCCACCTACATTGACCCTGGGAACATCTACAGCAGTCCCCAGAACATTCTTTCTGAGGAGGTTTAGGTGAGGTTGTGTTTTTCTAAACTTGGAATTCTTTGTATGTGCCCAAGATGGAGTATTGTGTCCCTGTCACAGGTATGGTGTTTCCTGGGATTCTGGCAACAAGCCTCAGCAGTTGAAATAATCCTCAAAACTCATGAGTCTTGCTCAGCCTCTGAGTCACCTGTCTGCTGTGCTTCCAGGCAACACCAGACACCTCTTTTTGGAGCACATGCTCCTTCCTCTATTCAAGCCTATCTACCGGTCAGTGCATTTAAAGATGGACAGCTCCCTTGAAGGCCAAGTCCTGGTATTTCTGAGGTTGCCACTTGCCTCAACCCTGACATAGCTTTCCATATATCCCGTTATGTCTGAATCCACCTTACCTCGTGTCCTCAGAGTACCTGTAAACACCTACCCCTTCCTAGATGGCATTGAAATTCATTTTAGATTTTAGGAGAGTCATAATATGCACTCAGCCGATCAGAAAATCACTGGCAGATGTACATGCTCTGGAACTTATGTTTAGTTTGTGGACTCTGCTAATCACTGTGTCTCTAAGTTAGACTTATTTTCTAGTGGCTACGTCACATGCTTTAACTTGAATTTTTTTTTTTTTTAAGTAGCTGAATGTATATATCAGGGAGGAAGAAGCAAGCAAACTGAGCTTGTCTGCTTCAAGAGTGACCCTCTTGGGCTCCATTTATAAGTGGTGGGGTTCCCTACCAGCTGGGGAGGCCTTGGGAGGGCTGACTGGGGAGTCACTGAGGATGAATCTGTCATCTCAGGCAATAATGTGTAGGTGTCATCATGGAACACATACAGTTTTTTTTTTTTTAGGCATGAGTGTGTATTGGCTAATCCATCATCCTCATTCATTCACTGAGTATTTATTGAACGCCTCCTGGGTGTTGGACATGTACTGGGTGCTGGGAATGCCACTGGATCATGAAATTCACCTCTGGAGGAAACGGGATAGGCAAGTTAACACATAAATAATGTAGTTTGCAGTAGTGATTAAGTGCTATGAGAAATAAACTAGGGTGGTATGTAGAGGGGGGTGGGGGGCCAGGTAGCAAGGGTCAGGAACTCTGCGCTGAAGGTGCTGGGGCCAGGTGAAGGGGGCAATGACAGTACACAGCACTGTGCTGCTGGCTCTGGGGACGACATGCAGGTGCTGGAAGTGTTTTGCGGGGAGGGAAGGTGCTGAGCCATGAGCTTAGTGGCTAGCATTTATGGGCCTGTTTTGTTTGTTTTGTTTCTATTGACTGATGCTAAAACTCTGGAGGGGACTCAAGGGATGTTGAGAAGACCAAAAGTCCCCAGCGACACCAACACAAAGCTCCCACTTCCGTTTCCTTCTCATTCCCGTTCTTGGTCTCCCACATGCAGTCATTTGCTCAGGAAGTCTTTGGGAAACTAGTGACCTGTAAGTCTGAAGTGGGTGACTGCCTTGGTGGCTTCTGCCAGCCATTTGAGGCTGGAGAAAGAACTTCCCAGATAGTCAGAAATATGAGACTGCTTGGTTTTTCTCTGCAGGTTGTTTTTTTTGTTGTTGTTGTTGGTTTTTTTGTTTTTGTTTGGTTTGCTCTTTAGATTTTTGGCTGGAAGAGGCTTTTGTAAAACTGAAGCCTTGGTGCGTAGAGGAGGCTTTATAGGAGCACACAGTTAGTGGGTGGGGTTTAAGGATAAATCTGTTACCATGCATTTCAATGCAGACATCTTCAGGCAAGCCTCTGGCCCGCTGGTCACTGCCTTCCCCCTCTCCAGAGAGGGCTATTGGCTAACAAAGCCCCTTCCAGGCCTCACAGCCACCATAGCAATTTACTGTAGTGTCTTATACTTCAATGTCACCACAGCGTGGAGCATTAGAGGAAAGCCTAGACTTTACTTTTAGTTGATAGAGAGCCAGTTGAAATATCATCAATAGAATTTTAGTTTTAGGAAAAAAATGGTTTGATTTCTAGCTTTATTACTATTAGGTATGTAAGCTTGGGCAAATCGCTTAATTTTCAGGTCTAGTTTTCTCACAGAAATGAGGACACTGGACTAAATGATTTCCCAATTTCCAGCTAGTCCTAGAGTTCTATATTTCTACATAGTTGAATTATTTTATCATGCTGTTGCTGGGGAATACAACTAACACTTTTGAAGCTACTAATTTTATGTCAAGCTTTAAAGTCCATAATTGTTATCTTCAGAAAATATTATTTGACCTACAGTATGTCTAAATCAATTTAATAAAATCACTTTATAACAGGGCCCCATGTTTCCTGTGTGGTATATGAGTTTGGTAGTCATGGAGCTTGGTATTAACTGTCCTTTTTCTGTAGAGCAGATTTAATCTTAAAATGTTGGTGGCACTCATTCTGTGTGTGTAATTTCTGTCATCTGCCTGGACCCTTGGACATGTCTGTGAGCCCATTCTTGTCTGTTCTGACTGATGCACCCTTAGCGCACACTTGGTTAAGAAACAAGAGCATGTGCATGATGTGTTGTGAAGCAGCCATCACCTCTGAGGAACAAGTCTACCTTCAGGTCCCTGAAATGGAAGTGACAGCTCCGCACCTTCTAAAGGGGACTGAATTGGGGAGTGATGATATTGGGATCCTTCTGGTGCCTGGGTACAAGGTCCTCAAGGAAGGTCTATATGTTACAGGATACACCTAGTCTGCTCAGATGGTGTACTCAAGGGCACATGATGGGGATGAGGGGGCACTATTTGACTTTTGCATGCATGTGTCTCCCCATCTTTGTAGCCAGTCTTCTCTAGTATTTAGAACCACACACTCAGCCGTTTGGTTGTTTTGTTTTGTTTTGTTGTGCTATTGCTGTTATCTTGAGAAATCTGAAGTGGTGAATAGGAGGCAAGGATCAGAAGCAGATGGAAGAACACTCAGTGAAGTGGGCCTGGGGAGGTGTGAACAGCTGATCCCACAGGGCAAGAGCTAAGCAAGTATAGGTGGTACAGCACGAGCAACCTTTCACAGAAAGGTCTCTAAATACCCAGCTCAGCTAATGGAGGGTGTGTGTGATGACACTAGACTTTCCATGTGGGTGAAACCTGTTTTCTAAATAAGGCAACTAATTACATTTGCAATTCTTGTGTAGGTGAACTTTTACATTCCATTCTCCTTTTGTTTTTTCTCAAGACAGGGTTCCTTTGCATAATAGCCCTAGTTATCCTGGAACTTGCTCTATAGACAAGACTGGCCTTGATCTGCATGCCTCTGCCTGGGATTAAAGGCATGGGCCATCCATCTTTGCATTTCATTTTCATCTGTGCTCTGACATTTATATTTCCTGAATGATGCTTCTGGGAACATGTTCCCTCTGAGTCCCATTTGCCCTGGCCAAGTTCTGTTGGCCCTGGTCATGGTCTTCTCTGAATCAGTGGGTGTTTATGTTCCGAGAGATTGACAGTCTGGGACCTGTGGGGTGGCTTTTGGGCTTGGTGTGCCGCATTTTCTGTTCTCTAGAGAAGGGTTCTGATGCATTTGAAGCTAACAAACACTGGCTGAAGAAGCTTCTGGTTGGGTCACAAGATCAGTCCTGGCAGACCTTAGATAGAGGGACACCTGATGGTTCCACACAGTCATGGATCCCTAGGACAAATAGGAAACAAGGACAGCTGCTGCAATGTGGATCTTGAATGTCCTCAGTGGTGCTCATGTTAAAAGGCCTAGTTCCCACAGGGCCAACCAAACATTGAGACACAGAACTGAGCCAGAGTAACCCCTTTTGATTGCTTGGATATTTTAGAGTAATGAGAAGCTGAGGGCTGGGGAAGTGACACAGCAATTAGACTATATACTGTTTGGTTTTTTGGTTGGTTTTTTTTGTTGTTGTTGTTTTGTTGGTTTGGTTTGGATTGGTTTTTGAGACAAGATTTCTCTGTGTAGTTTTGGAACCCATCTTGGAGTTCTGTAGACCAGGCTGGTCTCCAACTCACTGAGATTCACCTGCCTCTGCCTCCCTAGAGCTGGGATTAAAGGTGTGTGCCACCCACTGCCTGGCTTCCACTTACTGTTCTTGAAGAGGACCCAAGTTTGGTTCCCAGCATCCACATCAGGTGCTCATAACTGCCTGTAGCTACAAGTTCACAGGATCTGATGTCTGACCTCTGTAGGCCTCTTCACTTGCATGCACAAACCCACACACATATAATTTAAAATAACAAATAACTTTTTTTAACATTAAGAAGCTGACTAACAATAAGTGTGGGTGAGGAGCAGGTAGTGTGCTGCACTGGGAAGGTAGGGAGGAGGGCTGTAGTAGAAATGGTGTTACACCAGGCCACAGGTAAGCTGGGAAAGTCTCAGCATGCCCAAGTTTGTACAGGTCAGGATAGCTCAGGAAAAACCTGGCATGTGTATGGAAAACACTAGACTCCTGTTTGAGGCTTGGTTCTAAAGGAGACTTCTCGATGCAGGATAAAGATAAGGTTCCTGTGGTAATATATAGGTTAGTTTTAGATTCTTCTCTTTCATTTTTCAAGACATGGTTTCTTTGTGTAACCACCCCTACCTGTCCTGGAACTCCCTATGCAGACCAGACTGACCTTGAACTCTCAGAAGTCTGCCTGCCTCTGCCTCCCAAGTGCTGGCACCCAGCTGGTTTTAAATTCTTTTTTTTTTTTTTTTTTTTTTTTTTTTTTAATGTATGAGTCACTGCATGTATTTCTGCAGGCCAGAAGAGGGCACCAGATCTTATTATATGTGGTTGCTGGGAATTGAACTTAGGATGTCTGGAAGAGCAGCCAGTGCTCTTAACCACTGAGCCATCTCTCCATTCCTGGTTTTAAATTCTTAAACCTGGGGACGGAGAGATGCCTCAGAGGTTAAGAGCACTGGCTGCTCTTCCAGAGGTCTTGAGTTCAATTCCCAGCAACCACATGGCAGCTCACAACCATCTATAATGATCTGGTGCCCTTTTCTGGCATCTAGGCCTTTGTGCCAGAACATTGTATACATAATAAATAAATCTTTAAAAGAAAAAAAATTCTTAAACCTGTTACTGGTGATGTCTGACTGTTGACATCAGCCACCTTGAGCCTCATACCCACTCAAGATACCATATTTTTTTAACCTGTTCACTCTGACTCCTGTGTACTCTGACTCCTTCCTGAGTCCTAAGAGTAAATCCTGTTCCCAAAGTCTTGCAGAGAATAAGCCCAAGATTATGTCTTGTCTTCTGAGCTGACTGTCATACTTGGTCTTGAACATTGCTACTCACCTTGTACTGTTGTAGCAGCCAACTTAATCCTGTCGACATGTCAAAAACAAAAAAGAGTGAAGTCTAAATCAGCTGCTGGCATAGTTTCAATCACAACACAGTGAATGGGAATAAATTGCAGATCACCTAAAGATAAATTAGGAACCTCCCTGCCAGTGCGTGAATATGCCAAGAGACAGGTGCCAACAGAAAGCAGGTAGCGATGTTATCAATCAAAACACAAAGCAGAATATAACAGTGGTATTTGCCCATGTAGTGTGCTCTTCTCTAATGAAATTATGAAGGTAGTTTGTGTTTTAGGGTGTGGTGAGAAATGCAGTCTCCACTCAGCAGGGGATGTTAGTACTCATCTCAGAAGGGCCCCACTGGAGTGGCACTGTGAACACATATTGGATATGCCAGGCATGTGTGAACTACCACTGAACCCCAGACAATCAAAAGGACTGATCACTACCAGACACCAGGACATGGAAATGCCATGGGTTATATTGTCTGAATAGTGAAAATGGATAAACTGCCAAAAACCAAACCACTGGGATATTTACTAAAAGCCAAATAAGGGCTGGAGAGATGGTTCAGTCAGCAAAGTGCTTGCTTTGCAAGCATGAGGACCAAAGACTAATCCCTCAGCACCCACATAAAAGCCAGCTGCAGCACATACCTATAGTTCCAGTACTAGGGAAGTAGAGTTAGGCGGCTCCTTAACCAGTGTAGTGAAACATTTGAGGTCCAGATCCCAGTGAGAGACCCTGCTGCAAAAACATTAGGGTGGAAAGTGGGGAAGACATTTGATATTGACCTTTGGCCTCCACATTCACACATATACATATAAAAACAAATTTAGCCCCTCACTCCAACTGGATCCCAGCTAAAGAAAATTAAAGCAAGCACAGACAAGTTTCCTTTTGTTAAGACAAATATGGAGATGGCATGACATTATAAGGAGGAAAGGGGGCTGAAGAGATGGTTAAGCCATTAATAACACATTCTGCTCTTGTAGAGAACTGTCTGATTCCCAGCACTCTTGTTGGTGGCTCACAACAGCCTCCAAATTGAGTTCCAGAAGATGGGCATCCTTCTGGAACCCTTTTCTGGCTCTAGAGGTATGCACAGACTCATATATACAGAGATAAACCTAAGAGAAGAGAGGTTTCCAAGGTTTTAGGCTGTGTTGCTTTGGGAACCATGATGAGGCAGGAACATCTTGGCAGAGAGGGTATGGTGTTTGCTCCCTGCCTGGTAGCCGGGAGCAGAGGAGAGAAAGGGCTGGTGGCACAATACACCCTTAAGGGCATGTCCTCCATGACTTGACACCTTAAGGCATGTGGTCTTTGGAAAATACATAGGATCCAAGCTATAACATGCTACGTTGTTGACTGAGTGGTGCTATTGTAATTTCATGTGAAACAAAACAGTATCTTTTCTAGAGATGTCTCCAGGCTGCTCCTCCACCAGGCCCAACCCTCCCATCCTTGTTGGTTCCATTTTTCCTTTTGTGAACTCTCCTCTCACCTACCTTTTCACGCCCATCTCACAAGTCCTATGACAACTAGACAGAATAATCTAACCATACCCTACACATCACACATGCATTATTGCATGTCAAGAACCTGATAAAGCTCCCATGGCCCTAGAGTACACTCAACCTGTTCTCTTTGCCTGGCAATGCAGATGTCACTAGTTGCCCCCCACTAAGGACTGACTTGTGCTTTTCTTGTTCAGGTTGGAAACCAGGCTACACAGTTGTCCTGAATACCACATCTTTAGGATCTGCAGAACAGACAAAGGAGGGGGCTTCAGGTCACCATGAGTCACCCTTACCAGGGGTTGCCATATGCAGTGAAGGATGCCCAGTTACATTTGGGTCTCAGACATTCCATAAACCTATGTTAAGATGATTCCTTGTGAACCAGACTCATTTAAGTGCCAATTCTTTCTGTGCTATGACTGGCTGGCAACCCTGCCCTTCCAGGGGCTGTAAGGGCTCTTGTTGGGGAGGAGGTGCAACAGGACAGTGTGGGCTGAGTGGAGGCTCCTGCTGAACTGGAGGCAGTCTCAGAGAGGCCCCTATTGCTTATATTGTGAGCATAAGCAGTATGATGGTCCCTCCACTACCATGAAACCATTCCCTCCAGGTCAGAGCTCTCCAGCGCCTCCTTATGACTCAACTGACTGGACCCTAATCCTGCTGGATCTCTCCTTCTCCCCTGCCCTTTTTGACCTCACTGGTGCCGCCTTATACTCGTGGCCTGAATGGCCTCTTTATTTCATGCTTTTGCCAGCACTCCCTTCTCACCCCTCACAAACTCAGTCCACCATGCACTTCATTGTACTTCCTGGGGCCTGCTTACTCAGTGCCTGTCTTGCTTGCATCTCTGGAGT
Source organism: Cricetiscus sungorus (assembly GCA_030556225.1). NCBI lineage: Eukaryota > Metazoa > Chordata > Mammalia > Rodentia > Cricetidae > Cricetiscus > Cricetiscus sungorus. Next base: position 24,362,000 of record JANBXA010000044.1, on the reverse strand, counting down.
CTTTCTCTGACTCCTTTCCAGGTCTGGACCTTGGATGAGTACCTGGCATAGCAGGATTGAATGCATGGGCATGGCTGCTTTGAATATCCAGAAGGATTATCTGTGCATTACCTCTGTCCACAGGAATGATCTATTCTAGAACTAAAGTTGGGTCATGAGAACCTTTTAGCCCTGCTGGAGATGGTACCCAGGCTCTTGAGCATTATGGGAAGTACTCTGCCCACTGGACTACACTACCATGTAGAAGAAATCAGCTGGAGAGCAAAGGCAACACCCAGGAGCATGTACCAGGCATGCCATTTTGTGGGATCAGCTCTCAATGCCATTGGCCATCTAGATCCAGCCATGACTGCATGTGGCATCTGCCTTCAAGTTGTTGAGCTTCTGAAATCAATTGTTAATTTTTCAGTTTGTGCCTGATCTGGCCTTCGTCACTGGCAAAAGAAGGCTCTACACTGATGCAGTCTAGGCCCAAGCCTTGATGAAATCCTGATTTCATGTTCTAGTCCCTCCATATGGAGCCCAGGAAGTGAGTGCTATGCAATCAGGAGAGGTGGTGTTCTGTGGAAAGCTCTAGAAAGGACTGGCTCCTCAGGCTGTGGACTGGAATAGCCAGTACTGGCAGCTGAGGTAGAGTTGACATTGTAGCCCTGTGATCTGAGGGCACCCTTGCTGCTCATCAGAACTGTTGGCAGCTGCCAGCATCGCCTCAGAACTGGCTTCATTGTCGTTGGCATCCTGTCGTACTTCAGTACTCCAGCCATGTGACACCAACCAACAGAACAAATGGTGCCCAAAGCAAGGCAAAGCTGTTGTGGGATCTAATGGAATCCTCGCTGCCGAGCCTCTGGGTCTGTATGGACTGTGGTCCCAGAGGAAGTCAGCCCCGTAGGCCAGTCTGCATCTCCAAAGGCCTCAAAGGGTCAGTTTTCTGCTTCCATCATGAGGGTCCCTGGAACCTGTCTCAGCTTGTCAGGCTTGGCAGCAAGTGCCTTTATCTGCTAAGTCATCTGGCCACACCATATCAAAGTTTCAGGTCATAAACCCATGACTGGCTTCTGAGGCTCAAGCTCCTCCCTTACCACTGAGGGTGGCTGAGATCCCAAATCCATCTCCATTTCTCCCCAAGTCCACCTCCATCCTTCCCTTCTCTCTTGACCTCTTCAGGGTAGGGATGAAGCAGCCCTGGACTCAGCCCAGCCCACACCCCCTTCATCACAGGTATTCTCTCTGTCTGTCTCTCCATCTCTCATCTCTGTCTGTCTCCACACGGGCCGAGGGATGATGGCTCCTCTTCTCTGAGGTTAAGTTTGGATGTCAGACATGCCCACACTTACATTAAAATCCTTGTGAACCAGACTTATTTAACCAGCAGCTCCTGCTTTTGTGACTCAGGCTGGCAGTTCTGCCTTTGCAGAGGCTTCAGAAGGGTCTGAGGAAGGAGATGATGTGCCATTACACACACTTGTAAGTCTTCCCTGGGGCTGTGAGACTCAATGTCTTCAGGAAGCCTGCCTCCATGCAGCTACTTGGGCGCAGGTAACTGAGCCCTTGGGAAGGCAAAGCCAGACTGTAGAGGTGCCGGGAGGACAGTCTGGCCGTGTTCCCCACAAAGGAAGATCCAGGGTGCTCCACAGGTACATAGTTGGGCACTGGGAGCCCAGGCTTACTGGTGCAGCTGTGTGGTCTTGAGTCAGTTGCTCTACCTCTCTGAGCCTTCATGTCCTCACCTGTATATTTTCCAGGGTGTGAGGCAAGTGTGAGCTAAGCAGTGAAATCCTTCGCTGCAGCCTGGCCTGGAGTAAGAGTTTGGCTAGCTTAGCCATCAGTTCCCGCTAACCCCCTCCTGCTCACACATACACACACAGAACAGCACCTGTGACATTGGATCTTGCAGAGAAATGCCGTCACTGCTCATCAGAGCTAGCTGTCCCCAGTGCCTGGTCCAGATGGCAGGCTTAACAGCTGAGACTAGCTAGAAGTGTGGGGACAGTGGATGTTGACAGAAGCTTGCAGTGACATTGACTTGGCAGTGACCTCAGAATGCTCCTTGAGAACCCTTATTTGAAGGCCCCTAAGCAACAGCCCCTGGTGATGCCAAGACAGGCTGGGGTGACCTTCACAGGGAGCCAGACCCAGCCATAGCAAAGAATCAGTTCCTGTTCTCTGAATGCAGATATTGACAGGCTGTGACTGAGATCACTGTCAAGGTACTTGTCCCTGGCAAGGAGGATAGGCAAGAGTGGAGCCATTACCCAGAGACCCCGGGGGTTGCAAGCCTCTGGGCCGTGGCGGGGTACTCTAGAGCACACGAGTGTCTGCACTGGCATGCCTACCAACTGTATAGCCAGAAGCTCACCTTTGTCCTTGGTAGGACTTACTTCATGGCAGAAAGCCTGGTGCACCATTACTAACTGCATCTCTACCAATTCCTATGTTGTTCTTTTGAGACAGGTTACTAGGGGAAAGTATTAAGTTTTAATTATTTTCCTATCACTTATTGTTCTTACTTAAAATGGCTTTTTATTTAGAATTGCTCAATGGGCATGTTTATCTGGGGGCTTTATGTCAGAAGCTCCCAAGAAACCAGTTCCCTTCAATGCACCAGTGTCTGGCTGGCTCCTGGCAGGCTGGGGAGCCAGGCAAGAGTACAAATGTCCCTCCCCCCATAGGCCTAGTCCATTAGCTTATAAATGAAGTGGGCACAGCAGCTGGTGATGAAATAACACTCTAGCCATTCACTGTGGTGGCCTCTGCAGAATGACCTGGAGGGCTGTGATTACAGACAGAATACCCCAACTCCTGGTGCTGTGTGCATGGTCTTTCCATCCCTGCTGATGTGGCTTCCCCAGACCACAGCCTGAACTATGTCTACCCCCTCCCACACACCACTCGGGAGAACCTTGAAGTCTTGTTTGAGTGTATGCACGCTTGTAAGATACCACAGGTCAACTGTGGGTGTCTTCCTGTATTGCTCTCCACCTTGTTTTTGTTGGGGGGGGCTGTTTTGTTTTCTTTGTTTTGGTTTTTTGGTCTTGTTCTGTTTGTTTATTTGTTTGGTATTTTGAGACAGGGTTTTTCTGTGTAGCTTTGGAGGCTGCCCTGGAACTCACTCTGTACACCAGGCTGGCCTCAAACTCAGAGATCTGCGTGCCTCTGCCTTTCAGTGCTGGGACTAAAGGTATGTCTCACCACCGTCTGGATTCCACCTTGGTTTTTTTGAGACGGGCTCTCTTACTGACAGGTGCTCATTAAATAGGCTAAGCTGGCCAACCAGCAAAGCTCTAGGGACCTACCTGTCTTTACCTCTCCCCCACTCCAGTTGCAGACATGTGCCACCAAACCCAGGCTTGCCTGGGTACTGGGGATCTGAACTCAGGGCCTCCTGCTTGTTCAGCAAGCATGTTACTAACTGAACCATCTCCCCATTTCCTGGCTTGGATTCTTCTCCAGAGTGGCAGCATCAGCCAGGTTCTCCTCATGCATTCTTTCCCTGACAATCTGGCAAAGGATGCTTAGCATAGTTGATGGGCTCACAAGGGCCTCTGGCCCCTCCAGTAATCACCTCTGGATTTTAACATGAGCTTAATACATGATTGACTATTAATATACAGGCTGATTATTCAATGGCTGGAATGATCCCCATGGGTGGGGAATAATGAAGTTGATGTGTTACTTCAAAATTGTGTTTTATTTACCACCGTTACTTAGTTTTGAATGATATAATGAAATGAGCTGGCGGCCCATGAGCTAATCATAAAGGAGGAAATGCAACCTAGGGCTAGCTTTCATTTTCCTCCATGGAAGTAGAATCCTGAAGGCTGCAGGCTTACACGGGGCAAGGCGTGGGGGCACTGAGTGCCTGTCACACACAGGGAGTTCATACCGTCTCTGTACTTGGGGTACTTCTAAAATACAAAGGAGTCTTTGAAAGTGTTTGTTGTTGTATTGTGTTTTGTAAAAAAACAAACAGGGCTGAGATTCCAAAAGACTTTACCCCGATTTCCTGTTTCATCAAGGGTTGCTATTTCCTGTTTGTCTGTTTTAAGACCAAGCAAACCCCTGGAAATGCTCATGGTCAATGTGGCCAAGTTAAATACTAACACTGTAGAGAGCAGTGGGAGCCACTACCCTGGGACACTGCCCTGGACAGAGCTGGCAGTGTGTCACATAATAGGTGGGGGAGTTGTGAGACAAAGAAGGTATTCCTCCAGGTACAGCTAGTTGGGATGCTGCTTGGCTGGATGATCTCACTATGCAGCCCAGGCTGGCCTCACACTTGCAGCAATTCTCCTGTCTTAGGCCTCAGGAAGTGCTGTGATTCTAGCATGTACCAGCACACCCAATTAACTCCTTGGAGCTGGAGTTGCAGGAGTTTGCGAGCTGCCGGATGTGGGTCTGGGAACCGAGCTAAGGCCCTCTGCATAAACTTCAAGCATCACTTGCTCTTAGCCACTGAGCCATGCCTCTAGCTATGGATATCCTTCCCTTTGGCTCTAAAAAGCCCAGTATGTGTTCTAGCAAATTGAGATGGCTCTTCTTCATTCTCTTTCCTGACTGGCTCATTGATGACCAGATGATAACCTGAGCTATATGAGGACAGAAGTGAGGGCTCTGTGTCTCCATAATTTAAAGAGCAGCTACAGTCTGAGATGGGGAAAGTTCCAGCATCCAGTGGTTAGAAATGCTCCTCTGGGAAGGGCTGAGTCCTGCTCCAACTTAATGAGCCCTTACCTGTTGGGAAGAGTGGATGTGGGGGAAGGGAACTTTGGTTGGAATGTAATATGAAATTGATAAAAAAATCTTTTTAAAAGAAGTGCCCCTTTGTGGGGCTGGAGAGATGGTTAAGAGCAGTTAACAGTTAAGAGCACTGGCTGCTCTTCTAGAGGTCCTGAGTTCAATTCCCAGCAACCACATGGTGGCTCACAACCATCTATAATGAGATTTGGTGCCCTCTTCTGGCGTAGAGACATACACGCAAGCAGAACTCTGTGTATATAATGAATAAATCTTTTTTAAAAATACTTCAGTGTGCTGATCCAAAATTAATTTTCTTATCAACATAGCACCAGCAAGATCACAAATATGACATCACAATCCCATCAGTCACCGAATACCCAATCTGTAGTCAGATGCCTTCAGCTCCTCCCCTTCCCCCTGTGGCTTTCCCCATGAAGTTTTGGCATAAAGCTATCTCAGATGCTAGGACAAGCTGAGGAACTTTACCAAGAACATGGTTAGATCTGGTCACTGGTTCTGCAATGAGCATTTGCCACGAGTGACTTGCTATATGCTAGCCCCTCTCCTTTTGCCCCTGCTAATCAATCTTGGGGTTCTGTCTTCAGAGTTAAATGCATACATTAGCCACTGCCCTAAAAATGCTTCATCACACGTCATTTATAAAGCCTCAGCATTTTTTCATCTTCTCTTTTGATGTGAAGTTTACATGCAATAAAATAAGCAATTGTTAAATACAGTATTCAGTGACTTAAGGCATCTTGGGCCGGTGAGGTGGATGAGCCGGTGATGGTACTTGCACATGCCCACATCCATACTCATGTTCACACACACACTAAATACAACATCATTTTTTAAAAGATAAAGCGATCTGTCTGTGCAAACAATTCCGGACTTTTTCCCAGCCAGCTCTGCTATATTTTCCCCTACTATTGCCCTTCTAAAACTTTGTATGAATGGTGTCATGTTGAGCTGGGTATAGTAATGCCTGTCTAGAATCCCAGCCTTTGGAAGGCTGAGGCAGAAAAGGCATGAGTTCAAGTCCAGCCTGAGCTTCAGAGAAGTTGGGGGCAGGGCAGAAAGAGAACCTGTTTCCAAACTCACAAATGAGAACTAGAATTTTAAGTCTTTTCATCCATCATGCTTTTGCTGGTCACCCTGTCACTGCCCAATGCCACTAACTTGTTCATTCTCAGAATGGGCACTTGGGAGCTGGCTTTCTTCTGGGCATTCTGAGTAGAGCTACTATAGGCATGCCTGTAGTACTGTGTGTTGTGTGTGGGCTTTACAGGCATCCATCAGTCCAGGTCTCCACAGGGTCCTTGGTTGTCACTAACGCCTCTTTTAACCCCTGTGCCATCCATAGCCCCTGTGACCCAGCTAATGTTGTCTTTGTTCCTGAGCCTTGTGATCTTATAGGCTCACAGCTGGGACATCCCTCTCACCACCCAGTTTCCAAGTGTCATGGCACTGCCGCATGCAGCCACCAGGGAGCGCTCGTTCACTTTGTAGGATTTCAGCTCGTCTACAAAGAAGCACAATGTCCTAGCAGGAAGTAAGTCTTAAGATTTCCCCCCCCCGCTGTTTCTTGTTCTGTAGTATTTAACAGTGATGTTTGTTCCGCTCTTCAGTGTTTACTGGATACCCACTGCGTCTCAGGCATTGTGCCACACACTGGGGGCGGCACAGAAACAGAACACTTGCTGCCTCTGGCACAGTAGGAAACATCCAGGTGGGTGGCAGCTGCCGTGGGTACCATCCAAAAAGCAGTAATATCAGGAATGAGAGGAAGAATTCAGAAGGTTTTGGAACATAGATCTGTTCAGTCAAGAGCTGAGGATGTGGGCAGCATTCTTGTGGAATGGCATTGGGGCTGGAGTTGCAGGGGAGCTCAGTGGGCAGAGGGTGCCTTTCCATACCCATTTGGAAAATGACTGGGTCTTCACCGGAGTGACACTGAATAATGACTGGAGATGAGCTCTGAACACTGAGGGAGTGGACAAGACCATCTAAGGTGAGGATGGCTTGTTCTGGAATGTTCTTGGAACACTCTTATTTTGAAATCTTCTTGGAACGCTCTTATTTTGAAATCTTCTTGGAACACCCTTATTTTGAAATGTTCTTGGAACATGCTTATCTTGAAGTTTGGTTTTTAAAGATACAGACCTTTGTACTGTATGTTTTTAGGAATTATCTTGGTTGCTCTTCCTGTTTCAGAAAAGTGTCAGCCTGATGCTGGCTGAATCCCAAAGAGATTTTATTTGGCATCATTGTGATAAGGTCCAAACTCAATCTGACTGAAGTGGGTCCCCTTTGGGCTCTGTTATGGTGGCTGGGGAGCAGAGAGAGGTCAGTGGATAGAAATCCCTCAGGAGGAGCAGCCTGGCTGGGGAATTTCTGCTGAAGGTGGGCAGGACCACCAGACATCAAGGAGAGGGAAGGGAAGGCCCCTTTCCTGGGACCTGGCCAGACTCTTAACCCTAGGCCGGACTGCCGCTGGTTTCTTTAGGAAGGCCTCTCTTCCTGCCTCAGGGGTAAATTGTATCTTTGTGGTTGCACTTTTCTGTTTCAGAGACACATCTTCCTCTGTGGTTCACTCCTCAAATCTGTGATCCTCCTGCCTCGGGTGTGTGACACTACACCCAAGTCCTAAACATTTTTCCTTGGCTTTTTTTGTGTCAGTGTGTATGTGTGCATGTGTGGGCAGGTGCCCATGGAGGCCAGAAGAGGGCGTCAGATTCCCTGGAACTAGAGTTCCAGAGGGTTGTCAGCTGCCAGATATGTGCCACCACTCCAGCCCCACCTAAACATTCTTGAGATTAAACAACGGGGGGCAAAGTGTGATTCATAAAAATAAATGAAATGGCAGGTAAATGACTTCAGCAAGCTTTTGTTTCCACCTTTGCTGCAATAATGGTGTTAGTCACTCAAAATAGATTTCCAGAATAAACAAGACCAGGAAGTACTTTCAGGCCTGCTAGTTAATAAGCTGGTTTGCCTAAGTCCACATTACCCTCTCTGCTCTATTAAGTTTAAGGTCAAATGTTTCCTTAAAAAATAAAAAAAGAAAGAAAAGAAAAGCTTTTTTCTTACTCCCCATCAGTGAAGGGTAGTCTAGCCCCTGCCAGGGTTTGAATCCAGCATCTTGGCACAATACATAAAAGGCTCTAGTTCCCCTCTCTATGAAACAAGGGCAATAATAGTGCCATTCACAGCGTGGGCCAAGCAAATGTGTGCCAGGCCTGGGCACAGTTCCCAAATGCTGCCCCGGTTGGCGTCATCTCATCATGAGTTTGCTTATAGAAGATGAAGGGCAGCCAGTTCACTCCTGTTTGTAAATCAGAAGGGATGTCTTCATATCTCATGCTCGCCTGTGAAGCTTTGGCGCAGATACTCTCGTATCGCTTGGGAAAAGGTGAGTCTACGGCACCTGTACTGTCCAAAGACCCTGCCACTGCCACATCCAGCTTTTAGAGACCTCCTGTCCCTCTCTGTCACTGTGGACATTGCCAGTGGAGCAAGATGTGCAAACCTAGGAGAGGACTGGCCACCAAGCCTGAGGACCCAAGTCTGAACCCACAGGTGGAAGGAGAGAAACTTCTCCCACAAGGTGTCCTCAGACCTCCACAGTGTGCCGAAACTAACGTGCAGGTGGAGAACATTTACAACTAGGAGACCGGATCGCTCCACCCCATTGGCTGGAGATGAGGATGGGGCTGGGGCTGGCCACCATGGCCCTGAGCAGTTGCCAGAAGCCATGGATGGGCCTTTCTGTCCCCTGACTCAGCAGTTCTGGTGGTCCTGCAGGGTTGTGCTTTTCTCTTAGTATTGTGTTCCACCATTACCAGTTCACTGGTCTTTAAACTACAGATCTTAAGCGTTTTTCTTAGAACTTAATTTACTCTGTTGTTTTTGTAGGGGGGGTTGTTTGTTTTTTGTTTTGTTTTGTTTTTCGAGACAGGGTTTCTCTGTGTAGCTTTGGAACTCACTCCATAGACCAGGCTGTGGTTTTGTTTGTTTGTTTGTTTGTTGTTTTGTTTTTTTAGTCCTGGCTAACCTTGGACTCACAGTAATCCTGTCCTTGTATCTCAAGTGTTGGGATTACAGACATGAATTAGCTCCTGGATTAATTTTTTTGTTTTGTTTTTTAATGTGTGTGAGTGTTATATGTATGTCTATACACCACGCATGTACCTAATGTGCTCAGAGACCAGAGAAGGGTAGCAGATCCCCTGGAACTGGAGTTATAGATGGTTGTGAGCCATCATTCAGGTGCTGGAAATCAAACCTGGGCCCTCTGCAAGAGCAGCCAGTGTTTTTAACCACCGAATCATCTTTCTAGACCCTGGTTAACTGTGAATCTTGTGATTAAATAAGTAAATATCTAAAAATATACCTACTGTCTGGAGGTATTTTAATGCCTAATAACAATCTAAATCAATGAAATATTTAAAATTTCATGTCACAGAAATTCAAAATTAATTTTGTTAATTAAAGCTTTCAGGCGATGTCTTTATTCCCAGTACTTGGGAGACAGAGGCAGGCCTATTGTTCCAGAACAGCTAGAGCTACATAGTAAAACCTTGTCTCAGGGGCTGGAGAGATGGCTCAGTGGTTAAGAGTACTGGCTGCTCTTTGAAAGGACCCATGTTCAATTCCCAATACCCACATGACAGCACACAACTGTCTGTAACTCCTGTTTCAGGGAAGCTGAGATTTTCTTACAGACATTCATGTGGGCAAAATCCCACATTACAATGTACATTAAATTTAAAAAAAAAAAAAAAAAAAAGACCCTGTCTCAAAACAGACAAACCCAGGTCCCAGAGATGCATGGTTTTATCAATTGTCACTGACCACCCATCACTGAGCAGTGATGAGTCATGGTTGCTGCTACCTCACAACCCATGGACACTTGAAGAGAATATCTGTCTCAAAACAGGAGGAACCCTTCCAGGTCATCTCTGTGCACAGACAGAGCCTCCTGGGTTATCTGTGCAGTGTTTTAGGCCAGTCAGGGATGTCAACCGGGAAGAACAGGAATGAACAGGCTGGCTGGAGAGCAGGAAATGTCTGGAAGGGTACAGGGCAGTGCTCAAAAGTGCCCAGAGAATCGGGCTTGTAAACAGGCAGCGGTGAGGAGGCACAGTGAGAGCGAGGCTGCTGTGGGTGCTGCCCAGATGTTGTCATGGCCTCTCTCCTGGAACCCTGTCACGGCCTCTGCAGACATGCCTCCATTGCCACTTGCTGTTCCTCCTGGGCCAACACAGCTTTGTCACATTACCAGGGATCGAGCCCTTGAGTTATCTCAAGTGGTCTTGGCTGCTCTGATCAAGCTCTGTTTGATGAGCAGCTCAGAACAGTAACCACTGTGCTTTCCACCCCAGAGGCCAGCAGCCCCAGCACCCAGCAGCAGCCCCCAGCCCCCAGCAGCAGCCCCCAGCCCCCAGCAGCAGCCCCCAGCACCCAGCAGCAGCACCCAGCACCCAGCAGCAGCCCCCAGCCCCCAGCAGCAGCCCCCAGCACCCAGCAGCAGCACCCAGCACCCAGCAGCAGCCCCCAGCACCCAGCAGCAGCCCCAGCACCCAGCAGCAGCCCCCAGCACCCAGCAGCAGCACCCAGCACCCAGCAGCAGCCCCCAGCACCCAGCAGCAGCACCCAGCAGCAGCCCCCAGCACCTGGCTGTACCCAGTGCTCCGTAGACACCACCATCTGCCAGCACTGTGCTCTCTGGGTCCTCAGCTGGGATCGGTTACTCTCTGACCTTGTGTGGCTTGTGGCCACACTGTTAGAGCCAGATGTTCTAGATATCTCCCTTGTCACATAGCTGTCTTCCCTCTGCCCGTGTGTCTTTGGTATCAGAGCAGGGGAGGCTGCTGTTCTGCAGTGATAGCATTCACAACCACTCTGTCAACTAGGAAGGAAATCCCTAGTCATTAGGAGGAGCTTCAACTCTTAATTTGCCGCGGCTCCTGCCTCTAGTAACTTGTCTTCATCACCAACGATTAGGAGGAAATGTAGAATTAATGGCTCTGATGGAACTCAGTCTTTCTCTCTTAGAGGCCTTGCAAGACCTCCCAAACAGACTACTGTAGCAGCCTTTTTCCAACTGTCAGCCCCCAAGTCATGACACGGAGGCTTATTATTAGTTATGAATGCTCGTCCTTAACTTAGGCTTGTCCCACTAGCTCTTATAATTTAATTTAACCTGTTTCTCTCCATTTACATTTTGCCTTGGGCCTCTGTACCTTTCATTCATTCTGTATGTCCTACTCCTTGTCTGGCTGCCTGGCAGCTGCCTGGCTGGCCCTGGGCATCTCTCTCTTTCTCCCTCATTCTTCTTTCTAGATTCATGCTCCTACTTATTCTCTCTGCCCACCAGCCCCACCTATCCCTCCTCTGCTTTTTGGCCATTCAGCTTTTTACAAGACCAATCAGACGTCTTAGGCAGGCAAGGTGAAGCAATTGCAACACATCTTTGAATAGTTAAACAAATGCAACACACCCTTACGTAATTAAAGTAATATTCCACAACATAAATAAATATAACACGTCTGTACATGGTTAAACTAATATTCCACAATAGACTTCTCTCCTATGGTGGGGTTCTAGAACCTACTTGTTACAGGAAGTTCTGTCTCCCCCATATGCTGAGCACTTCCTGCACAGGTAGACATCACTAGACAAATGGAAGGGGACATTTAGAACAGACCAAGGCTTGCAATGACTTTCCTGTAATGCCCCTTCCTAGGCTGAGGTGGTTTCTGCTCCTCTTGGAAGTGACCACTGCTGTAGTCCAGATCTGGAATATTCCCCAGATATCCGTTCCCTGATGGAAGTCCCTGCCCATGGTGCTATTGCGTGGTGGTGGAACATTTAGGAGGTGGGACCTAGTGACACTGAAATGAGTCCTAGCGGAAGGAGTTAGGGCATTGCAGGAAGTGGACTGCAGTAGTCTGAATGTAACTGTCCCCCATAAGGTCATAGGAGGTGTGGCTTTATTGAGGTAGGTATGGTTTTGTTGGAGAAGTGTGTCACTGTGGAGATGGGCTTTGAGGTCATTTATATGCTCAAGCCATGCCCAATGTCTCAGTTCATTTCCTGTTGCCTTTGGATCAAGAAGTAGAATTCTTCAACACCATGTCTGCCTGCACACTGCCATGTTCCCCACCATAATGATAAGGAACTGAACCTCTGAACTGAAAGCAAGCCACCACAATTAAATGTTTTCTTTGTTAGAGTTGCTGTATTCATGGTGTTTCTTCACAGCAACAAAACCCTAAGACATGGACCCTGGTAAGAGAACTCTAAGTCACTGAAGATAGGAGAAAATTAGGCTCGTGGTAGTGAACCCTTGGAGGGGATGGCAAAACTCTGGCACTTGCCAGTCCCTGTCTTTGTATCCCTGTCACCATGAAGTGGACAAGCTTCCTACACCATGTAGCCTGCACTGGCCTGAAGCAACAGGGTCAAGCAACTGTGGCCTGGAACCTCTGAAACCATGAGCCAAAAGAAACCCCTTTTCTTAGAAGTCGATTTACCTTGGGCATCCCTCACAGCCACAGGACACCAAATAACACATCACTATGAGCCAGGCTCCTCTTCCAGCCACACAGGACAAGTCCGGGACTCTTCTCTGCCTGCTGCCACTTCCTATTGCCCAGTAAGTATCCTAGATGTTTGCTCAAAAGAGCAACGTGTGTATTACCCCCTCCGAAATAAATGGGCTCTCCTAATAAGGCTATTTGTTTCTGGGTCATGGATATAGGGTCCCAGATGCCTGCAAACATTGCTCATTCTGCTTCACAACAAATTTGAGTTACATAAAAGCCCTTTGGCAGATTCAGTGGAAGAGACTGCAAGAGGCAGCCAGAAGCCTCATTCCCTGGAGAACCGCAACTATAGCCTGTGCCTGACCTAGCTGCCTTGAAATGCCACCAGCTGAAGGTCGCCCAGGAGCCCTTACTTTCCAGTTGCTTTTGTTGGCTTTGGTTTTAACCATAAAACAGCACAGAAAAAGCAGGTAAATTCTGCTCTCATCAGGTGCTCATAGGTAACAGTTGCTCAAGCCAGGTACCATGACCACTTTCAGCTGGGCAGCTCCCTAGTGGGGGTGCCCCCCTGCATGCTAGGACCTCTAGCAACATCAGCAGCCTCCACTCAGTGCATATCAGGAGTGGACTTCCAATAATAATAACCAAACCATCTCCAGGCATTGTCACCATTCCCTGGGGCACATACCCATCTCTGGATGAGAGCCATTGCCCCAGGCCTTTGTTCTAGACTCACAGAGCAAAGTGTGCCTGTGCCTGGCAGAAGGAATTTTCAAACAGCCAATGCTGACTCAGGTGTCAGCTCACCACTCAATCTACTGCTGCCAGCCCCTTACAGAGGCCCTGAAGCAATAAGCAATAGCAGCCATTGTTAGGTTGCAGGGCCACAGCCCTGCTCCCCCCAAACCAAAGGCCAACCTTTCCAAAGCCACAGCAGAAATGACAGTGGCTCCTGACAGCATCACTGGGATTTTACCGCAGACATCTCAGTTCCCCAGTGGGACCTAAATATTAGACACATAGCAAGCTGACAAATATTTGAAGCCAGGCTCTGCCGGCAGGGCTGAGGACAAAAACAAGCAACATAGATGAAGATTTCTGCTCTCACAGGCTCATCCGGCAGCAGCTGTGAACAGGGTGGTGGCGGTTGACACAGAGAATGATCACGACTGCAGCTCCACGGGAAGCTGCTGTCAACCCGCCTGCTCAGATCTGGGGGTTTCTGTTTGATCTCTGCTGCCTCGTTTCACAGCCTGCTTCCCCCAAGAGCAGGGATGCACCCGAGAGCGGGGGTGCACCAGGTGATCAGGGCCACAGGTGCAGAGCAGCAGGATGCTGTGTGGGTGCTATCTGAGTAGAGGTGGTGTTAATGCTTCTGTCACATATGATGTGAGCCCTGGGCAAGCTCCCGCGGAGTGGTGCTCCTGTTTGCAGTCCCAGAGCTCAGCATCTGTGTCTGCTCTTGAGTGTTCCCCATTCTTCAGCAGCCTGGAGTGGGCTGCACTGTGGGGATTTTCAACACTCATGAGAGGGGATGGAGTAGCTCTTTACCCACACTTATGCTGTGTGACTTCAGTTATCCACTATCGGTTGTGGTCTAAAAAGATTCCCTGGGTGGCTGTGGGGCAGCGGGTGGCTTAGTTGATACAAGCTTTCTATATAGAACTGAGGGCCTCAGTTCAGATCCTCAGCATCCATGTAAGATTTGGGGCATAGAGACTTGTCTCTAATTTCAACGCTAGGGAGGCAGAGACAGGATCCCTGGAGCTCACTAACCTGTCAGCCTAGCCCACTTGGCAGCCTACAGGCCATTAAGAGACCCTGTTTGAAAAATACAATGGTGGAGCAGGCGAGATGGCTCAGCAGGTGAAGGTGCCTGCCCCTGGGCCTGACAACCTGAGTTCAATTCCCAAAGAAGTGATCCCCAAAGAAGGTTGACAAGAGGTCAGCTTATACTGGCAACTGTGTTCCATGTTGCGGCTGAACCCCTGAGGTCGGTCTGTAGATAATTCTGGAAGAGCCTTTGGAAGTAAGCACCCTTCCCAGCTCAGCCCCCAGACTTCACTTCCTCAAAAACCCAAAAGTTACAATAAAAAATAAACTGAGGCTGGGCGTGGCTTGTTGAGCACGCATGAGGGCTTTGGTACCATCCGTAGCACCTCATAGACTGAGTGTGGTGGTAGATCCCTGTAATCCCAGCACTTAGGAGGGAGGTAGAGGCAGGAGGTTCAGGAGTTCAAGATCATCCCCAGCCACATAGAAGGTTGAAGGCAGCCTGGGCTGCATAAGAAGTCCTTGTCTAAAAAAGAAGAAAAGAAAGTCACCAGCTTTGTTTCAGACATCCCCATTAAGACACTTTGAGGGTGGTGCACCCAGAGTCCCTTTTACTTCCTCACATTTTTCCAACCTCAGTTCACATGGTCCCTGGGTGTTTCTGGGTCCCCTGTTCCTCCTGAGCCTCAGACCCCATCCCTCTCATGCCCAGCAGGGACCAGCCAAGCTCCTCTGCAGGGCCCGTGCTTGGCAGAATGCCCTTCGATTACCCCAGCTGATCTGTTCCTCTTCCCATGGCACCCACTCTCCACGGCATGTGGTGCCCCCAGGCCTCACCAGACACTTCCCTGCTCTGTCCTGACTGAGTGGATTTCCAGGTTAAGTGAGGACATCATAGCTCACTTCTAGCATGGTGCTTTCAGAGAAGTGTTTCACAAGGACACAGACAACGGTCACTCGATCTGTCTAAAAGGGTGGAGTTTGGACCAACTCAGTGGTTGGTCCAATCCTCAGGGCCTTTGGGACACAAGTGGGGTCACGAGGGACACCTGACTCCGGTGATGGGAAGTCAGATGGAAGGCCTTGCAGTCTTCACTGACCAAGGGCTCAGTCTTATTTTAAGTGAAAACAAATCCTACCACGTTAGTAGGAAAGGGGGAGAGAGTGGAAAGGATGCCAGTGACCCCCCTCTGCCTCACAGACTGCTCAATGCGCCCTGGTGGCATGGGGACCTGCCGGCTCATGGAAAGTCTTCACACACGTAGAGTTGCAGTTCTGTCTTTGAGGTAAGAGGCCTTGATGAAGCTCCAAACCCCAGGAGAGCAAGAGGGGCAGGTAGTGGCCTCTACACAGGCTCCAGGAGCCACCAGCCCACCTTGCCCAGTTCTGAAAGTCAAGATGTCAAGTCAGAAGCTGAGTGGAGGACACGGGGAAAGAACAAGCCTCAAAGGGTAAAGGAGGTGGCAGAAGACAGAATGGGAGTAACACAGGCTCTCCTCCCTGGCAACCAGAAAATTGCCCAAGGAAACGTCCCTGTGACACATTCTCCTAATGGATGCATGAGATGGCGGGCAGACTTCCTGTACAGACAGCTCCAGAGGGGCATTTATATTCAAAGCCAGTTCTCTCTCTCCCTCCCTCCCTCCCTCGCTCTCTCCCCCTACCCCAGCACAGGACATGATTATTACAGTGAGCATCAGCTAGGGGGCAGGCAAGCCCGTCTCACACAGCACAGGTCTCCCAGCCTTTCGTCACACAGACAGGAACAAGAAGATACCATCCTCCTCCCTACAAATGGCCCCTGCTTTGTCTAGCATCGAGGACGTTTTTGGTGATACATTAGCTTATTTAGAAAATTTTAACAATCGTTTTGTATGTGGCAGGGGGAGAGGGGTACCTGTGCAGAGGTCAGGGGACAGCTTGCAGGAGTCCGTTCTTCCTTCCATCACATGAGCTTGGGAATCAAACTCAGGCACTCAGATTTGGGGGTAGGCACCATCACCTGATGAGTCATCTTATTGGCTCATAGTAGCCTGGTGCATGTGTACGTGTGTGTGTGTGCCCATGGAGGCCTGAGGTTAACCCCAGATGTCTTTCTAAGGTGCCATCCCGCTCATTTTTTTAAACAAAGGCTGTCATTGGCCTGAGACAGTTAGGAAGGCTGGCTGGCTGGCCTCGGAGCCCTGGGGATCCACCTCCACAGTGCTGGAATTACACACACATATCACTGTGCCCTATAGTTTTACTTGGGTTCTTGAAACCAAACTTAGGTTTTCATTCTTGCCTGGCAAGCACTTTACCCACTGAGTCCCTCTCGCCCAGACCTGATTTCTCCTGTGGCCTCTCCACTTGGCCTGAAGACAGCCTTTGTCCTGCTGTCTTCCCTCAGTCACTCCTTTACCTGCTCATGTTTCTGGTGCCTGTGTATGCATCTAAATTCTTCCCTGCTGCCCGCCCAGGACCGAACCCAGCACCTTGTGTTTGCTAGGAAAACGCTCTACCACTGAGCTAAATGCCCAACCCCATATCTAACATTTTTATGTGGACCTCTGTATCACTGGATCAGGGCCCATCCTAACGACCTTGTTTTAACATAGCCATCTCTTGGAAGGTTTCATCTCTGAACAGCATCCCATTCTGAGGTGTGGGGGGGGGGATGGGCATGGTCAGGGCATGGGAATATGAAAGGTGTTCACAGTCAACATCCCAGAGCTCACTGGATGAATGATGGACTTCTTCCCCAGGATCAGTGTGCAGCAATCTGCGTTTTCCCTTCAGGTTTACCAGAAGGGCAGGGGCAAGGGAGGGGGAGGGGCGGGGGGGGGACGACCAGTGTACCGTATGTGTTCATTTCTAGGGTGGTGCCTGGTTTTATTTTACTCTCAGTGATCAGGGGAAATCAGTGGAAGCAGAGAAGGAGACCGACAGACAGAGAGGGTGCTTTACTTACTCTTCTGCTGGGATGAGACACCACAACCCAGGCAGCTTATAGAAGAAAGCATTTCATTGGGGGCTCTCGTACAGTTTCAGATGGTGGGAAAGTGTGGCGGCAGGCAAGCAGGCAGGCACGGGGCTGGAGCAGTTGTTGTTGTTGTTGTTTGGTTGGGTTTTTTTTGGTTTTTTAAGACAGAGTTTCTCTGTGGCTTTGGAGCCTGTCCTGGAACTAGCTCTAGCTTTTGTAGACCAGGCTGGCCTTGAACTCACAGAGATCCACCTGCCTCTGCCTCCCGAGTGCTGGGATTAAAGGTGTGCTGCACCACCACCCAGCAAGGGCTCACATCTGATCCACAAGATGGAGAGAGAGGGAGAGTGTGAGGGAGGGATGGAGGGAGGGAGGGAGGGAAAGATAGAGATAGACTGGGCCCAATCCATGGGCTTTTGAAACCTCAAAGCCTTCCCCCAGTGACATACCTCTTCCAACAAGGCCACGCCTCCTAAACCTTCCTCAACAGGTACACCAACTGGGGAACAAGCATTGAAACATGGGAGCCTGAGGGCCATTCCATTCAAACCAGCACAGAGGGTGGTGGAAAGGATCCTCTCTGACTGGGATGGAAGCAAATCAGCTGTGAGAGTCTAAATCTCCTTCACTGTATTAGTTACATTTCCTGTCACTGTGACAAAAATACCTGGCAAGCAGTTGAAGGAAGAAGGGCTTTGGGAATCACAGTTGAGGGTGCAGTCTGTCATGGCAGGGAAGGCATGGCTCAGGAGCAGGAGAGAGCTGGTCACATTGTATCCACAGTCAGGAACAGAGAGGCCAATGCTGGTGCTCAACTCTCTTCTTCCTGTTCAGTCCAGGACCCCAGCCCCTGCCACACTCAAGGCGACTCTCCCTCCTCAGCTAACCCAATCTACAAACTCTCACAGACATCTTGGAGCTTTGTCTCCTAGGTAAGTCTTGTCAAGTTGACAGTCTAGATTAATCATTATGTGGGTTAACCCCAGTACTTGGGTGGCAGAGGCAGGGGAATTTCTGTGAGTTCCAAGCCATCCAGGGCTACATACTGAGATCCCAAAAGGTTAGCTATCATGGGCCTCAAGAATACACAAGGCCTCAAGAATACCAGGAAGTTGGGTTGTGAGTCTCAGGCCTCATTTTTGACTGTGTTCATAACTCTTACTATTCACCATTCTCTTTGTAATGCCCTTCGTCTGTGAGCCAGGGCAGGGGAAGAAATCCGTGGTGACCCTGGGAGGAAGGAGAAGGGAGTGGCCAGGAGAGGACAGGGCTTAAGGATCTTGTCTGCTGAAGCCATCTCACCAACTCTATTAGGAGCAGTTTTAGTCATGAAGATCATTGAGCCCTGCGATCTCCCAGATGTGTGTAGTAGCTGGTAGCATCTCGCTGTATTTGCTTTGAGACCTGTCTAATGGCTGGCCATCTCTGTGTGTAGTATTAGCCCAGCCATTTGGAAGCAATGTGTAGCAGTCAGGCCCCTTCACTCCTAAATAATGCTTCTTCTCCTTCTCTTCCTCCTTCTTCATTTTTTTAAAACTTTATGTGTACTAATGTTTGTCTGCATGTGTGTGCCTGAATGGTATGCAGGCGTGGTACCCTCAGAGGCACAGAGTCAGCAGAGGCAGGGTCCTCTGCATGTGTATTTAGTGCTCTTAACCACTGAGCCATCTCTCCAGCTCTCAATTCTAATGTTTGCTTTTTCTTTAATTATAAAATTATCATTTTGCTGGGTGGTGGTGACTCACACCTTTAATCCCAGCACTTGGGAGGCAGAGGCAGGTGGATCTCTGAGTTTGAGGCCAGCTTGACCTACAGAGTGAGTTCCAGGACAGCCAGGGCTACAGAGAAACCCTGCCTTGAAACATCATATGTATGTAATTTTATGTATATGGGTGTTTTGCCTGCCTACATGTCTGTGCATCTCTTGTGTACCTAGTGCCCAGGGAGGCCAGGAGAGGGTCTTAGATCTCCCGGAACTGAAATTACAGATAATTGTAAGCCACCATGCAGGTGCTGGGAGCTGAACCTGGGTCCTCTGAGCCATCTCCCCAGCCCCAGCACTAAATGCCCCTGGAACACACACCTCCATTGGACAGTGCTTTCTCCCACAAATCCACACTATCAGAAGCATGTCTGTAAGCCCCTAACATTACCCACAGTCAGCTTTTTCCAGATGTTCTCCACATCAGGATCATCCCTCTTCTCTTCCTCCTCCTTCATTCCTTCCTTCGTCCTCTTTTTCTCTTCCTCTTTCTCCTCCCCTTCTTCATCAGAACCCAGGAACCTTCCCTTGGTTCCAACTGTTCATTTTCTTTTAATCTGGTCCTTCTCTTCTTCTCTCAGGACAGACTTCATGTGCTTGTGTGGCCCACAGAGATTAACCTTGCCTTGGGTATCATTCCTTGATGTCCACCTTGTTTTTTGAGACAAGGTCTCTTGCTGGGACCTATAGCTTCTGACTGAGCTAGGCTGGCTGGCCAGTGAACATGAGGGATCTACCTGTGTCACCTTCCCAATGCTAGGATTACAAATCTACCATGCCTGGGGCTGTTGTTAGTTTATTGGAGACAGGTTTTCTTTTTCCCTGTAACCCTGGCTGTTCTGGAACTTACTCTGTAGACCAGGCTGGTCTCAAACTCAGAGATGCCTCTGTCTCCCCAGTGCTGGGATTAAAGGCATTTGCCACTATGTTTGGTTCCTTGCATGTGATGGGGTACAACCTCAGGTCCTCATGTTGGCATGGTAGGCATATGACTGTCTGACCTATCTCCCCTGTGCAATGCTGACATCTTTAAAGGATCATTTCAGACATCTTTAATCTGGATAGTGGTAGTCTCTTGGCAGTTTAGGTCATATTTTGCAACACACCCCTACATACATAATAAGGAATGGCCACATAGTGGGAGCGAAACCATGCTCGTGGGCTTTCACATCATACACTGGCAACTAGGAAGACTCCAAACAGAAGCAGGGAGGGGAGCAGGGAGCTCTTCTCACATTCCTTATTTAGTTAATTCAATGCAGGTTCTCTGCTCTGAAGTCCTGGGGCCAGAGCATGCATTGTCTCTTGTCCAAGGAAGCAGAAGACAAGTCCTGGATGTGGCCTCCATTCTGAGGACCACCTATAACCATCCCAAAAGATCCAAGACGTTTCAGAGAGATCTTCATGCCTTAGAGTTATGTATTGAGTAGCAGGCATCACCCACAGAGTAGAGGGCAGAGAAGCCTGGACAGTTTTTACACACAGACACGCGCAGACACACACACACACACACACACACACACACACACACACACACACACACACACCACAGAGCTGAGGAAGAGAGGCGGGCTACTGAGTTCCCTCACCCTCATCCCCTTCACTGCTGTAACAAACAGGAACCCAGGAACACCCTTCTCTCCATTCCTCTGCTTGCCTTTGGCCCCGGGCTTTGCAAGTTCAGCTTTTGAATTCTTTTCTTAAGCCAATTCAGACATTCCAGCCAGCTTGGAAAGGGCTTTGGGAGGGGATCCTGAACATCCCAGGGCTTGGCCGGTACCAGGAACATTCCAGCATTGCTCACTGGGAACCTCAGAGTCAGCATCACATAATCTGAAGAAAAACTTGAACCTTCAGTCAGGGAAGCCAGGTGGGCTGACTGTCTAATCCAGCACAGTGAGGGGAGGGTGGGGAGGACTGAGGCCAGCCTGGGCCACATTGTGAATCCCAGGCCATCCTGAAAAGCATAGTGAAACCTTGTGGAAAGAAATACTTAAGAGGCCAGAGAGATGGCTCGATTGGTAATGTGATTGCCACAAAAGCTTGAGGACCTGAACCTGATCCCTAGAACTCAGGCTTCTCTAACCCCAGCAGAGGGGAGGCCAAAACAGAAGAACCCCTGGAGCTCAGTGGTCACAAAGAAATCAAGGGCAGAGTGCTGTATCTTGGGACTGTGGCATGTAGCCCTTTAGAATGAACCCATAGCTGGGCATGTAGCTAGAGTACCTGCATAGCAGGCAAAGGGCCCTGGTTTCATCCCCAGACTGCACAAACTAAGTATGTTTCTGCATGCCTGTGATCCCAGTAGGTAGAAACAGGAGGATTAGAAACCCAAGGTCATTCTTGCTACCTATGTTTGAGGCTAGCCTGAGCAACATGAGGCACTTTCTCAAGGAATAGAAGAGGAGGAGGGGGATGAGGAGGAAAGTATGGAAGGAAGAAGGAGAGGGGGTTGGGAGAAGGAGGAAAGGAGGGAGGGAGGGAGGGAAGGAGGAAGGAAGGAAGGAAGGAAGGGAGGGAGGAAGGGAGGGAGAAAAGGAGGAAGGGAGGGAGGGGAGGAGGGAGGAAAGGAGGAAGGGAGGGAGGGGAGGAGGAAGGGAGGAAGGAAGGAAGGGAGGGAGGGAGGGAGGGAGGGAAGGAGGAAAGGAGGAAGGAAGGAAGGAAAGGAGGAAGGGAGGAAGGAAAGGAGGAAGGGAGGGAGGAAGGAGGGAGGAAAGGAGGAAGGGAAGGAGAAAGGGAGGGAGGAAGGGAGGGAGAAAGGGAGGGAGAAAGGGAGGAAGGGGGAAGAGAAGGGAAGGGAAAGGAAGGGAAGGGAAGGGAAGGGAAGGGAAGAGAGGGAGGAAAGGAGGGAGGGAGAGAGGAAGGAAGGGAGAGAGGGAGGAAGGGAGGGAGGGAGGGAGGGGGGAAGGGAAGGGAAGGGAAGGGAAGGGAGGGAAAAGGAAGCTGGGCTGTGATGGCACACACACCTTTAATCCCAGCACTTGAGGGACAAATATAAGTATATCTCTGTGAGTTCAAGGCCAGCCTGGTCTACAGAGTGAATTCCTGAGCAGGCTCCAAAAAGCTACATAGAAACCCGGTCTTGAAAAACAAAACAAATAAAATAACAAAAACACATACACACACACACACACACACACACACACACACACAACCCAAACAAACAAACAAGGAAGGAAGGAGGGAAGGAAGGAAGGAAGGAAGGAAGGAAGGAAGGAAGGAAGGAAGAAAGAAAGAAAGAAAGAAAGACAGACAGAAAGGAAGAAAATGGGATGGGCTGCCTCTCTTGCCCTCTGCAGGGGATTTGGTCTTATCCTGTGCACCATGGTCTTCATTGCATTGAAAGGACCAGGATGGTCATAACATCACTGTCCCCACTGAGACATTCCTGTGTCTCCTCCCCTGTGCTTTGTGGACATCAGCCCTGACATTTTACTGGTGTCATTTGGGAACACCCTAAGCCGTCTTGGTTGGGGATGCTCTTTCACAGACCATGGCTCTGAACAGACTTCTTCCAACTTTGCTCCAGCTCCCAGAGACTGTTAAGGTGAACCCGGTCTCCTGTGGTCTATCCAGTGCCCCACACACAGCCATCCTGTGGCCTCACAGTCTCTTGGAATAAGAACTCTACTCCTGGACAGCTCCCTCTTGTCCTTTGGTCTCTGGATGTGACGCACAGTCCCTCCCTGACCCTAGGGCACCATAGATCATGAAGATGCTGGGAACTAAACTCAGGTCTCCCATAAGAACAGTAAGGGCTCTTAACAGCTGAACCTTCTCCTCGGCCCCAGAAAACACTTTTTAATAATCTTACAATATTATATTCTACAGAAAACTCTCAAAAAAAAAAAAAAGTCTAGAGTCTCCCACTCTTTTGTCTGATTTCCCCAGGGCACAGGGCCTGGAGAGGGTGCTCAGTTGTGATGTTGCCTGATGGCAATGATAGTGGTGATGTTGGTGTTCGTGGTGTTGATGTTGCTGATGGTGGTATTCAGTGAGCTCTGGCTTCATTGAGAAACCCTGTTCCAGAAACTACGGCAGAGAGGGTGGTTGAGGACATGCACACCCTAGACATGCATGCACATCTGCACACACTGGAAAACACACACACACACACACACACACACACACACACACACAGGAAAGCAGAAATGGTAACATTAGAACCAGGAAGCCTACCTGAGGCAATGGTGTGCCTCCACCTGTCACCAGGCCCTCCCCTTCTATGCTGGTCTTTTAAATGTATGTTTTACTTTATTATTATTTCTTTTTCTTTTGATCTTTTGAGACAGAGTTTCTCTGTGTAACAGCTCTGGTTGTCCTGGAACTCACTTTGTACACCAGGCTGGCCTCGAACTCACAGAGATCCACCTGCCTCTGCCTCCCAAGTGCTAGGATTAAAGGTGTGTGCCACCACCCCTCTGATTGTTACCATTTTTAATACCATCTTACATTGATTTGGGACACTCACCGCTTTCTAACCTGCTTGGAGATTTAAGGCCCAGCGTTTATATTCTTCTGAGAAGAGGAATCCTCTCCACCCCTGTCCTCATTGTGGGTCATTGGCCTAAGCCCATCCTTCTTACCTGGGGGGAAAGGAGCAGAAAGCCGAGGCCCTCCACACCACCCTACTTGACTCCTTACCCTGTATTAAGGCAGAGGAGGTGAGGCTCTAGTGCAGAGATCCGGCCACAGATTTGACAAGAAAACCATTCACCCTGAGTATTCAGTGAATTTCGTCCCAGTCCGCATAGGGCCATCCCTCTAGCTGGTGGCCTCCTACTGGCTATCTTCACCTCCCAAAAGTTATTCTTTTGGGAGGAGCATGCTTAAGTGGGACTGGCTTGTCAGGGTGGAGGAAGGTGACACCATGGAGGGTTTGTGCACAGCTTGGGAGCATAGCAAGCGGGAGCGGCCCCTGAATTACAAATGCTGTGGGGCCTGGTGGCACGCTGCTGCAGAGTGGGAGGGGAGGGATCCGCTCTACAGCTGGGGAGAAGCAAGTGGCTGGCTGAGTCCCCAGAGACATCTCGTGAGTAGAGTTTCCGTTTCCGGAGCTTGCCTCTAACTGTGGCCTTTGCCTTGGAGTGGAGCATAGGGAATTAGTCAGAAGATCCATGATGGGAGACCCGAAAAGGGGCACTGTCAGCTCCAGGCTCTGTTCATTTAAAGCAGCGCACGGTTAACAGTAACATTTATCACGATGATGATGACAATGGTGATGGTGATGATATGATGGCATGATGATGATGGTGATGACGTTGATGGTGGTGATGATGATAGTGGTGATGGTAATGATAGTGATGTTGATTGATGGTAATACTTGGTGATGTTGGTGTTGGTGATAGCGATGCTGCTGCTGGTGATGATGGTGGTGTTCATTGATGATGATGATGATAATGATGATGTTCAAAATGATTTTGGTGGTGATGATGATGTTGATGATGGTGATCCTCTGCTAGGATCTTACTGGAGATGGGATGAGAGCAATATTTTTCCCATCCCCATAGGGCTGGACAACAGACAAGGAGGAGGAGGAGCTACAGAGGCAGCAAAGGCCACAGACCCAGAGTGTCAGGACTTGAACTTTCCAGACTCTTGTGCTGACAGGTGAACAGAATCAAGGGTTTTTTGTTTTGTTTTGTTTTTTTTTTTTTTTTTTTTTTTTGTTCCTGCACAGGCTGTAAGAAGGAAGGACTGAGCCATTGGGTGCGGGTAGAATGTAGGGGGAGGACTGTGCTCAGCAGTGTGAAGATGTCTTGGGCTTGGGACAGCTTTGGCTAAGGCGGCCTTTCCTAGTTAGAATGGGGAAAGGCAAGGAAGGACACGTAGACAACCCACATGGTGTGTGACCAGATTGCTTGCCAGATTTCAGTGACACTTCGTGACACTGAAGAGAACCAGGTGGCTGCTGAACGTGTCTCCTGTGCCTGGGAGCCAGAGCATCTGTAGAATAAAAGTTGAGAATAAAGAACACATGGTGTCAGTCCTGAGCCCGTACTAGCTGGAGGTGAGACCACTGGATAAGGTGTGGTTAGGCAATGCTTGGGGACAGGAAGTCCATCCATGGGAAGAGGAGCAAGCTGTTTCTGCATTGTTAAGGTTCATAGTCAGAAAGTTCATGGGTCTCAGTTGGTGCTTTGTTGGTAGGTGACTGACTTGGCTTGTGTCTCAGTATCAGGGTATTCTGGGAGCCCAAAGCTGTAACTGATGCCTTCCCTCATCTCCCTGCTTCAACTTCCAGCCTTGTGTTTCAGTTTAGGATGGAGGCATTTGGGGGATGGCTCAGTGGCTAGGAGCACTTGTTGTACAAGCATGAGGACCCAAGTTCAAATCCCCAGCACCCATATTAAAAGCTTCAGTGCCGTGGGAGGTAAGGCCAGGAGGATGTCAGGTTTTGTTGGCCACCAGCCTAACTCGAAGTTCAATTAGAGACCCCATCTCAGGGGAATAAGGTAGAGAGTGATAGAGGGACACCCAGTATCCTCCTCTTGACCCCACACTTGTTCATGCAGCATTCAAACCTGTAAATATCTGAGAGTCTGGCACCTAAGTGCTGAGATGTCCACTCTGGCCACAGCCAGCCTTGCATAGCTGTAAGGCAGCTGAGATAGGTCATGGGTGTGAAAATACATACAGGTTTCAGACTTAGGAAACACAAAGCCTGTAGACAACGCCATTAATAGTTCGTTATGTTGACCCTTTGGTGAGCCAGGAGGTTTTGATGGACTGGTCCCAGACGTTGATTTCTGAAATGAATTTAGCACTGTCAAAATGGCTTTCTGTGTAAGTCTGGTGACCCAAGTTTGTCCCCATAACACATGTGGAAAGTGAGAATAAACTCCTCACACAAGTGCACACAAGCCAACCTCTCTCCCTTCTCTGTGCACACACAGGTGCACACACACCAACTGCTGTCCTTTCTGTGCACACACAGGTACACACATAAGAGCACACACAGGCGCCACAGCGAGCAAACAAAACTAATCTTGGACTGGGGCAGATCTCATTGTCAGAGCACTTGCCTGTTACTCATGAGGCCCTGGGGTTTGACTCCGGCATCACACAAGAAAAATTTATCTTGGAGTAATTTTCTCTCACCCGATTTGTAGAGATAAAAGCCGCTCAGTGCAGGCTCCTCCACACAGGCCCTGCGTAGAGACAGCCACAGCCAGGTGTGCCAAGAATCTCTTTTGCTTTGAGACAGGATCTCAAAACAAAAATTCCTAAAGTGCCTTTAACTTTGATTTCACTATTTTTGAGGTAAAAAAAAAACCCAAAAAACCTAAGTTTGAATATTTTCTCAAATTGCTGTGGCCTTGCCCCAGTACCATTCATTGTAATTTGCACTTTTCTTCAGTCATGATATGTTTATGAAAATCTCTCTTTGTGTGTGTGTGTGTGTGTGTGTGTGCTTGTATGTGTGTAGGCCATAGGTAAATTGCATGCCTTTCTCAATCACTCTTCACCTTATTTTTGTGGCAGGGTCTCTCTAATCCTGGAAATACATCAATTAGGCCAGGCTGGCTGTCCAGCAAGCTCCCAGAGTCTGTTATCTTCACCTCTCCATCACTGCATCACCACAGCCATTTCCTTACATGGGTGCTGGGGATCAACCCAGGACCGCATGCTCATGCAGTGAGTATTTTACTGACTGAGCCATCTCCCTAGACAGCCTCTCCCCCTACACATAGGTTTCCAGGCCATGCTGGTGAGTCTCGGCCTTATCCTGTTGCTGTGGGCAGGGAGGGGATGGGAAAGTGACAGCAGCTGGCTTATAGCCAAGTGCAAGTGCCTTAGGGATATGTTTTAGATTGGTAGTTCTCAGCCTACAGGGTGCAAGCCCCCACCGGGGGTGGGTGGGGGCTGACACATATCAGATATTTACATTACAATTCACAACTAGCAAATTTGCAGATATGAAGTAGCAATGAAATAATTGTATGGCTAGGGTCAACTCAACATGAGGAACTGTATTAAGTGGCTGCGGCATTAGGAAGATTGAGAACCACTGTCTTAGGCAAATGATAGAAGCTAAGGGAGCCTGTCAGAGGCACCACAGGGGGACAGCCTATCAGAGGGCCAGCCGTGGGACCAATGGGAGAGTAGATGGAAGGAGCTACTCCATCTCAGAAGTCACTGGAAAGGGACTAGTGCTCTAAGGGGCATCTTTGTTAGGCTTGATGGGTGACCATGTGACACTTCCTGTTCAGACCATAGAATTTACGCCTTGCTTTCTGTAACTCCTCTGCATGCCGGCATGCAGGCATGGCTCTTTCCCCTGTGGTTCTCGGTGGAGGTCTCTCGTGTACATTAGCAATGCAAAAAGGAGCCGCTCCTGCCAAATGTCAGAAACTACAAACACTGGAGGTTTGCTTTATACCCGGTTTCTTATGACAGCTGCTGCAAGGCCTATTAGTATGTGAATTCCTTTGGCTGTGAAGGTGGATTCTGGGTCATAAACCGATTCCTTCCTCTAGATAATCCTGTCTGACTCCACAGCTGTCTAGACAATGGAAAAATTAACACCGGGAAACAGGATAGCTCAGGAACCTTTGGAACCAAATGGCGTCCACGGTGAGAAATGTGAATCCGGTTAGTTAATGACACAGGAATCCCTGCTGCTGCCCAGGCCTGGGTAATAAGACCCACGAATGTGTTTTTCCACACATTATCCTTTCTGATCCCCTGAAACATGAGACTGTTTCTGTGACCTTGCTTCAAGCTTGCAGAGACCACCAGAAGTGACAGTTCCTGAAGGTCAGAGCTGCCATGGCTGTCTTCACTCTAGCAAATCCGTGTCTGTCAGAAAGCACAAGCCCCAGCTCACCCTGGCAGGTCACGTTGTGCCTTTTTGGGTCATGTATTCACAGCAAACGAAAGTATACACAAATGTTTTTAAGTGCTTTTACTCACTGAACCATCTCACTTTAAAATTTTTGAAAATCATTTTATTTATGCGTATGTCTATGTCTGTGTGTGGGTATATGCACCACATAAATGCAGTACTTGCAGAGACTAGACAAGGGCCCTGGATGCCATGGGGCTGGAATTACAGATGGTATGAGCCACTCGATGTGAGTGCTGAAAACCAAACTCGGGTCCTCGGGAAGAGCAGCAAGGGAGGGCGGGGGAGAGCCCACAAGTATGCAGAGGCCAGAGGAGAAAGTCGGTGTCATCACTCCCTGTGCTTATTTTCTTAAGACAGGGTCTCTTACAGAGCCTGGAGCGACACAGGCAGCCAGCTGCTGCAATCCTTCAGTGTCTGCCCCAGTAACACTAGGTTTGCAGACATGTGGCATGTTGTGGGAACCAAGCTACGTGGCAAGTGCTCTCACCCACTGAGACATCTCTCTGGTCCCCAACCCCTGAAATTTTATCTTGATTCGTAAACCAAACTGCCTCTTTCTCCCCCACAAAGGTGTGGACTGGCCAAGCAAACCTTTTTGTGCCCCTGTTTTCAGATAAGGAAACCAATCCAGGTTGAGTCACCTTCACAGATGTGGCCAGAGTCACGGTGTCACTGGAAATAAACACACTTCTTGACCTCTATGGTGTAGAGACGCTGAGTGCTTGGAGGCGGCATCTGCCAGCCTAAAAGGCCTTTGTCTGGGCAAGTCAGGGACCAGGACCCTCTGTCATCTAAGCAGACCAGGAGAAGCCTTCACAGAAAGTTTCCAAAGACCGCTCAGGATGGAGGGCCTGATGGGAAGCTGTCTGGGAATGCTGGTCGGGAGGGGATGAGTTCAAGAATAAAGTGGGCGGCATTCTGAGTCTGAACCAGAAGAATTAGCTGTGGCTGGAAGATTGGTTCTGCCCTGCTTCCCCATCTCCAGTTCCTCCATTCCTTCCAAAAAGACTTTTCCTAATAGTATTTTAATACTTGAGACAGGGTCTTGCTATGTAGCCCAGGCTGGCTTTGAACTCACAACCCTTCTGCATGTTAGGATTATAGGCATACACTACCACACTCTGTGCATATATATATGTGTGCGTGTGTGTGTGTGTGTGTGTGTGTGTGTGTGTGTGTGTTCAGCTACATGTGTGGTTACACACGCACATGTATGTGTGCAAGCTCATGTGTGTGGAGACTAGAGGACACCTTGGGTGTTGCTCCTCAGACACTGGCCAGCTTGCTGACACAGGGCCTGTCACTGACCTGAACCCTGCTAAGTAGGCTGACTGGTCCTGGGGACCTACTCTGCGTCCCGAGTGCTGGGATGACAAGTGAGCCACTGCCCCTGGCTCTTTCCATGTTAGTTTTGGGGGTGGGACTCATGTTATTCTTCTTGCAAAACAAGCATTTTGCCAACTGAGCTTTCTCCTCAGCCCTAGTTTACATTTTTAATAAGGAAATGGTTAGAAGGAAAATAATCATGCCTTCCTCACCACGTACTTGTGTTTTAATGAGCAGGAGCCAGGCTGCCACGGAGTGCTCCCCTGAGCCTCTCCATGTGGTAGATCTGCATTCTCGGTCTCCAGGCCCCACAGCTGAAGGTACTGGCAATGTGTGTGTGGGGGGGGGCCTTAGGACTTTGAATTAAGCAGGTGCTCCAGAGCAATTTTTCTTTTTTAATTTCTTTTATGACATTTACTTATTTTGTGTGTTGGGGTCAGGGGCAGTGAATGTGCATACCGTGGGCCGCATTATAGAGGACAACTTGCAGGAATCAGTACTCTCCAGCATGTGGGACCCAAGGCTCGAACTCAGGTCGTCAGGCTTGGTAGCAAGCACCTTACTTGCTGAGCCCTCTCACTGACCCTGAGCAATCTCTTTTTCTGTCCCTCCCCTAAAACACAGCACCCTTTTCGCCTTTGGTGGCATTGGCACCCTTTCCTTCTGTGATATCGGACTCTCGCTCTCGAGGGGATACGTTTTGAGTCAGGCCTTGGCTCCCTAGGTGAGTCTCCCTTGGTAAAAAGTCACCAAAAGATGCGTGAAAAGAAGAGAGACCTAAATCCCAGTTACAGGAGGAGTCTGTGCCCACGAGGGGAGGGATGACTCAAAGACAAACAGAGGAGGTGTGAAGGCATCAGTTCAGCCCAGAGGACGCAGCAGCCTCTGAGGGTCGCACAAACCAGAACCGGAAGTGTGTGGCAGGGAACTTACACACCCCAGACCCGCTGACTCCGGTGGGGAGATGTTCACTCCCCTGGAATCAGAAGCAGAAGCCTGGCCTGGACCTGACTGGGTCTTTTCTTCTGCATTTTCCTTCCTGATTATGGCTCTTTCCAACCCATTGGGCAAGGTGAAATTTCTTTTAAATCCAATTAAAGTGATTTTGGTATTTAGTGTAGAAGATGAAGTGTGTGTGTGTGTGTGTGTGTGTGTGTTGCCCGGTTAATTGCAATTCTGTTGTCTTGGTCTCAGAGAGCTTGGATTACAGGCAAATAATTGCCTTTAAAATTCAATTCATAGCCAGGCAGTGGTGGTACATGCCTATAATCCCAGCACTTGAGAGGCAGAAGCAGTCAGATCTCTGAGGCCAGCCTGGTCTACAAGAGCAAGTTCTAGGACAGCCAGGGATGTTACACAGAGAAATCCCATCTATAAATAAATAAATAAAGGAAAAAATACATAAATGTAATTAATTAATTAAAAAGTCAATTCATAACACCATTCCCAAGGGCAACCCATTAAAACATGGCCAAGGTACATGGGTCTCGCCTTGCATCCTAAGCAGGCTGGCCTGGCAGTTCTCTGACAGGAAAGTGTGTCGGTCAGGTTTGCATTACTGCAGGAAAATACCCGAGGTGGCTAATGTATAAAAAGGGAAAGTGCACATATGTCACAGTTTTAGAGGATCAACGAGCAATGTCGGGTAGCCCAATGGTGTGATGTCTGCTGAAGGCCAGGATATGCCTGTGTGGCAGAAGTGTGCATAAGGGCGGCCTTCCTAGGAGCCCCCAGTGTCCCCTGAGGTGGGAGCTACTGACAGAGGAGCAAGCTGTGGAACAGTCCTCTGGGAGCCTCTGCCGCCACGCCACCTTTCCAGCTGAGTCTCTGAGTCATCTAGTGTGCAGGGGAAGGGTATGGGGGGAAATCCCTGAGAGTGGAGGCTGCAGATATCAGATATGAAAGGACTTTGGGGGGAGGGGGGAGGCTTGTTCACAGAACCGCAAGAGGCAGCATCTGAGCCTTTGAAGCTGCTGTTTGAGGAAGCTGAGTAGGAGGGGTTGGGTGACAAGGGCTGATTCCGCAAGAAAGCTCTGTGTATGAGGCACAGGGGGTGGGGATCCAAAGTCCAGATCCAAAGGATATTGGGGCTGCTGCAGGCTGTCGTTTCTGGCCTCTGTTATTTGGGGTTGTTTTGGACTTGGGGTACCTGGACGGGGGTGGGGTGGGGTGGGGTGGGGGGAGCGGGGGCCTCGAGATGCTGCCACAAGTCTGATCTGTGCAGGATCAATACCCTGGTCCTCCTTCCACGGGTTCTCCCTATGGGACATGATCTCAGCAGAGTGAAGGAAGAGATGAGCTACACAGATCTTGCAAGGGCCACAACCAGTCTCTGACTAAGATCAGGCCGGAGAGAGCCCAGGAGGCAGCACTTAAGGAGGCTCTGTGTCTCTGGGTTGTACAAGCACAGCGGCAGCACCTGAGAGCAAGGGCCTTAAATGTGGCCCCCTGAGTGGCTGAATTGCCTTCATCCTCATCCCAGACAGCCCAGACAGCTCAGATACCCAGGACCAGAACCTGTGCCCAGGTGGCCAGAGCCCTGAGTGGGTTCCATGGACAAGAAGAGAGCAAGGGGGCTGTGCCCTTGTATTTTGCTACCTCCTCACAAGCGCTAGGTCCAAGGAATTCCAGGATTGCAGCCTACAAGGAAGCCAGAGTCTGTGGGGAGAAGGGTTGTAAATGTGCACTTGTATGTACACAGTGAGTGTGATATGTACTTATGTATGTATGTATCTCATATGTGAGTATGGTGTATGTATGTATATGCATTTGTGATATATGCGAGAATATGATGTGTTCATGTGTGTCTGTGGTACACATGATGCATTTGTATATCTGTGGTGCATGAATGATGTGCATGAATGATGTTTCTATGGTACACATGTGATGTGTGTTGTATATGTCTGTGATACACATGTAATATGTGTGTGTATCTGTGGTACATGTGATATGTGGGTATCTATGGTATATGTGTGCTATGTTTATCTGTGGTACATATATGATATGTGTATGTACCTGTGGTGCATGTATGATATATGTATCTATGGTACACATGTGATGTGTGTAGTACACATGTAATACATTTGTGTATATCTGTGATACTCACGTGATGTATGGGTATCTATAGTACAAGTGTGATGTGTAGGCATTTGTGGTTCATGTTTGATATGTGTGTATCTGTGGCACATGTGTGATATATGTGTGTATTTATGGTACATGTGTGATATGTATAGTACATATGTGATATATGTTGCATGTATCTGAAGTACTTGTATAATATGTATGTGATATATGTGCATATCTGTGGTACATATGTGCTAAGTATGTGTGTATCTGTGGCACATGGTGTGATGTGTGCAGATTTCCTGATGTTTGTGGCCTCCAGTCACTAAAATCATAGATTAGGTCATTCTGGGTATGGGATTCTACTCCTAAATGAAAGTTTTAGTCTTCTTAGATTATGTGAAAATAAATTTTTCATTGCCATCAATATGAAAGCACAAATGTCAAATTTTGTCTGCATATGTATGTATGTTCACATGTGTGCAGATACTTATGTGTGTAGAGCATGTGGACGCCCAATGTTGATGTCAGGTGTTCCCCTTCCCACCCCCTAAATGGCAGGCAAGGTCTCTCACTGAACCTGGAGCCTGATCTTTCTTCTAGTCTTATCATGCAACTTGCCTCATACTGAGATTACAGGTGGCTGCTATTCCTACCAGGCTTTTTTTGTGGATTTGGGGACCCATACTCTGGTCTTCATGATTATGTGGTAGGTACTGTGCCCATCTCCCCAACCCTTAAGTGTACAGCTTTGTAAACCTTCACGAACCTGAACACTCACAGATATCGATGGAGTTGATATACTCTTGTACCTTACTAAGGTGTAACTGATGTAATAAACAGCCTACATTGAAGGTGTGCAGTTTGATAGGCTATAAGAGATACATGGACCCTGTGAAACCTTATATAGACAGCTCTCCATCAGCCCAACTGGGAGATTTTATTTTTTCCAGTGTTCATTGATTGATTGGATATACATTTAAAGTGTGTTACTGGAGAGATGACTCCACAGTTAAAGTTTATGTATTACTGACTCTTCATCCTTGCAATAAAGTATTTGGAAGAAGCAACATTAAGGAGCAAGGATTGATCCTGGCTCACAGTATATGGAATCACAGTCCATCATGGCAGCGAAGGCACAGTGGCAGCAGTATCTGGATAGGTCAGGAAGCAGAGAGAAAGCCAGGGACAGGGACAGGCTATAACCAAGGCTTGTCCTCCAGCCACCCACTTCCTCCTGGGAGGCCCCACCACCTAAGCATCCACAACCTCTCCAAACAGAGCCACCAGACCAAGTGTTTACAGAACACAAGCCTGTCAGCACACTCTTGATGTTGGGATAGACATCTGGTCACAATGTTACAAGTCAGGCCAGTTAACATGGAGGTAGGACTTCCCCAGCTTGTTTAGAATCAGAATTCCAGAGAAAGGAAGTGACATCACTAGCTGTAGTCCAGGCTGCAGACTCCAAGGTTTTTGGCTTCTCTGACTGATGATGACTCTTGGCATCCTTCCACGCATCTGTGATGGGGAAGAAACAGGAAGCTGACAAGAATGACCTTTGACCACACGGGGTGGGAGGTGGGGAGGTGTCATCAATCTTCTAGATGAACAGATTTGTGCCCACTTTTGTTTTGGTTTTGGTTTTTTTTTTTTTTTTTTTTTTTTTTTTTTCCTTTGAGACAGGATTTCTCTGTGTAGCTATGGAGCCTGTCCTGGAACTCACTCTGTAGACCAGGCTGGCCTTGAACTCACAGAGATCCTCCTGCCTCTGGATTTTTGTGCCTACTTTGATTGCAGATGACAGAAGGCCCTCCAGGGCTAAGCACTGAGAGAATTCACTGCCATATTTGACTCAAGGCATAGAATGAGCTTTATTGA
Source organism: Cricetiscus sungorus (assembly GCA_030556225.1). Lineage (NCBI taxonomy): Eukaryota > Metazoa > Chordata > Mammalia > Rodentia > Cricetidae > Cricetiscus > Cricetiscus sungorus. The sequence continues at coordinate 24,328,092 of JANBXA010000044.1, read as the reverse complement.
ATATGATTTGGCCCTTTTTTCTAATGTTTGACTCCAGTGTCTCTCCCGGTGAGCCAGATCTCTGTTTGGTGGCCACCCTAATGCCATTCTCCATAGTGGCCACAAGATGGCAGCTCCAGCTCCAGCACTTTGAATAGGAGAGGTTTCCAATGTGTCCCCCTAATCACCATGGCTTTTCATTGGCTGCTTGGCCCAACCCATGCCGATTGTTGTAGCTGTGGGTCTGTGGCTCCCTCCTGCGTGGAGGGAGCCCTGTTGGAGCTCATGGTTTGAGACTCCAGCAGCAGGTGGGAAACTGGAATGCTGTGCCCGAGGAATTCTTGTTGAGCTAACTTGTGGTCATTAAGGGTCTGCACCCGAACTATCCTGAGTTGTCCCAGGTCATAATGGTTCATCTGTGTGTTTGCACAAGCAGTCACCTAACTTTCTACCTCATGTCTGCATGTTCTTTGTGCATGTGTGTGTGAAAAGTATATGTGCATATATGTTTTCTGCATGTTTGCCTATATGGGCAAGTAAGGTCTGGCATCTTCCTGGTCACTCTCTACCTTATTTTTTTTGCAACAGGGTCTCTCAAGGAACCTGAATCTCCCTTAGTGATTGGCTAAACTGGCAGGTCAGTGAAATCCAGGGACCCTCCCATCACTCCCTCCCCAGCCCTGGGGATACAGGCACACCCAGCTGTTACATGGGTGCTAGGGATCAACTCAGGTCCTTGCAGTTGCTTGGAAAGCACTAGCCTGTCAGAGCCATCTTCCCAGCCCTTTCCACATTCTTCACAAAGCATTAAACCTTTTCACATCCAGAGTGGACCCAAGGCAACTTCTGATTTTTTTTCCAACTTAATTAAATCAATGGCGTACTGCGGTAAGGTCCTGAGGTATGGGGAAGTATGAGTTTCACAGAGGGCACAAGAGATTTTGCTAGAGTAGATTTGTGTAGTAAATTAAAACAACGTTAAATTCCTTTGTAATCCTAGCAGAAGAGGAAGAAGAAAAGGAAGAGGGGTGAATGAGCTCTTTTGTTCCCTAATTACTACTGGTGGAATTTAAAAATTATTTCTGCCCTTACTGAGCCATGAGCCTCTGCTGACAGGCCTGGAGGGAAGAGCCCAGAGCAATCATTTAAAACCGCTGGGGCTTGTGAAAGCCGTGACTCCCTTTCACAAAGTCAGTGCAGCCTTGGCTCCTCGAAGAGAGGGCCCTCCCTGAGGGAAGGCGCCTGGAACGCGCTGTATGGGGCAAGCAGGAGTGTGGAGTCCCCTCTGCTGCTGGCATGGTGTTGTGACTCATTCTCAGGTACAATGGAAATACAAAGGGGACATCGCTTCTGATCATGTGGGGGGTCTGGACTGGAGTTTTGTGGTAATGTTCGGGAAGCATGGAGGCTTTTATTCCCTTCTGTTTTTAATCCACTGTCGCTCTCTGCTGATTTCAAGATGGAGTTTTCCCGAACACTTCTGTTCTATGTCCGCTGGTGGGACAGCTCTGGAGAGGACCAGGAGACATTGTCAGGGTCATGACAAAATCTGCGGGTCCACCAGCAAGGGGAGGAAGGGGGTCTTGCAGTGTGACCAGGTGTATTGGGTTGTACTGGAATGCATTTGGGAAAGAAAGGGAGAAGAAATAAAATCAAAGCTTCTAAATGGCCCCCAGCTGGTTATGAAAGCCTGTATCTGCTATGGACATCACCAGGGTCTGGAATGGTCATCAGCTCACATCCAGCTGCCTGTGCCTGAGGCCTCCCTCCCCCACCCCTTCACTTTGCCTAGCTACCATCTGGCATTACCACCCCACCCCACCCCCATAACTGCAACCAATGCCTCTGCATAGGTGGGAGACATATACCACTCCCACCCTGTTCTCTCTGTCTTCTATTGGCCTGATTTTATGTGTGTGTGTGTGTGTGTGTGTGTGTGTGTGTGTGTGTGTGTGTGTGTGTGTGTGTGTTAAACTTACAGAAAATTGCCGCTGGGCATACTGGAGCTATCTGAAACCTCAGTACTAGGAAGGCTGAGGCAGGAGAATCACTGAGAGTTCAGGGCCTGTCTGGGTTACAGAATGAATGAATTAGTTCTAGGCTGACCTGGGCTACAGATTGAGACACCTGGTCCAAAGAAAACAACAAATAAAACTGAAACACAGTTGCATAGCTGAGAACATCCACGAGCTGTTCTGTTCCCATCCCATGGTGTTGAAATCTTACTCAAGCTCAGTGCAAAGGTAAGGATCCGGAACTCATGGACAGACTGCACTCCCATTTTTCTACTGAGGTCCCTGCTCTGCGTCTGGGATCCAATCCAGAACCCTGTGTGACCCCCACCCCTCAGTGTCTCTTTAATCTCCTGCCATGCCATATCACAACATCCCATGACCTTTGACACTTTTAGAACGTTTGTCACCAGTTTTGAAACCAGTCCTGCAGCTGATCTGTCTGCATTTTCCCTTGTTCCAACGAGGTCACGTGTGCATGAATGGGGCAGAGGTGACACCTGTCCCGCTCAAGCATTACACTGGGGCAGGTGACATCAGCCTCCCTACCTGGATATTGACATTGATCTTGGCCAAGGTAGCTCCTGCCACTTTCTCCTTTGTAAGGTTCACATGCTCTGCTTGGTAGGGAGTAACTGCCTCGGGGGAGGCATCTTGAGACTCTCTCCCCACTACTTAGCTTTCCACTACTGATTTTAGCATCCATTGCTGGTGTGGTGTTTGCCTGGCTGGTGTGTTTGGTGTTTACCTGGCACTTTTGTGTTTCCTTCATTAATTTGCTTGGAAAGTATTGATTTATTGTCATGTTGGGAAGAACAGCAATAATCTCAAGGCACAGAGTAAAGATATCTATCAGACAGGAACCAACAGAGATGATTTATTAAGAAAATGTACTGCAGGGGCTGGAGAGATGCTCAGCCGTTAAGAGCCCTGAATGCTCTTCCAGAGGACCCAGGTTCAATTCCCAGCACCCACATGGCAGCTCACAGCTGTCTGTAACTCCAGTTGCAGGGGATCAGACAGCATCACACAGACATATGCGTAGGCAAAACACCAATGCACACAAAATGAAAATAAATAAGCCCTGAAAAGAAAAGGAAATGCCCTTCAAGGAGAGGCAGAGACTGACTCAGAGCGCAGTGCGCCCTTGGGGCGTTTTCAGACGGGTCTTTCATATTAATTTCATAGCACTAGTTGTCTTACAAGATTAGCATTTGGGAGTGGGGCCCCGTGGGTCATCAGAGTTGGGTTGCTTTTATGTAAATTTCACATATCACAGGTGAAGCACGTCTTGAAGGTTAGCGTGTAATGATTTCTGCTTGATTGTGACCTTTTAGTCTCCACATTCTAGCCCCTGGTCAGCTGGGTCAAACCACTGACAAGGGATGGAGACTGGAGCAGCCTTAGACCCGACTCCTTGTCTGAACCTCAAGAGGTGTTACCAGTCATCACTGGGTTGTAGGACTGTGAGGCAGAGAGGATCCAGAGGCATCCCGGGATGGGGCAATGACTATGCAGGCTGAAGACCCATCCGTGACATCATCCTGAGGTCCAAGAGGTCTTCAGTGGTAGGTGCTGATGTTGATGGTAATACTGATGGCCTCGGAGACAGCACCACCTGTTTGTTACGTGCTCGTAACAAGCACCCAGAGCTCAGAGGCTTAGAATCTGGAGATTAGCAATGTTGCCAGATCAAGAATGATGGCAGTGAGCGAGGCCAGGAGAGACTGTTACCAGGAAAGCAGCCATAGCCCTTCCCCTGGAGCCAGCCCTCAGAGGCATTCTGTCTGGTCTGGTAAATACTCTTTAAATTTTTAATTTATAGTGTGTGTGTGTGTGTGTGTGTGTGTGTGTGTGTGTGTGTCTGTGTGTGTGTGTCTGTGTCTGTGTCTGTGGGGGCGGGGCTCTCCTTTCACCTGGTGGGATCCAGGAATTGAACTCTGTAGCACAAAAAAATAAAATAAATAAAATAAAATAAAAGACCCAGAGACTGACACTGGGGTTCAAGCTTCAAGCTGAAGATCAGGGAAGCAAAGCAGCCAAGCCATTAGCTCTCACCTCTACCTCAGGCTGAAAGTGCTGATCTTGTTTCTATGAGCTGTCCCCAAGCCTCATACTGCTGCCTCTCCTCAGCATGGCTAGAGAATGATTGCCAGCTCTGAGATCCTGTTTCTGTTTTAAATACATCTCATGAGTCCTGGGATTAAAAGTGTGAGCATGTTACTGTTTTAGACTGATCCAATCTTGTGTAACCCTGGGTGGTCTTGAACTCAGAAAGATCCATCTGCCTTTGTCTCCTGAGTCCTGGGATTAAAGGTATGTGCCACCACTGCCTGGCTTCTAAGACTAACTAGTATGACTGATTCCCTAGTTTGATTTCCAGTGACTTTAATAAATCATAAACAATGTATCATCAGACTTAGCAGCAAATCCTTTACCTGTTGTGTCTTGCTAGCCCTGAATTAACTCTTACACCCTAAGCTTGTCACTGTCTTTCTGAGCATATTTATTGTTGTTTTGTGTTGTTGTTGGTGGTGGTTTGTTTGTTTTTAAAGACAAGGTACCTCTGTGTAGCCCTGGCTGGCCTCGAACTCAGAGATTGGCCTTCCCTTGCCTCTTGAGTACTGGGATTAAAGCTGTATGCCACCACCGCCTGGCTCTGAGCATATTTATAATGAAATCTGTTTCCATTATTTCCATGTCTCCACATTGGCATTTATTATATAACTTAATACTTTTAAAAATTGAAATGTGTAGTTGGGAAGAGCTGTCCATTCAGACTGGGGTCCTTCAGGGTCCTGTGCTGTTAAGGGTTCCCTTGTAAGGCTTGTCAATACCATCATGCAGCTAACTTGACACAAAGTATTGGCACAGGTGTCCTCTTCCTGCCTTCTCAGGCTCCCTTGAAGTCAATCTGTCCTGTTCCTCCCCACAATATAACTAAACACTCACCTATTTCCCAGAAAGACCATCCCATACCCTGTAATCTTCCTGTCCGTGCAATGGGCAGAGCTGGGGCCTGACTCCAGCTATGGTCAGCTGAACAGCACAGTAAAACCAGCTGAGATAGCAGCCAACACCAGAAGAAACCTGTCCTTGCTCACCTCTGATAGTCTTTCTTTCCTTTTTTCTTTTGAGACAGGGTTTCTCTGTGGCTTTGGAAGCTGTCCTGGAACTCGCTCTGTAGACCAGGCTAGCCTCAAGCTCACAGAGATCCTCCTGCCTCTGCCTCCCGAGTGCTAGGATTAAAGGCATGTACCACCAATACCTAGCTTTAGTCTTTCCTTTCTTAAAAATAAATCTGATGAATTAATTTCCCAGTCTTCTGTAGCTTCCCTAAATAGATACAAACAAACAAACCATATTTTAGTTAGAACTCACCAATAGAATGTCTCAAAGAGCAATACTGTGTTTACCCAGGAGAATATCATAACTTCAACTTCCCATGGCCGGCCTGGGATTCTCACACAAGTGAATACTGGGCTGTTTTCTAGAAAGGCTCAGGGGTGGGCTGGGGAGGGGAGGGGGGACCAGTAGAGGCAGGAGGAGGTGGGAAGAGCCCAGGGCAGTCTCAGGTTTTCAGCAGTGGGGTGGTTGACTAAGCAGTCTCTGGAGCTAAGGATGCTGGTAACAGGCCAGTGGGAGAGAGACCGGAACCCATCAAGAACAACTAGTTTCTGATGTTCAAGTAGAATGTTTGTCCTGGGTTTTAGGCTAGGGACATTTGGCCTGGCTCTTGGACTCAGATTAAGTCACTAGAGGGTACCCTACCCTATGACTGACCAGGTCACCAGGAGTTGGTGACAGGGTGACTGGGGAGGACAAAGGTCAGATGCCACTTTAGAAAGAGGCCAGGGATGAGAATAAACAGATGAGCCCTGGTCTCTCGAAGTGCCTTTTGTCGATTCTGTTCTTTTCAACTAAAATACTGTTTTGTTTTGGTGTGTGTGTGTGTGTGTGTGTGTGTGTGTGTGTGTGTGTGTGTGTGTATTACTTGTTTTTTCAGTCCTGGCTATTTCCTGAATTCGCAGGATAGCCAGCCTTGAACTCTCAGTCCCTTTACCCCTATTGTTGAAGTTACAGGGGTATCAGGTGTGTGCCACCACACCCAGCTCTATATTCTTGAGGAAAAGAAAAGCTGTGGTTTTTGTTATCATTTGATTTCATATTGAGGGGCACAAAGAGATGGTTGTGCAGTGTGAATCTAGAGCAAATAAATACACATGTTGGTACCAAGACCCATCTGTGACCAACAACAGGTGTGGCCCAGGGCTCAGAACCTTCTCCAGCTCTGCAAAAGACTTGCCCCTACTGTGTGTTACAGAGCAGCTCACAGAGTGGGGATGGGGATGGGGTGTCTACAGACATACGCTAATCTCTATTGTAGGTGATAGCGCAGTGACTTTAAGCCAGGGCAGCCAAGGCTGTGTGCCACCCCATGTCAGCTTAGATGTCAGAGCACACTAGGCAGTGAGAGACCCCATGCTCAGCCCTTTTGTGGTTTCTGATTTGTGGAGAAGAGATGGGGGCTGTGTGTCTCATTGACTGCCTGACACTGGGAGGTGACAGGGTTGTTTCCACTGTACGGCACGAGTTCCAGAACCCTAGAGTGACAGAATGTGGGATAGAGTTGCCCCTCTGTTTTCACAGGTTCCTTGTTTCTCATGGACAAGAAGCATCAATGTGCTGACCCCAGGGGGCTGGGGCTTGGGCGCTGTGACACTGAAGAGTTAGGAGGATGTCTTTGGAGTTTGGAGGATGACCCCTAAAGTCCTCTGAGGCAGCATACCCAGGGCTGCCCTCGACACTTCACTATTTAAACCCGGTGGCAAGGGGATGGCGCAGTCTGCAAAGTGTTTGCCTGGAAAAGAGAAAGCCGGGTGTGATGGTGCATGCTTGTAATCCCAGAGCTGGGGAGGCAGAGACAGCCAGGTCCCTAGGACTCGTAGAGCAGCCAGCCTAGACTAATGACCAGTGAGAGAGCTTGTCCCAAAAAGCACAGTGTGGATGGCTCCTGAAAACCACCAAAAGTTAACCTTCGACTTGTACGCACACAAACACACACACACACCAGAATGCACACCCATGAACGCACACACATGGGCACGCACAAAAATAACACTTAAAAATTAAGAACCGAGTAGAAACACTCAGAACACACAACGGAACGCAGATGCTCTCTCTCTCAGAAGTGGCATTTTTAACAGAGGCCTTCTGGCTTTTTGATTTATGGGTTTGATATTAACCATGGTGTTGACCAGGCAGACACAAAGCCTAGCCATATGGCCTTCCTGTGCTGAGAAGGGTTCCTACAGAACCAGCCAGCATCCATCTGCCTCCTGCTTCACCTGCAACCACCAGCCTCAGACACGACGGCTTAAAATAACTCAAAGTTCTTCTCTTGGAGGTTTGAGGTTCAGAATCTGAAGAGCTCAATCTGCTATGGAAAACAGGCTTTTATTGTTTTAATAGTAAACATTTTTTCATACAGCATGTTTAACCATGTTCCCCTCCCTCCCCCAGTTCCTCCCAGATCCTTTCTGCCTCCCTACCCACCCAGCTTTGTGTTCTTTTTTTTCTTTCAAAAATATAAATAACAAACTAAAAACAAGGAACACAAAAAGAATCCCAACAAAAATGAATATCAAACCAAAAAAGGCCAGTAAGACAAACAGTGAAATGAGACCAAAAGTCCACAAAAATGCCTTTGAGTTCATTTTGGGTTGGCCAACTGCTCCTGGGCACAGGGCCTGCCCTGAAGTACGGTTGATATACAAGAGGCACTGCCCTGGAGAACGCTGATTGTTCCTCTTGTCAGTGGGTATCAGTTGCACGTAACTTCTTAGGGTGGAGCCCATGTCCATGTCCCCACCTCAGTGCTAGGGATTCCATCTGGCTTGAGCCTTGTGTGCAGGCCTTGTGTGCTCTGCCCCAGTCTCTGTGAGTTCAAATGTGCATGAGTTCTATTGTGTCTGGAAGATACTGTTTCCTTGAAACCATTCATCACATTACAATCTTTCCCCCTGCTCTTCTGCATTTCTCCTTGGGAAGTATTTGATAAAGACATTACATTTGGGGAAGAGTATTCCAAAATCTCTCACCCTCTACACATTGTCCAGTTGTGAGCATCTGTGTTAATTCCCATCTATTGCAAGAGGTTGTTTCTCTGGTGTGGGTTGAGGAAGGCACTGACCTGTGGCTATAACAGTATGTCATTAGGAGTCATTATCTGCTATGGTCCTTTAGCACAGTGGTTCTCAACCTGTGGGTCATGATCCCTTTTTTTGGAGGGGGGTCAAACAACTCATTTACAGGGTCTACCTAAGACCATTGGAAAGCACAGATATTTACATTATGATTCATAACAGTAGCAAGATTACAGTTACAAAGTAGCAATGAAAAACAGTTTTATGGTTGGGAGGGGGTCACCACAACATGAAGAACTGTATTAAAGGTCATAGCATTAGGAAGGTTGAGAGCCTCTGCTTAGCAGCTAATAACATTAGTAAGTTTTCCCCTAGGCCCATGACTTAGCTACTCTTGGGTTTTGACCACTTTAGTAATATCACATATGGGTTATATCTCATGGAGTGGGCCTCAGCTCTAATAATAATTGTTTTAAAAAAAGCAGTTGGTTATTCCCATTACATTTGTACCACTATTGTGGCAGTCACTGTTGTGAGTCACATGATTTGTAGCTGGGTGATATTGATGGTTACCTTTCTCCTAGAGTGAGCGAACCTTACATACCATGAATGCTAGTCAGTAAGTGTGAAGCTTTAGTTAGGGACCAACTCTGCTGTTCAATGACTAAGTATTGTCTTAGTGATAGGGCCTTGACATTAGATTGTGTAGATCATCCAGTAACCTTGGCAATAGCCTGTAATGTTTGGGGTTTTCACTGAGACATCTTTGGCCAACAATTCTATAAGATGTAACCCGTTCCTGGCACTGGAGGTTTTACTTGTTGGTATAAAATGTCTAGTTGAGGCATTGTCTCTCCCATTACCTGGTGACACCTTAGATTCCTTTAGTAAATGTATATAGTTCATAAAGCTTCTTTTTTTGTTTGGTTGGTTTGGTTTGTCGAGACAGGGTTTCTCTGTATTGCTTTGGAACCTGTCCTGGAATTAGCTCTTGTAGACCAGGCTGGCCTCGAACTCACAGAGATCTGCCTGCCTCTGCCTCCCGAGTGCTGGGATTAAAGGTGTGCGCCATCCCACCCCCCGCCGGGCACTCGTTTATGAAGCTTCTACAACAGCAGGTTTCCCCATGGTTTTTCAAATGTCTTTGAGTATTTTAGTTGCTCTCCCCATATTTCCTCTTTTACCCTTCTCTCCCATCTTCCTCCCTATTTAATCCTATAGTTCCCCCAGTGTCTATGTAACACTGATTTCTATTTCCCCTTCCTTGGGAGATCCTCTCCTCCCCCTTGTCCTGTTCCATTTCTAGGTACCTAACCTCTGTGGTTATTCACATTGTAGTATACCTATAAAAAACTTAAAAGCTAATACCCACATATAAGAGAAAACACACAATATTAGCCATTTGGGGTCTGAATTATCTCACTCAGGATGGTTTGTTTCCTTAGCTCTAGCCATTCACCTGCAATTTTCATAATTTTGTTTTTCTCTTTCTTTTTTCTTTTCTTTTTTTTTTGAGACAGAGTTTCTCTGTGTAGCTTTGGAGCCTGTCCTGGAGCTTGCTCTGTAGACCAGGCTGACCTCAAACTCACAGAAATCCACCTGCCTCTGCCTCCCGAGTGCTGGGATTGAAGGCATGCACCAGCATTGCCCAGCAATTTTGTTTTTTCTTAACAGCTGGGTTATATTCTATTGTTTAAATGTACCACCATGTCTTCATTATCCATTCATCAGGCGATAGACACCTACTGTTTCCAATTTCTGGCTGTTACAGATAGAGCAGAGATGAGCATTGGTGAGCTTGTACCCTTGTAGTAGGATGTGGAGTCCTTTGGGTGTATGCCCAAAAGTGGTAAAGCCAGATCCTGAGTAAACAGATTCCCGGCTTCCTGAGGAAATACCACACTGACTTCCATCCTGGCTGTACCAATTTGCACTCTCACTAGCAATGAGTAAGTGTTTCCCTTTCCCCACATCCTCACCGCATCAGCTGTCATTTGTTTTATTGATCTTGGCCATTCTGATTGGTGTAAGAGGGAATCACAAAGTAGTTTTAATTTACATTCCCCTGAAGACTAGAGATGTTGAACTGTTGTTGGTTCTTTTTTTGCTCTTTCCTCTTTTGTGGGCCCACCACCCAGTTCCCAAATAAATACATGGAGTCATGTTCTTACTCATGAATGCTCAGCCTTAACTTGGCTTATTTCTAGCCAGCTTATTTGTTTGTTTTATCTTTTGTTTTGTTTGTTTTTTTTTGTTTTTGTTTTGTTTTTGTATTTTCAATCCAGGGTTTCTTTGTTGAGCTTTTGAGCATGTCCTGGAACTTGCTTTATAGACCAGGCTGGCCTCGGACTCACAGAGATCCCCCTGCCTCTGCCTCCTGAGTGCTGGGATCAAAGGTGTGTGCCACCAAGGCCTGGCTTTAGCCAGCTTTTCTTAACTTACATTTTCCCATCTACCTTTTGCCTCTGGGCTTTTGCCTTTTTCTGTTTCTGTATATCTTTTCTTTCCTTCTTAATCGGTGTCTGGCTATGAAGCTGGGAGCCTGGCCCCTGGCATCCTCCTCTCCTCATTCTGTTGCTCTCCAATCTTCTCTCTTCTCTTATTTATTCTCTGCCTGCCAGCCCCTCCTATCCTTTCTCCTGCCTAGCTATTGGCCATTCAGCTCTTTATTAGACCAATCAGGTGTTTTAGACAGGCAAAGCAACACATCTTTACAGAGTTAAGCAAATGCAACATAAAAGAATGTAGCACATCTTTGCATTGTTAAACAAATGTTCCACAGCATAAACAAATGTAACACACTCTTCAACTAATATTCCACAACATTGGACATTTCTTTATGTGTTTCATATTTTGAGAACTCTCTGCTGTTCTGCACCCCATTTTTTAATTGGGTCATTTGTTTTCTTGAAGTCCAGTTTTGTTTTGTTTTGTTTTGAGTTCTGTATATATTTTAGATATTAGTCCTGTATCTTTTTCCATGCTGTAGTCTGTCACTTTGCACAAATAATGATGTCCCTTGCTGTACAGTAGCTTTTCAACACCATGAGGTCCCATTTATTAATTGCTGTTCTTAGTACCGGTACTCTCAATATTTGTTCAGAAAATCCTTTTTTTGTGCTGGCAAGTTCAAGCCTATCCCCCACTTTCCCTCCTATAAGATTAGCGGGTCTGGTCTTTTGGCTGAAGTCCTTGATCTATTAGGACTTGGATCTTATGCAGAGTAATAGGTATGGATCTAGTTTGATTCTTTTACATGTGGCCACAGTTTGCCCAGCATCATTTGTGAAGACCGAAAGCATGCTTGTTTCTGTTTGTTTGCTTGCTTGAAATAGGATTTCTCTGTGTAGCCCTGGCTGACCTGGAACTCACTCTGTAGACCATACTGGCCTCAAACTCAGAGATCCACCTGCCTCTGCCTCCTGAGTGCCAAGGTCACAAGTATGTGCCACCATTGCCTGGCTTGAAAGCAGGCATTGTGCAGGTTAAGGACTCAGACCTCGCCTTTGGTTTGCTGGTAGGGGCTCCTTGTGAGCCCCTGAGTGAGACATTAGACCAAACTGGGTAAACTGAGATCACCCATCCAGGGAAGGGGCTGCATAGAAATTGGCGGGAGATCCTGGCTACAGTCAGGCGTGGTGGTGTACACCTGTAATCCAGCACCCAGGAGGCTGAGGCAGGAGGATGGTGGCTGGGAAGCTAGCTTGGATTACAGAGCAAATCCCTGTCTCAAAAAGCGAACACTGTCATAGGCTAAGAGCTTCAGAACGGAGGCGGTAGATGTGGACAGGAGAGCACTGTGTATCAAATTAGTGTGCCATTACCATGCTTTCTGTTCAGTAAGTGCCTGCCATGAGCTGAGCCACTGCACACCTGACCTCACTTGACACTGTCCCATTTAAAGATGACAAAAGCAAGGGGTCATAGAGAGCTGCCATTTATAATTACGGGCTTGGGAGACAGCTCAGTTGGGATTCCTAGAACCCACATAAAAAGCTGGGTGTGTCAGCATACATTTGTAATCTCAGTACTGGGAACATAGAGCCAGGTGGATCCCTGAGGATCACTGGCCAGCTAGTCTAGCCCTACCTGTTGAGTTCCAGACCAAGGGGAGACCCTGTCAAAAAAAAAAAAAAAAAAAAAAAAAAAGGACAGTGTCTGAGGAACACACCCAACATTGACTTCTAGCTTCCACACTTGGGTATGTACATCTGCAACTGCACACACACAGGTGAAGTTAATTGACGGAGATGTGGCTCTAGCCAATATCTACATGATACAGATGAGGCTTCAGCTCTTGTGTTGGGCTTCAGGGATACAGAGCACAGCCATGGTGGGCAATGTCCTTTTGGACAGGCTGCTAAACAGAGTAAATTCACACAACTGGGGAGCAGGAGAGTGAAGATAGAAACCCAGAGCCTAGTTGTGGGGCCCCTGCTATGTGTGGATGTCCACTCCCTGCATCTCTAACTAGGCCTGGGCTCTTTGTGTGGCTGTCTTGTTTACTGTTCCATTGCTTCAAAGAGACACCAGGACCAAAGGTCCTTAGGGAAGAAGGCATTTAATTGGGGGCTCATTTACAGTTTCAGAGGGTTAGTTCTTTTTCATCATGGAGGGGGGCATGGCAGCAAGTAAGCAGACAATAGCTTATAGCTTATAAGCAGACTAATAGCTGATAGCTTACATCCTGATCTGCAGGAGGAGATGTGGCAGGGTGGGATGGGGTGGGTGGGGGTGCAGGGTGGGGGATGGGGAGCTTGGCTTAGGCTTTTTGAAACCTTAAAACCTACCATCAGTGACATACCTTCAACAAGGCCATACCTCCTAATCCTTCCGAATAGTCTACCAGCTAGGGTATTGGGGGATGTTTTCATTCGCCATGCACTGCCTTGGTTACACCACTGGGTTTTTGTTGTTGTTATTTTTGGTTTTTCGAAACAGGTAGCCTTGGCTGTCCTGGAACCCAATTTTGTAGACCAGGCTGGCCTCAGACTCACAGAGATCCACCTGGGCTAAAGGTGTACACCACTGCCCAGTGATTACACCACTCTTATCTTCTCTCCTCCTCTTCTTCTACATCATCCCCCCTTTTCTTTTTTTAAGATTTATCTATTATGTATACAGTGTTCTGCCTGCATGTGTGCCTGCAGGTCAGAAGAGGGCACCAGATCTCATTATAGATGGTTGTGAGCCACCATGTAGTTTCTGGGATTTGAACTCAGGACCTCTGGAAGAGCAGCCAGTGCTCCTACCCTCTGAACCATCGCTCCAGCCCTTCTTAAGGACACATTTTCTTGCTCACACACTCTTCCCACATTTTCTGCTCACAGTTGAGTGTCACACAACCTGTCAGTAGGGCCTACTGCTTCCCCAGCCACAGGTGAGCAGAGACTCCTGATTCAGATAAGGGGAGGTGCCTGGCAGGAGCAGGTCACAGGTAACAGGGAGACTCTGTCCTACAGTGTGACACCAGCTGCTCTACTAGTGGGACAAGGATCGCATCCTCTGCCCACCACCAGATTTGCCGCTGAAGTTGTCAGGAGGTCTTGTCCCATCTCACTGGAGCAACTAGTACAGCGGACGGGGTGGGGTGGGGGTCCAGCACCCAGAACAAATGCTTCTCAGAGCAGTACAGTGTGTCACTCCTCTCTCCTGCTCTTTCCAGAGCACAGCAGACACAGCTGGAACCTCTTGATGTCATGTGGTCAGCAGTTGCAGGCTCTCAAACCCCGACCTTCCTTGCCTTCCCTTTCTCAATGCTTCTGGTGAAGCCCAGGGCGGCTAAGCTCTGGGCCCCTGCTGTCCTGGGCAGGATCAGCCTACCATTCCAAGTCCTGGGCAGTGGGAGATGGGCAGATGGGGTTTCTAATCCATGAAGGGGAACCAAACAGAAGGACCAGGAGAGTCACCTATGTCCCCACTTCCTCGGAGCTTGGCAGATAAATGCAGTGCAGAGCAGTGGTCCCTAGGGTGGATGCATGTTGCACAGGGATCCAGGCCCTGTCCCCATTCCCATTGCAGACAGGACTCCCAAGTTCCAAGATCCAATCAGCTTCTCAGCACCCTGGAGCATCTCTGGCTGCCTGTTGTCTAGAACTGTCTGCTAGTTCCTTTGCAAACCCATGAAGTTCCTTTTGTGTCTTAGTGATTTTTTTTTTCAAACACACAAGTGAGGGAGAGCCTGCCAGAGGTAGATGGAACTTTCCAGAATGTCTAGTCTGTCCTGTTCAGCCTTCTGAGTAATGTGGCGTGTGTTACAGGACAGTTCATGGACGGTTTTGTTTTGTTTCTGAGACAGGGTCTCTTTCTGCAGCTTTGGAGCCTGTCCTGGAATTCACTCTGTAGACCAGGCTGGCTTCGAACTCACAGTGATCCACCTGCCTCTACCTCGCAAGTGCTGGGATTAAAGGTGTCAACCACCAATGCCCAGCTCATGGAAGGATTTTTGTTGTTTTGGTTTATGTTTAAAGGGAAACATTTCCAAAGAAGCCGTGTGTGAGTGAGCATGTAGCTGCCAGAGTAGACATCAACTGTCTTCCTCACTCTCCATTGTACTTTTGGAGACAGGTCCCTCCATTCCTGGAGCTTGCTGGTTTCCCACGACTAGCTAGCCAGAGAGTCCAGGGGCACTCTGTCTCTGCCTCCCCAGCCATAGGATTACAGGTGTTGTCTGTGTTCTGAGGGTGTGAACTCGGGCCCTCATTGAGCCCCTCCTCAGCCCCTCCCCAGAAAAGTTTTGGGGACGATATTACTGTGCTACGGGAAACTAATGGATGTACCCATGTCCCTGGGAACAGCAGGGGCTGTCCTTCTGCAGAAGGACAACAGGACATCTGTAGGAACAAGGTCCTGGTGGCTTGGTGACCAGTGTTGAGGAAGAAGGGAGACAAGACTTACTTTAGCCCAGGACAACTTGAAATTTGTAAAGCTGTGGGCAGACTTCCGAAGCTCTCCACTGTGGCTAACACACCCAAGGTCAGCTGAGGGGACAGGAACCAGGCCACACCATCATTTCCACTTTGGATAAGACAGGCGACTGGTTCAGGCTCAAGAACAATATTAAGACAGCAGCCAGCCAGAGGGGCATTTGAGGCTGGCAGGGAGAAGTTAACCTCTAGGCCACTAGAGGTCATGGCACGGCTGACATTGACCCCACTTCTGTTCCCACTTCTCAGTTTTCCATATTTTGGCTCCTCCCCATTGCTGGCATTTTCTGTCAATGTATTTACTGTTCAAAGAGCCCTCATTTTCTTGTCATTTTTCCATGTCTGACTTTAACTTGTCAATCTGAAAAGAGTTCCTTCTTTTCTGATTTTTTTTTTCTGTGTGTATGTGTGCACAAGTATTCATATGTGTGCAGGTATATGTGCGTATGTGTGCATGTGTGTTCATATGTGTATGTATGTATGTGTTTGTATGTGTGTTCGTATGTATGCAAGTACATGTGTGTTCATGTGTGTGCAGATGTATATGTAAGTATTCATATGTGTGTGTGTATAAGTATGCAGGTATGTGCAGGTATGTGTGCATGTATCTGTGTTGCAAGCATGTTCATATGTGTACATGTGGATGTGCATGTATATATGTGAATGTGTTCATATGTGGGTTTGCATGCATATATGTAGGCGTGTTTGTATATGTGCATGTACGTGTGCATGTATGAGAGTGTCTGACTCCCAGCACATTGACTCAGCACAGAGGAAGTCTCAGGTGCATTTGGGTTAAAGGTGTTTGGTCTGTATTAAATCTGGTGTCATGGATTTGAGGTCTGAGTCATTTGATAATGACTGTCATCATACCCCCCATTAGATCCCTCCAGACTCTCTGGTAGGAGTGTTCTCTGTCATCTCTTTGGCCTGGCATCTTCAACAAACCTTCCTCAATGGTGGGTCCAGGCATGGCTCTCCCTCCTCTCCTCACCTCCTACTCTTTGTCTTTAGGTCAAGGGTCAGAAGAACATGGAAGCCACTGTGGATTTGCTATACTAGGGAAAGCCAACCCAGGCAACCAGATTCTTGTTCCTTACTTAGAGCCTACAGCCAGTCACCTGTTGGGAAGTTCAATGCTGGGGTGTTCAATGCTGTTGAAGTATCATGACAATCTGTTGAAATCACTGTTACCCTTGCCGAGTTCTCTGTGTTCCTGATGTGAGCACTCTTGATGAAAATCATTCTCCCTAGATAAGCAAAGACACAGTGGGGGCTGTGTTACAGCAGGTCTCCCCGCCGGCCTCCCGGTCCTGCCGCCACGTGGGCCCACAGCCGCGCCAGCCCCAAATAACACTCAGAGACTCTGTATTTGATACAATCCTTTTGGCCAGTTATCATTATTGTTTATGGGTTAGCTCTGTCTTAATTATTAACCCATTTCTACTTATCTAAGTATTTCCACGTGGTCGTCTTATTGGGGAGCCGAGGCTGGCGTCCTGCTTCTTCCCGGGCTACATGTCGACTCCTCCCACCTACTTCCTCTTTCCTCCTTGTCTCCTAGCCCCACCTATCTTGCTATCTCATTGGCCCAACGGTGCTTTATTAACAAGTATGAGAAACATATATACAGAATAACATCTCCCATCAGGGCTGGGCAGCTGTAGGATGCTCTGCCCTGGCTGCCTTCAGTTAGAGAACTGTCAATCACACAGCCCACCCTGATCAGCCATCCTGAGCACTCTTATGATGCCTTGGGGAAACCACCCAGTGATCACAGCTGCTTGAACCAGTTCTCCCAGGCATTGGGCTCTTTACTGTCATAAGCCTCCAGAGGGGAGCACATATCCTGGTGGCCCAGCAGAGGGCCTGCTGTGACTGGGGGTTAGAGAGGCAAGCTGTGATAGGTGCACACATGAACCTTCATTTGCATGTGATGCTTGCTGTGATTGGAAGCTGCAGTCTGACTGGGTGAGCCCACAGGCTGAGCTAGCAATGTGCTGAGAAGCAATGGCAGCATAGCGCAGCATAGTGACAGTCAGTAGCTAGCTGCTTTGGTGCTGATGACAGATGCAGAGCTGCATGAGTGGGGAGGCCTCAGGAGGCCCACATGGCCCAAGGGCCAGAGGAGGAACCAGAGAGCACCAGCCTTGAAGGGCAGCAGCATGCCTTAGAGCTGGTGGTGGCCCAGCAGACGGCAGAGGGTGGAGCTGAGCCGTCCACAGTCTGGGTTACCAAGGGGTGAGGCCTGCGGTTGCAGAGACAGCTGCAAAAGAGGAGGAGCTGCAGGGTGACAGCAAAAGGGTGGCAACTGCAATTGCCCTCAAAATGGGAGGCAGCTAAGAGGCCAGAGCAGAGGACGGGAGAAGGTAAGAAGAACAGGGAGAGAGCTGAGGCCTCAGAGGGGCAGAAGGCTGTAGCAATGGAAAGAAGAGAAGCTGCAGCCCGGTCATCTGAACTCGAGAGAGCTGTTGAGCCTGTGGGACAAGAGTCTCGAACAAGGGCTGAGGAATGCCCATACCCAGGCCCACCCCGAAGCTGGGGCCAGTCAGAGGTTTAATCCTGACTGTTGAGGGTCTTTTTTACCAGAGGCATGCTCTAGGGGGCGTCACCTGCTGCTGTTCCTGCTTGCTGCTGCTGCTGCTGTAAACCAGAGGAATACAAAAACTGCCAAAGGCAGGTCCTAAAGGAGAGTCTGTCACCTGCCCACCATCGGGCAAAATGACCCTGGCCAGCTGGCTGGTGGCTCTGCCCACTGAGAACTTCTGAGCAGAAGACTACAAATAGCTCCACCTGTTCCCCATACAACCTACTTCGCCACATGTAGAGTCTACCTGCTAAGGCTGGGAGGCCAACACCACAGAAATGACAACTTAAGGGGAGCTGAGACCCAGAAGGCTTTGCTGTGGCAGATTTAACCCTTCTGCTACCGGGTCAAGAGAGATCCCCAGGAGGACCAGGTATGACGTTTGCTTTTGCCACAGCGGTCAAGTTGTCGTGCCCAGTGCCTCAGCAGGATGTGTGAAGGTGGTGTGTAAATACCTCATAATTTGTTTGTTTGTTTGTTTACTTTTCCTGTTGCTATAACAAAATACCTGAGCGAGGTGGAGCGATGCTCAGGGGTTAAGAGTACTTCCTGCTCTCAAGAGGACCAGTTTATACCCCAGGCACCCCAGGACCCATGGGAGGAGACAGGCACTGGGTCCTATCAAGAGGACCAGTTTATATCCCAGGCATCGCAGCACCCATGGGAGGAGACAGGCACTGGGTCCTATCAAGAGGACCAGTTTATACCCCAGGCATCCCAGCACCCATGGGAGGAGACAGGCACTGGGTCCTCTCAAGAGGATCAGTTTATATCCCAGGCATCCCAGCACCCATGGGAGAAGACAGGCACTGGGTCCTAGGAGTTTTAACAAAAAGAAGACTGGTCACAGCCTCTCATAAGGTGTGTGTTCCCAGAGTGCTAATAAGTCTCCAAAAGACTCATGGAGTGTGTGTAGCTCAAACACCATCCATAGCTACCAGTGGGCAGACTTAGTGAAACCCCCACCCTGACACATCCTAGCTAGGGAAGCTCAGGCAAGTAAGTCCCTTCCTAGCTTCCCCAGGCCCTTACCAGGCATCTGAAAAAAAATGAGTACTAAAAAATTGTGGTGCTGAAAGGCTACAACAGCCAGGACCTGTGTTCAGCCCCTGGCACTCATCTACCAGTTTGATCCAGCGTGGGAAAGTGGAAACTGGAGGCTCCTTGGAACTCTCTGGCCAATGACATATGTTGTCACAAAGGATATGGGCAGCAGATGACACTTAAAGTTATCCTCTGGCTTCCATATGTGTGCATATACATGTGCCCATACATACATGAGAACACACACACACACACACACACACACACACACACACACACACACACACACACACACACACACACACGATTTCTGGAGTATGAGAATGTGTGCCCTATGGTCCCAATTATTGGGAGGCCGAAGCTAGAGGATCACTGGAGCCCAGGAGGTCAGCCTGAACAACACAGCTAGGCCTTGTCTCTGTCAAAAACAAACACCAACAGCATCCTTGGGAAGGGCAGGGGGAGTGAAGACTGGATACAAAGCTGGGCGTGGGGCAGGTGTACTGTAGGCACTGCCCTAGTCCAACTGTTCCTCCATTGCAGGCCTGGCATCAGGGCCTGAGGATGTAGTCCTAGATGGGCCAGTGTGCATTTTGGTAAAGCGGTCCTGAGTTTTAGATAGAACTCGAGAAGCAGCTGGATGATGCTGAAACATGGTGCGGGGTTGTGAGGTTCCGTATCACAGACACTCAGCTGTCTCTTTTTGCAAATCAGTTTCCATGTCTCTCCACACCTCCCTCTTACATTCCTTGTCACCCCTGCTGTCACTGGCTCTATCTGGCTCACAGCCCCCAGGTTCACTTTTGAATCAGACCAATCTTTGTCTAATCTACTACAGCACCAGTCTCCCCTGGAACCTCGTCATGTCCCTCACATGAAGGTTCCACCCCTGTCAAACCAGCTCTGGGAAGGGGAGAATGTAGAGGTTTTAAATGTCATTTAGGGGCTAGGGATGTAGCATGGAGCTTGGGTTTTACCTGCAACACCCCAGAACCTGGGTATGGTAGTACATGCCTGCTACCCTAGCATTCCAGAGGTAGAAGCAGGACAATCAGAAGTTCAGGGTCTCTTAGGAGTTCGACATTAGCCTTGGGCTACAGACCCTGACTCAAAAACCAACAAACAGGCTGGAGAGATGGCTCAGAGGTTAAGAGTACTGGCTGTTTTTCCAGAGGACCTGAGTTCAGCTCCCAACAACCACGTGGTGGCTCACATCACTGCCACAAGAGCAAGAAAAGATGCTGGCTGTCTTGTGTTCAGCTCACTCTCTCCACAGTTTAGGATCCCCTGTCTAGAGGATGGTGCCACCCATAGGGGACTGGGTCTTCCCACATCAATTAACATGGGACGACCCCACATAGACATGCTCATTGGCCAACCTGACCTAGACACCCCCACATTGAGACTCTCCAGGATATCTAGGTTGTATCATGTTAGACAAGATGCTAGGACACCATCACACCATGTGGTGTCACATTCCAGCAGCCAGCTGATATTTATGCCCATCTGCCTGGGAGCTTCACTCTGGCTTCAAAGGCATACTCTCCTGGGTAAATGACTTAGTTCCCTTCACTGTGTGTCCCGCATCATTTTCCCCCACCATGCCTCTCCTGGCTCTCAGTGTCACTAGTTCATCAAAAGGGTGAACAGAAACTCAGAAAGCAAAGAGCAGTGGTTCTCTGCCATCATGTGCCCCACAGACTCCACCCTGGTGTCACCATACGGCATAAATGGCTGGTGGGAAGTGTCATCTGAGCCAGGCTAGTGTTGGAAACCATGCAGCTGCTGTTGTGGGGCACGTGGTCATCCCTGTCTTCCATGCTTGAGGATAATGGACAACCTTAAGTCCTGTGTGGGATGGCGGAGCTAGGTCTACTGAGGCTTCCCTTACTTGTAGCTGGTACCCTCGCTGTAGCCGCCTCCTGGCAACCACTGGAGCACAGATGGGTGCTGTTGTGGTGGTTTTTGTGACTCTGAGGGCTCCCCAGATACTTTTTGGTTCCAGGGGAATCTTTATGAGTTAGTGAAAGCCCCTTGTGGTCCCTTGCCTGGGTGGGAGTACCCCCTCCCGTCTGCTCCCTGGATGCCTTCTTTGCCACAGCAAGCCTGCCCAGTCTTCTCTGCAACTGAACTGAGCCACCACCCACTCAGCTGGCAAATCCAGGCCCTGGTCCAGAGAGCATCAGGTCTGTGTTCCCGGGCAACTCTCCCTGGTTTTTATATCATGCCAGGCCGCCCCAGTGTCGCTGAGCCTCGAGACACGTCTCCCACCTGCCCTTTGCGCTTGGGCCATGCAACTCCATCCCTGCCACGGGCCACGAACAGCTCCCAGGGGTTTCTCAGAAACAGCTTTGAAATCCAACTCGGATCACAAGTCTGCCTTGAGTGGCGTTCAACTTCCAGAATTCTGGGGCAAATTTGGATTTAATTAATTTCTCTTGCATTCCAAAGTTGAGTGATACTTTTAGTTTTTGCTCTTTCCTGGCCTGAAGCCTCACACCACACTGGTGGAAAAACTGAGGGGTGGGGAGAAGGAATGCTTTCTCCTAAGAATTCACATAAAATGGATGGGAACTGTTGCTTGAGGGGAAATGATGGGTTTCCAAGTGTGCAAGCAGGGCCACAGGCTACCCTGGCAATCCTTATGTGAGTTTGGGGACTTCTGACTCCACAGTAGGGCTTTGCTATGTCACCTGGTATGTGACCGAAGCTGGCAATGGCCTGTCAGGGTCAAGTATCTATGCATCATTGCTTTTGTTCATGCAGTGACCCAGTCGGGCCAGCTGAATGTGTGGCTGTGCTCTGTGCCTGGTGTGTGTGATGGTGTCAAACTAACTGTTTTCCTTTCTGTTTCTGGCACTGCTGGGGATGGAAGCCAGGGCCTCACACACGTTCAGCAAGTGCTCTTACCGCAGAGCCACGCCCCCAGCTCTTTTGTGTTACTTTTTTATTTCTGAGTCAGGGCCTCGTTAAATTGCTCAATCTGGCTTTGTGCTCACTCTGTAGCCCAGGCAGTCTTTGAACTCATGACCCTTCTCTTTCAGGCTCTTGAGTAGCTGGGATGACAGGATCAGGGACCAGGTCTCGCTGCAAACAAAACAATGTTTTAAAAACTCTTGTGGTTCTGGCATCTGCGGTTGAAACGAATGACTCAAAATGAAAGGTAAATGCAGGGCTAGGGGTAGGCCTGGTTCAGTGGCATAAGAGCACTTGCCACCAAGTCTGGTGATCTGAGTTCTGTCCCCAAGAGAACTGACTCTGGCAATTGTCATGTGACCTCAGCATGTGTGTCACCGTGGCTTCATACCCTACCCCCAAGTAAGGGTAATGTTTTTAAAAGAGGGCTGGTGTGTAGATTGGCTGTACAGTGCTGGCCCAGAACATACAAAGTCCTGGTATCTATCCCCATGGCCAAAATAAGCTCCACCCTGCCCACCCCACCCCCAAACAAGCTAAACTGCAGATTCTCTCATTCTCTTCCCCCCCCCACCCCCCATACACTCAGCAGGGATTTATGCATGAATTTAAAAGCCACCAGGTGGAGAATTTCTGTCCACCTCAGCAGGGTCCTGCAGCCCAGGAAATTGGTTTATTTGACCCATGTACTTTTCTATACTCTTTCATCTCCTTTCTCCGAAATCTGTCAGCCTCGGGGAGTACAGGCGACTTGGAAAGAATGCGCCAGCTTACACACGAAGGGTCCCTGGGTTCCCTTCCAGCCCCCACTGTTCAGCAGCAGTGTGACCTTGACTGGTGTTTAACCTCTCCAATCTGCTGCTTCCGATTTGTAGGAATGTAGTTTTCAAAGCTGGAGGGACAGAGGAGCTGGCCTGTGACACCAGCCAGCCTCTTCCCTTCCCTTGCTCTGTGGAGTTGCATCAGAACTAGAGCAGCAGGAAAAAGCACAGTTTCCTTGTCTGTCCCAAATGCCACTTTTCTCTCCAGGCCTCAGTTTCCCCATCTCATTGGCAAAGCAATAACAAAGCTGTCACTCCAGTACGTCTGTGAATGCAAATAAAATAGTAGTAGAGGGCTTCATCAGCAACTTGGTGTATAAGCATGAGGACCTGAGATGGGGTCCCTGGCATTCTAGTACAAAGTGGGGTGCTGGGGCACATACCTGTAATTGCAGCCGGGGAGGGGGGGTGTGGGAGGCCTGGGACCCCGCTAGTCAGCTACTCTCTGGTTTCAGTGAGAGGCCCAGCCTCAAAAACAAGGGAGCGTGAGTGAGGAAGACACCTGAACATGGAATGCACAGGCACAGACACACATGTGAATAAAGCGACACCGCAGAAATGAAACCCATTAATGACTTTGGAAAAGCCAGTATGACAGAAAGCCCATTTTTGGGGTGGAGGCAAGCAAGGCCCTGGCTCCCTAAGCCTCTGAACACACTGGTGTTTACATTCTTTGCAGGCGTGCAGTTTTCCTGGGGGAAATGAAACACGTGACATTCAGTTAGCAGAGACCACAGTCAGCATCCATGCAATGACAAAGCATGCTGGGGAGCAGTGCAGAGGCCTCTGGGGCTGGGCCCTCCAGCCTGTGCTTTTCCATTGGACCACCTGTGCTAAACACCCACAGTGCTCACTCTCGAGAGCAGCCATTCTCACCTGTGGGTGGAGACTGCCATGGGGGTCACATATCAGATATCCTGAATATCATCAGCTCTTTATATTATGACTCCTAATAGTAGCAACATTACAGTTACAAAGTGGCAACAAAAATAGTGTTATGGTTGGGGGTCACCACAACATGAGGAACTGTGTGTATTAAAGGGTGGCAGCTTTAGGAAGTTGACAGCCACTGCTTTACAGAGAAATGCATATGCCAGGGTATCGTGGGCTGGCTGATTGGGACTCAAGCACAGTCCCTGATCAAGAAGTGGGGAGGAAAAGGAAAGCCAGCAGCTGCCACCAGGCTGCCATGGATGTGTGACTACTGTCCTTGAAGTCTGTAAACAGCAAGCCCTTCGTCGGGATTGTGGCTGTCTTAGTGCCTCCATAGTTTGGGGGCTGCTGTCTGAGGTGCTTTAGGGAAATCTCCCAGGTCCGCTTAGTGACACAACAGCCAGCCGAGACTGGATCCCAGAGCAGGAACCAGCTGGAGCTCCATGTGGATTTACTTTTCTCTGCTCTTCTGCACACCAGCCAGGGAAGCTGGGCGTTCTCAAGTCCCTCTGCTTCTGGGACTGGGTCCTGCCTGTCACCCTGCACAGGGAAGAGCACTGAGGGCCACCAGGGGACTGGCCAGGGGGAAGGCTGCAGGACTGTCAGTGCTTGCAGAAGCTTGGTGAGGGCTGGGGGTCGAGATGTAGCTCAGTGACAGTGAGCTGGCCTGGTATGCCTGAGAGCCTGGCCATGACTAAATAAATAATCGGCTGGATGGTCCAGTGGGTAGAGGCACTTTCCACCAAGTCTAATGACTGAGCTCAGTCCCTTGGACTCAAGGGGAGAACTGGTCCCTGCTGGCTGTGCTCTGACCTCGGCT
Organism: Cricetiscus sungorus; assembly: GCA_030556225.1. Taxonomy (NCBI): domain Eukaryota; kingdom Metazoa; phylum Chordata; class Mammalia; order Rodentia; family Cricetidae; genus Cricetiscus; species Cricetiscus sungorus. The sequence goes on along the minus strand of JANBXA010000044.1, from coordinate 24,303,908 downwards.
GAAGTGCACACACTGTCTCCCCAGCCTAGCCTTGCCATTGTTCAGAGGGTACCATAGACAAGTCCTATCTCGCCATCTGTCCCTCTCCATCCCCACACAGCAATGTCCCTGGCTCAGGTTGCAGTGACTGAACGGAAGTGGGGGTTTTCTGGGATGTCAAGTTGGAAGAGAGGAAGGGCCAAGACAGGAATAGCTGTGGGCTGCTACCCTCTGGGGTCTGTAGATTTTTTACTCCAACTCTCTGGCATTGGGAGGGTTTGAGACTGTTTCAAATTATCTGTGAATAAATTTCCCTTTGGATTGTCAGGCAGCAAAAGTGGGAGAAGTCTCTGGAGCCAGTGCAGCCCTCCAAGAAAATGGCTGCCAGAAGCAGGGGACTTGGCTCTGGGCTGCGAGTTCACGGCCAAGGCCTCAGCTTCACCATCTGAAATGAGGGTCTAATAGCAACCAGGTTGGCCAGGAGGGACCCAAACAACAACCCCCACACGCACTCTAGGCCCAAGCAGACATCTCTTTGTCACAGGATGAGCCCTGAAAATGAACCCTCAAACATGGTAGGCCACATCCTGCAGTGAGGAGGGGGAGGCTCCGTCCCCCTGAGGAAAAACACATTTTTGAAAAAGATTTACCACAGGAAATGAAGGTAAATTGCAGAAAGCTGTCTTGTGTTCACAGTAAACCTCAAGGAAACACGATCTTAAAATGAGACAAAAATTAGTCGTGGAAGCTTTGGACAGAGGCGAGAAAATGGGGTGGGGGTGGGGGAAACAGGCCACAGCACAGAGGAGCCCAGAAAGGCCAGCAGGAGATGAAGAAAGAAACCCAAGGGGAAACAGGCGTTGAAGATACAGAAAACGGGAAGGGCCTGTGGGAACTCATCCTGCCATGCAGGTTGTGGGAGGGCCCTACTGTGTGTTGGCCCAGAATCAAACATCTGCTTAGCCACACTCACGGGCAGCTCAAGGCTCTAGCTCCTCAGGGCCTGAGGCAATGGCCCCATCTTGACCTCTCTGAGGCCAGTCTTAGTGAATGTAATGATTGGTCTTGCTTGTCACCTTGACTGGATTGATAGATGCATGAGATTGGTACCCAGTCTTAGGGAGGAGGCGCCCATCTCCAGAGGAGATTGGCATGGGGAGAAAAGACTCTCTTAGAATGTTTCAACGGGCTCAGGTGAGGAAAGAAGGCAGTGTGTACGTGTCCAAGCCCCTCTCTGAGGCATCTCCTTATGGCTGCAGCTGTAGTCTGCTGACCTCAGAGTCCAACTTCCTGGGCATTTTAAGGTAGACTTGGTGGCAGTAACCCTCCAGGGAACCTTAGGCCTTCAGTACTAGACCAAGACTACATGGACTGAGCAGCTGCTATTGCCTCATACTTTCTGGGATGGAGATAGGAAGTCATTGCACCAGGGATGTAAGACAGCTAACACATCCACAGCGCAGAGCAGAGAGACGCGTGTGCGTACCGCTAACTTTCTGTACTGTACACAGTCCAGGACCCAAAACCTAGGGAGTGGTGCTGCCCACAACGGGCTGTGTCTTCTTACACTCACAATTAACGTTAACCACCACCATCCTCCTTTTTAGTGTACATACTTTCTATTAGCTCTGGTCTTCTGGAGAGTCCTGCCTACTTCAGTGAGACAGCCAGCCAGGGGGTTCTCTTGGTCTCAGTTATGGGATGTCCAGCTAGCACTAGGGGACTCTGTAGGAAACTTTGTGGCAGAGTCTCCTTTGCTAGGAACAGGGACAGAGGGAGGACAGTCCCTTCTTTCCTGACAGGCACTATCTTACTTTCACTTGCGGGTAACCACATCCTCTCCACATGACAAAGAAGAGGAAAGGACCTGCCTGGATGTGGGGGGTGGGGGAGGCGTGGCCATGTTGCTGACTCAGCCAGTCCGGCATCTGTCTGCCTCTAGGTTTGTCATCACAAAAGAGTAGACTTGCGTTTTGTTGTTTTGTGTTTCCATTTTCCTGAGTGCATGTGGTGCACATGTGTGTGCGCATGTGCACTATGTTTTACATGTATGTGAGCACACAGATATGGGGGTGCGTGTACCCGTGGGTTCAATGCAGGGAAGAGATGTGCTGAGCATCAGCCTTGCCATTTATTTATTTATTTATTTATTTATTTATTTATTTATTTATTTATTTATTTATTATTTATTTATTGTGAATCTATCCCTGTGAATGTGAGTATGACTTACTCCTATCTGGAAATGCTGCTCTCACAGCCTTTGCAACTGTCTGATACACCTTCCCATGGTGTCACATGGGGCAACGGACCTCCTTTCTGCCCCAGGCCTTGAACAAGTACCCCTTTCACCAGAGTCTGGTGTGGTTCTTTTTTTTTCTTTTTTTTTTTTTTCACATACCTTGTGCTTCTTGCTAGACTGTGCTGATTAAGATGGCCTGATGGCCTGGAGGAGCGTGCCTTAGGCAGGGCACGTGTTGCTTAGAGACTCTTGTAGGCAGGAGTCTTGCAACCGTTGGCTATGAGGGTAGAGTGAATGCAGCATTCAGACATGAGGAGTCTGAACACAGACACACCCCAACGCTCCGGGGGCGGACCATGGATCCGGCTCTAAAATGCTGCCTTTGCCTGGCTGAATTCTGTAGGTTTTCCTAGAGTAGGGAATCTACTCATGTGTTACCCACTCCAAGAGGGGAAACCAGCTTCCTGGCATGTCCTGGGCTGTGAGCCCCACAACTGAGGCACTCACTCCTGAGGGGACCCGTGCCTGGCCAGCCCTCCCTCCCCCACCCTGCTTCCTCATGGGCCCTAGTGGCCTTCATTTGAGGGCATTTGTTGTACCCTGGGGCTTACGACTGTCAGTTTGTCTGGCTGGGGAGCCTGAGACCTAAGGAGGCACCAGGCTAGAGGGCCCTTTGGTGAGCTTAGGCTGAGCCTCTGCCGAGTTAGCCAGCACCGAGCTGCAGCATTCTTAGTGATGGGAAGGAACAGTCACAGTGGCATTAAATCTGGGGAGAGTGTATGGCAGGGGACAGAGAAGGACAGGGGAGAAGGAGCAGAGATAGCAGGAGCCTGGGAGTGGGAGGGGAGCAGTGCAGGGACTTGTGACTTAGACCCATGTGTGCATGTGTGTGTACATGTGTGCTGACCATGTCGTTTGGTAGATTAGGGATTAGGGCAGCATTCCGAACCTGGGAGATCTGGATTCTAAGGGTCAGGAGAGGTAAGTGGCAAGGAGCATGGCTTTGCCGACTGCCTCACAGCTGAGGCTGGGCAAAGATGCACTGGAGAGATGGGCTTTCCAGAGGCCAGGTCCTAAGAGAACCCAAGTAGCCCCGGATCTGTCCACTGTGTCAACCCTCATGGCTCCCTCTGACTAAAATGAGATAAGGAGGTGGCCTCAGAGGTGTGAAGCTTGACTGCCCAGACCCAACTAAAGCCTTGTTGGAGAACAGAATATAGGAGGGAGGATGTGGACCACGCCAGCTGATAGCACAGTGGGTATCTCAAAAAATGGTGCAGAGCACTGAAGGGCCGTTAATGTCTGTCCCTTGCACCAAAGTGGGTGGGGGACAGATGGCAGAACAGTGAGGGCTGTAACATCTGGCTTCTACCATATTTCTGCTCTTCTCTGGGATTGAAGTTTTATATAGAGAGTGTCTTCTTTGATACATGCTTTTATGGAAAAAAAATTTATAAGATTTTATTTTTGGCCAGGCAGTGGTGGCACACACCTTTAATCCCAGCACTCAGGAGGCAGAGACAAGTGGATCTCTGTGAGTTCAAGGCCAGCCTGGTCTACAAAGTGATTTTCAGAACAGCCAAGGCAGTTACACAGAGAAACTCTGTCTCAAAAAACCAAAAAAAAAACAGAACAAAAAAGATATTTCTTTAAATTGTACATGTCTGTGTATGTGTGGTTATGTGCATAAGAGTGTAGGTACCTGTGGAGGCCAGTAGAGGGCATCAGATCTGCTGGAGTTACAGGTAGTTGAGAGCTGCTTGCCACAAATGTTGGGAACTGGATTCAGGTCCTCTGGAAAAGCAGCCATTGCTCTCTTAACTGCAAAGTCACAAAACACTTATAACAATATAACAATGGCAATGAAAAGAACGTGCTGTCAGGGGACCAGCAAGATGGCTCAGTGGGTGGAGTTTTGCCACATGGCAGAAAGAGAGAAAAGACTTCTGTGAGTTTTCTGATTCACATGTGTGCTGTGGGATATGCACTAACACACACACACACACACACACACACACACACACACACACACACACACACACACACACACATACACTAAATAAGTGTTAAAAACAAATTTGCTTTGTTTTGGAGATAGTGTTTCACTGTGTAGCCCTGGCTGTCATGAAACTTAGTCTGTGGACCAGGCTGGCCTCAAACTCAGAGATCCACCTGCCTGTGCCTCCTGAGTGCTTCGATTAAAGGTGTGTGCCACCACCACCTGGCTTTAAAAACAAATTTAACAGATGCTTTTAGAAGAAAATATTTTCTTTCTTTTTTTTTTTTTCTTATGTTCTTTTCTCTCCTGTTCCATTTTCCTCAAGAAAATATTTTCTAAAAAATGTCATTTCTTATCTGAAGCAACCAGCCCTTTGGGTTTTCTTAGAAAATGGCAAGTACAGAGAGCCTTCCAGATCCCTAGTCCCAGCCTGGCATTGAGACAAGTAGGAATGTCTCCTTGAGGCCAGTGCAGGGTGCTGGCACCCCTGACCCTAAGCATTTCTTTCTAGATGTGTCTAGGCTCATGCTAACCTTGAAAAGCTAGCAGTCTGTGGGCTCAGTGAGTGTAGAATCGACTCTTTCAACTCCAGTGCCTGCTTTAGAGCATGGCTGCCTTGAGAGGCCACTGCCTTCATCCACTCCAGTTTATAGATGGAACTCTGAGGGCAAAGAGGAGTCCATCCTCCCCGTCATCACCTGGACAGGCAGGGCTGGGGCCTTGAGGTGGGCTGAGCCAGTGGCCACAGGAATCTGTTGTGTTTCCTGGGACCCTCTCTCAGCTTTGATGGCCTGTGTTTGGCTTTGGCTCAGAGGCCCCTTTGCAGAGTAGCCGCAGGGGCTCCTCTCCTTCCTTCAACTCTCTTCTTTTGAAAGCAGCTGGATTCTTTAGAGCTTTGACAAGCCCCTCCGCTGTCATTCATGGGATGGAGTCACAGGAGTTCACCCCACAGGATGCCTGTGAGCTGGGCTTAGCAAGCAAAAAGCTACTCATTAACACAGTTCACTGGGGACCAAGTGGTGCTCGGAATGGCGCTGGCCCCGCCTGCAGTCTCCTGACACACTGCATGATACGTATACAATAAATGCCATTTCATTCTTCTCCTGGCGCCTATTGCTGAGCCCTGCAATTTAAGGGAAACAGCAGGCTTCCCTTAAAATATTTACTGAAGGAGCAAATCTGGCTGCAGGGCCTGACGGAGCAGGAAGAATCCATTGGAGAGCCTCGGACACCACCGTGGAAATGCATCACATAAATCTGTGGCCATCTGTCGGGCTCTCTGAAGGAACAGAAAAAAAGCTATCAACTTTCCCAAAATAGCAGTGGCAGGATTTCCTGGAGTGGGCAGGGCCGGCGCCGGCTATAGCTGAAAAAATGGGACCAGCAGGCTGTCCTGTACTAGGGACTGGACTGGCCCTGCCCGGAGCCCAGCTGCTTTCCTTGTGGCTAGATGACAGCTTCTGGGTGGGAGGACATGGGAGGGCTGAGCAGGTTCTCTGGAGGAGAGCCTGTCACTCATCTCTGCTCCGCCTCTGCCCGGATCTTTCACCATCTGCCAGTCTCTTCCCTGTGCACCTTTTGGTGACGTGCTATGGTTGCTAGGCACCTGGGTTCAAGTCTAGGCTCCCATATAGGTCCAATGTGTGACTCTGGATCCTTTCTGTGCCTCAGTCTTCATCTGCATCATGGAGATAAGAGAACCATTTTCTAGAGAGGGCTGTGAAGAAGGTAGGGACAGTTGAGAAAGATACAATGTCACCAGGTGGGATGGCTTGCACTTGTCATCCCAGCACTTGGGAGGTTGAGACAGGTGGATTACCTTGAGTTCCAGGCCAGTCCTTTGAGAGTCCCCTCAAAAACAAAAGCAGGGCCAATGAGATGGCCCAGTGGGTGTATACACTTGCCACCAAGCCTGATGACCTGAGTTTGATCCCCAGGAACCACATAGTGGGAGGAGAATGCTGTCTGTCTCCTGTAGGTTGTCTTCCAACCTGCACATGCATGCATGCACATGCATGTACACACACACACACACACACACACACACACACACACACACACACACACACACCTCTGTAATTTAAAAAGCAAAAACAAGAAAATAAAACATTTACATAGTGTGTATTTGTTTGCCAAGTATGGGCTGCTTTTACACGCATACCCAAATAAGGCATGTTCCTCCCCCTGCCCAGAGGTCCTCTGCTCCCCAGAATCCATTGCAGGCTAGGCCACACACTTGCCTACCTGCAGTCAGGGGTCTGCCAACCACCCATATCTGGCAGGGGGGTGTATGCAGTGGCACCCATGTCCGTGTGGGATTCCTTCCGTGACCCCTAGTAGATGATGGCAAGGCTGGTAACACAGAGCCCTGTGTGTACTGTGTCCCCTGACCTAGCCTGCAGTGTGTCTCACACATCGGACTTGTCCTCTCCCTCCCTCTCTCATGCCTTGACACTTCTACGTCACTGTTATTATGTGTTCATAAGTGAAACTTGATTCATCATGATACCCCAACAACCAATCCATATTCATGGATGATTCTGGGTCGGAAGAACTGAGGTGGCTTTGTTCTTGGGCCCTGTAGTGGCCACTGCTGCCTGGGATCCCTTGTGGCTCAGTGCCTAACATGGAGATCTTCCTTAGGTCTTTGTTGCTGTGACAAATGCCAGCGCTAGACAAGTTCAGGGAAGATTTAGTTTGACACATGGTCTTGGTAGTTTGGGTCCCTGGGCAGCTAGTTCCCATTGCTGTAGACCTGGGGAAGCTCTAAATAGCTTTTATGAACTACCGGGGGCAGAGCTGCTCACCTCATGGTGAACATGAAGCAGAGAGACAGGCAGGGAAGGACAGAGTAACATCTAGCTCCCAAGAACCTCCTCCCATTGACCTGCCCCCTGCAGCAAGGCCCTGCATCTTCTTAATTCTATCACCTTATGTACTGGACCCTAAGGAGGACAGAGCCTTTTCCCAGGAGTCCAGTTCCCACCAATTAGTGTAGATCAGGACATGGCCCTCAACCCTTTGTCATCTGTCACCACCCACAGCTCTGGAGCCCACACTTGCCCCAGCCTAACTGACCAGGACCACAGGGGACCCATAGCCCTCTCCCTGCACTGCCAGGGGCCAGTGTGACCGCAGCCAGCCAGGCTCCCTTGGAAAAGGTGAGGTATGGAACAAGCACAGGCACCTCTCCATGTGTCTCTGTACCCTTCCATCTGATTCTGTTCAGCCGCCTAACCACTGGGACATCTGTGTATTCCCCCTTCACAGAACACTGTCATGAACAAACTATCAGAAGCGTAGACACCTTCATGTGTTTTCCTTAATGTCATAACAATAAAGTCACAGCGACTTCAATGCTGTCAGCTGCAATTTGCCAAATAGTCTCAGTTTCCCTTGAGAGATGACTAAAGCAAGCCAAGGTTGTTTTTCTCTGATCATAATTGTTGATATTAGCTCTTAGATCACTCATACACCTCATGGTAAATCAATAAATCCATATTTTATCTATCTATCCTCTACTTATCTACCTACATCTATCCATCTATGTGTGTGTGTGTGTGTGTGTGTGTGTGTGTGTGTGTGTACATATCATCCATCTACATCTATATGTCTGTCTGTCTGTCTGTCTATCCTACAGAGTAGTGCAAAGAGTTAAAGAGTCCACAGCAGAATTCAAGAAGCTTCAAAGAGGTGTGAGAGGCAGATGCCCAAGGTTTATGCAGTGGAAAGAGTTTGTGTGGGAATAAGAGGAGGAACCGGCCTGAGGTCTGCAGGAAATGCCAGTACAGAGTCAAGTTGCAGGGTTGAGGTTAAGCTAAGTCTCAGGGACAAGTCGAGATTCGGGACCATGGAAGATATACAGTCAGAGTCCAAACAGAAACGGGCAGATGGGTGGATGTCAGTTAATGTAGGGCCAAGCTGAGTGTAATCTCCTGCTGGAGTTCTCTGCCCGTGGGATCACACACTGGGTGACCAGAGGACAGGATGGTGGATGGTCCCTACTTTACTGTTGGGTGTCCTCTCTTTGTGGGATCCAGGTGAGGGGTTTGCATCTGGGTGTCTGATACATTTTCAGGCTTAGAGTTCCTGGTATGATCTTAATTGCGTATGTGTTCATATGGCCCCAGTTGACTGATAATTTTAGAGGGCAGAACGCTTTCTACCACTCAGAGTCTGTCTGTCATTTATCAGTATGTGAGTCATGGGTGGTGCTGTGCCCAGGATTCACTCATGTGTCTACCAAGGACCAGAGGCGGCCTTCATCCACTGAGTGGACTCAAACACTGCTTGTAAGATGGAATCTGCCTGAAAGCCACTGTGTTACCCAGCATGGATCCTGAAGGCTCAGCCTGACTTCCAGCAACGCCCCTCCCTTCCTGGCTCCTGAGCACCCGTTCCCCCCAGCAGTCCTTGGGAGGGGCTCTCTGATACCTGCCTGGCTTCCAGGGCCGCAGACAACAGCCCCTTCATGTTTCTCCTGAGCAAATGTGGCCAACCTGGTTTGCTCAGCCCTACAGAGGTGAGAGAGTTTTCTGTTTGCTGCTCCCAGTGGGCGACTGGTCGGGAAAGAACTCAAAGGACCCAGTGTCTGTCCCTGGATGCCAGCACATGCACAGCCTCTGCCTCTGGACTGCTTTATCAGCCACATGCAGCTCCAGCCTTGTTTTCTCAGGTGTGGGTAAACCCATGTCCTCTAGAGCCAAGGAGCCAGCGGCCCCGCCTAAAACAGCATCAACCATCTGCACAGACGGAGCTTGTCATGTGAGCCCAGGGGCAGACCAGACAGGCCAGCCTCCAAACACCACAGAGTGCCTTCTTTCTATTTCATCAAAGACCGGGGGCAAGGAGGGGGCCAGTCAAGCTTCAAGATGTCAAGCGCGAGCTGGCAGGATGTGGTAGCTCCTGCTGCCAGGCAGGGAACACAAGAGCAGTAGTGTGGGAATGGGCATAGGCTCTGGGACCTGGGCCAGAGGAGGGAGGTGGACACAGCCTGCAGGCTGGGTGGGCCAGAGAGAGAGGGGGAAAGGGCTCTAGGGAAATGGGATAGGTTTGGCAATCAGGCAGAATGATCCACCCTCCTATCTTTCCATCTATCTATCCTTCCATCTGTTTATCCATCTATCTGTCCTTCCATTTATCCATCTGTCCATTCATCTTTCCATAAATCCTTTTATCCATCTGTCCATCTAGTCATCTGTCCATTCATCCATCCATCCATCCATCCCTTCATCTATCCTTCCATCCATCCATCCATCCCTTCATCTATCCTTCCATCCATCCATCCCTTCATCTATCCTTCCATCCACTCGTTTATCTGTCCATCCAAGCATCATTTTCTGATCCTTCTCTCCTTTCTCCCATAGGTTTTTTGTTGTTTTGTTTTTGAGACAGGGTTTCTCTGTGTAGTCCTGGCTGTCCTCATTCTGTAGACCAGGCTGGCCTCAAACTCAGAGCTCTGCCTCCTTCTGCCTCCTGAATGCTGCGAACAGATGGGGTCAAAAGTGTGGGCCATCACACCTGGCATGGCATATAGGTTCTTATATATTCAAAATATAACAACTGGGTACAATGTTTCATAGAAGTCTACCAGCAAGGATAATGGAATTCTCTTTTTTACATACTTATGTTTGGTGTTGGGGTGCTCACACCACTGTGCAAATGTGGAGGTCAGGAGACAGCTTGCAGGAGTTAAGTTTTCCTTTCACTGTGTAGATCCTGGGAATTGAACAAAGGTCGTCAGGCTTGGCAGCAAGCACCTCTACCCACTGAGCCTTCTTGCCAACCCAAGAATGATGACATTTTTTTTTTTTTGCTTTGTTTTGTTTTTGAGACAGGGTTTCTCTGTAGCTTTGGAGGCTGTCCTGGAACTCACTCTGTAGACCAGACTGGCCTTGAACTCATAGAGATCTACCTGCCTCTGCCTTCTGAGTGCTGGGATTAAAGGCATGCATCACCACCACCACCCAGCTCCAAGAATGACATTCTTTGGGGGGGGGGAGATTGTGGGAATAAAACTGTGCTGAGCTGTAGTTCAAGGTCTCTGTCACCCAACGAAGTTACACTTTCCTGTCAACACAGCTCTTGGCCCACAGACCACACAGGGTATGTTAGGACAGATTGTGTGGGCCAACCTCTGCAGCTACTCATTCAGATAACTCTCCACCCTGTGTGGCCTATGGAGTACCTGGGTTGAGAGGGCAGTGGCTTTGTTCTTGGGTTGCAATTGGGGGCTCTCAAGTAAACAAGGCCAAATCAATATGACCAGAACTCGTATCTATGAGGCTGCCATGTTGACAACTGCCATTGGAAATTCTGGAGCTGGTGATAACAGAAAAGGCATCCTAGGAAGGAACTTAGGGGAACATTAATGTTTATATAATGTGTGTGCATTTACATACATATGTGTGCGCGAGCGCGCGCGTGCAAATGTGCATGTGCGTGTGTCTGTGTCTGTGCCTGTTCCTGTGCGTGTGCGTGTGATTCATGGGAATCTCCAAGGTGCCACCACCACAGAAGGGTGACAAGGTTGCAGGGACTTTGAAAAACAGATTTAGGGTACTGAGTGAGGGTCCCAAAGTACTGAGACCACCAAGATGGGGCTGTGAAATTGAGGGTGCAGATATTGACGAGGTCCTACATGGGACTTTTGGACAGCGGTGGCAACAACAGATGGGGTCAAGCAGTCTTGGAACTATGGCGTCCAATCAAGTGGCAGGTGGTGTGCACTGGAGCTCAGGGCCAGTGTGGGGTAAGAGGACATGAGGTAGGTGGCTCGGAGTGGGGGGGGGCTAGGTCACTCCCTAAGGCTCCCCAAGGCTCGGCTGTCCCATTGCCGACTGCTCTGTAGCCAACAACCAAGATAGCAGTTACCTCTCCTGGGTCTGTGCTGCTCTCTTCTGGGAAAGGTCCCAGGTTTTTACTCGGTCCAGTTCTTTACTCCTGCCCAGATGTCTGCAGTGGTCTGGCCTGTGTTGCCCCATAGTTACATGCCCCAGTTTTTCTTGCTTGCTCTGAATGTTGTCACCATCTACACTGGATGTCACTGAGGGTGCTCAAGGCTGGAACTCCTCTCTCCCAGGACATTTTTCCATCTCCTCCTGGCCCGGTGCCAGATGCCTGCTCATGGAGCCTGAAATGTATGAATGTCAGGTGTGCCAGGCCTCAGACCTCTTCCAATCAGAGGTACCCAGTGTGGTTCCTACCCATAGTTACTCTTGAATTCAAGTCCTTTTGTCACCGTCTCACCTTGTGACCTCCCCAGAGACGCTTACCTTTGCTGAGCTGTATTTCATGGTTCACTTCGCAGCCAAACATTCCCACCCTGCTGCACCATGCATGCACCAGGAGGCCAGGAAATGCCTGTGGTGTCCAATATCATACCCCTGAAATGGTGCCCAATGCCCAACAGATGCACAAGTATTTTCTGGAAGATTCTACTGAGTGGCCTGTACCATCAACCTGTTTCCCCGTAAACACCAAGACTCCAATCCCAGCCACAGGAACACAGGACCTGTGTTCATAGCCTTGGGTCAACACTGGCCCAGGCCCTGGCATTTCCTGATTCCTGCCACCGGGCACAGCCTGGGTGCGGTGCCCATGCTACCTCTCTTCCAAAACATGGTTAGTTTGAAGTGGGCGAGCTGAGGGCAGGGAGGTGCCCTACTGGCCACAAGGCTGTTTTCACGGCTTCTCACGTAGCATCGGGAGCCTGCCAGCCGGACCCACACTGTGGCCTTGTTCCCCTCAGGCCTCCCAGGGGCCTGGCTCGCCCCTGCTGCTGGCACTGGTCAGAGAGCCATGTCTGCTTTCCATCCCGAAGCAGCATTGTAGGAAGTATGCGTGGATGCTGGGGGTGGGCTGGTGTGTCCCTGGCATCTCAGGGGAGCTGTGTCCCCAGGCAGGATGTTGACACAGGAAGCAGCACACAACTTTACTTGTCACCAGGTGTGTAAGAAGCAGAGCATAGGCTGGCAGCATGGGGAGCTTTTGAGAGCTTTTGCTGTGTAAGATGCCACCCCAGCCTATCTAAGGAACTTACAGAAGGGCAGGGCTAGCTCTCCTCTGCCCCTGGCTGGCTAGGACTCTACAGATATTCACGGAAGACTCTGGTCTGGCAACTACTGAAGACCACTCACACTTAATGTTGGATGCCCAATGGCAATGTGGACATATGACAGCTCTGACTGGTTCTGCCCCTCCAGGAGCAAGCAGCCACTTGAACCACAGACAGCCATGTCCCACAGTTCCCTGGAAACTATAACATTTCTGGAAAATAGGACCCACTTTGGACATTGGTGTAGGCCTTGCTTTGCCTTGCCTTTCCCTCTTCTTTCCTTCCTTCCTTCCTTCCTTCCTTCCTTCTTTCTTCTTCCTCCTCTACCTCTTCCTCTCTCTCTCTAAGATTTATTTTTAGATTTGTGTGCAGGTGTTTCCTGAGTCCAAAGATGGCTTTGGAGTTACAGACAGTTGTGAGCCTGCAGATGTGGGTCAAACTCAGGTCCTGTTTTTGAGGCAGGGTCAGGCTGGCCCCAAACACAGTGCAGCTGAGGATGACCTTGAACTCCTAATCCTCCTGCCTCTGTTTCCCAAGTTTTGGTTGCAGGCCATCATACTTGGCTCATGTAGTTAGGGGACCCATGCCTGCTAGGTGAGTGTTCTTCTCCTGAGCCAATTCCCTGGCTTGACTCTTTCTGGATTCATCCATACCAGCCCAGAACCTCAGCCTAGTCAAAACAAATGCCTTCTTCCTTCTTCCTGGAGAGACCCTTGGGCCTGTCAGAGGGAGCCTGAGCTGCTACCCTCTGAATCAGAGATCCCAGCAGAGCAAGACTTTGGCAACATCAAGGGGGTTTGTGTCATCTCCTGTGGATATCATGGTCAGCTGTTTGAACCAGAGCTGGCCCACAGTTTTAGGAGCATTTGAAGTTGTGTTTTGGATTCTTCCTCCCTTCCCTCTTCATGGACGTCAGCTTATTAAGTAGTAACAGCCGAACTTGGGAACCCATGTGTCTGAGGTCTGTATGGGCCCTCTAGGCTTGACAGCTCTGAATGCCTTTCTGATCTAAGAGAACAGAGAACTTGGAGACTGTTACCATGCCTTCTGGGGAAGCTGTCTGAGCAGTTCTGTCACCTGTCTCTGATGCAATGCTGCCGAGCACATAGTCACCGTGGGAGACTCTGGTTATTTACTATAAAGTATAAATTTAGAGAAATAGTTTGCTTCCAAACCGCAGGGTCCATGTTTCAGCCACACGCCAGCCACAGGTGGCCAGTGGCTGCCACACTGGGCAGTGTCCATGTGGGCAGCGCCCATCACCATGGAAGCCTAAGGGAGACTTACTTCCTGTGGCTGAGTTTCCCTGTTGTTTGGTGTTCTTTATATTCTTCCAGAACCTTCTTTTAAGGATAGATTAATGCACTTAACATTACTAGGTCCCAGGTACTCAGCATTTGTGACCCCTAAAAATGTTTCATGTCTTGCCATGGATGTATCAACTGAGATGCCGGAAGCTGCCTGTCTGTGGGAAGTGTGCTAGACTCCCCCCTTCTCAGCCTCCTCCTCCATCTGGGTAACAAATGACCTTCACAGCGACAGATGAGTCAAGGGCTTGACTGAGCCAGCTGCAAGTTGATCAAAGCTAAGCCAAAGGCCATGGGAATTGCTTTGAAGCAGGACCACAGAGCCAGAACAGAGTTCTCTCACCACAAAAAGGCTCCCTGTTCCAGGAGTGCTGATGTCACAGGGTCAAGGTGTCACCAGCTTCCTGCCCCTGTTTGTTTGACTCCCTGGAGTTCTGCCTGCAGCGAGGTGAGGCCCTGGGGCCTTTGCAGGAGCCCTGTATGCTGGCTGCTGTCAAAAGGGGGTGGTGTCACATCCATGCTGTTTGGGGACATCTGGCTGCCTGCTGAGCTCAGCACCACCACAAAGGGCGTGAGGGGATTATTGTCACTATTATTCCAGCCATCCAGAGAAAGAGAAACCCTAGAATGTAGGCTCCTTAACATGACCACTGGAACAGGTCACCAGCCACACAGGAGTCCAAGGACATGGGACAGCAGGGTCTAAAGGCAGTGAGTACCCATCTTAAAGGTCATGTCCATCTGTCAGGACCCCCAGGTCATTCTGTGAGACCACCCTGACTCCAATCCCTGTTTCTTAAGGAGCTCAGAACTGTCTGGCCGCAATGCACTCAGCATATGACTGGGAACGAACTGGGCATCAGCCATGGAGCCCATGACCACTGAGAGGCTGGGACCAGCAAGATTCCTAAGATGGGATCAAGACAGGTTCTGTAGTAGATGTCTGAGCTGTTTCTGCTTCCTGCTGGTGGCATCATGACACTAAGTCTTTCTTTACCAACTGGGGTCCATGGAGAAACCTGAATTCTATGGTGGGTCAGCTGATCAGGACCCTGAGGAAGGGTCTCCGAACATGGCTCACTCTTACGGTGCCAGGACTGAGGGTCACAGGTTTCTGCAGGCCTCTGCCCATGCTGGGTGGCCACCTTCAGCAGGTGACTACAATGGGTAACATGGGGTCCTTCATCTGGCCTCTCTCCCTCCACCCCATATCTGTCATTGGAGCCTTTTAGAGTATATAACAGGCACAAAGGGTGTCACCCTGCACTCTGGCTCTGGAAACTTCCCAGTGAACCTACAAATCTATTGCAGACCACACTGGGCCCAGTTAATCATGTGTGGGGAAGAAGGTAGTGGCCCTGTGAAGGGGGAAATGACAGCCATGAGGCCACCAGAGGCCACTTAAGCTGTCAGCAATCTGTTGGGCTTTGCTGGATCCACCTTCCTCTAGAAAGCCTGTGTCACTCATCCCAGGGTGAGGACAGGTAACACCAGGGAAGAGTCACATGGCCTCTGCCTAAGCACAACCTCAGCTTCCCAAGAGTAATTAGCAATCCCGCAGATACGGCCGTTTTTCTTTCTGGCCCCAGAGTTAATTATCAGAAATGAACTGCGAGCCTGTTTTCCTGTTGGGTCTCCTGGTCTTTACAAGCTGAGGGCTCGGGGAATGGTGTTGTTCAGGCCTTATGCACACACAGCCGCCAGCCTGGCACACACAGCGGCCAGCCTGGATGAATAAAGCCTTTATCCACAGTTCCCACTCCTTCCCAAAGGAAGGCTTTAAGATAGCTTAGAAAAAAATAACATGTATGAATAATGAAAAGATCCGTGTAACAGAAATGCCAGGTCCAGAGAAAGAACACGCCTCCAGCTCCACTCAGAGCAAAGTGTGAGATGGTTCAGCCTTCTGCTTCCTGGCAGCCAGACTGAAAAGGGAAACTCTCCTGTCTCCCATGCAGAATCAGGGACACAGACGTTCCTGTTTATTTCTGTTTCCTGGTTCTGAAATCCATCTTACATTGGGTTTTAATAAGGAATATAATAAGGAATATCATGTTATAGTGATCTTGACAATTGTGTGGTAGCAAAGGCATATGCAAAACTTGCTTTGTAGACCAGACTGGCCTAGAACTTGCAGAGATCCGCCTGGCTCGGACTCCTGACTGCTGGGATTAAAGGTGTGTGATATCACTGCCCGGCTGATGACTTACTTTCTTTCTTTGTTATTTATGTTTATATATGTATATATGTATGTGTAGATGTGTGTGTCTGTGTGTGGATGTGAGCCTGTATTATAGTGATATAGAACTATAAGGATATTGGGTCCCCTGGAGCTAGAGTTTCAGGCAGTTGTGAGCTGCCTGAATTGGGCACTGGGAACTGAACTCAGGTCCTCTAGGAAGAGCAGCTGGTGCTCTTAACCACAGAGCCAGCCCACTTGTTCTTTAAGCCAATGCCCAAATGCCCCCTTGCCAGGGAGAATCATCTCTGGCCCCAGTTTGCCCCTGTGCTATCTGTCACCCTTGGGCACATTACTTTGCTTTATAGCAGGTGTCACTCCGCAGCCACCCTGCTTGTTGTGTGACTCCCCTGCTCAGGAGAACAGGGAATAAATCTTAAGCATGTCACACAATGCTTCGCAATCGCTACATAAATATCACACATTCTGTGACTGGTCGACATCTCCAAATGCCAAGGATACAAGCTGTGGCCAAGGCCACCATCTGTAGTCCTGGATGTTATGTACTGCATAGTTGTCTCTTCTCTAGGACAGTGAGAGATTCTGTCTCAAATCCATGGTGCCTGAGGAACACAGACACACCACACACACACACACACACACACACACACACACACACACACACAGACACACACATACACACACATACACAGATACACACACACACATACACAGACACAAACACAGACACACACACACACAGAAATACACACACACACACACACACAGATACACACATACATACACACACACAGATACACACACACACATACACACACACATACACAGACACAAACACAGGTACACACACAGATACACACACACACACACACACACACACACACACACACACAAAGGGTTTTGTTTGTTTGTTTAAATGAGGCAGTGTAGAGAGACATAGAATCTTGACCCCAGGCCACTGTGACTTGGCTAGGGTGGCATCTTCTAGCCTGCAGCCAAGCCATCAGCTCAGCTTACTTCCCAGGCTGGGGGCAAGAGCACCCTGGTTTACACACAGAACCTGCACTGCTTTCCAAAGCCAGCTGGTGTCACAGGCTTGAAAGCGGCTCTCACCCCTGCTCAGGTGTTTCCACCTCCTGAGGCAGTGGCCAACACCCCCCCCCCCCAGCTTGCCAGCCTTTTGGCCTCTCAGACAGCACCCCCTCCCAGCCCCAAAGTCAAGAACAAAGAAACAGAGATGTTTGGCAGTTTCTCCAGGTCTGCTGGGGCCTTGCCTCAGGGTCACAGGGAAGGTATTCACAGTCCATAAAAGTGACAGGAGACATCCCCCTGCCTGGGTTATTATTCTTGGACTGGGGTCCCATTTTGGAGACACTTGAGCCCCAGGAATGGGATCCCTGAGTTCCAGAGGGTGTTGCATATCTTCCTGTGGATGGTGTGGGAGGCACACAGCAGCATGGGGCTGGGGACCCTCAGGATGTATATGTTCCCTCTTACTTGGTCCTGCATGACTGCCAGGCCCTCGTCTGTCTGAGCTCCCAAAGGATGGATGGAGGTGACCAGGTGACAAAGTTAAGAACTGAAATTTCAGCAGAGAGTGTGTGGGCAAAGACCCCATGGCAGGAGCTGGCAAGGAAGAAGGCCAAGGCAGCTGGCACAGAGGTGACAGGGGTATGGGGAGGTGAATGAGGGCCCAGCCTTACAGGGCCCCGTGTCCTTAAAATAGTCTTGCTTTATTCCATAAGCCAACAGGAAACCATGGACAATGGCCAGTGAGGCCAGGACTGGGGTTGGAGCTTGTGGGGTTAAAGGTGTCTTGGGGAAACCCTGTGCCTGTAAAACTTACCATCGAAATGACAGACAAAACCCAAGTTGTATGACAGACACCTAACTGTGCAAAGGAAAAATCTAGAATGGCATCTCCCACTGGAAGAAAAAAAAAAAAAAAAAAAAAAAGAGGTGTGTGGAGGTGTGTGTACACATGTATATGAAGGCCAGGAGCTGACACTGGTATCTTCCTCAGGTAGGGTCTTTCACAGATTTGACTAGACTAGCTGGCCCGGAAGCCTCAGGGATCAATCTTGTCTCTGTCTCCCCAGTGCTACTGTGCACACACACAATGGGGGTGACATCTGGAGTGGTCCCTGCCAGCATAGGGCAGGGTAAAAGGAGCCAGCCAGCTATGGTCCAGTGGTCTCTCAGGGTTTGAAATATTTTGTTCTGTAACATTATGGGAGGTACATGCCAGCAAGTGGCCTGTGTATCTCTCAAGTGTCTAAAATATTCTGTATCCCTCAGGAAAGGATACTCCAGAGAGCCTGGCGGAGGCTATGGGCTGCCAGGCCAGCAGTGGGAGGTGGCTGTCCTTCCTAAGTGGGCTCAGGCTGGACCACCTCCTTCTCTGAACATTTTGCCTGTGGCAGTGACCCCAGGCTGCTGCTACCCTGTCACAGCCAGGGTCAGGTGTCAGGAAAGCCTGTAATGACAAGCCAAACACTGAGCTGATTGGAATCTTGTGGCTCACAGTGCCATCTCACATTCTTACCTGGGTGACAGCATACAAGGGTCTGCTTGACCCTCAAGCAGAGCCAGAGGCCCAAGTTGGCTTGTTTTTGTGTTAGTGGATTGACTACGCCTCCCTGGTTCTCATTAGCAATGGAGCTGCCTCACATTCCCCCCTGCTGCCAAGTGAGAACACGGGCTCCTGCTCTGTATTGTGGTTCCCTGAGCTTGGACCATTTAGTTCCCAGCTCCTGTGGCCATCATGTCCCTGACATCTCAGGAGACCGAGAGGCTACTGGCTGTTTTCCTGTCCTTTTATAGAGTCCTCTGCTGAGGCACACACTACAATATCCCAACTTAACATCATTTTCTTTTTTGGTCTTGTTTTTTTTTGTTTTTAGAGACAGTGTTCCTCTAATTGTAGCCTTGGCTGTCCTGGAACTCCTTCGGTAGACCAGGCTGGCCTTGAATTCACAGAGATCTTCCTGCCTCTGTCTCCTGAGTGCTGCTAGAGGCTTGTGCTCTGCTTTCAACATCCTCTTATAGTCTCTCTCTTTTTCCAGTTTTCTATGAGTGAAGGGCATGGTTCACCAGCACCTCAACACAAAGCACCAGAGCACAAGTGAGCCCTGCTCCCTCACTAGAACATTGCTTCTTCTAGCATTTTCTACACCTGGGCCCCTACAGGCAGCCTTCTGCGTCCAGCTGCTCACATGTGGTGTGATGCCTCTGAGTCATGTGTGACTTTGTGTGTGTCACAGGTCCGCCCCTGGGTCCTGCTGCTCAATCAGTCTTCCATGGAAGGATCTGCTGCAGTCTGCTTGTCCACTCAGCAGTTGATGGACAGTTGTGACAAGATGGCACCATGTTATCAATTGCGGATCTTTTCACATGGCTCTTGCGTGCCCCTCACAGAATCACTGTTACACTCTATTTAATCAGGTTCCTGCCTGGCTGTTTCTTAGTGTTCTTCCCTTTTTCATTCCCATCAGTCATGTTTGAGAGTTCCAGTTGCTCCAAATCCTTGTCAACACTTGATGCTGTCCATCTTTTTAACTTTAGCCATTACATGGGGTGTGTTAGGCTCTTGTCTCATTGCTACAATCAAATGCCTGACAAAAGCAACTTAAGGAGAAAAGGTTTGTTTATGGTCAAAGTCATCACAGGCAGAGAAGCCAGGGCAGCAAGAGCAACATTGTCTCTAGAAGGCAACTGGCAACATTGTACCCATTGTCAGGAAGGCAACATTGTACCCACTGTCAGGAAGCAGACATGAATGCAGGTGCTCAGTTCACTTTTTTCTCTTTATTCAGCCCAGGACCCTAGTCCAGAGGTTGGTGCCACCCACATTTGGGTGCATCTTAGAAACACCCTCACAGATGTGCTCAGAGGTCTTTTTCCATGGTGACTCTCGATCCCATCAAGTCATCAATCAAGATGACTCATCACTGGTCCCTCCTCTGACTTTAGACTTCCTGCCCTTGCTGTGTAACTGTATTTCCTCTCTATGGCTCTGGGCTTGTCGCTATGTTGGCTCAGCTTTAAGCCAGATCCCAAGAAGCCTGCCTATGTCCAACTGTTCTCAGAACCTCTGCTGAGCTGGGTTGGCCTACTGCAAGATAAGGACACAGAAAACTCTTGAATCACCCTAACTGTCCCATTAGGACCAAACCAGCCTAGCCAACAAACATGTGGACTAGCCAAGACTGATCTGAGCAGCCAAGCTGCCTCCAAACACACATGAACTCCTATGGGTGAATGACTGAGTCTGGGGGTGCTTGTTACTCAGCTGACTAAGAAACAGATAGCCAACACATCTCACTGGAAGATGAAGCTGGGAGATAGGCTTTATCTCATGAAGTCAGAATTGCCCATCATACAGAAGAGCAAACCAAGGCTCAGAGAGTTTTAAGCCCTCACTCTAAGTCACATAGCAGAAGTCAGTGCTGATAGCTGTGACTCTGGACCCTAGGCAGGTACAGGAGCCTGGACCTTCCTTCACCCATCTGACAGGTAGTAATCGGGCACCTGTCATGTACCGGTTGAACTAAATGCTCAGGGTAGAGTGGTGGCCCAAAGCCACACATGGCTGTTTTCCTCATGGAGTATGGAGTTTGAAACAGGATGGGCATTTGTGAGGGAAATTTCTCCATGTAGTGAGGGAGTGAGGGGGGGGGCCTGGCAGAGGGGATCCCGGGTCTGCATTGGCCCTAGTCATTCCTGCCTCAGCTCCCCATATGGTTTTCTAACCTGATAGCTCCTCCAAACCATGGAGGATGGGTGTCCACAAAGTCATGTTTGCACACGCCGACAGCAACAGCCACCTCTCTGTATGTGTATGTGTGTGTTCACACACATGTGCATGCATGTATGCATGTAAGTGTACAGCCATATGGCCCCTCTGACAAAACAGCCTCCACCCAGCATGGCAGGGTTCCTTCTCAGTTGTTTCTTTTTCTTGTTTCTACTTTACATGTATGAGTGTTTCATCTGCATGCATGTATGTGCACCCTGTGCATGCAGTACCTGCAGAGACCCAAAGAGGGCATTGAATCCTCTAGGACTGGTGTTACAGACAGTTGTGAGCCACCATGTGGGTGCTGGGAATCAAGTCCAGGTCTTCTGGAAGCGCAGTCAATGCTCTTAACCTCTGAGCCATCTCTCCAACTCACAGTCGTTTGCTAATATTCTTCAAATTCACTTCTTGTGGTCCTGCTAGGCCATGAGATACTCTCCTGCCGAGACTGTAGAGGTGCCATGAACAGTTGAGCTGTTCTCATCAGCCAAGTGCATGCAGTCAAGGATGGGTGTTAGCACTCTGTGCTTCATCTCACACCTTTGCTCTGGCACTGTGTTCTGGCCACCCGGAAGAAGAGGTACCACATCTCACGTGTGCTGGGGTGCTGTAGGAGCCAGCAGTGACCCTGCGAGCAGGCTGTGATGACTCAGTGCAGTGTTTCTCACCTGTGGGTCATGACCCCTTGGGGTCTAACGACCCTTTCACAGGGGTCACACATATCCTGCATATAAGATACTTACATTATGAGTCATAACAGTAGCAAAATTATAGTTATGAAGTAGCAGCAAAAATAATTTTATGGTTGTGGGTCACAGGGTTAGGAAGGTTGAGAACCATTGACTTGGTATTGACCAGAAGTGGGTCATTAGATGAGGAGTAACAGGACAGGCAATGGCTTGACACACTCCTAGGGTCATGGGAAGGGGACAGGACAGAGAGACAGCCATGAAGTCATTACTCAGCAGGTCACCATCAAGCCACTAGCTGGGTCCCAGCCCATGAGCTGTCTCCTTCAGCCACATGCAGGGCTGCTTCTGGGAAATAGATGTGTGCCTCGGTACAAAGGGAACCCCACCCATCCAGGAGGCCTCCTGCCACAAGAGGGACTGACTTGCCGGTAATTTTGTAGTATCCATACAGCTCTAAGGAGACAGATCTGCAAGTTTTCCTGGCACACATTGGCGCTTTTGCTCTGCCTGCTTTGTTTAGCCTCTGTCCTGGTTTATTACCTCCATTGTGGTAGATGGGGCTTAGCAGGCCCAAGGTGGCTCATGGGCCCTTGGTCCTCCTTGCTCAGCTCCCTGACCTCCACTGTCCCTGTGAAGCACAGACAAGTAGGGTTGGATGGATGGAGGGCTCATAGATGTGACACTGCCACTAGGTGGGACAGCACCCAGTGTATCACATGGACCTTTCATGATGTCTCAGGTGCCAGGTAGGCAGCACCCACCGTCCTCCCTGGCAGGCCCCCTGCAGAATTATATTCACCCTACAGTTTGGGATTAGATGTTTTCATGGAACCCCAACCTGTTAAGGTTCTTAGGATTCAGGCTGCTATCCTCCGCATGGGCATTACTTCACCTCCACAGTGAACAGGGGAGGACTGCCAAGGACAGTTGGGGAACAAGGCCTGGTGGCTCGATCCCTCACCTGGAGGCTGAGGCAGGACAGTTACAAATTCAAGGCCAGCCTGGGCTACAGAGTGAGACCCTGTCTTAAAACTAGGGATGCAAAGAGAGCTAGGGGCTGTAGCGAGAGCGAGGCCCCAGTTCCACACTAGGACTTAAGAAAGGCAGTTGATGTTGTGGGGTATCCACCAAAGAAGACCGTCTAGACACACTTAAGCTAATAGAAAGTCGTTATTAGCCATCCAGTGACTACACTGGGTGTTTGGGACCCCATTGTTGCCCCAAGCCTCTCTCAGGGTGAGCTTTTAAGCACAAAAACCACATCCTTGGTTGACACACCTCGGTTAGCAAGAACAGTTAGCCAGAAGCAGAACTACAGAAGCTAAAAAGCATGGTTAGTACCATTAGGGACTTTCCCAGAACTATGGACTCTGGCGGATTGGGTCTTCGTTCTTGTTGGAAGGTATTGATTCCTCCATGCTGGGTTTCAAGGCCTGAATGATATTTCCATCATGGCATGAGTTGTGCTAAGATCTAGGAGCCTGTTATATTGATGAGTTTTACTGAGATTAGGTCATGTGGAGAAAGGAGGCCTGAAACCCATGAACTGTCCTGGCTCCCAGACTCCTAAATTTTCTCAATAAACTATTAGCATTCAACAACCTCATTTTCAGCAACTTTTCTTTGGTGCTCCAGGCTCTGTTTCTCTTCTAATCCTCTCTTCACTGGACTCATTATAGCTTTCTAGCTGTTGCTTGAAGAAATTGTGTAAATAACACCATACTTTGGGCTGGCAATTTACTAAATCTGGTCTGTGGCATGTGTTTATTAATAAATCTTTATTGACACTTGCTTTGAGGACAGACCCACAAAGTGATCTTCCACCTGCACAGATCAAGCATGCAGAGCCAGGGCTAGGTGTTTAGTGAGGGGTACCAAGGTGGGGTGCACACAGTTGAAGCTTTAGAAATCTGGAAAACTTACCTGGGTCCCATTGGGCATAGCCAAGGACCACAGAACACCCCCAACACCCCAGCCTTCTGTCTGCTTCCCTTCCTGCCCCTTCTCTTCCCTTTCTTTGAGCAAAGGATGGAAGGCAGGGCCTTGCACACTACGCATATATTCTTTCATGGAGCCCCACCCTTATCCCTGGTCACAGGCATGACAGCCACCAGCCGTAGATGGTACTGGAGTGAGCTGGGGTGAGTCACACTGGGATACACCTGTAAAGACACTGGTTTTAATAGGTTGCTATGAACAATGAATCGCAAGCATATGCATCAGTCTCCAGACTAAATTATAATATTGGACAACTGGACTGAATAAAATATATGGTTATAATTAATTTCACCTTCTTTCTTCCCGCCCTCATTGCTATAGCTGCCAGAAAGATCTCACCTGCATAGAAAGACCACACCTGCATGTGTCATCCCATCTACAGTTCAAAGGGCATGTCTGTCACTGGGTCAATGATAATGAAGCATTCATCTTCAGTCCTGTTGGCAGAGACTATGTGAGATCAGCAACCAAGTCCTCTGGCTTCTGGGAGTCTCATTAAGGGGAACAGCATGAAGTCCCTCCAGGGTTCAGTTTGAGACTACATGTGAACAGCACAGAACCAACACATGCTGGGTGGGTAAGCAAATGAAATGTTATAGTTATCTCTGCACCCCCAACCCACTCTGAATTCAATATCTTTCCCCCCTTTTAAAACTATTTATTTATTTGTTTGTTTGTTTGTTTGGTTGGTTGGTTTGTCAAGATAGGGTTTCTCTGTGTAGCTTTGTAGACCAGACTGGGCTCGAACTCACAGAGATCCACTTGCTTCTGCCACCCAAGTGCTGGGATTAAAAGCATGCACCACCAACTCCCGGTTCTCCTTTTCCTTATTTAAAAGTTCCATCACCTGTGAACCCCCTCTTCTGCAGTGTCCCCATAAAACCTCCCACCTCCAGGGATACCTGGATGGTCCTGTTTCTGAGCATGGACAGTCTTTCCTGAGCTGTCTCACTCCTGATCATCCAGTCACTCTGTGAGTGACCTGTATGCCCTCGCCCTGCCCCATCCATCACTCTTCTTGGGGTCACTGGTGAATCCTTTCTTCCCACACCCTGGACCCTCCCCTCTCCACTGTCTCTGCCTTCCTTCACTGGCTCCATCCTCAGCCCTTTCAGATGAAAAGTGAACTAAACCTTGTGAGTCCCTTTGAAACAGTAGAGTGGAACCCTCCAACAGTGAACTTCAAGGAATTCCCATTGCCCCAGGAATCCCATGCATCAGAGAGAATCAGCCAAGCCCTGACAGGGAGTTCCACAGCCCCGGTGAACGAGACTGGGTTTTTATTCCATCCTTTATATAAAAATCATAACACTGCCACAGGCAAAGGCCAGGGAAACGAGAAAGCTCTCTCTCCCCAGATCCAGCCAAACTGTAACCAGATCCAGTTTCTTTTTTTATCAACCTCTATTTCCTAATTTCTTTGGAGCACAGGGAAAGTGAGGCAGTGGTCTGGTTTGGGTTAGCTCGCTTATCTGCACCCACGACTCGAGTCTTCCTCAGGTGGGTAAGGTGAGGAGGCCACTGTCACTCTCACTGACAATGAAGCCATTCCTATTTGGAAACGCCTATCTCCATGTGGCTGGGACCTGCCCCTAGCGCCCAAGGCCAGAGGTGCCCGTGAGGTCGGAACCCATCCATGTCCTCCACACCAGGCCACCAGAGAGGACACCAGCTCCTTTATCGCTTTGCAGGGCACATGTGCTGAGCCATAAACAGCTCTCCCGGCCCCAAATTAAAAGGCCTTTTATTGGAAGAACAGACACAAACAAATGCCAGGCTCCAACTGAAACAAACAAAATAGCGCCAATGGCTGCAATCCACACATTCAGGGATGCAAACCAAGCCCATTGGTGTGTGTACATGAAGAAGGAAGAAAGGTCCCCAAACAGATCAGTGTGTCCACTCTCCAGGTCCAAGATCCTGGACCCCCAGGAAAAGGGCAGGCACCCCATCTTCCTGCCAAGAACTGCAGCAGAAGGGTGAAGCCAGAGAGAAGGGAATCTTAGATATGTCAGGGAAGTACATTCCCTACCTGGGCCTGTCACTCATCTGGGACCCAACCTAAGCTGTCTGCCAAGGGTACTTGGTTCTTAGTTCCTTGCCCAGTGGCCTGATGATGACAGGGGTCACCAAAGCCCAGAGAGATGTCCCATCCCTAGGGACGCTGTGACAAATAGCAGCCATGTTACAGTATTGTACATCCAGTTGTTTGCCTCTCTGCGTCTGCAGCACTGAGCCCAGACTGTCCTGTGTCCCACGGGAGCCACCCAGCAGCAGAGAGAGCATCAGAAATGAGGGCCGTTACAGCCCAGAGTGAACTGACTTTCAGATCAAGGGATCCCCAAGAATGATGGAAACATGAGAAGATAAAAGCCATGAGAGTGGCTGTCACCCCATCCCATCACACTGGCCACAGCAGGTCACAAGCCAAGCATAACCCCAGGATGGTAAAGGAAGCTGCCACTGTTGATGCGAGCATGACAGAGTGACAACCAAGAGGTAGGTAGCTCGGGCCCATTTTTCAGTGTTCCAACACTATCTCCCGGTTCAAGACTACTACACTGCTGTCAGGAAAGCTAGCTGCTGACAATCAGCTGGGCAAGGACGAGGGACCACTGACCCACACTTCCATGTGGGGCAGACACTACTGTCTACATCTGGGTCAGGAAATAGAAATAAGGAGGCTGGAGAGATACTGCAGAGGCTAAGAGCACGTGTTTCTCTTCCTGAGGACCAAGTTTGTTTCCCAGCATGTACAACCGTTTGTAACTGGTCTTTGCTGGCATATGCACTCAAGTGCATGTCCCCACACAGAGGTACATAATTAATTATAAAGTAAAATAAATCTTCAAAACAGAAGAGCCAGGCAGTGGTGGCACACACCTTTAATCCCAGCACTCGGGAGGCAGAGGCAGGCAGAGTTCTGTGCATTCGAGGCCAGCCTGGTCTACAAGAGCTAGTTCCAGGACAGCCTCCAAAGCCACAGAGAAACTGTCTTGAAAAACCAAAAAAGGAAAAGAAGAACAGAAGAAATGAATTCTAAATACTAAAGACAGGAGAATTAACAAAACAAAACAAAAACCCCATGAAAAGGCTGGGCTGCAGGTCAGCAGTAAAACAATTATTTTAATTAAAAATAAGTAATAGATGGCTAGAGAGATGGCTTAGCAGTTAAGAGCACAGGCTCTTCCAGAGGACCTGGGTTCAATTCCCAGTACCCACATGTGTGTGCATGTGCATGTGCGTGCGTGCGTGCGTGCGTGCGTGTGTGTGTGTGTGTGTGTGTGTGTGTGTACGCATGCGTGTGCTCTGCTCTGCTCTGCTCTGCTCTGGGGATCTGACCTCGGGCCTCCCTGCTGGCGTGGCAGCCTGAACCATCTCCCCAGCCTGCTTTGCTTTGTGTAAATTTGCCAGGCAAATGTAAAGCAATAGGCAAATGAGTGAGCATACCCTCAACAGTGTCCCCAGCTGCTTTCCAGGGAGTTTCCTTTCCTGGTTGATGCTGTGAGCAACCTCATTCTCCCTCACATCCAGGCTAGCCGCTGCAAGGTGGCATTCCTGATGTCTGAGGGGAGGTTGCAGGAATTGGGTGTGTCAACCCCTGCCCTGCTTAAAGCTTCAGGACCACAGGAAGGGTACTAGGGTCCTGAGTGTCCCCAGCTGTACAATCCCAAGTAAAGCCATACTCAGACTGTGACTCCCCAGGGGGAAGGGCAGGAGCAGGGATGAATGATGGGGAGGCTGGAGCCCCAGCAGCCTGGGGTACTGTACAGGAGTGAAAATGGGGTGCTAGCGTGGTGGTATTGACCAGAAGAAGAGAACTCCTAGTTAAGGGAGATTTCCATTTCAGAAAGGCCCATGAATGATGAACCCCAGATTCCAGACAAGTGTGTCTTGGAACCCCAGCACGTCTATCACTCTCCCTGTTTGGCGGAATTTTCTTTTGTTACCAGGGAATGGTGTGCACAACTCTTCACTGTCCATCAATGCATCTTTTGAGGTTCCTGTTCATTTTCTTTTTCTTTCTTTCTCTCCCTCCTTCCGTCCTTTCCCTTTTCCTTCCTTGTATTCTTCCTTCCTTTTTCTTCTTTCCTTTTTATCTCTGTCTTCTTTCCTTCTTCCCCCCTCTCTTTCTTTCTTTCTTTCTTTCTTTCTTTCTTTCTTTCTTTCTCTGAGTCGGGTTTTCACTATGTAGCTCTAGTTAGACTCAGACTTGTAGTAGTCCTCCAAAATGAGGACCTGAGCTTGAATCCCCGTAAAGCTGGATGCGGTAGTGTCCATGTGCAATCCCAGCATTCCTATGTCAGGTTGGGCTGTGTAGCCCAGAGTCTGTCTCAAAGACAAAGCCAAACAAAGTATCCCTCAGTCTGTCATCAAAGGCAGGGGTCCTGGCCTCTGTGGCTGGGGTCACATGGACTTCTGGAGCCTAGCTGAGGCCAGAGTAGCAGCCATGGGGACCCCAACTTCCACTGAGCCTCCCATTTACAGGACTGGAAATCTCAGGGTGCATTCCAACATAGAAAAGTATGCTCAGTGCCTCACCACACCCAGTATGCAGCCCTGTGAGAAGGAAGATGGTCATGGGTCAAGTGCCGTGGCGTGACTTCAAATCTACGGCTTTGAAATCCAGCTCATGACTCCCTGGCTCAGGCACAGGCTCGCTGTAAGCAGTGTGTGGAATTTACAGTCGTGACTTAGCCTCTTGAGCAATTTGGAATTTACACAGCCGTATGTGAGTGGCCTTGTGTGAGTGTGCATGTGTACCTGGAGATGGAATGTGTGTTGATGGTGCTAACAGGCTGCTCTAGGCATCTGGAAGGTGTCGGGTTTAATGCCCAGAGCTGCTGGCCAGTCAGCTAAGAGCTTGTGTGTGCTCTGTCTGCAGCTGTGCAAACTATACTGCCCCTGCCTAAGGCCCTGTTAGGGCCATTGAAAATACTGACTGCTTTGTGAGCCTCCCCTGTGGCCCTGCCCCGAGGGACTGGCCTGGCATGGGCAGGTCTGTCTGAAGCTGTTTTCATTACTGCCCACGAGGGGTCACAGGTGGTGGTCTGACCCATGTGTCACACCCACTCCTCTCCCCCCAGGACACTCTGCCCTGTGCCCCACACTTCAGGGTCATTCTTGAAGGTTCTGTTTCTTTTCCTCCATTGTGGCTGTCACTCAGTTTGTATTCAAGGCTGACAGGACACAATATGTAATAGGGACTTGGGAACATTTGTAACCCAGAGGTGGGGATGGGTTTGAGGTTGACGGTTGACCCCAAAAGCAGAGACAGGATGGGGTTGGAGTGTGACACCAGGAGCTGAGCAGGGAACAGAGAACAGAGGGGAGTAGATGAGATTGTTCCATGATGCTCCACCCTGCGCAAATGCCACCCCAGATGAAGGAAGATGTAGTGGACCATATTTGTTCACCCACTCAACTATCCATCTATCTACCTGTTCATCTATCCACTCATCTGTCTATCGATCCATTCAACCTTCCATCCACTTCTCTATCCATCCATCCATCCATCCATCCATCCATCCATCCATCCATCTCTCCATCCATCCATCCATCCATCATCCATCCATCCATCCATCCATCATCCATCCATATCCATCCATCCATCTCTCCATCATCCATCCATCTATCCATCCATCCATCCATATATCCATCTCTCCATCAATCCATCCATCCATCATCCATCCATATCCATCCATCCATCTATCCATCATCCATCCATCCACCTACCTATCTCCCCATCCATCACTCCATTCACCCTCTCGCTCATCTATCCATCTGCTTACTTGTCCACTCACTTCATTTACCCGCCCATCCCTCCATCATGAACAATCTGAGTGAGTCTACCCTGTCCATTCAGGAAGCCTCTCTGCCTTTGCATTGTTTGACCCACTTAGAGTAACAGGAAACAAGACACACAGTGAGCAAGAGTACCAGGCCTGGGGTCGTGAGGGAGGACAGTAGAGCCGCTGGACCTCAAATGCTCATTGGCAGAGGGTATCCCTGGCAGCCTATGCTCATGGTTTTCATTACGCATGCAATCAGGTCCCTTAGCAAATATAAGAGATGTCCCAGGGCAGGAAGTCACAGCCTGAGGTGCCCTGAGGTCTGAGGTCAAGCATGCAAGCCTGCACTGAGCAGCTAGAGGAAGGGATGGAGGGTCCAGCTGGCCTGGGAACAGGATCTTGGCCTGACTAGCTGCTTCATTTCAGAACACGGCTGCAAAATGGCCAGTAGTTTGACTCTCCTTGGTGAGTGAGCCCTGGGCCCTCATAGCCTTCCCCTTCCCCTAGGAGGCCTGTAAAAGGTAGACATTGGGGAGCTGGAACCAACCACTTGGGTGTCCCCAGCTCCTTGAAAGGAAGCCAGACATGTTAGTACCTATAACTGATTTTTCAGGGAGAGAACTGATAGTGATAGCCTGTGTACCCCCCCCCGCGCTTCCCATGACACTTAAGCAACGGTTGCTACCAGTGACTGTCTGCGGAGCCAGGTATCAGTAACAATAACAAAGACAGTAATGATAATGACAACAATAACAGCAGCAAGCCCTTGTCCTCTGGGCTAACTCTTCTACCAATTCATTCATAACCTCATGAGAGGTGCCATTATGTGGCCCATTTTATAGACCAGGAAACTGAGGCAGAGAGGCTAATTATCTTGTCCAAATACTAAATGATGATAAGTAAAGATGCATATAGACAGAGTCACCAAACACAATGCTCTTCCCCCTCCTGAGCTTCTGACACACTGAGGGGCAAACCTGGAAAAAGCCAGTGAGACATCGGGTGAGGGGTGAGGAAACACAGGGCCCAGAGAGGTTGAGCGACAGGCGCCGGTATACCCAGCTAGTTTGTTGCATAGATAGGTTTCAGGTCCAGACTGCTTACATAGACCAGGTGGGGTTTTTTTTTTTTTTTTTAACTATTTAGACTATTTTTAGAGTAGTTTGGGGAAACTGAGCAGAGAGTAGGAAGACCTGTCCCTCTGCCCCAGGCCCATCCTCTCCCTGACCATTAGCATCTCCCTTGTGCTACCTTTGTGAGCCTTGTGGCTTAGTCAGTCAGAGACACAGTAACTGATTAGTGCCACTGCTAACGTCAGCCCCCTGGGGCAGATTCCATGGGTCTTAACAATACACAGAGACAGTTCCTCACCACTCTGGCCCCACACAGCACAGCTCACAGCCCTGAACCTCCCCACCTTTCCCCCCTGCTGTCTGGACTCCTGACAGCCCTGGAGCTCCGTCTCCATAGTTCTGTCTGCTCCCCCCACCCCATGGAACCCACAGCAGGTCGGCCCCTCTGTGGGCTCAGGTTCCCTGCGTCCTGTGGTTTCCATTTTTGGGCATCTCAGCTGCATCTGGGTCTGCGTGGCTGGGAATACAGTTTCTGTCAGGACAACCCGCCATCATGCAGAGGGTCCCAGGTTTCCAGGGCCCTCAGTCTGGAGCAGATGGGGTGGGGTGGGGGTGGGGCACCCACAGGGCCCTGCGGGAAGATAGGGCTCAGCACATCCAGGGCAGAGCTCAATGGCATGCGGTCAAGAAAGCCATAGGGTGATGCTGGGGCAGCCATTGTGATGAAAGCCCTTGGTCTGCATCCACGCCAGTCCCACAGGGTAGTTAGCTCCCTGCGATGTCTCATGTGATACCAGGAGAGTCACCACTGGCACAGGAGGGCCAGGGCCTCTGGAGATGCTGGCCCTTGGCCAGCACATGACAGCAGGCCCCAAAGAGGGACAAATAAAGGACACCTGGATTTGAATTTCCTGGTTAGAAACTTCCAAATGGGGTGGATAGACAGCTCAGTCAGCAAAGCGCTTGCTTTACAAGCATGAGGATGTGTGTTTGATTCCCCAAAAGCAACTTAGGAAAACCAGGTATGCCCATGCACACTTGCAATCCCAGTGCCGGGAGGCAGAGTCTGGCAGAGCCTTAGCGCTGACTCCTCAGCAGTGAGTTCCAGGTCAGGGAGAGACACTCTCAAAACGCCATACATATGGCCCCGAGACACAGTTGATTTTTGGCCTTCACACACATGCTGCCTTCCTTCCAACACACACATACACACACACACACACACACACACATACTCATACATACACACATGCATACACACACTCTCACATTCACCCACACACAAGCACGCATATACACATACATGCAGACACATACTCTCACGTTCTCTCTCTCTCTCTCTCTCTCTCTCTCTCTCTCTCTCTCTCTCTCACACACACACACACACACACACACACACACACACACACACACACACACACACACGGGGGGGCTGAAAGGAACAAGATAGAGGAATCTGAATTCAGCAATCACAGGATAAAAAGGGTAAAGGCTTTATAACCATTCTCTTAAAGCACCTGGGGCGGGCGGGGTGGAGGGGTGGGGGGTGGGATGGGGGGGCGTAGGCTGGATTGACATGTCAACTTGTAGAAAGGTCTCCAGTGAGTGGCCACAGGGCTCTGTCCCTGTCCTTTTCCACTCAGCTTTAACTGAATGGTCCCCACAAGGTCTCCATGGCACTGTGCTCACAGTCAGAGACACACAGTGGAGAGCTGCAGGGTGCTGAGCTAGCAGATAGAACACAAGGTGAGTTGTCACGGGAACCAACATCCTAGCAAAGTAGAGCAGCGAGGATTCACAGCTAGCGTGGGAAGGCGGCCACGTCTGCCAGGGGTTACTCTCAGGTGCCAGCATTGCCTGCAGCTCAAATGCACCCCATCGCCTCCCCACAATCACCCCATTGTACTCCTCCCTGCCCCTGCTGGTTATTCCGTGCTGGGCTTCATACAAGAGTCGCATTCATCCAACTGCCTATAGGAAGGGAAAAAAAAAGAAAAAAGAAAAAAAGCAAACATACACCTTCTCCCATAAAGAAACTCCCTGGAGACCGAGCCTTCTAAAACTCTGTCATTTCTTCTGAGCTGCTTTGAACTTTAAAGATTTGGTAGCGTTTGTTACACCTACCATGTGCCCACCCCCTCCAGCTGCTGGGCATCAGGAAGGGAGGGAACCCCGCAATTTCCAAAGGCCGTACACTCTTTGAAGACGGTTGAACAGCGTGATTGGGATGCAGAGTGGCTGGGGGTGGGACAATGAGACAGGCAGTCAGGGAGGGCTTCCTGGAGGCAGCTGAGGTTGCAGGAGAGACAGATTTTGTCTCCCACGTTCCCTCTGAAAGTCTAGCTGGAAACGGGATTTGCTTCCTGAGCTCCTGCCCAGATCGGAGATCACTGGAAAGTTCCAGATGACCGGCTCACCACCCTGTTGGTATCGGAGCACAGGCTCCCTTCCTCTTGTGTGACACTGTGTGCCAGGAGCCTGGTACTTCCCACGAGGATGGGTTCCCCGGCCAGGACCATCTCTACTGGGCTCCCGTTTGCTTCTGTGCTGAGAAATTGGTTAAGGAGAGAATCCAGGAAAGTGCTGAACAGAGGAATTCAGCTTTTCTCTCCTCTTCCTCCCTCGCCCCTCCACCCCGTCCCCACTCCTCTCATTTCTCCTTTTTCCCTCCTCTTCTTCCCCTTCCTCTCCTCCCCAGCCTCCCCCCTCCTATTTTGAGATAGGGTCCTGTAGCCCAGGCTGGCCTCAGATTTACTATGTAGCCAAGGATGACCCTGAATGTTTGAGTCCTCCTGCCTCCTCCATTTCTAAAATGCTGGGATGCCATGCACAGCTCCAAGCCTGGCTTTTCCTTTATTTGTTTTTTTAAACCATCTTTCCTTTGCTTTTGTTTTTCTCCTCCATCCTCCCCTCTGTGATGTTTTTCCCTGTGAATGTCACCAAACTAAGTAGGCCAGAAAAATAGCAGTAAGAGGTAAGGAGGAAGGCTAGGGGTCAGGATAAGCAGCAGCCTGAGAGCCTTCCAGAAGAAAGCAGTGCCTGCTGCCCTGGCCTAATTCCTCCAAGGTCAAGCTGCTGGTTCACCTCCCAAGGAGCATGTCCCTCTGGCCGATGAAGCCTCACTCAGAGTGTAAGGGGCAGTATTGAGGGCTCTTTGATGTGAGGGACAGGAGTAGAACAGGAAATCAGCCATAAGCTCAGAAACTCCAAGTGCTGAGGGAAACACTCAGAGCCAGAGAGAAAAATTGGGGGGAAGAAATTGGTTTCTGAACCATGGAGGTGCAAAAACTTCTGCCATACAGGCTGCTCAGCCGCCTGCTGCTGTGACAGGTTTGAGCCACGCCCCCCTGCCAGATCCTTCCTCTTCTCTCAAAGCTTCCCACTGTGGCTCAGTGCGCACCTGCGCCCCACAGTGGGGCTCTGATCCACTTGGTCCTCTGGGGCCCAGGCCCAGCTGTTGCACTCGCAGAGTCTGTGTGGATGAAGAGGTACCCACTGGAGGAGGCTTCCACGTTGCTTGTTAATGACCCCATCTATCCCCATGGAGCAGAGAACTTGCTGTCCCATGACCTGCTTGCTTCCCCAAAGCCCCAGCTAAACCATTACTGTTGGGGACAGGCTGTTAGCCTGCAGGGGGGCCCAGACATTCTCCACCAGGTATCCACTCTCCCCTCTGCATCCATGCCTCTCCCAGGCCCCTGAAGGCAGTCCATCAACCGATTCCTCCATGCGTGGAGTAAGAAATGTCTCTTCAGTTCAAGTGGGCACACCCTCCTCTAGTGTGCACGAAAGACAGTTACCCAACTGGAGCAAAATATCAACTCCATCCATTCATGTGTCCCCCCCCACTCATCCTTTCATCCATCCACCCACCCACCCTCCCACTCATGCAGCCATCCACTTACTTGTCTACTCACTTCAACTATCCACCCATCCCTCCATCCTCGAGAACAATCTGAGTGAGTGCACCCTGTCCACTCGGGAAGCTCTGTGCCTCTGCAATGTCCTGATGCACTCGGGGAAACAGGAAGCAGAGACACACAGAGCCAGTGGGCAAGAGGGCCAGGGCTGGGTGTGTGTGAGGGACCTGGGTTGCCCATGGGCCCGCCCAGCTGCCCCCAGCTCCCTCCCTTCTTTCTGCTGCCCCGCTGTCCACCACAGCTGTCTCCCCTGCCTTCTGTAAATCTCCTCCTCCCCTTTCTGCAGTGCTCCCCTCAAGTCCTGTCTCTCACTGCCACCCTCCCCGTCCTTTTTCTCTTGTCCCTGTTCAGCCTTCTCCCTTCACTCCCTGCCTCACCTCACGCTCTTCCTGATATAAAGGTTGTGGCACAGTCAGATCTAGTGTGCACATCTGTGATCCCAGTACCCTGAGGACTGACGCAGGAAGATGGCAAGCATGAGGCCAGCCTGGGCTACATAGTGAGACCCTGTCAATACGTAAAAATAAATAGACTATTAAAAAGAACAAATAAAAAAGCTGGGCATGGTGGCACACGCCTTTAACCCCAGTACTCTGGAAGCAGAGACAGGTGGATCTCTGAGTTCAAGGCCAGCCTAGTTTATGTAGTGAATTATATGTAGAGAGACCCTGACTCAAAACCAAAACCAAAAAGTATTAGCAGTCCGTGCCTCGGGCCTTTGCATCTCCTGCTCTCCCCCTTAGAAATGAATGCTCCTGACAGAGTCAATGCCTTAGAAATGAATGCTCCTGACAGAGCCAATGCCTTAGAAATGAATGCTCCTGACAGAGTCAATGCCTTCCCGCCCATTTGGCTTCTGATTCTACTGCTTCTGAAGGAATTCCCTTGGGTGCCCCACCCCAGGGGGCCACTCCATCCTGGTCACTCCCCCAACACACACACACTGCATGTTATTTGTAGTGTTTGTAACTATGAACTTACATAGTTTAATCCTCTTCTCTCCCTGTCCACATCGGCCCCAGGACTGGAGACCGGCCTGGCATACAGCAGGTACCTAGCTGGAACCTGGTGATGCAAGTTATAGCAGACAACCCCAGGAGAGCAGCCCTCTGCCCTTCCTTGGCTCCTCAGAGCCCTAGCTGCCCTGCCCAGCCCCACAGCTACGCCTGGCATCCCAGCTCTGCCTTTCCTGTTGTCTAGGCATGGCGCCAGGCAGCTTCCTCCACACAGCCCTCTGTCTGCACTTTCAGCTGGAAAACTGCGCGGCCTGGACTTGGGTCTGCCTTGCGGAGTGACTGCCACTATTTGCTCTATTGTCTGATGCACACACAGCCACTTGAGAGGATGGAGGGAGGCACCTCTTCTTGGTGTCTCTGGGGTAGCAAAGAGCGCATCTTTCAATGGAAGAACTGGTCCCCCCCCTAAGATCATGTGGTCCAGGCTGGCCTCAACCTTGCTGTGTAGCCGTGGATAACCTTGAATTTCTACTCCTCCTGCCTCCTCTTCTTCGTGCTGGGATGATGCAGTATGTGTCACTGTGTCTGGCTCCTGGGCTTTTGCAGTTTGCTGTCCTTTCACACAGATTTTGCTGTAGCACACAGAGCTAGCACGCCCTCAGAGGCCACGATACAGTTGCTGCCTTTCAAAGCTGCTCTTGAGATAAATGCAGTGCCATGCCGGGTGGAGCAGAGGGCTGCTGGGCCTGGGAGGAAATCGCAGAGGTGCTGTGAGCTGTCACCAATGGGGATACTTGTGTGCACTTTGAGCTTTGGTTACCAAAGGAAAAACTGCTTTGGAAGACATTATTGAGAAGGCTGGGGTGATCTGATAGAAATAGAAGCTATGCAGCCTTACTTCCTACATGGATTGCCTCCCACCCCTCTGTTTCCAGGGTTCTGGGGCTGGATAGACCATCTTTGTCTCTGGGACATCCAGCCCAAGAGAGCTGAGGGTCCAGGAAGTATGTGTTGACTTTTAAACAGCTCTGTAGCTTGCACAGTGAGATACCTCCTGTATACATTGTGGGTGAGATGTGTCCATGTGGGTATACACACTCACATCTCAGGGCTGGGGTTGGGGAGGGCTTCAGGTTGGGGCTTTTATTACACGATTCTTTCAACTTTCCAAAACAAAAAACGAGGGCCTCTGGCTACTTCAGGAAGCCTGGGCTGGCTGGTGGCCACACCTGGCCTGTAGGGCGTTCTGTGTTTTAATGGCCCCCATCACCGACTGCATCCCACCCCACTTATTTAATTGCACTCAGAACATAAATAGGTTTCTGTTTATGGGAACTGGGGAGACACGGGAGAAAGGACCTTTTCACCAGCAGCTCCTTGAAGTCTGAGGTGTGAAGCGGCAAGTCCAGGGCCAGCAAGAACCTCCCAGCAAGAGAAGTGAGGCCCAGGACAGCTCCAGGGTCTGCCAGGCCTGTGTGGCCGTCTTGTTTTGTTCGAAGCTCTGGGCCCCAGGCCGTCTGGTCACCACACTCCCCTTGTCTCTCCTCATTGCGCTGGGAGTGAGAGCAGGGCAGCCTCCCTGACAGAGACCCACAGGGCAGGACTGAGCTAAACACAGACATGGTATCCCTGGCCAAGCAGGGACATCGGTCGCTCAAGCTGGACCCCAAGCCAGGCGCTGTGGGAGAGTCTCCCAGCCAAAGCCAGAACCAGAAAAGACCCTAATCCCTGAGGCAGGAGGGATGGCCTCTGACCCAGGTCAAGGGCCTGCTGAGACATCTAGTCTGGAATGCCACGGTTTTGGGGCCATTTCCTGATCAGTGACCCCAGGACAGACAAGACAGCCTCTGCTACTCAGAGAAAAGGCCACTGTAGGTCCCTCTTCCGTTCTCTTTTCTTTCCATCCATGCCTTCCTGGCAGCCACTTCACACTAGTTGGTCAAGGGTGCAGAGAGTGTTCCGGGGAAGCCGGAGGCATGTGTGACACTGTCCCCTTCCCCTTGTATCCGCTGCTGAAGAGTAGACATGTGCCTGTGTGAAAACGTGTGCCTGTGTACATGCATGTTCATGGGACGGTGTATGAGTGTACACGTGTACATGTGTATAGGTGCATGTAGTATGTGAGTGGGCGTGTGTGTGTTGGTTACTTTTTGTCAGCTAGACACCCTAGAGCCACCTGGGAAGAGGGAACCTCAGTGAGGAACTGGAGCCATCAGATTGGCCTGTGGGCAAGTGGGGGGAGGCATTTTTTGATTAGTGATTGATATAGGAGGGCCCAGGCCACTGTGGGCGGTAATATCCCTAAGCAGGAGGGCCTGGGTACTATCAGAAAGCAGGCTGAGCAAGCCTGGGGAAACCAAGCCAGTGAGCTGCGTTCCTCAGTGGCCTCAGCTTCAGTTGCTGCCTCCAGAAGCTGAAGACAGCTTGAGTTCCTGCCCTGGCTTCCCCTGATGATAGACTACAAGCTGAAATAAACCCTTTCCTCCCCAAGTTGCTTTCAGCTGGTAGGGTTTTGTTTCTGTTTTTGTTTTTCTAGACAGGTTTTCTCTATATAGCTCTGGCTGTCCTGGAACTTTGCTCTGTAGACTAGGCTGGCCTCGAACTCACAGAGATCCACCTGCCTCTGCCTCCCTAGTGCTGGGATTAAAGGTGTGCACCACCACGGTCTGGATTGGTCAGTGTTTGATCACAATAGAAACCCAAAGTAGAACAATGCACGTGCACGTGTGAGTAGGTATGTGCATGTGTGTGGATGCATGTTGGTGAATGGGCACTGGTGTGCACATATGTGTGAGTGTGTATATGTGTGTGTAAGGATACTGTTTAAAAGGACACACAGACAGCCCTGGTGGGGAAGAGGGCCTGGCCTGTTCTCTGCGGGTCTCACTAAAGCTCTCAGGGATGCACTTCTGTGCTGTGTGTGAGGGCCCCGGTGCTGGCTAGTTTTATGTCAAGTAGACACACTCCAGAGTTAACCTGAAAGGATGGAGCCTCAGTTGAGAAAATGCCTCCATGAGACCCACACTGCAATGCATTTGTTAAACTAGTGATTGATGGGGAGGACCCAGCCCGTCGTGGGTGGAGCCATCCATGACCTGGTGGTCCTGTGAATAAGCCATGACAAACCAGTAAGCGGTAGTCCTCCGTGGCCTCTGCATCAGCTCCTGTCCTGCTTCAGTTCCTGTCCTGACTTCCTTCAGTGATGGACTCCAGTGTAGGAGTATAAGCCAAATAAACCCTTCCTCCCACCCCCACCCCCACCCCCACCCCGCCGTAGTAACAACCCTAACTAAGACCATCCCTTTCTGGAAGGTGGTAAAAGAAACATGGACAACTCCTAAAGCCTGAGCCACAGGTACCTACCCCCTCTGTGGGTGACCCCTTGGAGCACAGCTTCCGCCCTCCGAGCATTCAACACATCCTCTCTGATGGAGACTCCATTCTGGACCAACCTTTGCAGATTGTGGGGAGTCACTGGGAAGGGTTGAACAGGAGCAGGGATGAAAGAGACCCAGGGACTGTGTGTGGGAGGTGTGTGTGTGTGTGTGTGTGTGTGAGGTGTGTGTGTGTGAGGTGTGTGTGTGTGTGTGAGGTGTGTGTGTGGGAGGTGTGTATGTGGTGTGTGTGTGAGGTGTGTGTGTGTGGGGGGAGGTGTGTATGTGGGGGGAGGTGTGTGTGTGGGGGGAGGTGTGTGTCTGTGTGGGAGGTGTGTGTGTGTGGTGTGTGTGTGTGTGTATGTGGTGTGTGTGTGTGTGTGAGGTGTGTGTGTGTGAGGTTTGTGTGTGTGTGTGGGAAGTGTGTGTGTGTGGGGAGGTGTGTGTGTGTGGGAAGTGTGTGTGTGTGGGGAGGTGTGTGTGTGTGGGGAGGTGTGTGTGTGAGGTGTGTGTGTGTGTGTGTGTGTGAGGTGTATGTGTGTGTGTGGTGTATATGTGTGTGTGGTGTGTGTGTGTGTGAGGTGTGTGTGTGTATGTGGTGTGTGTGTATGAGGTGTGTGTGTGTATGTGGTGTGTGTGTGTGAGGTGTGTGTGTGTATGTGGTGTGTGTGTGTGAGGTGTGTGTGTGTGAGGTGTGTGTGTGTGTGAGGTGTGTGTGTGAGGTGTGTGTGTGTGTGAGGTGTGTGTGTGTGGTGTGTGTGGTATGTATGTATGTGTGGTATGTGTGTGTGAGGTGTGTGTGTGAGGTGTGTGTGTATGTGTGAGGTGTGTGTATGTGGTGTGTGTGGTGTGTGTGTGAGGTGTGTGTGTGTGTGTGTGTGTGTGTGTGGTGTGGGGGGGGTCAGGACCCTCCCCGCATGTGGAGTCAGAACAGGACAGAGCTGTGTGGATGCTGGCTGGGAGCAGGGTGTCCAGCCCTATTCTCTGGAGAGCACTCAGAAGGACAGGGTGACCTGTCTACCCTCATTTGTCCCTGCTCTTGGTTCTCGCTGAGGGTTGGCATCCTTAGTGCTGCCCTCTCCCTAAGCCTGTTAGGTTTGGAGCTTTTCCGGAAGGCCACAGGATGCCATCTTTCTGTCCTATGTGTTTCATGAACCCTCTGGGACCCAGTGACAGCCTCACCCACATCCATCAGAACAGCCTTCAACCTGGCTCCCCCCCCCCCCCCGCAGCTCTGTGACCTCTCTGTGACCTCTCTGAGCCTCTGTGACTCCATTTACTTTAACTAACGATGGGAAAACAAATGTTCGTCTTGAGTGTCAGGCTAGTGTTGGGGCCTCCAGTACAGTGGATGTGTGAGTCTCTGTGAGCAGTCCTTGAAGGCCCAGCCCTGCTCTAGGAGAGGTTAGTTAATTGGGGCTTGGACTAAGTGGCTGGTGGCACCCCAGGAAAGAGCCATTTGTGTCCATTCCCTACCCACTGGCCTTTCCGGCTAGCAGTGTGCGTTCTCTCTGCAAAGCGCCCAGGGTGTGTGTGGCATAGGTGGCTCCCCTACCCCCAGCTTCTGCATGTCAGAAGCACCCCACTTCCCTTCGTGTGATATATTCCTGTCCCCTGTCATTCTCTTACCTCCAAACTCTGCACTTCAATGCTGGCCACGTTGGATCACTCACTGCTCCTGCTTTTCTGGACCTGGAGGCCCAGAGCTCTGCGTGTGGCATGCCGGGCCAGTGCTGGCCTGCCTTAGCCCTTGCACTGGGTAGTGACAAGCCTCATTTCCTGCCCCTCTCTAAGGTCCCTAGGCAGCTGAGCCAGCCCAGCTCTAAGTCTATGGAAGCCATTGCCCTTTCTTGCCTCTGACCTCTCCAGACTGTGTGGCCTCGGGAGCTCTGACAGTACTGGCTTTCAGTGGACTGCAGTCCCAGGCCTGTGGCTGTGGATCCCCATAGGTCAGAAGTCACAGCCACGGTCACCTGTGTGGGTGTTCGTTTGGCATTTGACATTTGCAGGGAGACTGGATTTTCCTGCCCGTTGGTGTCCACGTGTCTTCACTGGTACCCAGCACAGCGTGGTTCCTTCCAGAGGAAGCCATGTGCTGGTGTAGGGAAATTTCCAGAAGTCAGCCAGCATTGTCCTGAAAGAGCCACTATGTGAGAGGCTCTGTTCAGTGTAAATGGGGCAAAGGTCGGGACTGCAGGAGGTCAGGGTCCAGGCCTGCATCAGAGACGTCGTGACAAATTGTATTGTCAAAACAAATGTGGACAATTCAAAAGGGGCCCAAGCCATCAAAAGATTTTATATTAATCGGCTTGTGCACATTGACTGTAGGAGCCCATGGAGGCCAGAAGAGGGCGTTAATCTGGAGTGGAGTCCAATGTGGGCGACGGGATTTAAACCCTGGTCCTCTTGCACAAGTATTATGTGCTTATCCACTTTTCTAGCCTGATATCAAAAGTTTTCAGCAAAGCCAGGGCACCTACACTTTCAAAGCCCTGGTCTGCTGTGGAATATTACTTTGACTAGACAAAGATGTGTTACATTTGTTTAGGCTGTGTTTGTTTAATGATGTAGAGATGCTTTGCTGTCTCACCTTGCCTGCCTAAGGTACCTGATTGGCCTAATCAAAAGCTGAACAGCCAGTAGCTAGGCAGGAGAAGGATAGGTGGGGCCGGTGGGCAGAAGGAATAAATAGGAAGAGGAGAGAAGGGAGAGGATGAAAGAGAGACTGCTGGGGCTGGTCAGGAGGAGGCAGTGAAAGGAGGGGCAGAATGAAAGAAAAGTAAACAAACAAAACACAGATGAAGAGAAACAGGTTAAATTACGTTGTAACAGCTGGGCTGAGCATTCATAACGAGTAAGTCTCCATGTCATGATTTGGGAGCTGGTTGGTGGCCCAAAAGACACCCTGGGACACTGGTCCTTAACTTGTTCTCAGCTCACCTTCAGTGGCTTCCAGAAGGCTCTTTGGGGGCTGTTGAAAGTTTAAGAGGGCAGATCTTTTTCTAGAGAGTCAATGGTATCCAGTGGGCGCCAGCACCCAGCACTGGGGAAGGCCATGCTGTATTTCTCTTTCCTGAGAGTCCTGTCACTTCATCCTGGAAACTCAGTAACACAGACTTCTGGTCAAGGGGCCCCTGGGTGAAATTTCTTGTGGGTTCCATTCAGGCAGCCAAAGCCCCAAGTTTATGCCTAGATGACATGGGTGTGGGCTGTATGCTTTTCTAGTAACAGGCTTCAGCCTGCCACTCCACTGTGACAGCCTCTGGTGGCACCTTGCTCTCTTTGCCATAGGGCCTTGCATCCTGCTGTTCCTCTACCTGGGTGTCTGCTCAAGTGTCACCTCCTCTGAGAAGCCCTCCCTGATTGACTGGCACAACTGCCTCTGATTATTTCTGCTAGTGGTACTTTGGTTGAGCCTCAACCTGTATCACCTGGTATATTATTCCTGCCCCCCCACCCAGCTGGCTCTGAGAACAGGCCAGCCAGCTGTGCCTGAGTCCAGACCTAGGCACACCTGCAGGCCAGAAGACTTGGCCCACCTATAGAGGAGGACAATTCTCCAGGGGCTACAGTGAAGCTGGGGTCTCTCCAGCTCTTTCTAGCAGACGTGGGGTAGGTAGATGGACTAGCAGAGGTCATTTGTCCCCTGAGCTGTATTCCATCCTGCCAAGTAATCCGAGGGTATCTGGGATCCCGTGTCCAGATGTGAGGCTGGAGGCAGGCGGTGGTGGGATGCCCTCTAGTACCTGCCAGAAAAGCAGGCAGATCGGGAACTGTGTGTTCAGCTCCGGAAAGAGATAAAGTGGGACAGGGTGGGCGGAGCCCTGCCCCTGAATGAGACCT
The DNA here is from genome assembly GCA_030556225.1 of Cricetiscus sungorus. NCBI lineage: Eukaryota > Metazoa > Chordata > Mammalia > Rodentia > Cricetidae > Cricetiscus > Cricetiscus sungorus. Next base: position 24,261,682 of record JANBXA010000044.1, on the reverse strand, counting down.
TTTTAGAGCAGTGGTTCTCAGCCTTTGGGGTCACGACCTTCTGGGGGGGCTCAAAGGACCCTCTCACAGGGGTCGGTCACCTAGGACCATCAGAAAATACAGATATTTACATTAGAATTCAACAACAGTAGTAAAGTTACAGTTACGGAGTAGCGACAAAAGTAATTTTATGGTTGGGGGTCACAATGCACCACAACACTGTGTTAAAGGGTCGCAGCATTAGGAAGGCTGAGAACCAGATTTTAGAGAAACCCTACAGCAGCAAGGGGATTCTGGAAGTGCGCTCCCCCACCCCACCCCACCCCACCCCACCCCCACCCCACCCCACCCCACCCCACCCCACCCCACCCTGGGCAACTTCCTGACCATCTCGGCAGGGCCTGGCTGTGCCTCCACTTTCTCCAGAAAATGATCAAAGGAAAGCAAGCATTCACAGGCAGACTTAAACACTGTGATGGGGAGAAGCAAGCGCCTGGAATGAAGGGATTGCTATCTACCCACCAGGTGTCCTTTTTTACCTGGGCCCAGGTGGACCCGGGAGGGCAGGCTGTGCTTGCAGACACATGCACAGAGGCTAAAGGAGGTGAGCACTCTGGTGGTCCCGGGGGCAGATCTTGACGTTGGGTCCTTCGGCCTCCCACTGTAAGTGCTCCCACCCCCACCCCACCCCACCCCCACCCCACCCCCACCCCGCAGGTTGCTGAAGGTACTTTTTGCTTTTCTTGGAGACTCAGGCCAGGTGAGGGGCCCTGCAATGACCCTGCTGGTGGCTCAGCGTTCTTGCTGAAGTGGTTATGGACTCAGGCCAGCATTCAACACCTCCGGGGTGGGGTTGGGGGTGACTTTTGCAGGCTGGGGACCTTGCAGACCTCACCCTTCCCTGGCCGGGTGGGTGGTCAGGGCGGGAGCAAGAGGCGCAGGAGGAGGAGGGCGGGGAGGGGGCGGCGCCTGGGAAAGGAGGCTCAGCTGGCGGCTGGAGGCGTTTGCTTAGGGAGTGGGTCTCAGCTGGAGCCGCGGGCCAGAGCTTTCTCCCCTCCGGCCCAGTGGTGGCGGGGACCCGAGCTGCTGAGGCCCGCGTCCCATGCCCGCTAGTCATGGTGGGTCACCTGCATCTGCAGGCCATGGGGGACACGAGGGAGCAGAGCCGCGACGGCTTGCTGGACAGTCCTGACTCGGGACTGCCCCCGAGTCCCAGTCCTAGCCCTCCCTTCTATGCCCTGTCGCCGGGCACCCTGGACGTCCGTGCCACCACTGAGCCCCCAGGACCCAATGAGGCACCAGCGGTAAGACGCGGGGACCTGGCAGTGGGAGGGCCATGCAAAAGCCAGCATGGTCTCCTCCCTCCTGAGGCGGACATGGAGTTGCACCAGACTCACCAGGACCTGTAGGCTGGGAGTTTCGGGGTGGGTGCCGGTGGACTAGAGTTCAGAGTAAATGTCCTGGTGCCCTCAGTTTACCATCTGCAAAGGGGCCTGTTGTAGCCATCTGTCCGTGGGTCCCGTCCCTGCTGCTGACTCCTGCCCTGTTGACCCATCCCGGGGCTGCTAAATGGAGACATTTTGGAAAACGCAGCTTGGCCTGAAAGCCTCCAGCGGCTTTGTCTTGTGGGTGTATAAGTGGAACTGCCCTCGGAGCTGGAACTCCAGGGCCTGCTGGACCCGCTTTGCCTGGATTGCCCTGGTGATGGGGTAGAGGGAGCAACTTGAAGAGAGGTTGAACACAGTAGAGGTTACACTTGAGCCTTGTGACGTGACCCTGTCTGGCTTGATGGTCTCCACTGGGCCTTTCCCGCCAAGGTGTGCAGAGCGCAGGAAGCATTTGAGCCTCTTTAAGCAAGTTTGCACCCCCCCCCCCCCCCCGCATTGACATAGTCCAGGGCACACACAGTTCGGGTGCCTAAACTTTATTTAAATCTCCCCAAGTGACTCAAGCATGTAGGGAAGTTAGAAGCCTGTCTTGAACTTGCACCTCTCTTTGGGGAGGAGGGGGGTGGTCGAGAACTTCAGGAGTAAAGGCAAGTGAGCAATGCTGTTCTCAGGGAACCTTGGGGGCAGACAGGCCAGCACTCCTGCAGCTGAGGATCAGCTGGTGTGGGCTGCGTGGCGGGGAAGAAGTCTCAGGATGTATTCTGAGGGCCGTCATTAAGAAGGGCCCAGGAGGATGTTGCTCCAACATCCTTCTGCAGGGAGTTCTGAATGCTTTTCATGCCTTCTGGGCTGCCATAGGCGCCAGTGAGAACAGCATGCCTGGCTCACTGCTGCTGTTATTGTTTCCTTTCCTGGTAAGGTAGGTGCCAGCTATGGAGCTATACTTCCCTGGGTCTGTGACTTTGTATGGGCAGGAAAGACTGGGGCCATCGGGGCCCAGGTAATGAAGGACACCTGGTGTGTCAGAGATGGCTCTCTGCCAGCTGGTACTTGCTTGCCTCTGACCTCCATTTCCTGGAGGAAGGTGAGGCACAGAAATGGTTAGGAAGTTGCCCAAAGCTGCCCAGAGCAGAACCAGGGAAGCTGGTTCCAGTGTGCATTTAAACCTGCCCTGGTTTTCACTGTGAAGTGAGTTAATGACCTTTTAAATTTTTAAACAGAAAAACAAGTTGTGTAGCTATGGGGTCCAGGTGCTGCTTTTAATAAAGAGAGGAAGTAGTAGCCATGGCAACCTTGCCTTAGGTTTGGGGCCCCATCTGTGGCCCCGCCCATCTGCCAGTTACTACCCACCAGGTTACCATGTCCTTGAGATCCCATTCCTTCTATACTCTATGGTTTAATGGCCTCCCTGTTCCCCTGCCTGGGTGACTCCTAGGTCCAGGTGTTGGTAGGCTGGCAATTGCCAATTGATTGATCTATTGTGTGGGATAAAAGGAGGCCATCCCCCATCTTGGGGCCCTCGTTTCAACTGTGCAAGGAAGAGGCTTTATGAAGGTGGTCACATGTCCCCTGGCTCCCCCCAGCATCAGTGTCATTGCATAGAACTGCCATTCTAGTGGGAGCTACGTCCACTTCCTTTGGTGTGTGACACAGTGCCAGGAGTGATGGGCAACCATGTAGGGGTGTGACTATGACAGGCAGGCAGGCAGGCAGGCGGGCGGGCAGGGAGGGAATGATGCCTCAGAAAACCAGGGCAAACCAGGGAGTGGATTTTACTCACTTAGGGTTGAAACATGTCTCAGTCTAAAAGGGTGGCATGTGCCAGTGTCCTGTGGCAGAACCCAGAGAAGGAGGCTGGAGGCTAAGGCTTGTTTCTTTTTTCTCCTCTCCAAGACAGGGTTTCTCTGTATTGCTTTGGAGCCTGTCCTGGAACTAGCTCTGTAGACCAGGCTGGCCTCGAACTCACAAGAGGTTCCCCTGCCTCTGCCTCCCAAGTGCTGGGATTAAAGGCATATGCCCTTTTTTTTTTTTTTTTTTTTTTTAAATAGGCTGTGTCTTTTTTAAACAGTACCATGAGCTCCCAGGACCCCTGGATTAGAACCCTGAATCAGGGGTGCAAGTGAAAAGTTCATGTGAGGAGTACAAAGTGACATTTTTTTGTGTGTGTTGGGGGTGGCTGCTGCCCTCCCAGGTGGCCCCCAGAGAGCAAGATGCATTGGCTAGAAGGGGAGACGCATTTGGCTGCTACCTTTACCCCAAGAATGCTCAGCCATCCAGGCAGGGCTCTGCCTGCCACTCTGGGCTCCAAGGGGGACTTCTGCACCAGGTGACAAACATCAGGTTCCCTCCCTTCCCACTTCTAAAACAGCTGTGGTGTGTGGGGTGGGCATGGCAGGGAGCCATGTCCTGCAGGCTGAGGACAGGCTCCCAGCACTGACAAGCAGTTTGGGCAACTGCTGCCCGCACCCCCCCATGGGGTTTCATTGCCCCCAGGGGACTGCAGGTGGCTTTTGGGCTCTGACTTGGGAGACCTTCTGGGTGTTGAGTGTTTGTTTAGACCACCCCCCAACTGCCCTGTATTCATGTGGAGGTCAGGGTCACTGTTGAATGACAGGTGACAAGAGGCAGAGTGGGGAACTGCCACCCAGGAGACTCGGCCTCCCCAGTTTCTCCTGGTTGATTTCACAAGAACGTCTAGCTTCAGAGGTGCAGGGTGGAGTGTGCTGCTGCTGGCAGTGGACTATCTGGAGGGGCTGGCTGCCTCCTCCCAGGTGGGTGCAGACCTGGGCTCTGGTCCAAGGAGAGCGGGAAGGGCATGATGTAGGTGCCACTACTTTGTGGCTTGGCTGTCACACTGAGGGCCTCTGCCTTTCCATTCCTATGAAGGCTGGTATGAGAGATGAGGCGGCTAGTGCCTGGAGTCAGGGAGGATGGATAATAGGTGGATGGACAAATTAACAGGTGGATAGAATGGACAATAAATTGATAGGCAAAGAGGACAGGGCTCAACAGACTCATGGCCTAGGTGAGGTGTAAGGGAGGGAGGGTGAAGTGACCTGGGGTGGGGTAGGCAGAGAGATCTGCCAGGGCCTCCGTCCAGCCTGGTCTGATTCACTTCCAGTGGACTGCCAGCCGGTCTCCACAGCCCAGCCCCCAAGGTTGAGGCACCTGCTGTGAAGAGCTTAACTTGGAGCATTGGTGTGACAAGCAGACAGGCCATATCCTGACAGGTGTCTACAGAACCTACAAGCAGCCACCTTCTGGGGAAAGCACCAGATGGGACTGTAAGGTACCACACACAAGTGGCTTAGACTATGCAGGTCACACTACCAGAATCAAGTAAAATTCATTCTTGGCTTCCGATAGTAATCCATTGGGCCAGGGTTGTGGAGTTTCCTGCAGCGGTTTTGCCCCAAATAAACACAGAGACACTATATTAATTATGAAACTGTTGGCCAGTGTCTAGGGCTTCTTCCTGGCTAGCTCTGTCTTAATTATTAACTCATTTCTATTAATCTAAGTATTTCCACGTGGCCTTATCTTACCAGAGAGAGGTCTGGACCTATAACTCATTTGGTGGGCCCTGTCTCCCTATCTTTCCCAGAATCCTACTTGTCTCCTAATCCCACCTATCTTCTTGCCTTATCGGCCGAACAGTATTTTATTCGTTAACCAGTAAGAGAAACATATGTACAGGAGGACACCCCCATCAGTTCAGTGTCAATCTGTGGCTTCTTGTGGCAAGTTCTGGCTTCTGGTGGGAACCCTTAGCCAGGGTGAGCTGCGGCACCCTAGCTTGAGATGCAGTACAGTGCCTGTGTCCATCTTCACCTGACTGTTCTTGTGGCTAAGGACACTAGTCATCCAGATATGCCCACCTTAGCTCAGGGCCACCTCATACCTCTAGAGAGCCCATGCTGGTTAGAGGTTCCACTGACGGGGGGTTTGGGACTTGACTATCCGTGTGGGGACAGTCAGCATCACCAGTTTTGCTGGCTTGCAGTGGGGATCCATCTCGGGGACCTCTCCTAATTGCACTGCTCTAGTGACTGTATCATCAGGCTATCTGCAGCCTGCATCTGCAGGCTTCAGAGCCCCTTGGACTGTGGGCGGGCACTCATGGAGGTCCTGGCTGTTTGCTTCAGTAGCAGCCAATGGGGCCTTCCTCTCCATCACTGCTAGGTGTTTATTGGTCTAATGATTTCCATGGGCTATGGTACTATTTTGGCCCCATGGCTGTACCCCATGTCTTGTTCATATAGGCCTGAACACCGTTAGGTGGGGCAGCCTCTGTGCTGCACCGTGATCTCTGCCACAGTAAGTTATCACTCCCTGTGGCTTTGGGTTTTTCCAGGGTGCCAAGTCCCATGTCACCACACCTCCAGCTGGCAAAGTTTACCATTACTGGGCGGAGTAGTCAGTGACCCTCAGCTCTGTTACCTACCCTACCCCATCTGCCCAGCAGTTAGCCAGATGCCCTGGCCTGCCCATGACTCTCAGCACTCAGGAAAGGGGTGGGGGTGAGGGTCAGCTGGTGGCAGTCTACTGTAGTCAGTAGAAGGGGGGGGACCTCTGCCCTCAGCCTTTTCTCCCCCTCTATCCTTGTGTCTCAGAGCTGCAAGGGGACACTAAAACCCCTTAAGGGAACTGGTCACCCTTCAGCCCTACATGGAGTTGGTACAACCAAAGCTGAAGATCTCAGCATTTACCTTATATTTATGTGTGTCACACATGTTGGGTGCCCACAGAGACCAGAAGGGGGAACTGGAATAGGAGTTAGGCATTTGGGAGCCGCCCTGTGGATGCCTGGGACTGAATCTGGGTCCTCGCCCAGCAGTGTCTTAACCACTGAGCCATCCTCCAGCACCTCGGAGAGCCTCTTTAGAGCAGCCAGCTCTGGATGGCAGGCCACCTTTCTGGGACTTTGTGTGCTCTAGGGGGCCCACCCAGCACGGCAGATGCGGTGAAGATTCCAGTCTGTGTAGACCCTGGGGCTATATATCCCATCTTCTGAGGGCGGCATTGTCTTCTATCCACAACAGTTGGGCTTCCCCCGCCCCAAGGGCTCTGCAGGCCAGCAGGTCCACAGGCTGTAAAGCGACATTCTCAAAGCCAGGGTTTTGACTACAAAAATCTTCTCCTGGTAGGTGTCTAGCCCTGGAATCTATGGTAGAATCCTTGGATATGATGTGCGCAGCTGCCCTGTCGCCAGTAGACATCTGACTCTGCTCTCCCTCTGTTCCTGCAGGGCGCACTCCCTGTTTCTTCTAGTGCGGTCCTTTGGAGAACTGAACCACTCTGCCTCCCTCCATTTGAATTGGGCTCTGTTTGACTAGCAAAGTCCCAGAGGACACTTGGTTGAAATGGGCTACAGCAGGGTTGGCCAAGGCCCAGGGTGTCCTAAAACTGTGCACCCGAACTTGCTGACACCGCCTTCTGAGTGCTGGGGTTTCAGGCGAGCATCCATTTATGGGGTCCTGGGGGTGGAACACAAGGCCTCAAGCATGCTAGGCAAACTCTACCAGCTGCTCTAGTGCCCCAGCCCCTGAGCTGTTTCTTCATTCAGGGGCAATGGGCTGGGGCATAAGGTCCAGTGGTGGCAGGCTTACTCGATTCTGCAATGCTCTGTACCCAACAGCGCTCGTTTGCCTTTCTGAACTGAATTCTTGCTTTGGCCTAGTGCTGTGCCCACCTAGGGCATGGCAGCTACTCAGCAAACTTACCTTGTGTACCTGGGGGGAACACGGAGCCGCAAACAGCCTCTCCGGTATTATTTCCATAAACACCTCACCTGGGAGCTTTGGGACAGGGGTCAGTGCCCAATATCACTCAATCCTGAGGCTGTCTGGGGTTCCCTGGGTGCTGGGGGGTGAAGACAGTCACACCCCATCCTCATGGGGTCATGTAGACAGGAATGTGGGTATGTCTGTACAAATTGTGACCCTCCCCCATCTCTCCACATAGGCTATTTCCCTCTTCCAAAGTCCCCCAGCCCCGGGGACGAGGCCCCGCCTGCTGCCTGTATTCTTTGGGGAGAGCATCAAGGTGGATCCAGAACCTCCACACGAAATCCGGTGAGCGGGCCAAGAGTAAAGTGGGTGGGACCTCTAAGGGAGGGTCCTGTCTGTGAGGGACAGGGCTCCCCTTAACTGTAGGGAGGAGCATCACACTGGCTATGGGGACAGAGCAGCAAGCTTACCCTCTGCTGCTGCCTCCTCTGGAGGGCACCCCCTTTCTTGGTGTCAGACACTCTGGAAGAGGCACTGATGTCACTGACTAGTCCCTCTGAGTAACTTTCATAGGCTTTCTAACATGGCAAAGCTGGGAAGACACCACAGTAGGTACTTGTTCTGTTTTCCCATGTAACCTTTGCCACAGTTAGGCCCTGAATACTCCAATAACATAGATATTCCTCCATGGCGACAGTCCAGTGCCACCAAGTCACCACCTAAACAGCATCCACCATCACAACTGTATCTCCCCTCCCTACCCCCAACTTAGGGTCCAGCAGTCCTTGATGCATGTCACTCCTTATAAAGTCTCCCAGCTGAGCTGGGATTTGACCCTTTGTCCTCAAGGGGGTTCCGTGAAAGGTTGGCCACTGAGGGAGGTAGGCAACTCACCCCCTTCGTTACTTGCTGTCTTTCCCAGCTGCAACTCTGAGGTCACCTACACCTCAGAGAGGTACTTCCGAGACAAGATCGTCTATGCTCAGGTGCCCACAGTCACAGCCTACAGCGAGACCATAGTGGCGGCACCCAACTGTACATGGCGCAGCTACCGCAGCCAGCTGACCCTGGAGCCTCGCCCACGTGCTCTGCGGTTCGGGAGCACAGCAATCATCTTCCCCAAGCTGGCCCGCAGCTCCTACCGCACCACCCTGCACTGCAGCCTCGGCCAGCCACGCCACTGGTTCTCCTCTAGCCTGCAGCTGCAACGGTGCGGGGACCCTGTGTTTGGTTCCCACAGCCCTGATGTAGTCTGAGGAGCCCAGGTTTGGTGGCGGAGGAGGAGCTGAGTGTAGAAGTCCCAGAAAGATGGACAGGGGCTTGGCCTGGAACCTGGGCCCCAGGAGGCACAGAGCCCGGTGGCCTGGACCAATGAGCATGAGGCTGCTTCTGGAAGCCTGTCCCCACCACAGGCTGGGCTGGCTGTGCCTGAGGATTTGGGGAATGCATCTTTCATTACTTTTTATAGCTCCCAGGCTGTATGGCTAAGCGTGTCCTGGTGTGCCCTTAAGGCAGGGACACCAATGAACCCGGGACACAGGAGACCCAGCCTCAGTAGTGGCCCGGCTCCCAACCTCGTTCTCACAGGGTCGCTTCCAAAACAGGCATTCAAATGTGCTCACCCCAGCCTGAGAACCCCAGGGCTGAGCTAGCACAGACTGTGGGCCCAGCCCTTCAGGGCAGTCCCAAGTGTCCCCACAAGAGGCTTTTTGGCAGATGCCCAGGGAGGCTTCAGAGGCAACAATGAGACACGGCCGTCACCTGCCTGACTCCAGATTTGAGCTCCCGCGTCCTGCTGTAGACTCAAGAGAAACTGTGGTAGCTTCTCTTGGCTTCCAGCTCTCACCCAGGATGAGCCTAACAGCGACACCTCGGTTCATTTCACCCTTGCATCTACGGTGTGAAGGACAGGCATTGTTTTGGCTCTTACCAAAACCTGGTCCTGTCCCATGGTCCCCAGGCTGAAATGACTCACCCACAAGTCTACTTCGAGGTAGAGATGTCCTTTTGGCCTGGTGTCCAGTAGCTGGAAACCTGCCTGCTGCCCCCATGGTGGACCAGGGGAGGGGACACACAGAAAGCAAATGACTGATCGATTCCCATCTATCTATAAAGCTTATCAGAGGTGCCTCCTGATTGAACAATCTTAAAAACTGGTGAATTATCTTAAATAAAAACATATACACACAGCCAGGATCCACACCTTCAGTTTCTGGGGTGCGAGAGGGAATCCTGGTTTCCCTGGCTCGCTTTTCCTCCTCCATAGACAGCATTACTCTGGGGGACACTCTCCATGTGTGCAAGCCTCTGGCCCCGAGAGCCTCCTGTGTGCTAGTCCAGGGTCCCACCACCAAGCTAGCCACAACTGGTTTTCCACACTAATGGCTTGTGACTATAGATAGGTCTTGAATGTTCCTACATAGACCGGGCTGGCCTTGAGTGCACAGAGGCCCGCCTGCTTCTGTGTCCCAAGTGCTGGGTGACCTCCTCCAGACACCCCACTTTCTCCCTGAGGAGGAATGGAGAACCCGAGCCTGTAGCTGTTGGGCGCATTTTTCTCATTTTGTTCATTTACCCTCTTATCACAGTACCCCCACAAGCTGCAGAGGGCATGGGGGCAAAGTGCCCAGGAAAGGTGTGGGCTGGGGACTCAAGGGGTTCTGATGGAGGTGACAGCTGGGTCCTCACAGCTCTCTGGAGAATAACAATTGAGTGTGGCTCCTTTATTGGCTATCCTGGCTTCATCTGGCATGGCCTCAGATCCCTGGACCAGGATGAGAGACATGTGTCCTCCCAGATGAGCCATGAGCTCTCTCCTCACCTTATCTTGTCCACAGCTGAGACAGCATTGCTACAGGGCAGTGCTGCTGTCACCACCTGTTCTACAGATGAGTAGGGTGGTAGAGATGCCTCCCAGCTCTAGCGGCTGCTTGAGGGCCTTTCATCACAACTCTAGCCCTTGAGTCTCGCTGACTTACCTTGTAGAGTGTCCTACCCCAAGCGTGGCCCGGCCCTTCCTCATCACCCTCCTCATCACTGTTGCAATCCTGAACCAACTTAGAAAACCAGCCATGCATGGCCTTTCCCTCTAACTCCTGGCCTTCACCCTGACTTTCCAAGCGTCTCTGGCTAAGCCTCACCTTCTCACACGGGCTGTGTCCCCCACAGCCTTGCCACTCTTGTGAAGGCTGTTACCTCCCTCCAGGAAGTCCCACTGACTGCTCTGGTCTGTGTGGTTTCCTAGTCAAGCCCAGGGGACCAGGCAGGACATGTTCACCCTGCGGGCAGAACTCTCCTTGGGGAAGGGGTTACATTATATCTGGCTTGATGCAGAATAGCTCTTTCTGTATTGAGAGACTCAAGAGGGGAGAACGTGGGGTTCCTAGAGAAGAGTACCCCAGCTGGACTTCAGTGTCTAAAGAGACAAGGATGAGAAATCACATGAGCCTCTGTTTTAAAGATGGAATGAGGACATGCTCCTCACAGATCAGAGCCAAAGAGACTCTGAGGGTACGCAGAAGCCACAGGCTCTGTGCCTCTTTGCCTGGGCCTCAAAAATAGACAAGGGAGAGGCATGGCTTCATGCCTGACTGGGACAGACAGACATGGGGTTGGGCTCACACCAGCTCTAGTCTGGTGGCAGCCAAGGGACACCATACTTCAAGCTGGTGGGGCAAAGCTACCTGTCTGTCCAGGTGGGGTGGCTATGTCCAGGGTGAGGCCACATAGTGCCACCTGGCCGCTGGCTTTGGTATTGCAGTCTGGGCACAGGCTGAGTCCTGCCCAGGCCCCAGAGCTCAGGCCTACATGATCGTTCCGGGGCTTCTGCGAGTTTACAGGATGAATTGGGCGACTTGAAGCCCCTGGAGGATGCAAATGCCTCTCCCACTCCAGCTTAGATATCCCAGTGGATGGCACTGGGTGCCTGGGGTCAGCAATGCCCACCTCCTGTGACCCCACCCTTTCCACACACTTGAGCCTTGCTAGCCAGATCCCTGCCCAGGGCAGGTGTGGCAGGGACGGCTGCTTTGGATCCCCAGGCTGCTCTCTGCTATGAAATCTCTTTCCTTCAGCCAGACCCACTCACCTGCCAGCAGAGCCAAGGTAGGTTCCTTCTGGAGACTTGGGACTGTCTGTCACAGCATCCTTGGCTGCCCAGGTTCGGAGCTGAGGATCAGGGCCAGGCTAACACCTTGGCTCTGCCAGAAGATGTGTAAATTCACTTTTGAGTACACTCCAGCGACTGTACTCCAGCCAGCACCACCAGGTTGTGGCATGAAAGGGAACTTCAAGGCACCCAAACGGGCCACTTGCACGGGCAGACCAAGTGAGTTCAGACAAGTCAGTGATGGGAAGCTGAGAGCAAAGAAGGCCTTCTCGCTTGAGCTAATTAGGCAGTAGGTACCACCAGAGGCCTAACATCCTGTCTCTGTACTTAGGAATTCCCCCACACCTCCAGCACCCAGGTGGCCAAAGGATCTCTCTCTGATACCCTTGCAGACCAACCCTCATACCAGCTCTGGAGACAGGTGCTGCAGGACAGGTTGGGGGACAGTAGGCTCTGCTGCAGGAGGGAATGGTTATGGTTGGTTATAGTGTCACTTTGTCACAAACTGAGTGAGTAGAGAGCCTCACCTATGGCTTTGATGTGGGAGGGCCCACCCCACCCTAATGGTGGGTGGCACCATTATCAGGAGGGTCATCTCGCTCCCCAATTTGCTTTGCTTAGAGTGGTTTACCCTGCCGACTCCCTGGCTGACGGGAGAACTAGGGTCATGCAATAGGGACCATCAGCTCTCAGCTCTCAGGAACCCTTCTGGGCTCCCAGATGCCAGAGGCACTATGCCTGTGGACTCAGTGATGAAGGGTCGTCAGCCCCCACCCCAGGTGAGAGGCAAGCTGTCCTGGGGTAATTCTAAATGTTGAGACATTCAGGCTCAAGGGCCGAAAACTAAGCTATACTTAGTTCTCAGCACCGTGGCTGGGTTTGGCTGTTGATGCTATTTTATAGTTAACTTAAAGGACTGGAGAGATGGTTCAGTGGTTAAGAGCACTGGCAGTTCTTACAGAGGACCCAGGGTTCAGATCCCAGGAGCCATACTGATGGCTCACAACTGTGACTCCAATCTGATCTTTGCAGGTACCAGGCATGCATGGGACCCACAGGTGTAAATACAGATCAAACATCAATACACATAAAAAAAAATAATAAAAACATTGTTTCAAGAAGCTTATCCTTAAATTCTGAGGCACATACAGGGGGGTGTGCATGTGTGTGAATGCACAGTGGTTCTCAACCTGTGGGGGGTGTTGAACCCTTTCACAGTGGTAACATCAGATTATCCTGCATGTCAGATATTTGCATTACAATTTTAGCAGTAGCATAAAAAAAGCAACAAAAATAATTTTTATGGCGGGGGGGGGTCACCACACGTAAGGAACTATATTAAAGGGTCAAAGCATTAGGAAGGTTGAGAACCATTGTCCTAGAAGACTGACTAAAACAGGCACCAAGGTGGCAGTGTGGCTCTTTTGAGGTTTGGTTTTGTTTTGTTTTTCCAGACAGGAGCCTGTCCTGGACCTCGCTCTGTAGACCGGGCTCGAACCCACACAGATCCACCTGCCTGTCTCCTAATTGCTGGGATTGAAGGTGTGCGCCACCACAGCCCAGCCCGCCACCACTGCCCGGCCTCTTTTGAGTTTTTCATAGCAAACCTAAAGAGGTAGGTTTAGTCGTTTTGGTCAAGTCAAAGAATACTCACTACTCACACAATGAACAGGACAAGTACAATAGTTCATAGCAAGAAACAAGAGTCAGCCAGTACACCTCACTGGAGCTGTGAGTGACACACACCCTCCCTGCAGGCATAACTGCCGGACATTTAAACTCATAAGCAAGAATACTAGAGGACTCAACACAGGCAAGGATCCCGATGCCTACTACAAGGCAGTAACCTTCACCATGTAAATGATGCACACGGTCACTGTGAGATCACCTGCCACCTTCATCACAAGCATGCGTGCTATATTCCCTATCACAGGCATGGATGTCTAACACTCACCACAGGTGTGAACACCCCACAACCTCATCACAGGCTCAACTATGCATGAGGTGCAAATACCCCGGATCTTCACCATAGGTGTGAACACTCCATGCTCTGATTCCAGGCACAGATGCCCCACAGTCAGCATGGTGTGAACACCCCTGTACAATGACCACAGGTGTAAATACGCAATGGACTCCCCATACGTGTGAACAACATCTCTGATACAAATACCTGGTGGCTTCCCCATGGTCGCAAACACTGGATGCCCTCTGATTTGACTCTACTTGGGGTCAACATTCACTGCTGGCTGTTGACCTGAGGGACCATCCCCTTGCCTGTTGGGACTTCCTGCTATGGTCCTTCCGTCCTGGTTGCCTGCTGCCCAGTGAGAAGCCAAGTGGAAGCTTTGTCACTTGAGTATAATTTGCTTTTTTAATTGGAACAACATGTGTAAATGACAGAATGCCACCGTGCACAGATGGCGGCCACAGAATATGCATCAAGTCCATTCTGCCCAAGGAAGGGAGGAGGAAGGGTGCAGGGCTGTGTGCCGGCGCCCTTGCCCCCCAGTCCTGCATATGGTGGGGTCACGGCCTTGGCCGGCACATGCCTCTGGAGCGTAAGCAGAGACCAAAGCACAGCAGCAGTAACACGGGGGAGTCCTTCCTTGTGTGAAACGTCTGAATTAACTCATTGAAGGTATCAAAAATATACCCTGTAAGCCAACACCATTTACACCTGCCTTCCCTCCCATCGCCACAGCAATGGCTAGGAACGGTCCAGTTCCGACAAACATCCGTGCCCTAGGCCACACCTGGACCCTTGTGCACCCACCTGGTCTGATGGGCTCCCAGTCTTGTGGGCGGGGTGGCCTTTGGGGACTGCGATGACAGCATTGGGGCAGGATAAGCTGGGAACGTCTGTCCAGAGCGCGAGCGGGCTGGGGGCAGAGGGAGGGGCAGGGCCACAAGCTCAGCGTAGACTTTGGTTCCAAATGCGTTAAGGGGCGAGGCAGTGGCGTGGAGGTGCCTGGTCATCCTGCGTTGGGTCCCCGCTGCCCCAGATGCACATGTGCAACCGACACATGATCGCTGTACCCCCTCCGGGCCCGCTGTCCTCCCCTCCTGTCCACTCCCCTCTCGAGCACCAGGTAAACATCCCCTGAGTATGGTCACTGCGCAGGGCCAGCCCAGGGCGGGAGTCTTAGTTAAGGCTTTAGACAGGCAGGATGCCAGCTCTAGATGGACAGATGGGTGGACGGACGGATGGACGCGCAGGCAGACTCAGGGGCTCCTTCCTCAGTGGGGAGAGTCGGCAGCTGCCTGCTCCATGCTGGGCTGCTTCTGCCTTGTGCAGGGCCCTGGCACTGCACCCCTCCAATTCGGAGTCACTCGCTGTCTGAGAGTGTCTCATACTGTGAACACAGCAGTGGCTTGGGCTCCTCATCCCAGGCGTGGTGGGGACCGGCCAGGGGTCCACTGCCTGCGGCGAGGCCGGGTGGAGGTGGTGAGGCCATGACACCTGCCTGTAGCCGCATAATCAAAGGGTTGTAGGGGAACGGTGTGGATCCTGTGGGGAAGATGGAAGAGCGCTGCAGAGGGCTCGGCAGGCGGCGTAAGCACCCAGGACCCTGCCCACCGCACTAGAAGCCAGAGCCTGGGCCTTCTGGGGCAGCACCACCCAATTTCCTAGCTCTGTAGCTTTCTCAAGACAGCACAGCCCTGCCACCTTTTTGCTTAGATCGCAGTACTCTTTCCACTTCTCCCGCCTTCTGCTTCCCCATCAAAACCCTGCAGTGCTTGACAGGCATAAAAGGGTGCCAGGCTCCCCTGCATGACTGGGAGCTCCACTCTGGCCAGCTGTGTAAGACCCTCTGGTCTGTTGCTTCCTATACCCTTCCTTGGTAGGTGGGGATCAGGGACCACCTCCCTCACCTGGGTCACTGGGGTCACCTCTACCCTGGCCAACACCCACCTGCAGATGAGGGTCGGTCCTCCCACACACGGTTCGTGAGTGGTGTTCGGCGATTGCAGTCCCCTTCTGAGTGTACTGAGGAGACTGAAGGTGGCCGGTCTCCGGACCCCAGGCCTGGGGCTGGGGACTTGGCTTTTCGGCTACTGGGTCTGCCAGAAACCTTGGCTTTCCCACCACCACCTGCAGAGGACAAAACAAGAAGGGGTTGAGTTAGATGGTGTTGACATCAAGACACCCACAGGACACCCACACCAGCACTGAGGAGGGGGCAGTGGGGAGGGGCGAGACTTTTGCTTTGGGGAGCCACCTGCCTTCTAGGACTCCATGACAAAAAGCTAGTGTGAGAAGCCCTGAGCCAGGAGACTGCAAATCCAGCAGGAGGCCAGCCCCTGGCATGGAGACAGAGGAACATCTCTATGAGGGAGGATGATGAATATCCTTCTAGGTGCCGTCACCAGGACTGTACCCCTTAGCGAGAAGCATCAGATCTTGGCTGAACAACAGACAAGGCCCAAGATAGCCCTGGGCTGTGCTAGACCTGAAGGCCTCTACTTAGAGGTCCAGACCCCAGGACTGGCCTGACCCTAGAAGGGGACAGCGGAGTACCTTTCTGCTTGCGGCCCTGCTTGGGAAGGGCAAATACTACAGGCAAAGTGGGAGCTCACCGTGTGCTGCCTGACCTTGAGGGGTCATGCGCACACCACACTTCTCCCAGAAGCCCTGGCCACACATGGTGGGCCCGGCCACTGCCATCCCTGTCCACGCAGCTGGGTAGGGGGTGGAGGGGTAGAGGGTGCAGAACGTGGGTAGCAATGTGAGCACGGGAGAAGCAGCGTGCTGGGGACGAGGGGACACCCTCCACAACATGGGACATCAGACCAGCTCTGGATTAGCAAACTAGATGTCAAACACGCACAAAAATAAGGTCACAAGCTCACAAGCTCGAGGGGGGAGGTGAGAGGATTAACGACACCGGGGTGGGGAGGGATACAGCTGGGCGGGCGGGCGGGGGCAGGCCTGCAGACCTGGCGAGGTGAGTGCGTGGTCATTCCGTCCATCAGCAGTGGTTATGGGCATAGCGGCAGCGGGCAGACTGGCACTGGCATTCAGAGGGTTAAAAGCATTGGCGCCGAGCGGCGGGGGCTCTTCCCACTGATCATATTTACCCATGAGTGCCTTTCTAATAATGGCCTCTAGCCCCATGTTGGTGCTGGCGTGTTCTTGCACCGCCTGGCTTCTACAGGTCATAAGGCCTGGGAGAGAGACAGACAGACGGACACACGGGGACCGGGGCCGGGGAGCCAGAGGGTCGCAAGAGAGAAAGAGGGAGGAGAGAGAGAGACACAGTGAGCACACATCTGCAGAGCATTGTCCTCCCTCCCGCCCACCTCTCTGCAGGGCGCTGAAACGGGCTCCTCACCATCCCTGCAGCTCATGGCTGGTCCAGGGAGGGGGGTCTGGGGCAACTACAGGACCCCCCAGCCCCATTTGTACCTGTCCTCAGGAAATCAGAAGTCCTCTCTACCCCAATCACAGCTGAGGCTGTTTACTTAATTCTGATTGTAAGTGGGTGGCATAAGAGGAGGCTGTCTGTGCCAGAGTCAAGCCAGAGCTAGGTGCTGGGGATGGCGATGGGGGTGGGGGCGGGGGTGCTAAAATCCAGCCATGGTCTTCTGGTGGGTGGATTCTAGGAAGGGATGTGGGGCAGAGAACCTCCTGCTGTCCCCTATTGCTTAAGAGGCTTAGGAACACTTCAGTGTGCCTGATCACCCAAGCTGGGCTTGCCTCCCCTGCCCCATCTCTCCCCATAGGAGCCAGAGGGGAAAGGTACAGAGCTGGGCATGAGGGGTGGGGGTTCACAGCCATGCAGTTATGTGCGTGCGAGGACAGGGCAGCGCCAGACAGGTGTGGGGACACTCCAGCCCTGGCTGGCCCGACCCCATGACAAGGACAGAGTGGTCACATCAACCAACTGGCATCAAGAGATTCTTGTCATCTCCACTGAGCCTCTGAAAATCCTCTCTATTTGGGTCCCCCCCCCCCCCCGTCCCCCACCCCCTGCCCAACTGGGCTCTAGGACTTTATGTAAATGCCAGGCTGGGTAGACGTCTTTAAAGTTGCTTCAGGTTGCTTCCAGAATCTCTTGAGGGCCAGAGCCTGATTAGCAGGCCTGGTACCCCAGCCACTTAGGAAGATAGCAGGCTCATGGCTAGCCTAATCTACAGTGAGCTTAGCACAATCAATGCTAAACCTGCACAACATGGAGAGACCTTAAGTCAAAGGGAAAAGGAGCAAGAGGGCTGAGTTGTTGCTCAGGGGCAGGATACTTGCTGGTGAGAATGAGGTCCTTGCTCCTCTCCCAAGTACCAAGAGAATCCCTCCAAATCCCGGCAGACAGAACAACCAACAACCACCGAACCAGATCAAACCAACCTCACCCCACACCAAACCCCAAATCACCACCAACAACAAAACTGCAGATTCCCAGCCTACGCCACAGGCCATTCTGAGGTACCCTGTGAACCTCCAGACTGGCCAAGCTTTGTGAAACCACATGGCCCAACATGCTGGCAAAGTCCCTGGTTTGTAAACTAGCCAGGCTCCTGAGTTTGGAGGGTTTTCACAACCCCATTCAGGGACGACTGCTGGCAGCCCAGGCTTGTTTCTCTCCTTCCTTTGGGGTTCAGGTAAGCTGGGGGCCAGGGCTTCTCACAGCACCCAGTTAGCTTCCCTCAGGACTAAGCCAAAGCCACCAAGAAAAAGCTGAACTTCCATCAGAGGTGAACACACACACACACACACACACACACTCTCTCTCTCTCCTCCACGTCCAGAAGAAGGTGGAGGAGGACAGAGGGGAGCCTCCTAATGGATATCGCTTCTGGCCCTTGTCCCCAGGGTGTTGAGCTCATGACTTGGCACTGGGCACAGGCATGGCTTTCCCTATTTATCTCTAGCAGGGTATTAGTGTCACAAGCCAGACCTGGAAACATGTCTTTGAGAACTAAGATTTAAGAGAAATTGATGAGTAGGTACACAGGCGCGTGTGTATACATGAGTCAACTAAGTTAGGCTTTAATACACATCACTGTACCCCATGAATCTCTACATATACACACACCTGGATGTCTAGCACCTACATCAAGATTTAGAGCATTCTAGAAACATTCCTTTCCAATCACATTACTGCCTGGATCAAAGTTTCCTTCCACCTGAGGCTCAGCAAAGTCCCTGGTATGTTTCTGGGCTTGTGACAGTCCCCACCAGAACCACCCCCACCTTACAGTTCCTGTAGTCCCCAAGGGTACATTTGGCCACCTTATTTGCAGGGCCCAAGGCTCCACACGCTCATGAGGAAGAGGTCAGCACCCTTCCCTGTTCTTCTGGCATGGAGTGCATGACTCCACAGACACCCCTTAGTCTCAGTTCAGGTACCTTCAAGCCCCTTTGATCCCACCCAGTCCCCTCTCCCAGGGGCAATGTAATTATAGCCATGGGGACCCTGGCCAGAAGCCTGGAGCTTCCTCCTCCAATCCCCAAGACACTCTAAATCCCATGCAGAAAGCCTACAATTTATTTATGCCACAAACTGCATGTGAGTTTGACACCCATCTCCCTATTTTATACCCTCATTTGATTTAGAAAAAAGGCTGAAGCTCCCTGATGGAATCCCCAGATGGAGACTTAGAGATGCCTGTGTGTACCCCAAGCCAAATCCAGCTGGTTCACACATGGTGACAGTTCCCACTGACATGTACCTGACATCCACTCAAGGGACCCTGATCTCAAACCTCAGAAACTCCTCAGGTGGGGAGGACTCTAGGCAGTGGAGGCTGGCTGGCCTTCCGTGACACTCTGGGCCCACTGAAGCTGGGAGGAGGGGCCGAACTTGAACTGGCTAAGACTCCTTGCCCCCAAGCCAGCAGTTTGGGGAAGAAAACTTGCTATGCAGACACGCAGGAGGGTTACCTGCTCCAGTGATGGCGGGCATGTTGAAGATCTCCGTCCCAGGCTGGCCAATATCTAGAGCAGGGTGACAAGGTAGGTAAGGCCTGAGCTCACAGGTCCTAGGAGATCTGCACCGTTATCTGTCCCCTGTACAGTCTGAGTTAAATGTCTGGGCACAACTAGGGACCTGATCCTCCAGGATTACTCTGGCAGCTGGTCACCAGCCTAGGCCTGGGCTTCCTGTAAGAGCTACTACAGTCTAGCTCCAGAAGGAAACAACCTTGTCCAAGCCACACGTGAAGGGAACTACTGGTTGGAGGGGACAGTGTAAGGACCTTAATGGTCTCTTCTCAGTGTATTCTCCTAAGCATCTGGTCTATGTGACCCTGAGTTAAAGACAAGGGTCTTTAAAATCAGCCATGGTGAAAGGCACCATGTCTATTGAATGGGCTGTGTTTCCTGGAGCCCAGCTGTTTGTATAGGTTTTACTGAGTGCCTACTATGTGCAGGGTTATTATTGTAGCACCACACGCTGAGCCAGTTAGTACCCACTGGCAGAATGTCAGGCTCCTCCAGGGCGGGATTTAGAGTACTAATTCCCTCCCGCTGCCAGCCCCAGCCCTGGCTTCCTCTTACTGTATTCTGGCTCGTTCCGGTTGTGGGTGTTGAGTTTCTTGTTGATCTCCTGTTTCTTAGACTTCACCATGGCAGAGTTGCTCTCAGTCAGCTTACTGAAGAAGGCTGGCGGCTGGGTGGTGTTGCCTGGAGACTTGGAGCCCATTCTGCAGGAAGCATGAGACATGCAGGGTCAACAGGCTGGGTACTGCATTTGCAAGCCTTTCTCAAGAGGGAGCTCACCGCTTGGGTCACAGTGAGGTGCTGGAGACCAACCATTTCCCATCCCAGGCCTGCTGGAGTCTGTACTTAGCCTTGGCTTGGGGTGGCCTGTGAACCTCCCAGGTGCACTATGAGTTGCCCCATTATGAGTAGCCTCTTAGAGCTACATTTGACACAAGAACCCCCAAGAACACACACTCCCCTGAGGCTGGAGGCCTGTTCCACCGTGTCCCCATCCACCCCTCTCCTGTCTGCTTCAACTTATGCTTAAATCCCCATCCCAGCAAGTGACAGAACAGGGCACGGATCAGGCTGAGATTCCCAGACCAGACAAGGGTGCTGCTACTGAAGCCCCACGAAAGTTTATCACCTGCTGAGCTACAAGTGGCTAAGAGCCACCATGCTAGGGTGCTGAGGCCACCTCTGAACAGGGTTCATGCCATGAGTACCTGGGCTCCCCTTGTTCCCCGTCCCGATACAGCAGTGGGTATGCAGCACTCCGAGGGTGTCCTGGCTCAGTCATGCCCTCAGGTGGGGACACAGGTTCAATGCCATCCTCGCTGCTGCCCAGGACTGATGTTTTGCTGGGTTCTGGGGACCTAATGGAGACAGTATCTCAGCTGAGGGCAGAGTTCTTCCTCACAGAGGGGACACCCCACTGCCCACAGCAGGGCTCCCTACACAGCACAGCTCTGCATGATTCCCTGTGAATAGCCAGATGGAGGCGCCTGAGGTATGGGGACCCCAGCGGGCTGTTGAGATTGGGCCATGGTTGGAGCTCTTTTGAAATAATCCAAGACCTCTTGCTTTAGCTTCCCCAGAGCCCCTCACCTGTGCTTAGAGGTGTGTGCCACCATGCCAGGCTGCCTAGGGTGTTTTGACCCGTGTTGCTAACCCAGCCAAGGTACATGGTAGAGGATGGTAACTCACTTCTCCATGCCTCCTTTCCACATGTGCTATTGGACCCCTGGCTAAGTTGGTATATATATAGGGCACTCATCTGACACCCTACTTGGTGCTGGTTCTGGGACCTGTGTGCTCTCGCTTCCTGCTGCATCAGCTTCTGGTCCACCCAACACCCTGCTGGGTTCATCACCCCCACCCCATTGCCCCTCAGTCAGCATGTTGAAGTGAATAATCCTCACCTCTTGCCCCCTTCACTGTGTGGGGATCCCCGGGCTGGGGTGCCATGATCAGGGGGTGGGAGGTAGAGGTCAGTAGGTGGGCGGCGGAGATCCAGGACAGGGCAGCTGGCTCCAGGGAAGGAGTAGAGAGGGGCGGGAAGGGGACCGCTGAGTTGTTGCGGGTGGTGGCGTGTGTAGTCCTGTGTGATGACCTCCTGTGGAGAGGGGACAAGAGTTCAGGGACCCACCCTGCCAGAACCTTCTGAATAGGGTAGGGCAGAAGAACCCTGACCTGGCTCTTGGCCTCCTGGGTAAGCATCCCAATGTGGACCTTATGGTGGTGGTGCCAAAGGACTGTGTATGACGGCCACCACCTGTCTGACTCTGGGATGTCACCCCCATACCCACTTGCTCTCCCAGTGGCAAGGGCCAGAGACGGGCACTTACACTGATGTGCTGAGCCAGGGTGACCACCCTCTGGTGACCTTTGATGCCTGGGGCGGTCTGGAGGAGTGGGCTAGATGAGGGTTGGCTCTCGGGCAATGGCCGCAGATGTGGGAGGTGGGCGGACTCCCCACTGAGCTTCATGGGGCCTGAGGACACAGCAGGGCTGTCAGGGCACTGGGGACAGCTTGGAGCTGTGCCTCAGGTCCCCCGCCTGTACTTTCCCGGGGTGTCACCTGGCTGCTTGTGTCGCAGATCCCCTTCCAAGTGGTTCTTCTCCAGCTCCTCTAGCGGCTTGGAGAGCCCCTTGTCATGGGTCAGGCTGGGTGAGCTCACGGGGCTGATGGGTTCCACCCCATCAGGGCTGTAGCCAGCTCCACTATGGTACCCTGGAACAAGTGGGCTGCAGTGAGAACGTGGTGTAGGCTTGGGCTGAGATGCTCCCTGCCTCCCAGCCATTCCTCCACACCGGCTGGGTCCCACGATAGAAGATAATGGAATCAGCCTAGGGGTGGCCGGCCAGTGAGGAGGAATGGTGAATGATGGGAGTTCGGGCCCTGTGCTAGGACACAGACAAACCCAAAGGACTGTGGGAATCTGGGTTGGGGAGTAGGAGCTAGGATGAGGGAAATAGACTGGCAGTGCTGGGGAAATGGGAGGGAGAGCTCATGTGAGCAGATGTTGGGTGGTGTGGGGTGAGGGCTGACTGGAGCAACGTGGGGTCCCCTGCCTTGGTCCAGCCCTACTGTGTCTGCCTTGGCCCAGCCTCACTATCCCTGACCCAGCATAGAGAAGTTCCACTCTCTTTGGGCTGTATGCCAGCATGGGAAGGAGAGATGGGCACCCAGGTTTCCTGGGTAGCCTTCTCTCTTTTCTCTCCCAGCTCGCTCCCTGTCTTAACTTCCTCCCCTAAGGGTGGCTACACAGTCACCTGGTAGCCCCCGCATCCCCACTCCCCCATACGAAGGTGCAGGCGGTGGCAGGAGATGAGAGGTGCAGTCGGAGTCCAAACCACAGATCCATTCATTAAAGGAAAAAAGGTGAAAAAATCCAAAAAGAAAAAGAAAAAAACTCATGATGAAAGAGCGTGCAAATGATGGTGCGCCTGTGTGGGCTGGAGTCACCACAGCGTGCGAACTGACGAGGACGAGCTCAAAACAAAATGCCAAAACCAACCAAAAAAGGGGAAAAATTAAAAGCAAAGATCTGAAAATATCTTTAGGCCACAGATGGGGTGGGCAGGCGGCGGGCCGGATGTCTTACCGTCGCCAGGGGAGTCGTTGGCCAGCGAACCTCCTTCTCGCGGCCCCCTTTCGTGAGCAATTTGACGCGTGATTATTGCGTCTATGAACGTGGCCGCTGTCAGGGTGGTCTTACCCAGAGAACGGAGTTCCAATTCCTGGATGGAAAAGGGTTTACTTTGAGTCTTTTCTCGGTGCAGATCTGAGGCTGAGGCAGGCGCCGGCGGGTCCGCACTGGCATGGTGGGGTGCAAGGCTCTTTGCTGGGGTGCGGGCGATGGCTGTGTGGCTGGAACTGGGGGGTGCTAGGGATCGGGGCTCAGAGCTCTTGCTGGGTGAGGAGGCAGGTTCCCGGGCTGGGGGCTTGGCGAGGAAGGCATGGCCAGTGTCCACACGGGGCCGCTCAGGTCGGGTAACCCGGGAGGTTTCCTTGGGTAACAGGACGGGCTCCATGAGGGTAGGATAGACCCCTTCAAGGGTGCCACCAAGTGGGCAGTGGGTGGCAGGTGGGAATGTGGCAGCTGGGCGGACAGGCGAGGAGGTGGAGGTGGACCTAGAAGGGAATAGAAAGGTTCAGACAGTGCTGGCTAGAGAATGACTACCTCACCCCCTTGGAGTCTCCGCCTATGACTACTGCATGCTCACACTCCCTGACTGACCTAGGCTGGCCCCATTCAGTCTCTCCTGCCCAAAGCTTTTCACTGAGTCCCTACCAGATGCCAAGCGCCATCCTGACCCTGAGAACCAGCACCAATTAAGGCAAGGGTGCCACCGCTTCTGAGAAGACAACAACCCATACAGGAAAAGATAGACTATTCTTTCCTGAGGGTGGCCACTGTCACATGGCCAGATGCAACTGAGGTGAGCAGAGGCAGGAAGCCCTAGCAGACACAGCGGAGGTACTCCTACAAGGTGGCATCAATGCTGAGCCTCTCAGTAGCAAAGAGCACACGAGTCAGGAAGCATGGGACTGACTTCAGGCAGAAGCCCACAGCCCTGCACCAGCCATCCATTAAGCTCCCCGTTCCACTTTTTTCAAATTGATACTGCTGGGCCTTACATACTACCAACTGATTCATGTACCCACCCCATCACTCACCACCTGTCAGTCTGTCAGTCCGTCTGTCCATCCATCCTACACATTTAGCTACCCTCTCACCCATCCATCATATCCATGCATCCATCCCCACCCACCTTTGTATATTTCAATTTATCCACCCATCATCCACCTACCAGCGCACACATATACCATCCAGTTATCCATCATCCACCAACCCACTCATCTACTCATTCATCTGTGTCTGCCTACCTGTCCATCCATCTACTCGTCTATCTACCCATCTACCTACCCATTCACCAATTCGTCCATCCATGCATTTATCCATTCATCTACCCATCCATTCACCTACCGCCCATTCATCTGCCTTCCCTCCAACCCATTCAGTCATCTACCTGACCCAGCCATCTGCCTACTTTCCCACATATCCATCCATCCATCCATCCATCCATCCATCCATCCATCCACCCACCCATCCATCAACTTACCAGCCATCTACTCATACATGCATTTATCAGTCCATCTCCACTCAGCTGTCAATCTTGCTCTCTATCTGCCCACATACCTGTCTATCCAAAGCATCCTCTACCCACTCACTACTACCTGCCCAGTTACCTGTGTATCTCATTATCCACTGAATACCCTTCTCTGAGCCATCCTCCACCTGCCTAAACATCACCTATCTGCCCACTCTCTCCTAACATTCTCGCCAATACATTCATCCACCCACCTACCAATCCCTCCGTCTGTTCAATTCTCTACCCATCTGCCCATCCACACAATCCCCTCCCACTCAGCACATCCATCTGTGTACCCTCCCCCCAGGCTTGTTCCCCCCGGTGCCAACCTGGCCCACCTCAGGACCGTGGGCGTGCCGGGTTCCACGGAGGTGACCACGCCCTTCATGCTCGTGTTGTGCAGCACACTGGGTCTCTGCTGCAAGGCGTCCTGGGTCCGGGGGGAGATGGGCGAGTGCTGGTGGGTGTGGGAGGCGGGGCGGCTGCTGCCCCCAGCCCCGCTGCTCTGCTCCGTACCTGGTGACAGGCCGCCGAGTCAGGGGGCAGGCCCGGTGGCCCATGAGGACCTGGGGATGGGGCGGGGTCTGGGGTGCCCTACCGGGTCTCCAGATGGGTGCATGCTCCACTGTGGTGGTAGATGTAAGGATGGACTTGTCGCGTTCTCGCTCACGCTCCCGTTCCCGTTCCCGTTCCCGCTCCGACGAGGATGTGGCAGTTGGTTTAGCCAGGTGAGTGGGGCCTCCTGGAAACCCCAAGGTCAGAGTCTGAGCTACAGCCCAAGAGGCCAGAATTTGCCAGCAGAGCATAAGGAGTAAGGCGCACACCCACCCACCCACTTGGCAGGCGCACCTGGAGACAGTGGTGAGCTGCTGTGGCGGCTGCTGAAAGGTGGGGGCGCCGTGGGGAGGTAGGCAAGGCGGTCAATGGCAGTGGCAGGGGTGCCTGGGGTTGGTGGCACCAGCACGGGCAGGTGTGGCACTTGGGACAGGTCGATAATGCCTGTGGGGAGGGGTGGTCAGCTGTAGGTACCTGAGGGTAAGCCAGAGACCTTGTACCTGGCAGTGCCCCTCTCTGGTGCCAAGCTTGGCGCCACGCCCCTGGCATGTAGTGTCTCTCAACTAACATTTCTTGAGCCAAAGCAGTGCCTCCCCCTGTACACAGACAGACAGACAGACCTTTCCTACAGTATCAGCTCCTTGCATCCAGCCCTCACCCTCAGAAGGCCCAGAGTGGCTTCAGGAGCCACAAGGTCATCTGGGAACAACCACTGTTTGAAGGCACAGAAGCCAGTGCTCCCAACAGCCTCACACTTTCATTTCTCTTTCTGCTTTGTTATTTGTATTGACAGTGTTTATGTAGCCCAGGCCTCAAACTCTATATAGCCAAGGCTAGCCTTGAACTTCTGATCCTCCTGCTTCTAACTCCTGAGTTCTTGGAGTACAGGGATGCAATACCACAGGCCCAGCCTGTGTTCTGATCTCTTGGATGCCAAAAGATGCCTCATAACAAGGGCTCAGAACAACATGTGAAGGCCTACTGTGCATGATAGCAAGAGGTACCTGCTATTCACACAGCTGCCAGATATATCAACTGATGCGAGACATGCCAAGGAGCCAGCATGTGTCACCTAGTCTACCCAGCCAACTGGGTGACTCAGTGGCACCCACCTGGCCCGTTCTGCCC
The DNA here is from genome assembly GCA_030556225.1 of Cricetiscus sungorus. Lineage (NCBI taxonomy): Eukaryota > Metazoa > Chordata > Mammalia > Rodentia > Cricetidae > Cricetiscus > Cricetiscus sungorus. Next base: position 24,235,714 of record JANBXA010000044.1, on the reverse strand, counting down.
ACCTTGTACAGTGCAGGACACATAAGGATACTAGTGACTTTTGCACACCACAGCTCAGGATGGCACAGTCCTAGGCTACTTACCTCGTGGGCCAGCGGCATAATTGAGGGCCAGCGAGGACTCTCGTGGTGACAGACCCCTCAGCATATCAGCACGCTGGGCCATGGCAGAGGCAGCATTGTGATGCATTTGCTGTGAGGTGATGTAGTCATTGATGATGGTCTGGCGGTTCTCCAAGGCCGCGGTGTCAGGGTAGCCGCGGATGAGGTAAGGTGGGTACAGGTGTGGGTAGGTGGGGCTGGGGGCCAGGTGCCGGGGCAGGTAGTAGGCTGCTGGGGAGGGAGGGAGGGTCAGGTGGCCCGTGCCTTTTTGTCTTCATGCTCCCCCTTCTTCACCGCCAGCTTCCTCTCCTGGTGTACTCACATGCCTCCCCCCTGTACACACAGAGCTTAAGGCTTGCTCCCTGATCACGTGGGACATCTGCTGTCAATGCTTTGGGAAGCACTCCCTGACATAATGCATCAAAAATACAGGTCCTGACACACTAACAAAGGTGCCTTCAAAGAGGCTCCACGTGATGGCATACACTGGAACCTTCATTGACTGCACTCGCAAGGCACAGGCGAGTTGCGAGCCTTGCAGGAAAATAACTAAGACCCAGCCCATCACCTAGAACCTGCTGCTGGTCTTACTGCCAGGCCTATCCCCCACTCTCCAAACCCAAATATTCCATCCACAGAATCATCAATCCCCAAATCTGTAAGTTCAGGGTACCCACCTGCTTCCAGAGGGAGCCCCCGGGGAATGGAGGTGGGGTCAAAGGCCAGTGGGATGTGGCCACGGTACAAGTCCACACCACTTACACCCCGGAGTAAGTGTTCATAGGGGGAAATAGGGTGAGGGTGGTGCTCAGGCACAGTGCTGTGTGGGGACTTGGCAATCTCCCGGGGGGTCGACGTCAGCTTCCGATCCTGGGACGCCTTGCTAGATAGAAGGCTGCCTGTGGGGACAGGTCACTAGCCGTCAGCCTCAGAGCAGAGGCACTGGGCTACACTGTCAGAATCTCTTGCCCTTCTGACAACATCATTCTCTGGTCATTGTTCACTCATTCATTCCATCAGTATGAATTAATCATAGGCTGGCAGCTCCCATGATGAGAAGAGGGATTACCCCAAGAAGTCATTATCACAGATAGGAGATGGATGACAAGGGAGGGAGGAAGCACATGGGCTTACGAGAGAGAGATGTTTGAATACAAGCCACAGCATGTGTCTGGAACTGGCTGGAGGTGGCCATAGCCCTCAGGCCCTGACACCTGAATAGGGTGATGTGGGGTACCCAGGGGCTGGCTAGAAACAGAACTGAATGTGGAGCCTTCTGGACAGAAGGCCGGCATATGCAAAGGCCACATGCGTACAAGGAGCTGAGAATGGTACAGAAGTCAAGGAGAGGGCTGGGCTCAAAGAATCAGAAACAGAGTAGAGGAGGCGACCACATATGTGGGTGCTCTAGACCACGGCAACATTACTGGAGGGATGTACTCTAGAGAGAGGATGCTTCATTTATACTATCAGTGTTGTAATTTTTGTTTGTTTTCCGAGACAGGGTTTCTCTGTGGCTTTGGAGGTTGTCCTGGAACTCACTCTTGTAGACCAGGCTGGCCTTGAACTCACAGAGATCTGCCTGCCTTTGCCTCCCGAGTGCTGGGACTAAAGGTATGTGCCACCACTGCCCTGGCCCACTGCAATTGTGTGTGTGTGTGTGTGTGTGTGTGTGTGTGTGAGAGAGAGAGAGAGAGAGAGAGAGAGAGAGAGAGACACAGAGTACATTGTGCTATAGTGTGTGTGTGTGTGTGTGTGTGTGAGAGAGAGAGAGAGAGAGAGAGAGACAGACAGACAGACAGACAGACAGACAGACAGACAGACAGACAGACAGACAGAGGGTCAGAAGACAACCCCAAATGTTGCTCTTCACCTTCTGCCATGTGTAAGATAGGGGCTGTGGTCTTCAGGAGCCTCTCCTGTCTTGGCTTCCATCTCACGGGGAAGCATGGGGATTAGAGATGTGTGTGAGTGTGCCAGGCTTATGTGGGTCCTAGGGATTTGAGCTCAGGTCCCCATGCTTGTGTGGTAAGTACTTTAGTCACTGAGCTTTGTCCTCAGCCTTGATTTCAATTATTTAAAAGATTGTGGTAAGAGGGAACAAGGAAGGTTCTGAATGCAGTGTGGAGGCAGGGCAGCAGATGGACTGGCTGTGACAGGAGGCAGAAGGGAAAGTGAGCTGTCCCCTCCCCACAACAGGCAACCTGTGGGAGCCTCACCCACTCACCTTCCTGAAGGCGTGGTGTGGGCTCACGAGTAGTCACAGGTGAGCCGCGTGGCAGGTGGCTGGTGAAGGGGGCTCCGTGGTCTTCGTAGGTTAGTGGGCTCTGTCGTGGCTTGCCCACCTCGGGCATGACAACTGGGGCTCCACGTGTTATGGAGCCTCCTGCACCAGTGGTGGCCACCGACCGGCTCTTCAGGCTCTCTTCATAGCAGGCACGCTCCAGTGCCCGGGCGTCAGCCATCATGTCCAGAGGATGCAGGGCAGGGAAGGGCCTGCCAGGGCTGCCGATGATGGAGCGCACATCGTGTTTTTTGGTGCCAGTGGAGGGCGCCCCAGAGTCGTACTTGAGTGGTGTGCCCTAGGAAGAGGGTGTGGGTCTGAACTTGGCTGTCCAGCTGCAGAAGCTATGCTTCTGTACAGGGTGGGGCATCTCAAACCCCCTTGCGTAGATGGACAGAAACCCATGATGCCCAGGAGGCACCCACTGACCCAGGGCTGCCAGAGTGAGGCCAACTGCAGTGGACACAACCTTCCTCACCCAGTGGGACCTCGACTGTCCAGCCAGATGCGCCTGTGACCCTGGGCTATGGCTCCAGAGCTGGCATCACATTCCCTGTCAGGTCTCAGAGGGCACCATGGAGAAGGAACTGTGTGCATTGGATATCACAGAGGGTCCCATGGCCTAAGCCAGGTTGGGGACATTGGGCACACTTGCGCCCCAGATTTCAGTTTCTACTCTGTTTTTGTTACTGTTAAACTTTAAAACTTTGGGGAATGAATTAAGCCAGAGTACTGCTTTGCTGAGGCTAGTCTTGAACTTAACAATCCTCCTCACTCAGCCTCCCAATTGCTGGGATTCAGGAGGGCCTAATATTTTGGTTACTGTTTTAAAAGAGGGGTGGCACCTTAAGTCCAAAAGAATTCTGTCACTCTGGTCAATTGCTGGGTATCCCTGGCATCAGGTGACAGTCCCTCCCTAGATGCCTTTGTTCAGCTGCTTTGCCTTTATCTTCCCCATCAAGCCATGGCCAAGGGAGAGGACAGTGGCCCTAAGGGTGGAACCAGGTCCCCACGGAGCCTCTTGATGCACATGTGCAGGTGGAGAGTTGATAGCGGCAAAGTGACAGAGACAAGACTCAAGACCTGGGTTTCATACATGCCATCGGTGACCCAGAGCAAGCTGCTAACCTGCTGGGCCTCAATTTATGCACCAACGCAGAAGGGTCAGTATGAAAAGAGCCCCTTAGGCTTGGCCACGCCCTGGCCCCTCCTACGTGCTCTTAATACCTGGGTGATGGAACCCTCCTTGAGAGGCCGTGGGGCCAGGGGTAGCTCAGGTGTGCGGCGCAGCTCCTCTCGAGGGATCTCATGGATAGAGCGACCTGCCTCCTTCACAGTCGCTACCACACCCTCGTGAGCTGGCTTCAACTTCAGGGGACCAAGAGGGTCCAAGGGCCGGGTCTTGTAGGTCTCAGTCAGGTCCCGCGGCGGTGGTGGGGGCGGTGGTGTGCCCTCCCGCTTCAAGAGCTTGGCCTCCCGACGTAAGTAGTCCTCCTGGGCCTCCACGTACGACCGAGGGATCCCTGCCAGGCAAACAGCATTGACTCCCACAGCCTCGCCTGGCTCGGCCTGGGGGCTCCCCACAGTGGGGCCTGGACCTAGACTAAGCTCAAATTCCACCTTTTCCTGGGTGACCTTGGTATGTAAACTGATTTCTCTGAGCCCGTTTCTTCATAGGAAGTGGGGACATGAGCTGAAACCACATTGTGACGTTTATCACAAAGACATGAGCTAAAGGGCCATTCAATGATCCGAGGCTTCTCCAGGGGGTGGAGGCATGGGTGGGAGGAGCTTGCCCTCTGCCTCCAAATCCCTAGCCTCTATTGAGCCTGAGGACAGAATGGCACCAAGGGGTGGGGTTGGTGGGGTGTACCTTGTGTGATGGAGCCTCGGATGTGATGCTGCTCCTTGAGGTGGGGGCTGTGCTGCTCAGGGATGGCACGGCCCATGAGTCCTGAGGAAGGCAGGGATGGTGTCACCATATGGTGTCTGGGAGGGCTGGAGCCCACCAGCGGCAGTCTCCATCACAACAGAAGACCAAGCAAGTAAGCACCTCTTTCCCTGGGTCCCATTCTGCTCTACATTGAGCCTCAGCTTCTCTGTCAACATGGGGCCAACCACTGATTGGCTCTCTCCAGGGGTGTCAAGATGCCCCCTCCCTTTCCGTTCCAGCCTGTGTGTCTGGGAGGCTCCTGGGACAGCACCTGGCCTGGCGAGCCACTACAGCAGGACACTCACCCTCGATGCTGGCTGAGGTGATGGTCCTGCCCACACGGCCCTCCATCATGTCATAGGTGCGCTTAGGGGCGGCAGTCTCGTGGGGTGGGCCCGAACTGCTCCTGCCATCCTCCTTGGAGCACTGGGACACGGAAATACCACCTGGGGGGCCAGAAAGAACATATAATATGGGGTGGCTGCAGGGTGCTGGCACCATAGGCATGTACTTTGGCCTGCAAACAGGCAGAACTGGAAGGCAGGATGGCTGAACTCGTGGGACCCTCGAACCAGCTCAATTAGGAATTGCTCTGGGCAGGAAGAGCATGGGCAGTGCCACCCACTGCGATGCAGGCGGGTGTGCATCTGTGCCCATGGGTATATGCGCACATTAATAAAGACATATTAACACAGTTTTCATACACAGGGCAGCCCCCCAGTAAGCTTCTATAGATCTGCATATGCATAGATGTGTGTACCTTGCCCAAGGACCCTGGGAAGCCATTTCTACACTTGTGCCTTAGCATGCCTGGCAATAAGTGGCTTTGCTTTCTCCAGTAACTTGGATATTCTGAGATGTGAGACTAATGACAGGTCTGGCAGCGGGGCCTGGGGTGGACAGTGAGTAACCTGAACTGCTTCAGACCCACTGGACCCAGGACACAGAGAGCATTCAAATCTCCATACATAGGCTGGAAGGTCACAATCTCAGGCTGTGGAGGGTCCCAAACTGTGACTCAAGGCTCTGCCAGGACCTGTGCCAGCCGGCTCCACCATTACTGGTAGCTGTCAGCAGGACATGCAGCTGGCACTAGAGGTGGCTGCAGCCCTTTCCCAGGACTGGGCTCCACTGGCAGGTACACTGCCACACAGGGCCACTCGTACTTCCAGGACTAGGGGTCTGTGGGGCTGAAGAAATGGAGAAGATGGCAGACCCCAGGTTGCAATGGGCAGCGTTGGGGATGGGTACTTGGTTGTGGGGTCAAGGGTCCCGCAACTCTTGGGCTGCACGGGTTACCACAGATTTTCCCTGTCATGGTGCTCAAAACCGTCCCAGCTTTCCCAGCCTGTTGGGGGAAGTCACCAAGGCCAGCCCTGACCTCTGCTGGATTGTATGCCTGCAGGACAGGAAGTCACCCCCCCTACTCCTTCCTGGTTACCACTTCAGCTCTATAAGTCCCACAGCCTTCTCCATAACCAGGCTGCCTTGTTCCTTCAGGGTCAGGACAGGGCCCTCACAGAAAAACCTTGAGTGCATCTACCTCCACATATGGAGGAGGGCAGAACCGAGGCCCAGCCCTCAACCTGTCAAAGCTACCTAGAGGAGCACAATGCCAACTCCAAAGGCACCCGCATGCCTCCCACCCTGCCAGAGGACCTCCCCTCTCAGCCGAGTACGGATAGGCCACAGCTGATGCCTGGGGATGCATCTCGCAGCCCAGGCTTCTTGACTCTTAATCAACAGCGATTTCCAGCACGCCCCTTGCAGGGTATCCCGAGCTGGCAAACAGGTACCCTCTGGTATGTTCTTGCTCCCAGTGTCTTTGCTAAGTCTGTCCTGACAACAGAGAGCCTGGGAATGAAAAGACAGGGGGACAGGCACAGCCACTCTACCTAACTACCAGAGCCTCATGGTTGCCTACAGTCCTGTACTCACCTTCATAGGACAAGACGTGGCCCTTCTTGCCCTCATAAATGACATGGCCCTTGGGCAGGGTGTCCTCTCTTGCCCGGTCAAGGCGACTTGGGCTGTCCTCACCGACAATCCTGCTGATGGTACCCTTGTAAAGGACGTCGGCTGGGGTGCCCTATAGGGGTGGAGGGGTAAGCACCCAGATCTGTGGGCAACTCTCACCACACACTCCCTGCTATCCCACAAAGCACACACAGAACACATACACAGACAGAACCTCACTCAGCACTGTTGCTGGTGTCACTTGTCCTGGCTTCCTAGTGCCAGCGCTTTTGCGTACACCCGGCCTTTCACTTGCACCCTCCTATAGAAGCTACCAAGAATAGTACTACCTTATTTCAGAGACAAGATCTCTCACTCTATAGGTCTGGAATGCACCATCCTCCTGCCTCAGCCCTTCCAGTGCTGGGAATACATGTCTGAACCACCACATCAGGCTGGATGTTATTACTCTATCTACTTCAGATAGGGAAACTGCAGTATGGAACAATCACGATCACTCAGGAACCTTTTCCTGGCCTGGAATTGCCAGCTGCTATTGACTCAACACTCCTCCATCCTCTGTCCACTATAATTAGCAGAGATATCCCTAGATGCCAACTGATGTCCTAGGGCATCTAGGGACCAGTATGACCGACTCAGAAGGCTAAGCTCCCAGGAGGCAGTCTGGTGGGGCAGTATCCACCTTAGCTGACGCTGACTTTTGTGATCATGGGTGGGGCCATTAGTGTAGCTTGGGAGCCATACCATGGCAGATGAAAGGGAGCGATCACCCCAAGTTGCTGGCTGCTGTTAATAAGCCACTTCACTTTTCTGAACACTAGTTTACACACCTACAAGTGAAGACTCTGGCTTGACTCTCAGGACCCCAAACAAAGTGCTCCCCAACCCTGATCCTTCTCTTCTTTTGTGGCCTTGGGAGGACACTCAGTGATGTGCACTAGGCTGAGCCTCCTGTGGGACTTGCTCTGTTGAGTAGTTCCCATGGGGCAGGAGCAATGTGGGCTGATTCTGGATGCCTCCCCTTTACTCAGAGCCTGGTCAGGAAAAGCCTTCTAAAGTGGCTGATGACTGCTTGTTAGGCCAGGTGCATGGTAAGAAAATCCAGACAGATCTGGAGGAAAGGAAGGGAGGCACTATTGTCTGGGAGACATGTGTGGGATGTGTATGTGTGTGTCCCAAGCATGGAGGGACTGGCCCCTGAGGACAGAAATACAGACACAGAGAGTTACCATAACCCTTTCAACCTGCTCCAAGACCTAGTGCGATCCTGGGAGCTGAGGGCATGGGCAGCATGGCCTTGGAATCCAGAGTAGCCAGACAACAGTGGGTGTGTAGTCTTCACCTGCCACCCATTGGGTCTCACCAACGCCTTTGTCATGTCCCAAACAGACAGCCCTTAAGAGTGCTGACCTCACTCTCCACTACGCATACATCAATGGAAAAGGTCATCCAGCCTTCAAGAGCCGGCATCCCTCAGACCTGGCCCCTGAAGCTCTGCATGTTGACCTTGTGCCCTATGACCTCCTTAGAATAACTCTCCTGGTGATAATATTTCTGTCAGAGGGGAAACCGAGTCAGGGAGGGCCACTGTTGCCAGAGTGTATGGCTGAATTTTTGCCCCCAGCTTTTGCTCTTTGCCTTCAAAAGCCCACGATTTCCGAACAGACTCCAGGGGAAGCCTGGGGCATTAATGTTTGTCCCCCGTGATGAGTTAAAAGGACACTGTGGTAGGCAGCCCTGTGGCTGGAAGCTCTCTTAGGGGTGTGTCTGAGCACACACAGCGGTACCAAGTTTAGCGCCCATCACTGGGTAATGTGTCAGGAGCCAGCTGCCAACTCTACTCTATCTGTTCCTTCTGGCCATGCTAGCTAACATGTCACTTCCTCCTTCCTGCCCCTGGTGACTCTCTAAGTCCAGGCACTTCACTGATTTGTGACTCCTGCCACAGCTAAGTGCCTGAGACATGAGACACTTGCTCTGTGTATCATCCTAGGCCTGACCCCACACGGCACAGTGACCATTCAGCCCAGCATCTCTGGTCTGCTCGGAGATCATCTCACCCCATCCCAACCACTCTGCCTGCCTGCACCACCCTGCCCCCGATACCTACGTGGGTGATTGAGCCACGGTAGCTGGGGCCGTCTGCAGCCCGGCTGCTGGGGAGGCCTTTGGTGATGCTCCCACTGGCAGTAGAGCCCAGTGATGTCCCTAGAAGGCATTAAGACGCAGCTCTTAGGGCCCCAAGCCTGAAAGCCACCCAAGTATCCCTTTCAGCGTCTCTGAGGTGAGGAGACAGCTATGATGTGGTCTTTCGGGCTCTCTAGGAGGTGAAAGTGTTTGGCCTGGCCTTACCTCTCAGCACAGAGGTCTCCTGAGCAGTGGGCACTCCCAGACTCTCAGGTGGCCCAGCCTGACCCCGTGGGGACAACTGCTCCTGCTTCACTCCACTGAATGGGGCTGGGGGTGGGGGAGACAACACACAGGGGTCTCAGGCTGCCCCTTCCACTGGGCTCCCCAGGCTAAGACTGCCCACTCCTCCACACAAATCACAGGAACCAAAGGGCCATGGGCACTCACCCAGCTTCTTGGGGTCCACAGCAAGAGGCAGCCCCATGGAGAGAGGGCCCATGGGGGCCTTGGCATGCTCTGAGTGAGGCACTCGAAGCTGCACTGACATTCCCTGCCAGGACAAGGGAATAGGTCATAGGCAGACTCAGACTCAGGGAGAGCCCTGCCTAAGACCTGAGGATATATACTGGTCAGGCACAGGACTGCTGGCCCTCTCAGCTGCAGGACAGTGGACAGGCCAGCACCCACCCAAGGCCGGTGCTCACGTAAAGGACGTAGTGTGAATGCTTTTACATGCGCGTGGTGAGGGCAGGCAGGCTGCAGAGGTGGTCAAGGGCTTACCACATGACCCTCTCAGCCTGCTGCAGCTCTAGCTCCCCATCCTCCCACGCAACAGAGGGTGAACTGAGGCCCAGACAGGCTGAGTCACTTGCCTGAGGCTATAGAGTGGAACGCACAGCCTCTGATCCAGATAGCCCCACAGGCTGGGCCAAGCAGCAGGAGTGAGGGTACCAGCCACCACCCAGCACCACCCCAGGAAACATCCCACGGCCTGAAAGCTCTCCGTGATGGGAGACCCAGCCCAAGAGGCACTCACCTGGGAGATGGCACCTAACTGCCTCTCAAGTACGCCGGGATGCTTGGCAGAGGAGATGAGGGGTGGGGGGTTAGAGATGGGAGGACGTGGGAGGACAGGCCGGGCACTATCGTGGAGGCCCAGTGGCAGTGGGTGACCTGCAAGGAAACATTAAGTGTATATTGGAACCCCAAAGTCCTGGAGCATCCCTCCAGCCCTGCACCACCAACTCTCATTCCACATCAACCCTGTAAGCCAGCACCCCATTTCCACTCCTCCCTTAGGATTCTCCTCTCCTCACAGGGTCAACAGATTTTTTCCAAAGTCAGCGGGCCATCCCTCCCTATACCATGAACCTGCAATGGCTCCCCACAGCCCTGGGAGTCACCTTTGGCATGGATTTCAAGGGCTCCCTCCCTGGGTATACTCATCTTTCCTTCAGGGTCAGCTCTACCTGGGCTAGGCCCTGCTGATGCTGGGCTCCTTTTAATGGTGGTGAGACCACCAAGAATAGAAAACCTAGGTGGCTCCCCAACCAGTCTCACAGCATGATAACCAAGGCTGCCAAGCCCCCATTCTCTGGCATAGTCACTGGTGGAAAGAATCTTCCATGCTAGGCCTTCCCATTGCTAGCTCAAGCACCTCCCATGGCTCCCTATAGCCACCGCAAGTAGTATGGTATCTTTCCCAAGCCTTGGAAGGCCCCTAGCTTCCTAGTACAAAGCAGGCCAAACCTTTAGCTTGGTTTCATCCGTCCAGGACCCTTTCCTATACAGTCCTGTGCCAGCGCGCAAAGAGCTGGTTGCCACTGATTGCAGAGACATAATTAGCGGCATGCCTACTCACCAGGTGGTGTGTAGGAGAAGGCAGAGGGGTCTGGGGCGTGCGGGGAAGTCTTAATCACCTCCCTCGGAGGGATGGGGAAGGGCAGGCCCGATGTCCAGCGTGGGGGCTCAGTAGGTAGCTTCGGACCTTCAGTAGGGAAGGCCGGAAAGAATGAGGGTTTCTCTGCTGAGAGAGGGAGGAAGTGGGCAGTCAGGGAGTGCTCTGTCATCCTGTACCCTGCAGCCCCACTGGCCAGATGTGAGAGACCTGACAAGAGGGACATGGGGAAATGATAGCTCAGGTGTGATGCCATGTGTGTCCCCATGACACTTGCTTGGTATGGGACTGGCTCACAGCATGGACCTCAGGAATCAATAGTCCAAAGGCATCCCTCTATGGCAGGCAAGAGGGCTTGACAGACCCCTTAGGCAGGAGTGGCACTCACTGCGCTGTGGCCATCTCCATCCATGGAATTGCCACCCACGGCAGAGCTGGGGCGGCATGAGCGTATGTGTCAGGGGGCTAATGTTTGTTTCATAGCTCCTTGCAAATGGTTCAGGCTTGCTGATCAGGGACTGCATGCTATACACAGCAGCCACTCCAGATGAGCACGGGTGCAGAGGCAGTCCCACGTAGCGACTATATGCCAGTCACTGGGCTGACCCCAGCCAGGCCTTGATGTGCCTGAATGAGTGCAGACAGAGGACAGTGACCAGACCCGTTTGATGAGGTCTCTTCAGCCACTTGCATGTCTGGATTGGAACTCTCATGACTACAAACAGCAGCAAAAGGTAGCACCGTCCTAGATGCCACAGCCAGTTTGTTCCTTCACCTTCCTGATGGGAAGGCTGATAAGAAGACCGAGGCAGGGGAGATAGGCATGTAGGCAGCTGGTGGCAGCCCATGACCTGTGCTTATGGCTATGCCACATGGCCCACGTCCCCTGTGACTCTCAGGCCAGCACTTAGTGAGGCTCCACAAGCTCTCACGTTACCTGCAATCTGTTCTAAGCTGCAAGCCCTGGCTGGATACATTCTGGAGTTCATAAATCACCCAGAAATTGTGAAGGCCAGTGGCCCTGGCCTCAGAACAGGAACTGACAGATAGGCTGGTCTCCTGCGCTACCTCCACGTACTCCTAGGCTGTACTGAAGGCAAGTTGTGGCAACAGAGGCCCCAGTGCGTGCACATCTGTCCCTCAGGGAGGCCAAACACCCTCTTAACTCATGCCCTGGGGAGGCGGTGGCCCACAGAGTGAACTGGCCTGGGGTTCAACCTCTCTACCTACAGAGTTTGCTCTGAACCAGGAAGTTCAAACACCTGGCCGCCCGGCTCCGTGTACACCTAGGCTGCCCCATCCAGCTTGGCTCTGGAGAGCTAACGGAGAGGAAGTCTCAGGCTGGAAGGAAATGGGGTCAGACCCGGCCAATGCAGGCTAAGAGCCAGGATGGACAACCTGTTCCTCCAGCCGGGCCCAGGGATCCCGAGGGACCTTCCTGGCCTGGAGACTCCCTCTTGGAGCCAGGACAGAGAAAGCTGGCTTCCTGCATGTTGGGTTCATGTGTCCCCTGGGGAGCAGAGCAGTGGCCAGACCACGTGAGAGACAGAGCCTGCCGCCAGGTGCAATGTTCCCCAGGGAGGAGTCTAGGAAACAAAACGCAGCCCTGGCCCCATAGATGGGCCCAGAACCAGCCTCGGGGACTATGGGCTGCTGGCTCTTTTCCCAGGGCCTGGGGCTTGGGGCCCCAACTCAGCAGGACCTGGCTGGTCTTGGATGGCTTCAGCCCTGCTCTGCCACAGCTGCCTGGCCTGAACCAGACAAGTGCCTCTCCCCTCCCCCACTGCCTCCCCCATCTTGAGTCTGGCTGGCTTCTCATAATACATTGTGTTCTACACCACACCTGGCCTCTTTAAACCCACCACTCACTGTCGTATGCTCCAGCCCCAGCTCTAACAAGGCACCCCTGCCCTCATACCCCAGGGGTCATCACTGTGTCCCTCTGGCTTGGCCTCAGGAACAAACTAAAGCCTCCCCTTCCTCCCACTTCCAAGGCCACCTGTCAAGTCCAGGCTGCCCTAGAGCTGTTGGGAGGAGCGCCTCAACCCGCCTCCCACCCCTGCCCTACTCCCTTCTGCCCTTTCTCAGCAAGAACCAGACACTGATCCCCCCCATCAGATGACGTTCCCCTCCCCCAACACATTGTCACTCAAAGCTACTCCCCACTGTAGCCGTAGCCACATAATCTAGTCCCCATCTCCCTCTCTGACCTCCCCTCCCACTCTTCTGCCAGCCACAGCCTCCTCTAGCAATTCTCAGGGCCCGAAGGGCCTTTTCCCGTCATCCCCACCCCCACCCCGCCCTGCCAGATCCTTGCTAGACACACAGACCATCCTGCACCCGCCCTGACCCACTTGTTTCTTATGCCAGCTTAGGCAGCAATTTTACCTCCCTCTGACAATCCTAGTGCACAGCAGGACAGACGCCCAAGTATCACGGAGCCCTGGAGGATGCCGCCCACTACTTGCGCAGAAGGCTCTATACTGTGCGCTGAAGATGAAGGGGTGTGGACAGCGGGCAAGCCATGTGTTAGCCGGGGAGAGCCTAGCCAGTCCCGCTCAGGTCAGCCCAGCTCTTGTTCCAGCAGAGATCTGCATGGTCCTCTTAGGGAGCCCAAAGGTCACACGCGAACCGATTCACACCGAAGGAGAAGCTGGCCACAGATTATGTTTGCATGCACATATGTGTGTGCGTGCGTGCTTGCATGTATACACACACATAGACACACCAAGTCACCAGTACTAGATTACCTCCCCCAGCCCAAGCTGCTTCTGGAGCTTGTGGCCAATCCCTGTGACCATAACCATGTGTCTCCCAGCCTGGCCGGCACTGCCATAGGCGCTCAACAGAGAGAGGGCTGTGCCTCACTCTCACCGTACCTCCGTGTTCAACACTCACCCTCTTTCTCTGCAGGAGGTACTGGGCTCCGGCTCTTGCCACGTGGACTTCCTCCTGATTGCTGAGACACGTCACCCTCTGGCTGTAGGTGCTGCGTGGGTGGAGGCACAGGGGGAGCTGGCTTTGGGGGCACTGTGTCCTCCCGGGGGGGTTCATGGACCTTGGTGACCTGCTGGGGCGTATGGGGTGGGCATGAACATCCTAGCCCCATGTCAGAGGTTGATAGGTTGGGGAGTGGTCGTGTATGGCCAGCACAAAAGCCAAGTACACAAAGACAGCCTCATCCTTAGCCTCATCCTTAAAGTCCCCATGTGGAGGCAGAGAGTCTTAACATCAAACATATGGGTCACCACCACCAAAGAAGGGCCTGTTTCAGCTGCCCAGAGCCAAACGGGTGCTGGACCCACTGTTGCCCACTCTAGCCGACACACCCCACATCACTGGGAATTGGGAGTAACAAGTGGCCGTGTGGGCTTTGGGGAGCTAGCAGTAAGGCCAGGCACTCATGGCTAACACCCAAGCCTGACAAGAGATGAGCTTGGATCTCCATGAACTGCTGAATTCAACGGAAAGGCCAAGCCTAAATCTCAAAAGGGAAATGGCCTTAGAGCCTCCAACCAGCCAAATGTATTTGGAAAATGTCATGTTCCCAAAGGCCCCAAAGACAGACCTGACAGGGCTTGGACATTAGTTGGCTGAGGTGTCGCTGGGGCCTGGGGGCTTGCTGGCCACAGCTCCTTGGTCTGGGAGGTGGGGGAACCTCCGGATCAGCCTTTCCACCCTCCCAACTCCTCCCAGCCTTCCTGAGCACACATCTCCGGGAGTCTAGGAAGAGCTCCCACCCGTACTGTTGAGCACACAGGAAGCCAAGGTCAAGGTGGGCTGCCTGGATGCAGGGTTCACTCACAATGGGGGGTATGGCGGCCGCTCGTTGCTTCAGCTGCTTCAGGTCCAGCGGCTTCTGGGGCGAGGTACTGGGCCGGGGATCGCTGGCTGGGGTGAGGAGGCTGGGCCTTGGTGACAGCAGCCTGGGGAGGGACAAGCGTCAGGTCAGGCTGGAGCATCAGCCACAGGCTCTTGGAGGGCCTTCCTGGGAAAGGGGGCTGTCCTGCCTCCATGGCTTCTCCTTCAAGTCTTGGAAGGTGGGGCCCGCCAGGGAGGCCCTTAGCAGAGCTCCAGGTGCCCCAGTCACCACACACTGCTGGCTAGCAGAACTCCCTGGCCCACACGCGCCACCTCTAATATGGCCTCAGGGCAAAGAGACAGCTGAAAAGCCCTAACCGGGTGCCTAAGCCACGAGGCCCCTCAGGGAGTGGCCAGAAGGCCACAGACTCAACCAGACCAGGGTGGAGGGGATATTGAGAGATTCCGTGGAGATTATGCTCGTCTCAAACCCAGAACAGGCTGGGCCCCTGGGATGGGGCTGAGGACGCCACTAACTGGAGCCTGTGTCCGATGGGCCCAAGTATGGCTCTGGGCTCAGTCCTGTTCTGGGGGATGGGCAAGATTCATGACCTGAGCTATGGGCTACAGTCCTAGAATTTGGACAGAGGACAAATCTGGGGTGGGTCCTTGAAAGCAACAGGGGTTGTGTGCTCCTGGGTACTGTGGTCATCCTGACTCAAGCACATGAAGACACATAAGCCGGAACCTCGGCCTTTGGGGTGAGGACTGCTGACAGCTGGGACATGGTTTAGAGCCACAGGGAGCAGAGCAGAAGAGCACATGCCTCCTTCGCATATGGAGGGGCACAGACTCTGCTGTGACAGGACTATGCATGCGACAGGCCCTGCGGGTAGCAGCCTACTGCCCGCATCTGCCACACGCTCAGCCAAGCGGGAAGAGCAGACAGACAGGATGACGCCTGCTGAAGCTGCCTGAGGCGAACAGGGGGGACAGGAAGAACAGGTCACCCTGAGTCCCCTTATCCCTCCTGTC
The DNA here is from genome assembly GCA_030556225.1 of Cricetiscus sungorus. NCBI lineage: Eukaryota > Metazoa > Chordata > Mammalia > Rodentia > Cricetidae > Cricetiscus > Cricetiscus sungorus. The sequence continues at coordinate 24,220,556 of JANBXA010000044.1, read as the reverse complement.
CCACCAGTCCAGACCCTTTGTTGTCCTCACAAGGCTTCACTTAGTCCCAGTTCCATCTGGCCACGTTCTACCTTGGGCTTGACCGGCATATCCGGATATCCCGTCATTCACTTGCCCCTAGCCATTTCTTTTCTTTCTTTCTTCCCTCCCCCCCTCCTTCTTTTTCCTTTTGTGTTTTGAGACAGGGTTCTTTGAGACAGGACAGCCCTGGCCTCAAACTCAAGAGATCTGCCTGCCTCTGTCGCTGAGTGCTGGGATTAAAGATGCATGCTGCCACTTCCTGGTTATTCCTAGACATTTTAATGGCCAGCTTTGGTAAACTTAAACTGAAATAAAATACTACACCCTTACGAAGACGGATGGGCAACTCTTCTAAAAGTCATGCCCAGGCTGAATGAGGTAGCAAGACACCTGTCATCTCAGTGCTGAGGAGTCTGGGCAGGAAGATTCTAGAAGTTCAAGGCCAAGCTGGGCTATGGAGTGTGACCCATTTACAAAACATCAAAAACAAAATCAACAAGGCTACTCCCACTAACCCCACATTGAGCTAAATCATACTCAGGAAGAATAGAGATGCACACCCCAGAGCAACCCACTTGTGTGTGTTCCTGACAAACTGCTTAAGCCACACAAATGCCCACAGACTGATGCTGAAGGAGCACAAAGGACAAGACATGCCATCCGCATCATGGAGCCCAGACCCTTATCTCCTGACAGAAGCGAGAGGCCAGACACAGTGGCCACATCCCCTGTTCCCTTCAGAGGACACTGGGCTGGAGCATGCATGAACACCACAACTGGGAACTATGTGTGTGTGTGTGTGTGTGTGTGTGTGTGTGTGTGTGTGTGTGTGTTTCCTCTGGCAGGATGGCATGGTCTGCAGTGATGCTGTGAGACACTGAAAACACCCAACATTATGAAACTCTGTGCTCTAAGTGGCATGCCCTATTGACTTACAGCTCTCTGGAGCTATCAAGAGAAAGGTGGACTGTGATGGAGGGGACCGCCATAACAGAGGCACTCTGAACAGTAAAACCCAGGGAGCACTGTGTCCCCTCTAATCTGTGTGTTGAAACCTGGACTTTTGTGTATGTGCAAATACATTTACGCAGAGACCCAAACTGTGATTCTAGTACATGACGGCACATGCCTGGGAGCTAAGGCCTTCTCTACAGGGACTGTGTACCTCAGTTTCCCCATTATCTCCATGCAGGCATAAACCTAGAACTGTACCCCAGAACTGGAGGTAGCTCACAACAGCCTCAACTTAGCACCATGCGCTCTTCTGGCCTCCTTTCCCTGGCCTCTGTGGTCCCTGCACGAATGTGGTACACTTTCAACTCGGGCAGGCTTACCAACACACACACAAATAGGGAGGAGAGATGGCCCGGTGGTGCACTGTTTTGGCAAAGGACTGAAGTTTGATTCCCATGTCAGGTGGCTTACAACTGCCCGTAACTTCTTCAGAGGGTTGGATGGTTTCTGGCCTCCTTAGGAACCATCATTCATGTGCATATACTATACATAGGCACATAATTAAAAATAATAAATCTAAAAAAAGGCCACTTTGACAATCTTTGGCCCCAGGATGGGTAAAAACAAAATGCCATTGGTCCCTACACTCGCTGTGAAAACCACGGAACAGATGCTCAGATGGCCGTGGGGCCTTTAGCTGCCTCTTCCCTGTGCTCAGAAGGCTTCCCCTGCACACTTCACACGGAGCAACGACTGTCTGCAAGCACTGATCACTGGAGTCACACATGCCATCCACGTGTCTCAAGAGCTACAATCCTTTCTTCTCCTTGCCTCACCCAGCACCAGAGCACTGCAGAATAAGAATCCAGCTAGTCCTGTGTCTAGTTATCTCTAGGGTCTTGCCCAGTACATGCTGCATTAAACTCTACAGGCCTGGCTCCGGAGTCATGGTTATGGCAACAAAGCAGCTCTGTGGATGTCTGTACCCACTGCAGGTGGAGAAAGTAAGCTTGGAGGTAGGGGTGGGGGTGGGGGTACTTTCTAAGATCCAACCCTGCAGGAAAGCACTAGGCCCCTCCTCTGAAGATGAGGGGGGCTGCAATCCAAGCCTCCTGGCAAACTCCAGGGCAAGTTGCCCTGGGCAGTCACAGAGCTCTCCCAGAGTGGCCAAAGTAGGGTTTGGGGTTTACAGAAGCAACCCAGGATGCTGGGCCTGCTGATGCTCTTTTCCTGCTATCCCTGGTCCCAAAGGTGTGGCTGGTGAAGGATGGGTGGGTGGTGAGCTTCCAGCCAGGAAGTTCAGCCACAGGTGGGCCCCAGGGCAGGGACTATTGGTCCCACAGGGCCTGACTGGCTAGGTATCCTGAGTCCCAGCCCAGGACCTAGACAGCAAGCAGGAAAGGTACCAGCACCAGGGAGGGAGGGAAGGATACTACTGGCTGGTACTATGGGAAAAGGGGGCTGGGACTGAGGGGGCACCACCCTGACCAAAGCCTAGAAAAGTTGGGGAGGGGCTAGTATTCAAGGTGGTACCCTTTTGCCTAGCTCTGAAGGCCTTTGAGCCTACCGTCCAGCCTTGGGCGGAGCACACTGGTGCCACCTGTGGCTTTGTGGCAACTCTCATCTCAGTAAAGATCCTGGTGGTACTGAAGCTGCCATGGGTCCTATGTCCCCTGCTGTGCCTGTCAGGACACCAGGGCCCTCAGAACCCACTGGCCTGCTTCTCTTATCCAGGGCCATCTGTTGCCCATCTGCTCCATGTGGGCCCTAGCAGTGGAGTCCTCGGTAAACACGGATGGTCCACAGTCCATCCATTTCAGATCTACCAGTCCCGAGGGGGAAGGGGGGCCAGGGGAAGCAGGAAGGGCCCTGTGTGGGCCGGTATGAAGGTCATGGTCTCCTCCCTTGCTCTGTCGGAATGTTTCAGAGACTTGAGGGGAGAGAAAACAGACTTTGCTGTTTGCAGTCAAAATAAACAGAGCACACTGCCTCATCACAAAACATCTCCTGCAGCTGCCCAGAGGTGGGTGGGGCTGCCCAGATGTGATCAGGAAAGGTTTCCAGGCCTGCCCTTGAGTACCCAGATGGTCCCACCTAACACATAGTGCCCCAGGGCAGGGAGGTTGCTCATCAGAATGCTCCCCACAGACCTGCTCTCACTTCCGAGAGGAAGCTGGGTGACTGCATGGCTATGGCCAGGGACCTCCAGCGTTTGGGCCCTGGATGAGATCATCTGAACCAGTGTCCCTATAGCCGGCAACTTCACTGCCATCACTGAACAACCTGGTTTACATGCAAGAGCCTGATCCAAGAACTGGTCCTTCCTTTGTGCACCCAGGGCCTTCGAACCGACCTTACCACAGAAGGAAAGAACTGGGTCCTCCCTGTGTCCCAGACCTAACCCCAGGGCCCCGGCACATGAGACCTTGTCGAGAAGCTAGGCTGATGTCATCACAGGGAGATTTGGACAGAGAGGCGGCTGGGATAGAGTGCTGTGTCTACAAGCCAAGGACTACAGGCAACCATCAGCAATGAACCATGCTGGATGGGTGCTTTTCAAGTTGTATGGACGTGACTCTGTGACACCTGGGTTTGGACCTTCCACCTCATTACTCTGCTTCATCAAGCCACCAGGTCTGGTTCGTACCTGGAGGGCACCAACACACATGCTAGCACATTCTCCCCCTGGAGCCTTCTGTGGCTACCTCCCTTCCAAATCTCAGCTCCAGGCTGCCCCAAGTGGGTTTCTCTTCCACTGTCCCCTTCTAGGATGAATCTCCTGGTGGTGGTTTGAGTAAGAATGGTTCCCATATACTGGTGTCGGTGACACTATTGGAAAGGATTAGAAGGTGTGGCCTTGTTGGAGGAAGTATGTCACTGAGGGTGGGCTTTGAGGTTTCAAAACCTCAACCAGGCTCAGACTCAGCATCAGTCAGTCTATCTCTCTGCCTGTGGATAAGGATACAGGTCTCAATTACTTTTTCAGCACCAGGCCAACCATGCTTCCCACCATGCTGGTATAGACTAAACCCTTGAAACCATAAGCAAGCCCCCAATTAAATGCTTTCTTTTATAAGAATTTCTGGCCACTGGTGGTGGCACATGCCTTTAGTCCCAGCACTCAGGAGGCAGAGGCAGAGGCAGACAGATCTATGTGAGTTTGAGCCTGGTCTACAGAGCTAGTTCCACGCCAGGCTCCAAAGCTATACAGAGAAACACAGAAACCCTGTCTCTAAAAACAAAAACAAAAAAAAACAAAAACAAAAAAAAAATTGTGCGTATGTGTTTTTTTTTTGTTTTTTTGTTTTGTTTTGTTTTGTTTTGCCTTAGTCATGCTGTCTCATCACAGCAATAGAACACTGATTAAGATATCTCTAATTTCTGGTCTCAGTATCATGTTGGCCCCACAAACCATCCACAGACATCAAGGCAGGCCACCTGTGTTGTCTTGGCAGACAGAGGGTACTCCCTGTGTTTGCAGAACACACAAGAACCACAGCTCACAGCAAGGGCTGCCCTGGGACTCTCACCTGCCCTTATCACCTCCCTCGGGCTCGTCCACCTCGTCGGCACTGCAGGTGGCACTGGAGTCGCTGTCCTGGGGGGCGCCTGAGCTAGAACTCTTGGTTGTAGCAGCCTTGCTTCCAGTCTCTTCCACCTTGAGTGGTGCCTCGGACACAGCCTCGATGGCCTCCGTGCCCTTGGCCTTGTCACCAGGCTCTTCCTCAGTTTCTTCCTTGTGCTCCTCAGGGGCCTCGGGCTCCTCAGGGGCCCCGGGCTCCTCTGTCTTTCCCACATCAATCATCAGCTCCTCAGACTCAGGCTTTTGCTCCTTGGCATCCTCTGCCTGAGGAACTGTAGCCACCTGGTCTCCTTGTTCATCCTTGGAAGCAGCAGCCGGGGGTGTGGCAGGTGACAGGGGAGCTACTGGGGATGATGGGCCACTGGCATCAGGGGTCGGGCAGGGCTCAACAGGGGCTGTTACAGGTTCTTCTGGCGGAGGGATGGGTGGCTGGGTGGCAGAAGGCAATGTCTCAGTGCTGGTGGGCTTAGGCCCATTCTGCCCAGTGTCCTTGGTGGCCTCTGTGCGCGGGGATGGGACACTCTCGGTATCAGAGCTATTGTTGACAGCAGCTATATGCAGGGCGAAAGCAAAGAGGGCAATGAGCTACTGCTATGTGGGAGGTGACAGCACTCCCAAAGAATACCAGAACAGTCCCCAGGCTCTTGCACATCCACACAGGCCTTGTCCCTCACAAGCCCCTGCAGACCCTCCCCGGGCTGCTGCAGTCCTCTTCATCAACTTCAGCTTCTCCAACCCCTAGGCTCTCCAGGTAGCTAGTGCCCCTACAGGGCCAGTCCAAGGACGGCCTCAAGACAGACCTTCTTCTAGGTCTGTAGTGATGATCTGAGCTCCCATCAGCTCTGTGCCCAACTTTTGGTACTCCTGTGGGAGACTCAGGACTTTTCACAAGCTTTGGTTTTTGCATCCACAGAACAGGGAACCAAACTGCCATGGAGGCTGAAGAGTAACTGTACAGGCCTGGGGACCATGAGTGCTTTACAACAGGGGTGACAACACAGCACAATAAAGACCACTGCATAGGATCAACCCTGAAAGGGTATGCTACTGCTCGTGCTCCATGGTTTCCCACATAGGTTAAAGGCTGCGCGTGCGTGCGTGCGTGCGTGCGTGCGTGCGTGCGTGCGTGTGTGTGTGTGTGTGTGTGTGTGTACGCACCCATGTACACTAAAGCTCCAGAGACCCAGCTGCAGCCCTGACTCTAGAGTTTTACTTACCTTTGGGTCTCATTGTCCCTCCATTTTCTGCAAGACAGACACCAGACACTTGGGAATGAGGCCAGGGATGGGAACAGGGAAAAAGTCAGGAGCAAAGCCAGGAGGGAAAAGTTAAGTGGGGCATGTAGACCACAGCTGGGGACAACAGCAAGGGGAACAGACATGTGTACGGAAGACCGCACAGAGGAAGCAGCACACAGCAAAGCATGGGGAGAGATGCATGACCTTGGACACGCCACTGCCCACCCCAGCCCAGCCACAGCCATAGCCACATTCTTACCTGGGCCACTGCACTCCCCCACTCTGGGAACTTCATTCCCTGAGGCCTGTAGGGCTGGAAGGAAGGTAGAGGAGAAGAATTAGAATCGAGGTAGCAATAATCTATGGAAAAGGAAGGGGTATGGCTGGCAGAGGGCAGGGGACCCACAGCAGCTTCCACTGGGCCTCCTTGATCAGTTCCCCACAGCCATGGTGACCTATGGCAGCCTACATATGCAAGGTATGTCCAGGGTCAGAGCCCTGGCCAAGTGCCAGGGACATAAGCTAATGGAGGGTTATATGGCCCTCATGCAACGGGCCCTCTAGTCTCTCAGTCAGTCCCCAGCCTCTTCTGCTTGTCAGCTCCCTTGGAGCCCAGAGCAAAGCACCTCTCCCAGAAACAGCAACAGTAACACCAGCAGGCAGCTGGCCATGGGACACAGGGCATGTGACCCTGAGAGACCTCAAGATCAGGGTACTCATCAGCAGACCAACAGGTGAGAAAACTGAGACACTGACTTAAATCAAGCTGCCTAGGCTAGAGTGCTTTGACCCCCGAGCTCCCTCAAGGCCTGACAACAGGACATGGGAGTCTGAAGCCAGCGAAGTCCTGTGGACAAGCAGGCAATCCCTCTTGGCTGTTGATGCCTGCTACTTGCTGTCAGGCAAGTTCACACTCAGAGTCACGCAGGGACTGTGACAACTGTGGCTGGGCCCCACCCTAAGTTCTGGGATAGAATAACTAGAGGTTCAGGTCTGCATTGGGCCAGACACAGCCCACCAGGAGCCCAGGGTGTTCACAGAGTCTGGTACATAGGAGGCACTTTACAGACCCACACACCAAGTGACAGGAAGAGCACAGGCCCCTTCCCCTGGAGGCCAGAGCACAGGGCTGTGACCAAACTGCAAACCAGGTCATAAGAGACCAGGAGTGACTTCTCCACGCCCAAGTCTCTGTGTACGTGGTGTCGCCGCCTCCTCAGGCTATGATGACAGGGATGAGGCTACAGGGCTGCCATGACCGTTACCACACAAGGAAATCCTAAGTCAATTGGTCCCTGGCCTATAAGGGCAGGGCTCACACAAATGCCTGCTAGACCGATGGGCCTACGTCATCACATCATGGTCCCCAGGGGAGTATTTCCCTAGGACTCAGTTTCCCCATTACTGAAGATAAGCCCAGTACTCTTAGGTATGAGAGGTTAGCTGGAACCTTCCATACTGCTGTCCCAGGAATCCCTAGGTGGTGAGGGAAACCTAAGACAGCCTGGTCCTGCCCCTCCCCTTTTCTAAGCAGGTTGTGACCCCACCGCACCCCACCCCCAGTGTCTGTTACTCCCCACTCTTGCAGGCAGCTCTGTCTCCACAACTCCCTGGCCCCCGGCCCCCCCCCCACTCCCTCCCCCGTTACGTCTGCCTTGCTTATGGGGATGGCTGGGAAGGTATTCAATAAAAAGAGTCAGGTCTAGGGCCCAGCCTGGATGCTGAGAGGATTTGTGGCCTGGCCTCCTGGGGTAACTCTAGGCCCTACCGTGAAAGCATGTGAACCATGGAGAGGCGAGAGCCAGAAGCCTCTTGCCTAACCACAGCCTAGTCAGGGCTCCTCTGTGGTCATCCCCAAGGCCTGGCCCAGAGAACCAGGGGGATGCCTAAGAAGACAGAGACACAGAATGGGGTGTGCATGGTGTTCACTCTCTCCCTTCTGAGGACAGTGACTTCACCTTCCGCCTCCTCAGCCAGCTCTTCCTCATTGGCGCTTGCGCCGGATGCTTCCATCTCCTCGTCCTCAGCAGCAGGTGGGAAGGCTGTCTCCTCACTTGCCGCAGCTGGGGTCTTCTTCTTCTTCCTCCTGGCATTCCTCTCCTTCTCCTGGGACAGGACAGTAATGGTCAAGGCTAGAGACACCCCCATACCTGAAGCTGAGCCACAGCTGCACGGGCAGTGAACCTGGCTGTCTAGGCAACCTTCCCACTCGGCTCATCACAGTGGCCACACGGGCCAGAGCTATTTTTACCATAGAGGCTTCATAGTGTCATATGTCCCAGTGGGACACCAGGCACAGACTGGGCCAGGCCAGGTCAGCATAGGAAGGCCACAGTGTCACAGTGCACTTTCAGGGCACCATGGCTGGTGGAGGGACTGTGAATAGACTCGGAATACAATAGGACTACTGGCTTCAAAGCCAACAACACTGTAAAGGACTCAGAGGGGTGACTAGGGACTAGAAGGGGATTGAACAGGGACAGAGAGAGCATGGGGCCAAGGCAGCTGGGTGGGTGATCAGGTTTTATAGGAAGGTGACACTTGGGTCCAGGTCTGAGTATAGAGGGAGCATCTAGGCAAGGCTCTGGGTAAGAAAGGCCTATGTGCAAAGAAAAGCCTGGGGTGTGGATGAGCCATGCTGCAGTCCCCCACACCCCACCCCAACTCCTCATACTGGCCAGCTTTTCACCCTCACAGCATGGGGCGTCAGAACTTTCTCCAGGCTGAACTTCTGTGTCTCTATACTGAGCGGAGCAGAAGTGCAGAGCAGCCAAGGCTTCCCTGAGCTCACTATTCGAAGAATAGTCAGCGAGCACACAGGTCTCACATTCATCGGGATTGGGGGGGGAGTTGGAGGGGTTGGGGGGCATTCTGGATCTAGTACGGTGTTGAGCCTGGACGGCTACGAAGGAAAGGGTGTGGTCTGAGGTGCCTAGTGGCACCCCTGGTTTTCACTACACCGCTGGTTTGGAGGTGGTTCCCTCATCATCCAAAGGGAGTCCAAGTGGGGCCTGCACAGGTTCAGTCACTGAGGAGCAGGCTAGGTGGGAAGACAAACCCAAGTGAGGGTCTTCTCTGGGGGAAGACGGAAGACAGAAGAGGGGACCACAGGCCACAAAAGGACAACCCGGTCAGTAGCTAGTGAGAGATGATGGTTCTGCTACATCTGGCTGGTGACACTGTCCTGGAAATACAGCATGGCCATGTCCTGGGGTGATGCCACAGAGGTCCTAGAAAAGGCCTTGCGGAGCGCACAAGGCCCTGAGGTACAGATGTGCCTGCCATCCCAGCCCCAGAGACTAGAATCCTGGGACATAAAAACAAAAGGGGAAGTACGTGCCTGTCTGGTTGTCATCATCTCCATCACCAACACTAGGCCACAGGCTTGTCCTGACTATGCACAGACCTCATGGAACATTTGCCCTGCTACCCACACCCACACCCACACCCACACAGGGCCTGCTCTTGGCTCCTCCCAAGAGGCCCAGGCTCCAGTCTGTGGGTACTAGGATGCTGTGGCATGTGGCTGGGGATCCCCTTCCGTTCTCTATCTTTAGCAACAGGAACTAGGCAGCAGATTGTAGGGATACTCACAGGAAATAGGAGCCTGTCCACCTGGCAGAGCCATAGGCAGGCGATACAGCACACCCTGTGTTTCTAGAGCCTATGGGAAACTGAGTCATAGCCTCAGCACCAAAGCACTGGTAGGCCCGTGAGAGCAATATTTTGGAGACACGAACACATTATATCTGGCATTTACTAAGCACCTATTGTGGATCAGGAATCTTAAAGGCACCAGGTCACATGAATTCAGTTACTCTGCCAGTCACGGTATGTCACCCAAGCTTCCAACACTCCAGGCATTCCCTAACACCTGGACTCAGCCCTCCACCTCTAGTCCCACCACTCTGCGTGATCTGAGTCTGCTCTCCAGCCCCCACACCAGCCCCAGGGACTCTGCATAGGCCGGTCTCTGCCTGAACACCCTTTCCCCAGATTGTGAACACTCACTTCCTCAACTCTGCTCCAACGTCACCTCCCCAGAGGCCCTCTCTGATTTCCCTGGGGGATTAACCAATGCCCTCCAACCCTCACTCTCCCTGGGTCCCTGCCTCGACACCTTTAGGCCACATGCTGGAAGTTCTTGACCAGACTTATTCCTCATCAGCCGGGACTTCTGCCTGCTCTGCCTGCTTCCCTCCCACACCTGGAGTACAGCCAGGCACTCCATAAGCATGTCATTACACAAATGAGCCTCAGAAAAAACTACACCAACTCAGAGAGGCAAAGCTCGGCGTCAAGGAGGACTGCCAGCTAGAGTTCAAGTACATCCCTGCCTGGAGCATCTCCCAGCAGCCACATAGAGAAGGCAGCAGAAGGAAGCAAGGCCAGCAGCACGAGGCCCAGATGACACACTGAGCAACCTGGAGGCTGAGCCCTGAGGGCCAGGACACAGACAGAAGGGCAGCCTTTGGCCACATGGAGGGAGGGGGACCTCAGAGAGGACAAGGCTGCCAAATGTTACATAACCTGCGACACAGGGCTCCACCCGAGCTCCCGTTTCCTGATGAGTCTCCAGCAGCCATGTGCAGGCCAGGCCTGGGGTGAGCAGGAGGGGACACCCACTGACCTCCTCCTCCGCCCCAGGGTGGCCAAGGGTAACATGCCTTCCTGCATTCAGGTGGGGTTGAGCCAGCAGCCAAAAGCCCTAGCCACTCAGGACTCAGGCAGAAGCGACTCTCTGGTTCTTGTAATTTTCTTTTTGAGACAGGGTCCTGTAGCCCAGGCTGGCCCCGAGCTCCTGATCCTCCTGTATCAAGCCTCCGGAATGCTGGGATTATAGGTGCTACACCATGCCTAGCTTGATCCACCCTCTTACTAGGGGCAACCTGGTATTGAGGAGGTGGGAAGCAGACAGCCCAGGTCAGGGTCTTCCACAAGGGCCGCTCATATACTCCCTCAGTGGGGTGCTTGCCTGTACTTCTGTAGTATCTGCCTTTGCTTACTGCTCCTTATTGCAGTCCTCAGGACCAGCCCACTCTACAGGTCAGCTAGGGGGGATGACAGCCCCCTCTACAGGCTGCCACCAGGATAGCTACCTGAATGACAAAGCCAGGGACAAGGACCCAATCTGTCACACTCAGACCAGAGTCACCTTTTCAGTTCAGCAGCTGGCCATTATTCCCACACCCCACTATGGAGGAGGCCAGCTCCTTCAGAAACTCCAGACACACCTCTGCTCACTAGACACTGACTCCGTCTCAATGATCAGGGCCAAATGCTGGCTTTCCACAGGGGAAGGTACGGGCACCTCACACACTCTTGAAGTAGGTGGTACCCCATCCCTGTTTTATTACACAGGTGGAAACTGAGGCCTGGAGGTCAAGCTGTGTGCCCTGAGTACAAGCCACAGCACAGCAGGACCAGGGTACAAACCCACCAGCCCAGAGCCATCAATGCTTTGGAGTGAGTGACTCAATATGTGCATGTGTGTGTCCATCTCTCACCTGGGACAGACACAGCACACTTAGAAGCCACCGGTACCCTGAGCCTTCTGCCATCCATCAATGCCCCCTGACTTTAGCTGCTGAAAGGCTGGCAAGCTGCCTTATGACCCCTCCCAAGCACTGTACTAGTACTTTGAGGAAGACACCCTCTCCCAGAGGCCTCCAAGTCAACTGTTCTCTTCATAGTCAGAGAGGACAGGACACGTGTCCCAAGCCACACGGCCTGTAAGTGGCAGAGCTCAAATTCACACGCACAGGTCTCTCAGGCCATGCCTATCAGCACACAGCCCTTGGTGGTAATTGCTGCATGGCGATTACAAGGGTCTCACACACCCACACACCCACACACCCACACACCGAGGATGGGTGGGGTTGGTAAGCGGGGTGGGACATAAGTGGCAGGGGAATATAACAAACAGCAAGCAGGTAGGAAGGCCCATGGAGTTCTTCCCTCCTCAGGACCAACTCACAGGGCCACCTGCAGTCAGTCCCTCTCCTTCTGCATGAAGAAACAGTTCAAAGGGGGAGGGGGCGACGGATGGACGGGCTATTGCTCAGGTCACATGGGTGTCCAACTCACAAGCTCCCTCTCTAACCCACTGGGTACTCAGGTCCACTGTCCCATTGGGGTCCTTGAGAGCAGAGGGAGAAGTGCCCTGGCAACACGAAGAGTTGGGCAGTCTCTCAGAGACACCTGAACGGAAGCAATGGCTGGGCCATGAGGGTGATAGGGGCAGCCACAGAGGGCTGAGGAGGCTGCCCCTGGATTCTGCATGGGGTTGGAAGAGAGTTCTGGTGGAATGATGCTATGACTGGCCTGCCCCACTGTGCTGTGCCATGCCATGCACTGCTGTGTGGCCTGCTCTAGCCCTTGGCATGCTGCAAGGAACAGAGCAATACACAAAAATCCATGAGACTTTAATCCCAGGGAAGGCTGGGGGAAAGGCCCCTCCCAAGCCTTTGACCACAACAGGAGGTGGAAGGCAAGGGTGGAGGGCAGGGAGGTAGGTAGAGTTACCCAGCTGTGAGTGCACACTTCTACTTATGGCTAAAGAGCCTCACTGGGCCTCAGTTTTCCCAGCCCTAAAATGATGCTGATCACAAGTGTGTCCAAGAAGAGAGGACAGAGGGATGACGGGAAGGCAGTAGGATGGCTGGCTCCCCAAGGCCCTCCTGGCCATGGCTGCAAATGAGATCTACATGGAGACACCCTGCAGCCTCCAGTGTGGGATGTGTTTGGCCCCCAAGTCTGACTCTCGAGACCTGCACTCCGTTTCACTATAGCTCTAATGCCCAAAGGGGTAGCCAGGCAAAAGCCAGGCTGCTTGGTCTTTGCCTCTGGGTCTCCAATACAGGGCTCTGAGGGCGGTGGCAGATTCCTGGCTGAGTCAGGGCCCAGCCCACCCGCACCTCCCCATGCGGGCGCCAGGCAGCCAGGGGCCACATGAGGGAGGCCTGGCTGTGGGAGGCCTGGCTGTCCACAGTCCCCAGGGGGCCCAGCCCATGAGTTCTGGCCCACACTCACCATCTTTAGCTTGTGCTGCTGAAGGATCTCATCCAGGTTTTGCCTCTTCTTGTAGTTGAAGTAGAAGTTCTTACACTGGGACACGGTCTTGGAGCCCACCATGCGGGCGATGGCTGACCAATTCCTCCCATGTTCCAGGAGGCCTGTGGGTGGAGGGCAGGTAAGAGCTCACGCAAGTCCAAGACCAACGAGCATAGACAGGGACCAGGGAAACGATGGTGACAGGCATGGCCCCAAGTGAGGCCTCATTTAAGATTCTAGGGATCAGAACACAGACCTCTGGCCCCCCTCCCATCTTTCCCTCCCCAGTTGGGCGGGAGCCGCGGTGACCCAGCCCTGACACTGCACAGCTGCAGTGAGGCCTCAGGAGAGCAAGTCTGTTTTCCGGTCTCACCATAGGTGAAGGGGGAGAAAACGCTGTGGAAGAGCAGAGGTTGGAGCAGGGCCAAGCTGAGGAACGAAGCAGGGTGAGCTTGGGCCCTCAAACCTAAAGGGCCACACCAGACTTCGGAGCCACCTGGCCTGGCTGGGCTCAGCAGCCAAAGATGGATCTTTCTGCCCGAGTCACAGCTGAGACCACATGGTGGAAGGAACTCCAGATCTGCGGGCCCTCCAAGCCCACCAAGGCCACAGACCTCGCTACCCACACATTCTGAGCTCCATATGGAGTGGCATACGCTGCTCAGCTCTGAGGCCACAAACCCGGGGCTAGAAGGCTGTGGACCCTCTGTTCACACTTCACCACACCTCACTGACCTTCAGTGGGCCCCAGCTTCCCTGAAGGCAAAGCTGGCCACTTCCCCATGGCAGTGACAGAACCTGCCCTGGAGATGGGGTTAAGAGGCTGAACAACTGACTGTGCCAGAGCCAGAGCGCGCCCCAAAGCCACTTTGTACTGACGCTGAGACGATTTCCCATCACTGAGTTTCAAGTCATTTTCCTCTGCACAAGTCAAGTCAAAGCCAAGCGCTGTAATTGTAATTGCTGAGGGCAGGGGGTGGTACCCCACCCCCACCCACCCCATCATTCAAACCCAGTTGGTGGCTTACTACAAACAAAGGAAATAGCCAAACCCCCAGTCACACCAGCAAGTGGCCCCCTAGGTCTGCGCAGCATTGAATAGAGTCTGTCTTGCCCCACCCCCACACCCTGGTCAAGCCTGGGAGTTTCCCACCCGGCTCAGAAGAGGGTCTGAAGCCTCAGCGTCCCACTGTGGCGGCCTCAGGGGCCCAAGGTATGGAGGAGGGACTGGACAGTCAGGCCACCTGCTGGCCTGCAGTGACCACAAGAGCCACGTGTCTCCACGGCTGCTTCTCAGGGATCCTCAAGGACAGGGGGCAGGGAGGGCCAGGGCTTGGGATCAAGTGTAACTCAGCCCTGACCTTTCCCTCCTCCTGCGCCAGCAGCAGCCGCCACTTCCAGAACCTGGCGGCTGGGGCTGCGTTTATTTATATTTCCCTAGTGCGGGCCAAGAGGGCCCAGCAAACACGTCAGGCTGCCGAGGGATCGCAGGCCCGGAACCCCAGGGCAGGTCTCCATTTGGAACTGTTGGGGGTGGGGTGACTGATGAGCTGGGGGTGGCCCGACCCTGGGGAGCAGACATTTCCAAATTCAGTTAAGTCAACAAGGAGTCGGGCAGCTGGGCCCCTTAACTACTCAGCTTATAGAAGCAAAGAGCTGGCAGGGTGGGGGATGACACTCAGCTGTTCCTGAACACGTGTGGTCACCAAGGAGCATTGGGGAGCCCTTCCCAGAGTGTGCCATACACCCACCCCCAGGAAGAAACGAGCTTCCTCACAATGGGGTGCTGTGCACACCCCATGATGTGGAGACAGCTCTAACTACCCTGGGAGAGCCCCTCTGAGAATGGCCCAACCAAGCCCTGAGCCCAGATGAGGGCAGCCTCCTTCCAGGAGATCCTGGCTGCACCTAGAAAGGCAAGAAGGGACACCAGGAAAAGGGAAGCTGCAGTCATGGATCCAAAATTCTAAGACACCCCCCAACATACTCCCAGCTGCAATTTCCTATAGCCCCATCCTAAGTGGCTGTCACCAGCTAACCCTACTCTCCAGCCCGATCCCCAGCGGGGGTGGGGGGGTTGGGGGGGCACTCACATCCTCTCATCTGCGTCTCCCCCTCGGCCAAGTTTTCCGGAAACATCCGGCTGGAAGGATGCTCCAAGGAGCGGAGCGGTGATCAGGAGGCTGTGGCCGCAAGGCTCCTTAGGTTTCTTGCTGGTATCCCCTGGCTCTAGCTTTGATTACATCCTCAGGATCAGTGAGGGTGGGAGCGGGAGCTGCTCACAGCCCCACGGGGCCTAGGACTCCTCCAGCCGCTGCCACCAGATGCCTCAGGGAGTAGAGCGGTGCCCTTCCCGATTGGGAGGGGGGCGAGGGCAACGCCAGCGGGAAGTTGTCAGTTCTGTGCAGGGTTTCTGTGCCAGGCGTCACCAGTGTGCACGCGGCGTCCGCAGTTCTTCCCGGCACCAGTGTTCCCAGGGAGGACACTTGGGGAGGGTGCTGGCCAGGAGCCCCCAGACCCACGCCACATGAAATCCAAAGCCCTGGGCAGGACAGTACCGGGCAGCAGTGTCCCTAAGCGGCTGCGCTGTGGGACCCAGGGCTCCGCTCGGCTCTTCTTGCTGCCTGACCCAGCGAGCCGCGTCAGGACTGAATGTGACCTCCAGACGCAGCAGGCGGGGGCGGGCGGGGGCCGGGCACAGGCCCAGGTTCGGCGGGGCGGGCCAACTGGCACAGGCTCCCTCCCTCTCTCCCCATCCGTGGCAGCGTCAGCAGCGGTAAGAACAGACTGAGGGATCCAGAAAAACAGAGCTCCCACCCCCGGCAGGCAGGGAGCAAGCAGCCTCTTCCGCCCGCCCGCCCGCCAGCCAGCCCTCCCCACCAGCCAGCCGGTTCCACCTGCGGTCGCACCCCCTCCTTCTTCACAGGCCCCCAAAGCCTGGACCAGCCTCCCAGAGGGCTGTGGGTGGCCAGGACTGGCTAGCTTTCTATGGGGATGGGGGTTGGGGAACTTGGGATCTACTTGGGAGTACTCTGATACTACCAACCTTTGGGATGAGGGAAGGACCTGGCTGGGGCTCCCAGAGGTCTGGACTAGGGTCTGGAGACCCTGGCTGCCTACTGTATCCTCTCTATCTCCTAGAGCACCTGCTGCAAGGTCCCAATAGCTCCCTGGAGGCCAAGACAAGGGAGCCGCCTTCTGCAGCAGCATCCAGTCAGGCTGACTTCCACAACTGACTGGTCCCTCTAGCCCTCGCTTACCCTTCCATCCTGCTCTAGAAGCCCAGAGTCAGGGACAGACAGCTCAGAGCTTTCCTGTATCACGGGTCTTTCCCATGGAATCCCACAGTGCTCCACAGAGGAACTCCAAAGGGGGTCTATGTGAGCAGCTCCCACCCCCGGCAATGTGTGTTCCTGGAAGGTAACCCAAAAGCTACCAAAGCTGAGGAGCCCTAGAAAACAGACAGCTCTGCTGCCCCAGGACACTTGCAGATCAATGACCAAGAAGCATTTGGGCCGTGCCTGGCCCTTGGAGGAACCAGTTCCTTTGTTGCACCCACCCATGACTGCTGCCTGTCCGTCCACCTATGGGTGCTCGGGCCGCAAAGGCACTCAAGAAAAGAACGAAGTTGTAGACACCCGAGTGTCTGAGGCTGGGATCCATGAAGGTCCCCATGAGTGTGTTCTGAAGAGGTGCTGTGGGGTAAATCCTGGGGATTCCTGAGTTGGCTGAAGCATCCCCAACATCGGGAGCCCTGGCCCCACATGCTGCTCCAGGCTACCCTGTGGCCTCGGGTTCTCCCACCCCACTTCTAATTTCTAAGGAAGGAGTTAGAGGCAGCTAGTTAGGAAGTGAAATTGACCAAGACAGGAAGTGAGGCAGGGGGCCTGAGTCAGGTCCTAAAGTTGGCAGAGCCCAAGAGCCACAGTAGGAAGGAGGAAATGGTGGCTAAGGGGGCACCTTCTAATGGCCACCTGGAGCCCATGAAATGCTCGGGTGGCTCAGGGGCAGTGACTCTTCCAGTCCCAAAGCCCTCCACAGGGGTCTGTGCTACCGTGACTGTGTAAGCCTCCTGCGGTTTGTGTCTTGGGAACATTCTAGCACTCTGACCTGGGACATCACACACAGGAGGACCAGCTCTCCCACAGTTTGGGTCTCCCAGCCCCTCCCTCAAAGAAGCTCCAGAGGACACCCCAACCTCCACGCTCACAGCTGCTCTCTCCACTCACTCGCAAAACAAAAATCTTCCCAGAGCAAGAAGTGACAGAGACTCCTGTCCCTGCCCTGGGTCTTCCAGCCACATCCTCCTTCCCTAAAATACTGAGCCTGCACAGGACTCAAGCGACGTGTAATCAGTGAGTGCCAGTGGCCCAGAGACCAAGTGTTCCTTGTGGGGCATAGTGAGCCTCATGGGGGGCACCTGGGATGACCTCACCCTGCTTAAGACCTACCTCACACCTTAGACCTCAGTGCTTCTACTTGCCAATTACCAGTACGACGGAGGTATTCCATACCATGCCAGACATGTGTGAGATAGTCAAAAGGGTGCCACCTAAGGCCATCTGCCCACCCACAGAGCCACAGACACCCTGATCTGCAGGGTCAGAACGCCCTGTCCCCAACGCCTTGGCTGGCTACACACCTGGGGAAGGATGTCCCATTGAGGCATACTCCTCAACCACTTTCTCATGGGCAAAGCAGAAACAGCATGGGAACATGGGGTCACCAGGGTCATTCACTACCTGTCCCTTCCCAGCAAGGAGTCAGATGCTGAGCCAGAGTGAGGGAAGGCAGGAGCAGACATCTCCTTTAGGGCAATGATGAGCGAGCGAGGGATGGGAGTCCAGAGCCAGCCCCATGTCTAGCCATACCTGAGTCCACTCAGGAACCCTGCTTTGTCCTGGGGAATCATCACAACACAAAGGAGGCCAAGACGTGTTCTTCCAGGGCCATCTGCACCCCCCTCATCATCTGCCCACTTGGGCAGAACCTAGCCCTGCACGCATGGCCCTGAACTCAGCACATCAGCCAATGGCTGGGCACACTACCCACTTGGCAAGACTACCTCACTGCTGTGCATAGGGGCCCACTAGGAGACACACAGTGTATTCTTGGAAAGGTCAGCCTGGCCCGGCAATGGGGACAGCATGAACTCTTACAGAACAATGCTGAACACCTCCCCACCAGGTCTAAGTACTCAACCATGAGAAGATGAGACCAGACTTCCACTGGCAGGCAGGGCTCACGTGGGAGGGTGTGTCTACTGAGCAGAGCTGCCATGGGATACTCGCCTCCAGTGCCTGTGCAGAAACAGCATATGGTGCCCCTGGTCTGAGTAGAGTAGGGCATCCCTACCCTCCAAACACTGGCTCTGCCAGGGTCAGAACTCCAGGCCAGACTAATGTTTCCTTGCGGCCACTGGCCCAGCTCTGCAGACCCCTCCCTCCCATTGTAGCCCTTGTCCTAAAGCAGGCAGAGGGCTAGGTCCCTGGATATACCCAATTCCTTAGGAGGCAGCTTCCTGCTCAGGTCGGGTCCCACCTATGTGGGCCCAGCAGAGCAGCACTGTTCCCCTCAGCACACTTAGAGGAGACCCTGGGCCATGTGGTTGCCAGATTCCAGTTCATCCCCCCTTTTTGAATAACAGTCAAACTCCCAAACTCCACCAATGTCACCAAAGCCACTGTGGCCCTCCACTTCTGCCTGTCATGTCCTCATTGTCTGGGTTTCTAATATGTCTCGCTTCAGTGCACTGTCCCAGACACAGGGCTATCTGCTCCACTGGCTGGCCGACCTTCTTCCATTACTTGGACAAACAGTAGCTCCTGGGATCAATCCACTTAATCCCCTTACCACTCAGTCCTGCTCTGCAACTAGAGAAGCCTGGGTTCCGATCCCAGCTCCCCCAATTCTCAGCTAGTGATTTTGGTGGGCACACTCAACATCTCTGGTCCTCTTTGCATTGTCTGCTGCTGTCTCAGAGCAGGATGGCAAGCCAGTGTCTTCCTCCATAGTAAGTTTGCCCTCCATCTGTGGCTGAACAACAGCTTGGCAGGCCATGCCCCTGCATTGCACCCCAGAACACAGGCGAAGATCAGCCCCTTGCTACAGGTACCCACACAGGCCAGATTCCATAAGTGATAGAGTTGGGACTCCCACCAGGCCGTGTGCTGACCTGCAGTCTGCCTGCCCGAGTGCCCACCTTGATGATAAACCCAGAAGGCAGACCTGCCTGCCCTCTTTTTAGATTAAGAGCAGATAAAACTGAAGCAGACAGTTCTGGAGGCCACCAGAACAAGGAGCTACAGAGGTGATGCCTAAGGCATCAGGACCTCAAGGTCAACTATTGACTCTAATTATTGGACTGAACAGAGAGGCAGGATGGCCATTCTGAAAGGGTGGGCTGACAAGAAGGAAATCTATGTCTAGGTGTGGTGGTGCGCTTTAGTGGTAGTAGTCAGGAGGCAGAGGTGGTGACCTCTGTGAGCTCAAGGCCTGCATAGGCTACAATGAGACCCTGTCTTTAAAAAAGAAAAACGGAAAAGGGGGAAGGAAACCCGGATGCATAGTGGCAGGGGCAGCAAGGGTGTGAGAGGATGGCACCATCCTCGCGCAGCCACCACCTGAAGCGGGGGCAGAACCTTCCCTGGAGGACTTGGAAGGAACATGGCCCTGCCCCCACTTCAACTTTACAGCTGTAGCCCCTGATCGAGGGAGAGAAGCATTTCCCACTGTGTTGAAGTCAGACAGTGACTAGATAGAGAGATGAAGAAAGTGAGCGATCTGAGACACCACACAGACAGGAAGTCCAACTAGGTTTCTCTCGGCTGTCCTCACAGCTGACTACGGAAGGATGCTCTGGTGGCTCTGGGACACCTGGCTGCTTACCTGCCTGGGTTCCCTGAGGGCCTGGCTCACTGTAGGCTTCTGCCTGGGACACAGCTTGGCTGGGGTCATTTTCCTCTGAGTTGTCAGCACTGTCTCAGCAGGGTGCTCTGGAACATTCTTAGCCTCTCACCCCCACAGGCAGTGGTAAAGGAGCTACCATGGGGCTGTGTGCACCTGCCTCCCCGCCCCCGCCTCCGGAACAGCCATCAGCAGCCACTGCGAGCAGGCATAATTGTCCAGATTGCTGTAATTCACAGCAGCAGCCCGCGCCGGCGCTCACGGCGCTATTTCAAATGTCACTGAGCAAGGCCGGTGCACATGGGCCCCAGGATCACTGGGGATGAGCTCTCGGCCCTCCCTGCAGGCCCTAACCTTGAGACAGTGGCATCAGGGCACTCCATCCCAACTGGTGAGTCATCCCACCCTCCTCCCACCTCCGGATCTGCCCTTCAGCCTCCTGGTGTCAGGCAGCACTATGAGGCTGGTGACAGAAGAATACTTGAGGGGCTGCAAAAGCTTCAGGACACAGGCAAGGAGGGTGTTTCCCGAGCAATTGCAGTCAGTATGTTTGCTGAGAGCCACATGTGGATACAAGCAAAGCAGCGCACAAAGCCAAAGGCAGGGACAACCCACCACTCTGTCACCAGCTGAGCCCATAGGCAAAGTGTGTGTGTGTGGGGGGGGGAGAGGTGAGGGGGTGTCACACTCCATGTGGTTCATGTAGCTCTGCAGCCTTCATAGCTTCATGAGGAACCCTGAAAACAGCGCTAAGTGAGTGCAGCCAGGCGTTAAGGACTACAGCGGCAGGCATCATTCCTGTAAGTGTCAGGGCGAAATGACTTTCAGCCACAGACCGGAAGTCCATTAGTGCTGCCTCACCCTTGGCCTGATGGGCAGGAGGGACCGATAATGGGTTCGGGATTTCCATCTAGAGTGTGGGAAACTGAAGCACACCATTGTGAGTATATGTAGGTGTGTTTTGTTTTGTTGTTTGAGATGGGGTCCCATGAAGCCCGTGCTGGCTTCCCACTTGCTACACAGCTGAGGGTGACATTGAACTCATGATCCTCCTGCCTCTGCCTCCCAAGTGCTGGGATGACAGGCATGTGCCACCATGCCCAGGTTAATAAGATGCTTCTCAGTGGTCAAGTCTGTGACATACACTTTGCAGAGATTAAACCAAGGGAATCAGACCGTTACATGAAGACTCTTTAGAATCCATACCACAAACCACAACGCAGACACAAACACACCAGAACAAAGACCTAGCAACACGGTCTCTCTGGGGTGACTGTACACCATACCCAGTCAGCTACAGTGTCACAGAGCCCTGCAAACAGACTCCCCACAGTCCTTCCTGAGGGATCATCGTGCCTGCAAGCTAGGCCCACCTGGGGTGAGGGAGAATCGGGAATACTGAGAGCATCCTCCAAGTAGTGGCTGCTCTCAGATGGTGTGGGACACTCCTGCTGGGCCCATTAGACCCTCAGCAAACCCCATCAGGACCAGGGTCACAGGTGGCAGTGTTATGTTGGGACTCCTAATAAAAGCCTTTGGTTCCCACCACCCACACTGCAGACTGAAGACAGCAGCAGCAGCTGTAGGGTGGGGCAGGGACAAGGCAGGGTGTGAAGGATGAGGCACGAGCAGCCTGGGCTGGCTCCTGATCTGTAGTATTTCACCTCTGGATCTATGGGAGACCTTTAGAGGGGGCAAGGACAGGAGAGGACAGGAGTGACTTCTCAGACAGGGACCAGGTAAAAGAGGGCCAGCAACTAAGGCAGGGGACACAGCAGTGCCACATTCAAGTAATCGGGAGTGGGGGAGTAGGGACAGACGTTCACAACTGCTAGCTCTGTCTGGGACTGTCTCAGTAAAAGCCATCTATCCTGAGACCCTTACTGCCTGGCTTACACTCCTTGCAGCCATCCAGGATGGCACTCCTATCTTAGGGACAGGTAGACTGAGGCTCGGAGATAGGTCACCAAGCTGGAAAGTGAAGGCCTAAGCCATGTTGAATGTGGTTTCAAGGGAGGTTTTGATAATGTTACCAGGGCATCCTCTCAAAGGTCAGGTTCTAATGCTAAGAGAGGTGCCGGGGATAGGGGCTCTGTTTAGCCAGCAGGGTGTGACCATGAGGTGCCAATCTTGGAAGGTGTGATGGCCTAGTCCAGCCTGTCACGTCATATGTCACAAGGTCACCAGCAGCTCAACACAAATGGCTGGCAATTCCCTGAATTTGATGTAGACAACTCCCATGTCTGCCCCCAGGGCTGCAGCCCCATGTGCTATGGAACACAAGAAAACTCAGGCACAAATTCCAAATGTTTGCAGAGTCCAAACTTGTACCCTTTTTAAGAGCCATGCGCAAACTCCTGTGATGACAGAAAGCCTTATAGTGCCACTGACACAGTGGCCCTGCCCTGATGACCAGTGAACTGTCTCCACCAGGCACCTCTGTCCACTGCCCTCAGGTCCCCGAAGTGCTGCTGGACACTCATACACTCAGCCCGCAGGCTCCATTCACAGAGCAGACCCATTCTCTGGCAGGTTCAACTGGGGCTCTGAAGAGCCCCTGCTCCAAGCCAGACGCATCAGCAACCTTGCAAGACACACTCCAGTGCCTGGGACAAACTTGGGCACACCACACACCACCACGGCACCTTACCTTTTTTGGCCGTCTCCATCTCTTCCTCAGTCCAGCGAGAACTCTCGTTCATCTCCATGGAAGCTGAAAGGGAGACAAGGCAATCGGTGGGAGCCCCAGAGTGCTTTCCCTGCAGCTGGCACGGAGCCATCAGAGATCTAATTCCGGCCACCACTTATCACAGCGCCTGATGCCCATGCTAAGGGGCTGGGTGCTGTGCACATGAACCCCACATCCAATGTGCAGGGACCATCTGTGATCTCCATTCGCAGACAAGTAAACTGACGTGGCTAGGCACTGGGCCCCAGCTTCTGCCTCTACCTGCACTTTTCTAGAAAGGGGTGGCCCACCTAGGGACATGGTCACAAGGGTCAAAGAGGGATGGTGGGTAGAGACTGCAGGCAGACAGGGGCCCCACTGTGAGCAGCATGCTAGTTGATGCCTCCCTGGGTGCTACTCTCTAAAACCTAGAGTCTACTCCAACCATGACCATCAAAAATGGCTCCTCAGCATTTGCCAAAGCTCTGGTTGAACTGGGGACAGTTAGTCTCCCCAGCTTGTCCAAGGACAATGAGGCCCCTCCAAAGGGACATAACCAGGCACAGGTTGGGCAGAGATGGCCTGCCTGGAGCCCAGCCACGAGCCCCCACTGACAGGAGAGTGTTGGGAACTGTGCCAGGCACCGTGTGCTCTATAAAAACGGAAGGACAGACAGAGAGTCAACAAGTAGTTAGAGACAAGAGGGGAATGGATAGGGCTGACTCGTGATAATCTCTCCATTCCTGCTGCTGAGCCCTAGCTACCCTTAGGCCTCACAGAACCCCATCCTTCCAAGGGAAGCATCACAGAACAAGGGTAGAAGACTCTAGAGCACTCACACCCTTCAGCGTCACCCTAGCACAGGCCAGACCCTACAGGACTCTCCTGTATGAGGTGTGCCTCTGGAAAATGGCCCCCAAGTGGCAGCTGACACATATCCCCAACAGCCACATAGGATCTATGATCAGCGGGGCTGAGTTTGAAACCCAATTATATCAGTGACTTGAGGTAAGGAACACCACCCAGCAGCCCACATAATATCTAAAGTAAAGGCCCAAGCCAAACTGTCTTGGTCTGTGGAATGAGGACTTAGTGTAGACCCAGGGAGGCCCTGGGTCTCTGAGAAATAAAACAGATCCCACATCACATCATCTGCGAAGAGAACCAGGCAGCAGGGATGACCTGCAGCAGAATGAGTACACACTGCTGCCCCTGGTGGCTTCCCCTGGAACTGCATCACAGCTCAGTCTACTGGCAGCCTTTTTATCAAGAGGAAGCAGGATGAAGTCCTTCCAAGACAGAAAGGAGAACCGAGGCCCACAAAGGTAGAGGTACCACTGGGAAACTGTCCTCATAGCAGGTAAGTTCACCTAGATCATCACCTAAGGAAATGGCCATATGTTTAATCTGATTTAACACAACAAACGGGGCCTGGGTGGAGGTAGAGGTGAGTGTTACAGACTCTTCCGGGTCCGAAGCCCTGCCCGTGTCCAGGTTCTAGGCTCCTGGAATCCTACATTCCTTTTGGCTTTAGTTTCTCTCAGTGCCCATGCAGATGCTGAGTGAGGCAGAGAGAGAATGCCCCAGGTCACAGCGAGCTCAGTGGCCAAACACTTGGACCTAAATCCAGCCACAGAGACCCAGGCCTGCAGCTACATGGGGTTCACTCCAACTTCAAGGGCTCCTAGCAGGGGCCCACCTCCCTGTGTCCCAGCCTCCCCCCCCCAGTCCCCAACCCCTGCTTACCCAGCTCTGAATTCTGCTGCGGGGTGGCCGCTTCCTCATGGTTGGCCTCGTTGGCCATGGAGCGGGTGATGCGGCCTTTGCGGCGGCCTTGGCTGTTGGCAGTTTTGCGGCCTTTAGAGGTCACAGCTTCTTTCTCATCGTTGTCCTCCCCAGAAGTGTCATCTGTCTTCTCCCTGCAGTCGTGCAAAGGAGACCAGGAAGGATCAGCCAGGGTCTCTCCGTCAGAGCTGGAGAAAGAAACCCTCTGCAGCAGCGCTACGGTAGGACCAGAGGGCGGTGGGAGCCCCTCCAGGCCATCTGACTCCACATGTCACCAGTGGAGACTCAGTGACACTCACTGACACCAAACAGGGAGTCCTGCCAGAGGCCTTTGAGACTCCCGAAGGCCCCCTTTACTAGCCACAGAGGACTTAATTCTGGACCTCCATAGAGCAATCTGTCAGGGTACCCAGGACGCACGCCTGGGGAATAGCAGCCCGGCCCAGCTGGATGTGTGCGTGGGAGGGAGGGAGGGGGTGACAGCACATGACCTGGGGACCTGGCTTCTCAGAAGCAACTGGGGCAGATTTATCGCCTCTGTCGCCCATCCATCTTTCTGAAAGATGCTGGCTGGAGCCGCAGAGGCAGTGAAGGGGGAGGCACTGCTGTGCTTGAGCCCATCACAGGCACCTGCGGCCCCTCCACCTGCCTTCTTAGCTTGGAGTTGTCAGGTGCCGATGGGGCTAACTATGATGGCGGGGGCTGCCAGATGCTTGCATCCATGCTGTCCTCCCAAGGCTCTTCAGCCCACCCTCCCTCTTGGACCACAGGGGCCTTGGGAGAGAGACAAGGCTGAGCGCCAAAGTGGCTGTCTGGATTTATGAGTCCAGGAGCAGGGCTCAAATGAGCAATCAGTCTCCTAGGTCTCTGAGGGGCTGTGGAGAGGGCGGAGGGTGGAGGGAGCAGGGGCTGAGGCTTCCGGGAGGAAAGGCCTGGAGAACTGACAGGGGCTCCAAACTGGCGCCAGGCTGCACTCCCCAGGGCCCAGGTGTGAACGGGGCAGCTGCAGGGTCTTACTTGCTGAGCTCCTCTTTCTCGTTCTCCACATCCTGCTTCTCCTCCTCCTTGTCGGCTTCCTTCTCCTTCTCCTTCTCCTCCTTCTCCTCCTGGCTGCTCCGTGCCATCTGCTGCTGTTGCTGCTGCTGCTGCTGCTGTTGCTGCTGCTGCTGCTGCTACAGCCCAGGGAGCAGAGGCAGGAGGGAAAACGGGAGACAGGTGAAGCTGGGGAAGGGAGGGACGGTGAACGCAGAGGCTGGGGCAGCTGGGAAGCCAGCCAGGTGGGAGAGGCAGGAGTCAGATGAGGTGTGAAAAGCAACATGCCCCGACACAGGGGTTCGATTCCTGCCTTCTCCACTGAGCTCAGTGGACTGACACCTGCAGAAGGTGCCACGGGTGCCTTGGGGAGGAGGGGCACGGGGACAGTAGGTGGGGTGCAGATAGCACCCCAACACGAGGTGTGGAGGGAGAGGGAAAGGCTGCCTCCAACGTTCCTTCCTGGCAGGAAAACAGAGGTGCCCCTAAGGCCTTGTCTTTTACAGGACTAGACTACACAGGGGACAGACAGGACATAGTGGCACAATGGTACACAGAGCAAGAGCCTGACTTGTGCAGTCACCATGGGCTCTTGAGGTTACACTGTCTTCTCTGGATCATCCGAATTACCTTTCCTACTACCAAGAACCCCATGTTCTCAAAGAGGAGGGGCCAGGGCAGCCATCCAGCCCAGAAGCAGCCATGCAGGACCGCTGGCTCCTCAGCTGGGCACCAGATGTCTGTCAGCCAGTCTGGGCCCTACTTTTAGATCCTAACCCTGCATACAGCCCAGGGGAGAAGCCTCATTCTGGCAGACAGCCCCCTGAAGCTGGCATTGAATGGGTTTTCTGTCAGGTCAACAGTGCCCCCTTTCCATGTGCTCAAGGTGAGCCACGGAAACTGGGAGGTCTGAACTCAAAGAGATGACAAGCAGTCCAGGAGGAACTCCTGCTGCCTAGAATTCCTGCACTTGACAGGTGTCAGCACATCTGTCCTGAGCTGTCTCATGAAGGGGCATGGTACCCATGCCACAGAGTTGCATCTCCCATACCCACATGGAGGGGCTGCAGCTCAATGTCTTCAGAGGCTTGGGTATGGGGCTGGAACCAAGCCTAGGACCCAGACTTCACTGCCCATGGCAAGAACCATAAGGGATGTTCCTGCAGCCCAGGCTGAGCCCCTGTGGATAGGGGTGTCAGCAGAGGGCACATTGCCCTGTCAGATTCACTTTTCTGAATAACAGTGCCCTGGCCCGAATGTAGCCATGTGCTTAGCCCCTCCGGGCTCCTGGAAGACTCAACGGGTGCTGGGTCCCTATGACCAGCTGCTTGAAGTTGGCAAATCACAGAGCCTTTGAGGCTAGTTGGTAGAGTCAGCCACCTGTGCCTAGGGATCTCAGGCTTGCAGCAGCCACATGGGCAGCTGTGAGCTATGGTTCCTGATGCCAAAGGCTGTCAGATCCTAACCTCACCAAGACCACTGTGATTCCCTGGCTAGAGGCAGCATCAATAGTTTAAATGCCCCAATTTAGTCAGAAGTAGTGGTGCATACCTGTAACCCCAACACTTGGAGGCAGAGGCAGAAGGACTGCAGCATATTAAACAGGGCAGCCAGGGATACATCACCTCAAAACAAAACCATCCAAACAAAAGCCAAATAAATTCCCAGACTGCTCCAGTGCATCCTCATTACACACCGGGACCTTAGCCCGACTGTCAAATTCTTCTCTAATGGAGGGTGAAAAGGACTTCAGGCTGGATAACCCCTAGCTCCAAGGCAGCCATACTGCTTGGCTCTGCCACTGTGTGAAGAAACGGGAATGGCCATATGCCAATAAAGTTTTATTTACAAAAGCAAGTGGGGGGGGTGAGTTTGGCTGCAGGCTGACTCTAGACTATTTCCGAGGCTCCCTATGTCCACCTAGCCCCTTGCAAGTCTACTGCTGGGGTCCTCAGATCAGTGAGGGGAAACTTCAGGGTGTCTATACTGCACAGCAGAAGGGCTGCCCAGAGAGACTTCACCCCCAGCTCAGAGATCAGATCCAGGAGAAGCAGGATTAGAATGTCACCGTCTCCCATGACTCCCAAGCTTGCAGTAGTAAGTGACAATTGATCAGTTATGGTCAGGGTAAGCACGTTCGTCCCCCACCCCCAGATCACAGCACTATGGACACCCTGGAATGCAGGTGTCTGTTCATGGCAGCTTTAAGGACAGATACCAGCCGACAGCCAGCATGCCTAGGATGAGACTGTGTCCTCTCCTCATCTTTGAGCTTCTTGACCTTCCTAACAACCCTGATATTACATCTGTTCCGAGAATAAGAACAAGACACACAGAGAACTAAAGCAACCCATCCAAGGTCACACAGCATTTCCTAGCAGAGCCTATAGCTAGATGGGACCTCCACCACAGCCTTGGGGACTCAGGGTTCCTCCAAGATAGTGGGCCAGTGGTGCCCACTTCATTCCTGTCTCAAATGGTCACCATCGGCCCCAAAGTGTGGGGCCCAACGCTACAGAGCATGTTCTGAAGTGACAAGGCCAGGACTGAAGTGTTCTGCGAGAGAGCAAAGGGAGCACCTTCATGGAAGCACAAACACAGCTCTGGCTGGCATACACCCCCAAGACCGTCCTGCACGGCCGGCTTGGCAGGACCCAGCCCTGCACTGGATCTTCAGAGGTCTGTGGTGGCCAAGAGCAAGGGAAGGCATTTGGGAGCCACTGGACCACAGTCATAGGAGAACTTGTCAGTTCACAGCTATGCTGGCTGAAACTTGCTCACTCACTCACTCACTCACTCACTCACTCACTCACTCACTCACTCACTCATTCATCAAACCAAGAACCAATAAACCAAATGCCTCAGCAATGAGTTAGTTCCAAGGACTTCCTGTGCAGAGAAAGGAAGCTGAAAGGTTGGATGGGTGAAAGGAAACAGGGCAAGGGTAAGGGTCAGAGCAGAGGAGCACTGGGGGTAGCCCTCTCGTGCCCGGCCTAGGTACCCTCCCAGGGACACACAGCAAGGGTGCAGGCTCGGCCTCAGCCGAGGTGTGCTGAAGCTACTTGAGTTTGTGGCCTAGTGAAGGCCACCTTGTCATTAACAGAAACACATGCCCTGAGGTTGCTTTGAGACCAGGGGGATTCTGCTGTTTTGTTTTGTAGCCCTAGTTAGCTTGGAACTAGCTTTGTAGACCAGACTGGCCTCAAGCTCACAGAGATCCATCTGCCTCTCCCTCACAGGGTCTGGGACTAAAAGCATGCACCGTCACACCAGGCCAGAGATCAGCTTTTAAACAGACAGGAGGGGCTGCATCCTGAGATGCCTCCAAGGTGCGGCTGTGTGGTCACCGTGGTCCAGCCCGCCTAGGACTGTGAGGTCATTCCCGCTGCTTGAATAGTGAGGCAGGAGTGTCCCTCTGGGGCCCGACTCAGGCTTGCCAGGAGTAAGAATTTGCATGGTGGCAAGTGACACTTCACACACACCTCAGAGGCTCCCAGCACTAGCTGTTTACACTTTCCTGCGCTGTCTGCTGTGAGCACACTTCCACAGAGCATGGTGGAAACAGTGTGCCTAGGAGTCCATTCGTGGTGGCCCAAGCTTGACCCCCCAGACTTGGGATGGAGCCCTGGGCATCGACTCAGGTTAGTGCTATATCCCTGTGTTCAAAATCTCATTCTAAATGAACTAGGAGCTGGGGGTGGGTCATGGTGGGTGTGCTGGTTAGTTTAATGTAATGTCAACTTGACATGAACTTGAGTCATTTAGGAAGAGGGAGTCTCAATGAAGAAAACTAGAATGGCCTGTGGGCAAGCCTGTGGTGCATTTTCTTGATTGAAGATGATGCAGGAGGACCCAGGACGCTGTGGGCAGCACCACACCTGCGCTATGAACAAAAGCAGGCTGCACAAGCCATGGGAGCAGCCGGTAAGCAGCATCCCACATGGCCTCTGCTTCCGTTCCTGCCACCAGGTTCCTATCATGAGTTCCTGCCCTGACTTCCCCCAGAGATGGACTGTGTGGTGCAACTATAGGCTAAAATAAGCCTGTTCCTCCACAGGGTGCTTTTGGTCATGGTGTTTAGCACATCAATAGAAATCCTAACTGAGATGGTGGGCAAAGAAAGGCACTTGCTGTGTAAGCATAAGGACCTGAGTTCATATCCCAGCACCAACATCAAAAGCTGCACACAACTGTGTGCAGCTGTAACCCCAGTGCTGGGGATGGGGAGAGGGGCGGTGACACAGATCACTGGGGTTTGCTGATCCCCAGCCCAGTCCCAGGTTCAGTGAGAGACCTTGTCTCAAGGAAATAGAACAGTATGATAGAGGGGAACATGGACCAATCTATATGCACAAAGACACACACACACACACACACACACACACACACACACACACACACACACAGGCACACACACACAGGCACACACCCCTCCTAAGCAGAATCCTTTCCTTCATGTGGAATTTGTGTGTACAAAGAGACACAGACAGACAGACAGACAGACAGACACAGACACACAGACACAGACACACACACACACACACACACACACACACACACACCACACCCTAAGCAGAATCCTTCCCTTCCACCAGAATAAAATCTGTGGTCCTTACCACACCCAGGATGTCATATTCTGGGCCTATGTCCACCTCCACAGGATAGCTCGTCCCCACTCCCTTCTTGCCTTTAGAAGAGGCTCTTACTGAGGCCTTCGCAAATACGGTGCCCTCTGCCTGGTCAGTTCCTTCTTAGTGCTCAAGTCTGGCCCTCATGCACCTTGTAGAGATGCCCTTGGGGTCAGATCCCTGAAAGCTATTCTTGCTCATGTAGTCCCCAGCCCCTGAGGACCTCAGCAGTCCAGAGTCCACATGTGTCTTGCTCATAGTGAAGTCATCAAAACAGAGCCAGACATGGGCAGCAGGGCCTTCCCTGATGGGCAACTCCCGCTGCTACTGATCTGGAAAGCAATAACTAGCTCTTGGGAGTAGCAGGGTGATGTCTGTCCTAGAGTGATGGATTGTGTTCAAGCAGCACTGACACTCCCCACCTCCAATGGTGTCAGTTTGGGTAGTGGGAGGAGCTGAGCCTTCTGGGCTGTGTGTGCGTTCTGACCCAGGCAAACATCTTGAATCTTTCTCATGTCCCATAGAAGTGACTGAGCTTGCTCTACCCACAGGGTTCAGCCTCTCCAGCCTCCTGGGCTTCCCAACTGCCAACCCTGAGCAGATTCCACACTCAGCATGGAGCTGGGCAGGCTCAGCTGGGCCTGAATTGGCATGGGCCTGCCTTGCCCAGTACATGTCAATAAAGCAGCTACCCAGCCTGCCACAGCCTGGCCCCAAGGAACTTCAAGCCCTAGGCTGGAGATTTCTTTCTAAGGTCTGAGACACAAGCACATGCCTTCACTGGTGACCAACAACCAAATGGCCTAGCCAGGGCTCTGTGGCTTGGTCGGACACATAGGGCCTGTCCATCAGTCTCTGGTGAGCTCACAGACAAGGGGTAGCTAGCTGATCCTCAAGGAAAGAGAGCCAACCATACACTGCCCTGGAACAGCTTGCTGGTCATATTGTTCTTGGGCAGGTAACCTGGACCCGGCTTGGGAACAAGGTCATCTGCCCCTTGGCAAGCAACTAGAAAAAATGTGAGGGTGAGGGAGGAAATGTGGATGAAGAGGTGAGATGGGAACAAAGAGGAAGTGACACAGGGTCACAGAGACAAGGACAGACAGGAAGGCAGGCAGGCAGACAGGTGACAGAGAGAAAAAGAACAAGAGCCCAGAGCGGAAGCCATGCACAGCAGCAGAGAGAGTGGCCAGCATGTGTGGCCAAGCCAGGAAGAGCACGGTGTGACAGAGGGTCAGAGGGGCAGCTGACAGAACACCGAGGGCCAGGATGTGAGGACTGACATCACTGAGCTACAAGAGCCTTCGCCACCAATATCCCCCTCAGCCAGGAGGCTGGCCTAGAGGCCAGGACAGACTCTTCCTGTCCTATGACCTGTCTCCGCAGGAAAACGCTCCAGGAGACCTAGTCTACTCTGAGGGACACGCCTACTCAGCTCAGTCATAGGTTCCCCTCGCCATGGTCATGACCAGGCATCTGTGGGCTCTGGGTTTAGATCAGTGTTGTGACACCTGTGAGTCTCTTCAGGGCAGACCTGGGCTAGGGACCAGGAGTGGCCATCTGACTGCTGTCCAGCCAATGGGGCAGCTTAGGGGAAGGTGCCAGAGGATGGTTCTTGGGACCATCCTCCCGTTGGGACCCTGCTCCCAAGAACAGGTGGGTGAGGAGGTCACTGTCCCCAGAGTCTACACCTGAGTCTGTCTCACCCTAGGTAGAGGCCAGAGAAGCTTCTGGAATAGGAGCCACCCTGTTAGCTAAGTAACAAGGTGAGTCTGCCATTCCAAACAGCCAGCTACACTCCTCACCCATGGGCGGCTAAGATCAAAGAAAGCCTCCCTCTTTCTTGGCCCAGAATAAAGGCAATCATTGGCTGGGTGGGCTGAGAACTGACAGGCCACCGGTGGTCACCACTGATACCCAATGACTTCCATGAGGACTTGATGACCTCTATGCTTTTAAGTGTGTCCACTAAACAAGCACTGACACAGGGCAGGTGAGGGACAGACAGGGAAGGACTGGTTACAGAGGTCCAGGCCAGCATGGATGCCTCAGGGCAGGTGGAAGACACTAACATGGTAGACACCTCCAAGAGACCTGGCCAGACAGCCCTGCAGGGAAGTACTTGCTACCCTGTCCTTAGCCATCTCAGCCTATGCAGGGACACTAAAGAAAGGACCCTAAGGATGCCTGAGGCTCATCTTACCCTCCTCCCACCACCTTGCTCTCTGCTTGAGGGCTAGTCCCCAGGGCTGAGGTTCTCATTGTCACTAACAGCACGTTCTGAAGAACCAGAGAGCTTGGTCTGGACATTTTGATCACCACAGAAGGGGGTAAACCACATCTCCACAGACACCCATCCCAGTGTGTTCAGAAGAGCTGGGTGCTAAACGCTCAGCTGTCCCTAACATCATTTCTCTGCCTCTGTTCCTCTCAGTTCAACCCCAGCAAGGCAGATATGGAGAGAAAGCAGGGCCAGGGGAGGGAGGAGGGTAGATACGGGACACGTGTGTGGGCTAGGCAAAGAGGCAGCCAGTTTAGGAAATGCAACTCCTCCGAGGTGGCATGCAGGATGTGGAGTTTGGAGAGGGCCGCTGGCACCTCAAACACCTGGGAAGTCCCGTCTGGTGTTCTCTCTACCTTGAAGCTCTTCCCTGGGGAGTCTGAAAGTGGGTGTGGCTTGCTGGAATTCCCAGTGTCTTCCTGAGCACATGGACTTCCCTATAATAGTAGTTCTCCAATCCTAGCATACAGCAAGCACTCAATACATGCTCTGATGAGCACATACATCCTGTCCACCTCTTGGGAAGCCCTCTGAGAGTCACCTGGTGTGCTGACAAGCAGAATGGCCACTTGTGGTATTCCTAAGCAACAGTGTGGCTTGGAGCCACAGAAACCACACAAGGACCACTGGTACCACAACTTCTAGAAACAGGGGCCACCCTGGCCGGGGGATGTGCAATGGGTGAGGAACAGTGTGAGGGGGAGACTAAGACAGGAAAAAAAAAAAAAAAAAAAAAAACAATGCAAGGAGAAGGCTTAGCAGCTCCCGGAGGCACGAGTGGAAACAGGGACCAAAGAGAAGGTGGAGACAGAAGCAGCACCACAGGACACAGCCACATTGGGCGGGGACATCCTCAGGTGTGAGCAGCTTTCGGCCCTCAGCCGTTTCAAAGCTTGTCACCACAGCACAGAGCCCAGCAAACTCAGTCCCTAGAGCCCACAGCCTAGCAGTAGAGACTAGGCAGGTGACTAACCAGAGATCACAGGCTGGTCCCATTACCAAATGATCCAGCAGGACAGCCGTCTTCCCTCACCTCCCACAGCCAAAGGAGTGAGTCTGCCCTGGCCTCTCCCTTGGATACTCCATTGTCTATGCTCCCAGCTCTCTAAGTAGAAAGGGAGTCACCAAGGACTTCTCAAGCTGCTACTACAGCTCTCACCACCATCATCACCATCAGCATCATCACTGTGGTGACTTAAATGAAATGGTCCCCATACCCTCAAGCATTTGAACACTTGGATCCCAAATTGGAAACACTGTTTGGGGAGACTTAGGCAGTGTGGCCTTTTTAGAGGAAGTGTGTTACCAGGGGCAAGCTTTGAGACTTAAAAACCACCTACTACCCCCAGTTTGTTCTCTCTGCTTGGAGCTTGTGGTTCAAGATGTGAGCCCTCAGCTTCCTGCTCCTGTCAACACACCTGTCATTTGCTGCCATGCCTCTCTGCAATGATGGCCTCCTGTCCCTCTAGAGTGGTAAGCCAGAGTAAACTTGTTCTTCTGCAAGTTGCCTTGGCAATAGTATTTTATCATAGCAACAGAAAAGTTACTAAGATCATCACTATCACTGCCATCGTCAACATGACCAACATCATTACCATCATCACCACCATCACCAAAGCCCACGATCATCAGCATTATCATCTCCAGCAGCAGCATCACTGTTACTACTGCTGCAGCCATCATCATCATCACCACCACCACCACCACTAGCACTACCACCATGGTGGCAGGCAGCAGTATCACCTCTACTTCTCTCTATAGGGCTGGGAGTGGAGATTTAAACAGAGCCCCATGTCTCCTTAGACCCAAAGCATCCCAACCTCACCATGCTTTCTGCTTGGTATCTAATTGACCTTCTGTCCGTCACCCTAGAAAAATTCCGGAACGCCCCAGCAAAACCTCTAGCATAGCCACTGCTCTGTGCCACAGAGCTTGTGAAGTCACACATCTGTCAGAAGCATGAGGAGGCCAGCTCACTGTGGGCACATAAAATGGGCTGGAAAACCACAGCCACAGACCAAGTCCAGCCATCCTTGAAGTTTGGAATGGACAGAGACTCATGCCCGGGTGTTTCACTGAGCATGCACACATGAGTGTGTTTGTGTCTGTGCACATGTCTATGAAGGCCAGATGTCAATCTCTGGTCTTTTTGCTCAAGAGCCATCCACCTCAGATTTTGAGACTGGGTCTCTCTCCAGGATCCACAGCTTGTTGAATCAGGTAGGCTGGCTGCCATCCTCCTGTCTCCACCTCTCTTCCACTGGAATTACAATACCCAGCCTTTGGTGTGAGCTCTAGGGAATGAACCCAGGTTCTCACGCTTACACAGCAGGCACTTAACCAACTTGCTGGGCATTCTTACTGGGGTGTCTGTCCTGCCTCAGCGAACTGGCTTCCCCACCTGCACTCTGCTTAAGTGGGAGGCACCTGTTTTGTGGGACAGCAGTCCCTGCTCTTGATGGTCTAGCCCAATACACCAGGGGACATGACATCTCAATCTGTGAGAGGAAGGTGGCCAACACACAGCCTCTCTCTACCTCCCACACACCACACCCCCTGAATCCCTGGCCATTGTGTACCAGGGTACCATGCATTGCCTGCATTTACTTAACATCTTCCAGAGACCAGCCTGCGTCTACTAAAGGTGGAGAGTGACATTGTAGCCTGCAGGCTGTGCAATAATGGCTGTGTGCCAATAAAGCTTTATTTACACAGATAGAAGGCAGAACTACAAGCTGCCAGCTGCTGGCCCTCTAGGCTACTCTAGATACCAAGGCATGAGACCAGCATGGTGACCACCGGCTATTTCTCCTCTCAAATATCCATGAGTCAAAAAGCAGAGTTGGGAAAGTTTGGTAGTTCACCCCATTGTCCTGGACAGCCTTGATTCTGAAAACGTGCTCCCCACCTTAAATTTGCTTTATGTGTATGGGTGTTTTTTCTACATGTATATCTCTATACATGCATGTATGCGCCTGATACCCACAGAGACCAGAAGAGGACATCAGAGACTAGAGTTACAGATGGTTGTGAACCTACCTCTGTAGGAACAGCCAGTGCTCTTTTTTTTGTTTGTTTGTTTGTTTTTATTTGTTGAGACTAGATTTCTCCTTGCAGCCCTTGCTGTCCTAGAAGTCTGTAAACCAAGCTGGCCTCAAACTCAGAGAGATCCCAAGTGCCAGGATTAAAGGCGTGCACCAGCACACCCAGCTGTAGCCAGTGCTCTTAACTGCTGAGCCATCTCTGTGACCCTAATGCAGCCTTTTAACCATAAGGACTATGGACCAGGGATGTCCCAGCTAAGAAAGAAGAAGCTGTTTGTTCCCACACTCACCAGTAAAAGCCCTCTTCAAGGCAGGCGCAGCAGAGGGAACCCTCATGGTGTATGGTGCCAACCATGAGGATTCATGACCACCCAGCAAATGACCCTCGAGTGCAGGGGCTGGGTCCCAGTGCCACACAGCCCGCACCATCTCTCACCTGACCCTTGCCTCTGCGCCGGTAGCTCCGTCTCACCAAACTCTTGTAGTTTTCATTCTTCTTCGTCAGGTAGTAATAGAGGACACACTCAGCCACTGTCTGTGGGACAGAGAGAAGACACTGAGGAGCGTGCGTGGGAAATTCTGAGTAGGAGCCATAGGCCTGAGTTCAAATCCTAGTTCCTCTGATGGTAAGCTGGATGACCCTGGCCAATCTCAACCAGCTTGTGTGACACGAAGAAACGGATCATGCTAATCAAGTGTGCTATTCTGATTGAGAAACACACAGGACAAAGCCTGGCATGGAGTGACAGTAGAGAGCCACAGTCTGTCCACACAGGTCCTTCAACTGTGCCAACAGTGATGACAGCCCAACAGCCCAGCTCCCATGGAGAACAGGCCCCAGGTACACAGAGCTCCATAAACCCCAGCTTAAGCCATGCATGGCTCTGTGCTCCCTCCCTGACACCTGGGGTCCTGAATAATCTCACCCAGAACTGAGGCATCAGGGACAAGGAGTGTCAATGAATGTGTGCAGTGGTGGCTGTGCCTGAGATGTCCATTCCTGTCATTTGACCTAGTGCCAAGCCAGAGAGACCATGAGGACTGTGGGGTGGGATAGACCCCAGTATACATCAGGTCACCTCTGGAATGTGTCATGAACAGACACTGTGCTCCCAGGGTCCCCAAGCCAACCCTTGCCCATACCCATGACCTACCAGAGAAACTATGTGCCTGCCAGCCCAGGTAAGTGCTAACCTCCCTATTGGCCTTGCAGTGAGTAGTAAGATAATGAGTCCAACCTAGATGTCAACCTAATTTGCTGTCACACTGCCTGGCCCTACTGCCCTTTAGCAAGCACCTTGTATCCTAACCCAGCCTCATCTAGGCCCTAGGAGTGCCTCTCCCCCTCAGATTCCCATTCTCTACCCTCC
The DNA here is from genome assembly GCA_030556225.1 of Cricetiscus sungorus. Lineage (NCBI taxonomy): Eukaryota > Metazoa > Chordata > Mammalia > Rodentia > Cricetidae > Cricetiscus > Cricetiscus sungorus. The sequence continues at coordinate 24,183,993 of JANBXA010000044.1, read as the reverse complement.
CCGTACCCTTGCTCAACCTCCAATTTTGAGGCACCCCGGCTCTATGGAGCCCTAGCCTTAACCTAAGACTACTGAGCCGCCCACACCTAGAAGGACGCATCACCAGCCAGGTAGGATATTTATAGGGCTGGTTCCAACACTGGTTCTTCAGGTCCTGGATCCCAAAGGGTCCCAGAACATATCAAGCCCCACCCCAGATGTAAGGAATGATCATTGTCTTTGAAAATAGCTCTCTGGATCCCGTGTCTCACCTCCTACCAGCTGCCGGCATACCTGGGACTCAGGGCAGGGGGGCCAGCCAGGTTGGTGGCTGGTGGAAATCCCCCTGTTGAGGGACTAAACACAAACTGCAGCCCTCAAGGGTGAGCCATGGTAGTCTGAGGTGCTGGCCCACAGAAGCAACTCCAGCACACAGCCAGCACTGACACATGCCTACACCGATCGATGCCTGTTCATGTGCTGTCAGGCAGCCAGTATGAGTAAAGGCCAGATAACTGCCCTCTGGTGACAATGTGACTCCTTGCCAACAGGAGGCAGAGCTAGAACAGAGTGCTCCAGGCTCGGTTTTAGGGGACAGGTGGGGTTCAAACATCAATTCCGCATGCAGGTTTACTCAGAATGATAGAGATATGTTGGCCACACACCGGAAGTTGTATTAGAATTATCAGGAAGCCCACAATACCCATGGCCTGGACTCAGGAGGTCATTCCACATACAGTCCTGGATGCAGGCCATACCTGGCCACAAGGCCTCAGTTGGAATGTGGCAAAACTCTCAGAACTGGCGCCCACCCCATTGTGCTGGGCAAACAACTATGTGATGCCAGTCTCCATAGCTTTCCTGGGCCGCCTGGGATTGAAGCCTGAGGCTCCTCCCCATCCCGGGTGGGGCCTGCATGGTTTTTCCCCTGAGGAAGGAGGCGGAGGCAAGAAAAAGATGGAGCTGGCCAAGGAGACAGGAGGGGCATGCACTCCACCCAGCACAGATACCAGCCCTGGGGAATGGATGGCAAGCTGGTCCAGTGCCTAGTACTGCCAGCCAGGAATGGACACTCACCTTTCTCTCCAGGAAGGAGGCGATCAGGCCAAAGTTCTTAGGGTGCTGCATGAACCTGAGGGAGGAGAAAGACAGGCGTTGAGGGAGGCCCCACAAGACAACCAAAAGCTGAGAGTGCCCGGACGCCTGCCACCCCGGCCTGGCTTGGCGGGCGCCGCCCCACTAGCAGATCTTCAGGGCGTGGGAAGGGCTGCGGGGCAGGGACCAGGGTCCAGGGCGTTCCTCTGAGTGACTCACTGGCTGTAATGCCTTTGAAAATACATTTGTTTGTCTTGCCGCAGGCTTCCAGGAAAAATGAGGACACGGCATTCAGCTTGCCAGTGGGGTCCCCCCCACCCAGATCTGCTTTTGTGTCTTTCTCCAGATGGGTCTGAGAAGCTGGGCCTGGCCTGGCCCGGCCTAGTCCAGCCTATGCCAAGCCTGCCTGGACGAGGCCAGGCCGGCCAGGCGATAAGGCCTCCCGAGTACTGGAGCAGCGCCTCGGATGCCCAGGAAAAGCCAAAAGTGGCTGGAGCCGCAGGGGGTGGCGGGAATTGGCGCCAAGCCACCAGCTTCCTGCGAAGGCTGAGTATTACTGGGAAAGCCGGCCAGCTGAAATGTCAGGGCCAGGCAGCCAGGCAGCCTTGGGGGTGGGGATAGGGTCAAGGCCTGCTCACACCCCAAGGGGTGCTGACTGGCGTCACTGGGCCTGTCCCCTTGTCTCCAACAACTTGCCACTACCCCAGTATCTCCTGGGGCAGAAATGGATGCCAGAAGTACCAGGCCAGTTCCCACCAGAGCGGAGCCTGTGTTGGACTGCACCGCCTGGCCTCCAGGTGGCTGGGCAGCAGGCCAGAGGCCCCTCCCGCTCCCCACGCCAGACACTGGGGAATCCGGAAGGGCCTCTTAGCTCTTCCCAAGGAAGCCATGGAAGCAGGGCGGCAGGATGGCGGGCTACCCTGCCAGGGCCCCGCCCACCCAGGTGGCAAGCAAGCCTGGGGCACCTACTCTTGCCCTGCCCCTATCCCTTCCTCAGGGTTTCCCCAGGCAGTAATGGGCCCCAGGACACCAGGAAGCAAAGTAGAGACACTTCAGGGCACTTGTCCCTCTCCCCAGCACCAGTTCAGAGACAGGTAGAGCCAGGTTCCATGATACAACTTGTAACATAGCAATTCAAGAGGCTGAGGCAGGTGGACAGCCAGACTGGGCTACAGAGAGTTCCAAACTAAACAGGGACTTCATCTCAAAAGAATAAAAGAAAAAAATTAAATCATGTGTCTCAGAGGTAGCCTGTCCTCAGAGGTAGGCACACATGAGGTCCTGGTTGAGCCTGGCACTGGGCACTTCATGTCACTGCAAGGACACATATGTGGACTTCAACATCTACAGTTCAACTAATCCCAGGTCAGTAAGGCTCCAAAAGGAAGTCAGCTGTAGCAGTACGTGCCTAGATTACCATTTCTATGGGCTGAGGCAAGAAGTTCCAGAGTTTAAAGCCAGTGGGCCTGTGCTTCACAAAGCTGCCCTGACTGAAAGGCAGGCCACAGTGGCTCATGCCTGTGATCCAGGCATTCAGGAGGCTGGGGCAGGAGGGTGGAGACCAGCCTTCTAGACAATGGGTCGGACACCAGCCTGGGCTATGAAGCTCTGCCTTAAAAACAAGGCAACTATCACCAAAAAACAAAACAAACAACAACCAGGCAACGGAAGCTTTACACATACATAGACATGCACACTCGCGCACACAAACACCACCTGGGCCTGTGAAAACCGTATTTGGCGTTCCTGTGCCACAGTCTCCTAAATAGCACTGAGTAACGACTGTGATTGACCCTGTGATAAGCACGGGGGCACACAGGTCTTACACAAATCATCACCCTTTCACAGAAGGGCAGGGTGTCCCGTGCTTTCTGTGTTGGAGCTCCTAGGATCTCCTGGGGCAGAAGTGGTGCTACCAGTACCAGGTTGGTTCCCTCTAGAGCCAGACTCTGTTGGGCTGCCCTGCCATGAAGCCTCCATGGGATACTATATGGCCGTGCCCATTTTACATAAAAGGAAACTGAGGCTGGCTTGTGCAGGGTCATGCTGTTGATTAAGTGGTGGTACACTTGCCATGGCACCTGGGCAAGTGAGGCGCCAAGACTAGGACCCTTCAAAGACCCACTTAGTGAGGCTGCGCCTTGCATAGACAGAAGATAACCAGTAGATATCAGTTATGAAATTATTAGAGTAAATAACCACACCTGAAGAACAATGCAAAGCCCCAGGAAGGTCCAGCCATACAAAAACACTCCCAAAGTGCTTGGGCCGCCAGGACATCTGGGCCTCAGCCACTTCAGGACCCATGACTGTGCTCTAACCACTGTCCTGGGCCATGCCATACAACACACCAAACAGAGAACAATAGTCCAAGATATAAGCCACAAAGAGACTGAGGACAGGAGCCCCTGACATGAGCTGCCCGTGGGAACATCTCCTCAGGGTATGTCCCCAGCTGCCCTGTGCTGGGGACATGGGACTCCCTTTACCATCCCTCTGAGGAGGTTTTGTGTTCACAGGGCGAAAGGCTGCTCTGAAGACTGTCACTTGTGTCCAAGCCCTGTGCAGCCACCAAGCTTTGTCTGTGATCTGGAGAGGGGCCAGACTGTTGTCCAGCTCCCTTCAAAGGGCAGGTACAGACCCTAGACAATTGTTCCCCCACCAGGCATAAGAAAAAATTCCGGGGCAGACAAGGGCCTCTCTGCAGGGAAAGCAGGTCAGCCACTCTGTTCAATGGATGCCTGCTAAGTAAGAACCTTGTTCCCAACAGGCCTTTCCTGGGCAACATGTGGGTGCCTGTCCCTCTCTCTTTCTCCTTTCTCTGGGGAGGGGGTTTTGCTTCTAGGTGGAGTATTTGCAGGACACTGTTCCAAATAACACACCACGAAACCCACCACTTCTCCTAGGGTTCCCCCTCATAAAAGGATGTCTCTTTCTGCCTAGACACCACACCTCAACAGCTCCTCCCTCATCTCCCTGAAACTGTCACCCAGAAGTTTCCCGGAGTTTTGTTTTGCTTTGGTTTTTTGGTTTTCTTGAGACAGTAGACCAGGCTGGCCTCGAACTCAGAGATCCACCTGCCTCTGCCTCCCTAGTGCTGGGATTAAAGGTGTGTGCCACCACACCCAGCTGAGCTTCATCTCTTACCACGCCCCGTTCCTCTCAATCTCAGCTGGACAGCTGTACCCGCCTCTACCACATGCAGCTGTGGTCCCTGTTAGGCGTCTTCACTTCTAAACCTATGTGGGGGGAACTGACTAGCTCAATGCTGTGGGTAACAAGAAGGTACAAATCCATTACCTAAGAGGAGACAGAGATAGAGGCCAAGGACCCCAGTCTACCACTGGAGCAGAGAGAGTTCTGGACAGACTGTCCCTGTGACTAGGATGTGAGAACGAAGAAGACACGTGCAAGGATCCTAGGCAGCCGTGGAGGACACTCACTTCTCACGGAAGGTGTCCCTTTCCTGCTCACTCCACATGTTGGTAACCTGTCGGTCCTTGTACACCTTCATTGGGTCGTCCATGAGCCCGTTCATGTTGATGAACTTGATCCTCTGCTGGTCTGCATCGTATAACATGGGCGGGATCACAGCCAGCTGACGCATCTGTTTCTCCAGGTTCTGCAGCAGAGCAGAGGGTGGGGTCAGAGGGCAAGTGCAGGGCCTAGCAGGTGAGGGGCGGGTGCCCTGGCCCTCAGACATTCCTTGGGGGCGGGGGAGTTGAGATGATGAATTAAAAGTCAGCAGTGGTGGGTGCTGGTGAGGGTTTAGAGGCGTAGGATGGCAGGAAGGTAGAGTTGTAAATTGAGTACAGAGCATAAGGCCTCGTCTGCAGCAGGAGAGGCCATGAATCTCACAGCCACGAAGGCAGTGTAATAAAACACTGTGAGGGCAGAACAGGGCACAGCCCAGACCGGCTCCACGCACTCACGGGATGGCACATGTCTGGGTCAGCGCCAGGAATCCAGGGCACAGCAGAGGGCATGCAGAGAACCTAGCTACCTTCCTGCCTAGCCCTCACAACCAGGACTGTCTATCATCCCCTGGGGATGAGGCCTGTCCTGTCCTTGTGTGGCTGCCTTGCCCATCCATGTTAGGGTAATGCTGCTGACTGTCTCCTGACCAGCACTTCTGATTCTGACTCAGAGTCTACTCCAGCCTTGCTCTACTAAAGGCTCCCCCAAGGGGTGGCAGCAGCAGAACCCTCATGTGGCTAGGACCCAGGGAAGGGTCCAATGTGTGGGTGGACAGAGCCACCTTCTTCCACAGGAAATGAAAGCCTCGTCTGCATCCTAGAGATGCCGGTGAAGCCGCCACATCGGTGGGACAGGTATTGAACCCAGCCACATGTTCGCCAGCAAAGACAGCCCCACAGCTAGTGGCTTTTCAAGTTCTGCTTTCTGTCCACAAGAGGAGGGAAGATTTTCCAGCAGAACTATGGCAAAAGGATGTCACTTCAAGGCCAGACATCTGGGGACGTTACATTGCACTGGGGTGCAGGCCCAGAGCTGGTTAGGCTGCTAGGTGCTTGGGGCTATCACCAAGTACAAGGAGACAAGTTAAGCAGCCATACCAGGTACACGTTCTCCTCTGGATGGACTGGGACTTCAGCCACAAAGGTCCAGCACCCCATCTTAGGTTCTATGTAAATACCCTCAAAGGGCTCAAAGGGATGGGGTGGTCTGGCCACCTCCACCTGCAAGCAGAGCTGCTGGGAAGGAAGCAAGGGTCCTGGCACATGGCATCCTGGGTCCACTGTAGTGCTGGCCATGAGGATAAATGTCATAGTGGACACCTGGCCCACTAGAAATGGGAGCATCTTCTCTGCTTCATGACCTTCTCTGGCGGGGGTGGTGACTACAGGTGGGGTAACCAATACTGGCACTGTGCCCCAGAGAGGACCAAAGGGATAACAGGCTGGAAGGCAGGCTCCCATAGGTCAGTCCTCAGCTGGCCCCACCTGATCCCACTGGTGGCCTCACCTGACAGTTCTGCCAAGGTCAGCCAGCAGAGAGCATGGAACATGGCAGAGGGAGAAGAGTGAGGGGTACCTATCCAGATTCCTGATGTCCCTTATGGGCACCAGAGGCTGCAAGCCAGTAAACTTCCTTAGCTCTGTTCTGCCAGGCCACCTTCCACAGTTTGCTTGTATCCCTATCAACTCTACACTTTGGGGGACAGGCATGGCCTGGCATGGACACTGGCTGCTTGTGACCCATAATGCCCCACACTGGTTCTAACACCAGCCTGTGGATTGAAATTTCCCTTTCAATCCAAAGGGCAGCTTCCTTTCCTGCCGGCACCTGCCTGCTATGGCATGGAACATGTGTAAGGGACATGAAGACGGACATGCAGAAGCAATGTCAATGGCATCACAGTGCACTCACCTCCTGTTCAGATAAGCCGTCAATGATCTCGGAAACCTCGTGTTCACTACGGGCAGCTGACATGGAGAGACCACTGCCTCGCTGGCCCACCCTGCTGGAGACCAGAGGGACATAGTCAGGACCAGTCATCCTACTGATAGGCTAGGCCAGGTCCGTGGAGCAGGACATTCTAGAGGGTGGGTGTGGGTGATGGGGAGGGGGAGGTTAGGGCTAGGCCTCCTACCCTCACATCTGATCATAGGCTTAGAGACCTGGGAGGCTGAGGAACCCCTTAGGAATGCCAACCCCCGAGGCTATGGTGTAGCAGCCCATCTCCCATTATCTACTATGTATGACAAGGGACAGAGAGCCACCAGAAGCCCAGCGTGGGCTTCAGCCTGCAGGTGTAGGTCCCTGGGCTTCAGCTCAGCTCCTGAAACCCATGTTGCTGTGGGTCTGTGAGACAAGTCTGATGAGCCTGCAAATGCAGGTGACTACACCTACTTAGCCTGGCCAGATTTCTGTGCTTGTGGCCACAGTGGGGACAGGTACCCACCTAGGAGCTAGAAGAAGTGGCTCCCTGGGCACCTATTGAGTGTCACTCAGCAGTTTGGCATAGAGGCAGGAGTGAGGACAGTAGGGAAGACACTCATGAGCATCTGGCCCCCGCAGGTGCTAAGGGTCCCTATGAAGCCCAGTGATGCCGCTCTGTGTGACACAGGCCACCAGAGGCCCACAAGGACCAACGCAGCACTCGCCTCCCATGCACCCACCCCTGCGTGTATTCTCACACAGGCTCACTCCTGTGTCCTCACTTCTGCATTTGCTTGCCCCTGCACGCATTCTCTCTCAACAGCCTCAGCTCTTCACCCTCACCCTGCATGCACCATCCTCTGGGCAGGCTCACTCCTGTGCCCTCACTTCTGCATTTGCTTGTCCCTGCGCCCATTCTCTCTAAACAGCCTCAGCTCTTCACCCTCACCCTGCATGCACCATCCTCTGGGAGCCCTTACTTCTGCATGCGCTCCTGCAGCTCCCGCTGCTTGCGGATCTCCGGGAACTGTTTCTCGTAGTACTCCCGCACCTTGCTCTCCTTGGCCCTCCTCCGCGGATTGTTCTCGATGCGCTCCACCTTCTTTTCCCACGCCTCCATGAGCTGGTCATAGCGCTGGCAGAAGCGCTGTTCCTAAGGGAGCATGGCCAGAGGGGGGCGTGCTGATGAGGGCCAGACACTGCCCAACATACTTACAGGGACACACGGGGGACAGACAGGTGCCACTCCTGCCCCAGAGCTGGGTCTCCTCTGTGGGAGCCTCATTAGTCCTGGAAGCCACCAGCCCCACCGAGTTATTCTCTCAGTCACACAACCAAATGAGGCACAGCCCTGGATTGGGAGGCTGGGGCCCATGCCCTCTGCTGACATTGGCTACCATAGACACTGCACAGCAGACCAAGCCAGGTCCCCAGCAAGGCTCTGGGGAGAGCTCTTTATGGCCCAGGAAAGGTGTCCCCAGGAAGCATCCGCTTTCTAGGCAGTGCCTTGCCCTGAGTCTTTGGCATGGCCACACTCCCCAAACCTAAGAGCCCAAGCCCTAGCAGACATTGGAAAGAAGGTTCTGCCCTCCTCTGCAGGATGAGGAAGTCCCCCTCCCTATCTAACCACCAAGCTGCCTGCTGCATATCTCCCAACCAGCCAGAGCAAAGGCTTCTGTATATCTGAGACCGTTTCAAAACCCCACCTCTAGCAGCCACAGGCGCACATGAGACATGGTCATACAGCACCCAGATATGTTCTTATGCCCCGATACTGCCACCCTGTGCCTGTGGCTCAACAAGAGGTGAACAAGAGCCTGGCGTGTGTGGGACCCCGCTGAGGGAAGAGGGTGGACACCACCAATCCAGTCTAGGCCTCTTGGCTCCCACCCAGAGGCTCCAGGGGGAGAAAACCCCTGAGACCACAGGGTGGAGACAGCAGGGGACACCAGAGCTGACATCACACCTTGCAGATAAACAACAGGGCCCCAAGACCTCAGGAATATCCCACATGTGCCACAACCCCAGGCAACAACACAAAGCCCCCAAGCAGCTCCCCAGGAGGAGGCTCTGTCCGACACAAGACAATCCTTTTCCAGGTCTAACCACAATGTGGCCTGCTACAGTCTGTGTCTGCGTCTGTTGGGTAGTATGTGTACTTTGTCACAGAGGGGCCAGGATCCACTGACTGCCACTGTCCAGGGACAGCAGGACACTGCTCACAGGGAGGGGGGCTTGGCCAGGGAAAGAGGCAGCCCTCCGTCTCTCAGCCTCAGTCTCCAGCACACTGGACCCTGCAGGAAGCAATGAGGCAGGCTCTTCTTTGGGTAGCACCAAGAACTCCCAGGGGCCAGCCCTAGCCCTAGGGACTACTCATGACAAGGTGGGTGGCAGAGCTTTGTAGGGAGGCCATGGTCCAACCTCTCCTGGCCTTGCTGGAAAATGACAAAACTTCGTGTTTCTTTCCCATGCTGTGGCATGGAGGCCTTCCTTCCCTAAGGTGGGCCGGCTGGGCTGCAGAGCCCCTGGCTCAGAGGTTTTCCTCTCATCTCTAAAAAGTAGTTCCCCACCCTCCACAGCCAGAGTCCTGAAGAATTTCTTTATGACCCCAAGCTCACGCCAAATTCTCCTCCACTTCACTGGCTCCTTCCAGGAGCTGCAAGGACCTCTGACATGGGACATCGGATAAGCTGGGGTGACAGGATGGGATGGTAGGATTATAGGGGGTTAAGCAGGCCTCTACGCCTGTCTTCTCACCCAGCAGCAGCAAGGGCCTGTGGTCCATGCATGGTGATCCCGGAGCTGACCAGCCTGGTCATGGGGGTGTGGGAGTCCTCTTGTCATTACCACCTTCCTCTATGGCTGAGAAGCCTGACAGTGTACATGTTCTATACTAACCGCATGTTTACCATGAATGAACCTCACAGTCCTCAAAGAATGCCTTGGGCTGGCTCCTGCCCCAGGTCCTTTGCACCTATCATGTCCTCGCTCAGCAAAGATCTGCATTTGATTAGCTTGCCCTTTCTTGCTCCTTGTATCTGACATGGCCACTCCTCCTCTGCTGCCCAGGTGGGTCTGAACACTGACACAGGAACCAGGCAGCCAGGTGCTAATCCAGACCTTACTATTCCTCAGCTGTGGGACATGGGGCAAGTGACCTAAACTCTGTCTCAGCTCCCCTGCCTGAAATATGGGCTGAGAAGACAAACCCATCTCGTGGGACTGACTGGACGCACTACTGAGGGGGAAACTGCTGGGGTGCAAAGCTGTGCGTGAAACTCCATTCCCAAAGCCTGTGCCCATGCAACTAGGAGCCACACACGCAGTAGGTTCGAAGTGACTGCAGCTGAAGGCACCTAACTGGTGACTGACCTCGGTCTCTTCACCCACAGTTCAGGTGTAAGCATCATCACCCCACTTCAAGGTAAGTGACGCTTTAGTTGCCACCTATTGTTCACTACATACCCGCAGGCTGTAGGCACCACTGAATAGGCCTGCCATACCAGTACCAGTAGTACCAGTAGTACCAGGCCAGTCTGATCAAGAAAGGAGGCGGGGACCACCTTGTGGCCCATCTGACATGGCCCAGAAAGGGTCGGGTGCAGGCGAGCCTATCCTGTGAGGCCTGCCCCCACCCTGCCTGACTTCTCTGTTCTCAGCTCACCAGAGCCTTGCTACCCCCACTGTCTCCCATCAACCCCGGGCTTGAGAAGAACGGATGACATCAGCCAAAGCCTGATGCTAGTTCAGAGCTGGCATGGATTTGAGCCTAACCAGAGCCCGCATGCAGAGCCCAGAAAGGGCAATGTTCCCTAGACTCAGGACCACTGGGCAAACACTGTGAGGACACTGTGACGCAGGGGGCTGAAAGCATGGAGGGAAGGCCTGATTGAACCACAAACTTCTTAGCTACACAGTTCTGGCACCGTGCAAGCGGGGATGATGGCAGAGGGTCGTCCCACCCTGACAGCTGAGGTCCCGACAGAGACCTGGCCTCCATGCCTTAGCCCTGGCCCCCTGTGGGTCAAAGTGCAGCTGCTCAAGGTCCCTCACACTGCTCACTCACTTCAGGAAGCAGGACCACCGCCCACCACCACAGACCGGGGGCCTCGCTGCTTTCCAAAGGATGCTTCTTCCAGTGCCTGGACCTAGCTGAGGAGTGGGAGGCTCATTTCTCAAGGCCCTCCCACCTCCGTCACTCCCTAAAACCTCCCTGGGCACAAAAGCCCATGAGGGACATTTCAGAATGAATTCAAGGCTCCCTTCTTGGCTTCAGGGGCTCCCCCCTCCCAAGGACTGTGAAAGGGGGTTAGGAGCCCCACCCTAAGCCCCAATCACCACAGCAGCTGCCACCTCTATGGCTCATCTACAGCATTCTTTCATGACCCAGACATCCATTCCAACAGCTGCAGCGCCAACAGGGACCTCTGGGGTCTGGCTAACACGGCCTGAAGAGGCCCTGACTTCCACTGGTTATGGGAACACAAAGCCCACCACCAAAGGAAGAGAAGGGATGGGGATGAGGCTTGGAGAAGGACAGAATGCAAGCGGGACTCACACACTGTTTTCACATAGCATGGAAGACACAGGACAGGACAGGGCTTACCCACTGCTTGCGCGCGTGGTTCCTCCGCTTAAAGTACAAGATCAGCTTCTTCCGCATCGCCTGGTTTCTGGGGAGCACAGACGGGGTCAGAGGTGGTAGCTCTCAGCTGGTCCTCAGTCAGATGGGAGTCTACTCCCCTACCTTCCCCAGAACATTTTGCCCCACAGAGCTCCCGGTATCCCACCACCACCACAAATCCCTTCAGCCTCAACACTTGCCAACCTGCACCATCCTCATCCGGCTGAGTCACAGCCACAGGTACAACCAACAAAGTTCACCCCTGGGCTCCCTGGCCTATGAGTGGCTAAGGCATTGAGGGGTCCCCAGCTCAGGACAGACAGCCAGGCTCCACTCAGCACAGAGCAAGCAGCTTGACCACACGGCCCCACAAGGTCTGCAAGTACTACTGAGGAAAGGGGTGGGGAATCCCGAGAGGAGGAGAGAAAAGAGAGGGGTGGAGACGTGGGGACAGAATCTGCGAGAAGGAAAAGAGAGGAAGCGAGCAGAGGTTTGCCTCCGAATGGACAGAGATTTGGGAAATGGAGGTGGAGGGTAGAAAAAAAGACACAGGCAGGCAGGAGTTCAGACTGCAAAGAGGGAACAGACATCCTGAGGCAAAGTATGGCAGCAGTGAGATACAGGACTCCATCCACTCTCCCCACCACTGAGCAACAGAGACCTCGGTACCGCCCCTACTCCCCACAGCCCTACTACACAGAGCTAGGTGCTGCAGCCAACCTCTGGGTCCCATGAGAGACACTGGCAGGCCTTGGGGACTGTCACACTCCTGAACTTGCCGCTCTCTCCAACCTGGGCTCATAGCTACATCACTTTTCTGGTGAGGGATCCCCACCTTCCCCACATAGCCAGCATGTCCCCAATCCACCTTGGAGTGAGAGCCTAGAGGTCCCATGCCTGTGACCCCAGATGTGGCTTGGTGGACAGAGTACTAGCCTAGCAAGCACATCCCCAGCACCACATGAAAACGGGAGCATCTGGGAGATGGAGGCAGAAGAAATAACTTCAATTATCCTCCACTCTATAGAGTTTGAGGAGATTCTAGGGTGAGGGACAGCAAGGGTAAAGAGGGCCAGAGGTGGGGGAAGAGAGCATGCAGCCATCTCCCATTCTCCTATTGGAAGAATGGAGCTACCACCAATCCTACTGCGCTGGTACACAAGAACTAGGGGGGTGGGGGAACAATGACATGGGATGACACTTTCTGGGAATAGTCCATGGAATCAGCTAGACTACTAGCCATGGCCATGAATTTGAGCAAAGGGCATTGAGGGGAGCTGGGCTCCAGGGCTTGGCAGGACGAGAAGAGGTTTGGGGAAGGTCTGACGTCATCTGTGCCAGGGAACAGTAATATAGAGCCCCACACATGCTTGGTCAAGCTGGGGACAGGGTGGTAGAAAGCCCATGCCTACTGCGGAAAGGAGACCAGCCAAGCCTATTGGTGGGCAAAAAACGTGGCTGCTGAGGTTGCCAGGCCAGGGTGTATGTGGATTGAACCTCTCAAAGGCTGGGCTGTGTGAACCTGGAGAAAGTTTCTGGTACCTCTGAATCTCCAGAGTGAGACCACAGACATATTCCCAATAACCTGGGACCTGATCAAGGTTTCCTGCTCATCCCACAAATGAGATGGCAGGCCTAGAGGAGCCTTCTAGGCCTGAAAAACCTGGGACCAAGGCTGCCTTAAGTGGGCACACAAACTTTGGAACACCAGGAGGCTGATAACCCAGGCTGGGTGGTGGCTGCCCCATCTTGTGCTCTAAGACTTGTCTGCCATCCAGCCATTGGCCCCTCCTTTTGGTTCTGCAGTGTCTGGTGGCCTCCTGCACTGCCCTCCTCCAGCATGCCCTGGGGGCTGCCTTCCCTCAGTTAGCAATTTAAGAGGTCCAAGCCCCTAAGGCCAGACTCCCAGTCCAGGTGGCAGGTTCCCTGGCATTAGCTTGGCAGCTACTGACAATTTCCAGGGCAAGGCAGAGGAGGCGAGCAGAGCACAAATGACCTCCACAGGTCTGAAATCACCCACACCAGGAAGCCAAGCATGAAATTAACTTGAAAGTCATGGCCAGGCATGCAGGCAGAGAAATTAAAATGACAGGGGCCAGGTCCCCAGGGAAGGGAGACTTCCCACCTCAGCAATTACAGCAGACAGCCAAGGAGCTGTGATGGCTCTGCTCACTGGGTGGCGGAACTCCCCACCAACCCCTGGATCAATCTCACTGCCCTTGTCACAGCTGTCACACTCCACATGAGTACTGAGCTTGCCCATCTCCCTATTTCAAGTGGGGGCCCATTCACAGCCGTCTCCCAGGGACAGGCAGTGCCTGGCAAGGACCAGATAATACAGAGACATGTTTGATGAATGAGGATGGAATGAATGAGGAGTAACTGTTTCTATGGTCAGGGACTCAGAACAACAACAATAAAAAAAACCCAAAAAACCCCAACATCCCTCCCACATGCTGGGTACAGCTGTCAACGTGGGCGGGGTGTTAACTCAGTGGGCCCTCGGTAGCCTCAGGGCTGTCCCACCTTACAGATGGTGAGACAGAGGCCCTGTTCTGCAACACTCACAATACAGATCTTCCGCTTTCCAAGTAGCAACTGATAGCCCAGTCTTCTGCCTGTCAGTCACATGCCAACCCAAAGACACCAATCTGACACTCCTGGGTTGCACACCTCCTGGTGAGGAGGCACCCACCACCTCCACCAGCAGGTCTGACAACACTGTTTATGCAGGGTTTGCTTGTTTGTTTGTCGGACTCTTGCGAGGCAACCCAGGCTAGCCTCAACCTCACCCTTCCCCAGCCTCCTGGGTGCTGGGATCACAGGCACACCCCTAACCTGACACCACTCAGTCCACTGTCAGAACTGAGTCTCTGTAGTCATGTGACGCCAAAGGTCCTGGCTCCTCCTTCAGCGATTCTCATTCCCCCTAGTGACCCCCCACCTCTAGGGAGCTAAGCATTCTGACTCTTTCTCACCCAATTAGACAGTAGCCCCAAAGGCCCCCAGGCCTCAAGAAGAGCCTTACCCCCTCAGGCCTGGGACCTCCTGACTCTTCACCTGGGTCCGACTCTTCACCTGGGTCCGTTACTGCCTTCCAAGCAGCTTCCAGGGCCTGAGCCTCACTGTGTCATGGGGCATGCTACCCAGTGCCCCTCTGGGAAGTCTCAGGCCAGAGGAAACTACCCATACCTTCAGAGCTTGGACTGCACCCCACCCTGCTCACTGTACCCTCCCGGGGCTAAGAGCTACTGGGACAGCCCAGCCCCCATGCTAGGGGCAGGGAAGACAAGAGGGGTCCTTGAGCAGGAAGAAAGGAAGAAACACCAAGATCCCTGTGAGTGATGGTGCGCTGTTAGACCAGGGCTGAGTGGCCAATTAAAAGCTTTTCAGACTTTAAAGGATAAACTGTAGGCATACCCTGTCCAAAAGCTGTTTTTAAAAAAGAAGCTGGGCAGTGGTGGCACCGGACTTTAGTCCCAGCACTCTGGAGACAGAGGCAGGAGGATCTCTGAGTTCAAGGCCAGCCTGATCTACTGAGTGAATCCCAGGACAACCAGGGCTACACAGCGAAACCCTGTCTCTACAAAAAACAAAACAACAACAAAAGCAAAACAGATGCCAGGATCCCTGTGTCCAAGCCCCAGGCTGAGTCCCTCAGACTCAACCATAGGCCATACCTGGGTAGCAGGAATGGAGTCAAAGGAGCCAAGGGCCCCAGCTGAAGTCTCTCGGTCCCCAGTAAGCGTTGGCATCGTTTTACCTTTCAGGAGGTGGCTTTTCGTTATCACATACTGCCCAATCCTGGGCTGGGAACCGGGGACCCCATGCCCTAGACCTCCATACCTCACCACCCATAGCTCTTCAAGGCTTTTCCCACAGTGTCCCAGGCCCTATCTCCCAGTGGTCAATAGAGTGACCCTGAAGATGAACTCCCAGCACTGCACATCCCACAATAAAGGCCACGTCTATGCGGATGGTGACCGAGCCGGAAGGACAAGAAGAACCCTCCTGGGCCTGACACAGACCCTGCCTGTGGCTGCAGCAGTCTGCAATATCAAGCAGCTCAGCACAGCCCCAGGACCTTTCCACTGCTGGCCCATCTGCCGGGGATGTTCCGCACAGCCCAGCAGATGCTCCATCTTCAGCCAGCATATCCTGCCCCAGGTCTGCGGCCACGGTCCCTTTCCCCCCTCTTCTATGACTCCACTTACGCTTCTCAGTCTTCCGCTGTGAAGAAGTCCATGTGGATTTAACAGTACGACACTGAAATGGGCATCAGTAGCCACGATGCTAACGGCGCCTACAACAAGCCCTAGTGCTCTAGGCATAAGGCAACTCCTAGCGCATTCACATACGAACTTGCTAAACCAAAAGCTGATTTTATTTCGGTAAGCAGCTCACTCCCTCAGTGCTACATCTATGACTTAGCAGCTAGAACTGTGTGGCTGGGTGGTCGTCCCCACCAGTGTAGACTCAAGCACCCCCTTCTCCTCCTTCCTTGTGTCTTTACAGAGCCCACTGCACCTTACTTGGTAGCCCTGGCTACCTGTCACTCACCAAACTCCTACCTCAGCCTTCAGAGCACTGGGCCCACAGGCCTAGGCCACCATGCCCAGACACACCCAGGGTCTCACAGAGTCATCGGCCATCAAAATCACCTATCCCATTTCTATCCTGGTAAGTGGAGTCCCAGCTTCACTATGGCCAATGTCACCTGCACTGCCCAGGACACACACTTCTAGGGCTTGGATCCATGGCTGTTTCTATAACCTGGAATACTCCATGTCTCTCCCTACGAACATCACTTACTTTAAGTGATAAAAGGTATATGAAAAAAAAAAAAATCACTGGCCTAGTATATCACATTCGGCTGCATATGCCAGCACATCCATCCAGGTTAGCCAGGGCCACCCACTCAGGCCTTGTCCCAGAACATATAAGAAACCCACCCCATAAGTGTCAGGGCATGAAGGCTAGGGCTGGGCAAACCTCGGGTGAGCAGAGAATAGGCCCATATTATTCAGACTCCAGGGGGTGAGGATCGGTGACATCAGCGGGTGGGTGGGTGAATCAATCAATCAGTGAGTGAGTGAGTGAGTGAGTGAGTGAGTGAGTGAGTGAGTGAGTGAGTGAATGTCCCGTAGCCAAGCTTGGTGGCACATGCCGCCCTGTGCCCCAAAGCAACTGTGACAAGCCCCTCCAATGGCCTGTCACCATCCTTCTTCTGCAGCCCCCCCCCCAATGGAGACCAGCCAGCTGGGCAGACCCCAGGAAAAAAGAAGCAGAAGGACTCTGGGCCCTGGGCAATGAAGGGACCACAGGCAACAAAGGCAGTCATGGCAGCAGCTGGGCCAAACACTGCAGTGCCCACAGGGTCAGTAAACAGGAAAGACACTCGGAGAGACACAAGAGGGTGGCAGGGGTGTGATCACACACAACTCCAGAAGCCACTCAGGGGCCTCCTAGAGCCTACTTATCAGTGACACTTGAAAACCAAGAGGGACGGACACTGACACCAGCTTCCGGGACACTGTCCAGAGCACTGCATCGTCATCTATTGAGCCCACCAAGCCACATCCCGAGGCCACCAGCCAATACCCGTGCATCCCCACAGTGGCAAACTTGACTATTCCAACCATCCCTAACACCCTCCCCTTCAGCCTTCCCCACACCTAAGACACCACCCATGTGCTCCAGGCCCTTCTGCCTTTCAGTTTCTGGATGACGAGAAATGTCTCCTCCATGGCCCATTGATGGGAGCTACTACTATTAAAGCATCCAGGAAGCAGGCCACCATCAGCAGTTCCAACTGCCCCAGCATAAGGACAGCAGGCAGACCCCATCATAGCCTGGCATCCCTGCTGCACCTCACTGTATGGCACCTAAGAGACGTTACCTCCTCCCTGCCTCCACTTGGGGAAGGGCCCATCATAGAGACATGGCTCATGAAACCTCCTGAATAGTGCTTACAGCTGACTGGACACCAAGTGTGCTCCACAGCAGGCCACAGGTAACACTCCCCTCTGCCCAACCTGTCTCCTGACACCATGGCCTCCTGCCCTGTCTCTGTTCCCAACCTGCCACTCCCTCTGCTCCAGGCCTGCTCTGAGCCCAGCTTGTGCTTGGCTCAGTCGGAGACTTCCGCCCAGACTGCCTCCTGATCCCCAGGACTGGGCTGGTCCACCGTAGCAGTGACTCACATTTTGATGTTTTCATGGTACTGGCGTGTGTCGGACGGCTGGTTATAGAGAGGCTGCAGGGGAAGAAAGAAATGTATCAGAGACGGATGGAGTGGGTGACAGGATGGTGTGGGGCTACTGTCACCAGCCAGAACCCAGACCATGCACTCTCAGCCCCAGAGCCTGGCTCCCTAGCACCCATTTCCTGCCCGTTGGCTGAATAATCAAGGACACAGGGTCACAGAGGACCTGGCCAGGAAAAGGCTGAAACTGCTATAGGGCTCAGTTGTGGGGACCAGGCCAGGCCCCATCCTAGGCAAAGCAGTTTATCTGAGGGATGCTTAGAGTTGGCTTGGCATCTAAACCACCACGGAAACCCATAGCCCTAGTGCTGGACCAAAAAACCAAAAGAAATCAAGAGTGGGAAGCTGTGGGCAGCAGGTTGCAGGCACAGACAGACACACCGCCTCTGTAGGGCCCAGTTACAACTGCCAAGAAGTGACCTCTCCCCACTGGCCTGTAGCGGGTCACCAAGGTCTCTGCTTTGGACAGAAGAAGCTGGCCTGAGATGTCAGGTGCCCATGAACCCTGGGTCGTGTACCCAGGTGTGCACAGAGTATCCACAGTAGCAGCAGATACAAACTGGAGAAATGTCTGCCTTGCAAGGAACAAGGGTGGGCCAAGTGCTGAGGACACGATAGGCTCCCTCAGCAGGGACCCACAAGGCGGGTCCACCTACATGGGAGAATGGAGGTTCAGAGCACAGCGAGGGTAGTGGGCGGTCATGGGACTCAGCATGGGTCAGAAGCTGCACCAATGGTCTGTGTCCTTCATGCAATGGCTTCCTCTGTCCATTGTATACACACTGTATACACATTGTCTGTGTATAGACCTTACACAGCCTGCTGGAGGGACATGGAGAGGCCACAGATGGAACAGGGACCCACCCCTACCTCCCAGAGGTCTCCGATGGCTTCCAGACTGTAGACACAAAGCCGCAAGTGTCTAGCGACTGAGCCTGCTGCTTTGCTACAGAATGATTGCTCATATTGCAATCACAACCCACTGCACAGATGGGAATCTTTGAGGCCAGTAGTAAAACATGCCCACAGCCTGAACTCCACCCGATTCCCCCTGGCTGCATCCTGTCCCTGCCTCCTTCTATGCCCTTCCCTTACTACGCACCCACACCTACAAGAACCTTGTGATGTCCTGGGCCCCTGGGCAGGGTAGGGGCACACGAGGAGCAACAGGTGACAGACACAGCATTGGACCACTGTGGGAACCACACCAGCCTCCTGCCCCTAACAAACTCCTACCACTGAGAGACAAGGCAGGTCACCTGCAGCCAGGCTGGCATCACAGACGCCAATTCTCTTGCCCCATGGCAACTTGCCAGGGGCTCAGACAGTCATGATCAACTGCTCTCCTAGTGGCAAGAGACCACAGACCAGCACCTCCTATGGGCACCCAGCCTGAAATGGGGAAGCATCCCTCACCTAGGCGGGGAAGAATGGATACAAGATGACCAGCAGTCAGACACACTGCAGAACTGCCTGGTGGGGAGGAGGGGTCGGACACTGCTGAATGAAGAAGGCCGAAAGGCCACATCTCAGGAGTCAGGGGCCTTATGACGATGCTCTTTCCTGGCACTGGGAGCCCTTGATCCTCTGGGTTCCCCGGATGCCAAGAGAACAAATGCCAACATGAGTGGTCACTGCTTAAGGGCTTGGGCTCCAGGGACAGATAAGCCTGCATTTCCTCATCTAGAAAATGGGTGCATAGAGAGGACCCACCTCACTGGATGTGCGAACAGCCCAGAACATTCCAGACGTACTGACAGGTTTGCCATTGTTTGGTTGTAAAGATGGCGAACAGCCCTGCTGGGGCAGGAAAGGGTGGAGGCCATGATCACTGACCCCAGCTCAGGGCAGTGAGCAGAACATGTTCCCAGCGTGACAGGACAAAGGGACACACACACCCAAGAGGGCAGCAAGGGACAGACCCCAACCTGTCTGCTGGGGAGCGAGGCTCTGCCCTAGCCAGTGCGAGCAGTGCGGGGCTCTGCTGCCCAGTGAATACCCTGAAGGAAAGCTGCCAAGGGGACCCAGTACTGGGCCCTGAAGCCATCTTCACAGGGGCAGAGGATTGGACCTGGGGAGGGACAAGGGCACTGGGTGGCTTGCACTGTGCTGCGGTGAGGGCATGACTGCCCTCCCCATTAAAGACAAAGTGATTACAGCTGTACATTGGAGCCCTGGGCAGCTATGGGTGTGGGTGCCCTTCAACCTGGCTGCAAGCCAGCTTTGGGGTGTCCAAGCTTATAAGAGATGGAGCGACAGCCCAGCCCACTGGGACACTGAGCTCTCAGAATAACGCCCCGGAGCAGGAAGGAAACAAGTGAGTCAGAGCTGTGCAGAGGAGAGGCCCCAGCATCCCACAACCTCCTGCTACCCGGGCAGCCTGGTCCCTGCCCAGCACAGGCCCTCTTGGGACACACTAGGCCATGGGAGTCATACACACAATGCCCTCACAGGTATCCAAACTACACCCTGGCAGAATCCCTGAGGCCCCCACCTCCCTCTCTCTCTCCCTCTGGGGCACACAGGGCAAGATGGTCACTACACCTTGTCATTGTTGTGCCAAGGTTCCCAGATGCACTCTGTAGTTGAAGAGGGGCCTGACTGTCCTGGTTAACTTTAACTGTGAACCTGACACCAGCTAGGGTCAAGAGGAAAGCATGGGTTGAGGAATTGCCTAGATCAAAGTGGCCTATGGGCATGTGAATGGGGAACTGTTAATTGATTCAGAATGGCCCAGCCCAACCTGGGCAGCATCATTCCCTAGGCAAGTGGTCCTGGGTTGTACAAGGAGGAGAGCTAAGCATGAACTTGTGAAAAAGCCAAAAGGAATGTTCCTCCATGGTTTCTGCTTCAAGTTCCTACCTGAGTCCCTGCCTTGATTCCACTCAATGACAGACTGTGACATATAAACTGAAATAAACCCCCTCCTTCCCTAAACTGATTCTGGTCCAAGAGTTTTATTTCATGGTGGCCCAGTCACCAAAGCCAAAGTCACCAGCACCCAGGTAGGTGCACACAATGTTAGCCCTGCATACACATGGCGGCCTTGTGAAGACTGGCCACACTCCTTCCTCTCCCTCTCCTTCTGTCCCTGTGATGCTGAGCAAAGCACCACCCTTCCTGAGTCTCTTCCAGAAAATGAGGTCGGTGGCAATACCCAGAGACCTATCACAACAAGTGCACATTAGCAGGTATGCCCATGCTGTCCCCACCATAGGCCATCTGTTCCCCCCTTCACTTCAGATAGCAAAACTTCCAGGGACCATCTGCTGTGAGCATCTCAAGTAAAAACATTCCTTTCTCCCCAAGGGCAACGAGGACACAGGACCCCTGTCTGGGTTATGTCCTCAGGGCACACACACATGCACACAGGTACTCATGCACACACATAAGCACATGCACACACCTGGGCCCCTAAATCTATCTAGAAATAAAGAGGAAAGACGGGCTTGAGTCTGGACAGAATGGCAGAAAAGGGAAACAGAGGCAAGATGCACTCACTAGTGAGAATGAATACACAGTGGGACAGCCACCTTAGAAACCAGCCAGGAATTTCAAAAGGAGAATAAAACAACACAGGTGCCAGCTATGCTACTCCTAGGCATAGACTCAAGAGATACAAATGCTGCTTTGCTCCTGTTCCTGGGGTGTGGCTTTATTCCCAGGAGACAAAAACAAAAGGCCACCCAATGCCATCACCTGAGAATGGAAAGATAAAATGCAGTCCAGAAACAATGGAATATGATGCAGTCCCGAACAGGGATGACGCACCAATTGCACCAACAGTGAAGGGAAGATGGAGCACCCGAGGCTGGGGGCAGGGTGAGGCAGAAAAGAGGGAGAGAACAAAAGGCCATGGGCTGCGTGGCTCCATTCAGAGGAAATGCCCAGAAAGACCAAGAGCAGTTGACACGGGGCTCCTTTGGACCATGGTATCACAGGCCTCTGAAAGGCTGAACTGTACAGCAGGTGGTATAGCTCGGTGACCTGTGCATGAAGGAAGTGCTGTGGTGGCTCGGCAGCCCTGGCCAGGTCCCAGGTGCAGAAAGGGGTCCTAGAGCCCACCACAGGCAGGACAGGAGCTCCGTACCCATCTGTCTGCTCCAGATTCTTTAGGAACAGACTGTGTTAGGGTGCACCATGGACACAGCCAGGAGATCCCTCCTCACAGCCTTCAGCAAGCACATAGTGTCCAGGTCTCATCTAGATCGGAAGAGAGCTTGTACACACCCCAGACCCGCATTCATCTTATGCAGGGACGGCCAGAATCACACACCCCAGACCTGCATATGCAGGGATGGGCCAGAATGCACACATCCCAGGCCAGCATTCATCCTATGCAGGGACGGCCAGCATGCACACATCCCAGACCCGCATTCATCCTATGCAGGGACGGCCAGAATGCACACACCCCAGACCCGCGTTCATCCTATGCAGGAACGGGCCAGCATGCACACACCCCAGACCCGCGTTCATCCTATGCAGGAAC
Source organism: Cricetiscus sungorus (assembly GCA_030556225.1). Lineage (NCBI taxonomy): Eukaryota > Metazoa > Chordata > Mammalia > Rodentia > Cricetidae > Cricetiscus > Cricetiscus sungorus. The sequence goes on along the minus strand of JANBXA010000044.1, from coordinate 24,162,141 downwards.
GGGCCAGCATGCACACACCCCAGACCCGCGTTCATCCTATGCAGGAACGGGCCAGCATGCACACACCCCAGACCCGCGTTCATCCTATGCAGGAACGGGCCAGCATGCACACACCCAGACCCGCGATCATCCTATGCAGGGACGGCCAGAATGCACACACCCAGACCCGCGATCATCCTATGCAGGGACGGCCAGAATGCACACACCCAGACCCGCATTCATCCTATGCAGGGACGGGCCAGAATGCACACACCCCAGACCCGCAATCATCCTATGCAGGGTCGGCCAGAATGCACACACCCAGACCCGCGATCATCCTATGCAGGGTCGGCCAGAATGCACACACCCCAGACCCGCATTCATCCTATGCAGGGACGGGCCAGAATGCACACACCCAGACCCACGTTCATCCTATGCAGGGACGGCCAGAATGCACACACCCCAGACCCGCAGGGACGGGCCAGCAACACCAGCCTGCAGTCCATGTGATCCAATGCTCCACCATAGGGGGTAGGTTTGGCAGTAGGGGGTGGGCCCTTGTGTGCCATCAGCAGTTCCCCTGAGGCTGGGGATGCTTCCCACCCTGCTGTGACACAGTTGAGACCAGCTGGGCAATGGTAATAATCATTGTAGTGAAGGCCACCCTTCCCACTACAGGCAGGCACTGTCCCAGGCAGAAGCACTAAGAAATCAAGAGTCCTACAGAGGATGGATGACATAGCCAAAGCTCAGAGAAGGGAATCAGATCAGCAGGGTGGATGCTCACGCAGAGCTAGAGTGTCAGCAGGCTGGTCAGGCCAGCTTCAGGCTTCAGAGGCAGGGAGAGGCTCACTGCCTAGCAGCCACTCTGAGTTATCTGTCAGCATCCTTATCAGGAGGTGTCATTTCCTGCCTCCCCCTGGGGACAGTGCTGGGCATTATATGACTTCCCCTCCTCCTCTCCCTCTTCCTCCACCCAATACCTGCTGCCCGAACCCATTCCTCCACCCCACTCCTCCCACCCTGCCCAGCCAAGCCTGGCTCACCAGCTCCACCTGGGGCCCCAGACCTTCCAGGATCCGATGGGCAGCTTCTGCTTTCTTCTGCGGGGCAAAGAGAAGAGTGGGATTAAAACAGGACTCGGAGCAGACTGGCACCAGTGCCTCTGGAATGATGATCAAGCCCAATCTGCATGGAGGACCCAAGTCAACCCTGCAGGAATCCCTGGGCTCTTCCAGGTTGGCCCTAGCTAGGGGTCTGGCCATGACTCATCGGGCTACAGCCTCACCCGCTACCTTCTGCCAGGCTTGGATACCTCGGATGCCTGCTGACCTCAGAGCCAGTACAGTGGAAGGGGACGCCAGAGCCGTCTAGGATCCCGTCTTATAATAGAGTGACTATTTCTGGTCTCTGTCCCCTCCCTTCACAAACCAGGACTCATTAGGGAAACAGAAGCATGCGACAGAGGGCCCCATGGCTGTGGGGGAACCCTCAATAGGCTGGACAACACATCAAGACAGCATTGTGCCTCCGCCTGACTGTCTGCCCAGACTGGGACCACCAGGACCGACTCATAGGAAGCAGAGAGTGAAGGGGGGGGGGCATGGGGACTGGAATAGGGGACACAGAAGCAGCCAGAGAAGCCTGAACCCACGTGCCAGGAAGTACAGTGACCAAACAGCTGCTGAAGAAAATTCAGGATGTCACTGAAGTCACCATCATTACCCCAGAGCTGTACCCCTGCAGAGCCAGCTGAGAGTAGACAACCCACACACATCCAGTAGGGGACTGTAGGGTGTGAGCAGGCTTAATTTGACATCCTAGACCAAGGGCCCCGCCAACCAGGAACAGCACCTCACTCTTGGATCCTATGTGCCGAGCTGGGACCGGGAGACCAATAGCCTCGGGGCATGGTCAGGGCAGAGGGCTAAGCTATAACACTAGCTCAGCTATGGTACCTCGGTGTGTGCCACAAAGCTCTGTGGGAACCAGAGCAAACTTTGTTTAGCTAAAAGGGGAAGCACCAAACACAGAGGAGCCCCCAGGAACAGCTGGAGAAGATCTTGGATCTGGGGGTTCTAGGACCCTGTGCCCTGAAACCATAGCCACTAAGTACTTGTACGGCTTGTACGAGGATGTGCTGCGAGGCACTGGGTGACATTTATTGTCCCTCCTCGGGCACACAGAACACTCCAGAAAGGGTGGCTGGGAACACAGAGGCAGTGACTACCTCAGGCCAACCTCCCCCATCCACTCTCTACCCCAACTCCTACAAACTCCCTCCTTACCATCTTCTGCCCCCCTGAGAACTCAAGCTGCCCTTCCCCCAGCTAGGATGGCTGGGGTCCCTGCCCCCCTGTAGCCCTGCTAATCCCAAACACTCCAGGCCCTCGTACAACTTTCCTACTTGCCACGCTGTCCTAGCCTCCTGACAGGCTCCAATACCCAGAGAGGTCTCAATGTCCCCAAATCCCTGAGACTACTCTCACCTGACCTTATGCTGCCTGGCTTGCCTGCACACTGGATAGAGACAGCCATGGGATGGGAGGACTCCAGCGAGGCAGCTGTCCTGCCATGCTCACAGAGGACAAGGAAACAACCTCATCAACTAGGCTTAACTGTCACAACAGCTCCAAGACAGGGCCACAGGCCTCTTAGTGGACCTACAGTGACCTGTCCTCCCAGGTTACCTCTTTGTGGGGCTCCCCAGCCACCCCCACCACACTGGCACACAACAGGCACTTGGCTGATACACCAACACCAGCCCTGGCATATACCAGGTTCCTAAAAACTATTATCTGTCCTCCTTATGTGGAGACAAGGCCACTATAGATGCTGGCACATACTCATTAGAGCTGAGCCAAGCTCACCCAAGGGTGAGCAGGGCAATTTGGAGATCTAGTAGGCCAGCTTCAGGCTGTAGACCCCTGTTGGCCAGGTAGTTGGAGGTCCCACCCCAATTAAGGAAAGCAGACCAGTCCAGCCCCTGAAGCCTCAGCTCTGCCTCAAGCACACAGGCATCTATCTGACAGTCTCATCCTGCAGATAGGGTAACCAGAGCCAGGGGCCACCACTGCTTAAGGCCACCAGGTAGGGTGCCCAGAGAACAAACAGGAAGTCTGGAGTTTCCTGGACATTTTGCGGGATCCAGAGCCACACAGCCAGAGACCCTGGGGCCACCAGAGCCAGCAAGTCCTTAGCCCCCTCTACACACTTCACAATGCTTTGATGTAACAGGCACGCCCCAGCATCTAGATCAACACACGCAGAGTGCACATGTGCCCATATGAGCCCAGACTGTACACACATAGCCATGTAAATGCCATGTAAATGCATAGTGGCCCCACAGGCCCACCTCAGCCCCTCCAATTGTCACACACAGGTGAGCAGTGCAATAAGCAGAGTGTGTTGGGAAGAGCAAAGGCGTGGTCCTGCCCATCCAGTCCCTTACACCCATCTTAGCTCCCTTCCCTCCCCGACTATGACATACCCCTCCTCTGGTGGCTGCACACACATCTGTGGCATCCACAGAGTCTCAGGGAGGTGGAAAAGCCACTAGCTGGCCTTGAGGACAGATATACCCAAATGCACAAGGCTTGGGCATCCTGGCTATCCAGACAGGAGCATTAGAAGAAGGGGGGTTAAAATTTAATCCTACTGATTCCAGGGAGACATTAGGCCCTACCATTCCTCAAGGGAAGCCGGGGAGGCAAGGCCAGCTCCAGGTCCAGCCCGGGCAGAGGGACAACAAGGGTATGTCACAGCTGTTACTCCTCCTGCCAACCTCTACTGTGCCTGGTTACAATGCTGCCCTCAGCTAGCACAAAGGCAGAAGCAGGGAGGTATTCAGGATTAGAGGGAAAGTGCAGAGGGCCCCCATATGGAGTGGGAAAGCTGAGCAACAAGGAGCAGGAAAGTGGCCTCAGAAACATGTGTCCATTGTGGCTGGAGAAAGCCACTTCTGATTACCTCCCTCATAGGCTCCTGGAACCAATTCAATCTTGGGTCTGTGTCACAGTCCCAAACCTAACCCGATGTGCAATCTCATGCAGGTCTCCTGCCCTCTCTGAGCCCTAGGGTCTTCCTTAGCAATAAAAAACATGTACCTACTTCCTACAGATCCCGAGGCACAAGCCTTGGCCCTCCCGGCCTCCTCTGGCCTTTGGTTTCCTACTCAGATACAGAGAGCTGGAGGCAGCCCAACGTTTGCCAAGGAATCAGTCAATCAGAGGGTGGCAAAGGGGTAGAGACAGGAGCGTCCCTCCCACCCACCAGGTGCCAGGTGGTAGCAGCTCACAAGCCTGAGCCGAGGGGACTGTGGCAGCAAAGGCCGAGAGTCAAGCCCTGCAGCTCATGAGCCTGATTCAAATCTCACATCTAACATGTCCCAGCTGCATGTCTCTGAACAAGTCACTCCCACTCCCTGGGTCTCAGTTTCTCCATGTGTAGGATGGAAATGCCTACTGTGCACACCTTCCTAGAACCAGCCAGGCAGTACAAAAATACTGGTATCACCAAGTGTGTTGCTGGATCTGCTATGCATGTGTGAGGTGACAGAACATCTCTGTCACTAGCTGGCCCCTCATTCTCCTCCAGCCTGATGCCTTTGACATGCAGTGTCCCATGGCCCACCCTTCCCCACCCGCCCACTTGCTCCTGTAGGGCATACCCGGTTCTCGTCATAGATGATCTGGACCAGGCTGCGGTGCTTTGATTCTATGGGTGGTGGTGACACCGGCTTCTCGGGCTCGGGCGGCTTGGCAGCCTCCTCCTCCAACTGTTGCTGCGGGAAAGGGGACAGTGTGAGTGGTACAGGCCGGAAGCTGAGGCTCTGTTCCCCCCTTGCCCACAGCCACACACAGGAAGTCAGGCTGATCGCCATTTCCTGTGAGTCACCCAGAAACTCTGAGCCCGCCTTGGCCAGGCTCTCTGGAGGCTGTGCATCCAGCTTGGACCAGGCTTTCTGGGTTCAAATCCTGCCCCAGAGATTAGGGGAGGGGCAGGAGGGCATTCTTCCTTGCTAGGTTTCAATTTCCATCTGGGCTACAATGAGGACTAATGAGGCCACACAGATGTAGCACTGCGCAGGGTTTGCTCAAGGGGCCAGCCATTCTTACCCACCACTGTGAGCTCCAGGGCTCCAGGAGACACTGCAGGCACAGGGTAAAGCCCTCAGCCTGGAACAGCACTTCTGACTCTTACAACCATGCAGCCTTCGGAAACTACATGATGTCTCTGAACCCAATATTCCTCTCTCGGGAAGGAGTTCCTAATCTACTGAAGGCTAAACCAGGAGATATGTGGAGAGTGTTGGGGAGGCAGAGGGGAAAACTCGCCAGACAGAACTTTCCATCACACCATCGCTATCACCATCATAATCACACCACCATCAGTATCATACTCATCTTCATCACCACCATCATCATGATCATCAACACCATTATCACCACTGCATCATTGCCATCACCTATTATAACCACCATTCCCACAACCGTCACCACCATTATCATTACCATCATGATCACAACCACATCACCACCACCCATCACTATCACCTTCATCACTATTGTTAGCACCACCACCATCATCATCATCATCGCTACCACTATGATCACTAATATCAGCATCATCACCATAGTTACCATCAATGCCATTACTACCACCACCCTCACCCCCATCACCATTTCCATTGCCATCACATTTATTACCACCCCAACTATCACTGTCGTCATCATCATCATCATCATCATCATCATCATCATCATCATCATCATCATCATCATCACTGTCATCATCACCAACACATGCCTGTGTCTAACCCTTACCTCTCCTTCATTCCCTCATACCTGGCACCCCTCCCACTGCTGCTGCTGCTGCTATCAACTTTACCCCAAAGATAGAAACCAAGATCAAAGAATTCATTTAAAACATGGATCCTCAGGCTACACCAGAGGCTAAAGCCCAATGTGATGACCTACAGAGGGTGTCATGAGTGCTATCAGAGCATGCTCCACTCTTGCCTGTCATATGCACAGAAAGCTGGCGTATTCAGTCACATGGGAGCAGAGCTTCATGGCCCTGAACAGGAAGAAGATGAGGCATTAACAGCACTGAGGCCAGATGAGTCAAGTTGCCTCTATCCTGCAGTGACCCCTGGTGGCAGCTCTCACATTCCAGCCAAAAAATGAAGCCAGGAAACCTAACAAGCACAAAGGGTAAAAGACCCTCCCTCCCCAGACACCAGGACAAAACACTGACAGGTACAGCTCTGACTAAGACAGCACACCTCCCAAGACTGACATCAGACCTCAATTCTATCACTCAGGGCTCCAATCACTACACCTCTCTGACCCTTAGTGTCTCCTTCACTGTGGCTAAGCAGTGACACTGCATACTCTATAAAAGTGTTTGAAACATCCAAGAAAGACATTGCACAAGTCCTGATGTGGGCGTGGCTACAAGGAACCCAGGCCTCACACAACCCTCAACCATGAACTACACAAAGATGAGCCCTGCCCCAGTGTAATCTGGAAACTCGCTGGGTGAGAATGGAGAAGGCTGCAACCCTCAGGAGCAGTTTCTGGGCTGCACGTGGTGCAATGGGCACAGTCACTGTGGGACAGTGGACCTCACTCACATGCCGTGGGACAGTGCACCTCACCGACACACTGAAGCAATGGCCACGGGACACCTCACCGACACACTGAAGCAATGGCCACGGGACACCTCACCGACACACTGAAGCAATGGCCACGGGACACCTCACCAACACACTGAGGCAATGGCCACAGGACACCTCACCGACACACTGAAGCAATGGCCACGGGACACCTCACCGACACACTGAAGCAATGGCCACGGGACACCTCACCGACACACTGAAGCAATGGCCACGGGACACCTCACTGACACACTGAAGCAATGGCCACGGGACACCTCACCGACACACTGAAGCAATGGCCACGGGACACCTCATCAACACACTGAGGCAATGGCCACGGGACACCTCACTGACACACCGTAGCAATGGCCACGGGACACCTCACTGACACACTGTGGCAATGGCCACAGGACACCTCACTGACACACTGTGGCAATGGCCACGGGACACCTCACTGACATGCTGTGGGATGACCATGGTATACCTCACTGACATGCCGTGGGACAGTGTACCTCACTGACACACCGTGGGATGGCCATGGTACACAGAGTCACCATTACAGGACCCAGCAAATCTATACCCAGAAGACCCAGAAACAGTGATTCTAACACATACGACAAAGCACAAGACAGACACATGATAAAATAGTACTTCTCCATGAAGAGTGAGGTTCATCTATGCTATGTGAACCTTAAAATCCTTATGCTGAGGACAAGAGCCAGAGACACAAAAGGCAAATGTATGTGAGTCCACGTATGTGACGTGTCCAGTGAGTCATAGAAGGCTGGCTCTGGGCTGGGAGGTGAGATACTGCTAAATGGCCCTGGGTCTTTCAGGACAATGGAGGTGAGGGCTACACAACATGGTCCATTGCCAGTGTATTATAAACTTTAAAATGATTCACTTATGCTTGGGAATTTTAGCTGGGGGTGGGGTGGGGTGGAGAGACAGGTTACTGGTTAAGAGCATATACCACTCTTGCAGAGAACCTGAGTTCAGTTCTCAGCACCCAAATTGGGCAGCTCACAACCACCTGTAACACCAACTCCAGAGTATAGACACCTAGACATACAGACACATAGGTCAAAATGTATCTGGGAGTGGGCTTCAGGCATGGGGGTACATTCTTTTAATCACAGCACTCAAGAAACAGAAGCAAGAGGATCTCTGAGAGTTCGAGACCAGCCTGCTGTACATGGTGAGTTTCAGGCTAGCTAGTGATATAAAAGGAGACCTGCCTTAATTAAAAAAAAAAAAAGGGGGGGGGAGCAAGCAGAGCACAGCAAGCTGACAACCCACAAGATGGAAAGAGAGAAGTGACCACAATTTTTTCTCTAGTATTCTTAAGTATGTGATCTATCTGCCTATCTCCTAAATCCTGGGATTAAAGGTGTGTATCACTATTGCCCGATCTCTATAACCTGTGACTGCCTTTCCTTTCTGAATCCTCAGGCAAGCTTTAGTAAATCATAAATAATATATCACTACAATTTCCCTTCTTTGTCTAATACAAAAGGTTATAACTAACATAAGAAAAATTATATACAATAAGTACAATAAGTATATACAATATATGCAGGCAACACACAAATGAGTATATTTAAAAAGACATTCTTTTATAAAATATCATTCAAAAAGCAATTTAGGGAAGAAGAAGAAAGTAACAGCTCTAGACACCTGGCCTCCAGACTTAGTCAATACACACAGAGGTGGCTCCAGCCACTCACAAGCCAGACTTGGAGGACTGAAGCTATGAGTTCTCCATCAGCCTTGTGAGGCTGACCTACCACACCAAGGGCCCCACCTCCCTCTGGGATTCGGGGCCACCATCTTAGAAGCCCTCATTGCCCTGCTCCCAGATCCCATTCACCTCATGCAAGGAACAGCCTAAGACCCTTCTCAGCCCTGGGTCACTCAAGGTGCCTCTTCCAGGAAGCCTTGGTCCCTGAAGGATTTGGACTCTCTGCTGGAGTTCAGGAGTGTTAGCCTACTGTGCCCAGCCCACAGGCTTCCCAAGTCAAGACACACTCCCAGAAAAACAGGAAATTGCATGGCTCTGGGCATCTGGGGATGTGGGGCCAGCTCCTGCCTTCACTGGAGTTCCCCTCTCATCCTCACTACTCACCTGTTTCTTCTTCAGCTTGGAGATCTGCTGCTCCACCATGGTGATCTCACGGTCCACGCGGTCCATGTTCTGGATCAGCTCCTCCTTGGACAGCCGAGAAGGTGCCAGATCCAGCTCAGGGTCAGCGTGTGGTGGACTGGGGGGTGACACGGGCTCCAGCTTGCCTGCCAGGCTACGGTCCTGTAGGTAGAAAGGAGCCCAAATGATCCAGGTACCTCTTTTCCAGCCCAGACTTGAGGCGCAGCACACCAGCTTCCTATCCCCAACAGTCACAACTCTGCACAAAGAGCCTGCCTTCCCGCCTGGGCTAGGCCACCCTTCCCATGGCTGTGTTCTCTAACGGCAAAATCCAGAAGGTTGCCATGCCACCTGAGCAATGGCAGTCCCTACTGCTTCCTCCTGGTTATATCTCTCCTACTCCCCAGAACAGAAATAAGACCAACAGTGACCCCTCCAGGCCAGCTCCATATGCCCTCCTCAGGCACATGACAGCCTATGCAAGTGGGCTGCTATTCAGAAAACACACAGGAGCCAGAGAGTCACGGGGCCTCACTTCTTTTCTCTATGCAGTGCTAGTGTTGGAACCCGGGACCTTGCTCTACCACAGACAGATCACCTACTTCCAATCTTTTAAAGATTTACTTCATGTTGAGTGTTTTGACTGCGTGTATGTACATGCACCACGTGCACACCTATTCCCTTCAAAGGATCAGAACCCCTGGAACTGGGGTTACAGAAAGTTGTGAGCCATGTGGATGCTGGGAGCCAGACCTGGTTCATCTACAAGTGTTCTAGGTGCTGAGCCTTCTCTTCCTGCAGCCTGGGTTGTCCTTGAACTTGAGATCCTGCCTCAGCCTCCCACATACAAGGATGATGGTCCTGCCCCACCATGTCTGGCTCTTTTCACTTATGGGAATCTTTCCTGGAGCCACTGAGGGTTCCTCCTCCCTGAGGCTAAATGTGTATCTCACACATGGTCCTGCACCTGGCTCCTCCATGGTTTCCTCTGTTTTCCAGCTAGAGTCGGGACCACCCAGGTTGCACTGGGAAGAAGGAGGTTAGAAAAACAGCCTAATTCTCATCTATATAGCACTGGGCTCCAATCCCAGGCCTGCTCCATAGGACTCAGCTCAGTGACTCAGATAGTGTACTGGTGCTGCGCACCTCAGCATCCCTATCTGCACAATGCAGGGAAAGAGGCAGGAGTAATTGCACCTCTACAGTGAGTTGTAAGCCTTGGTACATTCAAAATACACAGCCCAGAATCTGGCACACACTCTGTTACCACTGAACAGCACTGTCAAAAAATGTCTATCCCTATCATGGCTTCCAGCAAGGCCAGCCCCACCCTGCCTCCCTCTGGGCCAAGGCAGCAGCTGCTGGCAGACATGGCCAGGCAAAGTCGGCGGCTGTTCCCCACCCCCACACAGCTGCATTCTATGGACACAGGGCGCTTTTATTCTGGGAACAACTGCAGCCTGGGTAACCAGGTGCCCCACCTACCCCCACCACTCTTGTAACTACAAGAGCCTACAAACTTCTTTTTGTCCTCCTCCTTAGGGGTCCCTGTCTCCATCCGCTGGCTCCCAGCCCAGCAACTTTGCCTCCTGCAGCCCTCTAAAGCATGAGGACAGGGGGACATGGCACATTGGGGACTGAGGACTTAAAGCTCTCCTCCCAAGAGAATCCTGTCTCAACATGCATCTCAAAACTGAAGGTGGCGGCGAGTATAACCCTGAGCCCAGTGGCCACATTATCCCCTCTGCTCTGCAGAAGAGAGGGAGACAGAATGAGAGTTAGGGATGGGTGAGGGCTGTAGGGCTAGGCAGCCTGAAACCACGGACCGAGCTCCTTGCAGCCTCGGATGGCCTCCAAAGCCATGCCATCTACAGGAGGCTCCATCCTGAGTCTGGGGCAGCACAATTAGAAGACACAGCTGACAACCCCAGCCACACCATGTGGCTGAGCCCCACTTCCTGAACCAGCTAGATGAGGCTGTCTTTCATGGTGGCTCATCCTTGGGACCAGGCATGAAATAATCCAACCCACACGCCCCCCACACGCCCCCCACAGTGCACAAACACACAGCAGGTCCCCTTTGCTGATCCAAACACTCCCACATAATAGGCCACAAGAACAAAGGCCGCGGACTGTGAAACACAATCACAGAAACATCCAGCAGGGGAGAATCCACCCATCAAGACAGTCTACTGGGCTGGGGGAAGCCATGTGAACGCTCCTGGCTCCTTCACAGCTGCAGGGACTGAGCGGCGGCGGGGGGCAGGGGGGCACACTGACTTTGGAGCGGATAGCAGCGGCGGAGGGGGGGGTAGGGGGGGCCGGGAGCACACTGACTCCTGACTGTCCTACTGGTTCCTTCATAAACACCAAGCCAGTGGTGGGAGAGCCAGTGCCCAGCATGCCAAGATACACTGAGGGTGCCTGGCAGGTCAGCCTAAGTGTCAGGTAACGGCTTGCTCACCCTCCTGTGGGTCCCAAGCCTGAGGACAACTGAGCCCTGGTCCCAACAAAAAACCAGGTGGCAATTTAGTTCTCTCCCAAGTCTCTCCTTCCTAGTCAGTCAGAATCTCCCCAGTCCATCAGACAGACAGACAGACTCCCCTCCCCACCCCACCCTACCCCACCCCCAGACAGACATTCAGACAGACAGACAGACTTCACTGAGTCACTCGGTCTTCCTTGTTCAAGGCAGTATAAGAAATGTCAGTTTCTGACAAAGACCTGTCAAAAAGGCCTCGAAATAGGAACACAAGACTAAGGTCTGTCGCCAAGCAGCAGGTCCCAGGATGAGGAGGGAGGACTTGCTCTCTGCTGGTCTCGGACCTGTGCGGGGTGTGGGGTTCGGGTGTCCAGAGTCACACATGCTGTCTCTTATGCACTCTAAGAAGCAGGATAGGCCACAGTGATGTCAGCCACCTGGGCTGAGCTCAGCCTGAAGCTACCAAGCCTGGATCTCATTACAGGTGACAGAGTTCAAGCGTTTGCGCTTCAGCTGGTGTCCCAGGCCCCAACCACCAAGGACTTTTCAGAGAAGGTTCTACAGTGACATCCTGAAGTCCCCACAAACAAAGCCCAGTGAACTCCCAAGCATTGGGTAGCCTGAGCAGGAGGGCACTGCCAAAGATGGGGGTTTCTGCCCCCCCCCATCCCTGCTCCTGCCTCCAGCTGGACTCCACACAAACCACATTTGCTCTGAAGAGCCGTGTACATTCCATCCACACCCACCCAGTCCCCCTGGAGCTTGGCTCCAGCCCAGCCGGAGCCCAGGCAGGGAGAGGGGGAGAGAGGGACAGATGGTGGGACAGAGAGAGACAGAGACACACAATCAAGCAGAGAGACAGAGAGGCGAGGCAGAGAATCTAAAAGCGGGCAAGGTGCTGGCTAACTTCATGTCATGTAATGCAAGTTACAGTCATCTGAGGAAGGACTCTTGACTGAGCAAATGCCTCTGTAAGACCCAGCTGGATGCAAGTCTGTGGGGCATTTTCTTAATTAGCGATTGATGGGGGAGGGCCCAGCCCATGTGGGTGGTACCATCCCTGGGCTGGTGGTCCTGGGTTCTATAAGAAAGAAGGCTGAGCAAGCCATGAGGAGCAAGCCAGTGTGCAGCACCACTCCATGGCCTCTGCATCAGCTGCTGCATCCAGGATCCTGTCCTGCTTGAGTTCCTGTCCTGACCTCCAAAGATAAATACTGATGTGAAAATGCGAGCCAAATAAACCCTTTCCTCCTAAGCTGCTTTGGTCATGATGTTTCACACAGCAACAGTCACCCTAACTAAGACAGGATAACAGAACATTTGAGCCACAAGTGGCCTCAGTGGGTGACTTTGAGGACAAGACCCTCAGAAGAGCCTGAGGCTAGGACTGGGACATTCTGTTAAGCAGCTGGTGACAGAAAAGGATGATATTCCCGTGGAGATACCCACCTGCTACCCAGCTGTGGAGGCCTCCACTAAGAGGCCATGCACAGCCCCTGGAGAGCAGGATCAGGGTTAACAGGGGTCCTAGGATGGGGAGAAGAGCCTCTCCCCAGGAGCTGCCTGCCTGAGTCCCAACCCCAACTGTAGCTATTAGCCTAAGTCCCAAATAGGGATGTCCTATGTAGGCCCACAGGGCTAGGAAGACCTTGGCACCAGACAGATTCTGAAGGTGCTCACTCAGTGTTAGCCTGTCGCCCCATAGCTTTCCTGGGCATATATACCTCCTCCTTGCTGACCACCCCATACATCAGCCCACCTAGACTGGGGCTACTTGATTCACCCACTTGGGGTACAAGGCAGGAAGACCCCACCCCACTGCCCTGAGAGGCCACTCCCCCTCAAGCCTAGTCCCTAACTGCCACCACCGCCCCCAATCAGAATGTCCCTCCTAGCTTCCTGTCAGCACTGAAGACAGTTCTCTTGGCCACTGAAAGTGGCAGACTGAACACACATAGGGACAAATGGCCATCCTGGTGGTACCAGTCACAGAACCCAGAGCCGGGGGGGGGAGGTGGGTTAGGGAGGGGGAGAAGGAAACAAGAAAGGATAGCCGGATAGTGGATGGATGGACAGACAGGGGACGGATGGATGGGGCAGCTGTGGGGAGGTAAATGCCAACAGGGAAGGGAGGCTGGATGATGAGTGGAATGGGCAGGTGGGAGGTGGGCATGGAGACAAAAGGACACTGACAACTGGAGCTGGAAGAAAAACCCGCAGGGGGGGGGGTGAACACAGGGCAAAAGGGATGGTGTGGAGGGAAGGAATAACATTTGGGCAAGAAGAAATGCAGGAAGAAAGAAGTTGGAACGAGGTCACCCATCTCCCACAGTGCAGGGCCGGAGGACAGCCCAGTGGTCACCCCTGTCCCAAGTCCAAACCCGGAACGGTTAGCAGAGTCCCATGCCAAGAAGAGTTCACAACATCCTATCAGGGGCTCCCAGACAGCCTTGGGTACCCACTACCATCAGTCCTGAAAGGCTCTGAAGGAAACACAGGAGAATCAGACACACAACAGCCAGTGTCCGGGCCTAGATGTGGGCAGGGCCAGGTTTAGGAAACCACAAAGATGCATAGGGGACTGGTATAGAGAGATGATATCAGGGCCTGGCCACACCAGACCTGATGGCCCCTTGAAAAAAAAGGACCTTGTCTGTCCTCACATGACCCAGTGGCGGAGGGGGGACAGAAGCAGGCAGTGGGGAGGTGAGAGGGGTCACTGCCACAGTTAAGGTGAGTGATGATGTCCCAGGGCAACTGAGGCCAACACAAGCTAGACCTGGCGTCCACGTGGCAGGAAATGGGTGCTGCCAACAGGCTCAGTGGGTCAAGAGGAAGGAAGGGGAGGGGTCCCAGAGGAGCTGAGAGAGGTAGGCAAGTGGCAGTCTGTCGGTCTGTAAGTGACCTGTATTTCCCAGGGATAGTTTGGGGCAGGGAAAGAGGACTCAAAAGTCAGGGAAGCAGATCCCATCTATGTCCCTTGACATCTTGGCACCTGCCTTAGGTCACCAGACAGGGTCATAGCAACCAAGCAGAACAGGCTAGGAATGGGCCGGACTTCTGTAGCTAGAACATGCCAAGAACATTCCAGAGCTCATGCCAGTATCTCAAGTCTCTAATGGAGGCTGGAGTTTAGTCCTGTCACCTGGTCTAGCCTTAAGGTGTGTGTGCAAGGCTCACAGCTGAACCCTCTATCCAGCTGGGTCTGGGTCACACCGGGTTGGCCTACTATAGCACCTAACTAGCAAGGAGCAAATGGGGCTCAGAGAGGCCCTAGCCTGGGGCAGCACAGCACCCCAGGAGCAGGGGCGAGAAAACAGAAGGCTCAGCTCAAGCCTGACCCAGTCACAGGCCTGTCACCAGAGCTACAGGGAGCTGCATACAAAGCTTAGGCAAGGTTGTGATTTCAAGGCCTGCCTGAGCTACAGAGTAAGTTCTGATCAATTTAGCAAGAACCCACCTAGGAAAACAAAAAAACAAACCAAAAAAAGTGAATAGGGCCGAAGACTAAAGACACAGCTTAACTGGTAGAGTGCCAGCCTAACACTGATAACCACAGACAATGCCGAGTTACAACTCTAGCACACCAGGGTGGGTGACACTGCCTCCTAAGAGTCCAGAGTGCCTCCATGAGACAGGCCCCACCCTGACTGTGCTCTAGGGCTCCTCAGGTAAACAGGGCTACAGAAGTAGACCCAGCCCACCTGGTACCCAAGAAGTCAGTTAGACCCAGGCACCAGCAGGATCGTGTAACAGTCCACCCAAAGTTCTGACAGGCCAGGCACCATCCCATCCACCCTGTATCATCTTAAGGGACACGGGGGCTTATATGATGCCACTCAGTTCCTAGTTCCTGGCTCCCTGTTTCAAGGCTTCGCAGGGCTGTCACTCCCACTCCCAAAGTCACTCCAGCCAGCGCCGACAGCCATACACCAGGTCCTGCCACAAGGTCTGCGCATTCCTGCAGGCTGACGGCAGCCCCAGTGCTCAGTCCCACCCTCACATCCATGCCAGAGCTGTCCTCGCTCCTTTGGCCCAGCCTTTTCCTGCCTCCACCCCCCAGCACCTTTCCTGCCCACAGCAGCAGCGGCAGAAGAGCCGACCGATCTGACAGAAGTGTACCTTGGTAAGGTCTTCAGTCCCACTGGGCTGCCCAGTGGCCAGCAGGGGCGACGGGCGCAGCAGGGTATCAGGTAGTAGCTCCAAGCGTGGACGCTTGCTCTCAGTGAATTCTATGTCAGGCTTGCCCAATTCAGGCAGGAAGGTGCGAGACTCGGGGCGCAGGTGGAGTTCCTGAGACCTGTGGGAGGCCAGGGACACACATCACACGGGAGACAGAGGCTCGGGACCAAGACTCCAGATGCCCACCTGGCCAGGCTCTCATGAGGAGCCTTGGTAGGTTACTCCGTTTTCCCTGGCAGGAGGGGACGTGATTCTGATTCATGAGGTCTTGTGGTGACTGCCCAGCCTGAACCACTCACTGCCGTCTGAAGACCCCACAGACCCTCCTGAGCTGACCAGGAATGCAAAACGTCAAGACCCACGCGACTATTATTGACCAACTCTCTCCATTTTAACACAAAGAACCCAACGCTATTCCTTCTCACCCTCCCTGAGCAGACATCACTAGCTGATCACTCCTGCTGATCACTCCTGCCGGTCTAGCCAGCAGATGGAGAGCTGTGAGCTTTCTGTCTCTTAACCACCCTCCTCAACCCTAGATGGATGGTCATAGCTGACTCCTCCTGCTGCAAGTCCACAGCCCCTGCTCGTGGGTGACCACAGCCCTGTCGTGCCACCAGGAACTAGGTACTAGGAAGAGCTGAAGTCTGAACCCCTGCAGCTCGGCCCACAAAAAGTCTCATTATCTGCCTGAGAAACATCACAGCCTAGACAAGGAGTTGCAGTTTCTCCTCACCTTTCACTCCCAGGCTGGAACTCAGACAGCAGTGAGGGCCGCCGCCTCTGTGGTTGGATGATGGAGCCGGGTGACAGGTGTGAGGTGTATTCACGAGGGTGGTGTTGGTACTCAAGCAGCCCCACATCCTGTGGAAGAAAAGGATGGTGAGCGGGTGCAGGACCAATAGTAGCTTCCTTGCCACCCTGCATCAAGCGGCTCTGGTGGGTTCCCAGCCTACATCCTCTGGCCACCATTGCCACAGTGATGTTCCCACCATGCTCTGAGCCCTGTCCAGCTACAAGGCTGGGGTGGCCAGCGGTTAATGTAGATGAGGGTTATAAACCATAAAATGCTGGGCTCTGCACCTCTCCACAAGGCTTCACTGTGACCTGTAGCACTCGTATTACCCTTGTCTCCAGCTAGTGTACTTGAGCCCTGCGGCAGGGGGTGGGGGTGGGGGTGGTAATTTAAGCACAATCCCCCCATGGACAGTCAGCTTGCAATTCCACCTTTACTACTGACTACATCATTCAATTGCTGGTCTAGAGAAAGGCCCACACTCAAATGGAAACGGAGCTTTTCTTTTGTCCTGACCGCCTGGTCCCAAATAATTGCACAGAAACTTACATTAATTACAAAATGCTCTGCCTATCGCTTATTATTAACTAGCTCTTACAACTTAGATTAACCCACTTCTATGCATCTATATTTTGTCACATGGCTGGTGGCATTACCTGTCCTCTAGCATCTTGCCTCCCTGGTGGCTGCTTGCACCTCGCTCCCTGACTCCAGCCCTCTCCCTCTCTGTATTTTCAGTTTGGCTTTGCCACCTAGCCTTATTCTGCCTTGCTATAGGCCAAATCAGCTTTATTATCAACCAATATTCACAGTGTACAAAAGGCCCTGCCTACTGACAGAGGGCCGGGAACTGCCCTAGCAGGGGACCAGCATCAGGCATCCCTAGGAGCAGAAACAGCTCAGCCTTCAGCGGAGACCCAGGTAACTTTGTGGACAGGTATCCCCGTGGGAGCCAGACAGAGAGAGGGAGAGAGGGAGGGAGAAGGGGAGGCAGGGAGGGGTAGCCAGTGCAGATGGGGCTAGGATGATGGTTCTAAGCCCAGGTCTCAGCCAAGCAGTTGCTCGAGAGCCACACCTACTATGGAGAAGGACAGTTGGCATACAGTGTGGGGAGGGAGAGGCAAGCTGGACCCTCCCACTGTGAGCAATGCCATGACTTCACTGGTCTGGCCACACTTGGGTCATCATGGTCTGTGGACGAGGCCTCCACCTCAGCCTATCCTGGCAGCAAGAGCACTGGAGAGTCAACACAGCTGACAAACCCCAACCTTCAAGTCTCAACTCAGTGCCAGGCTCCCACACTGCTCACTTGCAGCATGCTGGTCTTAACCTGGATCCCACAGTCCCCAAGTAAAGCCTTCCTACATCTTTCACATGGGCCAAGATCACCTACCTTAGCACTAAAGGAAAATGAGGAAAGGGAGGGAGGAGAGAGTGAGTATGCACATAAACTCTAATTGGAAAAACAAGACAGGCTTCCACCATGTACCAGGCAGTCAATCTGTTCTGTCTGCCTAGATGCTTGGTTACACTGCAGCTTGGCAATCAATTAGTAATGTCTGATTAGGTCATGGCTACAGATAGCAAGAACTATAGATAATGTAGTTTTCTTTTGTCATATTCTCTGTCTCTGTCTCTGTCACACACACACACACACACACACACACACACACCGATTTCTCTATAAAGCCCTAGTTGTCCTGGAACTAGCTTTTTTAGACCAGGCTAGCCTATAACTCACAGACATCCACCTGCCTCTGCCACCTGGGTGCTGGGATTAAAGGCACCCCAGGATTTTTGGCCCTTTTTATTTTGTTTGCTTTAGATGTCCTCTTTAATTATGTGTCTGTGTGTATGTCTGTCTATGCATATGTGCCCACACAGGCAGGAGAGAACACGGGATCCCCTGGAGCTTGAGTTAGAAGTAGTTGTGAACTGCTGGACGTGGGTGTCTGAAGCCAACCTCGCATGGTCTGCTGCAGCGTCTCTGCAGTCCTTAGCTCTGGTCTTAAAGCAGTTCTTACTGCAGAGGGTCAATGGCACCGGCCAGGGGCCCTGAGGATGAGGAAGCAGCTGGGACTCTGGGAAACCTGAAACCAGGCTTTGAGGGAAGGATCTGAGAGGACCCTGCAAGATCCTGAAGGAGAACTGTGCAGGGCTGAACCCACAGGAAGGACGCGGAGACCAGGATGACCCTATAAGCAGTACTTCAAGGGGACAGACCCCACCGAGAGGACTCTGAGGACGACTGTCTTAAGTCACCACAGCCAAGCCCTCTGCACAAGCCGACTAATGTGACCCCAAGGCAGCCGATCACACAAGGGGGACGTCATGGGTGGTCTGAGAGAATGGTGGGCCCAGAGAGCAGGAGCAGCTCCTGAGGTCACACTGCAAGGACAGCAGGGGTCCAGCAGAGTCTCGGCACTCCTGTGGGAAATGGAACAGCCACTGGACCACGGGTGGCAGGCACCCAGCCTACCCCACAGAAGACCACAGCAGGCCTGACTCAGAGAGAAGGCTCACCCTGGCCCCGGCACATTTATTTATCTCGACAGCAAACTGAACAAGTAGGGAAGCCCCAACAAGCACACCGTTCTCCAGGACAAGTACAGTAAGAACCACACAAGATCAGAGAAAGATAGAGTTCAGTCCACCCTGAAGCCCGGATTCACAGGTCACTCCAAAGAGCCTCACCTCAGGGCTTTCACTCAACGTGGTGCATTGCTTATCCAAAAAGGACTTGGCCTGCCCCTCTGCTCCGGTCCCAAATTCACTATCAGTATCTGGCTCCTCACTTAAATAGGGGTCCCCTTCACTTCATCTTCACTCACTATTCCCCAAGAGAATGTCAGCTCCCCAAATTAAGAGGGCTTCTCACCTTCACAGCTCTGTCCCCAGGGCTTCAAAGTTGGCAGGTGACAAACCTAATCAGCATTTGTCAAACAAGTGAATGAATGAATAAGTTAATGAGTAGATAAGTTAATGAATGACTGGATAGATGGATGAGGAACCTAAGGCAGATCTGTGACATGTGCAGGTGGTACAGGACCCCCCTCGGTGTCCCTACATACCCAAGACATCAGCCCAAGCCAGCATCCAGTCCCACGATCTGTGGCATAGCAGAGTTTGTGACCAACTGGAAAACAGCCTGAATGTCCATCCCATAGCAGAAGTCAGCCAGCTAGGCCCAAGGCCAAGGCTGGGGACAGCCAACTTCATCAGACGTCCCTGGCACACACCTTGCCAGGCACTGACCTGTGGATACGTGGCTCTTGAATCCTATTGCCAGAGCATATTTGGGGGGGGGGGGGGCAGGAGGGGACGGACATGACATGACGACACACCACGGATCTGGGCAACAAAGCCTGAGGCTAAGGAAGCATGTCACCCTGGACGACATGGTGGGACTGCCTGATGCTAGAGGCAGGGGTGCCTACTATCCGAGCTCCTAATGTCACATCACATAGAGACCAGATCGCGCTCACAGCCTAAGCATATCACCTCAGTAGAACCCCAACATTTTATGAAGAGCCCAGGAAGAGAAGCCTACTTGAGCGTAATTGGCCCAGAACCACACATCACACTCCCCAGGCCCAGAACACTACAGACCAAGCTGGTCATTATACCAGGGGCACACAGCTTCCCAAGATACTGCGTTCTTCTATGGCACATCAGCCTTGCTATGCCTCTGTTACTCTTGTTTCCAAGACAGAAGTGTTAAGCACAGCACAGTTTCTCATGGCTGTGCTCTATACCCACCTTTAGGCCACAGGGAGAAGGAGGAGTGGTGGGGGAAGGGCCTGGGGGAAGGCTAGGGAAATAAGGGTGGGGGAGGCAGAGAGAAAGGGCTGCAGGAAGGTCAGAGCTATTGGAGGAGCCTAGGGGAGGGGAGGGAGCTGGGGAATAGGGTCATAGGAAAGGCTGCAAGAGAGACAAGGAGCGCCAGATGCCAGATCCCAGATCCCAGCCTTCACCAAGTCAGCACGGAAAAGTAATGAGACCTGGACACACACCAGGAAGAGACTCTCCACGATCCCCAGGGATCAGCAGAGGTCTGCTGACGGCCCAGCAAGGGTTAGAGGCCAAAGAGCAAGCATGTTCCCTGGAAAAGGAGCACCAGGGGACAGACATGTTCCAACCTGTAGCTATCCCGTCAGGCCACACTCACCCCAGTGGGGTTAGTAACCACTAGGTCCTGTCTGGCGAAATCCTGCGTCACCAATGGCACAGCAGGACAGCCAGTGACCCTAAATGCTGGGGAGGACACAAATGGGGCAAAGAGCAGGAAGCAGGCGAGAGGGAAGGGGCTACAGCAGCTAGAAGGCTCCCTGAGGCTGGGCAGGCACAGAGAAAGAAGATGAGCATTAGAATGGAAGGAGACACGGGGCAGCCACAGGCATCCGCCTGCAGGGCAGGGAAAGCCCCAGGCAGGGCCTCTCCAGGAAATGGCTGTAACAGTATCAGGTTAGAGTGGCAGCACACAGTCACATGGGGGCATATAGGCATTCTTGTGGGTGCTCTCATCACCCCTACTTTACAGGTGACAGAACTGAGAGACCCCAACATTGAATGGCAAGTCTGAGTTCCCCCAAGACCTAGAGAGCTGATATCCTTGCTGCTGGTGATGGGCTGTGACCCAGCGATGGTCACTAAGTGGTGGTGTTAAGGCTGGGGGACAGAGAGTGTAGGACCCCAACACTGCTGTGACTGCTCCACCCAAGGCTCTCTGAGAGAGCTGAGCACTACACAGGGAATACCCTTCTTTACGACTAGGCCCTCAGTTCTTGGGGAGCCACTGTGCATTGGACCTTGAGGCCAGGCCCTCAGACTCACGCGTAAGCATTCTTGACTCACAAGTAGAGACATCTCCCACACAAATATAGCTCTGTCACAGAAATGGACCACACCATCCAGGAGGGACAGACATGGGCCTCGACACACATATACACCCAAGGCAACTCCCACGTAACTGCGATACATCTCACACCCCTTCAGTCAACAGCCAGAAACAAGGTATACAACAGGTACACAATAATAGCCCATGGAAAGGATTCAAAGGCCCAGCCTCCTGCTTGTCCCACAGTAAGAAGAGAGCAGGGACAGGACACCCTGGCAGGAGCAGACACTGAACCTCAGTCTTACAGCCAAATAGGCACCAAGATGTTGATGGTTAAGAAGAAGGGGGTGTGACCTCAGTCTCCCTCCCCGAAACCACCCCATCCCAAGCAGCAGAAATGAGTCTGGCTGGAAGAGGGTGTACTCTGTAGATGCTCCACTGTGCATGCCAAGTCCACTGCCGATCAAGATCCAGACAGAGCATCCACTCAGCCTAGCCCCAGCCTCCAGTCACCCACACTGAAGTAAGAACTTGCTATGTAACCCAGGCTGGTCTCAAAAATCACAACTGTCCTGCCTCCACTTCCTACACCACCACACTTGGTTGCCACCAGTGTCCCCACTGGAACCAAAGCAACATGGGCCATGGCAGCCTGTTCAGAAGGTGCGTAAGAGAAGAAGAGGTGGTACTGGGCGGACATGCCCCTTACCGTGTGGGGTCGGGCTATCTGCACCGGATAGGAGATGCCATGGGGCGGGTAGCGGGGCTCTGCAGCCCGCCAAGTCTGTGCCACAGGCTGTGTCGATCCTGACATGGTGGTAGGGTCCGGGAAGGCTTTGAAGCGCAAGACACTCCTGACCGAAGCTAGGACTAAGGGCTGGTCTCGGTCATCTGATGGCAGGCGACCTTGTCACAGGTGCCTGTGGAGAAAAGAGAAAGAAAACAAGTTGAGCCTGAGGCAGCTGGTCCATAGCCAGAGAGGCCTCATCCTTCCTCCTGCCTGAGCCTCTATCCAAAAACAGTCCAAAGTCACAACGCCTTGCCTACCTTCTACAAGCCATATCTGCACCCTAGCCAGGGCCTCAACCAGCAGGCTTGGGAGCCTCGATGTGAACACCATACCAACAGCTATCCGATGGCTCCCACACCCACCTCAGCCAGCCAGCTCACTCCACAGCTGGGACTTTCCAGGTCTCCAGAGCAAAGTTCTCCAAAAGCCCCTGGCAACTCCAGCTCACAGCTGCCAGGCCTGTCCCTGGATTGTGTGCTAGCAGAGCGGTACACACCAATGACCCACTGTGGGTCACACGGTGACCCAGGCAGGGCAAAGCTGCCCTGTTGTCCTCTGCCAGAGATTGCCAGGTGATGTGGACAGGACATACATTTGGTTGACCTGGTGCCACTAGGAGTCAGGGGACTGGATGCTGAGGGTCATACCAGGGACATCTAGGAACAGATACAGGCTACAAAGGAGGACACCAAACAAGTCCAGGATGCATAAATGCCACCTTCCAGGCAAGACTCCATGGCTAATACAGAAAATGCTCTGAGAACAGCCCAGGTCTCAAGGATGGGAACCTAGAGGCTTCAGGAGCCAAAGAGGCCAGTGAGAAGACTGAGACACGCGCCCCATTGGGGTCCCTCTTCCCTTTCCCTACCAGTCCCCAGCATAAAACTCCTCCTTTTCACACTGCACCCCAGAGCTAAGGCTGGGTTCAAAGACAAGGAGCCCGGCCAGGCCCCCAGCTCCCCGTAATTTCATCCTGACCTCCTCTTGGGCTAACTCGTAACTGCGCTGCAAGCAGCAGATGACCTACGTCAGCCAGTGAATGGCCTCCTGTAGAGAAATGAAGCAGGAAAGGAGAAGGCTGCAGATCCAAGAAGCCATGAGCACCCCTACCCCATCCAACCTGCAGGTCCTGACTACGTCCCATTCCCTGCCCAACCTGCAAGTGGGAATTTTACATTAAAACCCTGACTCCTGGGAGGGTCATGTGACCTAGGCATGGCCAATCAGATTGTTGAAGAAGGGGGTGATGACTGACTTAAGGATGAGCAGGTAACCCAACCTGAGGACCCAATGAAGAGCCATCCCTGAGTGGATGTGGCTTTATTCTGAAGGCCCTGGCTGACTTTCTGTTACTTGTTACCAAGAATTCTGGCTCACAGGCTGGAAAGATGGCTCACTGGTTAAGAGCACAGACTGTTCTTCCAGAGGACTCAGGTTCAATCCCCAGCACCCACATGGCAGCTCAGAACTGCCTGCAACCCCAGTTTGAGGGGATCTGATACCCTCACACAGACAGACAGGCAAAACAACAATGCACATAAAATAAAAATCTTTTAAAAAGAAGAGTTCTGGCTCACACAGACTACCTACCACCAAAAAGAGACATGTCACATGACACAAACAGAAGTGGGAGGCCCACATGACAGCTGTCCTGTGCCTGAGGCAAGATGCTGCCTTGGGAGGGTCAGGGGCAACAAGTCTACACCCCACCAATCCCATCCCTTGCCTGGTTTCAGAGTTGGCAGCACCACCAGTACAACCCCACCCTGAAGCTGATCGATCTACGTCACGTGGTCCAATGCCATGCACACCGCGGGTGGCCTCAAAACTGCTATTTGATCTGGGGATACAGGAAGGATGGGAGGTCGAAATGACCTACAATGTCTATTCTCTTAGCCTGTGGGAATGCAGAGACGGAGCCCACAGGCTCTGCAAGGAGATCCGATGCCTCTCTAGGCCACCTCTGGACAAGCTCAGCCTGGCTTGACTGACTTCCAGCCCAAGATTCACAAGGTATCCACCAGGGACATAGGAGCTGTATCATCCAAGGTCACCCCACCAACCCCTTCCCAGTGTCCCCCAAAGCCAGAGAGAGGCTCCAGTGACCCCAACCCATGAGTTTATCTGACCCACATTTCACCTCTTCAACTCTCAGCCATATTTGTAACCCGACCGAAAAGCAAACACAAACTAGGAAACAATTTGGCAGCAGTACAGAACTTCTGAGGGTCTGCAACCCCGCTCCTAGGCACCCGAAGAACTGACAGAGTCAGACAGACACATGCATGTTCAGAACGGCCCCATTCCCAACAATCACACGTAGAAATGCTCATCAGCATGGCCTGCCCATTCAATGCGAGTTCGACTTAGCCCCTGCAAAAAAAAAGACCAGAGACACTGACCACTGACATAGACCATACTGCACAACTCCAGGATGCCACACTGAGTAAAGGAACCCGACACTAGGACGTGGTCACACAAATGTCCTCAAGGGGCACAGCACAGGTCAGAAAGGAAAATGATGGGTCCCCATGTCCTGAGGAGGAGGCAGAGGGTGTCCAGGTGGAGAGCATCACCACAGTAGGAGCCCAGAGGTGAGGCTAGATGTTGAATGTCTGAGAAAGCCACTGAATTACACGGGGGAGGGTGTCACTCAAGAGCCCACAGACCATGGTAGATTCGAATAGATTCTGTTCCAGGAGCAATGGTGAGCCCCGGGTGGCGGTTAAGGGACAGTACAGCATCAGAGTGTTTTGCCATGGGTGGCACAGCTGACAAGCCACTATAAACGTCCAAACTAGAGACAGACTGTGGGATGGGGAGACAGCAACTGGAAAGGGAAGTGAGCAGATGGCACAGAGTTGGGTAGCAGGCAGACAGAAGCCTTACAGGCTTGCGACAAGGGAGGGACATCTTCATACACCTCACAGTGGAGTGGCTGTAGCCCAGGGACAGCAGGGTCCTGGCTGCACAGTCTGCCAGGAAGAACCTGTTTAGGCAGAGCCAAGGGAGGAGACTGGAAGGCAGCAATCTCTCAGGAAGGCACTCTCAACAGAGCAGCTTCTGTGAAATAAACATTGTCACCCTACAAGGGCAGGGACTGGCTGAACCCAGGGATATACACCACTGCTGTCACAGCCTCCGGCAGGGACATTCCACAGCCATCCTGTGCATCACTAACCTTAAGTGACATGTATGCCCATATCCCTTGCACATTTCTTTCTCCACACAGGGCTGGATGGTTGGCATAAGCGGGGCTCAGCAAAGGCCTGTACCCAGCACAGGCGGAGCAGCCCCAGTGATATAAGGGCCCACCTGTGTCCCTACCCCATGGCAGAACAGCTGGATAGCAGGGGTGACAGCCATGGACATGCTGTGTACAGCATTAGCCTATGGCTTCCTGGTGACAGTCAGCACCCAATGACAGCAAACTTACAGCAGAAGGACAGGAGGTGACAGGGGCTCCCCAGAATTAGAATGTGTGCGGCAGTCTGAGGCCAGAGCTCACATCTACCATAGGGGCCAGTGTCTCTGTGCAGCCTTCAGAACCCATGGTATAGCCCAGTTTCCACAGACATCAAGAGCCTTGTGGACAGGAACCACAATGGCTACCCACACCGCCTGACAGATCTGCCTCCATGCTCCAGTGTTTCTATGGAAGCCAGAGACCATCAGACATACCATATTGCCACACGAGGAGCGTGACCTCCAGTGATACCTTCTACGGGGGTTTGTGAGTCTCCCCGCCACACAGACCTCTTCCTCCCCAACCCCACCCCCAACTGGGATCACGCCATGGAAACTGAAGGCCGGTGAACAATCTCTTGGTCACTAAACAAAAACGATGACAACAAGACCTCCCCTTTCAGTAGAACCACAGAAATTACAAGGCCAGAGACCAACTCCACCCTTCGTGCTCCTGTGCAACCTTGGGCCGGGTACAAACCTTTCTGTGCTTCAGTTGGGAGACTTTGCGGGTAAACTATCTATAAAGAGGTACAGGCCAGGCTTTACCCCGGGGGAAGCCTCCAAACCCTCCAGCTTCCATGTGGCCCTCCCTGGGTCCCACTTCCTACAATGCAGCAGTAAGTCTCCATCATGGACCCTGTCCGTGTGACTGTGGCTAAAGGCTGTGAGCCTGCCACCAAGCACACCCGAACCATTAAAAAGATGGGCAAACCAAGGCAAAGAGAGGCTCTCAACTGCCCAGGATCACACAACCCCCTGGCCTTTGCCACTGAACAAATCTGGTTAAACATGGGCCACGTGTTCTGGTCCCAGCTTAGCCACATGAGTGTTCCCAGGGCTGTGGCCAGCCAGCAGTTTCTGCCAAGGGAGACAGAATCATTTCTTCCTCGTGGCTTTCCTTGCACTTGCGCTGGGATTACAAGCAACGCTGTTAAACCTGGCTTTTCACCGTAGGTCTTAAGAGATGGAGCTCACATGCTCACTGACTGAAGCATCTCCCCAGCCCACTATTTAATTTTAAAAATGGGAGAGGGTGGCTAAACCATAGCTTGTGGTCCTTGAACATGGGAATTCTCAGGTCCTCACACCAGGTCCCCCAGACACCCTGGGTAGTCTCTGGTTTCCATCAAGCCCCCTCCTCCATGTGGCCATCTCCGTGGCCACTCTGCCCACAGAAAAGAAGAATCAGACAATGGGCTAGGATATAGATGCGGCGGGGGTGGGGTGAGGGTTTGGCAGTGACACTGAGTGGTTCTGAAACACTGCTTATTCTAGGTCCTGGCACAGTGACTGGGAGGGAAGCAGGTCACCAGACAAAACCACTAGGGACATAGGCCCAGCCCTCAGCAGGGACGCAGACTTAACACCCAGGTCCTTACAGGCTGAGCAGCCAGGCCTGGGTCCTCCATCTCCCTTCTACACAGGAGACTCAAGGGGACACAGAGGAGGGTGGCCAGAGACAACAGTGTCAGCGAGAATGGGGACTAGGGGGACTGAGGGGTATGGGTGAGGGCTCCAGAGATCAACTGCGCACACTAAGAGAGTGTTCTACACTTCCCAACCATGCAATCCAAAACCCTGAGGTAATCACCACAATGCGGGCAGACATGCATGCACACAAGCACACTCATGCCTCCTCCAGGAGGCCCCTTGATGAACTCCCTGTATGTCCCAGAAAGCCCACGCCCAGCACAATGAACACAAGGGCCCCTCTCCAACCCACCCAATGCCACAAAACCTGAGGCTGGCTGGGTCTACCCAGCAGTGTGTCACCATTTGCTGGGCTGTAAGCCCATCAGCCTAGTTTGCCATGCAGAGTGTGTCTAAGGAACATCAGAAGGGCCTTGGCTGGGAGAAGCCTTTCAGAACCACTGGTTTTAATGCAAGCCATGAGACCCTGCAATCCAGACAAAGCCAGAGCCCCATGTGGCCACCTGTCTGCCTACCCTTACATTTGGCCTCCCAGCTGGATAGCCACTGGATAGCCTGTCTGTCCTTCCCTACTCCTCAAGATACTTCTAGAGAACCCTGGAGCCAGGACAGATCATTGACAGCCTGAAGGGAATAGCAGGTGGCCACATGTGGATGATAACCAATATTTCTGCAGCCAAAAACAACTGCCCACTAGGTGCCTAATGGTGGGGCCCCTGCAGTGTAGTTCCCTGCCCCAGCCAGCCGGGGGCTTACCATGACACTACCTAGCCAACCCTCCTTGCCAGCCAGCCAGGAAAAGATCTGTGGCCACCTGAACACCTAGTCAAGAGGACACCCACTTTGGATCAGCAGCGCTGGAGCACAGTCACCAGAGGTGGCCCCAGCAACTCAGAGATGACCAACAGGAGACCTAAGATCAGGCAACATCAAGTGTCTGGAGGCCCTTCGGCCAGGAGCCATAGGCAGCACCCAGATATTCACAGTCCCCAGAAGCTGTTCCAGGACCTAAGCCCACTGGGATCCCACCAAGGATCCTGGGAAGAGGGCCTAGACAGGAGACAAGAAAGGAGCCTCAGAGATTATGGACAACACGGACCCAGGGGCTGGGCTGGAACTTAGGAAAGTGGCTAAGAGGGCACACTAGCCCAAATATTACAGGCAAAGCCAGAAAGCTAATTCAACCTGGGGACATCTGCCAGCATGGTCTCTGAATAACAAGTAATCCAGACACAGGGGGCCCAGAGACCCAAGCCAGACCCACTTGTGCCTTCAGACAGCCAGTTCTGCAAACTTCTGACAGCCCTGCACGGGAGCACCACCTGCAATAGGCAGGATGCTCATGCTAGGCCCAGAGCCCTGGTGACAGACAATGAGCCTCGTTTACCCCAAAGAAACAAACAAGCTGTTCAACACCAAACTGGCTCTTTCTACACCCTTGGCAGCCTCCCCACAGTACCCTGCAGTTAGCCCCAGCCCAAGAAGCAGGCCTGGAACTCACTATGTAGCTGAAGATGACATTGAACCTCTGATCCTCCTGGCCCCAGCCTCCCAAACGCTGGGATCACAGATGGCTGTCACATCACTGGGCCCCTGCAATGACTCTGCAGCAAACTCCCCTGCACACGGCTGATGAGTGCAGAGTTCCAAAGAATGAACACCAAGCACCTGGATTCAACTGTGCCTGAAGTTCTATTTAGTTCCTCGGAACTTCTGTACTAAACGGGGGAAAAAGGAGAATCCAGCCATTGCCACAGGGAACCCAGATGAGTGATACCTGGAGACCAACTGCTAAGCTCCGTGGGCTCAGATCGCCAGCCTCCAGGTCCCTCCTCCACACAGAATGGAGCAAGGAGGAAGTGGTCAAATGTGCAAGCAGGAACACAGTTGGCCTCTCCTCCTGGAGCCAAAGCGGGCGTGCATGACTCCTCTCCTTGCTATTGGTGGCCCTAACAGGGGTGAGGGCCCTGTGGACAGTGCCTGGTCCTCACACTTCTTGAGGATCTGGGTCAGTCCTTGGCAACAGATATGCTCCACTGTCTGGCAGTAACTGAAGCCTCTGTGAAGGTTCCACAGGAACATGGTGGTCTCTCTGTAAAGGTATGCCTGACCATGGCTGAGGAGCCTAGAACTGATAAGCAGGCCAGCCAGGCCAGAAGGACCCTGGAGAGTAGGACCCACACCTTCCCCCACCAAACCCCTCCTCTACCTTGCTGAGAGCTCAGTTTCCTAGAATATAAAAAGGGGTCAGCTGGGCACGGTGGCACACCCTTAATCTCAGCACTAAAAGGCAGAGGCTGGTGGACCAGTCTGATCCACATAGTGAGTTCCAGGACCACGTAGCCCCTGGTAGGGAAAGGCAAGGCATCCTACAGGTGTCGTCTCCCTGGGCCTCTCTGCTTCCGTTCTCCATCTGTGTTCCTGGGACAACTCCACGTCACACAGTGAAGGAAGATACTCTTTCCACAGGGTGACAGTGCTTTCATCCCAGGATTTAAGTGGTCACCATGGTGACAAACCAATGTGAATAGTGCCTGCCATCTCTGTGGCCAACCCTACAGCTAGCATTCAGACAACACTGTGCAAATGAGAGAGGTACAGACAGGTGAGTGGTGCACCCAAAGTCACACAGCAGGCAGATGGCTCAGGTAAGCCTACTCCAGGGATAGGGTTCCAGGCCAAGTTTTTCCTAAAATGCTGCAGAAACCACCATAAGAGCCAGGTGTGGTGGGGGATGCCTTTAATCCCAGCACATGGAACACAAAAACATGCAGATCTCTGTAGACCAGCCTGGTCTACAGAGCAAGTTCCAGGTCAGCCAGGACTACACAGAGAAATCTTGTCTCAAAAACCACAAAAATCCACAAGGTAAACCCTTCAAAACATGGAAATGGATTCTGCCACAGCTGTGGAAGGTTTGCCTGATGGGCTGTTCACAGGTGGTCCAGCTGTCCTATCACAGTGGCCATGTTGCTCCATCCTGCCTCCTTCCTGAGCATCTCCCCTTTTGATGATGGCACTGCTCGGGGATAGGGCCACCCAAGACATCCAGGGTAGTCCTATCTGGAGTCACCCTGCAAAGACCTGTTTTCTAAATGCTGTCACAGGATCTAGGATGCCCAGACTTGAGCAGACCCTTGGGGTCCCATTCACTCTGCTGTGTTAATACAAATCTCTTCCAAGGCTCTCTCCTAAACAAGCTCCCTCAAGCCCACAGCTAGGCACTGAAGAATCCCCATGCAGCCAGGTAGGCCATAGCATGAAGGCACCTAGGGCATGGTCATGGCTCAGTGGCCCCTCTGGCTGGCAGGAAGCCAGAGTCTCACGCCCAAGGCTCTTGGTAGAGGCCAGCTCGATGACTCATCCACTCACAGGCCAAGAGGTGGCTTGGGGAGAAGAGTGGAAAACTCAAAGCCAAGGACCTGGCTGAGACCTGTGCACAGACACACAGACAGACAGACAGACAGACAGACAGACAGACAGACAGACAGACAGACAGACAGAACCACACACACACACACACACACACACACACACACACACACACACACACACACATTAACCCTGAACTTGAAACCTTGCAAGGTTCAGGGTAGCCCAGTCATGCTGTGTCTCCTAACCTGCGGCCCCCACAATGCCCATCCGCCCGGGACCGGCTGAAAGGGCCTGCCATGACATCACAGGTGGAGGAGCTGTGCTGGGAGCTGGGAGGAAGCTGGACCAGGGGACAAAGGACGCATTGTCAAACACAACTGCAGGCAGGGGCGGATCCTCTGCACGCCTGGCTCAGAGTGGCAGGAGAACCCACCCCCAGTCTTCCAGAACAGGGCGGGTAGCCGGGGCAGTGTCTGTGCCAAGGAGAGCTCACCCTGGGAAGTGGCCTCCCAGAGCTGCTCAGGGCCAACACTGAGCCAAGGATAAGAATGCGCGTGGCCTTCTGGGGAGGAAACAGGATAATCCTCTAAGCACTAAGTATCACCCTGAAGGCAGACAGACACACAAACACCACTCATCCCTCTGTGCGGTGTGCCAGCTGTGTGTCTTTGGGGGAATTACTTACCCTCCCTGAGCCTTAGATGATAGGGTGATTCTGGGCTCAACAAAGCTGTGCAAATGCTCACATCCCCAATCCCTCCAAGGCAAAGCTGGCTGTCAGCACCCCACACCCATACCTCAAGCACAGAGCCCTACTTTCCTTGATCCCATCCCCACACCTCCATGACTTCTCTCAAGAGGTAGGAACCCAGCAAACACAGAGTATGCTCCACCTTCCCAGACTGCCATGGGTCCAGCAGGCCCAGCCACTGAGTCTCAGGATGGAGGACCCTGTCTCAAGACAAGAAACCTACATCCATACATAATACATCCATACACATACATGTCTCTCTCTCAACACTCTCTCTCTCTCTCATATACACCCTATACATACATACCCAAATTCATACCCCACACACATGCATACATACACATACACACCACTACACATATGCCACACACACAAACATACACCACAATACATACATACACATATACAATAATACAACACACAACTCTACACACACACACACACACACACACACACACACACACACACACACACACACAAACCACACCAAGCTGACCCCTCAGTCTAGGGACATGCTAGAGTACTCCCCTGATGTCAAGTCAGGTAATTCCCAAGAGGCACAGCTGGGGGAATTTGCCAGGGCCCAGCCTGAACACCTGGGACCACCCCTCCCACCCCTCCCTACACTGGCATCTAGAAGCCAAGTGATGGCTGGCACCGGGAGGATGGAGACTTTGGGAGGTGATGAGGCCATGGGAAGGACCAGTGCCCTGGCAGCAGAAGGCTCCCGTGGCAGGTACCTGAACCCTCCCCGAGTGAGTCTGCAGCTGGAGCTGACCAGCCCTGTCCAGGACAGCCCTGACCTGACCCCCACCAGTTAATGCCTTGGTAGTGGCTAACAGCTTCCAGAACAGAGAAGAGGGAGCTGTAGCTCAGAGGGCCTCAAGGAGTTAGACAGAATGGATGCCAAGAAGTTCCAGCTGGGGACAAAGGCACAGGATCAGTCATGTGCAGAAGGCACGGTAGATAGCACAGTCTCTCAAGGAGCAGGCAGGGCAGAGCATCCCAGAAGAGGCAGGTCTACAAGTTTAAAGGTCCTGACATGGGACCATGGCTGAGGTCTCTAAGCAACGACAGCCCACAGGATCAGAAGAGTGATCTCCACCCCCTCACTGCCTCTTGCCTCTGCCCAAGGAAAGCTAATACCTCTGCCCCAGAAACAAGCCTACACCACCCCACAGGATGGCTACCAGGGTTTGCATGTGAAGGGTCCCCTGTGTCGAACACTCGGCCCCCAGGCACTGGTGCTTCTAGGGCGTGGAACCTGGTTAGAAGAAGTAGGTCACTGCCGGTGGGCCCTGAGGTTTTCCAGTTAGGCGCTAGTTCCGGTCCGCTGTCTGGTTTCTGACTGTAGATGTCATGTGACCAGCTGCCTCAGCTTCCCCACCATAATGGGTTGTACACATTCAACTGTGAGCCAAGACAAATCCTCCCTTCCCTAACCCACTTCTCACTGGGCATTTGGCCACATTTACAGAAGTAATGTGGACAATGGTAGAAACTCCCCCAGAGCTTAGCCACAGATCCCCAGCCCAGCCCTGCAGTGTGATGAGGAACCCATTCAATTCTCAAGTACATTTTGTCAACTTAACACAAACTAGGGTCATCTAGGCAGAGGGAACCTCAACTAAGAGAATGTCCCCATCAAACTGGCCTGTAGACAAGTCTATGGGGTGTTTTCTTGATCAATGATTGATGTACGAAGGCCCAGCCCACTGTGGGTGGTGCCAACCCTGGGCAGGTCGTCCTGAGTTATATGCAGACAGCAGACTGAGTGAGCCACCTAGAGCAAGCCAGTAAGCAGTGTTCCTTCACAACCTCTGCTTTAGTTCCTGCTCCAGCTTCCTGTCTCAACCTCCCTGGTAGATTATGACTTGGGGATATGTGAGCCAAATACCACTTTCCTCCCCAAGTCCTGTCTGCTCATGCAAACCCTACCTAAGACAGAACCAGTGCGGTATGGGGGGAATCAAGCTCAACAGTATGCCCACTTTAGGGGGTGGCCACGTATGGGGTTCTGCTCAATGATGGGGGAATGTCCTTCCATATGTTGTAAATATATGTTTCTCTTTTTGGTTTAATAAAACACTGATTGGCCAGAGGCTAGTCAGGAAGTATAGGCAGGGCTATCAGACGGAGAATGCTGGGAAGAGGAAGGCAGTGGATCACCAGGCAGACGCCATGTAGCTACTGGGAAGGTAAGACGCTGGGCATTCTCCAGTAAGCCAAGACCACATGGAAATTCTTAGATTAATAAAAATGGATTAAGAATTAAGAGAGAGCAAGCCAATAAGAAGCCTGAGCCATCAGCCAGTTTCATCTCTGTGTGTTTATTTGGAACTAAACAGCTGTGGGACCAGGACCAGGCGGGACAGAAGCTCCATCTACAGCTCAAGTTCTGAAGGAGATTTTTCCTTGAACCAACAGTTCCTTAATTCACATCTAAGGTCAACCATGCCAACAGAGCAGACAAACCATGGAGACCACGCTAACAACAGAGCAGATGTACCATGGAAACTGTGCGGACAAAGCAGGAGAACCACGGAGACGCCAACAGCAGAGCAGAAGAACCACAGAAACCACGCCAACAGCAGAACAGGAGAACCACAGAAATCACGCCAACAGCAGAACAGGAGAACCACGGAGACCACACCAACAGCAGAGCAGGAGAACCACGGAAACCACACCAACAGCAGAGCAGGAGAACCACAGAGACCACGCCAACAGCAGAGCAGGAGAACCACGGAAACCACGCCAACAGCAGAGCAGGAGAACCACAGAGACCACGCCAACAGCAGAGCAGGAGAACCATGGAGACCACACCAACAACAGAGCAGGAGAACCACAGAGACCACGCCAACAGCAGAGCAGGAGAACCATGGAGACCACACCAACAGCAGAGCAGGAGAACCACAGAGACCACGCCAACAGCAGAGCAGGAGAACCATGGAGACCACACCAACAACAGAATGGTAGAACTACAGAGACCACACCAGTAACAGCTAAACCAGAGACTGCACCAACAACAGAGAAAGAAAGAGATCCAGAGACCACGTTAACAACAGAGCAGGCAAATCACAGACACAATGCCAACGACACAGTCCACACCAACAACAAAGCAGGAGAACCACAGAGACCATGCCATTGACAGAACAGAACCATGGAGACCAAGCCAACAGAGCTGGCAAGCCACAGAGAGCATGCCAAGGTTAGAGTAGGGGGACCACAGAGACTATGCCAATGACAAAACAGGCAAACCAGAAAGACCACACCAATGGCAGAGCTGGCAAACCACGGAGACCACGCCAGTGATAGAGCAGATGAACTATGGAGACCACGCCAATGATAGAGCAGGCAAACCACAGACCACAACAACAGTGCAGGCAAATTATGGTGATCACACCAACAACAAAGCAGACGAACCATGTAGATTATGCCAATGGCAGAACAAACAAACCATGGCAATCAGGCCAACTAGAGAGAACAAGAATGATCACACCAGAATGATCACACTACAGAATGGACAAACCAGGAAATCACAGCAATGATAATGGAGGGCGAACCACGTAACCATGCTAACCTTGGAGCAAGGCCATCACACTGATGAACAAGTGGCCCATAGTAGCCCTCCATGCTATCTGATGACAAGCAGGCACTGTCTTATGGCCAGCTAGATGGCTGAGCAGGTAGGAGCATATGCAGGCAGACCTATCCACCCAAGTTCCATCCCCAGGATGGCCATTGTAGAAGTAGAGAGCCAACTCACCCAAAAATGATGTAATAAAAAACTTTTCTGTTGTTTTTTTGGGAGACATGGTTTCTCTATGTATGCCTGGCTGTCCTGGAACTTGCTCTGTAGACCAGACTAGCCTTGAACTCACAGAGATCTGCCTGCCTCTGCCTCCCGAGTGCTAGGATCAAAGGTATGCACCACCACCGTCTAGCTTAATAAAATCTTTCTGACGAGCACTCAGTTCAGGAGACCACAACCTAAAGGTTACATAAGCCTGTCAAAGTGCTGACTTCTCACTCCATCCTTCAGATAAGGAAATCAGAGCTCTTAGGGCTGAGGAAATCACCCAGCCCACAAAGCAGATCAGGGCACAAATGCACGACCAATTGGTCCTGGGAGCCATGGTCCTTCCTTCACATGTATTTCAAGGTACATGGAGACTTGCAAGCTGCTCTTAGAGAAGCCACTGCAAGCCATGATCTCATGTGCCCATCCCAGAGATGCCCAATGGCACGTGCTTGAATCACCAGAGTTCAATTCATCAAGGTCAGAACCAGGGAAAGGACATTGAGCCAACCAGCCTCAGTCACACCTTTAAATACTTGCTGTGACCATGAGGATGTATGCACATAAGCATGCATGCATTTGAGTATGTATGTGCACGTATGTGTACTCTTCTTACACTGCACGCTCAATAGCCACCAGCTGACACAGTCCCTCCATCCCATAGCCAACCTTGCTCTGGGCTTCCATGCAGGCTTCTCAGGAGCAGGAACATCATCACTACTCCCCACAGGACAGAGCAGAGGCGGCCTCCACTCAGCTAGCACCCTCCCAGCAGACACAGAGCAATCATGCCCTTCCTGAGGACCAGGGGAGAGCCAGGACAATGGCAGTGGGCAGCTGGCATGGTGGCCTAAACAAGAGAGGAACTCCCAGCTGACTGCTGCTGGCCAGACAAGGGAGTTCCTCAGCCAGCATCAGCAGCATCCAGTGTCATTTACAAACACAGAACCATTGCTACCCTTAGCAGGAGCACTGGTCCTCCCGCCCTGGCCCAACCCCCAGGCCACACTGGGCAGGGTCAAGGACCCAGGCTTAAGGGGAAACAGGATAACAGGCTTGCAGGGGAGGTAATGGAGATCTGCCATATCCCAGGGTCCAAGTCTCTGCAGAGCAAGGGGCACATGGGGACAATGCATAAGGGTCTTCCCCTTGCACTACCCAGGACTGCTGCCCCAGTGGGCTTCCATTGCTCCCACAAGGCACACCTGAAGGCTGGGGAGTTCCAGGGCTCAGCCAAGGACACATGTCCTCCAAGGCTCAGGCTATATCTTAAATCTCAGTCTGATCCTGTTACTTAATACTGCTACTTCAAGATAGCATGCACCACCCTTGATCCAGGTGAGGCCACTGCATCCTTACCACGAACCACAGCACTAGCACTGACTGCAAACCCAGCCTGAACCAAAGACCCGTTTCTCAGGTCTCTTAAACCATATGACTTGATAAGGACCCACTTGCCAGATGGGAAAACTAAGACTCCAAAACAGGAAATGGCTTGTCAGGGTCATCTAACTTGAGTCCTCCTCAGAGCCTACTCTAAATGTACTATTCCTCCTCCCATTATCCCCACACCCATAGGCCAGGCCCCATCACTTTATTCTGCACTCAAGGAAACAGTAAGATGGCACACTGAAGGCCACACAATAGGAAAAAGTATTGAATGACAACCAGGGTCTGCGGCAAATGAGCCATACCTTCTGAAGCCCCCGCACCATCCTGAGCTTGGGGGTCCCCAGAAGCTGCCCCCACCAACCCAGTACCAAGCCTGGAGACGTCCTTCCCCCACCCTGGGCTTGCTGCCGCAGGCTGTTGTGAGCTCAGGAAGCCTTTCCAACTTTCCAATGTTTACCCCTCTCTTGCTGCCAAAGCCCTGGGCAAGCCTGGGCCAGTGGCCCTCACTTCAAACCAGACAGGGCGCTGAGCCAAGCTCTACTTCAGTGGGAAGGCAGGCTGAGCCCATGCTGCCTGCACCTGGCTCCTCCTAGCCCAAGACCCCAGGGCCCCAGACCCTGGCCCATGCAGTCCAAAATCATCAAAAATGTCCCTGCCCCACATCCCAACCTACACTGTCCAACTACCACACCACACGCTGGGTGGGCGTGCTCAAGGCGGGCTCCGAAAAAGAAGCACAGTGCCTACACCACACATCCCCTACCAGGGCCACCAGCCAGTACCCAGCGCCTCTTCCAGACATCCCATAACTTTTCCCCGATAAGATAACCTACTGTCCCATGTACAGGGCCCTGAGACACACATCCACCCTGCCAGGGGCCTTCCCATGCACCCAGCTGGCCAACAGGGGCCCATAAACCAGGGCCACCATATCCCAAGCATAGCTGAGACACCTGGAAGGCAACTCCAACATACAGCAAATCACAGCTTCATCTGTGTTACCATCACCAAGTCTGGGGATGTGGGCACACCCCCCCCCCAGACAGACAACTTCTCTTACCAGTTCATGGCCAGCGACAGACTGAGTGGGCTCCACACAACTTGCAGGAACTCTCCCATGCAGCAAGGGACGGCCGGCAGCGTGCCAGCCCAGGTCAGCATGTCCCGTAACTGAGGCCTGGCTCACAGGCGTCTAGGGGCCAGCTCTTGGCCAGAGACAGGGCCATCCTCCCTCCAGACCAAGCGGGCAAGGGGCGGCCACACACAGTGGCCGCACCCCTTCCCGCGAGACTTGGGCTCCCACTCCGGCTGGGGAGGCCCCAATAGGGACCAGCAGCCTGCCAGGGCCCTAGGCTTCTGTCCTAATGCCCCCAACCAAAATCAGGGCACTGAAGGTTTGTCAGGGATACCCTGTGGAGTGCTGGGACCCACTGTGGGCTGCCACCGAGACGCAGGCCCGGCTCTGCGTCCGCCACCCAGGCCTATAAACACGGAATTACATAAGTCCACTCTTGTTCCAGAGCCAAAAGTACCGAGCTGCTAGCAGCCTTGGCAGTCGGGACTAATTCCTCATCGCCATGGTAACCCTGGCGGGCTTCCAGCCACTGGGGCTCAACACTGCAAGGCCTTTTTATAGCTTTCGAGAAGCCCTCTCCCTCCTTGCTGCTGGCAGGGGGACCAGCGCCAGCCACGTCCCCTCCTTTAACCATTTCCTCCCAGCCAGCCCTGACATCCTCCAGTCCTGCAGGGCCAGATGGTCAGAGGAAAACGCTCCCCGTCCTTCCGATCTCAACTAAAGGAAACAGGGCCTGGGGCTCAGGGCCCCAGTCATCTTGGTGACAAGCCCAGAAAGAGCCAAACGCACACAGAGGCCAAAGGAGATGGCCGGATGCTCAGGCAGGCGTCAGCACTGCCCGTGACTCGCTGGGTGACTCACCTCAAGCCCGACCTCCTCTGGGTGTGGGCTGTACATCTTCTCGGGGCAGGCTGGCTCTGCAGCTGTGGAGCTCTGGGCAGCAGCAATGAGGGGTCAGAGCAGTTCTCAGCCTTCTCAATGTCTCGCCCTTTAATACAGTTCCTCATGTTGTGGTAACCCCCAACCGTAAAATTAATTTTCATTGCTACTCCATAACTGTAACTTTGCTACTGTTACAAATCTTGAATGTAAATACCTGTGTTTTCCAGTGGTCTTTGGTGACCCCCTGTGAAAGGGCTGTTTGACAACCCCAGGGGTTGAGAACCACTGTTAGGAAAAGCCTCAGGGTCTCATGGCTTCTACTTCCCTCCATCGGTCCCAGCACCCAGGAGTCAGAACAACAATATGTGCCCCAAAGGCACCACGCAGGGCACCCTGGCCATGCAGACAGCCTATAGCTAGACCAAATGTGGAGCCAGAATGGGAACAAGAGGGGTCTGAAAGATGAAAAGATGAGGTCAGCAAGGGGCTAAGAGGAGGAGGTGAAGAGAAGGGGAGGGGGAGGGAGGGGGAGGGGTAAGGCCTCCAGCAACTCTGCTTCTGTTGTAGACACACTCCTGCCATCACCCATCTCTGGAGCCACTCAAGATGACCAGCAATGCTGTGTCTAGCCACTAACCACCAGCAGGGAAGCCAGGACACACACACTGAGTCCAGGAGGGAGCTACGCAGCCCAAAGAAACCAACCCCAGGCACCCACTACCTGGGGAGTTGAGCCAGGGTCTTGAAGGATATCAACAGTGCCACAGTCAGCAAAAAGCCTCCAGTCAGCTTCAGGGCTAAAGCAGATGAGCACAGAGTAAAAGCCTGTGACTGCTGAGGTTATGAAGAGACCCACAGTCACAGAGAGACCAGCAAGGAGACATCCAGGCCCTTGCAAGTCAAAAGATCCTGCCATCCCTCCTGCCAGGTCTGTGATGCCAGTCCCAAGAAGGACATTCACAGGCTTCTAGACACCCTCCCCTCCCCAGCAATCTTTTACAAGTAGGGGAAACTGAGGCATTAAACAATGGGACAACTAAAAGCCATCTTTTTAAGCTAGGATACAAGCCACTATCTTCCTGCCCCTGGCCCTCACTGTGACACCAGGAGACTGAACCAGGCCAGGCCACAACCATGCCATCTAAATGCTACCAGGAAGCTGTGTAGACAAGCAGCTGGGCCAAGTGCTCCTCATTTTCTGCCCTGTGTCTGTTCCAGTACAGGCTGCAGGAGAACCCTGCCTTCCACAAAGGCTGCCCTGAAGCTCACAAGTACACTCTCAAACCCCACTGGGCTAGACCACAGTGAGCGCAGGCTCATAGCCTGGCCATGTCCCTTCCTCGGTCATGCCTGCTGCTGTGTCTTCTTGAAAGATATCACGCAACTCCGTGTTTGTTAAATGACTTAATGACAACAAATGATCAAAAAAAAAAAAAAAAAAAAAAAAAAAAGAAGCAAATATATGCAGAGCCTTCCAGACAGCATTATTTGCCAAAACCAAGCTCAGGGTCACAGCGTGCAGTCTGCTAGGCAAAGGCACCATCATCCTGGGCCCACAGCACCACCAACCAACATCTACAACATGCCATTCCCAGGACCTGGCTGCTCAGTGCAGCTCCGAGTGCAGGAAAAGCTGGTGAAGGTGGTCGGTTCCAGTCAACAAGAACCAAAGAGGAGATGGGATGTGTATACTCGGTTGTCCCACAGGGCAACCGCCTGTGGCTTGCGACAGGGCGCAATGGTGGAGAGATCTGGAACCTCAGGTCACCGTGGCCAGCTCAACATACAGCTTACTCCCCCAAGCAAGCTGCTTGCTGGCCAGGCAGGAAGTGAGGCAGGGGCAATGAGCAGGAGAAAGCTAGAAAGCTGCCGCCACCGCCTCTGCCTCCTCTCCCAAAGCTGGGCCCCAGGGCACAGTGGCCATGCTAGCCTTGGTTTCCCTATCTGAAAGACATTCTATGGCTGCATGTCCATAGCACAGTGGAAAGGAGCGAAGACCTGACACACTGTAGCGTGCAGGGACCTCGGAGAAGAGTGCCCCAATGCCAGGAAACACAAGGTCCCACCTGAGAGTCCATCCAGAGACAGACTAGCCACATAGCGGGGGACTGAAGGTGATGGCACCCTACAGGACAGAGTCTCTCCCTCTGGGGCGAAAGCACAGTTTGTAACTAGACAGAGGTGGCCAAGGCACAATTCTGGGTGCTTAGAACTGACGCACCGATCACCCACTGAAAATGATTGATCTCAAGCAGGGCAGGGGCGGCACACACTTTTAATCCCAGCATTCAGGAAGCAGAGGCCTGAGTTCGAGGCCAGCCTGGTCTACAAAGTGAGTTCCAGGACAGCCAGGGCTACCCAGAGAGAAACCCTGTCTGAAAAAAAGCGGGAGAAAAAAAAAAAAAACCTCTTCTCACTACATGTGTTGGTACATGCTGCGATCCCAGCCAAAGCAGAGGAGGCTGAGGCAGGAGGATTCTACATCTTTGAGACCAGCCTGGGATACAGTGAGTTGAGTTTAACGCAGCCTGGGATACAGAATCAGACTATATCTCAAAGAAAAAAAAAAATTAAAGGTTAATCTCACCAGACATGTTGGCAACCACAATCTCAGTACTGGAGAGGCTGAGGCAGGAGGACTGCTTTGAGTTCAGGCCATCTGAACTACAGAGTAAGTTCTAGGCCAGTTTCAGATGCACAGTAAAATCTGATCTTAAAACAGCAACCCAGGTTCATCGCATGAAGCTACCTGAATGAAAACTAAGTGAGGAATGGTATGGAGTACCACACAGGATGGGTACCAAAGCAGGACCACCCAGGACAGAGGGCTGAGCCTCCGCAAGGTGCCCCACACCTGAAGAGACTCCTAGGCCCCAGGCCTGTAGCTGTTAGATATTCCAGGAACATGTATTGAAACCCTACTGTGTGCAAGGAATACTGTACACAGGGCAGTGATCATCAAACACAAAACCCCTACGTACCCCACCCACAGAGCTGCGGTGACCAGCTACTGGGGGGAGGGGTGGGGTCTGCTCCCCTCATTCCAAAGGCCAAAAGCTCAAAGCCAAGGTGTGCAGGGCCCTCATGCACTCAGCCCCTCGTGTGCTGTTTCCCTCAGCTGTGGCAGATCAGCCACCTAATGCCTTCAGCCCACAGAAACTCCTTGCCGCCCACATCCATCTGGAGCCAGATCCAGGGTGGCCACCAAGACCCCTTAGGAACACAATTCAGGCTGTCAGTGGGCTGTGTCCCTATCCCACCCCAACCCCAGCCCAGTGGGCTGGGCGCAAGGGAACCGTCAGGAGAGCTACCACAGAGCCCAGTGAAAGCTCAGGACCACATTAGTGGACAGTGCCTGCCAGATCCAGTGAGGCATAGACCACGGAACCAAAACCCCTTCCAGAGAGCCATGAGGTAGACAGCACTGCCCTAAAATACCCTTGTCCCTGTCCCCTGCTCCCTGTGAGGCACGGGAGGCCTCACACTGCACTGGAGTAACCATTGGCCCATAGCACTGCAGGGCCAAGGCTGTGATGCCCAAAGAAGCCACCCCCTCCAACAGAGCTACCAGCCACTTAGGTCTCCCCCAGTGGCAGCCACAGCCAGAGCCATGGAAGGCCAGTGTCTGGGACTCTGAGAAGCCACACCACACCCAGGCAGACATGACAGAGAGATGAGGTACCCAAAACTGCCACAAGGACTTGACCAGGCAAGGCACTGGATTGCAGTCTATACAAGCTCCATGATACCTCAAGATACCCCTAAAGGCACAGCTATTCCCATGTCACAGATGGAAAGACTGAGGCAGTGGGCAAAAGAAGGCCCTGCCCCTGGAGGAAAACATCAAGCCTAGTCATTTGGTACTTTCCAGGCCCCACTGCACCTGAAGGACCATTCTGGGAAGAAGTGTCACAGCCTTGACCTCCGGCTTTCTCAAAACAACATCTGCAGAAGTGTCAGACACGACTTCCACAGACGTGGAACTTTCTGGAACATTCCATGAGACATTTGTCCAGACTGGGGGGGAGACTCTAAAGTCACAGGCCATAAAAAAGGAAAAAAAAAGATGACATCTAGTTACTCCAGCAGGATGGCTCTGACCTTCTCAACTCCAGTCTAGTTTTCTTTGCTCAAAGTGTCTGACACGGTGCTCAGCCCTAACCCCCAGTCTGGGCTCACTCCCTTCCTTCTCTTCCTGAGTCTGGGACACTCCTGATCACAGGGTCACCACTTTTTAGTCACCTCTCCCTGCAGGGGGAAAAAGGCTAAAGAACTCAGGGGATAGAAAACAGGCAGGAGGGGCCGCCTCCCGGGTCCTGGGTGCCTCTCCGTCCCCTTGGCAGCTCCCCCAAGGCGATGTCTGCGCTCCAGGATCCAGTTGTGCCTGAACACATCCTCTTCCAGGCTTTCCACTCTGAGCACCCATCAGTTGGTTCCCTCTGGTCCAACGTGACCTCGGTGCGCCTGCACCTGACCCCAGAACCCCTAACTAACTGCCCCAACCGCTTGGGTTCAGGTCTCTCTTCACATGGATGAGCCTCAGCTTCTGGCCCTCATCAGCCTCAGTGGCACTTAACCTGGGAACCGGATATAGTGCCTACTCATCTAACACTCTGATCCTACAAGTGTCCAGAACGTTCCATATGCTCAAATGCAAATGAGTTCCCAAAGGAAGAGAAAACCAAGTGACAAAAAAAAAATCAGATTTCAGCTCCACACGTGGAGGGCAGCTCAAACCTACATGGCTGAGTGGCCTCGCAGCCACCCTGAACACTCCCCCCACACACATACCAGTCCTGCTCCTACCCCAGGAAGTGGAGGGGATTAGAATCCTAGAGCCCTGGCCCTACCACCTGCCAGCTGGGGGAGTCCGTGCTGGCCCTCCTCCCCCAGCCTCCATCTCTGCAGAACGGGCACAATGATGACTATCAGAGGGAAGAGACACAGGGCTAGGCTTTGTCCTTAGTGAGATGCAAGGTCATCTACAGCTCAGAATAACTTCATTGTTGATTCAAGGCCACCATGCGGGATGACAAGATTGCTCCCGCTCCTGCTCAACAAGGCGCAGGGAGCAGGAAAAGTACCCACGATGCCTCACACACGATAACCTGAAGGCTGAGGCAGGAAAGCCCCAGGTCTGAGAGCTGTGTGACTTCAAGCCAAGTGCTAACCCTCTATGTGCTTGGGTCTCCTCATGCATAAAGAGGGGATGATGATAGCACTCGAGAGGGTTTGGAGGTTAAATAAACTACCATCAAGTGCACTGTGGGTGCTATTATAAACCCTGCTGCTATTATCTTCCCTGTCATTGTCACCACTCACAGGGACTTCAGAGCTGGAGTCAGCTTACAAGACCTACTGCGGGGATAAAGCCAAGGCTGACCTGGCACACAACCCTGTGGGACCCCACCCACCCACCCACCCACCAGGCCCGCAAAGGACCCAAAACAGTGCCTCTGACTTGCCACCAGCTGGGGCCAACAACCACTGTTAGATGG
This sequence comes from Cricetiscus sungorus, assembly GCA_030556225.1. Taxonomy (NCBI): domain Eukaryota; kingdom Metazoa; phylum Chordata; class Mammalia; order Rodentia; family Cricetidae; genus Cricetiscus; species Cricetiscus sungorus. The sequence continues at coordinate 24,118,600 of JANBXA010000044.1, read as the reverse complement.
AGGAGACACATGTCGGAGCCAAAGATTAAAAACAAGTACAATTATCGGGCAGGCATCCATCCGTAATTACGACTGATGTAATTAGGCACCCCACTAACTTCATTACTTATTTATTTACGGGATTGCTTATTTGATTTATGGGCCTTCTTCCCCCTAAAAGTCGTCTTAGCTGACACCCGCCCCCCCCAAGGCAAAGAGGGGGGTGCGAAAAACAGGAGCCCCTCCGCTACCGCCATCCCTATTCAAGTCAAGCCCCTGCCACGCCCCACAAAAGCTCCACGGAACTGTGTGTGTGACTTTGCTTAAGACTGCAGGCTAGATCAGAGCAGACCCTTGGCAGCCCACAGGCTGACTGACACTCACTTCACAGTACGGGTGCCGAAGGACAGGGCTTAACCCGGAGGCCTGGGCTCTCCTCCACACCCTTGGCTCTGGAGCACAGGAAGCCCTGGACAGACGGCTCAGATCTGGCCCCGCCTGGCCTTCAGTTCTTGGCACAACCCTCTAGACTAGCAAATGCATGCATGTAACCCATGAAACTGGAACTTCCTGACACAGAGGAGAAAGTGCGCAAGCCGCAGTCCTGAGTGCCAACTGCCCTCAAGCGGAGAAGCCCCATGTGCCTCAGTTCCCTCCTCTCCTAACTGGAAATGTTCAGAACATCTACCGCTTGGTAACCCTGAGAGCCCAGATGGCTGCCTCTACCCAGCAATACACTGCGGTCCTGGCCCACACAGTAAGACAAGAAAAAGTAAGTGATCTCCTGGGACTACAAGGAAAAGGCAGAGCCAGTACTGGCAGGTGTGTGATTGTCTCACCCATCCAAGCTTTCTACCATCCACCAGGTGGCCAGACACAGAATCAAAACGCAGCCAATGTTGAAGTGTAATGGAAAACGAGACAGAACTCACTCAGGCAGCCAATGGAGCAGACCGACAGTATCAAGTGAGGGCGAGGAAGCAGGACAACTGCAATCCCCACGCCCTGCTGGTGGAAATACAAAGTGAGACAGCGCTTCCGCCAACAGCCCGGCGGCTTCCCCACACTTACCACGCACCTAGCAACCACTCCTAGAAGTGTGTCCAGGAGAAAGAAACATTCTCACAGAGACTCAAGCAGGAATGGCCCGGGGAGTTTCCTCAGAGCCACTGCTAAGGAGGACCCGATCAGCAAGCTGCGGAACATCATGCGACGGAACCATCCTTGGCAGGATGAAAAGGTGAGCCAGGGGCATGAGAAATGAGAACTCAAAACCACCCTGTGGAAAGAAAGAAGCTAGACACACTGTGTGTGCACACCGTGCAAACATGCATACTAGCACACATGCACACGTGTGCACGCACACACAAACACACCTGCACCTGACAATGATGGCCACACCTCCAGCAAGCCAAGGACACCTGCTGAGCTTCACTTTACAAGTGTAACAGACAAACTGTGATGCTTGGCCAGGGCCCAGAGGCCATCTCCTCACTTCATGGTAGGGTTAGGGTTGTCCTAACATTTAAAAAAAAACACTAGATAGGCCTAGTCACATTTGTGCCTCTTTTGCTAAATCATTTCTATCAAACCACTTTGTTTCTGTCCCTCAGTTTCTCTATCTACCAAAACAAGGTTTAAAAAAAAAAAAAAACCCACAGAAAATGGAGCTGGCAAAATGGCTCAGACAGGAAGGGAACTTGCCATTGACAACCTGAGTTTGATACTGGTACCCACGTGGTGGGAAGAAAGAACTGACGCTCACAAACTGTCCTCTGACCTTCTCTTGAAAGACAATGCGCATGTGTGTACACACACACACACACACACACACACACACACACAGAGTCAAAATTGTTTTTAAGCCCTCACATGACGCAAGGTGAAAACTCTGGCTTCAGGCCCTGGTATACAGCAGGGGCCTTATCATTGCTGCTGCAAAATGATGGCGAGGCAAAGCCGAGTGAGGGCAGGACATGCTGGGATTCTTTTAACCCTGCAAAGAAAGACATCAGGCAGGACCTGGCTCAGTAAATGCCTCCAGGTTCCCCAGGATCAGGCTAGGGATCTGAATGATGGTGGCTGTCCTGGGCAGGACAAGGGTCTGGTTCTATGGGAGCCCTCTCCTCTCAGGAGACAAGAAGTGTAGATAGAGGCCTATGAGAAAGGCTCCCGTCACCCTAGAGTCACTTCAGGCCAGCATCAGTCCTGGAATAGGACATGTGAGGCAGCTGGGGTGCCCACTGCCACACTCACTGACTGGGGCACAGCAAGGTCAGGCAAGAGCCTCCCTGATGACAGAGAAGGACAGTCACAGACAGGACAGAGGGGGAAACAGCAAGGCTGGGGCAATTCTGCTGCCTCCCACAGGCCTATGGGGCTGGCCCCTTTGACCCAGTAAGCAAAGGGGAGGGCATGCATGGAACAAGCAGGAGGGGGGCCCCCCCGGGCCCGATTAGCAGGGCAGCTGCAAGCAGGCAGCTCAGCTGTCAGACTCCACCATCACAGGCACCATTAATTGCTGTCATTTGAGGGTGGCCCTGGGGGAAGAAGGGAGAAAGAGGGGAGGGCAGAGAAGGAGGGAAGGACAGGGAAGGAAGGTAGAAGCCTGGCCAGGGTTCAGCACCCTGGGCTGGGAAGGAGCCAGAAGATGGAGGGTACTGACCCCTAGGGAAGGGGGGGGGAGTCCTGTGCTCCACTGTCTAGGTAGGGAACACAACCCAGAGTGTGAGCCTGCACTCCCAGAGTCTGTCCACTCAGTCCTGGGTATTTGTCTGCCTGCCCTAACTATATGCCTGAGTGTCTTAGCCCCCCCCAAAGCCTCCCCCAAATACCAGCTTCCCTCTCCATCTCCCAGCCTACCTCTCAGCTGAGGCTCAGGTAAATCCCATCTCCAACCTGAAACTGTAACTCCAGTGGCCTCCTTTACAACCTAGAGCCCCCACTTCCCACTGCAAGGCCAGAACAGGGCCAGGCCCACCACAGAACCCCAAGGTACTCAGCAATGCAGAACAGTGTTGGGACTTCACCTCCCAGCCTTACTGCCCCCATCTGTAAAGTGGGGACAGTGACATGGCACTTTTCAAGTACTCTGGGGATTAAAGAAGGTCATCCCACCAAGTATTCAGCAGGGACCTGCGGGTGTACACAGGTGGCCAGCTTATCATCCAGACTCCTGTCTCCTCTCCGTCACATCACCCCAAGGCACAGGGTCTTCAAAAGGCCCCACCAGGGATGGGGCTCAGGGCATTCCTAGCCTGTTCCTGCAGCTCCCAGACAGCCTTGTCTTGGCGGAGGAGCCGACTGGGTCCCTGGCTCCCCGCCCTCCCCTCTGTCTGCTTCCCTCCTCCCACAAGCATGATGGATCGCCCCAGTGGAGGAAGCTAAGTGCTTGCAGACAAAAAGCCCTTTTATCGTCCTCGGGTGGGCCACTGGCGTGACAGGAAGATAAGTCAGGCTGAGGTGGCTCCCCATTAGGCGAGATGCGGATGGATGGAGAGCAAGAGGTGGGGGGAGGGCGCGGGGCAACCAGGCCGTTCTGCTCTCAAAGACCCGATGGACAGCCCCACCCCCACAGACTCAAGCCCACCCCTTCCTGCCTCAGATGAAACCACAGCCTCTGGATGCAGAAGTGGCTCAGTTGGTAGAGTGCTTGCCTGGCATACAGTGTTTGGGCCTTAGGACCAGACAAACCAGGTGTGGTGGCTCACACATCTAACAAGTACACAGGCAGTGGCATGAAGAGTCAGAAGTTCAAGGCTGCATAGCAAATTCAATGCCAGCCTGAAGAAAGAGAACCACGGTGGGGGTATTCCCTTCCCCTCCTGACTATTGGGGTACCTCAAAGGTTCAAGACAATGAGAGGCATCCCAGCCAGACACCCCACAAGTGAGGCAGAGTCCTGCCAATCAGTCTGCCCCACGCACACTGTACCAGGACCTTTGCACAGGTCGTGTGAACCATCTGCCTAGACGCCCTTCTCCAGACACCTCCCTTCCCCCTTTCTCAGGCCTCAATCAAACACCATCTTCTTTATTTTACACGTATGGGTGTTCGTCTTCAAGTATGTCTGTGTGCCACATGTGTGACTGGTGTGTGTGGAGACCAGAGGAGGGAGTCAGATCCCTTGGAACTGGAGTTAGAGATGGTGTGAGCTACCACAGGTGTCTGGGATACAAACTTGGCCACATCCTCTAGAAGGACATCTAACACTCCCAAGCACTGAGCCATCTCTCCAGCCTCCTTATGAAACTGTACTCCCTCCCACACAGGCACCTCTAACCCTTCTGGTCTGAGCTAATTCTTCACTCAACGGCACCTCACATCAGGCTTACTGTGTGCTGAGGACAGGACCCCTGTCCAGCTTGTCAGCTATCTCCAACACCCACTGCACGACCTACACACAGTAGGTGCTTCAGAAAGAAGTAACAGTTCAAGAAACCAAGCCTGTCATCCCAGAGGCAGGGGGATCTCAAGCTCAAAGCCTGCCTGGGCTATGAAGTCAGTTCAAGGTGAACCAGGACAACTTAGTGAGACCCTGTCTCAAAATAAAACTTGCAAAGAGAGCCATGGGCATGACTCTATGGTCAGCAAGGCTCTTGTCTAGCATGGGTGAGGCCTGGGTTCCATCCCCAGTACCACAGAAGAAAAGAAATAGCAAAATAATCAATGGATAAAGAACAAACTCTCCCAACAGCGGCAAATGGGAAGGGTAGGGGCTCACAGTCCCAGCTGCTTCCTGCCCTACCTAGACAGCCCAAGTATCTCAAGCACCATTCCATGTCTCCCCCACCTGCTAGACAGGTTCTGGCTCCACAAGGCTCCAGACCAGCTTCCACCAGAAGAAACAGGCAATATGGGCCCTCGCACACCCCAGGCAGCAAGCGGAAATAAAGATAAACCTACCAGAAACTTCCAGCAGGAGGCTGCGTCCTCAAAGACTCAGGAGAGCTGTGGGAAAAAACAGAGGCCTTGTTACTAAACATCACCGTTCTCATGTAGACAGGGACCCCCCACAGTGACCCTATGAGGGAGGCACCTTGACACACACAACAGAGACGGAGGCTGAGGTTCGGACAACCCAAATCTCACTCCCAGGACCCCTGCATTATGAAGGGACAGAGCTGAGCTTCCAACCCCAACCGTTTGGTTCCAAGAAGCCCACACCCCGACAGGGTCCACCTTGAAGACCATCATGGCCACAACCCTGCCCCAGGAACTCCCCCAGGATCCCAAGACGGGAAGGTATGTTTACCATCTGCACTCACAAACCCCTAACCAGCTATACCTGGTAACACAGGCATGTCATTACAGATACACAGGAGGCTGAAACAGGAAGGTCATGAGTTCAAGGCCCGTGAGCTACAGAATGAGTTCAGGGTCAGCTGAGCAACTCAGTGAGAGCCTGTCTAAAAATAAAATGTAAAAAGAGGGCTGGGGGAGGGGTGGCTGGTGGTAGAACCCCTGCTTAGCATGCATGAGATTCAATGTCCAATGCCACCAGGTCAAAATGAACAAAACTCCTTAACCAAGTCACCATCTAAAGACAGAGGCAGCAGAGAGCCTGCATCTAAAATGCCCAAAGGGGGGGTGATAGCCAATGACATAGGGCAATGCTCCCAGAGTGCAGGTTAAGTCTGGAGTCACTAGGATTGCCAACCAATGGCTGAAATTAGATAACATCAAGTGTTTGAGCAGAATGGGGAGCAGCTGTAACTCACACGAGCTGAGAGCTCCAACATGTGGAATCTGTACCCAGCCAATCAGGTGTTTGTAGTATAACATCAAAAAACAAACAAACAAACAAAAGAAACCCAAAAACACAAAACAAAGCAAAACAACAATGATCCCCACAGAAGCTGCAGGCAGCAACAGAGACACCTGTATAATCACACTTGGACCTGCACCCACCGGCTCCTGCTTGTTATAACGTTTTCGAAACAGATACTATGTGACAACACAGACTAGCCTGAACCTCATCAGGATCCTCCTGCCTCAGCTGCAACCATGAACAGCCACTCGACATTCATGGGTTCTTTACTGGGCAGCAAAAGAATGAGCAGGGACAAAGCACAGTGGGAGGCACACCACAGTCCACCACCACTGACAGCCGGGACCCAGGCAGGTCTGGGGTACTGACTTCAGTCCTCCCTCAGAAACAAGCTGGTCCCCAACATCACCTCCCAGAAGAGCCCTCCCAATGCACCAACATCTCAGCCTCAAGTGGAGTTTGGGAACCCCTGTCCCCAGTCAAAGAGAAGAGGCCCGTAAAGAGCGGGGAGGTGCAGCATGCTTAGGCTCTGAAGCAAGCACCCCAGCTTCCCAGCTGTGCAACCTGGAAGCCAGGCACTTCCATCTCTGGGCCTTCACATGCATCTCTGCAATGTTCACAGTAGCAGAAACATCAACCTTGAAGGCACACTAGCAGTGAGTATGAAGGAGTCAGGACGTGCACGCTGCGTGCTCCTGTGACTGCTAGCTGGCAATGCCAGGACTCAATCCAGCGGCTGGCAGCCCAGCTCCAGGGCCTGCACTCCCTCCCACACTGCCTGCCCTGGCAGGCCCCCTCACACTCCAGGCTTGAAGGGGCAGCTGCAGGCGACTCACAGGGGACCATCCAGTCGCTTCTTTCTCTGCCCTGTGTCCTCTTTAAGCCTTTGTTTGCTGTGATGCCCCGGGGCTTGGCACCGGGTCCTGCCATCTGCAGCAGCTCCAGAGACAGGCCCTGTGGGAAGCTGGAATGGGGAGGACGGGCATGGCTCCCGGAAGCTTCAGCAGCCAGCCACCTGCAGCCTGTCTGTAATGGGCTGGGCAGCGCCAGGCCTTGAAGGCGGGCACCCTCCCTCCCTAGCAGTAGGAAGACTGGCCCTCAGCGGGGGAACAGGGCCATCCCTGCGGCCTGCAACCCCTTCGGTGGTGCCTGGTGTGTTGGTGAGGCATGCAGGATCAGTGCGGCTGGGAGAGGCACAACTGCCAGCAACACAGACAGAAGGCAAAGCGAGAGCCAGGATCCCATGCAAGGCATGGGCAGGGCAGGCATGGCTGCCCACAGAGGACATAGGCAAAGTTCGGCCTGATGAACAAGGCCTTTAGCCAGGTCTTGGCTGAGGAGGAACAAGGTCCCATGCTGCTTTGGAGAACAGAGTGGAAGCATTGGGAAGTAGGAGGTGAGGTGGCAAACCAGGGAATGTCACACAGCAGACAACTGGGTGGGTGAGTAGGGAGGGGAGGGCAGCACAGACAGGAGGAGGTCATTCCATATGGACTCCAGAAAGCGACAAAGGACCAGAGCAGCTACACCTGCAGCGGGATGCAGAATGGCCTGTGGGCAGCTCAGGGTGGGGACAAAAAGATGGTCCAGTATCACCAGCCCCTCATTTAATTCTGACAGTTCCCTGAGTTCCGCCTTCCCAGGCGGGAAGCTGAGGCTGGAGTCTGGAGCCCACTCCTCCCCGCTACATCAGAGCCTGGGCCCAGGGCTGCTAGGGCGCCAGGATGGATGGGCGAGGTCCAGACACAGGCCTTGTCCTACTTTTTATTGTCAACCTGACACAACCTAGAATCACCTATAAGAGACCTCAAGTGGAGAATTGCTTCTATCAAGTGAGCCTGTGGTCATGTCTGTGAGACTGCCCTGACTAATAACTGATGTGGGTGGGCCCAGCACACGGTGGGTGGCACCACCCCTAGGCAGCTGAGCCTGGATGGTATAAGAAAGCTAGCTGAGCACGAGCCAGAGTGTGCCAGTAAGCAGCTTTGCTCATGGATTTCACTGCAGCTGCTGCCTACATTCCTGCCCTGACTTCCCTCAAAGACTGGATTGTGGCCTGGAAACTTTAGGTAGAAATTACCCTTTTCCTCCCCAAACTGTCTTTGATGAGCATGCTTTACTTATCACAACAACAGAGATCAAACAATAACAGGCATATATGCCAGGTGGTGGTGGCGCAGGCCTTTAGTCCCAGTGCTCGGGAAGCAGAGGCAAGCCAATCTGTGAGTTCAAGGCCAGGCTGGGCTACAGAGTTCCAAGACAGCCAGGGCTTCACACACAGAGAATCCCCGTCTAGAAAACAAACAAATAAAAACAGGCACATCCATGTGTATATGAGCCCCATGTATAACCCAGACAGCAGCTGGATTCCCATGTGTGATGCTCATAGCAGGTGGCCTTGCCTCCTGCCGCAGGGTGCATAGGGAGCACTATCCTGCTGCAGGGAGCACTATCCTGCTGCAGGGAGCTGCTCACCAGCACACTAAGCAAGTCTCCACCACTCTCCCTTGTTCCTCCCACTCACCCCTTCCACTATCAGTAATGTCACACCCACTGCTGGCCTGCTTGGCTTGCGGCCACTCCTGTCCCTCTTCACAGGCACTCTGCACACAAGCACATGGCACACATGCACACTTCTCTCCATCCCCTGTGCACACTGGGCAAGCTGTCTTTTCACATGCATGTCTGCACGCCTCAATCCTCTCACGCAGTGCTCCCACCAGGCGCCCCCTCAACAGCCCTTACTTAGCAGACTACTTGAGTGTGGGGTGCCCCTCCTTCCCAGCGAACATCCAGCTCCTGACGGCAGCAGCTGGAGGAAGTTCCAAGGGCTCCTCCTGCCCCCTGGGGCTTAGAAGTCAGTTCCCAGCAAGGCGGCTGGGGGAGGGGGCACTTTCCAAGGCACCTCTCCCAGGCTCCAGGCAGAGCTGGCTGGCCTCGCAGCAAGGCCCATTAGCTGCATTGCCAACTCCGGCCCACACCCCATCCCTACCTTCCTAGGAAGGGCACAGCACCAATTCCTCCTCTGGGAAGCCACCTGATTGTCCCCCTGCCCAGCTCAGAAACAAAGCATCAGGAGGATAGGTAGCTACTCCAAGCCAGGTAGAAATGTGACCATAAGCAGTAAAGAGGACAGACAGACATGACTAGCAATACCTGTCCACACCCACACACCCGACAGGGACACCAGGAAACTCGGCTCCAGGGACACTCAATGAACCTGCAATGGATGGGGGGAGGGGGCGGGCAGAAGAGGAGCTACAGAGAGGCACACAAGGTCAAGGACCAGCCAGCTAGCTGGCTGTGGAGAGACAGAGGGCAGGAACTTCTTGGAGCCTGAGAAGGACATGGCTGCAAGTAGGGACATGGGGCAATGACCTGCTCTAACCTTTAGGGGTTACCGGTATGGGGTGACAGGGCCAGCCTGCACACCCAGGGCAGGCTCTGAACTTGAGGCAGTGCCACTCCCAAGATACTATCTAACTCCCTCCCTGGGAAGAGCTCAACAGTCTGGACCTAAGCCATGAGCCTGCTGCTGCAAAGACCCAGGAGCAAGGCCCAGCTCTGTGCTCCTCCCGGCTCCAGCCATGCCAGGCCTATGCCGCCCAGTTCCTGTGTCCCTAGACAGATGACAGAAACTGCCCACTCAGGATGATCCCAGGAGGCACTCAGCACAAATCCCCACTACCTCTCGGCGGCCTTCTGGCTAGCAATCATACCCTCCATAGAACAAGTGACCTCAGTCCCCAGGTAAAAGAGGACAAGTGTGGATGGGCGGGGACCCTGCAGCTCACACTCCAACCAGACTGGCACTGCTGCTGCTCTGGTGTGTGGAGCAAGGCGTTCAACACCTACTTCCCACTCAGGACCCTCAGCTTGCATTCAGTCCCCCAGCAGATGCCTGGAGAAGAGCCATCTCTCACTAGGAGCACATCTTCCTCTAGATGACCACCCCCACCCACCCCAAGCTCAGCAACAAGAGGCCCATTGCAGGAACACCAAGAGAAGCCCTTAGACATGCCCAACCCTTGACATGCCCGTGATGCACACACCCCACCCCACCCCATCCCACCTCTGCCACAATCCTCTAAACTGCACTTTGAAGACTGGAATGATACAGCCCAGCTACCCAAAGCTGGGGTAGCCAGAGTCCCAAGGCTCTGTGGGACCTGGGGGATCCCCCACCCTCCCAGGATAGCCCAGCTGGGAACATCTTTCCACACCAGGTAAACAGGAAGCCTACCCTGTCCCCAAGGGGCCTGTGTCGCTGTGGGAGCCAGCAGCTGAGACAGCCAAGCAAAGGAGGCCGCTCCACCGCCCTTCCATTTAGAAGCCACGGGGATATTTTATTTTCCTTCTCAAGTGACAGCTGAGACGCCCGCCCTCGGCGGCTCTCCTTGAAGCTGCAGAGAAGCAATCACAGGGAGGCCACCAAGGTCTCAGCTCCAGCAGCTTGGCTGCCACGGCCACGGCAGGAGGTGGATGGCGAAGCAGCCTCACCCCTGCAGCCCTCCCATGAGCAGGGCAGGGGCTGTGAAACCAAGGCCAACAGGGCCAGCAGCATGGGGGAGGGGTGGGGTGGGGAGATACCACATAATGGGGCCTGGGTAACAGAGTGAGGGGACACAGGCTGCACCCAAGAGGATCACAAGGTCAGGAGAGAAATGAAAAGCAGACTCCACTGGCACAAAAAGCCATGGTCTACAAGTGCATCTGCCTGGGTCCCCAAGACATCAGGCTTTGGGTATAATTAATAACAAGGGGGAGCTCACACCACAGGAACCATAACCACAGCCACCACGTAGGCTTCATACCACCCCTTGTAGTGTCTCCTCAACCCTGTGAAGAGGGTGCCAGCTATCCTGATCCCATCTCAATGGAGAAAACCCCCATCCCCAGGACCACAGACAGAGAAGAGTTGAGGAGGATCCTCGACTTGGGGGTCTGGCCCTCTACCCAAGTTACCAGCCCTCCACCTACACTAGTGGCCCAGGAATGGGCTTCTGAGAGCAGCCACCTAGCATCTCGTGCGGGGGGAGGGGGTCTACAAAAGGCAGAACCAGAGGGAGCAATTAGAGGCAGAGACCGGGAAGAAGCCGAAGAAGCCGCATCGACCGCCTTCCCAGGGAAGGGGCCTCTCTGTGGTCAGAGGCAGTCTGGCTCACAGCCAAGCATAGGCCAGGCCAGGACAAACCAGGCGGGGAGCCCACAGAGGCCCAGGCAATCCGAGACGCCATCTGCTATCCACCTGTCCATCAGCAGTCACCCACATGGGCCCTGGGCCCTTGCAAACCTTCACTCCAAACAAGTTCCACTGTGGTTTTATTATTAATTTTGTTTTTTGAGCAACTAGGGGTGGAACCCAGGCCCCCGTGGATATCAGGCAAGCACCCCATCACTAAGCTACTGCATCCCCCAGCTCATCTCCCTGCTTTCCAGATAGGGGTGAAGAAAGGCAAGAAGGGGGGGGGCAAGACCCCACAGAGGGGACTTCACCTCCCCAGCTGTCTCCATGCATCCCTGGCCTGGGGAACAAGTAGGGCAAAGATCAAGGGAAGGCAAGGGGGTGCTGTTCTTGGGGCCCATCTGCAGAAAGGGCATGGCGGGGCTGCCTCACAGGCCTCCCATGGAGTCACCAGGTTCAGCCTGGGGCTGGGCTGGAAAATCACCACCAATCCCCACCAAGCTGGCTCTAGAAGGCTCAACCCAGAGGCTGGGGAAAGCAGGCTTGCTGCAGAGGGTCTCAGCGTCAAGCCAGGAGCAGGGCTAGGCCACTAGAGGCTACACGTGCTGGGCCAGGGGCTAACTCGAGATCAGGGCCACAATCGATCGCCAGAATGCAATTAATTGCCTGGGTCAAGAGGCGGATTAAAGAGATCTGTCACCCAGGGCTCAGGGGACAGTCAAGAGTCCCTCGACCCAGGAAAAGGCAGCTGGCATTGACAGTGTCACGGGGAAGAGGCAGACCCTCGCTCCTCATACACCACTCACAGTCCCCTGTGTGAGCTGGCAGTGCCTGCCACATGTCCACCCACAGTACCGAGTGAAGATTCAAGAGGGAAGTCTCTCCATCTCCCACAAAGAACACAGCACTGAGGCGGACAGTGAGATCAGCCCCTCTGCCTAGCCACATCACATACTGCCCTGTGCTTGATGCCAGCCTGGGCTGAGCTACCCTGAGTCACCTCAATGTGTCTAGTCTGGAAAATGGGGTGACACCACACCAGTTTTGTACCTTTGCATTCTGAGATGTTGATCCCTGCCTCCCTCTTGGGCCCATCATACACCTGGAGAAACTAAGGCTCAAGGAGGCAGGGGGAGGGGGTGTTATCTTCAAACACTATTCCTAGAGGCCTGTTCAGCCTAGCTCAGCATGTTCTTAGAAGCCAAAGCCACATGGGAAAAGGCAGAGAGAGGACCCAGAACTCTATTGCAGGGGCAAGCAGTACTGGTGACTGGCAGCCTGGTCTAGCTGGAGGTTTCTGGTTTGGGACATGAGCCCATGACGCTACCAGCCACACTGGGATGACAAGGCTATGTACGCTGTGACTGGGTCCCAAGGACTCCAGGTCACAGACAGACCCATCACTCAGGGTAGCACTCCGGGACATCCACCAGCCAGCATCGATGCCCTGGAGCACCACTCTTAATTTTGGCATAGGGCGAGGCCCAGATTCAGATTCTCCCATCACCACTCTCTGGCTGGCCCAGCATCTTGTGGAAGCCTGCAAGGTGCTGAGCCAAGAAAAATGGAAGCTGCTTAATAAGAAATATTAAGCCAGGGAGAAGGCTTGGCAGTGAAGACATTTGCCACCAGCTGGTGGTGCACACCTTTAGTCCCAGCACTTGGGAAGCAGAGGCAGGAGGATCTCTGTGAGCTTGAGACCAGCCTGGTCTATAAGAGGAAGGAGTTCCAGGACAGCCTCCAAACCCACAGAATAACCCTGTCTCGAAAAACCAAAAATAAAGATACTTATCATTCATTCCCTGGGACCCACATGGCTTTAGAAGAAGAACTGACTCCTGCAAGTTGTCCTCTGACCTCCACACATATGCCATGACAGGATGTGTGTGTGTGTGTGTGTGTGTGTGTGTGTGTGTGTGTGTGTGTGTGTGTGTGTTTTGCCCCCACCAATACAAACGCACAATAGATATATAAATGTAATTTTTACAGTTTCTGTCTATGAGTATCTTGCCTGCATGTGTGGGTACCACTTGTGTACCAATATCTGTGGAAATCAGACAGTGTCAGATCCTCTTTTAACTGGAGTTAAAATATTTGTGAGCCACTGTGTAGGTGCTGGGAATTGAACCTGTGTCCTCTGCAAAAGCAACAAGTGCTCTGAACCATGAAGCCATCTCTCCAGTCCCCAAAATAAATGTTAAAAATTTAAAAAAAATTCTTTATTGGTTTTCACATGTGTTTATTGAGATGAAATTCATGTAACAGAATCATCATCAAGTGAATAAAATGATGTTTGATGTACCCAACGCTGGACAACCATTATCTAGTTCCGGAACAGCCCACCACCCTAAAAGTGACCCTGTCCCCACGCCCCACCATTCTCCATGGATTTGTCCTTTCTGGATGTTTCCAGAGCTCACTCCTTCTTGAACTCCATGTCACTCCATGTCTTGTTCCCGGGGTGTGGTGCTTCATTCTATTTTGTGCAGAATATTCAAATAACATCATTTTTTTAAAGATTTATTTCTTTTTATTTTATGTGTATGAGTGCCTACAATTATGCCGTATGTACCACACGCATGCAGTGCCCGTGGAGGCCAGAAGAGGGTGCCAGATCCTCCGGAACTGGAGTCACAGGTTGCTGTTAGCTGCCATGTGGGTGCTGGGAACAAAACCTGGGTCCTACGGAAGCACAGCCAATGCTCAACTGCTGAGCCTTCTGTCTTTCCAGCCACATGATTAATTTTTAAATGAGAAAAAGAGGTTTTAAATAATGACCGGGCAGCGGAGATGGCTCAGTAGGTGAAGTGTTTACTTCCCAGGTGTGGGGACCTGATTTTGGATCCCCGCTCATACAAAGTCAGGTGTGTTGGTTGGCATGCACCTGTGGCCCCAGTGATGGCAATATGGGAGGTTGAAGCAGGTGAATCTCCAATTCCCTGGCTGGCCAGCCTAGCCTACTTGGTCCAGGTCCCAGAGAGAAACTGTCTAAACTGAATACAAGAGGAACCTGAGTGATGACACTGAAGTCGAGGACAGCCTGGTCTACAGAGTGTTCCAGGACAGACTCCAAAGCTACAAGAAAAACCCTGTCTTTGAGGGAAAAAATGAGAAAGCAAGCCTCATGCCTATAATGGTGTGGAATCTTGTCAGTGGAAGGGGCCAGCCAACGGGTGGGCGGGTCTGTGGGAGCCCTGCAGGACTCCCTGGGGCCTCCTGAAAATGCCATGAGCTGAACCCTGACTGGCAGCAAGCAGACACCATGCCTGTCTCTAGGGAAAGGCTTCGAGGTTGGTGGAACAGCTTGTGCAGAGGAGGCCCACAGGTGAGAAAGTTTGGCAGGCGATGGGGAAGCCACCAGCGAGCGAGGCAGCATGGAGTCCCTCACTATCTCTCAGGTGGGGCTGCTCCAAACCAGAAGGCCCAGGGCTGGACTCCAGGTTAGGCCTGGCCTTGGCAGTGACTGAAACAGAAAAAAAACCTCCACCCACAGCATGCGCTAGCAGTCCCGGCCTCAACCTGCAGTGGTAGCCACCATTCCCGTAACCTGAGAGCCACAACAGCGGGGTCTCCGTGCCAACACCCTACCCTAGACATTTCAGAAACTGCTAGGAATGCTGGTGGCTTTACCCATGAGAGTCCCACACCATCCAAGTCCCCTCCCCATGCAAGCTTTTGATGATCTGGCCATTAAAGGTATCCTGTCGAGCAGGCACAGAAGGCACAGGCTCTTAAGGACTGAAGCACGATGCTTCCCTTCCCTGGCTGTGTCCAGAAGCTTCCACAATCCGCTACTTACTGTCCAGGACTGCGGACACACTGGGCAAGTCCACTAACCTCTCTGGGCCTCAGGACTTATTCAACACATGGAGACATGGGCACTGAATATGCAGATAGATACGGGATGGGCCTCCTCAGCTAGGCACAGGCCTCAGGCTGTCCCCACAGCCTTGATCCACAGTGGCAAGTCCTAGATGCTGGCAGGGAACGCCAGCAGGGAAGCTCCAGGCTCCTCGCAGGGCAAACAGAGGGTGGAGGATAAAATCCTGCGCTTCCTCCGCAGGCCAGGTGGCTCATGGCCTACCCAGCTTTTATCTCAGAGGAGATAAGCTGCCTGCTCAAGTTCACGTTCACGATCAAGTGAACCCACTTAATCCCCGTAGAGATCTGTGCGGGCGGCTCCCAGGGCCTGCGGAGAAGGGCTATTGATGCTTGATGTTGCAGAGGGGCCACACACCATGGGCTGGCTCCACATCCTGGGCAAGGCCACTCATGGAATCCTAAGCACCACAGAGCCCTTCTTTAGATAGGGCTCTGCCCCACCCCTGGGGTGGGGCACACAATCCCAGGCTGACTGCTCCTCATTGAACCACCTGCCTCTCAGAGTAGCCCACACCACTCACACTGAAATGCCAAGGCAAAGGAGCAGGGCCAGGACACCTGCGTTGCAGTAAAGGCATTTTGCAAACAGAACTTACTCAGCTTTGAGCGGCTTCCCAGCTCTAGAAGACACAAAGAGCCATGGGAGGAGTGTGCCCCAAGGACACTGGGCGAAGTCTGCAGGCATTTCTGGCTGTCCCAAAGGGGAGCACTAGTGGGCAGAACCAAACACTGCACATGATGGGCCCGCAATGCCCACCCTAGGAATGTGAGCAGTGGCCAGCCAGAGCTAACCTAAGCTATGTGAGACACTGTCTGAAACACTAGGGACAAGGGGATGAGACAGAGAGCCCCCTTCTACCACACACCAGGAGTTCCCTCTAGAGGCTGGGGCTATGCTCAGGCTGTCTCTAACTTCCCCACTTACAGGAAAACACGTCTGCCAAGGCTCAAGTCCTGCCTGGCAAAGGCGTGCCTTGGCAGAGTGGCCTCCTCGGCACAGTGGCAGGCACCTTCAGGGAAGGTCCCACACCTAGTTCCCTTTGTTCCCCAGTGTATGTATGCAGAGGGTTCAGCGGCCCCTCCCCACCACGATCCACCAATCACGACACAGCCTCCATGACAGACACTACTCAGCAGATGACATCAATCCACAAGACACAGGTCTTGACACAAGTCTAATGATGTCCCCAGGACAGCTACCACAGCCGGTGGCTTCATTCTAAAATGCTTCTAGTTCCACAAACAAGCCAAGAAGGGTATCGATGTCTCATCCCAGTTTTATGTATGGAGAAACTGAGGCAGCATGAGGCTATGTGGATGCTGGTGAGAGAAGATTCTGAGATGTCCAGAGTGCCCTTGGCATCTAACGCCAATCTTCCTGAACATGGGAAACTCTAGGTGGGTGGTACATAAAAGCTGTCACTGTTCACCCACTGCTGACCTACAAACTGGCAGGGCCACATGCTCACTGTGACAGCAGGCTACAGCATGCCTCATGCAGAATGACGAGAGACCCATGAACTCTGCCACAAGGACACGACGGAGCCCAGGCCAGCAGGGAAATACACCAGCCTGAAGAAGCCGAAAGATGTGGGTGGGAAAATCCCACAACCAACCAAGGCAGCTTTGGGCTGGTCTCCAGTGAGGGAACCTGGTGGCAGACAGTGAGTGTCCTGTGATCTTTATTTAACCAGCACAATTCTTTATCTCCTTGCCTCCCAGCCCAGGCTGGTAGACACAACCCACTTCCGCCCTGAAGCTTCTGCACCCAACCCCATGAGGGCACCCCCAGTCAGCCTCCAGAGCTTGCCCAGGAAGGGGGGGGGGACACACTTGCACCGAAGGATCTCGGTTCATTTAATTGCTGCTCCAGTTTCTGGCGACAGGCCCAGAGGCCTTGGGACAGGAGCCGGGCAATTTCCTCCTTTCTTTACAGCTGGGGAATTGGCCTCTGGGCACTGCCGGCAGCACAGAACCCAGGGCACTAACCCCTTGGAGACAAGGCCATGGCTGGGGGACCACATCCTGGAGAACCAACTGTAGTCTGTCATGGGATAAGCTAGGGACACACTGTTCCCTGGCCATGCACTGGGGCTGGGTACACAATGGCTTTGAGGGATTAAAATACAAAGACAGAACATGGGACCACAGACCACCCCCCCAGCCTCCCAGCCTCCCAGCCTCCCAGCCTCCCCTGCAAGATGTAGTAGTTCTCTCCAGTTGTTGCACATCCTGCTGCTCCCCAGATCCCAGGACACAATGACCACCAATATCCTGGGTCAGGGACAGCCATCATCCCCAGCCCTGACTGAATGCTAGCTCAGTGTGAGCTTCCTCTTTAGTTGACACAAGTGACACGACCAGGCAACAGATAAACCCATTCACTCTTGGTTTGGGGGTGGGAACCACACCACCCACAGCCAGGGGCACAGAGCATTGTCCCCACCTTCTTCAGCCCCTCCTTTGTCATGACGACCCTGGTGCACACATCTGCAACCACCCATCCACCACCCAAGGCTCCAGCTGACTGGATCCCAGGTCCCACTGCAGCCCCCACTCTCCTTTGCCATGTGTTAAAACACAGCAGCCAACCCTCCGCATCATCTGGGGACTTCTGCTAAAAAGGGTTCCAAAATAAGTGCCTCCGAGCCTCAAGGGGACCCCCCAGGCCACACCCCACAAACCCTGAACTCTTAACATCTGATCTGGGGTCCAAGTTACTCAGCCTCTCTCTCCATTCCCACAGGCACAGCGGGCCTGCCCAGATCTGCCTCTTGTATGACACAGCTCCACCCCCAGGAACACAGTCTAGCCTTTTATGAAAATGTGACCCAGGGAGGGCCCCTCACTGAAGACCTCGCTCTAAGTTGAAAAGAAGTAACTAACCATCAGTCAGTGTTCCTGAGCAACTGTTTTGGAGGTTTGGGTTTTGTTTTTTGACCAGTCACGGAGACCCACCGGGGCACGGGAAATTGTGTCCTCCCCATCCCTCTGCACAGCTGAGGCCACAAGAACAATACTGGCACCAGCCAAGCCTCTAAACTTCTGTGAGCCCTCCAGGCATCACCAGGCCAGGTGACGGAACTCTGCAGAGCTGCAGGGTGAGGCACGAATGGGAGGGAGACTTCCAGAAGGCCAAGTGGCTGGCGGGAATGAGGACTGGAGAGGCTCACAGCCACCCAAAGATGCTCAGACAACCCTGGCCCTTGGACCATGAGGGAACCAGGTCCCCTACGGCAGTACTGAAGGGACGAAGGACTACGCTTGCCTGTGACAGGCACGGAATAACAACTACCACCCAACACTGAAGACTGACTCAAGGCCCCATGAAACAGTCTCTTGCTTCAAAGCCCTTTCTGTCACCTTCTGGCCAGAAAGCCAGGGAAGCACAGACCACGGGACAGAGAGGGTATGCAAGTAGCTGCAACACAGCAATGGCCAAGGCCCTCCCACACCACCTTCTTGTCAGCGTCCCCTTCCCCAGGTCAACAATGTCCCCCACCCATGCCAGCTCCTCTCCTGGCCATACATATCTCAATGTCTCCCAAACACCCAGAAGCACTTTCCAGCACCCACAGATGCCCAGCCAAGGGAATCAAAGCACAGAGAAGGCTGCACAAACATGAAGGTCACACAGCACAGCTGCAGTGCAGTCCCTGCCTTGGTGTCCCCACAGAGCTGTGACAAGGACAGGAACAAAACCCAGGTGCCAGGGGACACACTGGGGGACACACTGGGGGATTGCAGCTTCCTGTCAGTGTTATGGCTGCTATTTATAACTGACAAGGAGAAGCCAAGAGAGCAGGGTCAGCCTCCCACACTGCAGAGCCAGCCAAAGCCCTGGAGACTTGGAGGGTGGCCCTGAGAAAACAGGCTGCAATGACCAGAGAGGCACATGAGGACTGAATGACTGTCCCTAGCCAGTCAAATGGAATGACCCCTAGGATAGACTAGGTCCTGCCCAGGCCACCTGCCACCCAGGAAGGGGCACAACGGTATCACTGCTATGTGCCTCAGTTTCCCTATCTGAAAAATGGGGAACTGGGCACCCTAGTGACCGAGGCTTAGAAGGCCAGCCTAGGACAGGCACTGCTCTGATATCCCAAACCAGCTGACACCAGAGCAGAGTGAGGCCTCTAGCATAGGACACCCACAGATGTCACACCAGTATGCACACCTGCTCCCAAGAGCCAGGCAGGCCCAGGCCAGTGGACACAAGGACAACATCCACCTACACACATGCCATGCTGCTAAAGGCAGTCCCTGCTGTGCGATGGGCGCACACCCCTGTAATCCCAGAACTTGGGAGGCAGAGGCAGGTGGATCTCTGAGTTCAAGGACAGCCTGGTCTGCAGAGTGAGTTCCAGGACAGCCAAGGCTACACAGAAAGGTAGTCACTCATTTTACAGATTCAGACACAGAGTGGTCGGCACCTAGGCCTGCTCCACACGATCCATAGCAGCCACAGTCTTGGAGGAAGAGTGCACTGGACCCCAGCACTAAAATCCAGACAAAAGGACAGATAGTAGCCTCAGACCCCTGGCTGTCCTGGGGGAGATGTCCTGCACCCACCATATAACCTCACCATTCTAGAACTTGGGATGTAACCAGGATGACAGCATCAAGAGACAGCCAAAGCCATGCATTAGAGGACAGCACAAAGAACTAAAGGAGGGCCCAGCCAGGCAAGGGTATACTGTACTGACAAATCGGGAAAAAGCCCTGGACAGACAATGCGGGAGTGCAGATGATGATAACCCAAAGGGGAACATCTCAGGGGGAGCACCTCAGGCAGAGAACTGCAAAGGCCCTGGGGTGGAGGCACACATAAGGAGACACAGCTGAGGCCACCGTGGCAAGCACAGAGGGTGTAAGAGGCAGGGACAGTGAACAGCTGTGGGAGCCTTACCAGCCACTGTGAGGCCAGGCTCTGCCACTGAGCCAGCTGGGTCAATCTGACTTGATTTTGTTTACGAGTGGGTGTGTGTGTATACACTTGCTTGGGGAGACAGAGGACCTCTCAAGGGCTAGTGGCTCAGGTCCTATCTAGCTTGGCTTTTTGAGTCAGGGATCCTGTCTCCACCTTCTAAGCCCTGGCATTAGGGCAGCGGTTCTCAGCCTTCCTAGTGCTGAGACCCTAATACAGTTCTTCACGTTGTGCTGACCCCCAACCATAAAATGACTTTCATTGCTACTTCATAACTATAATTTTGCTACTGTTATGAATCATAATGTATACAGGACATCAGATATGCAATCCCTGTGAAATGATGGTACAACAACCCCTCCCACGGGTTCTGACCCATGGGCTGAGAAACATGATTAGAGGCCCCCATGTCTGTGTCAACTTTACACAGGTTCCGGGCAAGCACAGTACTGACAAAGCCGTCTCCCCAGCCTGAGTTACTGTCTTTCTGTCTTTTTGTGTGTGATCATGTATGGGCCACACACAGCATGCATGTAGAAGCCTAATAAGTCAATTCTCTCCTTCCACATTTGCTTGAGTCCCAGGGACCAAACTCAGGTCGCCAGGCTTATGAAGTCACGCCCTTTACTTGCTGAGTCACCTTACCAGCCATGTTGGTTCTTCTCACTATGCAACCCAGACTGGTCCTGAATTTGTCATCCGTCTCCCTCAGCTTTCCAAGGCAGATTCCCAGCATGCACTACCACACCCAGCTTGACTAGGGTTGTAAAGGCACCTTATGGTGAGGATGGCTGGGCTGAGAAGCATCCACTCCCCAGAGTAACTATGGAGAAGAACAGCCCCCAGGTGCTTACAATTCTCTGTCAAGAGCAGGGCTGGGCCTTCTGGGAATCCCATGAAAACTCATCTTTAACCTTCTATGCTCCCAGGAGCCTGCAGTCTTCAACAGTCCTGCCTGTGCCTCTGCCTCTGTCCCACCTTCTGTCCACATGTCTGCATGTCAGCCTCTCTGATAAGGACACCATGTTGCATTCAGGAAACACCCCACTGCAGTGTGACTTCACTTGAGTAGTAGGGAGACATTGGTCACCCCAGGCCAGCTGGGGTGGGGACAGGAAGCCAGCAAAGGTGGGCCAGGCAGATTGAGGCCATAGCCTCAGCCTCACAAGTTTCAGTAGGGGCCACACCAGGAGCCAGTGTGTTTACAGTGCCACTCGGGACCTGAGGGTCTCCCAGAATAACAAACACCCCTCCAACCTCATAGCTAACTTAACACTCCCACAGCAGGCTGGCCTCATTAGCCCAATGCGCTGTCCAGGGTCAAGCACGGAGACACCAGGGGATTGTCTCAGAGTGACTCAGTAGGCAATGCAGAGGATAGCATGAAGACAGACAGGCCTGGCCTAAGACTTAGGACTTAAGCCCCCAATAAAGGACTTCCACACACAAGACCACAAAGAAAACCCCAACCCTGCCCCCACCCTCCAGCACTGGAAGGCAGGTTCTCCCCACAAGGACAGGCAGCATGCGTCTAGGCCTCTAAGGCAGTAAGTGGGACAGATATTCAGGAGGTAGAGGACATCTGTGGGGTCACCTCATGTCCCTCCACTTGCCTCAAGAAATGCTCTGGGCTAGATGACAGCAGGCTTCAGGATTAAGGAAGGGGTCTCGGAGAAGGTCCCACACTAAGAGCAGAAGCCCAGGCTAAAGAAAGGGGGTCTCTGGCTCCCTCCTAATCTTAGTCAAGTCAGATCCAGGGAGGGTGAGACCCTGCTGAAGACTCTGGCTCATGAGCTGGAGCAGCTGGGTCAGGGCTGTGGTGTGAGAGCTCCCAGACTTCTTTTACCCCTTCACACCCTGCACAGTCCCCAACTCTACTCAAAGTCACATCTCCACACCAGCCTGTCCAGTCCTGGGCCTGAGCAGACTCATGGGTCCAAGCACACACGTCACAGAAAACCAAGTACACCCAAAGATAGAGGGGAGAGAGCCCAGCCCCAGGACAGCTAGCCTGAGGGGCTGGGATGGGTGAGGGGGACAAAGACTGACCCTAAGGCCACCTGTACACTAGAGACTAACCTGGGGGGGCTCCTGCCAAGGAGCAATTAACCCTGGAGGGCACGCAGGCCAGTAGAGACTGACCCCAGGGCTACCTTCCCAAGAGAGATTAACCCTGGAACCCACCCAAACCAGGAAAGACTGACCCCAGAGCACCTGGATGCTGCATTCCCTGCACAGACAGCTCCACACCAGGCCCAGCCCTAACTCCAGCTCCAGCCACCCCCTGGGGCTCTCAAGCATCTCCCTTCCCAATCCAGTGCTGCATAGGTGCTTCAGAGGAAACAGGCATCCAAAAGCATCTAGGGCAGTAACCCAAGGTCCCTGGGCACCAACAGGCAACAGCTCACCCCAGGGCACATTCTTCCTCAGGCTCTAGGAGCCACTAAAAGCCACTTTGTCAATCCCCCAAGGTAGACAGAAGCCAAAAGGTGCTTGCTCTGAGTTTAGCTTGCTAAGCCACGCCCCAGTCAGCCTCAATTCCCCCCAGGAAACATTGGTGGGAAAAGCACCCTCACCCTCACCCCCACTACACTCAGGGGGCATGTTTTTATAAGACACCCTACACGGCACCTTCCTCCTGGACCTCAGCACTAAGGCATTTCTTAGGAATCCCCACGATAAGATAAAAATCAATGCTAGAAGCCAAGACAAAGGAATCTGGATCCAGAGTGATATAGATGAAAAAACCCAAACAGACCCATGCTACGCAGGCTTGCAGAGCTGCTGTGGACTCCCAAGCCACCAAAGCCAAGAGGAAACAGGGCAGGTTAAAAACTGGTGAGGCTTCTGAAAACAGCATCAAGTCACCCAGAAACCACTCAGCACTGTACACAGGGATTTAAGTATTTCAGTCAGGATATAAGGTACAAATGGATCATGCCCTAAGTCAGCAACCTCTTCCCACTGAATACAACAGTCGGGTACACCCACCAGCCCAAGGTTGACTGGGCCAGGACCCAAGCAGGAGTCTTGGGAATACTCCACATGGCGTCCAGACTCCCTGTCCAGGTCCCCATCCTCAACTGCAAAAAAACCTGATTAGGCTACAGAGGGGAAAGAGCGTGACAGCATTGTCTTAAGGAACTCCCAACATGCTCTGTCCCAGCCGTGCAGACCAGACTTTCAGAGCTGCAATCCAACAAACATTTATGGACCCCAAAAGTTGCATTACATAGAATCGTAAGAAAGAAAGAGAGAAAAAGAGGGAGGGAGGGAGGGAGGGAGGGAGGGAGGGAGGGAGGGAGGGAGGGAGGGGAAAGAAAGAGAGAGAGAATGCAGGTCAAGCACAGTGATGCACATCTTTAATCCCAGAGCTCAGGAGGCAGAGGCAGGAAGACCTCTGAGTTCAAGGTCAGCCTGGCCTACATAGTGACCAGGCTGTCTGTGTCTGTCTTCCGTGTGTATCTCCTCTCTCCCTCTTCCCCTCTCTCTGCCTGCTGTCTGAGAATCAGGATATAAAGCTTTCATCTACTGCTCCAGTGCCATTCCTGTCTGCTTCCCACCAGACGACTGGGAACTAAACTTTGGAAACGGTAAGCCAGGCCCCGATTAACCGCTTTCTTTCATGAGAGCTGCCTTGGTCACGGCATCACTTCACAGAAACAGAACACCAACTAAGACAGACCCTGTCCTCCACGCAGAGGAAAAAAATAAAAAGGAGTGGTGGGGTCCACAGCACATTACTTCATAGTAAAGAAAATAAGGAGGCAGGTCCTCCCAGAAGACCAGAAGAACACAAGCATACTAGGGTCCCAGCTGGGTCAGCGACCACTGTGTCGCCATGTGCAACCCAGTGCATAAAGGCAGAGTCCCCTAAACTTGGTTCACTCCAACTGCCTGCTGAGCCTGGAAAAAAGGAAGCAGGGGGTGTTGGGACCTTGGCTTGGCAGAGCTGCCAGACTCAGCATGGTCTGAGGCTGCGCAGAGCCACCACCACCTCCTCCAGGAAGAATTCCAGGCTCTCCAGCCACACTTCCCACAGGCCTGAGGCTCCCTGTCCCACAGGCTTCTTGCTTCTCTTATCATTAATGATTAAGTTCTTTTCAGCTACTCTGGTGGCAGAGGCAGGAGAACTCCAAGTTCAAGACCAGCCTAGGCAACTTTGTGACAGCCTGTTTCATAAATAGAAAGGTAAAAAGAGAAGCAGGGTATGGCACAGTTGATAGAGAACTTACCTAGAATGTACAAGGACCTGGGTTCAATCCCCAAGGACTATAAACAGGTCTTTACATTATGATTCGTAACAGTAGCAAAATTAGTCATGAAGTAGCAGCAAAAATAATTTTATGGTTGGGGGTTCACCACAACCTGACAAACTGTATTAAAGGGTCGAAGCTTTAGGAAGGTTGAGAACCACTGCTCCAGAGACTGGTGGGAAAAGGAGGCCATGACTCAGCACCAAGGCTACAGGGCAGAAAGCTGAGTCAGGGGGCATCAACCCATGCATAGGACAGACAGACCTCCAGGACAACATGGAGCACAGAAAGCCTGCTAACAGGGGGCTCCTGCACCCAGCTCCACCCCAGTGGCCACTGTGGACAGCCAGACAGTCACCAAAGCTAAAATTAAATAAAGCCTCCGGCTCAGTAGCTGGGTGCTCTGGGCACAATGGGAGACTGAACGGAGCAACACACAGGAAGTCATGGAATGATCTCTCCACAACACCCCTAAGGCATTTCAACTGTCAGCGTGGCAGAGGGAGGGGAACTCCCATAAATACCAGATGGCACCATTCCCACCTTCATCGCCCGCAGCCCTCGTCCATCCTCCAAGCTGCTATTGATCCCCAAACAGGTTGATTACAGGTGGGAGGGGAAACCTCAGCTCCCAGAGCAGAGAAAAGCAGCTGAGCCAAGAGTCACCAACCAGGGGGGAGGAGACACTAGGCCAGACAGACAGACACAAGAGGAACAGACCCAGCAGCCCTTCAGTGAGGGAGGATTCCAGACTTGCCTAGCACAGAGGAGGCCATGGGTTCAACCCCAGTACTACAAAAAAATAATTAACAAATATTTGCAAGGGGAAAAGAAAAAGATGGCGAAATGCACCCTGTTCAACCACCAAACAGCAAGTAGAAAGGACACCAGTTCCATAACTAATTACATCTTTGCTCTCCCATGGGGAAGCTACATACAATGACAGCACATCTGAAGCCACGTGTGTACTTGGACTTGTGTGACCCTCATGATATTAAGCACCCAAGCAGCAGCAGTGGTAATATCTCTGGATGGTGGTAGACCCATCCTACAGATGAACAAACTAAGGTTAAGTAACGGATGCTGCAGTGCTCAGCACCAAACCTCAGCCTCTGAAATCCCTGCTAGTTCCCACTGGTGGAGGGCAGGGTTCCAACTTGACAGATAAGACCTGCAAGTCCTATAGGCACTAGCCTGGGCACAATGTTGATGAGCCAGAAAAGACTATTTGGGAGTTTTACATCCTAAACCAACCATCGGCTTAGTCAAAGCCAATCAGGTGGCCCGTCCCCTGCCATGCTCCCGTGATCCTTCAGGCATCTATGCACCAGAAGGTCATACCAGCCAGGGCCCAAGGACAGGACAGTATGGCGGGCCTGCACTGTGCCCCACCTTAGGGAGATGGTTTCACTCCCCACCACCATTGGCACACAGTCCCCCTGTGACCTTCGGCCAACTGTACCCTCTGACCTGTGGCACGCCCAGGAGCAGGACCTCTGCAAGCTACAAGCACAGGGATGTCCCCAACCAGATTCCCCGGGGGAGACACCAAGCTAAGCAGCCCAGGCTACAGGGCTCGTAGACTGCAGCTTTCTGCCCTGTTAGACACCATGCTAAATAATTCAAACCCCTGTTTTCATTTCAAAATAAACACAGCACTGTCGCCAAGGCAGATGCCAAAAATTTGCATGAATGTTTGAGATAAAATGAGACTTCAAAGAAATGCCAGGCTGCCGCTGGCACCACCCCCCTCCCCGAACCCTGGGAGAATGAGTTCCCAGTCTCCAGGCTGCCCTCCTCCCACAGCCCTGCAAAAGATCAGCAGGTGCCACTTTATGAGAAAGGTCGGTTCCTGCTCCCATCCTCCCAGCAGCTGAG
This sequence comes from Cricetiscus sungorus, assembly GCA_030556225.1. Lineage (NCBI taxonomy): Eukaryota > Metazoa > Chordata > Mammalia > Rodentia > Cricetidae > Cricetiscus > Cricetiscus sungorus. The sequence goes on along the minus strand of JANBXA010000044.1, from coordinate 24,092,723 downwards.
AAAGGCTAAGGCTGTGTGCGGCATGACCCATGAACAACTCAGGTGTCAGCCCCAGCTTCCAAGGCCAGTCACCAAACCTCTCTGGGCATCTGTGACACCATCTATAAAACAGGACATTCAGGTCCCCACAGCCCACCTCAGAATGTTCCAGAAGACTCACGCCTAGTGCACACACAAAAGACACGTTCTAAATGCTGGCACACACAGTTGAGAGCTTTCTGGGGTTGGAATGCACACAGTAAGTGCTTGCTGGATGATGACATCACACAGTAGGCGCTTGCTGGATGTCACCATTTTGCTACTTCAGTGCAGATCTGCCAGCCCAGAAAACGAAATTCACCTGGCACTCTGTAAAGTGGCTTTCCGGTCAGCCTCCTCCTGAGAGGCTCACCCGATCCTTCCCCAGCTTCTTTTCCTCCCCAGGGAGGTGGGTCTTCTGAACACAGCCAGGCTTTGTGTAGCCCTGCCCTCCCCAGACAGCTGTCTCAGCTCAGATACACATACACACACACACACACACACACACACACCCCTATCCTCTGGGCATCTTAGCCAAGCTGACACCCTTGAAGGGAACTGTCCCCAAGGTATCATCTGGGGAGGCCGCTATATGGTATTGGAGACATGAACAGAAAACAGAGCAGGAAAAAAAACATTGAGGGGGGAGGGGGAACCTAGCTCCAGCCCCTGGTGATAGCACCTGGGTTGCAGCAGCTGGATCAATATCAGGTCAAACCGGGTGGTGAGAAGGTGGCCCCCAGTCTCAGAGGTCAGCACCAGGTTCCCCACCAGCAGCTTTGGGTGGGACCCAGCTAGAAACAACCAGTTCATTTCCAGCCAGGGCTCCAGGGTCCCTGTGGAGAAGGGGATGTGGAGTGGCAAGCACCTGCTGACCCAGAACAATCCCAGATCCAGTAGTGTTGCAGCTCAGTTCCTGTTTGCAGAGCTAGGAAACCTTTGGGAGGAGGCAGGAGTATTCATTGGGAGAAAAGAAGGGATTAAGCCATGAGCCCTCACTCCGTGGGGGAGGGGCACGGGCACAGCCCCAGGCGGGGTCTCCATCCCTCAGCAGGGCCTGACAGCCACATTACCACGGACATGGGTTTATCAATAGTATTGATTCCCGGGCAAGCGTAAATAGCTCCGTGGGAAGGGGCCAGGTCTGGACACTCACTGCCACCCCCACGTCTGGACCTCAACACTGCAGGCTCCCCTGGCACCCCAAGGCAACAGCAGTCAATTTCCAAACAGGGACATGGCAGGAATGCAGGGAAGCTAGGCAGAACCCAAAATGCCCTCACTACCCCCTCCACTGCTCTGCAGCTCAGCTAGCTGCCAACTCAAGTGCGTGCCTATGTTCAATGGGCTGAGGCCTGGCCCTTCTCCATCTGGGGGCCTCCTCATTCATACCCCCCCAGCTTCCAAAGGTGGGGCAGACACTCCCCATGTGTTTCACCAATCCAACTACAGAGTAAGGATGAGAATCCGGAAATACAGTAGTCATAGTAACCTATCCAAGGACCCTCTCGCTACACAGACTCGGTTCACAGAAGCACCCCAGACCTGGGAACTGTTTTTCCCTCACTCTGCAGAAGAGCACACGGAAAGCACAGACAGGTGAAGTCATCTGCCCCATAACAGTCAAGCACGCTAAGATTCGAAACCAGGGGCCGTGCTGCAGAACCAGCAAGAACGCTAAGGCCTCAGGCCACCTCAGGCTCGCCTCTGCCTCCCTGACTATTCTACCCCCTCCTCAACAATTAAAAAAAAAAAAAAAAAGGCCACCCACGAAGTCCCCAGTAGTGGCCAGAGATGCCACCCCACACACGCGCCTGGCCTCAGAGCCTCTTTCATCAAAGCAGCCGCAGGGCCCAGAGCTGCATTCAAAAGGGCAAAGTCAAGGCCACCCTCAACACTGCCCACAGAGCCCCCAGGGATCCTCTGCCTCCCACTCCTACCTCCCCCTCACACATCCCTCCACCAAATATGCAAAGAGGGAAAAAAATCGTAATCGTAATAAAACCAGTTCTCACCAACAGGGGGGGGAGGAGAAGGGGAGGAAGGGAGGAGGCTGAGACTGAACGGATCCGCCCCCGCTGCCTGCACCAGACTCTCGGGGAGGGCGCGCGCACGCCAGCGGGTGGACCTAGCAGCGCGAATAAAGCTACAATGTAAAGATTATGCAGCCGCCGCTGCTTGGCGCCCCCAGCTCCCAGGGCCCCGGGGACCGCCCGTCTGGACGCCAGCCCCGCTCTCCTCCCGCAAGGTCGGGAGGGGAAGCCGTATCCCACACGCGTCCAGGGGCCCTGGGACTCCGGGCTGCCCCGCTAGGCTCAGATCTACAACTTCCCAAACTAGTGGCATCCGAAGTATCCGCACCGCCAAGGGGAGGGAACAGGAGGCGGCGCCGCATCACCGGAGGGGGGGGGGGCGCGGCCGCCCACAGGATCCTCGGCTGCCTAGGATGCGCCATCCCGGAGGGTCCCAAATCCTGGCCTTCTTCACCCCACAGTCTCGGGGACATGCCCCCGGGAGCGGCCCCAAGTCTCCAGGCTGCGCCACCCACCCCTGAGAATCCGGGTCCTCAGGCTGCGCCACAACAGAGGGTCCACGGGTCCTGGCCTGCTCCATACCAAAAGGTCCATCAGTCAGTCCTCAGGCTGCACCACCCTGCAGGGTCCCTGGGGCCTGGCCTTCGACATACGGAGGGTACCGGGGTCCAGGCCTAAGTCGCCCACAGAGTGCCCAGGTACTGACCTGAACCACCCAGGAAGGTCCCCAGGTCCTGGCCTGCACCTCCCAGCGGGGTCTCTGGGTCTTAGCCTGTGCCATCTCAGAAGGTTCCCAGGTCCTGGCTTGTACCACCCCAAAAGAGTCCCGGGGTCCCAGCCTGCATCACCCCAGTGGGTCTCGGGTCCCGGCCTGCATCACCCCAGTGGGTCTCGGGTCCCGGCCTGCACCTCCCTGCAGTGTTCCCCAGTACTCAGGCTGCACCACCCTACAGGATCCCCAGCTCCTTAGGCTGCACCACTCTGGAGGTACCCAGGTCCCAGTCTGTACCGCCTGGAGGGTCCCCGGTTCTTGGCCTGTTCCATCCCACAGGGTCCCCGGTTCTCGGCCTGCTCCACTCGGCAGGGACCCCGAGTCCCGGCCTGCTCCATCCCCCAGGGTCCCGGGTGCCCGGGTCGCGGCCTGCACCGCCCTGCAAGGTCCCGGGAGTTCCCGAAGTTCCCGCGCCCCCGCGCGCGCCCCGCCGCGCCGCCTGTCCCCTCGAGGGCGCCAACTCCGCCGCGTGCGCCGCCCCGGCCCGGAAGCCACCCGCTCCCCGCCGCCCTCCGCGCACTCGGCCCGACTCACCTCGCCGGCGGCGGCACCGGGCGCTGGCGCCGGGCAGCGGCGCCAATCGGGCTCGAGGACGCGGCGGGCCCGGGCTGGGAGCCTGCGGTCTCCGCCCGCCGCGCTACGACGCGGGGCCCGGGCGCGCGAGCCGCTGCGGGGCGCGCATGGCGGGCGCGGGCGGCTGGCGCGGGGACGGGGATGCGGCCCGGCCTTCGCTGCCCGCGGCTCCGCTCCTGGCGGCGAGGGGGCGGGGCGAAAGGCGGGGATTCGTGGAGGCCCGCCCCAGCCGCCTTAAAGGGCCCGCGTGCACGCCTTTCAGGCCTGCGCACCCCACCACCGAGCACGCACTGCGAGCAGCGTTTCTGGCTGGAGGAAGGCGGAGCAAGCGCTCCCCGCCCCCTCCTGCTCCGCGAACCCCAGAGACTTCACGGGAATCGCGTTTCAGCTATTAAATTATAACTCAGGAGTGTCCAGGGGATGCGGAGATGACGCCCCGGGGAGGGCCACCCACGGAGCCCTCAGAGATGCGTGCAGATGCTTAGCGTCTAGCTGGGCCTCACCAGGGCGATCAGCCCTTGGGGATGCTCCGCGGACCACAGCCAGTGGCGAACAGGTTCAGATCCTAGAGAGGCCCACTCAAGATCACAGCACACCGGGCTCGGTGCGGTGCCCTGTTACCAGGGCTCCATAGCGTCCTAGAGTCAACACCCATAGCAAATTTTCCAGGACACGAGTGTAGGCTGCGCTCTAAACCAATGGCCCACCCTTAGACACACAACCACTTAGCCCCAGTGGGAGCTTGCCCACTAGCTACAGGGGCGCACTGACACACCCCACAGTGGGCCCTCAGCCTTAGATCTTAACAGCAGCCAAGCAAGGGAGCCCATCCCTGCAGCCGCCTCCTCCCTCCTCTTCTGCTTTCCCTAGACGTGTTTGAGAGTTTGAATTTTTTTTTTTTTTTTCAATTTAACTTTCCTTTTTTGGAGTGAAGTCTCAGCAGATTCGGTTCTGCCAACAAGAGAGCCTCTAGGGAGCAGGGGAATGGCTGCGGCTGGAGTGCGGTTGCCAGGGCAGGGGCCTCTTCCTCAGGGGTGCTGGGGTTCCTGCACCCATTCGGCGGGTTCCCTCTCCACCCCTGAGCTTTGAATAGGGACTGGGGGGGGGGGAGATGGTAGAGGGGGAACCGAGTCTAAGAGTGGAAAAAAAGGAAGTGTACCAGTGGGCGGGTGCCCTTTGGAATAGGAGTCATAGGTCACGGGCACACGCCCATCTCGTTTCACCCACTCTGTGTCTGCCCAGCTGACAGTGAAAAAGCCCAAAACCAGACCTGCAGAAGGCCGGCTGGACCTGCCTGGGGGAGGGAAGAGACAAGGCTAGCCCTCCCTCTCCAGCTTTCCTACCAGTCCCCTGGAGACATCTAAGGAACCCCTTCACTTGCATCCGTTTAGATTTTTTTCTTAGGTAGGAAAAGTTGGGGTGTCTTCCGACTCCCACCCCCCCTGCCTTTGCCAACCTCTGGCACTGGAGGCAGGAGTCAAGTATGCTGTCAAGGAGCGGTTTCAAGGAGAGGGGCCCTGGAGCAGCTAGCTTCACCACATAATTCTCTGTAAGGCAAAGCCGCTGAGGCCGGAGGAGGGCACTGCCCCCAAGAGGACTGGTGGCTTCTTTCCACAGTGTCCTGCTATAAACTGTGGAGCCCTGTCCTCCTGAGCCACAGGGAAGGACACTCACTCACTTTCCACAAAGCCCCGGCTGAGTCTAACGTTAATTCATTCCCTGTGACCTAGTAGTAGGCCCAGGCCTGAGAACTAAAACTGCCCTGCCCAAATCTCCCAGCCACAAATTCCTAATGAGCGCTCCCACATGGGCTCTAGAGAGACATGGTGACAGCAAGAAGCCTCAGCAAAGCTGGACCCAACCCATCACTACACACTGGCACCCTTACAGCTGCTTCCCTCCTAACACTGCACCCTGTTAGCTACTGGGCTCTTGGGGGAGGAGGAACAGCCTTGGGGATCTAAGCACAGCTGATGGGAAGGCAGCTAGCTTCAAGCAACTGCTGAAGAGCCTGAATTCCAGAAGACCATGTTGACCTGGGTTTCAGGAAAAGTGCTGCATACACCAAGCATGATGGTGCACACTTGCAATCCTAGAACTCAGGAAGTGGAAGCAGAAGGTTCAGGAGTTCAAGGTCAGCCTTGTCCAGATATATCAAGGTTCAAGCCCAGCTTGGAGACTTGAATCCATGAGACCCTGTCTCAAAAATACATTATAAAGTAGAGGCTGGAGAGAAGGTTCAGTGGTTAAGGGCACTGGATGCTCTCCCAGAGGACCCAGGTTCAATTCCCAGCACCCACATGGTGGCTCAAAACCATCTGTAATTCCAGTTCCAGAGGATCCAGCAAACTCTCTGCCCGTGATGCACAAACATACATGCGGGCAAAATAAATAAATAAATAAAAAGTAAAACAAATGAGGGTCGGGAGGCAGTGGTGCACACCTTTAATCCCACCACTCACCCGGGAGGCAGAGGCAGGCAGATCTCTGTGAGTTTGAGGCCAGCCTGGTCTACAGGGTGAGTTCCAGAACAGCCAGGGCTATTACACAGAGAAACCCTGTCTTGAAAAAAATAAGAGTGCAGGTGGAAGCCTGGCCTGGTGATACACACCGGTCACCCTAAATACTTGGGGGACACAGGAGGGCTACAGGTAGGCAGACAGCCTGGGTGGGCTGCAGAGTAAATTCAAGGGCAGTCTATGACACTGTCTTAAAATGGAGAGGAGGGCATGTGGCTCAGGGGTTGGTAGAGTGCTTGCTCAGCATGTGTTGGGCCCTACCTTCAATACCAACAACATAATAGCAAAAATAATTCTAAACAAATAAATCCATCTCTGCCTTCTAATCATTCTATCATTTCTTCCTAAGGGCTTGACAAATTATTTAAGATCATTTGCATGTAGCACCCCTCAGCCAACCATCTTCAAATCCCACCCTCTGGTATCTCCTTCCAAAGCCCTTCACTGACCTGGCTAAAAGCCATCCCAACAGTGTTTTCCAGTTCAACACCCATTCATTTCCTTCATTCTTTACCCGAAGCTCCCGCGGGCTTTTGTCGTTTGTCGCTTGGATATTGTCAGTGAGAGCCCAGACTGCATCTGTTTAGCTCTCTGCCGCATTCAAGGCAGGTACCAGACATGCAACAAAGATGGGCTGAGAGCCCTGCTGTCACCTCACCACTGTGGAGGCTGGGGGGTTCAAGGCTGGTCTGGGACACACAGAGAAGCCCTGCCCTAAAAAGGAAAGACCAGGGAAGGAACAAATACACGAATAAAGAAACGAATGGCTGGGCATTGGTGGCACACACCTTTAACCGCAGCACTCGAGAGGCAGAAGCAGGTGGATCTCTGAGTTCAAAGCCAGCCTGGTCTACAGATCGAGTTCTAGGACAGGCTCTAAAGGAATACAGAGAAAGCCCATCTCGAAAAACCAAACAAAGAAAAAGAAAGAAAGAAACACAGAAAGAAAAGAAATGAATGGATTGGAGAGAAAGAGGTGGCTGGTGCTTAAGTACCCTGGGAATCCAGATGATAAACACTTAAGACTCAGGAGGCAGAAGCAGGCAGATCTCTGTGAGTTTGAGGCCAGCCTGGTCTATAGAGTGAGTTCAAGGATAGCCAGGGCTACACAGAGAAACCCTGTCACAGAAAACAAACAAAAAACACTTGAGTTTTTCAGAACTTGTCTCTCTGGCATATTTCATGATTACTCCCAACAGCCCATCATTTCAACCCCTGGGTGGGTAAAATTTCCTCAACAATCGCCTCCTCCTCCAGGACTCTAGTCAAGTTAACAGTTCTCAGCAGCCAGCCGGTCAGATGAGACCTCTGCTTCTCCTGGGCTAATCTGGAGAAGCCAGCATGACAGGCTCAGACATCACCCGTGATACAAGAGCTCTGGCCTGCCACCCCAAGAACCAGAGCTGGGCATCACAGCATACGCCAAGGGTCTGTGCTATGTTGTCGATAATGAACAATGCCAAAAGGCCTGGGGCCTGGTCTCACGCTCACACAAAACTGTGTCTTCAGAAAACTCCAACCACACTAGCAAGCTAAAATTCCTCAGGCCTGATAGGACCAACCAACCGCAGCCTAGAGGACAATCCAGAAGCCTACAGCATGCCCTATACGTGTGCCCAAGTCTGAGGACACACTCCTTCACATGGCATGTTAAGCAAACCAAATACTAAATGACTTGGGAGGGAGTGACTGTTGTACCTGCCCAGCCACCCCACCCCCACCCCATCCCCAAAGCATAGGCATCAGCTAAAGGGAAGTGAAGGCCTAATTTCTATCATTTCCTACTACATAGTAGGCACTTGCTGTGTACCAGGGTCCTGTGACTACAGCAGTAGTCAAGCTACAGGGTGATCCTTCCTTCTGTCCTCACAGCCCTTTGAGAGCATCTCTGAGGATGTGGTTTGGAGTCCCCAGCCTTCCCCCCTCAACACTCCCCACCACACACACACACACACACACACACACACACACACACACACACACCACAAGAAACTGCAATGTCACCTGCTTCCTCATCTGTCTGGAATTTATTTGTGGCTCTACCAACGTTTCAGAAGGAGCTGAGCAGGGAACCGTGAGGACCACAGTGCCATGGTCCTGGCTGTCTGGGGCCAGGATACCCAGAGGTAGATACCTCAGCTGCTGGCTTCTGGGACAGCAGGAACCCAGCCACATGCCCTGAGATCTCTTGCGAAAGCCCCATACACAGCAGGCAAAATCAGGGCTGGATAATGGAGCCTGTATGTGCCTATCTATGCAGGGACACTTCTAGAAGGATAGTCACTAGCCCCGGGTGCCTACTATGTACTGTGACCTTGCTGAAAGCACAGGCAGGTACTTTTTTTTTTTCTTTTGAACCCAGGACTTTGAACACAGTAGTAAACAGCCTTCCACAGAACTATGTGCCCCAAGTGGCATATTTAAATATAAGTAAGCATACCAGAAGCTAGACTGGGTGGCACATGCTCTGAGAAAAAGAAGGTTAAAAAAAAAAAAAAAAAAGAATCAAGAAAGCAGAGCAGTGTGCTGAGGGGTGGGAGGCCAGTCCACAAACAGCCCAGATAGCCAAAAGAACAGGCGTGAGAGCTGCCTGTGCAAAGGCCCTGGGGTAGCCCAGAAACAACAGAGAGGCTGTGGGAGAAGAAAGGGTGGAGAAGCTGTGAGGTCTGTGTTGCAGTCTGAAAGGTCACAGGAGAAACTGAATCCAGGACATATGGACAGAACATCTACCAGGACCACAGGGATTCAGCTTTGCTCTCTTGGGTCTCAGGGACATCTGAGGGGCCTGGAGGGTGGTAGAGATGGGGGGAGGGGAGCAAAAACAAAGGAATGGGGACTGGGAACAGGACTAGAGGGAGGGAGAGTCTGGCTTCCACTGTAACCCATGTGGAATCTGTGACAATAACGATGGGTCACGAAAATTCCTATTTTTCTCCCAGCACTGGACATCTGGTTTGGAGCGCGCTGTGTGTGAGTTTCCTCGGGTCTGGAACCAGCATCTTTGTGCCACATTCCCAGCTTCTCAGCTTCCTGGAGAATGTTGGGAATGAGTCCCTGGGTGGCCTGGCCTCCCCACTGGGCCTGGGAAGGCAGCTTCACAGTTGATGGGAAGCCCCCTCCCCCACCCCTAACCTCCTGAGGGCCTGGCTGGTGACACTGCCTTGGGGTCCAAAGCAGCACAGAATAGACACTTACAGAAGAGCCAACTAGAGCCTGAGCCCAGGTCAAGACTGAGTCAGAGCAGGGGTGGTGGCACACTCGGGAGGCAGAGACAGGCAGATCTCTGAGTTCAAAGCCAGCCTGGTCTACAGAGTGAGTTCCAGGACAGCCAGGGCTTCACAGAGAAACCCTGTCTTGAAAAAAAAAAAGAAAAGAAAAGAAAAAGAAAAAAAAAGGAGCTGGAAGCTTCAAGCCTGTCTTTTGTCTCAGCAGGACCCTCCAGATATCTCAAGGACCTAAAAGCTCACCAGGCTAAAGGAAGGTCACAAGCCCCTCCCCACCCCCAATCCCAGAAAGGGGTCATGTAACAAGAAGTCATCCAAGATGGATAGGACCCAGATTCCAAGGGGACACATCTGGGTCTTACCCCCAGCTGGGACTTCATCATGCCGTTTTGCTAATAGAGATGAAGCTGGACTAGCTCCTGCACAGGGCACCAGCCCTCTGGCAGCCTGGGAGGGGATAGCCGAATGGCCAGCCCACCCATCTATCATCCTTATCCGGCTGTCACCCAGCCCTTTGAAGCCACTAGATCTGTTCTGCACGCTCCTCAGCTTGAGATTTCTGAGAGGAACTGTCTTCCATCCGCCCATCCTAACACAGGGACACAGTGGTGTCTTACATTATGTGGTCATCCCCTGGAGACAGGCCCTGGCCCTGGGCTGGCTGGTAGGCACTAGCCTTACTGAGAGAGCAGCTCCATGCCTCTTTGGGGCTATTCTGGGCACCCTGGAGGCCACTTAGCATCTCTGGAGATGCCTTTACTTGTTGGGAAGCAAGTGCAAAGACAGAACACGGTTGAAAGTGCCACCAATGGCTGCCTGGGAGGCAACTACCCAGTATGCTGATGGTTCACACACGGAAGCGATCCAGGGTTGTCTGGCTGAGTAAGGAGCTGATGTTGAAGATGAATACAGCAGCCTTCTGGATGGTGGTGGCAGGGGACTAGGCGTGCTCGCCTGCAGATTCTACCTAACACTCTCTTCTAAACCAGGAAGAGCAGGGGCCACACCCAGAAGTTTCTAGCTAGGCACCTTACAGAAGTTATTTATTGGTCTAGCGAGCTGTGCGATGCAGTACCTGTTCACGAATACCTACAACTAGTCTGTGCAACTTCTGGCAAATCACTCAACCCCTCTGGCCTTTAATTCCCACAGCTTACTGATGAATTAAATGATGAACTCTGTTGCTGAGCCTGCTGGCAACCTGAAGATGGAACTGTTGCTGTCATTTCATACAGATGTGGAAAGTGAGTCTCAGAGATGTGCATCTGGACCTCGGTGTCATCCAGCTGAGAAGAAGTTGCCTTAATTATTCTTCCGTTGCTGAGATGAGACACCATGACCAAGGCAACTTAGAGGAGACAGGGTTTTTCAGGCCTTGCTTACGGTTTTAGAGAGTGAATCCGTGACCATCATAGTGGGGAGCAGGCAGGCAGACACGGCACTGGTGCAATAGCTGAGGGTTCATATGTTGAGACACAACCATGAGCAGAGGGAGGAGCTACCTGTAAATGGAACTTTGGAAACTGTGATAAACCTCTTCTAACAAGGCCACATCTTCTAATCCTTCCTAAACAGTTCCACTAACTGGGGACCAAGCCTTCAAACATATAAGCCTATGGAGCCATTCTCAATCAAACCACCTCAAGCCATTACCATCACTTCCCAACTGCATGGGATTCCAGAGCCTTAGGAACCATCGCATGACGTCCAGGGAACAGGGCTCCACTTTCCCTAAGGAGGCAGCACACCAGTGCAAGCCACAGCAGCCCAGGGATGTGGCCACACCGACTGGCATCAGTCAACAATGAGCTGGCATGGGGCCTTCTTGTCATGGCACCTGCCACTCCAGGGCCAATTACACATCCCAGGTTATATCAGAGCTGCAAGCAAGCCATGAGAACAACCAGGAGAGAAAAGAGTTAGACATTGAGAGAATCCAGTTCCCACAATTCATCACCCCCACGTCACCCCCTCCAGCACAGCCACCTGGACCTCGGGACCTATGAGGAACATGCCTGGCACTCAGAGTTACCCCAGATAATCCGGGTCATTTTTTTTTTCACTTCCTGAATGTGTTTGATGAAACTTGCCCTTTCCCCAGCCCCCGGGACTCCCCTGTTTCATGTTTGGTATGACTTGTCACATAACCAAGAAAGCATGTGATATGACTAAAGGAGACAGATGGATGATAGATTGGAAGATACAGACATAGACACAGGAGATAGATGATAGACAGAAACATGATAAATAGATGGATAGATGATAGACAGAACGATACAAAAATAGAGATCAATGGTAGATGATAAATACATGATAGATGGATAGATAAGACAGGTAGATGAAAGAAAGATGATAGGAATAAAGAAAGATAGATAATGGAAAGGTAGATGGATAGATAGATATACGGATACCTAGACAATAGAAGATAGGTAAATAAGAAAGAAAGAGAGAAGACAGGTAGATAGAAAGGTTGATTGATAGAAGATAGATTATATATAAATGGCAATAGATACATAGATCAATAGATAGGCAGATAGGCAATCTATGGGTAGAGTCTTAGGACCTGGCTAACAGTCATCAGGGCCACAAAACCAGACTCAGCAGTTTGCCAGCTGAAGGCCCAGGAAGTTGAGCTGTGGTTCCCACTGAGTCTGGACCTAAGACCCAGAGCAGCTGCCATACATTCTCATCCAAAGCCTGGAAGGCCAAGAGAGGCTGGTCTTCCAGCTCAGACCCACGGGGAGGGACACCTGCTGTCCTGGCTCTCAGGCGTCAGACAAGGACTTCCTTTCATTCCCTGGATCCTCAGCTCTTTCTTCTCAAGCTGCTGCTGTCCCGGAGAACCCCAGCCACACTGGGGAACACCACGTGCCTGACTCACTCTACCCACTCAAGAGTTTGTGCCTCCAGAATCACCTGGAATAATGTTTGGCCAAAGGTCTTGACCCCATGCCACTTCCTGACAGGACCTCCTGATACTTGCATAAAATCTGTGGGAATGTGGGAATGTGGACCTGGCCTATCTTGTCCACTGCTCTGTCTCCAGGACACAGAACAGCACTTAGCAAAGAGGTAATGCTGATGTAACGGTTTACTGAGTGACCGCATGGGTGTAAGGAATGTAAACAGAAGCAAGCTTCAGTTGGGCGCTGGTGGTGGCGCAAGCCTTGAATCCCAGCACTCAGGAGACAGAGGCGGGCTTATCTCCTAGTTCAAGGCCAACCTGGGCTATTGAGTGAGTTCCATAACAGCTAAGTCAACACAGAGAGATCCTGTCTCGAGAAAAAAAAAAAAAAAAAAAAAAAAAACCCAGAAAAAAAAAAAAGCAATGTAAACTTCTGAGTCAGATTTCTTGGAAGGAACGTCTCCTTTGGGCTCAGGGTTTCAGGGGAGTCAATCCAGGGTCACTTGGGCAGAGGTCATCGTGACAGGAACATGTGGAGGAGAAGGCTGCTCTCACCATGGTGGACAGGAAGCAACAGAGGGAATGAAGCATGGGACCCCTAGTGACACATTTCCTCCAGGGACACCTCCCCCCCACGCCCCACCACCCCACTACCCACCCCCACCCCCACCACCCACCCCCGCCCTCTGCCCTCTGGATTCTACCTCCTCCCAACAGCGCCACCTGCTAAGGTTGGAGCTTGAGGGAGCTCCTCAAATTCATCGTCCCAGCCTGAGTGTCTGTCTAGACCCTGGTGTCCTCCCTGCCACACAGAACAGGGCTGACCTGTGCAACCAGCAGGAACTGACAGATACGGCGTGACATCTGGACTGGCTCACAAAAGGCCTTGCAGGTTTTGTGTCTCTCGATGTGAAGGTCACATTCTGGGAACACACACATAGGTCTCAGAGATGATCCCAAGATGGGGAGCCAGGGCCTCTTGCCCGTCATTACATCTAACAGGATGGCCATGATCCAGCATGACCCTTGACCTCAAGCTTGAGAGACCCCCCAACTCCGCCCACCACCAAGCTACAGCCCAGCTAGACTAGCCTGGGACATCAAGGTAAACTGAGGCAGGCACAGGAGGAGATCACAGGACAGAATGTCAATCCTTTCCTGCTGAATATCCCAGCTCTGGCCTCAGGCCAGCTACAACTCTGAGCCTCAGCTTACCCAGTAGTAAGAATCTCCAGCCCCTCCCCCACTGCTCAAGCACATCTGGAGTGGACCAGACAACCGCAGTGGGGGGACAGACACCCCACTCCTCCCTTACCCATCTTGCTCCCCCACAGCCTTGGATGAGGGGGCCCTGACCCGAGTCTACAGACCCCACCACACCAGGAACCTGCAGCGGGATGTCACAGCCCTCCCTGCTCACTGCCTGGGGTACAAACTGAACAGGCCAGGGCAGGTCTTACCCAGGCAAGACACATTCAGGTTTTTACCTTCACCTCAAGCCTTTCCTGAGGCTTGAGCAAGGTTCACTCTGAGACATGTGGTAGCCCAAGACTTCCTGAGGACACATTATATAAGGAGCCAAATCCTGTCCTCATCCTCCATGGATGAGACCAGGCTTCACTTCCCAGACCCTCATAGCCAGGTGTCCCTATAGGAGGTGGGCTGACAGGAGGGTCTCCATCCTGCTTGGCCTGTTCAAACTCTGTACAAAGCATATATACACCACCTGTTCCAAGCCCTGGTGGCAGAGTCAGGGAGGCAAGACACACCTGAATCACAGCCTGAAGGTGTCTTACTGCAAGCCAGGGGTACTCTGTAGGGATCTTCTGTGGCTGTGATAATAACACTACTTAGCCCCATGGCTTCCTTAACAGGTTGCAATACAAATCTATCCTATTAAGCTTAGAGATGTTGGGGCTGCTTGTTATGTAGAAGTAACTTCCTAGCTGACTGATGCATTAAGCTCAGCTCCTCCTAGTACTGTCTTAATTTTCATGTATAGCACCTTCAATGGAGAAACTGGGGCTCAGAGACCACAGTATGGAGGACAGAGCTGACTCTGAGCAGACCCTCAGGACTCTGCAGAGAGCATTTACTCCTTGTTCTTAGGGGACCTATGTCCTAGTGAGAGACACTACACAAATTAGGGTGTAATTATGGTTGTAGGAGATGGTCCTGTGTGTACAGTGCTTGCTGTGTAATGAACACAGGGACCTAAGTTGGATCCTCAGACCTGAGGACCTGGGTTCAATTCCCATCACCAACATGGCAACTCACCACTCTGTAACTCTAGTTCCAAGGGATCAGATCCTCTCACACAGATATAAATGCTGGCAAAATACCAATACACATTAAAAAAATTAAAAACTGTGTGTGTTGGCACACCGATCCCCATGCTGGGGAAGCAGAGAGACAAGCAGATCCCTGGGGCTCACTGACCCTTCCACACACAACCAAATTACTTTGGCAAGCTCCAAACTAGCGAGAGGCCCTGTCTCATCAATAAGTTTGAGATACATGAGGAATGATGCCTAAGGTTGTCTTCAGACCTGAATATATGTGTACATATTAACATGCACGCACACACATGTGTGTGTACATACTAACACCTCTGTGTGTATACTAACAACACACATGTGTATCCATACTAACACACGTATGTGCATACTAACACTCACACATGTGTGCATACTAAAACTCACACATGTGTATGTTCTAACACTCACACGTGTACATATTAACACCTACACAGCAAAGAATAAAGTAGAAGTGAGGATATCAGAGAAGCCTTTTAGGGGAGATGGCAAGGATACACAGTCCTCTATAAAGAGAGAAGCAGTCATGCGGTTATTCACAGAAAGACATTTCAGGCAAGGGCAGCGGGAGTGCAAAAGTCCTGAGGCAGAACGGGGAGCTTGGTAGACACCAACGGCCTTGAGGATAGCTGTCCATCTCCCCCTCCCTGTGTGCAGCAGAGTCTGGCAGGTTTCCAGCTCAGCAGGCCCTGCAGTCAGTTCTCCTTTCAGAGCATGGGTGTGCGCACAAGCACACGCACACGCGCACATGCACTCACACGCACACGCACACGCACAGGCACACACAGGCACACACTCACAGACGCAGTCTCAGGATGGGAACATCAGACCAGGTAGGTAGCAGAGCTCATGGGGGTGGGGGGTGAGAAAGTGACAGGAGACACAGCCCCCACCCTGTGCTGTACTCAGAGGAGAGAGAGCCTGCTGGGACTCAGAGGTGAGAGCCTGGGCCTGAAGGAGCAGGGCCCATTTGTTCCTGCGAAGCCAGCTGTCAGCTGTGGTGGTGCCAAGGCAGAACTGTAGAGTTCTTAGCCTCTGAGCCAGCTCACCCTCACTGCCCCATCCCCCACAACAGTCAGTGTCTTTTGGAAGCAAGCTTAGCTGTGAAAAAGGTAAAATGTGGGCCAGGACAGCACTCATTTAGTACCTGTGAGGCCTGGTGCATCCCCAGCATCATGTGCACCTGTGTGTGGATGCACACACACACACACACACACACACACACACACACGCAGGCGCGTGCACACACAAACATACACACATATACACATACACACATGTACATTTGCACACACACACACAAACATACACACATAAACACACACACGCAAGCGCGTGCACACACAAACATACACACATATACACATACACACATGTACATGTGCACACACACACACACAGGCGCGTGCACACACAAATATACACACATATACACATACACACATGTACATTTGCACACACACACACAAACATACACACACACACACACACACACACACACAGGGTCATTCATACAAGCTACAGTATAAGGTCTTTCGGCCACATCAGAAAATTATATCCATTCTATGTAACCTCCGCCTACCCTGTGACCCATCCATCCTGGAAGAATAACCTGCATCCTGATAGAATCCTTTGAAAAAGTGTACCTGGGTTTAGATAAGCAGGCAGATGAGGCAGCTGTGGAAGGGTTACCCACATGGAGATGTTCCTAAGATGCCTGTTTACCTGGACCCAGGAACAGAGATGCCTGGTGTGGTTATTTGCCAAGGCATCCTATACAGCAAAGAGAAAGAACAAGTTATGGCAACCGGGCTGAGACCAGACAGACAGACAGACACACAGCTCACCAGGTTATGTTGGCTTATACTACCAATTCAGGTACAACGGACCCCAGGGGGAAGTGACCAACAAGGGGCATTTAGGGGCCAGTAATTAAGGAGGATTCTGTGGTAAAGGCTGGGGCTGGGCTCTCAATACTTTCTGGTGTAGGATTAACCACACCTGTATCCCCCGTACTGCGACAGAAGGATTGCTTGAGCTACACAGTGAGTTCAAGGCCAGCCCTGGCTACAGTATTCTATCTCAACAAAACAGAACAACAACAAAAAACTGGGGGTGGGCAAGAAGGCTCAGTGGATAAAGGTGCTTGCTGCTAAGCAAGCCTGATGACCTGAGTTTGATCCCTACAACCCACATGGTGGAAAGAAAACCCCAGCCTGACCTCCACACATGCACAGTGGCAAAACCCACACACTCACTCAAAATTTTCCTTAGGGAGGCCTGTGAACTTTTCTGAGTGCATAGTGGACATCAACAGAAAGCTGTCCAAAGTGCAGCAACTTAAAGAGAAACAGGGACTGCCTGGGAGTCAATGTGTGTGAGTGTGAGGGGCACATGGAGGTATTTGAGGCACCAGGGAAGCTGAAGCCAACACCGCCATAATTATCACACCTGAGGTGAGGGCTGAAACTTGGGGAACTGAGCACAGATGATGCTCTTGTGCGGATATAGAAGCTGGGACAGATGTTGCCTTTGAGTACCATTCAAGAGGGTTTCAGTTAGCACCCGTCAGAAAAGCTTGTCCTTAGTCACTGGGTGATCTCTGACCCCCCATCCTTGAAAGCTTTGATAGGGCCAAGAAACATCTCAGCAAATAACTGCCATGCCACGCATGCTTACTATCCTCCATCCTCCATTCCCAGGGCAGGCATCACTAATTGATCCCAGAACTTTCACCCAGCCATTCCAAATCTATCATTTAATTCCTTACAAGCATGTCAAAGGTAGTTGAACTGGCATTGGCCATTCCAGCGTTCCAGATCTAAATGCCTACTCGTGCCTCAAGTGGGAGGCAGTAAACCATAGATAGTCCCATGGAGTCAAAAGTCCAGAGAAACTTCTACCAGGAGCTACAGCTACATAGTGAACTCCCAGAACCATTGCTCCCAACCGTCCCTGTCCCTGTTCCACAACCCCCTCCCGTAATCTCCCCCATCCCCTCTCCCCTAGCACAGCAGCTACTCTGAACCCTAGCTCTTCCTCCCTCCACCATACCAGGCCTCACAGGGCTTACTTGGGTGGCCCAGAGGTGACACCCCATAAGAATATAAACTATCTTAGGATCACCCAGAGCACCCTGCCCCGCCCTGCCCAGCTTTTACGTGGTTTTGCTGTCAGTGGTGGGATGCAGTGCAGGGAGATAATTACAGAGCATTCTGGTTAACTCTAGGACCCGCCAGGCCCCACCCTCTCTCCTAAGACATTTGCATAGTTAATCATAAGTTGATTAAAGCCATGGCTTGTCCTTGGCCAGGACCATCACCCCCTGCCTAATAAAGAACATCTCAAAATCCCCAAGACACCTCACATCTGCACCTCTAATGTGCTCTCTGTGGAGTAGTCCAATTCTGGTTCAGAGCGGGCGCCAATCAGGGCCTGGATACCTGAGCCATCAACTCAGAGGAGCTCCCTTGGCTGGGGCTGTCACAGGGACAGCAGCTCCATCTCTCCTCCCCCTGAGGAAATCCAACATCAGCCACTATTGTTCCCTCCACCCCCACCCCACCCCCACCCTCAGGAGAGTGTGCCAGCACCCTGATCCAGCCTTTCCTGAAACTGAACTTGATGAAGGCTATTGGAAGGGGATCTCTTCCCCTGGCCAAAAGTACGTTGACTAATACAGGTTATTAAGATAAGTCTGAGTGACTTTAAAAATGGAAATTACCTAAAAACTTGTTCCCGGGAATGACTTGGCCAGACAGGGTGGGTGCAGGGCTAGGTGACAGTTTCCTACAGCAAGGACAATGAAGAGTAGTCCAGAGGCTCCGCCTGAGTCCTCAGCAGCCATCTGGGCCACCAGGGTAGACTCTTAGGAGACAGGAGACTGACAGGGTCTCCAGAAGGCGGGTCTGTAGATCTTACTTTCTTTTAAAGAGAGTCCTGAGCCATCTGGCCACACCCTGCTCTTGCCACAGCCCACCTCCAACAGTGCTTCCAGAATCCACACTGTTTTCCTTTTGTCAATAGAGGGAATTAGGAATGTGGCTCATGGTGGCTTTCCTGTCATGTTTAACACGTTGGGTTCCCTCCCCAGCATTAAATTTGGCATGGTGCCCTGTACCTGTAATCTAAACACTTGGGAGAGAGAGGCAGGAGTGTTTGCAGCCTGGGCTACATATTGAGTTGGAGTCTAGCCTGAGCTACATGAAATCTTACCTCAAAAAAAAAAAAAACAAAAAACAAAAAACAAAAACAAAAACAAAAAAAACCCAACACTTGTGTTTTAAAGGGCTAGAGAGATGGCTCAGTGGTTAAGGGCATTGGTTACTTCTGCAGAGGGTCTGGGTTTGGTTTCCAGCACCTACACAGTGGCTCACAACCACCCATCACTCCAGTTCTGGAAAATCAAGGCCCACCAGCCCACATGTGATGCACACATAGACATGCAGGTGAGACACACACATAAAAGAAAATAACTGAAAAATAAAATTGGGTCCTGACCCATTTCAGGCTCCACTGGGTTCTATAAAGTTTCCTGGACTGCTATTGGGTTCAACTGCCCTTCAAACAGACCCTCTCCTGGGACAGAAAGGACATTTGTCCTCAGTACAAAGGCCGAGCCTGGCACTCCTCCCGACATCTGAACACACAGCCTCCTATGCCCCACACAGGAGTGCCTGCCAGCTCCAAGTACTCTGTTCCACATATTCTTTTTCAATCCACCTGGGAGCTGTTTGCTTCCGTAAAGCAACATGTGCATGAGATAAAACACCCCACAGATCCAAGGCCCTGCCTTCCCGACTCCCCAGCCTTGTTTCTGTCCCCAGCGGCAGATGCAGACAGGTTGGCCCGATTTTGCTGGGACAGACTGGGCAGATCACAGAATACATGTGCATACAGGCACTCTGCATGGTTCTAGAATGATACAACAGCTGTGCTTCTCATGAGGCTGAGTGAGTCTGTAAAGGACTTAGCAAACAACAGTAAAGAACAAATACAGAGTAGCAGATAGAAGAAGCAGAAAACCATCAGGGCTGGAGAGATGGCTCAGCGGTTAAGAGTAGGGGTTACTCTTGCAGAGGACCAAGGTTTGATTCCCAACACCCACATGGTGTCTCCCAATCATCTATAACTCTAGTTCTAGAGGATCCAACATCGTGTGTGTGTGTGTGTGTGTGTGTGTGTGTGTGTGTGTGTGTGTGTGTGTGTGTGTGTGTTCCAGACAGGGTTTCTCTTTGTAACAAGAGTTCTGAGATTAAAGGCACATACCTTTCATCCCAGCACTTGGGAAGCAGAGGCAGGTGGCTCTCTGTGAGTTCAAGGTTGAGGACAGCCAGGACTGTTAACACAGAGAAACCCTGTCTAGAAGACAGGAAAAAAAAAACAGAGAGAGAGAGAGAGAGAGAGAGAGAGAGAGAGAGAGAGAGAGAGAGAGAGAGAGAGAGAGAGGTGCCTATGGGGAAAATAGCACACTCTCAACCATCACCACATCCTTCCTGAATGTTTTTGTTTTGTCACCCCAAAGGGAAGCCTATACCTGTGAGATGGTCACCCTCCTGCTTCCCTTGCACAAGCTATGCTCATGAAAGTCTGTCACAGGAAGTTGTTATCATCAGTCCATTTCATTATAATCTGTGCTTCTTTTCATTACGGAATGTGTTTGTGGTGTGTGTGTGTGTGTGTGTGTGTGTGTGTGTGTTATGTGTAGGGGTGGGAGGGAGCTCACCTGTGAGGCATGTTAGAAATTGAGGACAAATGTCTTTCTCAATCATTCTCCACCTGTTTTTGAGGCAGAATCTCCCCCCGATCCTCCAGCTCACTGATTAGGCTGGCTGTCCCACAGTCCTCTTGTCTCCACCTTCCCAGCACTGGGGTCGCAAATACTTGCCACTGTGGCTGTTATTTTACGTGGACTCTGGGGATCCAAATTCAGGTCCTTATGCTTTTTATTGATTATTGCTTATTGATTGAGACTGGGTCTCTCTATGAAGCCCTAGCTGGACTGGAACTCACAGAGATCCTCCTGCCTCTGCCTCTGGAGTGCTGTGATTAAAGACGTGCATCACCATACCCAGTCTACTATTGAGTTTGTTTATTTATGATTGTGCGCATCTGTGTGTCCCACGTGTGTGGTGGTGAGGTAGGGGGTACCCATGGATGCCCCAAATCTGGAGTGACAGGAGCTTGTAAGCTGCCTCACCTGGGCGCTTACAGCTGAGCTGTTCCTCCTGAGGAGACGCACGGCCCGTTAGCCACTGGGCATCTCCCCAGCCCCTGCTTTCATTTCCATTGTTCTGCTTTGTTTCAGCTGTGGGTTCCTGCACATGGGAGCTGAGGGGACAGTGTCAGAGCCACTCCCCCTAATGTTCTCTTGTATTGTTTGTTTTTTGAGATAGGGTTGCTCTGGGTAGCCCTGGCTGTCCTGACACTCACTCTGTAGACCAGGCTGGCCTCAAACTCAGAGATCCACCTGCCTCTGCCTCCTGAGTTCTGGAATTAAAGGCGTGTGCTATCATGTCTGGTTTGATTGGCTTTTCTGATGTGGTCCATTTCTCAGGTCCTATTGGGCCCTGCACACTGTGTGAGATTGTGTTCCAGGTACACACATGGGGTTCCTATTGGTTTCGGGGAACCCGGGGATAGGCCTCCACACAAGGGCCCAATGTTGTGGCTGCAGCCTGCCCTTCTGGCTATAGCCCCTGGAGAAGCTGTACCCAGCAGCTGTCCTGCAGAGGACCCACACATTGCTGTGACATCACGGAAGTGAGTCCTGTCTCTCAGGTCTTCACACAAAAACAAAAGCATTTGGGCCAGACATGAATGTTGTGACAGGACCAGAGAGAGGGGTTTGGGGATGGGTCTGAAGAAGCGTTGGTAAACTTCTGGAGATCCAGCCGTGGAGGCTGGCACCAGTCAACTTATCATTTGGAAGCTGGGGCAGGGGGTTTGCTGAAAGTTTGAGATCAGCTTATACTGCATACTATATAGTGAGTTCAAGGTTAGCCTGGGCTACACAATAAGATCCTGTCACAAAAATAAAAAATAAAAGCAAATTGGGGGTGGGGTGGGAGGAAGGGAGCTTGTGGCTCTAAGAGATACCTGAGTTCAATTCCCAGCACCGGGGAGGCTGATCGCAACTGGTGCCCTCTTCTGGCCTCCATGGGTGCCCACAAGCAGCTGGGGAACTATTCGACCCAGTCACTCCACAGGTTGCCACTTCAAAGTACCAACCAAGGCAACCTGAGCTGGGCCAACTCCTCTGCTAGTGAGTGGTGAGCGGGGAGATTCACCCCTGCAGGGGTAGGGCAGGGGCAGGAGGCTATGCTGCCTGCCAGGGGATGCCACCTCCATGTCATCTGTGCATGTGACACAAGCCTATTGAGCTCGGAAGATAAGGCCCACTGGGACCCCCAGAGCGTCTCTGCCCACTGAATGTCATCTCCCCCCCACTCTCTCTCTCTCTCTTGGTTCCATTCCAGGGCTCCTGTGTCACTTTTGTCACAACCTGGAACTCCACCCCTAGACAGCCACTCGGTATCTGTTTCACCTCAAGCCCTCCACATGGGACATTGGCCACTAGTTTTCATGAACCAGGTTGAGGTCTGGCGGGTGACAGGGCACAGGGCACACGGCTTAGGGAGAGGTCTTCCTCCTAGGAGGTGCTACCGTGGGACTGAGCCCCAGCTGTGCTCCTCATGGGTACCTTGTCGGGCTCTCGGGTTTCCAGCTGATCACTTGGCCAGCTCCTGCCTTCACAGTCCTCAGACATTCAGGTCACACTGGGACAGCTAGTGCGACTGTGCACAGAGCCAAGCATCTGTGCAAACTGTCTCCCGTGATCCCCACAATCTCATGGCATAGACCCATTACACAGATCCCGTTTGACTGCAGAATGGAGGCACGGTGTTGTCAGAAACCTGCCCAGGACACAGAGCTGGGGTGGTATTTACTTAGTACCCTGGTCTGACACACCCAAGGCCAAAAGCTTTTCTGTACCCCAGGGAAGCAACAGATTTTTTTGTTAGTTGGTTGGTTTTTTGGTTTTTGTCTGTTTGTTTGCTTGCTTTTTCGTTTGTTTGTTTCTGGCAAGTTCTATGGGCTGAAGCCTTGGGGATAGGGTGCAGTACCTCTGTCACATAGTTTTTGTAGCTGACTATCAGAGGTCAGATCAGGGTTAATCCAATGAACCCCGAGCCCACACCAGGGGCAAGGGTGCCTGCTAAATGTAAGTTCCAGAATACTTTCCATCTCTTTCTTTGCTCTTCTGCATTGACCTGCAGGTCTCATACAGTCAGTCACGTGCACCCATCTTCCTACTGCGAGAACACTCTGAGCAGGTCCTGTCCCAGGGCCTTTAATCACACCTGCTTTCCTGCTCACTGGCTTGTCCTCAGGGTTCCTCCTGGTATCTCTACAGAATCTTCCCCAGCACACCTGAGGCTGTCCATCATCCTCACCATCACCAGAATTTCCTGGTTCTACAACCAAGTTCCCCTGTCCCTTCTTTTGATCTCCAGGACAAGGACCTTGCCTCTGGAACCAACTCCCACCCTGGCATTTGGTGGGAGCTCAGCAAATGTTGGTGAATACACAACCCCTAACACAGAGCTGGAAGGCAGGTTTTAGGTGCACATTTCCAAAATAACAGAACAGAGGTTCACGGTTATGTAGCAGATCATACACAGAGCACCTAGGAGGAGGAACCCATGCCAGCTTGGCCTCCCCCAACCCAGAACACCCAGGGATGGCTCTAGAGGAGACTCCACATGGCCCCCCTCTGCTCTGTCTCTGCCCAGGAGCAGTGTGGTGGCTGGCAGCTGTGTCCCCTGGGGCTCAGCGTCAGACTGTGGTGGCAGGATTAATCTGCCCTTGGGCTGAGCTGGCTCCAGTCCCAGTGAGGTGGTGATTGTCACTCTGATAGAATAGGGCGCCTCTCGCCATGGCAACGGGGACGTCACCGGAGAAGTGTCTGAGCACAAAAGGGGGAGTTAGGAGACACCCACGGGCTTCAGCAGGAACGTGGTGTCATGGCCTCGGTCTGCTTGGGGACAGCTGCAGGGAGGCGGACTGTGATGACCTTCCCAAGAACTGACTGTGCCCTGTTCTTCCGGCAGCAGGAGGGGAGCGAATGGGGGGCACCAGAGTCCACAGGCGCCCAGCTCTCTCCCAGGCCCTCTGAAGTAAGCCTGGCATCAACGAGGGGACAAGAGAGGCATGGAGGCCGCTCAGGACCTGGGGGTAGGAGCCACTGAACTCACATCCCTTAATTCTTCCAGGCAGGTCGTGGTGGCCTCTAAGTGTCAAAGCCTTCCTTTGTACTATCATTCTTCTGTTTATCTGTTGCTATTGAGGCAGGGTCTCACGTAGCCCAGGCTAGCCTTGAACTCATTATTCAGCCAAGAATGACCTTGAACTCCTGATCCTCCTGCATCCAAGTCCTGGGATTGAAGGAGGCAAACGCCACTGTGCCTAGCTTCCCACCTTCTTCAGTGAGTGAATCGAAGTTCTTAGCTTTCCCCAAATCGCTGGAACATTCTCCCCACCGGGAAATGACCTGTCTCTTAGGTCATCCTGTCCCCAGCTGCCCAGCCTCTGGTGTCTTTACGGATATGCCAGTTTTGAGCATTCAGCCTCTAGTGGTGGACGGTCACACTGCACAGGTCTTTGAGGCTTACCCAGGTAGTGCCTCGCGTTGGCAGACTATCCTTTTTCATAGCTGAGTAATATTCTGGCATTCCCTCATTGCTGGGCACTGGGTGACATCTACTCTTTTTGACTTGAATGTATTTGTGTGAATATCTTTGTGTATGTGGTTCAAATGCATGTCTAAACACACACACACATACACACACAGAGTCAGGGATCGGCCTTGGGAATTGTTCATCAGGAGATGTGCACATTCATTTTTTTTTTCTTTTTGAGACAGAGTCTCCCATTGGCCTAGAGCTCATAGGTCCAGTGAGGCTGACTGACCACCAAGCGGTAGGCATCCTGGATGGCAGGCTAGAGCAGTGGTCAGTTCTTCACGGCTGAAGGTGGGTAGGTTGTGACTCCCAAGGGAAGTGGCGTTTTGCTGAACCATGAAGGGCAACACTTGGCAAACTCCAGTGAGCCTCATGCTGGGCCTGAGCCTAAGTGAAGGCACAAGCTCTAGGGGAACAGGGTCCAGGGTACCTTGGCTCCTAGCAGATGGCACCTTCTGGAGCTGACACCACAGTGTGACTGGAAATGTGTCATCTTCCCTTCAACTTTGACCCTCCTCCTTGAGGGTGGCTCACGTTCCTGGTCTCACTGCAGTGGGTTAGCAGACTGACATGGCTCTCTGATGCCTGCAGTCTCCTTTGGGGCCACTCTTAGCCATGCTAGATTTCTTGACCCAGGGAGAAAAACAGACAAGGCAGTGCAGACCCTCAAAGCTCACAGCAGCCATCTGGGTTCTCCAGAAGATTGACTAGCCCCTGACTTAGCATAATAGTTTATTGAGTATCTTTTTTTTTTTTTTTTTAAAGATTCATGTTTACTTTATATGTATGAGTGTTTTGCCTCTGTGTATGTGTACCATATGCATGCAATGCCCATGAAGGCCAGAAGAGAGCACCAGATACCCTGGAACTGGAGTTAGAGACAGCACTGAATTACCATGTTGGTGCTGGGAATGAAATCTGGATCCTCTGCAAGAGCAACAAGAACTTTCAACAGCTAAGCCATCTCGCTAGGCCCCTATCTTTGGTATTTTGTGACAGGGGCTCACTATGTCACCCAGGCTGACCTCAAACTTGGAATCCTCCTGCCTCAGCCTCCTGAGCATGGAGATCACAGGTGTACATGAGCACACTCAGCAACATAGCCGAGCAGTGGTGGTGCACTCCTTTAATCCCAGCACTCAGGAGGCAGAGGCAGACAGATCTCCAAGTTCAAGGCTACAAAGTGAGTTCCAGGACAGACAGGGCTACACAAAGAAACCTTGTCTCAAAAAAACATACAAACAAAACAAAAGCAAGCAACGTAGTGTTTTATAGATTTAATTCTTCATCCTTTTTCCTGAATAAATAGTATTCTCTTTTGTGGATATACTCTTTCATTCTTTTTTATGGATGAGTAGTATTCCATGTGTGTGTATTTGGGTTTTTTTTTGGACACAGGGTTTCCCTGTGTAGCTTTGGAGCCTGTCCTGGAACTAGCTCTTGCAGACCAGGCTGCCCTTAAACTCACAGAGATCCACCTGCATCTCCCTTCCAAGTGCTGGGATTAAAGGTGTGCACTGCTGCCGCCGCCGCCACCACCACTACCACCTGGCAACAGCAGTATATTTTTAGTTATGAGCTTGATGTACCTTTGGCTGTATATAGTTTTCTGTTGTGATGCTGTTGTGGACATCTGTGTGAATATGGTCACAGCCCTTTTCCTGGGTGTATATCAAAGTGTGAGCCCTTGGAGTTAGAGTATATTCTATCAGATTCCAGTCATACTGTACTGCTAGGTATCGTTTCTCATCCCTTTAACCCTAACATTCCTTAACCCCAGCCACTGCCAGTCACAGCCTAAGACACCTGTTACCCAGGGAGGCAGGGTGGACAGAGAGGCAACCAGAGGGCTACTCCATTTTACAAGCCAGATCGCGGGCCTAGTGCTCCACAATAGTCCTTTCTCTTTCTACCAGCTACGGTGAACCCCTGGGGCATGGTAAGGTCAGAGACCAACAGCAGCCTGAAGCCTCAAAGACCACAAGGAATAGAGAGCCTCTCCACCTGGTGCTGCCTGCCACTTAACTGCCCCGTGGGCCAGAGACTACTGTGATATTAGTTTCTGAACCATGAGCATCTGGGGCTGGCAAGATGGCTCAGTGGGTAAAGGTGCTTGCTGTTAAGCCTAAGGACCTGAGCGATGCCTGGGACCCACATAGTGAAAGGAGAGAAGATTCCTACCAATTGTCCTCTGACCTAGCTGTGCCGGGGTCAGATGACAAGGGTATCCTGGGGATGGCAGTGGGGACTGTGGCATGTTGGACAGCTCCCATCCTAATCCTGGAAGAACTACAGTTCCCTCAAGCAGCCCCCACCCCATCCTATGAGACCAGAAACGCTGGCTGTCCTGGCTGCAGGTTTGGCTGTACATAAAATGTCCTCCTGGCAAGCTGCAGCCACACATTCAAGCTGGGCTGGCAGGACCTCCCATCCATGCCCTGGATGTCACCAGCCAGTCCCTTCCATCTACTCAGGTCATCAGCCTTGGAGAAGCCACCCTGGAAGGTGGGGTGAGTGGGGATTAGGGGGCCACTGGGCAGCCTGAAAGGCAGAGAGAGTCCACTGTAGACAGGATGAGACTTAGGCTCTGGGAATCTCAGTCTGTCTGGGGGCTGTAGGGCTGCTGGTGAGGCTTTAAGCAGAAGGTCTGAAGACTGCAGGCCTTGCCTTCCCAAAGGACCACAGGGTTCCCATATACTTGGTGACAGAGACAGGAGGATCACAAGTTCAAGGCCCTTCGGGCTATATAGAGTAAGTTCAAAGCCAAGCTGAGATCATTCCTATAGGAAAGGGTTAAAGAAGGGTGGGGTGTGGCTCAGTGACAGAGTGCCTGATTAGGCACCAAAGAGAGAGAGAGAGAGAGAGAGAGAGAGAGAGAGAGAGAGAGAGAGAGAGAGAGAGAGAGAAGGAGGGAGACAAGTAAGAAAGGAGGAATGGAGGAAGGGAGGGAGGGAAGGATTGATTTATGGGGAGACTTTCCTTCAATGGAGCCCAGAATCATTAAACTCCCAGCCACGATAATTACTGCACCCTTGCGTAAAAATATTCATCTAAAAAGCATAAAATTATAATGACTTACTTGACGGAACTGGAACAAGCAAGATGAGATGAGCAGGCAGCTAAGGAGATGGGTGCCTACCCGCAGCTCCACCCCTTTGCCCACCCAGGGCTGGTTGCTCACCAGGAAGTGGCTGGGGACCACAGGAATCCCTGCCTGGCCATGGGCTTAGCAGGTAGCATCCATCTCCCACTGAGCCCCCGACCCCAACCCCAGGAAACCCAAGCCAGCCTTAGCCAGCCAGGGGCTAGCCTTCTGCCTACTATGTGTCTTCAGGATGGTGACGTCCCCTCTCTGTTTGTTTCATCTGTCACCGATGACTCTCAAAGCTCTTCCAAAGTCTGTGTCTATAGTTGCCTGGAACAAGTGATTGCCCAGCCAGCTTAGATGTAAATAAACGAATGGATTCCTTTTCCCTGGGCCTGCTAGAGTGTGGACAGGCAGAGCAGCTTTCTGGTATGTACCTGCCCACCATTCCTCTCCTCCAGCACAGGTCTGTTCATACCCACAGAGGTTCCTTATTAAACAAGGCCCCACATTCCTGCCAGCAGGGTTGAGAGATCATCAAGAAATCACCTCTTGGGGAGGCAGGCAGGAGTTGGGCATTGCTCATCATACTTGAGAGCTTTTCAGGTTGATCTGTGTCTCAGCGGAGAAATAGTGGGAGGGGAGGTCCAGGGATCACACCAATGTGACCAGAGGATGCACACACTCTACACATGTGCACACACCAACCTGTGCACATACAGATCCATGTACACTTGTAGACCTGTGCACACACTCCAGATCTGTTTATACACTTCAGGCCTGTGTATATGTTCCAGACCTGCATATACACTCCAAACCTGTGTACACATTCTAGACCTGTACAGACACCCAGACCTGTACACACACTTCAGACCTGTATATACACTCCAAACTTATGTACACATTCCAGGCCTGTGTACATACCCAGACCTAGGCACACACTTCAGACCTGTGCACACACCAACCCATGAACATACAAAGACCTGTGCACACATTGATTCGTGTATACTCAGACTTGTGCAAAAACACTCCAGACCTGTGTACACACACTCCAGATCCATGCACACACAGAGACCTGTCCATATTCCCAAACTTATGCAAACTGCCCCAAGCACACACAGACCCATGAACACACTAAGACCTATAAACATGCACAGACCCATGTACATACCCAGGCCCATATGTGCACCTGAGTCTGAATACACATCTATACTATGCACTCCCCAGAGCCTGGGGACATACCCAGGCCTATGCATAGCCTTCACTTCATGCATGGAAACTGAGGCCCAGTATGAAAGGGATTAAGAACAAAGTCACCAACTTGCAGCCTACAGGCCTGTCCTTCAGAAAGGTCACTGCTCCACAGGTGTCTATACAGTTAACTGCAGTAACAACGCCAGCAAAAACTAAAAGGACAAGAGCATTTCTTTGCAGCTGGTGCCCAGTGGCTGGGTGTGAGGAAGACATCCCATTACCAAGGCCACCATATGCTCCTGGGAAAACAAACCCCAAATGGCAGGAGATGCCAATCCCCTCAGGTTGCTCTTTGACCTCCATATGCATTCATGTGCATATACAATAAGCCAGTAATATGAAGAATAAAAAAAATACTAATTTAAAAACATGAAG
This sequence comes from Cricetiscus sungorus, assembly GCA_030556225.1. NCBI lineage: Eukaryota > Metazoa > Chordata > Mammalia > Rodentia > Cricetidae > Cricetiscus > Cricetiscus sungorus. The sequence goes on along the minus strand of JANBXA010000044.1, from coordinate 24,063,907 downwards.
GCAGGACTGGGGTTGGGGAAGGGAGTGGAGGGCACACACAGTTACCAAGCCCTGCACACATTTCCTATCTATTTTTGTTCCCTTCAATATTCAAAGTCTGGCATAGGACAGTGTGGCTGGCTTGTGGTCACCTCTGGTTAAGAGGGTGGCCTGTTGATTGGCAGTCCTTTGGGGGAGATGGGCACTGAGGCATCGATAGGCTCAGGCTCAGGCTCAGGGTGGCAAGAGCGAGGGAAAGGAGGGGGTGGCCACACTCACGGGAGACTGGAGCCTGTGCGCAGACTTTCAAGAGCTTCTGGGAGTGGTAGGAGCTTGGTGGGCTGTAACCCATATGTAACCATGCTCCAGGCCCACAAGACAAGACACAGCCTTACCTGGGAGCTTGCTGGCCTCAAGACCTTCTGCAGAAGTGAATTCTGTTTCAGTTTGTGCCTGGAGGCACCTTAGCTGGAGGTTTCTGCTTGGTGTTCCTAATGAGATGTGATCAGGGGGTCCATGAACGTTCCATGGGGCTAGAGGATGAATCCAAAATGGTGCTGTCCACAAGCAATGACTGGTGTATCTATTACCTGGTGCACTTGGCCAAGCTGGGATTTGAACCTAAGCCTAAAGCCTGCTTCTAGGCTGTGGCAGTGTATAGCTGGCTGTTAGGGTGTGTCCTGCAGCCACCTGCCAGGTCAGTAGTTCCCAGGTAAAGCAAAAAAGCTTTGGGAAGCATTGGGAGGCAGCTACCTCTAGATAGGCTGTGAGAGTGAACAGGTCATGTGAAGGGACCATTGTTCTCTTACTCCAGGAAGAGAAAGAGACCAGAGCATCCTCACTCTCCAGGAAACAGATGGAGGGAGAGCCATCCCCGAGTCAGTGAGAGGCCCTCATCAGAGTTCCTTTAATCCCAGCACTAGGGAGGCAGAGGCAGGCAGATCTCTGAGTCCAGCCTGGTCTACAGAGGGAGTTCTAGGACAGCTAGGGCTTCACAGAGAAGCCCTGTCTCAAAACAAACAAGCAAAAAGAAAAAGAAATAAAAAAAGGAAGAAGGGAAGGAAGGAAGAAGGAAGGAAGGAAGGAAGGAAGGAAGGAAGGAAGGAAGGAAGGAAGGAAGGAAGGGATTCCACTGGGCCCACTCTAATCCCAGGAGACCATGCTCTAGAGTTGGGGAAATTTTACCCAGTGAATGAGTCTTTATTATAACAGAGACATGATAGCCAGGAAAGCAAGGAGTAGCATTTTCCATGGTGGGACTAGCATTCTAGAGTAGCTGTTGGGGAAGGTTGAGATGGGCTGAGGGTGGAGCCCAATGGCTGCCTCGGCCTCTAGTAGTGGAAGGACGCCTCCCCGCACACGCTGACGGGTGTGGAGTCCTGTGTGGCTCTGTCTTGAGTCCATCCTTCTCCTTTTCCTTCAACCCTGAGCAACCTGCCTCTAAACTCAGAGCCTAGGGGATGTACTTGCAATTCATTCACCTGTGAATGGGCCTCTGTGGCTATTGGAGGCCCATTGGGCAGAGCCTGATCCTTGACACCTTCTGGACCCGGGGGACAGAGACAGCCTGGCTGGCTGGGGGGGGCCCAACTCCTCACAGCCCACCGAGAGTGGGCCAGTGTCATCTTCCTACCATGTTCCACAGCCTTGAATTCACACCAGCACAAAAGAGCAAGACAAGTGAGGCATCTTTGGAAAAACACCCAGAAACCAGAGGGCAGCCAGAGCCAGGGTCCAGGTTCAGCCTCACATCCTCCCCATAGAGCTGAGACTCATTCCCCATCACGCCTCCTCTCTATCTCCTGAGTCGGCCATAGGGATGTATCTGCGGCTCCACCCTGGTAGAGTGGACTGTGGGTACAGGATAGGCTAGCATCCTCGTCTCTGGCCTCCACTCTCCAGGACTGAAGTTGGAGGCTCTGTCCTCTGTGGCAGCTCGTGGCTGCTATGGGCGGCCTTGCTCTCACCTGCCCCAGTCAGTTCTGGAGGCTTTGGAAGTAACTATCACAGCTCTAGGGCTCAGGACACTTATTTTGTAGCCCCAGAGGTCTGAGGCCTCTTAGAGGTCTTATGGGGACCAATTCAAGGGTGACACAGAGCTGGCTTCTTCTAGAGGCTCCTGGAGTTTCCATTTACCCCCGCCCCGGCTACTGGAGCCAGCCCTACCCCCACCCTGTCACCTTCCCCAAAACAGGTGCAGTATCATCTCATCCTTCCCAGATCTTTGCTGTTGTTGTTGTTAACTTCTTTACTTCGTTTTGTTTTTTTTTTGAGACAGGGTTTTGTCTGCGTAGCCCTGGCTGTCCTGAAACTCAGAGATCCATCAGTCTCTGCCTCCTGAATACTAGGATTAAAGGAATGCACCGCCACCTAGCTTGTTATTATTTTTAAGGCAGGTTAACTAGCCCAGGCTGGCCTTGAACTCACAACGTAGCTGAAGATGATACTGAACCTCTGATCCTTTGACCTCTAATTTCTCCAGTGCTGAGATTCAGGCATGAGTTACCATGGGTTACCCCTGGTGACAACTGCCTCTGGTGCTTGCCATCATCACTCAGCCCTCTGACCAAGGCCTTTTGCCCCTCACTGGCCCTCTTATGAGCTGTCCCCATTGGAGGCCACTAACCCAGACAAGGATGGCCCTGAGGTCTAAAGGGGCTCAGTCACTTGGCCCAGTGCTGGCTGATGGAGATGCTGAGCATACCCTCATAACCGCTATTTTTAGTTCCTCCTTCTAGTCAGGAACTACATGCCTTCAAGAAAGGATTTATGATCAATTATTCACTCAACAAACATTACTGCTCCCTACCTAATTAGGCTTTGAGAACAGATGGAAAATCTCACAGCAACTTGTCCCCTGGTTCTGGAAGTCATCACACAATAAATTACAGGATCCCATGGCATCCCAAATGTTGGCATGTCCCCTCTGGTCCTCCAAGAGCACACAGAAACCAGGCAGGCTCAGTCCTGGTCCTCAAGATTCGAATAGTCCCATGAGGAAACGCCCGGCAATACTGTCACCATGGAACTCAGCACTAGGCAATACTGGGGACAATCATGGAAGTGTCCCTCCAGCCTGTGTGCTAAGGGCTCAGTGTGGGGGTCTGGACTATCATATTCCACATAGGCTTTATCTGTCCCCTGGCCAGTTCTGGGTGATGTCGCCCTGGCTGTTAGAAAGCTCCTTCTGCCACAGTGTCCTTTTATGTTGGAGATGTGGCCCTTCTAGAGTTTGCACTGACTATGGGTCACAGTGAAGGCCTGTTTCTGTTTGCCTGGGCCCCTGGCCACACTTGTATGGGTTTGACCCCTAGGGCAGTAGCTGGACACCAAGAGGAGCTGAGTGACTGAGTCCAGCTATGTTGGACACCCTGTGCCGCTGTGACTGATCCCCAAGGGAAGTCCCGGACACCAGATATCAGTTGAGTGTTGCTGGATGGCAGGTCACTGTACTTATGGTCACCCAGGCTTGCAGGAGAACAAATCAATGACCATGGCTCCACCGGGCAGGATGCCTGAAGCTGTTTGTTCTGGGAAAGTGCTGGGTGTTCTTTGAAGCACTGACACCAAGTGTGGCCTTGAGAGCTGTGACACAGACTCTAGAGGGACTTTATCTTACTGATGAGGAAACCAAGCCCAGGGACTCAGGCACTGGTCCAGCAGTGCATATGACCAGTGTCTGAGTTATGAGGGAGTAGGGCAGATATCAGACAGCTTGGATCCATGCCCCAGGGCTAACAGATGTGGGTGTGGTCGGGTAACGACTCTGCCTAGCACTTTGGGGAGGTGGCAGATCTGGCCAGAACTTGGTTCTGCTCATGGACCGGTTTTGAAACAGGGTTTTGCTATATAGGTCAGGCTGGCCTTGAACTTGCCATCCTCCTGTTTTAGTCTCCCACATCAGGGGGTCTGATGCCCTCTTCTGGCCCCTACCAGTACTGCATGCACACGGTACTCAGCATTACATGCAGACAAACACATGAAATAAAAAACTTAACAAAAGTCGCTATAAGGGTAGTGAGATGGCTTAGTGAGTAGAGGCACTTAGGGTACAAGCCTGACGACCTTAGTTTGACCCCAGAACCCACAGTGGAAGGAAATAATTTTTTTTGTTTTGTTTTGGTTTGGTTTTGGTTTTTTAGACAGAGTTTCTTTGTAGCTTTGGAGCCTGTCTTGGAACTCACTCTATAGACCAGGATGGTCTAACTCACAGAAATCCGCCTGCTTCTGCCTCCTGAGTTCTGGGATTAAAGGCGTGTACTACCACCTCCTGGCAGGAAAGAATGTTCTTATAACTTCTCTGATGCCCAACACGTATATCTTAGTATGTGTATGCATTCACACACACACACACACACACATACACACACACACACCCTAACACACACACACACACACACACACACACCCTAACACACACACACACACCCTAACACACACACATACACCCTAACACACACCCTAACACACACACACACACACACCCTAACACACACACACACACCCTAACACACACACACCCTAACACACACACACACACCCTAATACACACACACCCTAACACACACACACACACACACACCCTAACACACACACACACACCCTAATACACACACCCTAACACACACACACACACTAATACACACACACCCTAACACACACACACACACCCCCTAACACACACACACCCTAACACACACACACACACACCCTAATACACACACACCCTAACACACACACACACACACACACACCCCTAATACACACACCCTAACACACACACACACACCCTAATACACACACACCCTAACACACACACACCCTAACACACACACCCTAACACACACACACCCTAACACACACACACACACACCCTAACACACACACACACACCCTAACACACACACACCCTAACACACACACCCTAACACACACACACACCCTAACACACACACACACACCCTAACATACACACACACACCCTAACACACACACACACATACACACCCTAACACACACACCCTAACACACACACACACATCCTAACACACACACACCCTAACACACACACACACACCCTAACACACACACACACACACCCTAACAGTTTGCATTTCTACACAATCCTATTTGCTTTTGAATCAGAGACTCACTATGTAGAAAGCCTATTTCAGGGATTCAGACTTGAGTCACTGTCACCAGCATGCCCACCATCCCCACTGCTCCCAGGCTTTCCCTGGCTCCAGCACCAGGCAAATTTTCTAGATATTTTTGTGGCTCAGGTCATTCTCTTCCCTTTGACCTCTTCAGCTATGTCTCATGGATATATTATTTTATATGTCGAAGTTACAGTGCAGGCAGGCAGGCAAAGGGAACAAAGAAATTCTGAGAGGGTAGATATCCAGGGTCCACAGCTGGGAATAGTGGATCCCATGCCTCCTCCCGGTCAGAGAGTCACACAGAGGACTAGTGACCAACTCAGCATTCAGGAAGTCCAGACAGGGAATGGCCACCTACTGTGGCTTCCTGAGGTCAGCAGAGGCTCTGCCTGAGATTTCACACCCAGGCGGTCAGTACCTGAGAACCCTTACAAGGTCGAGGAGCATCCACTTATCCTGGGCCGTGGGGTCACTCTGTCTGTCCGCTTTGTCTGCACAGGGTGTGGTATGTCCCTTCCCACCCTGGCCTTGGCCTGTGCCACCTCTCCATCTGTGGGTGAAGTTGTCTCTTTAATGTCCTGAGATGAGCAGAGCCTCACCAGGAAGCTTGCTTAAGCCATTCCTGTTTCTACCCACCCATCATCCACTGATGGGAGCCTGGGAGCCTGGTGTGAACCCTTTTCTCCCTCTCCTATCTCAAATATGGTGGCTCTGGTGGTGTACACCTTTGATCCGAGCACTCGGGAGGCAGGGGCAGGCGGATCTCCGTGAGTTCGAGGCCAGCTTTGTCTACAATGCTACCCAGAGAAACCCTGTCTGGAAAAATTCAATCAAATGCGGTAGCTATAGCTGCCTTTGGGGTCGGCTTGGTGGACTGCTCTATCCCATGCCTGCCCGTGACTGTCCCAATTTTGCATCAGGAGTCCTGTGTTCATAGAAGGCCTCAGGCTGACTGGAGCCAGCAGAATGATGCAGGACCAGTGACAAAATGAGCAGAAAACAGGCGGAGCCATCAGATGGCTGCAGGAGCAGCCACTTCTGCCCAGCTCCGGCTGACCTTGGCCTGCTGAGCTGCTGCCCCAACCTTCTGGATCTTTCTTTCTCCAAAAGACATCAGGTATATAGCTCTTGCTGTAAAAACTTTCATTAATTAATAATAATTCATGAAAAGTTATTCAAATTGACACAAAGAAAAGCAGGGAGCTGAATCTTATGTGGACAAATCGTCAAGGTTGGCCAGAAAACTACTGTTCCCTTTTAGGGTAAAGAGGACTCAGCAGGGTGGCTGGCCTTCGACAATGGCATCAGATTCACAGCAAAGCCCGGAAGGGGGTTGATGTTTGTTTAAAGGGGTCCCCACCCGAGGACCTCTTTCCTCCCTGGCTTTGGAAGGGCCCTCGTTCACCCACTCCCCTCACCCAGGTGGCCACCAGCCACCCCCTCACAGTGTGTGGCGTGTTTGCAGAAAGGAAGCCCAACACTGTGTAAACAGGCTGCTCTGCCGCCAGCCCTCACCAGATGGTCCCACGCTTCAGCAGCTGAGGCTGCTTTGTGAAGCTCGCCCGCCTGCCTGCGTCACTGAGCGTCGCCGCCACCCCTCCCCCGCCCCCTTCGCCAGGCTCGCCTGGTGGAACCTCTGTGCAAGCTTCCTCCTGCGCTGGGATCCTGCTCCCACTCGGCAGGTTTTTCTTGGCCCCCACACAGGAAGGCTTATTCAGCTGGGAGCCTTCTGGGATTTCTCACCCCCACAGCTCCATCCCCCTGCGACCTGAGCCGATGAGCTGGCACAGTTATTGCTAATTGTTTTCAGACAGATGGCTTGGCCCAGACTCTTAATTCCCCAAGCTAGGGGCCCTGACCTTGACTGTGGGCATTCTTGAAGAGATTGTTCAGTCCAAGCTAGGCAAGGACCATGGGCTTGGAGACAGCCTGGGCTTGGAGAAGGGAGGCTGGGGATCTTGGTGGCATCAATCCTGGGGCCCCAAAGAGATGAAACTGGAAGGATCATGGTTTCTCCTCTGCGGAGCCCTCTGGGATTGCAGCTTCTGCCGAGAGGCCCGAAATAGAAATCTTCCCAGATGGAGTAGGGTAGAAAATGGGGGCCTCTCTTTTGAAGTAGGATTCTGAGGTAATTTATGGACTGTCCCTGCACAGACCCTAAGTCTGCTAATCATTCAGGAAGATGCCAGATATAGATGAAGAAAAGACAGTGTCCTCTGAGAGGTGTGGCCACCCTAAGGTCACAAGAGCAAGCACAGACGTTCAGCAGAGAGAGTGTCCTGCACCTGCTGAGGACATCAAAGGCAAGCCCCATCAAGCCCCTGACTTTGGGTTTTAGGTTTTAGGGTTTTAGGTTTGGGAGATTCCCAAGTACTTCAGAAATGACAGCAATGAGCCAGGAATGGTGGCACACACCTTTAACACCCCTCTCCGGAGGCAGATAGGTCTGAGGTTAAGGCCAGCCCGGTTTATACATAGCGAGCTATATACAGCCTGAGCTATATAGTAGGACCTTGGAGGGGGGTGGAAGAGGGAGGGAGGGAGGGAGGGAGGGAGAATAAACTGAAGGGCACAGCAGGCAAGAGCAAAGGCCCTGAGGTAAGAAGAGTTTAAAAACTTATTTTAATGTTTATTTTCTGTGTATGGATGATTTGCTTGCATATATGTACACCACATGAGTGCACATATTAAAAATGATGTGTTTTGTAGGCATGCATGTACAAGGTTGTGAGCTGCCCTGTGGTGCTTGGAATTGAACCCTGGTCCCATGGAAGAGCAGCCAGGTCCATTAACAACTGAGCTGTCTCTGGTCACCATTATCCTTGCACTGTGGTTTTCTTTGTTTTTTCTAGACAGGGTTTTTCTGTGTAACCCTGGCTGACCTGGAACTCACTTGTAGACCAGGCTGGCCTCGGACTCACAGAGATCTGACTGCCTCTACCTCCTGAGTGTTAGGATAAAAGCGTGCACCACCACTGCCCAGCTTGCACCTTTGTTTTTGAGACAGGGTCTCTCATTAGGTTCTGGGCTCCCCAGCTAGGGTAGACTGGCTGGCCACCGAGCCCAGGGACCCATCCATCTCTGCTTCCTCAGTGCTGGGTTGTAAGCACACACATCTACACCTCTTTTTTAGGTTTTATAGGGTCTGGGGAATCAAACTTGGGTCCTCCTGCTTGTGTGACACATTACTGATGCAGCCACCTTCCCTGAACTCCCAGAACACATTTATAACTACATCATAGAAATGGAGCCAGTTCAATGACGCCAAGTACCCAGAACTGTACAGAACACAGAATGTGTCAATGATGGCTGTTGCTATGGAGATATACCTGGAGCACCAGGCCAGACCTGGACCACAAGGGAAGAGCCTCATCCTGTCCTGCCCCCTCTCCCCAGCTCACTGGTGGTACCCAACTGCAATTAAGTCAGTCTATTGATTTAAGATATCTATGAAGGTGAGAAGAATGCCTACTAATTTAAGCTTACATATTTTTAATCCCCCATTAACATGATTTAGGAGGGAGCACAGATGGATGGCCATGATGAAATTAAGTCTCCCTAACCTGGTGGCTGGCTGCAGCGCCTGATGACAAGGACACAGGTTTTCCCCCACCTCTGCTGGTAGGCCTCAGACAGCTGCAGCAGGGTCTGCAAGGAGCTGAGCGAGTGCTTAATGGCCCTGTAATTAATGAGCCCTCTTGCACTGCTGTGACAAGACACAGGGACATGTCCTCTGTGCCCACAGGGAGGTGACTTGCCTGTGCCTTTGGAGTCAGATGGTCCCCCCTCCTGAGACTCTCTTGGGCCCCTGGGGTGCCTGTGGGGGAGTGCCAGTTTCCATCCTGAAGGCAGGGCGCAGACATTAGTTAGGACCACTCAGCTGGAAATGACCTGGCTCCCAGCCAGCTGAAAACCTAGTGTGCTGCCACCAAAGGAGGCATGTGTAAGTGACAAAGACAAGCGTGGCAAGTGTAAGAGATGAGGTTGAAGGCTCAGGGCCAGGAGTCATCTGTGCCTAGGACACTGACCACCACATGTCATGTTAGCATTGGGCTACAGTGAGCTCATCCACTGTCAAATAGGAGGAGGCCAGGCTCTTAGGGCTCAGAAAACCGCATAGGGAGCACTCACACAGGCCTCGGAGCAAAGGACTGTCACAGACCCCATGTTATAGACCAGGAGATACAGAACTACAGAGTAAGCAAGTGCTTGCCCCAGAGATACACAGTCAATGACGAAATGGAACAGAGCTCTATGGACTACATGGGTGGGTAGGGAAAGTTCTAGCAATAACAACAGCTTGTGCAAAGGCCCTGAGGCAGGAGACGCAGAACCATGAGAAATGAGGGCTAGCTGGATAACAGCATGTTGAGGCTGGTTCCCTGGCCCTCCCAGCCCCCACTCCCTACCTCGTGCTCTGGCAGATTACAGGAAACGGCCCCATGTGATGATACCAGCGAGGAACCATCTATCATCCATCACTTCTACTTTCTTGACGGGACAGATAGGGAGCAAGTGCCAGAAACCCTGGGTTCCTGCCAACACTGAAGAAGATGACACACGTGAGGGAATAGTGATTAGCCTTAGAGTACGGAAGAGTAGGGAAGGAACAATGAAGAATCAGGGCAGGGTAAGGTGTAGCCCATCCTCAAAAAGTAAAAGTGGGGACGGTGGCAGGAGAGATGGCTCAGTGATTGAGGATGCTTATTGCTCTTGCAGAGGACCCAAGTTCACCCCTAGTACCCATCACTACATCATGACATGCAGTAATTCCATCCCCGGGGAAATCTAAGGCCTTCTTCTCGTCACTGCAAGCATCTATCCACCCTTACGTGTGCACATGAGCCCCCAATACACAATACATATAATTAAAAATGAAAGTTTTTCAAAGTAAAAAGAGGGCTATAGGCATGGCTCAGTGGTAGGGCCCCTGCCTAGAACCCCCCAGTGAGGGACTAAGGGTGTCTAGTTAGCATGATTGTAGTTCTAGGTTCATTAGAATCACAGGGGGGAAAATGAAAGTATGTTATCTAGGACATTATTATGGCTGGCAGCTGGGACTTAGCTCTCCTGGGGACCCTGAGAGGCCTGCATGCAAACCTGAGTTTCCATCTGCCCCACTTCGCCTTGGTTGAGAGAGAGAGAGAGAGAGAGAGAGAGAGAGAGAGAGAGAGAGAGAGAGAGAGAGAGAGAGAGAGAGAGAGCCACTAAGGCTCTGATAGAGCCCAGCCACTGAAATAACACCAGCAGGGGCTAAAGGGAAGGCTCAGCAGTTAAGAGTGCTTACAGCTTTCACAGAAGACTCGGGTTTGGTTCCCAGCACCCATGCAAGGTGGCTCTATAACTCCAGTCCTGGGGCATTTGATGCCCTCTTCTGGCTTCCAAGGGCAACAGACACATGCGTGGTGCACATAAAATCTGTGTGTGTGTGTGTGTGTGTGTGTGTGTGTGTGTGTGTGTGTGTGTTTCTGTCTGTCTCTTGCACACATACACACACGCACGCACACACACACACACACACACACACAGATCTTTGAAATAATGCCAACAGCTGCCAACTTCAGCCAGACGGTGGCAGTCGCCGTTTCCTCCTCCTCTGCCATCTCTTTCATGGCTCTGAGAATGTCACCCACTGACCTACATCTCCAGTCCCGCTTTTATTATTTGAGATGGGGTCTCACTAAATCGCTCAGGCTGCTCTCAAACTCACTCTGTAGGCCAGACAGGCAGCAAACATGCAATGCCCCTCCCTGGAGCTGGATGCAACTCATGCCCTACTGATGGACCAGAGAGCAGCTGATGCTTGTGTGCATCCTGCAACCCTGCTCAGCTGTCTATTCACACCAGAGGGTTTGTTTTTGAGGTTCTGACTTGCTTTTGCCCTTAAATCTCTGGGATACAAACAAACCTGCCCCCTGTGAAGACCATTTTATGCTTTCCTTCCCATGATTGACAGGTTCTGGAATCACCTAGGAGACACACCTCCGAGCATGCCTGCGAGGGAGTTTTTAGGTTAGATTAACTATGTAGAGAAGACCCACCCTAAATGTGGGTGGCACCATTCCCTGGCTGAGGTCCTGCATGGACTTAAAAGGAGAGAGCAGGCTGAACACCAGTGTCCCACCTCTCTGTCCCTGACTGGGGCCACAATGTGTCTAGTCCCTGACATTCTGGCCCCCTGTGCCTCCATGATGCACTGTACCCTCAACTCTGAGCCAAAATAAACCCTTTTTTAAATGGTTTGCTTCAGTCTTTGTGTGTCTACTCACTGCTCACTGCTAATGTGTGTCCTACATTAGCTAGGACTTCTACGGTGACTCTAAAGAGGGGTAGGGTGGCCTTCTCGTCTCCTTTGTGATCTTTAGGGAGTGAGACCATTGAGCATCTCACCGCGAGTGAGGTACTAGCTTTCATATCTTTGTGGACCTTCCTTATCGAGCTAAAGGAGTTTGCTGAGCATGTTTTCCCCAATCAGACACTGTAGTTTGCCATCTGATTTTCCTATTCCTATTAATATAAGCATATGTTTTTTTTAGATGGGTTTCTCCTCAGAGGTAAAAAGAGACATCTGTCTGTTTAAGCTGTTGATTGGCAAACCTTATGCGACAAGCAGCCAGCAAGCACCCCTGGCTAAAGTGAGGCACTCTGGGGAACAAGAGAGCACACGGATCAAGGGACTAAACCGCCTTTCCCATAAGTGCCTCTGGGACTTAAAAATTGGGTGTGTGTTTGTTGCCTCTGGCCGCCATCATTAAGCCCCACAGGCAGATTAAACTGGGTGAGTTTGCTTTCACAGCTCTGGAGTCAGGCATTTGCGGCTGGGGTGTCAGCAGGGTGGGCTCCCTGGCTTCCAGAGGTGCTGGCCATCTTTAGCACACATCACCCTGATGACTGCCTTCATGTTCCAGACGCATTCTGCCTGGGTGTGTGGCTGGGTTAACACTTCCTATTTTTAGAAGGGCATCAGGACTATTGGACAGAGCCTTCTTCTGTCTTGCACAGTGATCTGGCCATGGGTGGGGGCTCACCAGAACCCACAATAGCTCTTTGGGTGCCTGGCAACAGCAAAAAGGCTGGCTGAGAAGAAGCCACAGGAGGCTCAAGAAGAAGAAAGGAAAATCAACTGTGCTTAGTCTCTGAGAGGCTGACAGTGGTGATGGACGGCAACTTGGCAGCCTCTTGGCTCACTGAGGCCCTGATGTGAGGCCTCCTCCCACTAGGTAGCCGCTGCTTCCAGCAGCAGCAGCCCCCACACCAATTCAACAGTGGAACTGAGGCTTCTTCGATGGCAGCTGGCCACCTTTGAGCAAGCAGCAGTGGCCTCCACAAGGGCCCAGTGTGTTCCTGTCAAGGACTTGGCTGGGCTCTGGAGCCTGCTGCACACAGAAGTTCTTTGAAGACTGGATGAATTGAGCCCAGTGTCTCCTCCAGCGATTGGGACCGGGCCAGGCAAGAGCGGGCTCCAGAAGCCAACGAGGGACAGGAAGGCAACCGTGGCCCCTCTGCCCATGGCCGAGCCTGAGCTACAACCTGACCCCTGTCTGTGTAAGCCGACCACCACAGGGTTGAGAAGGAGGCCAAAGTGAGACTTTCTCAGGAGTGAGAGGATAGGAGTTGCTCTTGATAGGCATTTACGTTTTTTAGTAATTGTGCATTTGTTTTAATGTGTGCTAGAAAGAATTTAACTGTTAGCCACTTCATGAATGCTGTATCAGATCATGTTATTTATTTATTTGTGTGTGTGTGTGTGTGTGTGTGTGTGTGTGTGTGTGTGTGTGAGTGCTCTGCCTGTATGCATGTCTGCATACCAGAGGGGACATCAGATCTCATTGTAGATGGTAGATGGTTGTCAGCCACCGTGTGGTTTGCTGGGAATTGAACTCTGAACCTCTGGAATAGCAGTAAGTGTTCTTGACCACTTAGCCATCTCTCCAACCCCAGATCATGTTATTTGGAACAAAGTGACATCCACTGAAATTTAAAATGGGGCTGCTGGGAAAGGTTGCCACTTCTTGTCATAGGTATGTTTTGATATAGCCATGTAGTAAAAAAAACTACACAGCAACCAAGACAGCCCACCCTGAGGCACCACTATAGTTTTCTGTTGCCATGACAAAACATCATGACCAAGGCAATTTATAAACGAAATTTGCCAGGGGAGGTGGTGCACACATCTAATTCCAGCACTCTGGAGGCAGAGGCAAGCGGATTTCTGTGAGTTCAAGGCTATCGTGGTTTACATAGTAAGTTCTAGGACAGCCAGAGCCACAGAACAGAGAGGCTTTGTCTCAAACTTAAAATAAATAAGTAACTAACTAAATAAATGAACGAAAGCATTTAATCTGAGGGCTCACAGTCCTAGGGGATTTGAGTCCATGACTGTCATGGTGGCGAGCATGGCAGCAGATGCACAGGAGAGCTTACATGTTGAGACCCTGACCACAAGGCAGAGAAAAAAAGCAAGAAAGGGAGGAGAAGATGACGGGGAGGGAGAGGTAGGGAAAGCTAACTGGGACTGTCTCAGGCTTTTGAACCCTCCAAGCCACCCCCCCCCCCAGTGATACACCTCCTCCAACAAGGCCACACCTCCTAGTCCTTCCCAAAGTGTTACACCAGCTGAGGACCACGCATGTAAACATACAAGCCCACAGGTCATTCTTACTCAAACACAGCCATGCTCCAGCATGATCCCCACTGTGTGAGACAGGGCCTCTCTATATAGCCCCAACTAGCCTGGAGCGCACTATGAAGACCAGGCCAGCCTTGAACTCACAGAAACCTGCCTGCCCCTGCCTTCCCAAGTTTTAAAGCACAGGGCGGCTCTGCCTAGCCTCTCTAAACCGAGGCTGTTCCGCCATCTTTTGGGACAGTGGCTTTTGAAGTTCAAGCCACACACGGTGGCCTCCACCCAGCTGAGGTTCTCTCTGGTAGCTAGCACTACCCACCGCCCCCCACTGAGATGTGTGGACAGGGAGACCCCAGCCCCAGCAAACATGGACCCGCCTTTGCTTCATGGTCCCTGCTGGAGAACTGGTCCACTGAGGCCAGTCAGACCAGCTAGCCCCTTCCGCTGGTGTCCACTGCCAGCTCTCTGGAGGCTCATACTGACCCCCAGCTCAGCGGCTGACATGGTAAGAAAGGAGAATCCATGCTCACCAGGTCTCTGCACACCACCCAGCGTGGGAGCCACTCAGATAACCTTCCATGCCCCATGGCTAGCGATGCCCAGGAACAACGTAGCCCATATACTGCAGGGACAGATATTCCTTAACCCCTCAAGGCACGGCCTGGAGAAGAGACGGCCTCTTATGAATGAGAAGAGAGTGGACTGATCCCTGTCACTTCTGACGGCGGGATGGAATACACCATTGGGAACTCTAAACTCGAGTAGTGACCACAGTCAGCCTTCCAACACCAATACCAATGCCCCCACGCCTACCTCCCCACACTACCCCTGCCAGCTCTGTAGACAAATCTGACATTGTCCACTTGACCCTCTGTGTGCTCAGCCCTATAAACTCCTGTCTTCTCTCTCCCTACAAAGCAGCGGCTCTCAAAGCTCCTAATGCTATGACCTTTAACGCAGTTCCTCATGTTGTGGTAATCCCCAACCACAAAATTATTTTTGGTTGCTACTTCATAACTGTACCTTTGCTACTGTTACTAATCATAATGTAAGTATCTGTGCAAGGGTCATGGTCCATATCTGTGCACCAAGACCTGGATGTCCACATGAAATCCTTATGACACCTTGCACATACTCAGACATGCATACACACGTGTTCTCATGGTCCATGTTCTCAGTTATAAACAGAAAACTACATCAACTGAACTTCATGAATCTGGACAATTCTGTCCCCTTCTGTCCCCTTCTGTCGCCTTCTGCCCCCGGCTGGTCTTCCACTCACAGCTCCATGCATCTGTGCACACACATGTAGACACCCTTGGGTCCTCCCTGCCCACCTCTGTGAGTCCTGGGATGGGACTAGTGCCCTCAGGTCTGGATGACCTTGATGGCCTAGACACCCTGATCACTTGCTAATACCTGCCAGCTGGCCAGACATGGGTCCAACTGCAGACCCCACACAGGGAGCCAGCAGCCACAGATTTCAACGGAACTTCAGGGATCTGTCTCACCCTGGAGCCCCTGCCTAGCCCAGCTGAGCTGAAGACATCAGCATGATATGGACTGATGGGTGTAGCTGGCAGCTCACTCCTGAGTAGCCACATGGGCAGCCTTCTGCAGCTCTCCTCAACTCCCTCCCCTCCCCCTCCCCTTCCCTCCTCCCTCCTTCCTCCTTCCCCTCCTCTTCCTCCTCCTCTCCTCACCTTCACTCGTCATTCCCACAGACCTAGGCTGCTCCAGGCTTGCAGAGTACATTCCAGAGCCTGGTGCTGCATGGCCGGCAAACTAGGCCTGGCAGGAGAGGGCTGCTCCTCCGAGAGGTACAACAAGTCACGGCCAGTTGGGCTGGGTCTAGACAGGCCCACCTCCCCTCATACGGTAGCCCGTGTGTTCTCAAACATTCTGGCCTTCGGGGGACAGGTCTCTGTCCACTGAACCATTCACTCAGTAAACAGCCACTGCCTATTAAGTGCTGGGCGTCCGAGGTGCAGCAGGAAAAGTAAACTAGTATTTATTGAGTGCCAACTGTATGCCAGCTCCTGCTCTAGGAGCTGAGAACCCAGCTCACTCAAAGTAAATACGCTAGGCACTGCATTCCAAGCTCTAGGGTGATGGCAACATCCATCACGTGGATGCTGACTGACCATCTACTACATGCCAGATACATTTCTGGCTGCTAGAGAGAGAACAGAGAAGGAAAACCACCTCTCCTGTATGCTGGACACCAAACGGGTCGTGGTGAGGCCTTCACCGAGAGCTAATCCCAGGTCAGGCTTGTAGTAGAGAGTGACCCAAGACAGGTGATCGGAAGTAAACTGAAGAGTAGAAGGTGCAGGGGACCTCACGTTGTGGTCCTCTCAGAGCGGCAACCAGGGAGGACACAGCAAGTGATGGCAAAGGAGCAAGGCCTGGATGGAGTGGGGAACCCACCCTGAGGTTGGCTGGCAAGAAAGAATGTTCCAGCAAAGGACAGACCCAGGGCCCAGCTGGGCTGAGGTAGAAGAGCTGGGTAGGGATGAGTCCTGTGCATCTCCTGAGGGAGCTAGAAGAGGGACCTGGTGGCCAGGAACAGCAAGTTACCTCCCAATGACAATGGTTCCCACACGGAGGTGGCTCGGGTTGTGAACAGAGCTGTGCGTGCTCCCCCATGAGGGGAAGGGGCCCGACCCATCTGTCTGTCCTTGGCTTGGTGTCTGGCGAGGGAGCCCTGAGTGGTCCCTTAGCCTCACTCTGGTTCTGTCCCTGGCATCCTGATGGGGGCGAGGAGGGGGTGGCAGGGGCTCTGTCCTCTTATTTAGCTGTGAGCTCTGAGGCTGCGTCCCTGGTTGACTCCTCTGCTTCAGCCTGAAGCTATCAGCCTCAGTTCCCTGTGCTTTTAGCCACCCCAACACAAATGACATTTATTTATTCCCTCGCCTGGGAGCATGGCGAGAATTAATTATTTAGCACGGAAGGAAGCATTTTGAAGGGGGAAAGTGCTGGGAAGGCTCCGACTTTGCAGGAGGGGGGTGCCTGCAGCTCAGATGGCTGTGATAGTGAGCCCAGGTCCCCACACTCCTGGGGCGGGAGCGGGGTGGGAAGGAAGAGGCAGTGAGAGGAATCTTAGTGTTCCCTGGGGTCTTTTTCAGTGGCTGCTCTCTGCTCTAGGTGAGGAAGGCACCTTGTAGTTCACAGCATGCCCTCTTCTCATGAGTCCCCAAGATTCAGCGGCAGGACCATCAGAGCGAAGGCAAATTAGATTGAGGTTCAGAGAAGCCCAAGTCTGCTGGCACGGCCTGGATGCAAGGGTCAGTGGTGGCGGTAACTGTGTGTATCTGTGTGAGCAAGCATGCGTACATGTATGCATGTGTTTACCTGTGCTTATGATCCTGTGTGAGCACAGCTCTGCGTCCTCCCTTTGAGAGAGACAAGCCCCAAATCGTTGGCATTGGAACCTACAGAACCCACAACACAAGCTACAGGACAGAACAGGACAAGGGGGACCAGAGGCCAGTGAGACCCCAGGCCAATTGGAGCTGAGGTCAGCAGGGACCTGAGGTCAGCAGGGACATGAGGTCAGTGGGACCCCAGGCCTATGGAAACTTGAAGTCAGTCAAGATCCAAGGCTGACCTCTGAACCTAAGCCTTGCCAGGATTCTCTCTGGGTGTGGCCTGAGCCATCTGGAGAATGAAACGGAGTTGTGTGTGTGTGTGGGGAGCTGAACTTGATTATGTGAAATCAATATCCACCATTGGACTAGGAGGAGGCAGTGAGTCCAGGAGAACACAGTTCCCAGCTACAGGCACAGGCCACTTGTGTTCCCTTTGTCACAGAGAACAGGATTGTGGGTATGCTCAAGCCCCTTCCCTACACTGGAACCAGGAGGCCCAGCAGAGTTGGCCATCCGGTAGCCTCTAGGGTTTCAGCATCCTCCTGCCTCCTAGGGACTTGCTTCTGCCTTGATTCACCCCTGCACCTACATGGTCAATACGATGCCTGCATTCAGTAGATGCCTAATAAATGTCCACTCAGAAAAAAAAAAAAATAAAAAACTGTTATTCAAGGGCCTCTGTGAAGCAAGATAGAATAGGGTTGGAAAGCAGATAGATGCCCTGCTTAGGTTGGTTACATAACCTCCTGTGCCTCAGTTTCCCTACCTGTGACACAGATCAAGGAAGTAGAACCACACTGTGGGGATTCAAGGGCCAGCTCTGGCACATAGCTGATGGTCCAGCCTGGGCTACCACAGGTCCCAAGGTTAGATAGAGGCCTAGACAACACACAGTCTCTCAGCACCATCCTCGACAACCATACCAGACCATCTCATTGTTACCACACAGGTAATAAACATCTCCGAAAGAGGCTGGAGAGATGGCTCAGAGGTTAAGAGCACTGACTGCTCTTGCAGGGGACCAGAGTTCAATTCCCAGCACCCACACGGTGGCTCACAATTGCCTGTAACTCCAGTTTCAGGGGATCCTATGCCCTCTTCTAGCCTTCTTTGTTACCAGGCATGTGGTACACATACATACATGCAAGTAAAGCATGTGTGTGGTGCATACATACATATATACATGCAGGCAAAACACGCATAAGCTTAAAAATGTACATATTTAAACACTCTGCAAGAAATTAAGTTCCATGCCCAAGGCTACCAGCTAGGAGGTGGTATGGCTGATTGAGGTGCACACCCAGAAGGGACAAAGGACCCAGAAAAGAGGGCCAGCTTGTGTGCTAACCTGCTGGAGCAGCTCTGAATGCCTTGGCATGGTGCCACTTGGATTTTAATAGCCCACTGTGTGCCTGGGGCCAGCAAGCATCCCCAGCTGTGAGGCAGGAGGCTGCCGTGGGCATGAAGCCCAGCCACCGTGGCGACTCTCACAGGGAACCGGGTGGAGCTGTAGCTCTGTAGGCAGCTGGCACACACACACTGGAGATCGCTGTCATGGTGACAGGGCTAGGCTGGCTCCCTGTGCGTGGGCCACATCCTTCCTCTCTAGGGACTGCAAGGCCAGGACTCTGGAGACGCCTCTCCCTGTTCCCTGTTCCAGAGGTCATCTGGGGGTCTCCATAGATCCCTGGCCAAGCACAAGCTAGCAGGTCAAAAAACCGCCTCAGGGCCCTGACCCCTTGCCTAACCACAGACACCAGCTGGTGTGTGAGACACTCAACTGGCAGAGTATCTGACTCTGAAGTCTCACGCAGGTCCATGGCAGAGGAGGAAAGGCTGTATCCCAGGAAGCTAAATAGCTCGTCCAGCATCATGAGAGTGGGATTGGGCAGGGGCTTATAAGACTTGTCTCCCGGAGCTGTGGGACCCCAGGCAACTTACTCAACCCTTCTGGGCTTTAATTCTGCATCTGCATTGAACAAGTGGGCTAATGACAGCCTTGGAGCCTTGGAAGGGCTGCCCTTGATCTCTCAGCCAAAAGGGACAGGAAATCAATTCCTACCTCCAAGAACTGATGAGTAGTGTATGTGTGCAAACCTTCTGCAAATGAGGGTGTCTACAGAGTGACACAGGCCATTGCCTGGCCCCACAGGAGAAGGCCCTAATACAAACCGTGGGGACATGCCCAAGGGTAGGGACGGAGAAGAAACGCAACAGAGACATGGGGGCCCTGCAGGCAAAACCACAGCCTCAGTATGATTTGGTGGGCGCTGGCCTGAGCCACATACCCTGCATTCCCTCTGCCTGAGGTCCACCCCACATTCATCCCCTCACAGCCGCGGAGACTGGCATCTCCCAGCTAGCTTGCTGGATGTGAGAGCAAAGGAATTCCAGCAAGGCTGAAAGGAAGTGTGGAAGGAGGTGACATCTAGGCACCAGAGGGACAGGAGAGAGATGCAGAGCACGGCTTTTTCCCAAGCTTACCTGCTTTGGCATTCACAACCAACCTACCCAACCGGTGCACTTGACCCTTGTTTCTGCACATGGAGTCCCCGGAGACTCAGGACGAGAAGCTGATCTCCAATCATTGTGCCCTTGAGGTAGCTGGGGTGAGGGGTGCTCAGCATAGGGCCTATGGCACAAAGAGGAGATTGTATTCACAAGTGAGAAAAAAACACACAATTCAAGCAACTTTATTTTTAACAATTAATTTAATGCATTTGTTTTGTATGAGTGTATACAAGTTGTAGATGTCAGTTTTCCTCCCATTCTTTGGGTCCTGGGAATCAAACTCAGGTCATCGGTCTTGGTGGCAAGTACCTTTACCTGCTGAGCAATCTTGTCAGCCCATCAAACATCTTCATTCCTAAACTGGCAGTGGTGGCACACACCTTTAATCCTAGCACTCGGGAGGCAGAGGCAGGTGTTTAGTTTGAGGGCATCCTGGTCTACAAAGTGAGTTCCAGGACAGCTAGGGCTGTTACACAGAGAAACTTGTGTCTCAAAAAACCAAAACAAAAAAATTTTTTTTTCATTCCTACCATAAGAAGCACACAGACAGGGGGCAGGAGGTGGTGGTGCACACCTTTAATCCCAGCATTTGGGAGGCAGAGGCAGGTGGATCGCTATGAGTTTGAGGTCTACCTGGTCTACAGAGGAAATTCCAGGACAGGCTCCAAGACCACAAGGGAAGAGCTAGGGGCTTAGCTGAGCAGTGGGTTTAGGACCTGGGTCTTTCATCCAGTTAACTCATTGCAACAGGAGAAAGTATAGCCTAATATAGGATAGCCATTTCCTCACATTTCTTTCTTCTTCATTATTATCATTATCATATTATTACTGGATTCTGGATCCTGGGGTTCAAACCTTGTGCATGCTAGACTTGGAGCTCGCTCATTTAGGTTAGGCAGACTGGTCAAGAGCCTCAATTAACATTTTCTCCTTTCCAGTGCTAAGATCACAGGTACATGCATCATGCCTAGCTTTTAATGTGGGGTCTAAGGATTGAACTCAGGTCTTTATGTAGTGTGACAGGCAATTTATCCTCTGACCCCTTTACCCCAGTCCTGTTTCTCTTTTGTGTGTGTGTGTGTGTATGTGTGTGTTTGTATGAGTTTGTGTACCATGTGAGTGCAGTACCCACAAAGGCCAGAAGAGGGCATCAGATCCTCTGGAACTGGAGTCACAGGTAGTTGAGCAGCTGCATGGGTGCTAGGAATTAGACCTGGGTCCTCTGCAAGAGCAGCCAGTGCTCTTAACCACTGAGTATCTCTCCCGCCCCTGCTTCTCTTTAAGGGCAAATTAAACATTCCAAAATGTCCCCTAGGGAAGCCTTTCTCATTGACTAGAGTTGGGTCATGAAGAGGAATGGGTACCTTTAATTCGCTGAGGCCAAGGCTCAGTAAGTTATAATTTGCTGGCTAAATCTGGTCCCTGACCTGTTTTTGTTAGTAAAAATTTATTGCCAGGTGGTGGTGGTAGCACACAGGAGGCAGAGGCAGGTAAATCTCTGAGTTTGAGGCCAGCCTGGTCTACAGAGTGAGTTCCAGGACAGCCAGGGCTACACAGAAAAACTTGGAAAAACAAATGAATACAGAATTAGATTTATCTGTACGTAATCACTTCCTTTTTACATATCATCATTGGCTGTTTTCAGGCCAAAGGCAGAGCTACAGTGTCACAGAGATCGTGGCTTGCCTCGCCCACTTCTTCAGCTAATCTGGCTGACCACTAACCAGACCTGGATGGTAGTGAATCTTGTATCCAGAGGGAATGGGAAAAGTGTGATCCAGGACGATGGATGAGGGCTGGGCTGGACCATCAGGAGGTGGCCCCTTAAACCTTCACTGCTGGTGGAGGAGAGCAGGGCTAGCCCTATTACACCTGCAAAGGTCCCTGACCTGTGTGCAGTGAGCACCTACCTCCCCCAGCCTCACCTCCGATGTGAACATCTGTGCCACGGGCTTATGGGGTAGAGTGCCACATGCTGGGGGAGCAGACTCTAGAAGAGGTCCAGGTGAGCTTGGGCAATGGTGGCCCCCACTTTAATCCCAGCACTCTGGAGGCAGATCTCTGTGAGTTGGAGGCCAGCCTGGACTAAAGAGTGAGTTCCTGGACAGGCTCCAAAGCTACACAGAGCAACCCTGTCTCGAAAAACAAGCAAACAGAAGTGGCAAGAAGATATACTGGTTGTCCAGGAACCCTTTGGCTGGTATCTTCATCAGACTACTCTTCTTGTCCTCAGTGGCTTCTTCCATCTCTCCCCTCTCATGGGGACACTGGGCACACGGGGCCAGTGGTTACCTAACTCCCAAGTGGCTGGACTACCATTGGACTAACTTGTTTCTCTACTGCCTGCCCTCAGGGCCTGGGACCTGAAGATTGTAGATGGTCAATAAACCTCCCCATTCCTACCCATCTGAGGGCAAGGCCAAAAGCCTCTGAGGCCTGCTTTACCCTGCTGTGGAATTTTCCAGGTGAAACTGTTCCCTGGGGCCTCATACCTTGCCTGCTTCTCTAGAAGCCCCTAAAATGGCCAGGCAGCATAGAGCTGAGCAGGAAGCAGGCTGCTCTGCCTGTCCCTTAACAGGCTCAGCCTTCACCAGACAGCCACGGCTCTGGGCTGTCCACCTGAACTCACCTCAGTCTGCATGAAGCCCCCAGGGAGTCACAGATTGTGGCTTCCTAGCTTCCTAGCTGTTAACTGCGCAAACAGAATAGAACTAATTTTCTCTTTCCTCCTTGTTAAAAAATGTGTCACAAAACCCACATGAGCAGCTGTGGAAAATCCCAGAAAATCACAAAGGTACTGTCCCCACCTCCCACTGCAGTGGTGACAGCCGCAGCCAACAAGGCACAATCCTAGGGACAGCCTATATGCCTCCAAGACACACACACACACACACTCTGTCTCTCTCTCTCTCCTATGCCCATTACACAAAGTGACAAACTGAGGCTGCTAGGGGAACAGAGCTAGCTAATAGCGGGACAGGGTCACAGCTAATCATCTCTATACCACAGGCAGCCTTAGGTGGGAGAAACTTCTGTCTCAGTTGTTTTTGAGACAAGATCTCACTACGTAGCCCTGGCTAGCCTGGAACTCAATATGTACACCAGGCTGGCTTCCAACTCATAGAGATCACTTTGTTTCTGCTGGGATTAAAGGCATGGTCTGTTTCGTCTCTTTTCTGTCCCCTCACTTTCTTCATATTGCTCCTCTGGCCAATTTTCTTTTGGGCATTCTTTGAACCAGGCGGATGTGACTACTTTGGTCGTTGTATAGTCCCTGCTGTTTGTTCTAGTGGAAGCCCTGAGCACTCATCGGGTCAGGGCGGCTCATTCCTAATCTTAAATTCTCTGGGGAAAGTTCCTTTGCGCGTGCATCTGTGCGTCTGTGTGTGGTATCCAGAGCACACCTGGGAAAGCTGGTCACATCTGGTTTGGTGCAGCCAGGGCTCCAGTGCTCTGACAACCCACAGACACAGGGATAAATCCTACACTGTGTGATAAAGTCCACAGTGCCCCAGCCCTGGAGTCCAGAAAATTCCAGCTCCAGAGGTCCCCTATGAGTGACACGGTGTGGCCCGAACGATTCACACACAAGGGCTGTGAACATGAGAACATGAGGCCTTCGGATGGAAATTCACAGCGCAGCCCTCAGAACCCACAGTCTCCCGCATGTCCACAGCCAGTCCCACCCAGAGCCTGCCCAGCATGAATCAGGGGACATAGCCTTGTCTCTTCATCAGCAGATGTTTGCTTGGCTGGGCACCTCGAGGTCCAGCTGTCACAAAGTCAACATGAACCAAGCCATGTGCCTCTCGTGAGAACGGGGACCTTGCTCTGAGTGTCCCCATCAGCAGAGCAGCCTCTGCCCCCTTAAAGGGACCCACAGCTCCCTGAACTGCTGAGCGGAGCCACCTGTTATGGGTGGAATTTCCCTCTCTCAGGGGCCTCAGGATGGCTGTCCCACCTGGATCCTGCACCAGGAGGCACAAGAGCTACTACAGAGGGTTGAGCCACCCCCTGGGGACCTGAGGTGCCTCCTGAGTCCATCAGAGCCACGGCAATGTGGCTTTGGCCAGTTTCAGCACAGGTGACTGGATGGAGGCACGGACTGTGGCTTACCGAGGTCCAGCTGGCGGTTGGCCTCGTTCTGTGTCTGTGTGGTTCCACATTCGTCAACCCAGTGAGGAGGCGGGGGTGGGGTGGGGGTGCTGATCAGATTGCCATAGGCAACAGACTGATTCAGTAACTTCTCCAAGGTCATGCAGTGTCTACAAGCCTGGGGTCACACACTCCATTACTGAGGGAAGTCAGGGCAGGAATCTGGAGGCAGAGGTGATGCAGAAGCCGCAGAGGGGCTCCTGACTTGTTCATTATCCCAGGACCACCTGCCCGGGGGAAGCACCACCCACAGTGGGCTGGGCCTTTTCGCATCGATTACTAGTTAAGGAAATGCACCATAGCAAGGAGGCAGAGGCAGGTGGATCCTGGACAGCCAGGGCTGTTACACAAAGAAACCCGGAGAGAGAGAGAGAGAGAGAGAGAGAGAGAGAGAGAGAGAGAGAGAGAGAGAGAGAGAGAGAGAGAGAGAGAATGCGCCAGAGGCTTGCCCACAAAGCAGTCCAGTGGGGACATTTTCTCAATTGATATTTCCTCTCCCCAGCTTCCCCTAGCTCATATCAAGCAGATACAAGCTAGCACACACAGCTGGGAAACATCCAGTCTGAGATTTGAACCCAGGAAGCCCACAGTTCCACAGCAATGATGTAAATAGCAGGGGGATTGAAACCTACTCAGTGGGGAGGGTCTTTTCTTTTTCTTTCTTTTTGGTTAGAGACAGGATCTGTCTACATAGCAGGCTGGCCTCAAACTGACAGAGATCCACTTACCTCTGCTTCCGGGTGTAGGCCTAAAGATGTGCGCCACCAAGCCCAGCTGGGCCTTGGCTTCTTTTGGGTGGTACACAAAAGCACACAGGTCCTAGTCCAAGATGGCCACACCCCCAAGCAGAGACTGTGCTCTTGTCAATCATATGACTCAATAATTCCCCAGTAGCTGTCAACAGTGACCAATGCTTCCTATTTCCTGAGTCTGGAAATTAGGAAGGGACTTGGTGGCAGTCCTATACAGGGCCTTTCAAGAGGTCACCCACAGTCGAGAGCAGAGGCAGCTGCCCCAACTCCCCCAGGATTAATCAGGTCTCCTGTTCCCAGGTTGAAAGCATCTCAGCCTCTGACCCCACCCCTTTTCATTTGTATAACTCCCTATTGTTACAAGGTGGCGATTCCAACTCCAGCATTGCTTCTATATCCCAGGCAGGAGGCCCAGACCAAGCAAAGGCCAAGGGATCTGTGCTAACTTTTCCCCTCCCCCTTCAAAAGGACAGCCTCTTTATCTTCCTGGCCCGAGCAGTGCCACAGGGCAGCCCCCACTTACAGAGGCTGGACAAGGAGCTTAATCAAGGTGCTGTGTGGTGTTGAACAGAAATAGGGGTTTAGGGACTCAGGGGAGGGTGTGTATGTGTGCTGGGATTACTGTGGACCACATCAACCCTCTCATTTACAGGAATTCTAAACTTATAATTTGTTTGTTTATTTTATGTGTGTGCCTCTGCCTGAGTTTGTGTGTCTTCGAGTGTAGTGTCTTCAGAGGCCAGAAGAGGGCAACAGATTCCCCATGGAGCTGGAGTCACAGATGGCAGTGAGCTGAGTGGATGCTGGGAATTGAACCCAGGTCCTCTACAAAGAGCAGCCAGTGCTCCTAACTGCTGAGCCATCTCTCCAGGTCCCAGGAATTCCCACGTGAGCTGATGGTTCCTTTAATTGAGCAAGTCCACGGTCCCTGGGCAGCTTGTGTCGAAGTCTATCGCTCTTCCTGCTAATACACACATCTGGTACTAGGATCAGAACCCACACATCTCCTAGGCAAGTGCTTTACCAAATACACTACATTGCCAGCCCTCCTTTTTTAAAATTTATTTTAATATTTTATTTGTATGATACCTGCATGTCTTATGTCTCTATATTAATTACAAGTATTGCCCATGGGAGCTAGAAGAGGGTGTCAGATCTCCTGGAACTGGAGTTACACACAATTGTGAGCTGCCGTGTGGGTGCCGGGAATGGAACCCAGGTCCGCTGGAAGAGCACGCAGTGCCCTTAACTGCAGAGCCCTTTTTATTTTGATACAAATCTCACTACATTGCCCAGGCTGGTCTTGAACTTAGTCTATAGGTCTTGCAGACCTTGAAATTGAGATCCTCCTGCCTCAGCGTTGAGTAGCTCTTGTCAAGGCAATACTGCCACCATCTTCATGAGATCAGCTCTGCCTACTGTGAGAGTCCATTACCACCAGCTGTTGATCTCTTTCCTGGAAGGATCAGGCTTGGAGGACCACTGGACCTTCCCCCGAGTTTCCCTCTGTTCCTCTCAGATATAGCATGCAATGCTGCTCTGATTGCCTGTGTCTCCATACAGGCTGGGGAGGGAAGGTTGACCATGGAGACACCATGCAGATATGGAGAAGTCATTGTTCAAGCTGGTTGCAGACTTTACAATGCGGCCGCTTTAGTCTCCCACACTCCTGTCAGTCACCCCTTACCCGTTTGCTCCGTAGGGAATGAAGCCCAATAAACTCATTTGGTTCCCCAGGGTGGCTGTGGAGGAACCAGGCTTTGTCATTAGGGCCTTCTGAGGGTTGGGTAGACAGGTACATCTCCTCAGTGAAGAAATTTTGTCAATGCAAGCTGGCACCTCCCAGGCCAGCTGGACCCTGCATTTCTGACTAGTTGATACTGAGGCGGCTGCTCCTGCACCGTGCTACCCTGAGGACTGCTGGCGTACAGCCACTCCAAAGCAGAGATAAGCAGGGAACAGGAAGTGGCCTTAACAGGATGAGAGGCCCTAGCAGCTCCCAGGGGATCCCCAGAGAGGACAGACAACGAGGAAATTGCTCACTCAGCAATTTGTTTGGGTTTTTTTTGAGATAGCCCTGGCTGTTCTGAACTCTGTACACCGTGCTGACCTTAAACTCTCAGAAATCTGCCCGTCTCTGCCTTCCAACTGCTGGAATTAAAGTTGTGTGCCACCTTGCCTAGCTACTCAGTGACTATTTGGCGTGGCCTTATCCACTGCCGGGAATCGCTGGGAGGTGAGCAGAGGTCTGTCTGTCTGGCTGTTCAGGAAGCTGAGGCAGGAGGATCCCAGGTTCCAAGCCAGCCTGGGGACTGGGGACTACACTGAGAGGCAAGATCAAGGACTCTAGTCTTTGTCACAATGTCAGCAAGCAGATCCAGAGGACCCAGGGATAAATAGTGTCTTTCTCTGTCCCATCTGTAGTCCCCAGCAGGGCACCAGGGAACCCACACCTGTGATGTAGCTCACTGGGGTCCCCCAGACTGTGCAGAGTGGAAAATGGGTGACAGGTGACTTCGGAGAAGCAGGATTATAACCTCCCACATAGACAGCAATATGACACTGTACCAAAAGCAGCAAGCTGGCTAATCTACAGCCAGCTCATTCTGTCAATGGTTCCTGGGGACTCCCTGTTCTGATGGACCCTGTAGGTACTGTCTGAAGCAACCACTGGCATGCTGTTGACATGCAGACCCCATTACAGGCCAGGTGTGCTGGGGACAGGCAGACCCCGTCACAGGCCAGGTGTGCTGGTGACAGGCAGACCCTGTCACTTGCTGACCCTACAGATCTCACTTGTCACTCACAAGCTATAACCTCAGCTTTTGTTGAACTTCAACTAAGGGGTGGGGGTGGGGTGGGGGGAGAAATGGCAGCTGATGAGAGCACTGGCTGCTCTTACAGAGAACCTGGTTCAATTCCCAGCACCTACTTTACAGCTCACACCTATCTATAACTCCAGTTCCAGGGAACCTGATGACCTTTTTTGGCCTCTACAGGAATAGGGTCCTTCTTGGGGACACTGGAGCCCCCAGGCTATACTCTGACTGGCCATGGTGGGGAACCATCTATACCACCCATCCTAGGGCTCAGTTCTCAGCCTAGGCCAATGCTGACCTCTACAAAAGAGGCAGAGGTCCCTGGGAATCGCTCTATTGCTGAGGAATGTCAGGCCAAGGCTACATGTTGCAGAGTGATGGCATTTGCAGCCACAGGGTGACCTAAGCAG
Organism: Cricetiscus sungorus; assembly: GCA_030556225.1. NCBI lineage: Eukaryota > Metazoa > Chordata > Mammalia > Rodentia > Cricetidae > Cricetiscus > Cricetiscus sungorus. The sequence continues at coordinate 24,036,125 of JANBXA010000044.1, read as the reverse complement.
GGAGGGGAGCCCCCTACGCTACTAGTGTCCCTTGGCTGGCCCCAGGGTGAGCTTTGGCTGAGCCTCTGTCTTCTGCCTGGCCTTAGGCCATCCATTTACTAACTCTCGTTTGTGGCTTGACGTTTCTTACAGGGACCACCCAATTCACCATCAAAGGTCAAATTAATTTGTATAGGAGCTCCTCCTTTGGCCAGGCTGGGTTTACTGGGATATCCAAGCCCTACCAGCTTGGAGCTGAACCAGGCTGTGACTTCCTCCTATAACCCCAGTCCCAGCCTGGCCCTGTAGACTCAATCAGAACTTTTACAATCAGTCAGCACTCAATTGATGCATACTTCACCCCCAAAAGGGGCTTATCTGGAGTGCCAGGGTAAACCTGGTCTCTGGGTGGTCCCCTATGCTCCCAGTGCTCAAAACCCACAGGCCCCTCTGCCCCATTCTCTCCAGAGACAGCGGGAAAGAGCTGTATTAATACACTGAAACCTAATCAAATCTGGGTAATTTCACTAGTAACCTCTTCATAATTTCATCAGTGTTAAAGGACCACAACGGCAGCAAATTAAAGCAACAGGCACAGATTTAGCTGCCCAAGAGGAAGATGGAGGTTGCAGTTTATTAACCAAATTGAATTAATTTGATTCTGAACCATTGTTAAATATACATCACAACTCAGCAGCCAATCGAACAGCTGGTATGCAGTGGGGACCAGGGAGGACTAGTGAGCCAGTGCTCCCTGTCTACAGAGAACTGCTCATTCTGAGGTCCAGGCTGGGCCTTCACAATTGGAGGGGTTGGGGGGACCAAAAGAAACTCCCAGGAGCACGCATTTGTTTCCAGCTCTATCCCCAGCCAAAAGCTTACTTTCTCGGTATTGGAAAATAGCAAGGAATGGCTCGCTTCAGGTATCGCTGGGCGCAGGTGCTCACGGTCCTGCCATTTTTGAGTGTGTCCTATTTTTTTCCCTTTGTGCAGAGTTGGCTTCCAAGCAGGGCCTTCCCGATGGGGGAGGGGGAGGGGTGGACACGGCCACTGTCATATTGTATATTCTGTAATCTTCGTATCGTGAAAAAGAAGCCAGCATATGCATGCTATTACTAGCTTAGTGTGTACACATTGCTAATGGTTGGCTTGCTTGGAGTTAATAAGACCACACAACATCCCAGATGACTCCAGAGTAACGCAAGGTTGATAATGGATAGACACTGGCTAAATAGCCCGACTCAAGAGGTTCCTGAAGCCAAACAGACGCAGTCTGAGAGAAGAGAGCAAGGGACGGTAGCAAGAGAGGAAGACACTTGCAGTCCCAGCGCATGGCTGGCCACTGGAGCAGCCGGGCAGGGCTGAATTCCAAGTAAGAGCTAGGGACTAGAGAGGTGGCTGCTCTTCCAGAGCCCAGAGATTTGACTCCCAGAACCCACGTGGTGTCCCACACTGTCTGTGACTCAGAGGACTCTGAGTCCCAGGGGATTCATTCAATGCCCTCTTTTGGACTCCTTGGGCAGGGACATGCATGGTACACATACATGAATGCAGACAGGACACCCATATACATAATAATAATAAAAAAAACTATTTGATTTCTGCTCCTGCTCACTGGGGGCTTCTGCGAGCGGCAAGTGGCTCTCTCTCTCCCGTCTGCAGGCGGCAAACAGCAGCTGCTCCTCTCCTATTGTAGTTCAGCTTTCATCGCTGACTGACCTCAGGTCGAGTGGTACCCAACGGCCAGCTTCCCTGGGCTCCCACGCTCTGATCAGAGCAGGTGGGTGGAGAGACAGATGGAGGAGGAAAGGGAGTGGAGGGCTGTCTTCAACACAGGGCAAGAGACTGAGTCTCAAGCTGGAGCTGGCAGCTCTGGTGGGAGCAGGCCGATGTGGGCCACATCCAGAGACACAGGGCATGCTGGGTCAGGTAGACCGTGTGAGCATCCCTTCTCCTCCGCAGCGCCTGAACAGCTGCCGTTCCCATCCTGATGCCTGCGGCCCACCAGGCACTCAGTCTCTCTCTGTGACACCTGCTTCTGGGGTGGGGGGAGGGGGACGGGGTGGGTAGGCGGTCTGAATGCTGGCCTGCTCCCACCCAAGTCTCTTCTTTCAGCATGAGTGGGTGAGCAAAGGAGGGGGGTCTCCTGTTTTCCTCGTTAAAGGATGTTTTTGTGCAGTGTGCAACATAGACAGTAGGGACTGCTGAAGACCCTCCAGGGTACCCTGGGCTGAGGGACCTCTGCCTGGCCACGGGCCTCACCTGACCCATCCTACCCATCCTCATCAGAGCCCTATGCGCTGCCCCTCAAGGACTCAGTGTGTCACCTCCCCTTGCTGTGTGATCTCAGTCTAGTTGCTACCCTCTCTGAGTCAGGGGTGGGGAGTCCCCTGTTAGGAAGCCAAGGACTGCAGGGGTGGGGCTGAGATGGCGAGGGAAGGAAACACAGGAATAAACACCACAGAAAGCTCACTGTGGAAAAGTGAGTGCTCTCTCTCTCTCTCTCTCTCTCTCTCTCTCTCTCTCTCTCTCAGGTGTGCCCTGCCTCCTGCTGAATGTCACAGGACTTGTGGAGTCTGGCTGTAGGGGACAGGGAGGGGCTGCTGGGGTGGAGGCTGTGCGTGCGGGGCTGTGCCCTTCAGAAGCCTTCCTGGGGCTCCCCAAGGGTAGAGTGTGTTTTAGTGCATTTATCCGAGATGGTAACAAAGGCCACGCTGGGATCTGGAACTGACCCTCCCTGAGCCCACCAGGCCCGTTTGTGTCCAGTGCTGTCCTCCATAGAGAGGGTGTTGCATGGAATCTTGGGACACTGCTTCTGATGCCTCTGACTGCTGTCACCACCAGGCCCCTTGACTTCCATAAGCACCTTCTTTTCTGCCCTCCCACCCCAGCCTGACAGCTCCCAGGTGTGGCCTTCTGGCCAAACGGCTGGCAAGGGGCTCCTGGGTCAGAAGCCCTCAGGGACAGGTGAGGGGAGGTTCATCTGGGGTGAATAGGGCTACAGGGCAGGAATGTGCTGGGCCTGACCCGCCTGTCATTTACTCCCAGGCTGGATCTTCGCCTAACAGCTGAGGCATCTTCTGGTGGCCCAAAGCCAGGCCGTGGGGAGCCAGACTACGCCAGGCTGGGCCAACGAGAACCAGGCCACAATGAGCCACCATGGACATTAAGCCAGTGCAGAGGAGACACAGGGAGGTGGGGGAGGCTTGTGTTCCAGGGGTCCACCCCCACCCCCATCCTCACCCAGCAGAATGTGGGTCCGGTGAACTCTCTGGAGCATAAAATTTTTTAAATTAAAAATTCAAAGGGCTGGAGAGATGTCTCAGGGGTTAAGAGTGTTGCCTGTTCTTCCAGAGGCCCTGAGTTCAGTTCTCAGAAACCACAGGGTGGCTCACAACCATTTGCAATGAGATCTGGTGCCCTCTTCTGGCCTGCATGGATACATTCAGGCAGAACAAAAGAAATCTTTTTTAAAAATTCAAGGAATCTGTTTCAAAAAATGTGAGAGAGAGAGAGTGTGTGTAGAAGTCCAAGGAGCTCAAGTGAAGGAGATCCCCCATAGCTGGAGTCCAATATGGTGGCTGGGGACTGAACTCAGGTCCTCTGTAAGGGCTGTAAGTGCTCTTAAGGACCTCATCAGGTTTCCTTTCTTTATTATTATTATTTTTTACCATTTTTTCTTCCTCATCATGTTTTCAGCCTCCCCATGAGATATTAGCAGCCCTTAAAACTTCCCAATCAACCCCCTACCCGGCAAACCAAAAAAGCCACATGGTGGTGTCACATACCTTTCATCCTAAACTCTCTGTGAGTTCGAGGCCAGCCTGGTCTACAGAGCAAGTTCCAGGACAGCCTCCAAAGCTACAGAGAAACCCGCCTTAAAAAACTAAATCGAACAAAACAAAACAAAACAAAACAAAAAAACTTCCCAGATTCTCCCTCGACAGGACTTTCCTGCTGCACACTTTAAAAATAGCTAGGGGGTGGGGGGCGGGCCTGGAGCGATGGCTTAGCGGTTAAGAGAACTGGCTGCTCTTCCAGAGACAGGGGTTTGATTCCCAGCATCCACGTAGTCACTCAACCGCCTATAAATCTAGTTCCAAAGGGTCAGGTGCCCTCTTCTGGCCACGGTGGGAACTGCACACACACATGCAGGGAAAACACCCATACACATAAAATAAAAATAAATGATTAAAAAGAAAAGGGTGAGTCACTGGTAAGGCTCCTGCTTAGCATAAGGTTGTGGTTTTCATCCTCACCACCAGAAAACAAGTCAAGCCTCTGGCAGACCCACAGCTCCAGAGGCAGGGCCAGAGAGAGGAGCTTCCCCAGGACAGGCTTGCTGGGGAGAGGGGCAGAGCGAAGCCTCAGGCTGGTCCTTTCCTGCACTAGAGCCTGCCTGTCACTAGGGTCTGGCCATCAGAATCCAGGCTGGCTGGACTGTGTGTGTGTGTGTGTGTGTGTGTGTGTGTGTGTGTGATGTATGTGTGTGTGTATTATATTTGTATGCTTATGTGTGTGCATAACATGTGTGTTGTATGTGTATGTATTTGTGCATCTGTGCCTGCATGTGTATTTGAGCTTGTGTGTGATGCTTATGAAGCAGCCATTGTTCTGTGAAATCGTCCCTGCCATCACCTTCCACAAGGTTTATCATCTCCCTCAACAGCAGCTCTGCTCCCCCTGAGCTCCACCCCTCCCTCAGCCCTGGCACCCAGTGTCCCGCCTCCCATCTGTGTGTGTGACAGCTGCAGCTGCCTCCCACGGGGCCTCTTGCCATCTGGGGGCTGGCTGCTTCTTAGCTGAGTCTCCATGTCAGAGCATGTGGCACAACTCCCTTCTCTCCCCCGTCTCTTCGTGTCTTAAATAGATTTTCTTTTTCAGAGCATGGGGATCCACAGCAGAGGAGTAAGCCAAGCCCAGGGAGAGGGAGGCTCCCAAAGGGCCCAGGATGTGGGGTGGGGTGGAGGGCGGGGTGTGCGTGTGTGAGCTCTGGGAAAGGAAGAAGACTACAGGACCAAGTGCAGCAGGTGCAAAGGCCCTGTGGCCAGAGGCTTTCTCACAGAGGAAGACACTTGGAGAGCAGGAAGGCCAGGGGACTAAGGCTGAGCCTCAACTCAGTCCCTGCAGTTGCTGGCCTTGGGCACAGAGGCACCACAGTCTCATGATGAAGGGGCTTGTGATAGTGACTAGACCTTAGAGCCCCTGCTCTCTCCAAATCAGAGAAGATGGTGACTCCAAATGCACAGAATGTGACACCCTTTGACTTGTCAAGTGAGCCAGAATGCACATTCTCAGGCCTGTGTTTCCACAGCCGAGCGAGGGGAATGGAGGGCAGCTGGGTCCCTTCTTCCTACCAGGACCGGAAATAGGCTATGCACCCAGCCTGGCTCCATGACCATCTTTGACAGTCCTGGGCTACATGAGGCTCAGAGAAGCTGTGAAACTGAGCCAGCATCACACAGCACCTGGCCCAGGCTGAGGAGCGGATTTTGAGCCAATCGGAAAGCACACTGCATCCCTGCTCGTTGTCCCAGATCCCAGCCGGGGCCACACTGGGGGCTGGCTGAGTTCTGAGCCCAGCGCTAAACTGTTCCTATGGACCTTGAGTCTGCTTTCTGCTGGGACCCGTGTCACGCTACACACACACTCCAGTCTGGTAAACTGGGTACAAATGTACACATTCGAAGACAGTCAGAGAGACCTGCTGTGTGTTGGTCCTGTTCTGGTAACCTGGTGACAGGCCACAGTCTTAAGCAAGATTGGAAAAATGCAGAGTGGGGGCAGGGCACACAGGGCCATGCAGAGGCTTTCACACAAGCAGCAGGAAGGCCAAGCAAGGAGGGTTGAACTCTCCTGCACTTGAAAGAGGTGAGTGTCAGCCAGGAGCAGCTTGGGATGTGGAGAGCAGCCTAGGCAGGGCCCCGAGGCGAGGCAGGGCTGCCTGGAAGACCCTGGAGAGACCAGGAGGCAGAAGTGAACATCAAAGGGGGGTCACTGGGATGGGGGAGGGGACCAGTATTCAGGGAGGCAGTCACTGGGATGGGGGAGGGGGCAGTATTCAGGGAGGCAGTCACTGGTGTGGGGGAGGGGGCCAGTATTCAGGGAGGCAGTCACTGGGATGGGGGAGGGGGCAGTATTCAGGGAGGCAGTCACTGGGATGGGGGAAGGTGCCAGTATTCAGGGAGGCAGTCACTGGTGTGAGGGAGGGGGGCAGTATTCAGGGAGGCAGTCACTGGGATGGGGGAGGGGGCAGTATTCAGGGAGGCAGTCACTGGGATGGGGGAGGGGCCAGTATTCAGGGAGGCAGTCACTGGTGTGAGGGAGGGGGCCAGTATTCAGGGAGGCAGTCACTGGGATGGGGGAAGGGGCCAGTATTCAGGGAGGCAGTCACTGGTGTGGGGGAGGGGGCCAGTATTCAGGGAGGCAGTCACTGGGATGGGGGAGGGGGCCAGTATTCAGAGAGGCAGTCACTGGGATGGGAGAGGGGGGCAGTATTCAGCGAGGCAGTCACTGGGATGGGGGAGGGGGCCAGTATTCAGAGAGGCAGTCACTGGTGTGGGGGAGGGGACCAGTATTCAGGGAGGCAGTCACTGGTGTGGGGGAGGGGGCCAGTATTCAGGGAGGCAGTCACTGGTGTGAGGGGAGGGGGCCAGTATTCAGGGAGGCAGTCACTGGGATGGGGGAGGGGGCAGTATTCAGGGAGGCAGTCACTGGGATGGGGGGAGGGGGACCAGTATTCAGGGAGGCAGTCACTGGGATGGGGGGAGGGGCCAGTATTCAGGGAGGCAGTCACTGGGATGGGGGGAGGGGCCAGTATTCAGGGGAGGCAGTCACTGGTGTGAGGGGAGGGGGCCAGTATTCAGGGAGGCAGTCACTGGGATGGGGGAGGGGGCAGTATTCAGGGAGGCAGTCACTGGTGTGGGGGAGGGGGCCAGTATTCAGGGAGGCAGTCACTGGTGTGGGGGAGGGGGCCAGTATTCAGGGAGGCAGTCACTGGGATGGGGGAGGGGGCCAGTATTCAGGGAGGCAGTCACTGGTGTGAGGGGAGGGGGACCAGTATTCAGGGTGCACACCCAGGGTCTTCGCTCCGAGGAATGTGGGAGACACCAGAGGTTTTTAGAGCAGAGAAGTATCGTGCTATAGGCCTTAAGAAGAGATTTAACAGACTGCTGTGTGAAAAATGGAGCTCGTGGGGGAGGTGTGGCCTCTGGGAACCCAGAAAACTGGATTGCTGCATGGGTCCAAGCAACAAAGGTGGCTGGAATCTGGAATGAGGAATTTCCGTCCTGGCTAATGAATCAGTTAGAGAACGGACTGGGAAAGAAGCAGCCAGGGGTGACCCTGAGTCCTTAGTCCAGCATGGCCAGATGGTTCGGCTTGGCAGAGAGATGGGAGCTGCAAGACGTAGGCCCCAGGCCAGTCTCCAACAGTGGCAAGTTCAAGATGCCACGAGCCATCTGCCACCCCGCAGTGTTCAGTTCCCTCCTGGGACGCCGCTGCAGGAAACAGGATGTGCTGTCTGCCTGGAGAATTCAGAACCTCTGCTCATCTCAGCTCGCCGCAGGCTCCGTCTCCTCTGGGGATTAAGCAAGCCAACCAGTTCTTTCTTGGAGCTCAGTGAACCTCTAACTGCCTCTGCCTCACGCTGTGGGGAGGCTGGCGTCATAAATCAGTCACTGTGATCCCCAGCCTCGGATGTGTCTCCCGGAGTGGTGACTCAGACAATAGACAGGATTGGGATGAGCTCACGCTGCGGCGGGCACCTTAGACAAGCCATGAATCATGACACAGGACAGGAAGCCACAGTATCTCAGTCCCTAAGAGGGAATAAGGAGGGCCCCCAGCCCTATCCTGCCCCAAATTACCATCATGTGTGCAGGCAGAGTGGTGCATTATACGTGCGTGCGCGTGCGCGTGCGCGTGCGCGTGCGCGTGTGTGTGTGTGTGTGTGTGTGTGTCCCAGAATAGATAGAAGATATATCTAGAGTAAAAGGAAAGATGAAGGGTGTTTTGTCTGGAGACAGAGCTCACTATGTAACCCTAGCTGACCTAGAACTTGCTATGCACACCAGGCTGGCCTCAAACTCACACAGGTGCATCTGCTGCTGCTTCCTGAATCCTGGGCTTAAAGGCATGTGCCACCACCACCGTGCTCAGCAAGTAAAGATTTTCTTGAGGGTATAGGGAGCTGTCATTGCTGTGTGTCCTTGAGCAAGGTAAGTGACCTCTCTGGGCCTTCTCCATCCCACAGCAGTTAGTGCTAATGCAAGCCCTCTTTGGGTAGAGACTCATGAACAGAGGTAGTGTGCCATTTTAAGAATGAGGGCTAAACTGGGTGTGGCAGTTCACGACTATAGTGTCAGCATTTGCTAGGCTAAGGCAGGAAGGCTGTAGCTTTGAGGCTAGCCTGAACTATGTAGCAAGACTGGAGAGAGAGGGAGAGAGAGATTGAGGCCAGTGTAGGATTTACCCAGGTTCACAACCCTTGCGTGTGTGGGCTGTGCATGAGTGTAAGCATGTGATAGACACAGGCTGACACTGCTGTCTTCCTCCGTTGCTGCCTACTGTGTGCACTGACATACAGTTTGTCTAACTTGAATCCAGAGCTCACCGATTCCAGCTAGTCTAACAAGTTGCTTGCTCTGGGACAGCCCCAGGCTCTGCCTCCATCTGCTGGGATTACATACAGCTTGCCGTCAGATCACATGGAACACTTTTACCTGGGTGCTTGGGATCTGAACCCCCATCCTCACAATTATGTGTTGCCCGCTGAGCCATCTTCCCAGCCCTCTCGTGTCATTTGCAATAGTCCCCGCTCTCTGCCCATCAAGAGCCCAGCTTTCTGCTTGGCTCACTGGCCAGTAGATACATCATGGTCTGTATTTGGGGGTCATTTGTTATGGACTAAAAACCCTCCCTCTCCTGACTGAGGTCAAGATTCTTGTGAATACGTATGCTGCTTAGGCTACAGCTGGGAGGGGGAAGCTCTTTGGTTCACGGCCCATTACAGAGAGCAACTGCCAAGGTGAGTGGCTTTGTCTGTGGTGGTGGGAGTACATACGGCTTCTCACTGAAGGGACCAGACCCTCACACAGCTCCCTGCTTTAGTAGCCATGACAGGCTGCAGAAAAGACCCAGCAAGATGTAGGCCTCTGACTCAGCACATGTTGCTGAGTTACAACAACCAGTTGACCAATCAACTTAAGACAGGTCGCCCAAGCCCGAAAGTGCACCAATCCTGAGACTGTTGCGGTCCACTAGACATCCCCCTTGCTCTACCCAATAAATTCCCTACCTCAAGGCCCCTTTGGGACCTTCTCACCCCACCCACTGCTTTTGTATTGGAACGGGTCTCTTGGTGATTTGGGGGTTTACAATTTGGGCACAACACTCACACCTTGGCGAATCAGGCCACAGACAGTTGTAGCCAGACCAGAAGGAAATGCAAGCAAGGCCTGTGCACAGACAGCCACTTCTGCCAGCTAAACCACGGGGTCCCAAGGTGCCACAGACTCTCACAATAGCACCCCCAACTGGGAGGCAGGCAAGAGTTCAAACCCATGGGTCTGTTGGGGGCAGACCCAAGCCAAAACAGATCCATCTCCAAACAGCCATACCTAGACATCCTCAGATTGGGGTCATGGCACCATAAAAAGTTCCTGGGAACTGGTGGCCCGGGAACTGTCCTGGATTAGAGTCACAGAGACCTCAACTAAGTATAGTAACTCCATCCCTAACTGCAGCCCTAAGAGGCCCTTGCATCCACTGAGTCCATGTGCATAAGGGTTTCACCCGACCTAGAACCCCAAAGAAAGAGGACCTCAATGGCCCTGTTTTTTGTTTGTTTGTTTGTTTTTGAGACAGGGTTTCTCTGTGTAGCTTTGGAGCCTGTCCTGCTACTCTCTCTGTAGACCAGGCTAGCCTCAAACTCACAGAGATCCACCTGCCTGTGCCTCCCAAGTGCTGGAATTAAAGGTGTGTGCCACCATTGTCTGGCTACTGCCCCATTTTATAGACAGGAACCTGGCTCAGGTTGAAGTCAAAATACTTGTTTGACTCATGATGCCTTTCGGTTCTTGGCAGCTCAGCAGGACCAGTCCTCAGACGTCCCTCCCTGAACAGGCTCACTGCCTGGCTCAGTGTAGATATAACGCTGACGCAGGCCAGAGACAGAAGACAGTTTGCTGTTCCCCATCTGCTGCTTGCTCAGCGTTCCTGCTGAACTTTAAAAAAAATCCCTGAGAATGTCAGTCCCTCTGCAAAGGCCCCAACCAATCCTTAGCAGCCACCTTAAACCAGGCTGGTCGGAGGAAAGCAGAGACCTTCCCGGTTTTGACTTCTGGAAAATAACCCTAGAGTTGGAGTCAGTGCCTTCAATTCAGTGAATCAGTCAGTGCCCAGATTCATGCTGCTCCGTGGAAACCAGGGCTGAAAAAATGGATTTGGTCTGCAGCGGCCCAGTTTGTCCAACCCCTTTGCTACCGACCCTCAGTCCCCAACCCTAAGCCCTCAGCTATAGCTGTTATTCTTGACTTCTGGCTCACTTTGGGAACACCAGTAGAGGATAGGAGAGAGTCTCTGGGACTCCCCGGCTTCCGAAACTTCTCTTGTGGTCCAGGGATGCTCACACCTCCGGAACAGCCAGCCTAGCTCCTTCAGCACACCCTGCAGGAGCTTACTGCCTGCCACAACTAGCTTCTCTTAAGATTTTTGTTTTTATTTTGTAGTTGAGTGTTTGCCTGCATGTATGTATGTATAGCGCATGTGTGCAGTGCCTTAGGTGGCTGGAAGAGGGTATCATATCTCCTAGAACTGGAGTTAAAACTGATTATGAACTACCATGTGGGTACTGGGAACTAACCCCAGGTTCTCTGGAAGAGCAACCAGTGCTCTTAACCACTGAACCATTGAAGGGACCATCCATCACCCAGCCCCCTGCTTTAGCAGCCATGACAGGCTGCAGAAAAGACCTAGCAAGACAAAGGCCCCTGACTCAGCCCATATGCTTAGTTTCCGGCCGGCCTTCTGACCTTGCAGGAGCTGCCCTAGACATTAGGAAGTCAGATACCCTCCACGTGGCAAGGAACCAATCAGAAGATAGCTGGCGCGCTCTGGGCATGCTGTAAGGTGTTTTCCGGTAAAAGTGGCATAGCAGAGATATGCATAGCAACCACCATGGGAGGGCCTATAGGCCATAACAACCAGTTGATCAATCAACACAGAACAGGTCACCCAAGCCCGGAAGAGCACCAATCCTGAGACTGCTGCATACGAATAGACATTCCCCTTGAACACCCCAATAAGTTCCCCGCCTTGAGGTTTCTCCAGGTTCTTTTCATTCCACCCGCCATGAAGAATGGATGAAAAGCCCGAGTTAAGGCAGTTAACTGGTTAATAATAAAAGACTCTGCTTTTGCATCAGAACGGGTCTTTTGGTGATTTGGGGGTTCAGAATTTGGGTACAACACCATCTCTCCAGCCCCAACTTCCAGGTTCTGATCCACAATGGGCTCCTGACCTCTCACATTGCCTTTTCTTAGCTTCCTTTTCCAGGGACCCTGTGGCAACCTGAGGTTTTAGGTCATTGAAATGGGAAGATGAAAGTTCTCTGGAAGCAGCCCGTAGGGACAGCGATGCACCATTGGGAAGTGCTCAGTGTCATGGGACTGGCTGTTTAAAGACAGCTCAAGTAACCATTTCCTGCTGTCTCTATTGTGGCAAACCACAGTTTTTTAAACACACTGAAGAAGCCAGGAGCCCAGACCCTGTCACAGCATCCTAGTTTGCTTCCTTGTCCCATCTACTGGCCCGGGAAACTAGCTGGCAGCCAGGGGTCCATGCCATATTGATCACGTTCCCTAAGCAAGACCCCTGCCGGTCCCTCCTAGCGGGTCTGACCTTCAGTGGCCTTCAGATCTCAGGCAGCCAGCAGGAGGACACACGCTCAATCAGCTACGGGCAGGTAAAGAGCCAGGAGCTGGTGACCTCCCGTGGCTGGGGACTCTGGATGGCAGGCTCAGCACATAAAGAATCCTCTAAGGACACAGAGGCAGCTGTTATAGCATAGGCCTCTGTGGGCAGGATGGAAGCACACCAGGTGCCACGGAAAGAAACAGGGAAAGGCTGGGCGGTGACGGTGCACGCCTTTAATCCCAGCACTCATGAGGCAGAGGCAGGTGGATCTCTGTGAGTTGGAGACCAGCCTGGTCTACAGAGTGAGTTCAAGCACAGCTAGTGCTTTTACACAGAGAAGCCTTGTTTCAAAAACTTACACAGAAGACGGACAGGGAAAGACATGCACCGGATGCAATGATTTTAAATTCCTCATAACCCAATTCAGTCCCATAAATTACCATTTGAGGCGGATCCATTTAAAAACTGTCCCCCAGCACTGGAGAGATGGCTCAGAAGTTAAGAGCACTGACTGCTCTCTAAGAGGACTCAGGTTCAATTCCTAGCACCTACATAGTAACTGTATGTGACTCCAGTTCCAGGGGATCTGACATTTGCACAGACATCTGTACAAGCAAAACATCATCTGTCCCTGAGACACTCGCAAGCGTTTTTCCATAGTAACATTTTGTAGGCTAACTATGAAAGCTACCCATGGCCATCCCCTACAACACAAATCCAAGGGCCCAGGGCCCACAGGAGACCAGAATACTGGGTATTTATAGGACTGTACCTCCAGTGCCAGGGAGATACAGATCCCAGCAGCTCACTGGCCAGCCAGCCTAGCTGAGCAGTTGAGTCCCAGGTTCAATGAGACTGCAGTGATACAACGTTTATGATTTATTAAGGCTTGACTGAAGATTCAGAAAAGCAAAGTCAGCCTCAAGCTATAGAGATCAGACAGTGGTGACACACACCTTTAATCCCAGAAGCCAGAAGCTAGGATTTAAAATCCTAGGACTCTGGATTAAGAGATAGACGGATCCCTGTGAGTCCAAGGCCACCCCGATCTACACAGAGTGAATGAGTCTAAAAGAGAATTATAGCTATTATAGCTCACACCTTTAATCCTAACATTAGGGAAGTATATAAGACAGAAGCAAGGTCTCAGAGAGGCATTCATTCATTCTCCAGCCACGCTGAAGAGAGGCAGCAATTTGAGACTTGGTAAAGAGATTGTGCGAGGATCAGCCCTTTCAGCCTGAGCTAGAGGTAAGAGCTAGTTAGTGGCTGTCTGCTTTGCTTTTCTGATTCCCAGTCAAGTTTTAATAAGTCATAGATAATATCACTACAAGTGAGAGACCCTATCTCAAAAGACTAAGGACTGGAGAGACCCTCAGTCAAGTCACTTGTTGAAGAGCCAGCCTGACAGCCTGAATTCACGACCATCTGACACTCCAGTTCTAAGGGAATACAATGCCCTCTTCAGGCCTTTGAGGGTACTGCATACATATGGTGCACAGACTTACATGCAGGCAAAAAAAAAACGCTTGTATACAAAATAATGAAATCTTTAAGTGTTTCCTTGCGTCCCTTTGTGGAAAGGTCACATTTTAGAATGAGCTGAGCAATGAAAGTCTGAGATGGAAGGCTAGTGTGCAAGCCAATTCTACAAGCACGGGCCAGGCCAGCGTGGACATACCGGAGGGTTTATGGTCCACACGTCCAAGGAGCTTGCGTGGCTTGAGGGCTTGAATTTCCAGTCAAATGGAGCAGGAAGAGGCAGGCTTTGCCCAGGGACCAGCTAAATCTACACACTGTTCCTCACAGTAATGCCTCATCTGTGTCCCTCCAGTCATCTTGGCAAGCCCAGATAGTCAACAAGGAACACTAGCGACCAGAAGCATCCAGGGTTGCCCTGGACTCTCTGGGAGTCCAGGTTGGAGCTGGGTGAGGCTGGTTGGTGGTGCATCCTCATCATCCCGGCATTCAGACACGGAGACGGCAGAGGAGCTCAGGGGACCAGGGAGTACACAGGAGCTTATGGCTCAGGTGGAGTGGGGGACGAGACAGTCCCCGAAATGGTGGACAGCCTCTTGCTCACCTCTGTCCACACATACTTCCGTCCTCTATAAACAGACAAGGGCTAAATGCATCATCACTGGCTGCTGGCTGCCTGGGAAGACAGATGGGTGGGCTGAGGGGTAATTTCAAAGCAGCCCCTGCCCCTGACAGACGGCTCTGATAGAAGCTTCTGCAGGAAGGGTGCCTGGCCTTTGCCAGGCCAAGCTGAAGGGAGAATCCGGCCTGCCTGGCCCAGCATCAGTGCTCTCTCTCCTACTGTGGGAAGCCCAGCCCAGAAGCTCACACCCCATCCTTTGAAGTCTGAGTCAGCAGCAAAGACTCCATTTCACACCCAGATAAAGCCCAGCCTCTGAACAAACTCTAAAGGCAGGAGCCCTGCCAGCTCAGTCAGCCTCCTAGGCTTGGGGGCGGCAGAAACAAGCCAGGGCCAGTTCAAAGCCAGCACAGTGTTCCAGGCTGGTCCCAGCCCAGGGAGAGGCACGGCTGGAACTACTGATTGAGTTTTACTGATGAGGAAAGGGTGACCAGAGAGGCTGCTCAGCTACCAAAGGTCACACAGCTCAGAGCCAGGAAGCTAGGAAAGGACTAGGGGTGGGGAGCTCCTCATGCTTCTGACTGCCCGGCCTCCATTCTCCTTTGGTTGAAGCCTAGTGCAGTGTTTCCTCTACCTGCAGGGACCCTCTGTATGTGGGTGGTCTCCATCCACTCAAAGACCTGGCCAACCACAGCACTAGTGACTGTCTCAGAGCTGGGCATGTGGCTCAAGCTGGCTCCATCTAGAATCACCAGGGACAGGACATAGGCACTGAGGGAAGTCTGACTTTGGCAGGCTCACAGCTGTGGAGATGGTGAATCTGATGTAGACACACCCTCCCCTGCCTAAGATGTCACCGGCTGTGGTCCTCTGGGCTGCAGGGCATGTTGCCGCAATGGAAAACAAATGATGAAATCCTGAGATACAGGACAATCAAATCCTTGAAAAGTGTATGAGAGAGAGAGAGAGAGAGAGAGAGAGAGAGAGAGAGAGAGAATAATTTACATGCATGCATGCTTTCATGCAGGTGCTGGCCTGGTACTGGCAATGTGGACCATGCTGGCCTTGAACTCACAGAGATCCTCTTGCCTCAGCCTCCTGAGTGCTGGGATTAAAGATGTGCACCACCACCACATGCTATTTCCCCTTATTTTTTGAGGCAGGGTCTCCTACTGACTGTCTCAACCGTGAGCCCCACAGCTCCTTCTGTCTCTGCCTCTGGGTGCAGGATTACAGGCGTGTACAGCCATGCTTGACTTGTTAAGTAGACTCAAGGCTTTATGCTTGCATAAAAGAACTTTACTGATCAGGCCATCTCCCCAGCCCCTAAGAAGTGTTTGGGGTACCTGGATCAAGCCGTACCTGAAAGTACAGACTTAATTTTTCAGTCACACGATGATCACTCAATTCCTTTTGGTCTAAGCTGGCTCGAGGGTTTTGCTCTGTTGAAGTGAGAACAGGTCTCCTGTGAGGCTGGAACTCTTTGAGTGGGAAAATCATGCCTTTATTTTTACTTTGTACCACAAGTGCTGGCACCAGAAACAGATGAGTGCTAACGTTTGTTGATTGAATAATTTACTTATTGAACAACTAAATAAACCCCTGCCCACCCTCTCTATCTGCTGCTACTGAAACAGGGAGACAGGAAAGCCTCTGTTGAGACCCCGAAGGTCAGCACAGCCCCCTCTGGGGATGTGACTTCTTCAGATAGGGGCCCCTCAAGGCCTAGCCTAAGCCAGGAGACAGTGAAGGGATCGTGACCTTGGCAAAGTGCCTAGCACCATATCCTGAGCCAGCATTTCCAGATTAATCCAGGATGGCAGCTGCAGCCCCCCCCATCCACCCACCCACCCACACACATACACACACACACACATACACACACACACACCCCACACACACACACATACACAGTAAATCCTTCTGAGTCATCTCAGGGCAGGAAACGGCTCGCCTATGTCTGTAATAAGTCACCGGGGTCCTGCTCAAGGAAACACAGACTCGGCATTTTCCACAGCTGCAGGCTGTGGGGAGGGCTTCATGGGGGATGGGAGGTAACAGAGGTAAGACCCCTCCCAACACAGCCTGCATGTCCCCATCTCCAGTGATGACTGTCACTTTAGTCAACAAGGATTCTGTAGGGCTGGAAAGCACAGGAGAGCAGGTCCTGCCTCTAAGCATCTGCCACTCGAGACAAGAGGAGGCTGGTCACCTGCTATTTTCACACCTCCTTTGTCCTCTGGGCACCTCCAAGGTGTGGCACTCTGTAGTGGCCAAATGGCACTGTGCCCTGTCACAGCCCACATGCATTAGGCACAGTACGTAGTATGTCAAGCCTCTGTTCATGCTGTTCCTCCCACCAGGAACACCGTTCCCTGTGTGGAGGGAGACTGAGCAGAAATGGCCAGCTGATTCTATATTAACTCCGCAACTAAACCCTGAGTGTGAGTGCCATGCTTTGGGCATCATGGGTAGATACATAACTTACTTCATTGTCACCAAAAGCCTAGGTTTCACGAAGGAAACTGAGGCACAGGCAACAGTGACAGGACAGAACTGGCCCTGGGGGCCAGGTGCTCACCCCAAGCTGTGCCAGCTCCAGCAGCTCCAACACAGGCTTCTGTGGGTGGGGTCACCTCCACCTCCACATGGAAGGCCTCTGCCATCATTCTTAGGGGGTGTATCAACACAAATAAATACCTATGTGGCCAACATTGTTCCCTGCATACTTCTTGTGCCTCAGTTTCTCTGAAATGGAGTAACAATGACCCCACCAGCCCCTCTGACAGCAACTCTGATGAAGGCTTCAGAAGTGCTTTGGGGTCTGACAGTGTTCTTCCAAACCAGGTAAAGTGGTTCACCCTTGTTATTCTGGCACTCAGAGGAGTCAAGGCAGGGGGATCTCAAGTTTGAGGCCAGTCTTGGCTACATGGCCAGACCCTACTTCCAAAGCCAAAACCAAAACAGCAATAAAACACAGAGGGCTGGAGAACAGCTCATCAATTAAGAATGGGTACCGATCTTGCAGAGGACCTGAATAATTTGTTTCCCAGCACTCATGGTGAGCAGCTAAAACTGCCCATAACTCAGCTGAAAGGACTCCAATGCCCTCTTTCGGCCACCATAGGTACCACACACACACACACCTTGGAGGTTGGAGGAATGACCCAGCAGTTAGGAGCACTGGCAGCTCTTGCAGAGGATGAGGTTCAGTTCCCAACACTGGTGGCTCACAACCATCTGTAACTTCATTCCCAGGGGATCTGACAACCACTTCTGGCCTTCATGGATACTGCATGTATCATGAAGTGATACATGTGTCAGATATGCAGACAAAACACTCATACAAATAAAAAAAATGAAAAAAGCTGGACAGTGGTGGTGCGTGCCTCAGCAGGCAGAGGCAGGCAAATGCTTACAGAGAAAGCTTTAGGACCGCCAGGGATAGATAGAGAAACTCTGTCTCAGAAACAAACAAACAACAGAAAAGAATATGGGTGATCTGGGCTCTGGGAGGACCCTGGCTCCCACCATAGTCTCCACCTCCTAGAACTGGGTCTCAGGACTTAGGCAAGTACAAGGGTCTGGGTTCCATAAGGTGGGTTCAGGGTGGCCAGAGAGCTGGGGCCCCATTGAGAAAAGATCTACCCTCAGCAGCAGGAGCCCCAACCACAAGCTGATCCTGTGGCTTCTATTCATATGGGGGACAGGGACCTCCCTTCTCCCTCGTGTGTGATTTAAGTCACAGCCTGATTGTAGGCCCAGCCCCGCTGACTCCGCTCACCCAGCTGGCACTGGCATCTCTGCCCTGTACCAAGGCCTGCCACCACATCTGTACTCTGGCCCCAGGTGGCTGACATCAGAGTCCACACAGTTCCCCAGGCCATGCCACACCACACAGACCCTCCGTCTCCCAGCAGCTGTATTCTGTAGTAAAGACAGGTACATGGACAGGTACAAAGTTAATAACTGCGATGTGGGGAGACAGCAAAGGAAGGAGGCAATTCAGATGGGAGTTTCCATGCCCAGGACCCCAGGATAGCCCAGGACTGGGACAGAGGATTTCACCCCAGTAATAGAAAGAAAACTAAGGGTCTAGAGAGATGACTCAGGGGTTCAGAGCAGTGACTGCTCTTCCAGCACCCACATGGCAGCTCACATCTGTTGCAGAATATTTAATTATGTAAAGATGTGTTGGTGTTTTACCTTGCCAGCCTAAAGCACCTGATTGGTCTAATAAAAAGCTAAATAGCCAGTAGTGAAGAAGGAGGCTAAGTGGGAGGAGGAGGAATCTAATCTCAGAAAAGAAAGAAAAAGAGACACCAGGGAACAGACAGACAGACACAGAGGAAGCAGGAAAATAGGACTTACCAAATGAAAGAAAGGTAAAAAGCCCCAAGGCAAAACATAGATGAAGAGAAATGGGTTAAATTAAGTTATAAGAGGACAAGTTATAAATTAAGTTGTAAGTTATAGTGGGACAAGTCTAAGCTAACATTATGGACATTCATAATTAATAATAAGTCTCTGTGCCTTTATTTGGGAACTGGTTGGTAGCCCAAAGAGAAAACCAACTATAGGCAACTGTCTGTAACTTAAAGATCTGACACCCTTACACAGACGTACATGCAGTCAAAACACTGGTGCAGATAAAACACAAAAGAAAGAAGCCAGGCAGTGGTGGTGCACAACTTTAATCCCAGCGCTTGGGAGGCAGAAGCAGGAGGATCTAAGTGGGTTTGAGGACAGCCTGGTTTACAGAGTGACTTCCAGGACAGCCAGGGCTCCACAGAGAAACCCTGTCTTGAAAAACCAAAAAAAAAAAAAAAAAAAAAAGAAAGGAAGGAAGGAAGGAGAGAGAGAGGAGTGAAATGGGGAGGCAAACATCAGACTCCATCTCACAGCCACCATCAAAGTTGGGATCCCAGTAAGGGCCAGGTCTTCCTGGGGGCTGTTGAGGAGACAAGGAGCCTCCAAAATGCAAACCAAACTGTTTATCTTACCAAAGACTCATAAAAACAAAATAAACAAGCAGCCTGGTGAAGTGCTGAGTCAGGAGGATTGAGAGTTCACAGCCAGCCTGGGCTACAGTAAGAGCCTGTTCCAAAGCCCAAAGCGGTAGAGAACCAAACACAGACAACAGACACCTCCTGACCCACAAAACTTCAAATAGCTGCCTTTTCAAATAGCTGCCTTGTCTGGGCCTTCACAGAAGTGTATTGTCCCCAGCTCACTGCTGGAGCCTGCCATGCTTTCTGCACGGTAGGAGGCTGACTCAGAAACCCAGTGACTTTCTCTCTTGTCCAGAGAAGAGGTCTGTGGCTAGCAGTAAGACAAATGTCCCCACATGGAGAGAAGGAAGCCTGGCCATGGCCTCTCTCGGTCCCAGCTTCTCACCAGCAATTTAGCAAGTAAGAATTCATCCTGCCTGGTTCACATGCAGAGTCTCCACTGCAGAGTGTCCATGTGCAGTGTGGGAACTGTCTTGTAGAATGAAAGAGAGGGAAGGCCTGCTCCTCAGTGACAAGATCTCTTTGCTGGCTCATGTCCCTGTTGGGGTCTGGAGTCCTCCAGCTTGGGACTCACTTGGATCCAGGCTGTCAGCCCAGCACTCATTCTCACTGTTTCTTCTGCTTTGTTGTTTTGTTTGGATTTTGGTTTTGCTAACACAGAGTCTTGATGTGTAATCCTCCTGCCTCAGCCTCCTTCATGTGGGAACTACAGATATGTGTTGCCATGCCTTGCTCTGGCTTAGTTTTATTCTCAGGAAAGTAGGAGGAAGGAAAGAGGAAAGAAAGGTAAATGGATAAATGGATAGATGGATGGATGGATGGATGGATGGATGTGTGTGGATGTGTGGATGTGTGGATGTGTGGATGGATGGATGGATGGATGGATGGGTGTGTGTGGATGTGTGGATGGATGGATGGATGGATGGATGGATGGATGGGTGGGTGGGTGTGGATGGATGGATGTGTGTGGATGTGTGGATGGATGGATGATAGATGGATGGATGGGTGTGGATGGATGGATGGATGGGTGTGGATGTGTGGATGGATGGATGGATGGGTGGGTGGGTGTGGATGGATGGATGTGTGTGGATGTGTGGATGGATGGATGATAGATGGATGGATAGCTGTGGATGGATGGATGGATGATGGATGGGTGGATGGATAGATGGATAGATGATGGATGGGTGTGGATGTGTGGATGGATGGATGGGTGTGGATGTGTGGATGGATGGGTGTGGATGTGTGGATGAATGGATGGATGGGTGTGGATGTGTGGATGAATGGATGGATGGGTGTGGATGTGTGGATGGATGGATGATGGATGGGTGTGGATGTGTGGATGGATAGATGATGGATGGGTGTGGATGTGTGGATGGATGGATGGGTGTGGATGTGTGGATGGATGGGTGTGGATGTGTGGATGAATGGATGGATGGGTGTGGATGTGTGGATGAATGGATGGATGGGTGTGGATGGGTGGATGGATGGATAGGTAGATGGTTGGATAGAATAGATGAGTAAATAAGATAAATGGATGAGTGGATGGATAGGTTGGTGGGTGGTGGGTTGATGGACGAGTGGGTGGGTGGATGACAGAATTATTTCAGGACCCCAGCCTTCAGCCAAAGGCACAGTTCTATGGACTAAGAGGCTCCAGATTGCTTGAGAGTGACCCCTTGGGAAAGGGACTTCCAGCCCACAGGGAGAGTGGGCCACAGTAAGAGAAAGACAGGTCAGCCCTGCCAGCTCCTGGTGGCTATGCCAGAGACACCATGACCTGTAGCCCTAATGGGGGATGTCCTTCTGTATGCCAGGGCACCAGACTAGGAGAATTCTGGGAAGAGGAAATGCAGGGAAGCAGTCTCCAGAGAGAGACGCCATATAGCTGCCAAAGGGGTAACATGCTAGAACATTATGGGCAAGCCACAGGCTTGTGTTTAATAGTTTAATAGAAATGGGTTAATAATTAAGAGAAAGCTAGCCAATAAGAAGCCTGAGCCATCAGCCAAGCAGTTAATAATTAATATAAGCCTTTGTGTGTTTATTTGGGACTGAACAGCTGCGAGACCAGGCGGGCAGAAATTTCCATCTACATAGCCCTGCCCTTGCCTGCTGGGATAGAGTCTCTATTGTAAGTAGGTGACCGAGCTCCCTGTCACCTTCCCAGCAGGAAAACCGCGATCTCCTGTTTTTCAGAGCTACTAAGAGCTACAGGGCTGTGACATTCATTGGCCTAGACTGGGCACGGATGAGAGCTACCAGCTGCAGTTAGCTGATCCAAGGGCACAGGAGAAAACCCTAAAGCACCTTAAGGGGCCTCCTGTTGGCATGGTTCATGGCCTGCCACACCTGTGGGAAGCAGAGCCTGGCCCCAACTTGAGAATCCAGCCTAGGGGAGGGGCTGGAGCCTGGCTCCTTGTCTTTTAAGCTGTGTGACCTTGGGCCAGTTGCTGGACCTCTCTCTGCTTTATCTTCCCAATCTGTAAGAGTTCAGAGAGAAGAGCCAGGGCAGGCTATGGCTGGCATGGAGCAAGCGATGCTGGCCTCCCTCTTTTAGAGCTACATCCTGGCCTCCTTCCCCTCACACCTGAGACAGGGTTTCTCTGAGTAACAGTTCTGGCTGTCCTGGAACTAGCTCTGTAGACCAGGCTGGCCTAGAACTTACAGAAATCCACCTGCCTCTGCCTCGTGAGTACTGGAATTAAAGGTGCATGCCACCACCTGGCCTGGCTTCCTTTTTCTAAGCAGAGCTAGTTTCCCCGGCAAAGGGGAGCAGGGGTGTGTGCTTGGATTGCAGGGCACACCCTGAGTATCAGGTTCCTAGCTGGCTGCTGGGAAGGAGGGTGAGTGAAAATGAGGAATGCATCAGCCCTCCCTGCCAGGGGTCACTGGCCACATCAGGGTGAAGAGGCAAATGTCCCGAGGCCAGGGGCAGTGCCTTCACACCATGCCTCTGAGCATGGGGACTTGTCAATACCAGGAGCCTGCATCAGGCAGAGCCTCCATAGACTAGACTACAGTCTACGAGATGGGAAGCCTTGAACTTGGTTCCTGCTGGATGAGAGCTGAGGGCTCTGTGCCAGCCTCACAGGGAGCAGGGACAAGAGGGCCCAGACTCAGGACTGCACTCCCTGAGAAACTGGAGTGGCTACCGTATACCCAAGACTCAGTTTCCTCATCTGCAGAATGGGTGTGAGTGGCAGAATCAGCAGGCAGTCTGCTCAGCCGATCGCAGACACCCCTCCCTCCCCCCACAGCAAATTCAGAGATTGCAAGGAGTCAGAGAAACCCAGTGATGGACAGCTGAGGATGGGGGTGGGGAGTCCCAGGGTCCCTACAGGCTTTCTGTCCTTCCTTCCCCTCCCCTCCTTTCCGAGCCTTAGGTGTATACCCAGGCCACAGACCCAGGCCCGGTTTGGGTTTCTTTTCCACTGATTTAGTACCAATCTCAGACCCGTGTGGTTTAGTGTGGAGGGCAATTCTACTTCAGCCTCGGTCTGAGCATTCCTGCACACCCAATGTGCCAGCACACCAGGGGTCAACACCAAATGTGCCAGGCCCCCTGCTGGTCACAGGATCCTCTGGGGATCCTGAGATGGCTGGGACCAGAACCATGGAACCATAGTCGCCTGCCTAGCAGCCTTGGGGACAGATTCCAGGGCAGGGCCCTGGCATGGCACAGCCCCTCTATCCCCATGGCACGACAATCTTTCTTACTCTGGATCTGATCAGAATTAGTCCCAGGCTTCTCAGGAGGCCAGCTGTGCTGGCCATGGCAGGTATGGGGTGAGGAGAGTGGGGGCCTGGTGGCACCCAGACACAAGTCAGGTCTGTCCCCACCCCTTGCTGTGTGCAGCCTCCTCTGCAACAAACCCTGGACCCTCACCTCCCCAACCCCAGGCTGCACCCCTTCTATGGGGAATGACTTCATCCCAGAGATGATGGATGAGCCATACCGCATGGAGAGACCCAGGTCCCCAGACAACAGTGGGGCAGATCTCCTGCTGTCCCTAGCTTCCCCGTGGGAATCCCATGCCATGGGGAAACAAAGTTTGGTTTGCTTTAACCATCGAGCAGGGGCTCTTTGTTACAGCAGCTGAACCTGCAGCTGACAAATACACAAGACACAGATATAAGGATTTTAGAAGCTTCAAATCTCAGGCAAAAACAAAACTCAGGACATGGGTTGAGTGAGTGCCATTTTTGAGTAGAGAGGACATTACGGCGTGGCTTAGGAGTAGTTTGCACTGGGAAAGGCCAGGCATGGAGCCAGGCAGGCATGGAGAGAGCACTTTAGCAGGAGTCTGGTCTGGCTCAACATCACACCGCTGAAGGTCTCCAGGGCACATGGAGCTGGGCGAGTCATTTCACAGTCACAACACACAAGTGTCGAGCGCTTGCTGCATGTGGAGAATGCTGGGGTTACTGGTGGACAAGAAACATCAGGTTCTATGTTCCCCATGCCTGGCTTGGCTCTCTTGTGAGGCTGCATTCTCTCCTAGTAACTGTTGGTTTGATAGCCACCTGGTAGGACTTCCCACACCCACACAAGCAGAAGTCAGGCACGGCCATGTGACTGCCCAGCATAGACCTATGAATATGAGTCAGGGGAGGGGAACCCCACAAGGATCTGGGGATGTGGCTAACTTGATAGCAGAGTGCTTGCCCAGCAAGTGTGCACACGTTGCGCGCGCGCACACACACACACACACACACACACACACACACACACACATACACACACACACACACACACACACACACACACACAACAATGCCACATCAGACATGTGTCAAGCTGCTGTTCAAAGCTCCAGGCACATAGCAAGTACTCAGTAAAAATGTGTAGAGCGCTGGGGAGACCTTTCTGACAGTAAAGAAGTACAGGCATACAACTTTGAGGACCTAAGTTCAAATCCCCAGCACCCATGTAAAGAGCCAAGTGTGTAGCCCCAATGCTGGGGACAGAGAGAGGTGGGTCCTTGGAGCTTGCTGACTGCCAGTCTAGCTGAATCAGCATGCTGCAGGCTCAGTGAGAGACCCTGTCTCAAAACTAAGGAACTAAGGAAGACATTTCATGTAGACTTATGACCTACACACACACAGACTTACACATACATACACACATACACATATACATATGCCCACACTTATACACACATGCATACACACACACGCACGCACACACACACACACACACACACACACACACACACACACACACACACACAGTATGAAAGTGAGCTGCAGAAGGCACAGCCCCTGTCTAGTTTCAGCCAGCAGCCCAAAGAGGAATGCTCTTCAGTCTGGGTTGCAGAGAGAAGGACTCGTACAAGTCAACCCCAGCTGATCCACAGTAAGTGTGGAAGTCAAGTGAACAGTGATCTTGCTGGATTTTAGTCGTGAAGACTGTGGATCTCTTTGTTACCACAGCCTGCCCCCACCGGTGCTGACTAATACACACCCCTCTGGAGGGGTAGCAAGCAAGGTGGGGACTGGCTTACCTAGATTGCACAAGTCACATTCAGAAAGTCTTTGGGGACAGCTAGAGCCACGAGATGCCACCCCACATTCTCCCCAGAGGTGGGGGTCTCACCTCAGCCCAGGCCCTCAAGCTCCTGGCTTGCAAACCCCTTCAATCAAAGTCAGTTTCAAGGTTTCTAGTTCTCTAAACGATCAGCTCAGCTGCTGCGTTCGTTAACGGCCCCGTCTGTCCAGACTGCCCGTTTTATCAGAAGCTGCCAGCAAGATAAATGGCCTTGTAACTCATTGTTCCAGCAGAGTACCTCACGGCGCCAGCGCCAGGAATAAATCACATATGATCTTCTTCTCCAAGCTTCGTAGAACGTGGGAGGCGGGAGCTGCATGGCCAGGGGGACTTTGCAGAGGATTACAGGGCTTCTGTGGTGTGTGCCTCGGGCTGAGGTCTGATGCCGCTGACATCCCTCTCCCTCTCCCTCTCTACTCATCCCTCAGATCAATGCTGAGGCCAGGGTATGCATGCCGCACACTGTGATGCCAGTGACGCCAGTGGAAACTATATATGGTCTCTTCCAGGCCGGTCAGATAAACACAGCATTGCTTCTGTATGCAGACTGCACCCCTAAAACATGGCTGGACAGCCTTGTTTGGAAAAACATTTCTCTGCCCTCTCTCGGTGTATGGGTGTGGGGTGGTGCCAATCTCTGTACAGCCATGGGTCATGGCATGTGGTCTCACCTGGGCCAAAGGCCAGTCAACGTGGCTGGGTGCTATGTGGGCGTTGGGTCACTGTTCTCATGCATTTGGGCCACAGCTTTCCTCACTGTAAAATGGGGCTATTGACAGCATTTATCAATCACAGGTTGTATCAGTTTGTTCCAGCCTCAAAGTGCTGCATAAGAAAAGAGCCCCACACTCAGTGGCCCCAGCAACCACCCTTCATCATCATGTCCCCCTCTGCCCGGGGCTGGGCTTCAGGGATCATTCCGTGTCACCTCCTTCTCTCACCCTGAAAGGTTCCATGCATGGGGTCAGGGTGTGTTAAGTCGCACACTGTGACATAGGTGGACTATA
This sequence comes from Cricetiscus sungorus, assembly GCA_030556225.1. Classification (NCBI taxonomy): domain Eukaryota; kingdom Metazoa; phylum Chordata; class Mammalia; order Rodentia; family Cricetidae; genus Cricetiscus; species Cricetiscus sungorus. The sequence goes on along the minus strand of JANBXA010000044.1, from coordinate 24,010,565 downwards.
CAAGGTCTCTTAAGGACCAGACAGACAAACATAGCACTCATTGCTTCTGTGAGCAGATTGTACCCCTAAAATGAGGGGTAGGAACCTCACCATTCTGAGAGTGAAGAGTTGGGTCCACGGCAGGGCACCCGAGCATAGCCACCCTCACACGAATTCAGCCAATGCCTGCATTGGGCGAGAATGTAGCCCCTGGGTATGTGTGTGCTGCATAGCAAGACATGAGGGGTACTCCTCACTAAAATGTGACCTAGTGGGAACATGGCTGCTCTGTACGCGGCTGTCCGTAGCACCCGTGGCAGGAGCCAGCACAAGCCAGCTGCCTGGCAAGAACCAGGTGGGAGATTCAGCGGCAGAAACCTCTTAACGGTCACAGGTTATGCCTGCTCTGGTCCTCCATCTCCAGCACAGACGACTGTCCATCTGCTCCCCCAATGGACAGCACATCAGGGCTCTGGTGGGGGTGAATGTCCTCACCTTTTTAAGGCAGACCCACTGTCCCTAGCCATGTGTGTTTCGGGCTCATGGCCATGGAGCGCACATAAATGTTCAACCCCTTTAATAAGGTGCAATCAGCTACAGACCACCCTGAGGATGTATAAGTAACCCCCACCTGGGACAGGACCAGCCGGGCAAGCCTGCAAAGGCAGGAGTCAAATATGTCTCCATCAGTGGGATTCGAGGCGACTTGTTATGTAGCACGATTGCCGGTCAATGACTGACCGCCTCATTGTCATTTCCGGCCTTTCTCTCAATTGGCTATTCCAACACACAGCCAGAAAGTGTCTATTCTATGTTCTGGAGGAGGTCTGCCAGCCAGGCTGAAGCTCACTGCCAGTGATTGCCTAACATTCATGAGGCCCTGGGTTCCATTCCCAGCAGAGTAAAGAAAGGGGTGGGGCTATGGCAAGTGCTTAAGACAGAGGCTTGGGAGTGGGAGAGACCAAGCTAGTGTCCACTGGAGACGTCAGCATGGGTGCTCAGGATGAGTCGTCATAGTAGAAGTGGGGAGGCCAGGATGGAGGAGGGGGTGTGTGGGGAGATGGTGTCCCAAGACAGCGAGATGCATTATAGGCATGACTGGCAGGGGCTGTGGGGACTGAGCTAGCAGGCTGATGTTCAGGGCTGGGGACATCAGCTGTTGGGGCCAGGCTGTGTCAATGGAGTGTCTCTGAGCGCTCAGTGTACCTGATAGTGTCGCTGGGTGACACAAACTCAGCCAGGCGAGTGGTCTCACCAGCACACTGGTCTGGAAGCCTAGGGACCCTCAGCTACTCCACAGTGTAGACAGCAGAGCCACAAAGTCACTGCTGCCCTCCCAAGGCCGTGTGGCTCAGAGCAGTGACTTGGAAACTGAGGTTGTCCAAGGACAAGCCACCCAGCAGCCGCTCAGCTCCCCAGAGACAACGCGGTGACAGGAAGGGGGTCCATGCCAGCTGGCAGCCTCTTGGGCTGCAGAAAACACACTGCCCAATCGAGAGCCAGGGCACCCAGGCCACCTCCACGGCTATAGCTGAGAGCGGCTTTGCTCAGAGTGGGACACAGAGGACAGCCACATCTCTACTTGCCATGTGAAGCAGTCCCAGCTGGTCCCCACCACAGACAAGACCCCTCCCTCTTTCAGACCCAGCCATCCATCGGCATCCATCACTTCCGAGACAGAAATGAAGCTGCAGCTGTATCCCCGTCCCAGGATCAGTGACCCTGCTCTGAAAACAAACGTCAGTTTTACGCTTGATATATCTGTGACTTTGCCGTGACATTTCCGAGGCGGCGGGAGGCCGTTACTGGGTGACAACGTTCTATTCCACTGACATTATCTCTTAATTATAATATGCAAGCAATGTGGAAAGATGGCCCATAAATAGCTCATTTGGGGTTCTGCTCTGCCACAGGCGCCGAGCTAAGCATTGAGGGGCTCGCAAATGAAGTGGGGGTTGGGAGGGTGAATGGCTGCAGGGGTGGGTGGCTGCATGTCTGACTCAATGACAGTGTGCTCAGCCACACGGGTGTCAGGAAGTGAGGCATCATCCACCGGTCTCCCCTGGGTGTCTCCATTCTCAACCCTGTCACAACAGCCCACCACCGCCAACCCTGAGAAGGAGTTTAATGTCTGGCACCGAGGGACAAGCATTGATTTTTTTTTTTCTAGGAAATTAATTCTGTGAGGAATTGTAGCCCAGGCCTGAACTCAGAGAAACCCACCCACCTTCCTGAACAATGGGTGCCACAGCCTGTAGAAGAAGAGGTACCATTACCCACATGCTCCATGCAGCCACTCTCTTTGGCCAGCTTTAGGCCAGGCTGCCTTTCCCACCTGCCTGCTGTGAATCACCTGTAGTGTGTAAGCCCTTGACCCAAGAATCTCTATTTTGGCCCCAGGTTCGAGTTCTGCCACTGAGCAATCCTGCTGTGTGGCCAGTAGCGGCATCTGCTGGTGGTATGTGGTATCACAGGGCAGCTTGCCTGGGTCTGCCCCAGGTCACAGGGTTTGTTCCACGTTTTGTGACACATCTGAAAACCATTTCCAACTGTCCTCAGCGTAATGTCCATGCAATGTCCCTCTTGCCCACCCTCATCTGGACCCTGGAGTGGGTGGGGCAGGAAGTGGGCTTTCCTGTGAGTTGGACGTGGGCATGGTATGGTCACAGAGCCTTGCCCAGGGAGACACAACACCATCCAGCCTCCAGCCACAGGGCTGGCCTCCCACCAGCCCTACTTGCTTGCCAAAGCTGATGTCATGGGGAAACCATGTCCTGTCCCCAAACAGCTGCTGCCCACATTCTAAGACCAGAGGCCCAAGAGCGGCACAAAGCTGGGTCAGAGAGGCCTGTGTGACATCACTGGACCCCTGCTCCTCAAACAGAAGACATTCCTGTGGCCAGCGCAGGGCAGATGGTAGCCACAGACACAGGGAGACAGAGAGGCCACTGCGCTGTGTCTACCACCAGCTTACAACCCCTTGCCCCGCACTAGGCCTTGCCTAACCTTCTGTGGAGATGTGGCTGAGGGGGAGGGGCAGAGGTAGGGTGAGGGAAGGGTGGGGTGGGGGAGGGCAGCTTGGGTATGGAGTCCCATATCTTAAGTGGGGGAGGCAGGTGACAAGTAGATGAGAGAAACGGGCATAGCCCTTCCCGCCTCCTGCATGCCCCTCTAACCCTCTTTATGCAAGCTCTGACCCTCAGAGCACAGGGCCTGGAATGCCTCAAACCTGACACCAGAATGGTGTTGCTCCAGCACCTCACCCCTCTAGCCCAGTCCCTCAGTCCTCAAAGTAGGACAGCTTCCTCGAAGCTATCTATATACACACCCCCAAATCCTAGGGAATCCTACCCACTCTCTTGCTGTCTCGTTCTGTCCTGAGACAGACTCCGGGAGCCAGGCACTATTTTTACACCCAAGACTCTTCCTGCCCTGCCCACCACTTGCCACCTGTCTGGGATGAGCCTGAACGAGGCTGGCCTGGGCTCTTACCGGAGCAGTCTGGCCTGGTAAATGGCACCCCTTCTAGACCAGCAGTGCTCAACCTGTGGGGCATGACCCTTTTGGCGAACCTGTATCTCCAAAATTATTTATATCGCAATTCATAACAGTTAGAAAAATTACAGTTGTGGCCGGGCGGTGGTGGAGTTCACCTTTAATCGCAGCACTCAGGAGGCAGAGGCAGGCAGATCTTTTGAGTTTGAGGCCAGCCTGGTCTACAGAGCAAGTTCCAGGACAGCCAGGGCTACACAAGAAACTCTGTTGAAAAATCACAGTTATGAAGTAGCAATGAAAATAATTTTATGGTTGGGGGTCACCTCAATTTGAGGAACTGTATTAAAGCATTGCAGCATTAGGAAAGTTGAGAATCACTGGGATGATGCAATTGGGATGCAGTTTGGCACCTGACTCTGTGATCTCCTTTCCTCTCCAGGCTTCTTCTTTTTAAAATTTATTATGTACACAGCATTCTGCCTGCATGTATGCCTGTAGGCCAGAAGAGGGCACCAGATCTCATTACAGATGGTTGTGAGCCATCATGAGGTTGCTGGGATTTGAACTCGGGTTCTCTGGAAGAACAGACAGTACTCTTAACCCGTGAGCCATCTCTCCAGGCCCTCCCCAGGCTTCTTGGGGGTCTCCTGCCTCAGCAGCTGCCATGCTTCCCAGGGTTGGAATTCTTTCTGGGGCAGGCCTGTGTACTGCACTTAGAGGATCAAGCCAGGAGCATTCAAGAGCTGAACCAGGGTGCTGAGATGCAAATCTGTTCCCCTACCAACCAGGAGACAAGGAACTATGACCTCATCTCTCTGTGCCTCAGTTTCCTCACTGGAAAAATGAGGGTAATGATAACACTAGCACTTCCCCAGGCCTTGACACCAAATACTGAACATGTGTGGTAAATAGGGAACATTTATGTAGTAAACAACAAGTACTCAAGTAACATTAGCATCCCAGGGACTTAGAAACAGCCCAGCTTTGGTCTCACTGGTAGGGAGTGGCAAGAACCTATAATTTTTATTATTTTAAATTATGTATATGCATATGTGTCACTGTGTGGTTGTGTGCACAGTCATGAGTGTAATGCCCACAGAGGCCAGTAGAGGGTGTCAGACCCCCCCCTGGATCTGGAATTCCAGATGGTTGCCAGCCACCTGATGTGGATGGTGGGAACTGAACCTGGGTTCTCTACAAGAGCAGTAAGTACTCTTAACTGCTGAGCTATTTCTCCAACCCTGCAATCTGCTATTTCATAGCACCCACTTACCCCCAAGGACAGCCATGTGGCCTGAATCCCATGTCTACTCAGGAGAGGAGTATGGATATCTCATCTCAGTGCCTGGCTTTCTGGGCTCGAAGAACTGTCACTATTTCTATAGACATTGTCCACAAGACCCATGACTTGCCAACACCACACAGCACTTGTATGTGGGAGCTGGGAATAGCCTTTTAAGCATAAACATATTTAACAGGGTATTTTGTGCAGCCCTTTTTGTTTGTTTGTTTTAATATGTCCAGAGTCTCATGAAATAGATGCAGCTTTGCCTCAAAGCTGCCACAGAAACCAGAGTGGTTAAGGATGCCGACCTCTAGTGCAGGTACTCCAGTAACTAGAACCACAGTGACCCCTGGTGGCGGTTCCCTGTACCTGCAGTTGCTCCAAGCTATTTCATGTCCCCCATTGCTATACTTCTGTGACCATAGCCTTTATTGCACAACTGCCCTTGGCTACAGAGCCCAATCCCTCTCCCAAGGGATTCCTCTTAGTCATAATTCTCTGCCTCACATATTCCTTCTAGGAAACTCAGCCCAATGTGATCCCACTACGAAGTCGAGCACTGGACACATGGGGCCCACCCAGACACTTGCTGAACGAGAGAATTTAAGCACCTTCTCAGAGCTGAAAGCATTCTGTATACAGCAGGTGCCTAATAGTTGCTTCCTGGAATCTCGGCATCCAAGCATTTTCACTGTAGTCCCATCTATGGGGAGACTGCTAACATTTATTTCCTATTTGCTTATAGACAGGTTCTTGCTATGTAGCCCAGTTTGACCTTAAATTTATGATTGTCCTACCTCAGCCACCAGAGTCCTGGGGTCATAGGCCTGCACTACCATGCATTTTTCTGTTCTATCTTTATAGATGCTGCCAGAGTTTTGCATGGCAGTGATCACTCCTCTCCATGAGCTGGCAATGGCAGGTTCAGAGATGTAGAGAATTGTTCCAAGGCTGCCCAGAGAGTAGAACAGAGATTAGCAACATAGATGGCTGCTTTCCACAGCCAAAGCCCCTATCATGAGTCCTGGGTTTTAGCTTAGAGTTAAGGGTCTTAGGGTTAAAACCCTTACACATTCTAAATATTATTAAAGAAATATTTGTTGTGTGGGAGGGGTGCTCTGGAGCATATATAAAGTGAAATCCCTCGAGGCCACCAATCCCGAGCCAGCCTGTGGATAGATGGATTTTCCACATCCCAGGAGTGGGAGGACTCATGTCCCTTATAGGAGTCTTTGAGCATCTTGTGTGCGCAGCCCGCCCCCCAGTGGCAGAATCTAGAATTGCGCCGAAGCAGGTCCCGTAGGTGCAGGCTGACTATAAGGGGGTTATTCTCAGAGTAGAGAAAAGCTACCCTTGTGGTTAAGGAGAAGCTGTGGCAGATGACATCTTGGAAAGACTCCTGGGTAACTACCAAGAACAGAAAGAGCACATATGGGAGCCAAGAGCAGCCAGGCAGATACTCCAAATACTCCAGGCTCAGATCAAAATGTGCCCCGGTAGTGAGCTTGAGCACAAGAGCCAGCAAGTACGAACTCCAGGCAGGTTCCACCCACCTCCTTGTCTACTCCCTCTCCTGCAGGGACTCTAGCTCTTCCCCATTGCTTTTTTTGTAAGAGAGGGTCCTCAGGTTGGGCTCTAACCATCCTCCTGCCTCAGCCTCCTGAATGCTGGGGGGTGCAGGAGTGCACCAGTGAGCTTGGCTTCATTTGGGTTTGTTGGCCTCTAACTTGCTACACAGTTCAATTACTCCTTCAGCACCTGATCTCCATCTCTCTGCCTCTCAGGTGTACCGTTTTAAAGGGGGAGTAAGCGGGGACGTGTGCTAAGGTCTGTGACTCATCCATGCCCCTTGCAAGCCTCAGATAACAAAGCTGTCTGAGAGGAAAGACATGGGGAAGGACACCTCTACCAGCACCCTGGTGCAGCACACAGCAGGCTCTGGACAGGTATCGCCTGGACCAGTCCGCCTCTGGGAAGTTTGACTACATGTTCTGAGTTCACAAACTAGGGTTCCTTCATGGGGCCAAGGGTGGGGGTGGAGGGACGGGACTGCAACCAGAGTTAGAATTTCCAGTATCCCAAATCATTCTGGCATCAACTCCAGGTAAGATGCAAAAGCTGTCACTCAGGGATGGGGTTGTCCTAGTTTCATTTCTATTGTGACAAAAGTAACACGAGGAAAAAGGGATTTATGACTTACAGTTTCACGTCATCCATCATTCTGGGGAAGTCAAGGCAGGAACTCAAGCAGGTAGTCCTATCACATCCACAGTCAAGAGCAGAGGGAAACACACCATCCTGCCTGCTTGTTCATGCTTAGCTAGATTTCTTCATAGGTCAGGGTCCAGCCTGGGGGCGAGGGCAGGGCGAGTCTTCCCACTTCAATTAACAGTCAGGGCAAATGCCCACACATGTGCCCACAGGCCAGCTGGGTCTATGCAATCTGCTCTGAAATTCTCTTCTAGCATGATTCTATGTTGTGTAAATTGACAGTTATAATTAGCCAGCACAGGGGGCTTCCCAGAGAAGTTAGTATGGCTAGGGTAGAGTGGTTGGTGCAAGTGAGGCCTGGCTGAGACAGGAGCATGACCAGGGGTGAGACACACTCTACTGGCAGCATAGGATGTGGTGAGACAGTTTACAGGGTCCTCCAAGGAAGCAGGAGCCCCTGTCCCTGAAGGGCCTGCGGGTCTAAGGGATGTTTCAACCCTCATAGGTGCCACAGGATATCGCTGGCCAGACAGGCCCAGGATCTCACAGACACATGGCTTCCTCATCAAACAAATTTAATTCTTGAAGCAAGGTGTGGCGTATTCTTTAATCCCAGCATTCCTAGGCAAGAGGCAGGTGGATCTCTGTGAATTTGAGGCCAGCCCAGTCTACATAGCAAGTTCCAAGACAACCAAAGCTACAGAGAGACAGACCCTGTCTTGAAAATGCAAAAGTATTTTTAATTATTATTTTATTTTTAAAGCAAATGTCTTTAGAAATACAGAACCGTAGCAGATGCCTGACCCCCCAGCCCTGGGGAGGAAGAGGTTGAAGCAGGATTGCCTAGGGTTGGAGGCCAGCTTGGGCTTCACAGCAAGACCCTGTCTCAAACAGACAACAAAAGGGCTGGAGAGAGAGTCCAGTCAATCCCGTACACGTACACACACACACACACACACACACACACACACACACACACACACACACACACACAAAAAGGAGTCTTTCTCAGGAGCCAGCAGGGGCCGCTGTAAGGACCGCCTGGCCTTGTGGCTTCACATCTCAGGCCTCTTCCACGTCCCCGTTGGGGAACCTTCCCACACTAAGGTACAGATTGGGCAACCAGCTTTTGCAAGCGGGTTATTTCCACTCCCCAGCTTTCTATAAACGTGGAGAGAAGTCAGTGGGTGTGTCAGCCTACTGGGTAAAAATACCCTGGATGACTGATGGCTGACAACTGATGGCATTGATCCCTGCAAACTGCTCAGCAGGGGAGGAGTCCCTGAAGCCAACTGGACAGAATCCTGCTGCGTGGTTCCTTCTGAGAATGTTTTGGAACAAGCAAAGCTAGCCAGTTGCCAAATGTTAGTCACTGAGAGGAAGGTCACATAAAGCGGGGAGGTAGCCTTGGGGAAATGGTGTCTGAACCCCAAGTTTTGCTTCTATTTTTTGAGTCAGAATCCCGCTATGTAGTCCTAGCTGGCCTGGAACTCACTCTGTAGACCAGGTTGGCATCGAACTCACAGAGACCCATGTGCCTGTCTCCTGAGTGCATCACGTCAGCCTCCTCTTCCTTTGCTTTTAAGACAGGGTCTTATGTATAGCCCAGGCTGGTCTTGAACTCACCATGTAGCTGAATGTCTGATCCTCTGCCTCTGCTGGTGCCTCAGTCCTGGGATTAGAGTGTGCACCTTTGCTCCTAGTTCATGTGACTGGGGGGGGAGGAGGGGACGACAAAGCTACTTGCGCACTGGGTGAAGGAGCAGGAGCAGGAGGTGGCAGGAAGGCGGCCACAGGCCAGGCTGGAGTCTCCACACACCGGTGAAAGACGGGACAGCAGAGACCTCCCCGGAACCCCAGGCAACCTGTCCGAACCTGCTTGAGCGTCCAGACCCTTGAGCAGGAATGTCTGCCTCTGAGTGCTCCTGTCCCCTGGCTATGGTGCAGCAGAAGCAGGCAGACATGGGAAAGGCACGGAAGCTGGGCAGAGGCGCATGTCTCTCTCTGGTCCCAGCCACGCAGATGAGGATGAGCCCGGAAGTTCATGACTAACCTGAAAAGCACAGAAAGGCTGGCTATTTCAGTCACAGAAATTATGGTGGGCCATGCCTGTCACCCCAGCCTTTGGGACACAGAGGGGATAAGTTCCAGCCCCAGCCTAGCCTTGTACATGTAGACTCTGACTTCAAAAAAACAAAACAACAACAAAAAAATCTGCCTTACATAAATGTTTACGTCACAGAGTGCAATGGAGAGATTAGTAGGGGGCAGAGGGCAGGAGAAAAACTGCAAGTTGAAGAGGAAGTGCAGGGTCAGGGAGAGGGTTCAGTGGGTAAAGGAGCTTGCTGCCAAACTTGAGGAACTGAGTTCGATCCCCAGGACCCACATGGTGAGAAAAAAACCTGCACACCTGGGCCATGACACGGGCCCACACACCATAATGAGACTAATCCTAAAAGGCGGGGGGTGCAGACCGTAGCAAACATAACTTCTTCCTGTACGTCTCAATGTCCACACTGCAAATCTCTTGCCCAGTTTCTAGCGCGTCCCTTGAGGGCCAAGCATGGCTTTATTCTAGAACAGGGATACCAGGGGGAACTTGGGATGAAACTGAGGCCTTCCAACCCTTTCCATCCCAGGTTATGTGAGTGACAAGGATACTCTGGCCCCGGGTGCTGACTGCAGGAAGACCCAGAGGGCTCTACAGGACAGGAAAGGACACAGCCAGCCTGATGCTGGTGCCATGTACCACATCAGGCTTGAAGTGGAAACTGCCTAGGGGCTGGTGCTGGCCCAATACCAGCAGACAAGCTTGGCAGCCTTGGGGAATACATCCTGAGTAAGTGATGTGGCCTGGACCCTGGAGCCCCAGCCCTGCCCAGCACACAGTCACGGAAGGCAGTGTTAAATCTGTGAAAACATTTATTGCTTCAATCATGAGTTTCTTCCAAGAGATGATAAAATTTCTCTTCCAGTAGAAAAAGGAGCAGTTGCAGAGCATTGGGCCTCCTTGTCCCCCCCTCCCCTCTGGGGAAGTACACCAGGCCAGATGCCAGCGGACCAGGTGCCAGGGGGAGATGGCCCACACCTGAAACTAAGGACCCTGAGGGGCCTGCCACTCTGGCCACTTATCGTGGCCAATTCAGTGTTTAGGCGACATAGCAGAGACTGGAGGAAAGGGCCAGACGCAGCTCCAGAGCGCATGTGTAGACCCGTTAGGACCTGGAACTACTTGCCTGGCCTTGGCACAAGAAGCTGATGCACGCCCAACCCCTAGGAGTGACAGTGCTGTCTTCCCTGGGGACTGTGGCTTTCAGCCTGATGGAGGAAGACAAGGGCAGCATGAAGTGGAGGGCCTGGGCAGGGCCAGCTCCCATGGGAGGGGCTGGTGGCAGCTGCAGTCCCCACAGCTGGCTCACAGACCATTTGGAAGAGAGTGCCTGTGACTCAGCAGGCGCCTTCAGCAGCGGGTCTGTCCCTGGTCCCTGAGTGTTTCTTTGCACACGCCTGGGCACATGTGTGCTGTGCGGACAGGTGTGACATCTGGGGGCTCAGGCCATGGCACTGGCAGGCTGTCCGCTGAGAGAGTCCTCGAGAAGTGGGGTATAGGGACTAGATGGCTGGTCTGACCAAGCTATTGGGTTTGGGGGGATCATGGTGTCTTTGAGACCCTGTGGAGAAAGAAGAAGTTCAGTCACCAGCCTGTCGCCTAGTCCTGCCCTGCCTACCCCTGGTTCCCACCCCACAATCCCACTAGCACAGGACCCTCCTCCCCATCACAGTGCTGTGTGCCATGAACTGAGGGACGCCACCCTCTTACACATGGAGACTCTTCAGTCCTATAGGTCACTGGGTTTCATCCCCTCCCTTCAGAGAATGGAACGGAAGCCAGAGAGACTGGCAGGGTGCAGTGGGGGAGGGCAGAGCAGAGTCCAGAGTGGGTGGATAGCACTGTCACACAGGGAGACTAGAAATGGTCTGGACGTCTGTCCACAGGAGGACGTCTGTCCACAGAGTCACAGGACAGGCCAGGACCAGCTGTTAAAAACGGCCCTTCTTCATGGAGGTGAGAGACATCTTCCCTCCAAATCCCTGCAATGGTGGCCTTTGGGCCTTAGGGACAGTGGGATATGAAGGAAAGGGATAAGGTATAGAGAAGGGAGAGATGGAGAAGATGTTGAGAGACTCCAATTTGAAATGACTTACCAACTTAGGAAAATGATAAGAATGCGGGGTATCTATCCCTGCCCTGCAGCCCCACCTCTCCTCCCATAGGACAGAGAGACACTGTCACCCCCACGTCCCAGGCCTGCCATGCCCTGCAACTGAGAAGGAAAATGCAGGGCAAACAGAGAGAGGGCTGTGGGTGGAGTGGGGGCGGGGGAACATTTCCTCCCTGGACCAAAGCTACTCTCCTCTCCCCCCACCCAGAAGCCACAGCACCCCAGCATGTGAGAAAGTCTCATTGCGAAGTAAAATCAGGGTGCTGGGGGTGAAGTTCAGGGGTGGCACACACTCAGTAAAAGAGCCCCGGTTTCAGTCTCCAGACAGACAGACAGACAGACAGACAGACAGACAGACAGACAAAATTCCAAGTAGAAGTGGAGCACAAGGCATAGCAGTGGTATGTGCTTGAAATTTCAGCACTCGGGAGACTGAGGCAGGAGGATCGCCACAAGTTCAAAGCCAGCCTGAGTGACCCAGCATGCCCTTGTTGCCAGAGAATAAAATAAGAGTTGACTGTAGCTTGGCCTTTCCCAAGAAAAACACATGCCACAAATTCACAGCCAGAGGAGCCAGGGCAGCCTTCCCCTCCCCCACGACTGTGTTTGACAGGATAATTTAGGATGAGAGACAGACCAATGAGAAACAGAGGTTCAGAGCCACTTCCCCAAAGCCTCCTCTGTTCAAGGCACCTGACCACACAGCCAACCAAGCCTGCCAACCCCTTGCCTTACAGCAACGCCCATTTGCCCAGAGGAAGCGTCTTTTTCTTACTCATATAATAATAACCTTTGGGCTAACACTTGCCCTGTCTTCTTTCTTCTCCAGGAACAGCAGATGCCCCTAGGGGCCACCCCCACACCCATGTGCAAGGCAAAGTAAGTGTGGGGGCCTCACCAAGTCTTACTCAGCCAGGCAGTGAGGAGGGGTAATCCCCTAGGCAAGGACCCACGTGTCAGCCCACACAAGGAAACTGGTCTGTGAAGACACTGCCCTCCCTAGCACAAGGCCAGGAGTGTGGTACCCCCCGGAGTGGGGACTCAAGCCACCCTCCATATCCAAAGGGAATCCTAAAGCCAAACAAAGCCTGGACCAGGCTGGGAAAATAAAGAGGAAACCCCATTTCTTTTATTGGACAGGGTTAAGGCTGTGCAGCTACGGGCTCCATCTGAGCTAATGTGACCATCCAACCTCTGCTTGGAGCCTGCCCCCTGGGAGTACCCTATCTCCGGCCCAGGATGCCTTCCCTGCCCTCTGGCATTCCAAATATCACCTGCAGAGGGCACCTTTGCTGGAAGGCAGCAGGACACAAGGCCCCCACCCCTACCCCTCCTGGAAGCCCCACCTACCTGGACCCTTCCTCAGCTCCAGGGACACATGGAACCCACTGAGCTGCAGAGGCCCACTCTACTAGGCCTGTCCTTCCTCCTCTGGGGAGGTGGCACCTCCCAGGACAATCACATACCCACCAGAGTTCTGTTTTATTTCCTTCTCTGACAGCTAACATTGCTGGAAGTAGCCAGCTCGCCCCCAGAAACCCAGGAGCCGAGCTGTAGCCTCCACCCTCCTGGCTCTCTCCAAGGAGGTATTCACACCCAAGCTGGCTTAAAAGCTAAAATAGCAGCTTCTTTTGGGACACGACTCACCTCTGTTAACCTCAAATTGCAGGGCCCATGGCTTTTCCTGTCACTCCCTAGGCAGGGACACACCCGGTAGGGCTCGGCCTCTCCTTAGCCCTGAGCCCTACAGGGTGGGCTGCTGAGTAAGCACTATACCTGCACTGGTGGTGCCACCAAGACCACCCATCCCAGCATTGCACAGGGCAGACACTTTCAGACTGCACTGAGCAATCTGTTATGGATCCTATATGCTCAACCTGGTGAGCCTATCCTTAGGCCTGGGGCCCTGAGTATACAGCTGGCGCTCAACCTATGCCTAAAGTATGTAGACTCTTATTCCAGACTGGTGTGGAAAAATAGTTTTCAAACCCTCTGCACTGCAGGGGTCTCTGGGCTTCCAGGATGTCCAGGGACCTGAGCTGAGCAAACTGAGCCGGAGCACTGAGCACTGAGAAGCAACTGGCCTAATTTCCATCTTCTCACAGGACCTTGTAAATGAGAGTCACTGACTGAAGGGCCAAGAAACGGAGGCAAGATGGGACCCACGGCGATGATGGCAGGAGGGTGGCTTTCCACGTGGAGGACACCCAGGCAGACGCTATGGGTGGGGAGGGTTGAACAGGTCTACTGGCTACAGGCAAGATGGGGAGGGGGAGGGGTTATCTGGTACGCACCTACAGTTTGGCTTCTTGCAGCACCGTGCCCTTGGCAGCTGGTGACATCAGAGACTCAGAGTAGGCCTGAATGGCCTCCTTATCCTGCGAGCCCTTTTTACTACCACTCCAAAATAAAAAGCATTTCTCCTGGAAGACAACCAAGCTCGTTGATATTCCACACTGTGTCACTGGGAAGTCCCTGGGTTCCCCAGAAGCAAAGGGACAGAAGAGAACAGAAAAGCAGAGTCCTCCACCCTGCATCATGGGCGAACTGCCCCGGAAGACGGGCAAGCCGAGCATCAGAGAGCCACCAACGAGCAGCAAGGGGCAGAGATGGCCACAGTAGGGCTAGTGTGGAGAGTTTGGGTTTCTCCGGTCTGGTTTGGGGGAGCTGGGCTGCACTTGAACACAGGGCCTGGGGCCTGCTAAGCACAGTGTCTCACTTAACTACTTCCCCAATTCCATGGCATTTTCAATCAGGGGTAAATAGTAACATGATCCTGTTCTCCTTGAGAATGATATATAGGGATGGGCCGTAATGGCGCATGCCTTTAATTCCAGTACTTGGGAGGCAGAGGCAGAGCCAGGAGGATCTCTGTGAGTTCTAGGCCAGCCTGGTCTACAAAGCAAGTTCCAGGACAGCCAGAGCTGTTATACAGAGAAACTCTATCTCAAAAAATCAAAACTTATGGATATGTTGTTTACCAGTCAGCATGCAGTTAAAAAAAAAAATCACACACACACACACACACACACACACACACACACACGTATGTACATGAGGCCTAGCCTTGTTAGGGCAAGGCTGGAAGAGTATTGACTGCTATTCTGGCCTCTGATGAAACCTGCAGGGCAAGCAGCCTTGACCCTAGCCCCCCAGGTGCAGTGAGAAGCAGCCTTCTGTTTTTGGATCCCCCCCCCTTCTCCATTGGTTGACTGGAAGAGGCTAGCCCGGCTCTCACTGGGCAGCCGTAGGGAAGAGCAATACCAGACTGGAAGCCCAGCCCATGACTGTCCATCGGACACTTAAGGCTACAGTCTACATGGAGAGCCAGAGGCTCCCCGATGTCCCTTTGAGATGACATGGGACCTGGGCCAGTGCTTGCAAAGGAAGTGGGGTCCTTATGGCTTGAAAAGAATCGGTTCTTCGCACAGCAAGTAAGCAGGCAAGCAGGCAAGCAAGCAAACACACCTTCAGAAAGGAAACCAGTGGACGGACAGGGCAGGAAGGCAGGAACCAAGGTCCCCCCACCAAGCACACCAAGCAGAAAGAAGGGCCTGTGGCTCCAGGACATCTCAGGTGGGGCTCTGTGGGTGGCCATTGACTCCCTATCTGCAGACAGCAGCCCTCCCCCATCACAGATGGTCATCACTCTGTCCTCAACTGCCCTGGCCCCCAAAACTACAGCTATGAGCACCACGTGAGGGGACTTGGCCCTGAATTTCAAGCTGTATGTTCTATTCATCTTTGTAACCCCAAGATTTATGGGTACAAGTGGATGGATGGCTCTAAGGCCAGAAGGGAACTAAGATTTTAGCCACCCTCCTTTGCTTCCTGCTTTTAGTGGCTACATGCCCTAGGGTTACATTTTTTTTTTTTTTTTTTTTTTTGCTTCCTTCCTTATATAAGTTACCCCCGCCCAGGTCTGAACCACACTATTCCATTTATTTTGTTTTCTGAGACAAGGTTTTGTGTAGCCCAGGCTGGCCTCAAATTTTACATGTAGCCAAGGATGACTTTGAATTTCCAATCCTCCTGCCTCAGCCTCCCTCCTGAATGCTGCGATCACAGGCACAAGTCACCACACCTGGTGTGAAATGGTCACCAGATTCCAAAGATTAAACCTGGAAAAGAGTTGAGAGAGCCTTTGTATCTTGAATATTGATTGCATGCCTTCTCTGCTTTTTAATTTTTTTTTTAATTTTGTGTGTCTGAATATTTTGCCTACATGTACATGCACTGTGTGTGTACCCGTTATATCCCCTGAACTAGGGTTATAGATGGTTGCAAACCACCATGTGATTACTGGGAGTCAAACTTAGGTTCCCTGAAAGCAATAACTGCTTCCAACCAGACCTTTCTCCCTCCTTCTTCCACTTCCATCTCAGACCCAGCTCTGGCCCATCCATTTTCTGTTGTCTTTCACCTTTGATAAATTATCCTTTCTGTTTGGTTTAACCTGGCTTTCATTTGTTTCTCTGACCAGGCCGGGCCCCAGCCTCCCATTTCACAGAGCCTGCACCAAGTGGTACCCACTTGCTGGTCAAATGACTGGGAGCCTTCTTTCAGCCCAGCACCCACCGGGGAGGGCCCCAGGCCTTGCAGGACAGGTAGAGAAGTCAGAGCAGGATGCAATAGGTGCTAGAATGAGAGCTGGCTGCAGAAGACAAACCCGACCCCAACCGGAGCAGAGTCCTGCGGCCCGCCTACTTACCTGGCTGCGCAACTGGTAGATGATGGGCACCAGCAACAGGAGGCCGCCCAGCCCCAGCAGCACATATTGCGCATAGTGAAGCACTTGGGGCATCAACACCAGCTGCGTGTAGAACGTGTTCAGGGGCTCGCCGCCCATGGCACCGCTCTGCAGCAGGGTGGACGAACAGGGACGGACAGGTAAGGAGGGCCGACTGCACACTGCACCTCCCAGAACTCTCCCTTGGGTCTTGCCCCTCCCAAACTCAGACGAGAAAGCCCCAGGGCTGCTAGAAGTCCAAGGAGAACTACATTTCCCAGAGACCCTTGCTGTTGGCACGGGCCAATGGGAGGTGGATCTGACCCCAAAGGCCCCTAATTTCTTTCACAGACTAGAACCTAGTCTTAGGACCTGAAGGGTTCCGAGAAAGATCAGGTGGTATGGTGCCGATCTCCTCCTCCGCGCACTGCCTCAGACAAAGAGGAAGTGAACTCTCAGGAGCCATTAGCAAACCCTCCCACTTAGAAGGCTAAGTGGTTTAAAAGCATTGGCCACTCTTCCAGGGAACCCAGATTCCCCTCCCAAGCACCCACAACCATCTGTAATTCCAGTTCCAAGAGATCTGATAATCTCTGTGGTACCAGGCTTTCATGTGGTACACATACATACATGCAGGAAAACATCCATATGAATGACTAAACGTAGGTACCAGAAGTTAGGCTAACATTAGCACCAAAGTGAAATAAAATAAGCCAGGCCCGCACCTTTCCCACCTTCCTCAGATACTCTCAGACTCCCCACTGCCCTCAGAGCCTCACCTGTTCAAACCATAGCAGTGGCAGGACCACGGGCTCGATCTTCCCTGTTTGCCTAGAAATAAGGGGACACAAAGTGAGTGACCGATGGTGACCTTGAGGATGGAAGCTATGTTTGGGATTAGGGGTGTCCTGACGCTCAGTAGAGCTTTTGGTTACCATGTGCACGGGCTTGGTTCAGTCCCCAACACCTCACAAGAAAAGGGGACAGAAAGATGAAGGGGGAGCTTGGAAGGCAAGAGCTTCGAACATTTGACTATCCATAGCCAAGTTCGAGGACAGCCTGGGCTGCATGAAACCCTGGTTCAAAAAAAAAAAAAATAAATAAATAAATAAAAAATAAAAAAATTAAGGGGAGTGGCAAGGCTCACCAGGTAATGGTGTTTGTGGCCAAGCCTGATGACCTGAGTTCCATCCCCAGAACCCACAAGGTAGGAGGGGAGAACAGGCTTCCAAAAGTTGTATTGACTTCCGTATCTGCATTGTGGCATGCACCTGCATTCCACACCCCCCCATAAATACATTAAAAAATAAATAATAATACCAATGAATCCCATCCCATGGAAGCCCGAGTGGCTGCATTAGCAGCTGTCCACAGCGAGCCTGATGCCACGACACAGGTCCAGATTCAGCAAGTACTTTCACGTACCCCAGAGGCTAGAGGAGAAACTGTCACAGTGCCGGAAGATGGCACAATGGGTAAAGCATTTGCTGCTCAGGCATATGAACCTGGGGGCAGATCTCAGAGCCCAGACCTAAAGCTGTGTGCAGTTTTGAACCTCTGACCCAGGGCTGAGAGGGGTAGTGACAGGGGGCTGGCTGGGGCTTCAGTGGGAAACCCTGTCTCAAGGGAAGGAAGTGGAGAGTGACAGAGCAGGACATGCAGCATCCTCATCTGGCCTTGCACACTTGCACAGAAGTGTGCATGAAACACACACACACACACACACACACACACACACACACACACACACCCCACACACACACGGAGCCAGCAGGCCCAAGCAGACTACATCTTGAAGTCGGAACTGAGAGGAAAGGGTTGTAGCAAAAACACAACACTAGACTTTGGCTCCTTACTGTGACAAAACTACTGCTAGAAGTTGACAGTGTGGAGGGTGCTGGGGACAGGGGACAAAGATCTCCATTTCTGCCACCTCTCCATGAATCTATAAAGATTCTAAAGAGTATTTTAGGCAGTGAAACAAATCAATCTTTGGAAGCTGGGCTCAGAAGCTCACACCAGCCCACTTTGGCCTCCAGTTTCAAGGGCCTGGGTGAGACAGATAGAGTGGTGCAGGTCCAAGTCCAAGACCATGATGGGCTACAGAGTGAGTTCAAGAGCAGCCTGGGCAATTTAATGAGACCCTGAGGCAAAATAAAAGTGAAAAGAGGGCTGGGGGAATAATTCAGTGAAAGAATGCTTTTCCAGCAATCGTGTGTGTGTGTGTGTGTGTGTGTGTGTGTGTGTGTGTGTGTGTGTGTGTGCGTAGGAGTCTAGCTGAGTCTGCTGCTTCCTGGCCTCGGTTTTCCCCACAGAAGGTCAGGGCTAGGCTCTGTAGGCCTAGCAGACCTACAGACCTGTAGGCAGCAGACCTGTAGGCCCTGCTGGCTTCATTTCACTCAAGCCATGAAGCTCAGAGCCCAACTCTCCCTCAGTCACATCTTTCTACATGGTTCCCAGGTATCTGACCTGTGACACTAACCAGGGATCAGCTCCAAGACCGAGTTTCTGCCTGACAAACCTGGAATCGGGCAGGAGCCCTCACAGTCTCACTCTGTACACATAATTAAAGTAAATCCAGAGCAATGATGGTTTAGAGCACTGGCTGTTCTTCCAGAGGACCCAGGTTCAATTCTCAGAGCCCACCTAGAAGCTCACAGCTGTCTGCAACTCCGGCCCCTGGGATCCCATGCCCTCTTCTGGCCTCTTTGGGCATTGCACTTACATGGTGCACAGACACGCAAGCAGGCAATCTATTCTGTTATGGGGAGACAGTTTGGATTGACCAATCTGACTGCCAGAGGAGAGAACTTAGGAAAGGGGGAATGAAAGAGGGTCGGGGTGCATGCTGGGTCTCCATCCAGAGCAAAGATGCCTTCATAGGGAAGACAGAAGTGGATGGACACTTCTCTTCATCCCATGCCTTGCATCTACCAATGTATGAAGTCTCATGGTCCCTGATGCCTTCAGAGGCTTCCATACCAACCTACTCACCCAATGCCCTTGACAGATTTGATGTAGAGGCTCAGCTGCAACTTCACAGAGCAGTTCATGGGAATCCCAGTGACCTGGAGCAGAAATCAGTGAGGACAGCTGTAAGACCATGGAGGCCATGGGGCTGGAGAGATGGCTCAGAGGCTAAGAGCACTGCCTGCTCTTCCAGAGGTCCTGAGTCCAATTCCCAGCAACCATATGGTAGCTCACAACTATCTGTAATGAGATCTGCCCTCTTATGGCCCGTGTATACATAATAAATCTTAAGGGGGGGGGAGACCATGAGGTCAGCTCCCAGCCTGCTCCAGCTCTGGGGCTCTGAGAGGCTTCTCACCCATATGTACCAGCCAACAGGCTGGGGCAGCCACCCTTCTAGAAATTTCCCACTCACACACTAGGCTCTACCTCAGAAAATACATGTTTGTCAAAGGGATCAGACACCTGCCATCTCAAGGTCCCCACTATAGAGCCACTTGTCACCAGAGAGGTGATCTCCATCTGGGTTTTGTTTTTGTTAGATTTGGTTTTTCAAGACAGGGTTTCTCTGTAGCTTTGGCAGTCCCAGGCTGGCCTCAAACTCGCATAGATCCACCTGCCTCTGTCTCCTGAGTGCTGGGATTAAAGGCGTGTGCCACCACTGCCCAGCTTGTTTTGTTTTTCTGTTTTGAGACAGAATTTCATGTGGCCCAGGCTGGACTCCAATTTGCTACGTAACCACGGAAGATCTTGAACTCCAAATCTCCCTGCCTCCACCTTCTGAGGCCTGGCTCATGCCTAACTTTACACGGGGCTGGGATAGAACCCAGGGCTTTGTGCATGGCAGGCAAGCACCCTACCTACTGAGCTACATTCCCAGCCTCATGTAGCTTCCTCAGATAATGCCTCCCAAGTGTGGGGCATGTGTGGCTGGGGCACGTGTGTAAGGATGGCTTTCTCAGTCTGTGTACAACATTACCCCCTGACTCACGAAGTTCAGTGCAGGGCCTGATCCAGGTAAATACGTTTAATTGCATAGCGGCTTGCACTGCATTGCAGCCTTTTTTTTTTCTTTACTCATAGCAATGCAGGGTCCTGCCACTTCCTAGCAGAGGCAGCAACAGAAAGGTTCCCACATGTGACCCTATTTTTAAAATGAGAGGTTTTACAAAATGATAATAGTCACTAGGAGAACTGATACTCATGTCATCTAAATCAGGAAGAAAGTTCTAGAAGGAAATGAGAGAAGGTTGGTGAAGAGAGAATTAGGACTGGGGCTCCATGCTGTTTGCTGGGAATGCAGCTAACCCTGCCCAGATCATGTGACTCTTGCAAGGATGATGGAAGCAGAAGGCCACCTCTCAGGTCACAACCACCCACAGTAGAGGACAAGGACGTTGCCTTTCCTCTGAACCCAGTGCTCCCAGGTCCCTCCTGTTCCCAGGGTAAAGAGAAACTGGACAAGGCCTCCACAGACTGGATATGACTTACAGACAGAGGTGTGGGGATCATAACAGCTCCACCATGGGTGGCCAAGCCACCCTCCCCAGGGTCTTAGAACCTGAGTTTCAGGGGGTTCCCCCACCCCCTAAGCTAGGGTTTTGGCCTCACTATGCCACACCCACTTTTACAGACAGTTAATACTGGGCACCCATGTCCTCGGTGAGTCTGGAGTATGGATCTGCCCCAAGGAGAGGGGACAGGTCTCTAGTCAACACCAGACTCTTATCCTGGGGGGGCCTTTCCTGACACACAATATTTCCTATGCGTCAGGTTTCTTGCTGGGGAGTTAGGCACAAGCTGGGGAAGACATCAGACAACTTCTTCCTACATGCCTACCCTCCCTCTGCAATAACTTGCCTGTAAGCCCAGTGTGGAGATGCACTTGGAAGCTGAGGCAGGAGGTTTGCAAGTTCAAGGACAACTAGAGGCCTAGCTCAGAACCAGAGCATCTTGGTGGAGATGCACTTGGAAGCTAAGGCAGGAGGTTTGCAAGTTCAAGGACAGCTAGAGGCCTATCTCAGAACCAGAGCATATTGTTGAGTGTGAGAGGCCCAGTAAAACAAAACATTTTTCACAAAAGGCCTTCAGAGTATCATGGGTGTTCATAAAGGATAGGAGCCCTAAGAGTCCCCAAGTTAATGGCAAGGACAGTAGCCTGACTGGTCACAAGTGACCTGAGGCAGAGAGAAGGGCTGTGCATCCCAGAGAGGGCCTGTGTCTGAGTGTCACCCTTCTGACCCTGGCTGGTAGATACAAGTTAACACAGGACAAATTCCCCACACTGATTTCTCTGTGAGACAATGTGGCCTACACTGATGTCTGGAAATCTTTAGTGTCTTGACACTGTCAAGGGTATCTCTAGTGCAGGAGACGTCCCAGCTGATATTTCTTAATTAATTTACTACCATATATCTTTTTTATAGGCCCCAATAAAAAAGTAACGACATCACTGAACTATGGAATTGGGGACCTTTGATGGCTCGAAGTTCTTAGATGCCACCACTGAGGAAGGAACTGGGTTCCCCTGCCCCAGAGCGAGCCAGCTCTGTGCTGGGGGGGGGGAGGGTTGAGAGAGGGGAACAGGAGCCTGTAGCAACCCATAGGACCAACCCTGGACTCTAGAAGGGCACTCTAGAAGGGCACAGAGCTTACCGGATGGATGTCTAGGAACAAGGAATGCTCCTTTGGGTCAGGGTTCAGGCCAAGAACGGCTTCTGACAGCACAGGGTCTGCATTGTAGAAGTGAGGGTGTGACAGAAACAGAGGTGCACCTGGAGAAGGGGAAAGGCAGAGTCAGAAACAAAGGGGTTCACACTGGCTGGGCTGGGTGCCAGGGGTGCAGGACAAGGAAGGAAATAGACCTACAGTGGGGCATTAATGAGATGTGAATACCAGTGACCAGGCAGGGACAATCCTTTCTTCATTGCGTAAAGAAGTTGGGCACCGGGAGGGTGGATGGAGCCAGGGTGGCTGATTCCAGAGGTGGGGGTAGGGTGAGAAGGGGAGAGGGCAGCTGCTACCAAGCCAGGGAAAGGCATTCCCGGTTGGAGTGTGGCAGAGGTGAGAGCCAGAGGTGCAAGAGGGAATCATGGGAGATGAAGATGAAAAGGAAAACAAGGTCACATGAATTTGAGTGTGGAAGCCCGGGCTGAATGGCGAGCCAGGCCCACAGGCTACTTCTGCAAGCATCATATCTCAGGGGTGCATATGAGCCTGTCTCTGACATCAGTCACAGGAGGAGAGAGGGGACAGCCCCTTCAAGAAATTCCCATCCAGGACCCTGAGGCAAGGCCTCGCCGTCAATCAAGCAAAGTGGCCCAATACAGCCATCTCAGGACAAGGGGCTTGGGGTGTGAGTGACTAGCCCCCCTTAGGAGGCCACACTATGCACTGGGGAGCAGACCCACTGAAGGGAGGCACCCTGCTTTTCAGAGTTGTACCTCTTAAGCCTTTACATTCCCAACACTCTAAAATTAAAGGAGGAAAACCTTGGGGCTGGAGAGGCGGCTCAGCAGCTAAGACTGCTTCTGCCCTCGCAGAGGACCTGGGTTTGGTTCCCAGCACCTATGTCAGAAGGGTTATAACTGCCTGTAACTCCAGCAGCCAGAGATCGCACACCTCTGGCCTCTGAAGGGACCTACGTTCATGTGTACAAACAAACACAGTAATAGTAATAATAATAATAATAATAATAATAATAATAAATATGTATCACATAATTAAAAAATAAGATAAATCTTTAAAAACCAAAGGTAGGCTGGGTGGTGGCAGGCACTCATTTTTAATCCCAGCACTCAGGAGGTACAGGCAGGCGGAACTCTGTAAGTCTGAGGCCAGCCTGTCTATAGAGCAAGTTCCAGGACAGCTAGGGCTGTTCCATAGAGAAACCATCTCAAAAAAAAACAAACAAATAAACAAAATCCTATATCCCCTTTCTTCTTTTCAGAACTAGATCCTAGAATCCAATCTCTTTTACTTAATTTCCTCCCTGACCATGACCAAGTAACCAATCCCCTGAAACAAGAATAAACATTCATAACCCATCTACCCACCAAAAGAGAATGTGGGTGTTGTGTTCTCTAGACTGTTTCCTGTTGTCTAGGGGTGACAGCATATTTAGGGAACCCTGGAAAATTGAGATAAATACCTGTTGTTCAGTCTTGGTGTTGCTGTCATTTCTTATAGCTTTGAAAGTTGTTTGCTTTATACTTTCTGTTTACTCAGGTAATATTATATACTTCTCAGGAGTTGAAGACAGGATAGTTATAGTTAGTTTTCCTTGTTACCAAATTCAGAAAAGAAGTATAAAGTGTATGAGGTTGAGAGACATAAAAGCTTAAATTGTTATCTAAGCAATGTTTTGAGGTCTAAAAAGAGTTTCGGGGCTGGGTGGTGGTGGTGGTAGTGGTGGTGGTGGTGCACACCTTTAGTCCCAGCACTTGGGAGGCAGAGACAGGTGGATCTTTGTGAGTTCAAGGCCAGCCTGGTCTACAGAGTGAGTTCCAATACAGGCTCCAAAGTTACAGAGAAGCCCTGTCTCAAACACACATACACACTCAAAAAAGATAGTTTTGGGTTGGTAATACAAGTTATAATAAAAAAAAATGGTTAAAGTATAAAACTTTGAACTCATCAAGATAAGATAGATAATAGAGTAATTTCTTCCAATTTTCCAAATACAAATGGACACGATATTGTAAATGTAATTCTTACCTGATAATTTTTCTTGTTGTATATAGTTTTACTATGTTAAAATTAAAACCTTTTCCACCAGGCAGTGGTGGTACATGCCTTTAATCCCAGTACTTGGAAAGCAGAAGCAAGAGGATCTTTGTGAGTTTGAGACCAGCCTGGTATACAAGAATTAGTCTAGTCAGGCTCCAAAGCTTCACAGGGAAATCTTGTCTCAAAAAAACCCAAATAAATAAATAATTAAACAAACAAACAAACAAATAATAAACCCTTTTCTTTTTATTTATATGAAAAGGGGAAAATATTGCGAGATATTTGATTTTTTTGTGTAAAGATATGTCACTGTGACTGGTTAAATTAAAAGCTAAATGGCCAATAGCTAGGCAGGAGATATAGCAGGGACTTCTGGACAGAGAGAGCTCTGGAAAGAAGGGGGAGTTGCCAGCTGGATTCAGAGGGAGCAGGACATTCAGGAGAGGGAAAAGCCATGAGCCACATGTCAGCACATAGACTAATACAAACAAGTTAATTTAAGTTCATCAGTTAGTTAGAAACAAGCCTAAGCTAAGGCTTGTTCATAATAAACAAGAAGTCTCTATATCATTTTTTGGGAACTGGCTGGTGAGCAGAGAAGGACTCGTTAAGTAGAGCAAGAGTCACTGACACTGAGAATCCAGATGGATCCATGGACCCTTGAAAGTCATCCATGCTTGCCCTCAGTTTGGAAAACCCTGTCTCCAACCTCTCATCCAATCTGTGATAGCAGACAACAAGCAAACACCAGAAGCCCATTCTTGTAGAAGGGAGGCCGTGCATCCTGGGGAAACGAAGCTGCCACCTAACCAAACCTGGAAGACACAGATTCTAACAGACATGGCTGTCAACTCAGCCTGCTGCAGATGGCATGCCCATGTGGCTTCCTACAGCATGTGTGTTTCATCTTCTTTTTTTTTTTTATTTTCAAACACCCTCAGAGAGACGCACCCGGGCAATAAGCATAATTAATTTATAGCTTTATGGTCCGTGTATCCAGACTTAACTGCTCAGGATTACTCCAGTTGTGATTAAGGGACGCTCTAGGAAAGGTCCAAGGCCCTCCCAAGACAGGGAGATGAGACACAGGGAGTCCTGAGTCCAAGAAGTTCTCATGACCCAGAGGGAGAACGCTATGTGTATTCTTTATAGTAAGATAAGAAATGCCACAAAAATGTGGCCTCAGGTGTTCCCTCACAGCATGTGCAAGAATGTTCCTTGTAATAGTGAAATGCCAAGAGAGAGCTCCATGAGCCAGGAAGGGCTAAGGAAAGCATTGTCTCACCCTGGAATACTATACAACAACCCAGAAGCCAAACTCAATCCCCCACCATCACGCAGATGGACCGTATCAACATGACAAGGGGCAGCATCAGGGAATGAGGGGGAAAGAACACACATTATGACCCCATCTACATAAAGACCGTTGCCAAGCAGAGAGCCTGGAGACCTACAGTCAGGCTGGTGGGCAGGAGGAGCAGAAAAACCCTGCATCCTACAAGGTCTGCCTCTTCATGGGGTTGTTGTTGGCCACTCAGCTGTGTTCCCGTAGCAGTTTTCAAAGTGTTCGTGTCATCTGAGCCACTCCTCCCCTTTCTTATTCTCTTCCCATTTAAAAAGGCAAGCATTAGGGGGTCAGGAAAATGGCTCAGTCAGTAAAGTGTCTCCTGTGAGAGCATGAGGGCCTGAGTTCACGTCCCCAGCACTCCCATAGAAAACCAGATGTGGCATCTCACATCTGTAACCTCAGTCCTGGGAGGCAGAGACAGATGATTTCCTGGAGCTTGCCAGGTCAAGGCTTAGTGAGAGGACCTGTCTCAAATAAATAAACCTAGAGAGCGATGTAGGAAGACATCCACCTCTGGCCTCTGTGCACACACATGCTTGTGCCTGCTCCCCCAACACCCAACAAACAAAAGAACAAGCTACAGACACAAGTACACTTAGATTCTTTGGCGTATATGAATTTCTTTCCCTGTCAGCAGAGGATGTCGGGATGTCACTGCTCCCGCCCTGACCAGTCAGCACAGCCTAAGCCTGGCCTCAGCGACTAGGCCATAGTTGGACCAATTGCAGCAAGCTCTGGGACCAAGCACTGAGGGGAAGGCAGAGCTTGTGGATACAGCTTCCTGCCCACAGGAAAGCCCTGGACCCCACGCCTGTGTAGAGCTCTACCCCGGGAGCTTGAACCCCACCAACCAACACGTTCCCCAGTCAGGCCAGGCACCTGCCCTCTGCCACCGGTGTCTGGTGACTCTGTGCAGCAGGTGACCAGGAGGCTCTGTCTCACAAGGGAAAATCACAGACTAGGATCTGTCACCCATTTCTTTACTTCTCTTCTTCCCACCCCAATGGCAGTAACCCCAGAGCCCACTTATCTATCTGCACGATAGTTTCTACCCACCAGGCTCTGAAAGTCAGACACAGAGAGAGGCTGTGTCTACCAACCACCCCACCCAGACCACCACCCTGCCTCAGGCCTAATGCTAGCTTGTTTCCCTCCCCCCTCCCCTCCCTCCCTCATGTTTTTGGAGACAGGGTTTCTCTGTGTAGCTTTGGAGTCTGTCCTGGAACTCACTCTGTAGAGCAGGCTAGTCTCGAACTCACAGAGATCCGCCTGCCTCTGCCTCCTGAATGTAGGGATTAAAGGCGTGCGCCACCCCCGCCCAGCTAATATAAGGTGGCAGGGTGGGGAGGGATGGCACAAGGTTTGCAGTCCAGGGAGGGGACAGGCAGGGAAGGGTTAAATAACCTCAGCTGCCATGAGCAGGCACTAGGGAGGGCCAAAGAGGATGCACAGAGAATGGCTGCAGGGAGGGCCAAAGAGGTTGGAAGATCCGTGAGGGCCTCTGAGAGGATATGAACAGAGGAAGCTTTTAATTTCAAATTGATTCACAGCTGGCGCAATATGAGCTGGCAAGACACGGAGGGGACAGAGGGGACAGTGGTGGCAGACTGGACAAGAAGCCAGTGAGAAGGAGAAGCAGTGTGTGTGTGTGTGTGTGTGTGTGTGTGTGTGTGTGTGTGTGTGTGTGTGTGTGCGCGCCTGCATGCCTGTGTGTGCGTGGGAGGTCCCCGGAGCTGCCTAGGCCTGACCACCAGGTGAGGGGTGAGGGGCGTGGCCTGGCCTGGAGCTGACAAGACTCCTAATTGAGCAACAGAGATGGGGCATAGCAGGGTCTGGCACACAATTAGAACTCAGAGTAGACACCAGGGGACACAGCCAGCACGAGCTTCACACCCAACTATGCCGAAGAGGCAAGTTTTACACAACAGCAGAGTTGCCAGTTTGATTCTGCCAAGCCCTTGCTCCTCAGCAGGTGAATGGCCCCAAAGGGTGTTCCCACCCACATCCAGTCAGTCTCTGGAGTCCTGAAAACCATAAAGCTGGGCAGAGGAGGAGGTCAGAGAATGAAGTGTTTTGTGGGATCTGGTGTCAGGGTATATGCCCACAATCCCTGCACTCAGAAGGCTGAGGCAGGAACAATGGCTGTAAGAAGCTAACTCGGGCCACTCAGCACTACCCGGTCCCAAACTGGATGGTAGGTTGAAAGGAAGGGGCCACAAGCCAAGGAGTGTGGTCACTCCAGAAGCAGGAAGGAGATGAGGGCAGACTCCTCTCCATGACCAAGAACCTGTGCCCATTGTCAGATCTTAACCTCAGGGCAGGACCCTTCGGACTTCGGAGCAACATGGCCCGTGGATAATGAGTGCTGGTGGGACATTTATCAGGGTGGTGTTATCTTTAGCTCCGTATCTGCAGCACTGAGATCATCAGGGGTGCAGAGACCAGAGATTAATGGGACTGCAAGCTGGCAGCAGATAAAATCCTGGTGCCACCCTCACCTCAGCCCGGAGGCGGGGACGGAGCACAGATGGGACACTTACCAAACCTGCAGGTGCTGACATTTTGAATGCCAGACTGGAGGCATGGGCAGAAGCCTTCATTGGGTGGGTAGACGGACCCATTGGCAAACAAAGTTTTAGGGGCCGTGAAGCGATAGGTGGGGATGCCTTCAAACACCCCTGAATCATGGTAGGTGAGCTTCATGGACCTGCAGGGAGGAGGCAGAGTGAGAACTATTCTTAGCATTCTTCTAAGGAGGAGATCACGATCCTTCTCGGCTACACAGCAAGTTCAAGGCCAGCCTTGATGATATGAGACCCTGTCTCAAAAAAAATCAAAATAAAACAAACCATTGGGGCGAAGTTGCATCCATACTGACCACCCTGGTAAATTTTCTCCTTGTTCCTCAAGCAATAAAGAAAGCCAGCATTTACACAGGGTCCTGTAGCACTAAGTGTGGTCAATCACCTGAGTTTGAAGTTTACAGAGCCCTTGTCCACTTACAATGAAATGCCAATCTCTCTTTCTCTCTCTCTCTCTCTCTCTCTCTCTCTCTCTCTCTCTCTCTCTCTCTCTCTCTCTCTCTGTGTGTGTGTGTGTGTGTGTGTGTGTGTGTGTGTGTGTGTGTGTGTGTATGTGTCTCTATCTCTCTCTCCCTCTCCCACTCCCTCTCCTTTTTTCTTTATGAATCCCTGTAGTCTCTCTATATAGCCCTGGCTAGCCTGGAATTGGCTATGTAGACCAGGCTGGCCTCAAAATCCCAGGGAAGCATCTACTTGCCTCTGCCTTGTGTGCTGGGAGTAAAAGCACATGATACCACTGCCCTGCTGACACTCAGATTTCTAAGACCCGATACCAAACAAAAGGTCTTTCAGATAAGTAAAATGTATCCAGCAAATATTTTAGTCAAATAAAACATTGTCAACAATATGATAGTAAGTTTTATCAGTTTGACATATCTAGAATCTCCTTCAAGGAGACTCTCAATGGGAGACTGTCTAGATAAGGCTGGCCTGTGAAATTGTCTTAATTCCCTTAAAATCCAGCCCACAAACTGGGTGTCAGTGGCACACACCTTTAATCCCAGCCCTCGGGAGGTAGAGTCAGGGGGATCTCTGTGAGTTTGAGGCCAGCCTGGTTTACTGAGCTAGTTCCAGGACAGGTTCCAAAACAATACAGAGAAACCCTGTCTCCAAAAACAAAGAAAGAAAGAAAGAAAGAAAGAAAGAAAGAAAGAAAGAAAGAAAGGAAGGAAGGAAGGAAGGAAGGAAGGAAGGAAGGAAGGAAGGAAGGAAGGAAGGAAGGAAGGAAGGAGAGAGATCCAGGCACCATTCCCTAGGTTAGGGGAGCCAGCTGTCTGCACCCTAGGCATGAGTGCATTCAGTGTGACTCTGTTCTTGTAACTGAACTGACTAGCTGCCTAGAGTTCCTGCTCTGGCCTCATCCCCATTCACAAGAATGGACCATAACCTGGAATTGTAAGCATGGTTTATTTTCTAATTTATTCAGGATCTTACCAAGTCAATGTTAAATTCCCTGGCTTGGGCCCTTGTGACTGTGTAAGAAAATGCTTTTGCTTTTTGGAGAACATCCCCTGAAGGGTTAATTGGTGGAGAGGGACACCTGGCCTGCATCTCGCTCTCACAGGGTTCCAGAGATGTGCAAATTAGAAACACAGAGAACAAGCTGCTGGAATGTGGATGAGTGTCTCCCAAGAGCCCTGTGTCTGACCTGGTCTCAGTGTGTGTATGCTGGGGGGTGGGATGCTACTGGATTGGGGAAACTTTTTTTAAGATTGATTTATTTATTATGTGCACAACAGTCTACCTCCATGTATTCCTGCAGACCAGAAGAGGGCACCAAATCTCATTATAGATGGTTATGAGTTAACATGTGGTTGCTGGGAATTGAACTCAGGACCTCTGGAAGAGCAGTTAGTGCTTTTAACCTCTAAGCCACCTCACCAGCCTGGTGGAACCTTTAAAAAGTGGGTTCTATGACTGGTAGCGGTTGGTGATGCATGCCTTTAATCCCAGCACTTGGGAGGCAGAGACAGGCGGATCTCTGTGAGCTCCAGGCCAGCCTCGTCTACAGGCTAATTCCAGGATAGCCAAGGCTACACAGAGAGACCCTGACTCGAAAACAAAGCAAGTGGGATCTAATGGTAGGCCTTCGAGCCATTTAGGGTGGCCTTGAAAGGGGCTATGGGATCTTCCTCAGATTCTTGTTTGCTTCCCAGCCCTGAGCTGAGCCTCTTTCTCAGTCACAGGGTTATCAGAAACACTAAACCTGGCTGCACCCGGGGCCTTGCGTAAACCAAGCAAGTGCTGCTACACCACTGAGCCATGACCCCCAGGACTCACTACACAACACCGCCCGCCACATGCTCAAAAGCCACAGCTCGTCCGTGTACAGGAAGCTCAAAACCCCAGGGGGAAACTCAACTTTTCGTTCCTCTTTGTGTCGAGTATACAGATATTTGTATGTCTATGGGTGTGTGTGTGTGTGTGTGTGTGTGTGTGCGCACACACCTGGTGTTGTAGGTGAGAAGCTGACACTGGATTTCTTTTTTAATCACTCTCCACCTTATCTATCTATCTATCTATCTATCTATCTATCTATCTATCTATTTTTGGGATTTCAGAAGTTTTTTTTTTTACATGTCAATCCCAGTTTCCCCTCCCTTCCTCTCTTCCTCCCTTCCTCTCTCCCTCCCTCCATCCCTCCCCCCTCACATGCATCTGACCACCTTCCCCTCCCATCTCTATCTATTTATTTTAAGATTTATTTATTTGCTGGGCATTGGTGATTCACACCTTTAGCCCCAGCACTCAGGAGGCAGAGACAGGCGGATCTCTGTGAGTTTGAGGCCACAGAGCAAGTTCCAGGACAGACACCAAAGTAATACATAGAAACCCTGTCTCCAAAAGAAACCAAAACGATTTATTTATTTATTGTATATACATTGTTCTGCCTGCACATCAGGAGAGGGCACCAGATCTCATTACAGATGGTTGTGAGCCACCATGTGGCTTTTGAGAATGGAACTCAGGACCTCTTAACCTCTGAGCCATCTCTCCAGCTCCTCCACCTTATTTTTTGAGGCAGGGCCTCTCCATGAACATGGAGCTCATCCACTCTGCCAGGCTGGTTGGCTTTCCAGCACTCTCCTGTCTCCGCCTCACCAGGGCTGAGTTTCTACACTGCTCCTGAGCTCTGGGGAGTGAACTCAGCTCCTCTTGTTAATGGTGAGCCGCTCCCCAACCCTGAGCCATCTCAGTCATCACTGTCACTGACAGAGGCTGGGCTGAAGATGTTTTCTCTAAGTCTGAACTTAGGGGACTAGGGCATGATTCAGGGGCAGACCACTCAGTGTATGTGAGGCTGTGGGTGCCATTATTAGCAACACACACACACACACACACACACACACACACACACACACACACACACACACACACTATAAATGGGCTGAAGAGATGGCTCAGTGGTTAAACGCACTTACTGCTCCTCTAGAAGACTTAAGTTCAGTTCCCAGCACCCAAGTTGGGCAGCTCACAACCACCTATAACGCAAGCTCTAGGTGATCCAACGCCCTCTTCTGGCCTCCACAAGCAGCTGCATGCATGTGCACATAACCCACACAGATATAAATAATTGAAAAATAGCAATACTTTAAAAAAAAATAACCAAGTTCTGCTTTTGGAAGTATCCAACGGGACACAGGCACCAAGGCACAGACTTTGCTCACCTCGTCACCTGTGCTCACACCTGGCACGGAGCATAGTCGTCTGTGTTAGCTAGAGAGGCAGAGGGTTCAAAGATCGGCGCAGTGAGTTCTCAGGCCAAGGTCACCTCCAGCGTGGCCAGAATGGAACACAGCTAGGGCACCACTTGGGAATGGGCTCAGAGATGCGCCATGTCTTCCCAGGCTACAGTCAGGACCCTGGGATGGCGAAGCCCAAGCTACAAAGCCTCAGCACACCTCTAAGCAGAAGAGTTAGAGACTGGTAGACACAGGGAACTGCACCTCGCAAAGGTCTGGATTCCAGGAGACCCCAGCCCTCCAGCTCCATGCCACCGCTTCACCCAAGACCCTGACCTTTCCTACCATCACCTGTCACCACCATTGTCATGACAGCACCCAGCATCCACCCACTCACAGCCTCTCTGGGCTCTACCTAAGCTGTGGCACCCATGAAAAGTCAGAGCAATCAGGCTACATGCTTGCACCCTTGGCCGCCAGCGGGGGGGGGGCGCTGTTTGGGAGGTAGATTAACTTTCAAGGTGCAAATCCTCCTGCAACAGAAATCCAAAATAAATCACCTCCCCAAGTCACTTCTGTCAGGCTATTTTGTCACAGTGACAAGAAATAAACCGAGCCATAGTACACAGAGGGTGAGGCATTTTGAGTGAACACCCCAGGAGCTACCTGAGTGGAACATAAATCATCTCAGAAGCGGATTCACCTGTAGAACATGCCCATGCAAACTTTACCTGCAAGCCTCCGGACTGAAGAATTCCAGCGAGGATTGGGGTGTCATGAATGGTGCCCACATCTGCCCAGAAGTGCCATTGATCATGTTGCACTGCTCTGAATGCCAATAGCTGATCTGTGGGAGGACAGGAAGAGGTGCAACTTTGAAGGACAGCCAAGGCTTGCACCCAATACATGCTCCAGTGCAGATATCATCAGACCCAACCCTGGCACAGAGCAGTCTGTATAGACAGAGCATCAAGCCCAGCTTCCTGCTTCCCATAGCGGGGCCTGAACACACAGCGTCGTTGGGGAATCAGTTGAGTCATCTGTACAATGGGCCCATCGCCCACATCTTCTTGCTCCCTCCCCCAGTAGAAATCAACATACACACCCTGCGTACAAGGAAAGCTTGGAGGCCAGCTTTGTCTACAGAGTGAGTTCCATGGCAAGCCAGGGCTACACAGAGGAACCCTGTCTCACAAAACTACATAATAATAATAACAATAATAATAATGAAGAAGGAGAAGGAGAATGAGAAGAAGAAGAAAGGAAGGATCTGGTTAGTTTGAACGGTACCCACTGAGAACGGCTGCTGGCTGGGTGTGGTAGCACACACATCTATGATCTAAGCACTCAGGAGGGAACGGAGACAGGAAGATTGAAAGTTTGAAGCCAGGGCAGTGGTGACATGCACCTTTAATCACAGCACTCAGGAGGCAGAGGCAGGCGGATCTTTGTGAGTGTGAGGTCAGCCTGGACTACAGAGTGAGTTCCAGGATTGCTAGGGCTATACAGTGAAAATCTAAAAGGAAGGAAGGAAGGAAGGAAGGAAGGAAGGAAGGAAGGAAGGAAGGAAGGAAGGAAGGAAGGAAAGAAGGAAAGAAGGAAAGAAGGAAAGAAGGAAAAGAAAAAGGATAGGGACAGTGAGATGGCTCAGCAGGTAGAGCTTGCCTAGAATCTCCCAGTGAGGAGTTGGGGTGTGACTCAGTGGCAGAGCCCCCAGCTAGAACCCCCCAGTGAGGGGCTATGGACGTGGCTCAGCAGTAGAGCCCCTGTAAAGAATGCACAGAGCCTGGGCTCCGTCTTCAGTAACTGACAAACACAACAGCACAAAAACACAATACAGAGCAAAGATGTCCTAAGGAGAAGAGCCAGCTGCAAAATAGCACACAACAGGATTTCTGTGTATTCAAAGAAGGAAGGAAAACACATTTCTCTGGATACACAGAGGCGTGGTGGTGGCTAAATGGCCAGGAAGCCAGGCCCCACAAGTTGTGCTGGGGGTTTCCGGGTGGGTCTAGGCAAGGTGCTAGGCCTCCATTGTCTTATCTTTATGGGAATGTCTTCCTGTCTGCCTTGTTAATGGAAACGCAGGAGCAGAAGAGTGAAGAGTTCCCAGCAGAAGCACTCAAGGGACAGTTCCTAGACCTTCGAAGTCCTTGGGTGACCCTGACACCCTCTCCAGAGCCTTATCTGTCCCCCAAGCCTTGTCCCTCCCCCCCTCCTGCTCACCTTGCTGAGTCCATTCCATTTATCCACCAGGTGGATCTTGCTGAAGTTCTGGACGCCCGTGAACACAGTGAAGAGCCCAGAGTCTGAGTTGTTCATCTGCAAACAGGCGCAACCAGTGCCGTTAGCCCTGAGTTGGGGGCACGAGGCCTGGACACAGGCACAAGCCCGCCTGCTCTTCAGCTGTGGACAGGTCCCCTCCCTGCTGCACTGACTCATTGATGGGGATAGGCCCAGGGTCTTACTAAGTTGTCCAGGCTGGTTTTGAACTTGCCACCCTCCTGCCTCATACTCCCATGTACAGAGATGGCAAGTCTACCCCATCAGGCCCAGCAGTTAACTAAGGGGAAAAAAAGGCATTTAAGTGGGGAATGGTGGCACACGTCTTAAATCCCAGATTTCAAGAGGCAGAGGCAGATGGATCTCTGAGTTCGAGGCTAGCATTGTCTACATAGTTAGTTCCAGGACAGACAGAGCTACACAGAGACTCTGTATCAAAGCAAACAGACCAAAAAGAAAAGAAATAAGGAAAAAGGAAATAAAGCATTCAATACAAATTCCCCAGGGGAAAAAGTGCCATGGAAAGATCTAGAAGCTGAATGGAAGGGCCAGCAATGGTAGAATGAACCAGAGGTCACAGAAGCAATCTCTGTCAATCCCAGATGGGCTAAGCAGAAGGGCTGGAGAGCAGGACTGGTGGTATGTGTTCTGATTCTGTCTCCTGGACTGTCCCCACAGGAGCCTCACCCGGGA
The DNA here is from genome assembly GCA_030556225.1 of Cricetiscus sungorus. Taxonomy (NCBI): domain Eukaryota; kingdom Metazoa; phylum Chordata; class Mammalia; order Rodentia; family Cricetidae; genus Cricetiscus; species Cricetiscus sungorus. The sequence goes on along the minus strand of JANBXA010000044.1, from coordinate 23,976,356 downwards.
GCCCCAGCCTCAGCTGTGAGGAAGAGAGAGGGGTGGGGGTCTGTTCTGTATAGGGGGTTCTGGGAAGGGCGGGTACAGAAACAGGGCTCCTAACTGTAAAAGCTCTGACACTGGGCATTCAGCCGCTGCTCATCTTGTTACATTCACCCCACAGGGTCGCCACCTGGTCTCTGGGGGACACGGTGCCTTACCTATATAGCCTGCTCTCCACAAGACTGCATGCATTTCTATTTTATGTGTCTGAGTCTTCTGCCTGCATGCTATATCTGTGCACCACACACATACAGTGCCTAAGAAAGCCAGAAGAGGGCATCAGATCCCCTGGAATTGGAGCTACATACAGATGGCCGTGAGCCACCACGTGGGTGCTGGGAATTGAACCTGGGTCCTCTTGAAGAGCAACCAGTGCTTAATTTTAACCACCGAGCAGTGAATTTCATTTACACCTGGTACAACAGGTCCTGGAGGTTTGGGTCACTGGGTCATGCCACTGACCCTCACTAAAAGGCCACCCCATCGGCAGACTCCTTGGAAAAAGCTGAGCTGGAGCAGGGAGTTGAGATCAGGGATCAGAGCTTACTTCAGGTTACAACAGTCAAGCTTGAGAATAAGTGGGTACCTCTGAGTAGCACATTTTAGGTATGTGTCTCGAGAACCCAGCCCTCCTCCTCCTCCTGCAGCAAAGCCTCCAGTTTCCTAAGCCAAACCCCAGTCACACAACCCATGAACTGGGTCAGTCCACATCTGAATGCAATACTGGTGTTCTGCTAATTTCCCGATTTTGCTTAAGACGGTTTGTTAGGGTCTTCGCCTGACAGCTGGCTTTCACAGCAGTCTGTGGACGGAAGACACTTACCTCAACAAACAGGCCGAACTTGCCCTTGATGGGGAACATGTCTGGGAAGTATTTGTTGATAAAATTCACGAAGGGATCCTCATAGCCCCAGAGGATCTCACCAACTGTGCGGTTCATAAAGGCACGCTGGCCCATGGTGGCCAGCCCCAAGGTCATCATGAGCTTCAGGCCTGCAGACTTGCTCTCCATCAACACTGCGCCCCCCTGCAAAGCCAAGGACATGGAGCTAGGGAGGTGGACATGGTGGGACACCCTCCACTATCTTCAGCCAGGTTTCAGGCAAAGAGCTCAGACCCTCCACGTGAGCCCTTCCTTCCCTGATCCTTGTTGCCAGGGCAACGTATACTAGAGAACACGAAATGAGCGCCACGGCAGTCTCGAAGCTCAGGCATGGCATTCAGGGGCCCTACTCAGCCACTGTAGCTGCAGAGCCACACCTGAGCCCTGGCAGGAACCAGGAAACACTCTGCAGATCTGGGGCACAGTGGAGGTCCCCAGGCTGTCTTTACCCTGAGAACAAGGCTGTAGCCAAGGTTAAGAGCAGGCCTGCCGGAGAGGAAGGCCAGCAAAGATGCCAGTGCTGTGTTTATAACTAGGATGCTATCTCCCCCCCCAATGCCCCCTATCAATAACATCCTGGAAACTGGGCATATTGAGATACCGAGACAGTCTCACCAAGCCCTGTAGCCCCCTCTTCCAGGTTTTTACCACAAGGTCTCAAAATGTAGTCTAGGCTGACTTGGAACTCGGCATCCCCCTGCCTCAGCTTCTTCATGAGGATTCCACCCCGCTTCTCATGTCTCCTCCCAATCTTAATACTGGGAGTCCAAGACATCTGCTCCCACCAGGGTCAAAGTGTCCTGAGTGCAGTTGAGTTTATAGTGCTTGTGTTTGCTTTCCTCTGCAGCATGCATGGAGGGGGGGGGCCCTTGGTTTTTCCAAAGGTTGCTCAACCAAAAGCCACCTCCTGCCTCCAGAGCAGCACACAGCTAGAGTTTCCAGGGATTTCAATAGAGTGTGTTGTGCTGCCCCACATCCTTATAGGTCCCCTTCATCATCAGTAATCAATACAGGGTTTTTATTATGTTTACTGGGGGGAGGGGGGCTATAGCACATGACTCCCATGGGAGTCATGGGAGTCCTGGAGATAATTAAACTCAAATCAAGAGGGTTGGTGGCAGGTGCCTTTTACCCACTGAGCCATCCTTCCGGCTCAGCACAGATTGTTGTTTCTCAAAACCTAAAAAGGAGCCATGTGCCAGATGTGGTGGTGCACACCTTTAATCCCAGCATTTGAGGCAGAGATAGGCAGATCTCTGTGAGTTCAAAGCCAGCCTGGTCTACATAATGAGTTGCAGGAGAGCCAAGGCTGCATAGTGAGACTCTGTCTCAAGATAATGATAACAAGTAAGTAGATAAAGATTAAAAACAAAAATTCTTCCTCCACCTCCATCGGTCCTTGGGGACATTTCTGACAGTGGACCTAGGGTTGGCAGACAGAATGGCTGAGGGGCAAAGCCAGACATCACCTAATTGTGTTGCCTTCGTGAAAGCAGGTGTTTTTGACAATTTCCTATGGCTGGGGGTGGATGGATGGGAGAATTAAAAGAATCTTCGGAGAAGTGTGAAAGTCAGACCATGGGGTCTGACCCTGGCCTGGTAATGCTGTCCCACTTGGTGTCTCTAACTTTGTCCTTGGGGAGGGTCCTCCTGGCCCCTCTGTATAAATGCCTGATGGGGGATGTCCTTCTGTATGCTGTGAATATGTGTTTCTCTTATTGGTTGATGAATAAATGCTGATTGGCCAGTAGCCAGGCAGGAAGTATAGGTGAGGATACCAGACTAGGAGAATGCAGCAGAGAGGAAAGGAAGAGAAGCTGTCACCGAAGAAGCCATGCAGGTACTGGGAAGGTAGGATGCCCAGGCATTCTCCGGTAAGATAAGGCCATGTGGAAATACACAGAATAATAGTTATGTATTGATAATTAAGAGAGAGCTAGCCAGAAAGAAGCCTAAGCCATTGGCCAAACAGTTTATAATTATAAACCTTTGTGTGTTTATTTGGGACTTAAAGGGGCTATGGGACCTCGCTGGAAAGAAACTCCGTCTTCAAATGTCCTGCCCTCACTCTTGCTTCCTCCACAGGACAGATGGGACTGCTCTGAGTGGAGTGGGTCCCAGCATGCACCAAGGCACTGACCCAGCAACTCCCAACACAGTGTGCTCAATAAATGGCTGCTTTTCCTGACTCCCACCTGCCCACATCATGTGACCCTGCCACACTGGTCCCAAGTGGCGCTGACCTTCAGGCTTCATCAGGGACCACAAGGGGGGTCCCAGGTCTCAAATGGGAAGTAAGGCAATGAGAAGGATGGGATGGTCACTATGGAGACAGTGGGGGAGAAAGTGGGGTAGGCATGGGGTAGACACAGGGCCACAGCCTCACCAAGACCAGAATGTTAGGCAGTACAATGTAGTCACTCTCGGAGCCGTGGGACCTGTCAGGCTGGAAATGGAGGCTTCGGCGTTCCACGAAGGACACAGTATCATTGTCATTGAAGGTGATGTTGGCCTTATGTCTGAATTCCCTGTGGAGACACACTGGATCAGCTGGGTGTGTAAGGTCATATGGATGCTCCCATCAGCTCCCAGCATGCCCTGGGAGCCAGGGACCCCAGAGTGTTAGTGCATTGATACCCAGCAGCACCAAGGCTTACCTTGTCTATATACCCCAGCATCTGCCCACGGCAAAATGCTGCCACCACCAAACTACGCTTCTCTGCTCTCCCTCGCCCACCACCAGGCTATCTGAGCCCCTCTGGAACGCACCCCAAGTCCTCACATCTTCCTAAGAGTGGAGGGCCAGGCAGCCACTCTTAGGAGTCCTTAGTTTCAACCATGGGAGCCCAGGATTGGAACATGTGCCACTGAATAAAGCGCTACATTTAGGACCTCCGGTTTTGCGTCTGTAGGGTGAAACAATAATACTCCCACCTCAGCAGGTGGCTGCAGCCAAGGAGAGAGTTGCTAGCAGGCAACCCCCAGGCTCCTCGGTTCTCAGCCCCAGGGAACCCATACCACAGCTGGCTTCCTCACCCTTCCTCGATACCACCATTCTCCTGCCTCAGGACTTCTGCAACGCTCATCCCACTGTTCCAGGGCCACATGTCCCCCTCCACCCTTGAAGTCACAAGTCTCCTCACACAGGCCCACACAGATCTACACAGGCCACATCAACTAAGACACAAGCACCCTCCATGCTCTCTGTCCCCTCCCTGCTTGCGGCCCACTCCGTAGGTGCCATCTGGCTTCACTTCTGTGCCCTGTCTAACTTTCCTGACTCAGTAGCATCCATTTTGCCCCTTTTGTGTCCCCCTCCATGCACACACGCCCGCACGTGCACACACAAAACACACCTGCACATTAGCACTCACCCCAGGCCCACAACATTACCCCTTAAAGAAATGGTCAGCATTATAGCCTCCCCCTTCTGTGCCTGGCCCACTGCTGGAGCAGTCTCCAAGGCTCGACAGAGTAGACCCCAACCACCACAGCCCCGCCCCACCCTGCCTGGTCTCACCTGTAGACATAGGGTCCACGTTCCCGCACTACTGGCTTCTCACCCTTTAGGACCTCGTTGGGGTTGACCACCTCGAAGAAGTAGACGGACAAGTAGAAGGGGACAGGAATCTCCTTCCACATCCCAAAGGACAGGCTGCTGGGGTCTATTCGGACATTCTGTAGGGAGACACATCGAGGACCATGAGGGGCTTCCCCACCGAGGCTCACAACAGCTGCCTGTGCCAAGGGCCCGGAAGGCAGTTAAGGTGGCTGTGGTGATCTGAATGAGAATGGTCCCCATGGGCGTCTATACTGGCATGCTTAGTCCCCGGTTGGTGAACTGTTGGAAGGATTAGGAGAGGTGGCCTTGTTGGAGGAGGTGTGCTGATAGGGATGGGCTTTGAGGTTTCTAAAGCCATCTCCAAGCAAGGTGTTGGTGGTACTCTCTTTAATCCCAGCACTCTGGAGGCAGAGGCAGGAGGATCTCTCTGAGTTCGAAGCCAGCCTGGTCTACAGAACCAGTTCCAGGGCAGCCAGGGTACACAGAGAAACCTTGTCTGGAAAAAACATAAAAAGAATTAAACAAACAAACAACAAATAAAAGCCCATTCCAGGCCCAAGATAGTTCTCCCTCTGCCTGTGGATCAGGATGTAAGGTCTCAGCTACTTCTCAAACACCGTGCCCGTGTGACTTGCTACCATGCTCCCCGCCATAAGGATAACGGATGAGGCCTCTGAAACTGTTAACAAGCCTCCAGTCAAAGGGTTTCATTCATTCATCATTTCACATTTTGATTTGCTTTGATTTGTTCCTTTACTAATCCATTTGTTCCTTTATTCACTCATTAATTCCTTCATTCATCCACTCACTCACTCACTCATTCATTGATTCATTCATTCAAGCATGCTGTGAGCAGCTACTCTTGACAGGTCAGGTTCAAGGAGTGGCAGCCAGCAGTGGGAATGAGACAGACTGTCCCCAGCCTTGTGGGACTTTAGCTGAATCAAGGAAACACTGGCTCTGTGCATTGAGGGAAGGAAGCCAGTGTCATGTGACACACTGAGAGATCAAGGAGAGGAGAGGGAAGAGGACTGGATTCTTGACAGTCACCAGCTTCGAGGGCCAGAAAAACTCTGCGTAGGACCTGGGCTCAGGGCTTGCCTAGTACACAGGCAGCTGTGGGTTCAGTCCCCAGCTGTATAGAGCAGACACGGCGGTTCAGGGCTGTCATCCCAGCACTTGGGATGCTGAAGCAGGAAGAGGGTAACTTGGAGGTCAGCCTGGGATACAAGATGAATGAGACTCTGTCTCAAAACTAAACCACCAATTTTTCCAAAGGGTAGATGAAGAGGTGGGCCATTCCCTGCCTCCGATCACTGTTTTCCATAGAGCTGAGTCCCCACAGCAAGCTCATCAGAGACAGCAATGTCCAAAAGCCAGGTCTCTGGCAGTTTACATCACCTTCGACTGCCTCTAAACAAGGACACCCATCCCACCGTCTCCAAACAGCCAGAACCAACAAACGGAGGCCTCAGGGGTGGTGGCTCAGAGCTGGCAGGTCAGGGTGGACTCCAAGGCAGGCAGACACTGAGTCAACACTCTCCCAGGCCTAGCTTACCTCTCTGGGCCTGGGTTTGTTCTTGAATACTACAAGGCCCTGTCACTGAAGCCACGCTGGGTCTAGCCTGTCCTCCATGGGACTCAAGGAACATAATCCTCTTCTGAGTAGGAATCCCCAACTAGGAGAGGTACTGCACACTTGCAGCATCTGTGGACGACACTCAACCACAGCCTGAATATCTGGCACAAACAGAGAGGCATGTCAGGACCCTGGCAGCAGCCGCCGCCGCCACCACAGTGTCCCTGGGTGCCCCATGCCAGGCCTTGTCCTCTGTGCTGCACTTTCAGCACCACAGCCCTTGGAGGCAGCGACTATCGTAGTCGCTTTACCCTGGTGGCATATGCCAGGGACCAAGCACAGAGTCCACCTCACGGGCCACAAGGAGGTTTAAATGACAGTTGACAAGGAGCAGAGACAGGATCAGGCAGGCCCCTGTCACCGTGAAAAGTGACCCTGCCCACTCTGCCCCACACACACTCATGTAAGTGGATTCTGGCCCATTGTGACTGTAACACCACTTTTTTTTTTTTTAATTTTTTTTTTTTTTTTTTTAAAGAAACCAGAGACACCAGGACCAGCTGATTAGATAGCGGTTATGAAGCTCAAGGCCGAACATACTTGATTCTGTCAGTCAGTCCATCCCCCTTCCCAAGGCCAAGGATAGCCTCAGGACAAAGAGTGGGAGAGAGCCAGGATGAGTTCCCTAAGGACAGCGCTGCCTGCAAAGATCCCCTGGGTCCAGCCCAGCAGGTAGAAAGGCTTCCAGGAGAGTACAGTTGGGCTGGGTATTGAACACCCCATTGAGAGATGGAGAGATGGGTCAGTGGGGAGGTGAGGGCTCGGTGCTTTTAGAGTGAGCATAATCAAAGTTCAATCCCTAGAACCCACATAAAAAAGCTAGGCATAGTGGCACAAAGTTCTAATCATCTCACCGGGAGGCAGAGAATCCCTGGGATTCACTGGCTTGCCAGCCTAATGGCCAAGTACCAGGCAAATGAGGGACTCTGTTTCCAAACACAAGAGACAGACAAACAAACACACACACACACACACACACACACACACACACACAGAGAGAGAGAGAGAGAGAGAGAGAGAGAGAGAGAGAGAGAGAATACTTATCCCAGAGGTAAATAAGCCCAGTACTCTGAAAGGAACAGCAGATGGATCTGTGAGTTCCAGACCGGCCAGGGCTACATAGTGAGACCCTGTCTCAAAAAGAAACTAAACAGGGGGCTGGAGAGATGGCTCAGTGGTTAAGAGCACTAACTGCTCTTTCAGATGACCAGGGCTCAATTCCCAGCACCCACATGGCAGCTAACAACTATCTTTAACTCTCGTCCCAGAGGACCCAACACCCTGGGAAAACATCAAAGCATATAAAATAAAAATAATTTTAAAAAACTCATAAAAAACCTAAATAAACAAAATAACAATGATAAACCCAGCACCAGGTGTTGTGTGGTTTCTCCTCTCAAGTTTTTTTGTTTTGTTTTGTTTTGGGGTTTTTGTTTTTCAAGACAGAGTTTCTCTGTGTAACTCGGTTAACCAGGCTGTCCTCAAACTCATAGAGCTCCATCCACCAAGTGCACCGCCACCACCAACCAACATCCCCTCAGATTCTTGGTCAAGGGGATCAAAACAATACAGGCTGTTACCATTGTTCTTGGCTGCCCACCAGAACTCGATGGTAAGACTCTACTGCTGAGGATACCACACGCACCGCACCGGTTACAGAATTTAGAGAAATCACATTGTTACTGCTCTGGAAGCCTCCTCCCTGCTGTTCAGCTTTCACAGTGCAGAAAGGGCTTTAAATGAAAAACATGTCTGGTTCTATAAATCTGGCCAAGGACTGATGACTGAGAGTTCACAGGCTCGAGGAGGGGGGGATTACTACTTACAGTTTCGCTAAATGGACATAGTGTAAACCTGACCCCCATCTGTGTGTATATGGGCCACAGTAATTGGATTCAGTGGGATAAGAAAGGAGAGGGAGGGAGGGAGGGAGGGAGGGAGGGAGGGAGGGAGGGAGGGAGGGAGGGAGGGAGGGAGGGAGGGAGGGAGGGAGGGAGGACTGATGCTGGCTGCACACCTTTAACCCCAGCACTTGGGAACAGAGGCAGATGTGTCTGTGAGTTCTAGGCAAGACTAGTCTACAGAGTTCCAGGACTGCCAGAGCTACACAGAGAAACCCTGTCTCTAAAACAAACAAAAACAAACAAACAAACAAACAAAAAGAGAGAGAGAGAGAGAGAGAGAGAGAGAGAGAGAGAGAGAGAGAGAGAGAGAGAGAGAGAGAGAAAGAGGAAGAAGAAAGAAGAAAGGCTGGAAGTGGTGGCTCATGGCTCACACCTCTACTCCCAGCACTCAGGAGGCAGAGGCAGGAAGATCTCTTTGAGTTTGAGGACAGCCAGAGCTACATAGTGAGACCCTGTCTCAAAGGACAAAAAAACAAACAAACAAACAAAAATACAAAGATGGAAAGTTAAGAGGGGCCTGTAGAAGAATCTTGGAGAAGTAGCAAGTATATACCATCGAAATACATTGTATGGATGTTGTAATTCTCAAAGAATAAATAAACGATACTATATTTAAAATAAAAGAAAATGCAGACAAGGGCTAAAGATGCAGCTCAGTGGAAGCGAGCTTGCCTAGCAGGTGCAAGGCCCTAGGTTCAATCCCCATCACCATAACAAAATAGACAAAACGGGAAAAACTGTGTGTTAGGATGCACGATTGTTACCTCTGCATTCAGGCAGCTCAGGCAGAAGGTTGGCAGCCTTGCCCAGGCCAGCCTGGCTGCACAGCAATCATCTCTCACAATAGCAAGAGAACAAAACAAAGACAAAACAGGCTGTGCCAGGAAAAGGTCCCGGGAGGGAGTTCCAGCAAAGGCTGGCCAGCTGTGAGAGCGTGCCGGGCTGTGTCCACCCATGACAGGGGTGTTTGTGAAACGAGACTCTAGGAAACATCTGGAGAGCCGCTGGGAGATTACCAACCCGCCTCTGGCAACACGGGACAAGCCCCACGGGTGCTCACGACTCCAAGTGTGACCTGGCAGATTAAATCAGTTCCATTCCCAGCACTGAACAAAGCAGGCATAGTGGCCCACACCAGTCACACGCGCACATGCGCACACAAGCGCACACGCACACATGCACGCACACACCGTATTCCAGAAGCAGAGACAGGAGGATCAGGAGTTCAAGGTCATCCTCAGCTACATAGTGAATTCAAGGCCAACCTGGGCTACATAAAAGCTTGTCTCAGAAAGGAAAGGGAAAGCAAGGATGCAATGTAGTACGGGAAGCGGAGAAAACAGAAGCAAAGCACACAGTCCTACTGTGTGAGTCCTACTGTGCGAAGCTCCAGGACAGACAAGGCTGGCATGTCTCAATAAAGGATTTTATTTTTGTAATCACTGCAGTTACTTATCTCAGTATACAGGTAATTATGTGGGTTTGCACATGCCAAGGTACAAGTGTGGAAGTCAGAGGACAACTTGGAGAAATCAGTTTTCCCCAGGGATTGAACTCAGGCCATCAGGCATCAGCAAGTGCCTTCACCCACTGGGCCATCTTGCTGGCCCCTAAATTGTATATCCGAACTAAAATTCGCTCATAATTTTAAAAAAGATAAAGTGTAAAGTCAATCAGGATGTAATCTCCCAGCAACTGTGCAGAAATAGGAAATCCAAGCAAAATAAATGAGGCACAGACGAGGTACACAGCCTGGGGAGTCAGCCCGTAGCCACGTGCATGTCTGAAATAGATCATATCCGTGCAATGCCCGTTGGCTCTGTGGACAGAGCCCCTGTTCAGCACAGCACCCAGAACACCAGCTTCCAAATGCCACCAAGGGCAACCTCCCAGCCAAAACAAACTCCACCCACAACTGCAGTATTTCTGGCTCTATACTCTGCCCTGATCCTCTAGGGTGGATTTTTGAAATCTTTGTATGTGATGAGGTCTCATGTAGCCCAGGCTGGCCCTGAACCCTCTATGTAGTTGAGGATGACCTTGAGAACTCCTGATCTTTTCCGGCTTCCATCCATCAGTGCTGGGATTACAGGGGGTCCCAGGATGTCATTACACCAGGCTCTTAGAGGGTTACACTTTTATTTACCTGTTTGTTTTTAACTTGAGGTGGCTCAGTGGGTAGGAACACCTGTTGTTCTTCCAGGAGACTGAATTCAGTTCCTAGCACTCACTATCAGGTAGCTCACACTCACACACACTCACTCACTCACACTCACTATCAGGTGGCTCACAAAACTGACTTCAACTTCCAGGAGAGCACCTGCATACATGAGACACACCCAGACACACACACACACACACACACAGAGACACACACACAGACACACACACACACAGACAGACACACACAGGCACATGCACACACAGACACACACACACTCACACACAGACACACACACACACAGACACACACAGACACAGACACACACACGGACAAACACACTCACACACAGATTCACACTCACACACACAGATACACACACAGACACACACAGACACAGACACACACACGGACAAACACACTCACACACACACAGATTCACACTCACACACACAGATACACACACAAAACACACACACACACACAGATTCACACACTCTCTCTCACACACACACACACACACAGATTCACATTCACACACAGACACACACATAAAACACACACACAGAGATTCTCTCTCTCTCTCTCTCTCTCTCTCTCTCTCTCTCTCTCTCACACACACACACACACACACACACACATACACACACACACTCAGCTTCGGAGCCAGTTCTCTGGCATTCGGCCCACACAGGGTGTTTTAAATGCCAGCTGCCCACACACTCTGGGGATGTCACAACCCATATCAGAAAGATCGCATCCCACAGTTTGAAAACTCTGCCCTAGAGGAATTCTCAAAGTGCAAGAACCCAGCAGAGATGTGAAAAGTGCCTGCAGGTCCTCGTCTGGAACAGACTGGCTCCCTTCTTCTCCCAGAGGGCTCTTAGGAATGCTGGCAGGGCAAGCTCCCCAAAAATCTGCTCTGCTCTTGGTTCACAGGGAACTAGCCAGAATCTCAAAAGCATGGGGCGATGGGCGGTTCCCGCTGAGAGCAGGTGGTTGGGGTTGCCAGAGCTGAAGTATGAAATGCCTTGAGCCCAGTGATTAATGTGGGGAGCATAATGCCTGTGGTGGTGTGGCCTTTCTCTTATCTGAAGCTCAGGGTCCAATTCTTTCAAAAACAATGTTTTTTAACTTTGGAATTCTTCGGCTGACAAGATGACTCAGCGGGTAAAGGCATTTGCCCTCAAGGCTGAGGACTGGAATCGGGTCCCTGGGGCCCACACGATGGAGAGACAGAACCTACTCCAGCAAACTGTCCTCTGACTTCTGCACGTGCTCTGGCATTTGCAAGCCCACATCCCTACCAAAATGATTTTGTTTGTTTGTTTGTTTGTTTTCGAGACAGGGTTTCTCTGTGTAGCTTTGGAGCCTGCCCTGAAATTCACTCTATAGACCGGGCTGGCCTCGAACTCACAGAGATCCGCCTGCCTCTGCCTCCCAAATGCTGGGATTAAACAAAATGAATTTTTTATTATTATGATTATAAATTTTACCATGTTATCATTGACCTATAAGCCCCTCCCTCTGTCTGGCCTGGGGGGCATCTCTAATGTCACGTCCTGCCACTGTCCCCATCACACCATCAGCCTGGCATCCTTGCTTTGCCTTGGATGCTCGAACAGTCTGACCCACACACTGGCATGGCTGTTTCTTCTGTCTTACATGTGTTTGCCCATGGGCAAGCTGCCCTGGGACACTGTCTGTGCTCAGGAAGGCCCACACAGCTCACCCTGGTTCCCAAGCTCCCTCACCCACTCTTGTTTTTTCCTCGGAAGTCTTTGCTTTCCCAGTCAGGTTAACAAACTCATCCTGTGTATTGTGCTTATGTCTCCCTGCCAGGCCATAAATCCCACCAATGATGCTCACGCTGCATCCGTGAACTCTAGGCAGCGCCAGGCACCTGGCAAGACCTCAGAAGACTTGGAGGAAGGAGCTGAAGCCTATCCTGGAACACTATAATCCACCAGTGTGGGAAGCAAACCCTCAGAGGACCCGGCATCCTGTGGGCACCTTTGACATAGTACGATCTTGAGAACAGAGTTTTGATGGCTCAGTCATAAAGTGCTTGCTTCATAAGTATAAGGGCCCGAGTGTGACACACACAGTCCTAGCACCCATACACAAAGCCAGGTGTGGTGGTACATGCTTGTAATCTGAGAGCTGGAAAAGTGAAGACAGCAGGATGCCTGGGGTAAAACCCAGATCCCAGTGAGAGACCCTGCCTCAAAAAACAATGCGAGGGAATAGAGAGGTGGTTCCGTAGTTAAGAGCATTGGCTGTTCTTTCAGAGGACCCGGTTCAAATCCCAGCACCCACATGATAGATTACAACCACCTGTAACTCCACTTCTAGGGAACTGACGCTGTAGTCTGGCCTCTGAAGTTACCAGGCATGCACACAGTACACAGACATACATGCAGGTAAAACACCTATATGTGTAAAATAGAAATAAATCCTTTAAAAAAAAAATAAGGTGAATTGGACCTGAGAAACAACACTGACCTCTGGCCTCTACACACATACATGCACACAGGGAACACCAATAATGGCATTTGGGGATGCCATAACAGAGCCCAGGTCCTAAATAAATAAATAAATAAATAAATAAATAAATAAATAAATTAGTTTTGGCTTCCACATGCTTGAACCTCCCAGCTGGTCCCCAGCCCTGTGCAGGACAAAGTGGAAGGACAGTTGACTTCCATACAAGAGGCCTCCTGCCCCGACTCAGTGCTGGCCGGAGAAAGTGAACATAGTCCTGAGGGCTGGGAACCCAGACAGCCCTGGAGGGGAATGGGGAAGCTTCAATGACTACACTTCCCATGTGGGGAACTTGCCAAACCCTGTCCAAAACACCAGCCCCTGGGCCAGCGGTAGCCAAAGCACATAGGCTGAGGCTTACATGTGACACCTGAGCTCCAGAGAGGATGACCTCCCCTGCCTCTACAGCCTCTTGGCTCTGGTCCCTGCCTACACTGTCACCTCTTCTCCACTGCACATCCTTTTCTGTTCTTCAAGGACACTCACTGATCCATCAGATGCTTGACTTAAAAGCGCCTTCAGAGATCTTATTCTTATGCTTAGGGTCAGGGTTGGAGGTTTCATCTCTGACGAGAAGCTACGTGAGATGGGATGGATGCTCAGGGGGAGTGGGATGCAGACTCTCTTTGGCTTCTAGTTTCCCCACTATGATCTCTCTGCCTGCAGATGTTTCCAGCGGTACCCAGCAGCACGAAGTGGCCTCCTCAGAGGAGGTGATGCTAGCGTCAAGCCTGGAACCTCCATTACAGTAACACCAACAGAATAACACACAGGGATTTCCTCCTCTGTCAATAGCCATAAGCTGCCTCAACCCCACTCTGCAAGCCTTGGGAACCCCCAAAATGCACTCCAAGTACCCAAAAGACAGAAAAATTGGAGCAACCTCCATGCCTTGGACAATGAGGGACTGGGTGTCCCAGTCATTTACTTCTGCCTGCAAGTATATACTAGGCATGTGATGAGTGCCCAGCAGTGATATGAGTGCCAGGGTACAGCAGAGAATAAGCCAGCTTGCCTTCCAGAGTAGAATTGGATGGGGTGGCTGGGCACCAGATAAACAAATGCTTTGGGGTCACGCCTTTGATTCCAGCACTTGGGAGGCAGAAGCAGGAGGATCTGTGTGAGTTCGAGGCCTGCCTGGTCTACAAAGCAAGTTCCAAGATGACCAGAACTGTTGCATAGAGAACCCCTGCCTCAATAAACAAACAAACAAACAAACAAACAAACGAAAACAAATACTTTTAGCTGGAGGTGGGCTCTGGGCCACCCAAACCACAGTGATCCTGGGGCGAGAGGGCATTCTGACTGTAGCCAGGGTAATTCTCAACTAAAGGTTAGCCTGCAGGAGCCAAACACACCTGGACGTCAGAGACTCCACGAAAAACAAAAACAAAAATAGGTGGAGATGATCAAGGCCCCACCTGAGATGCTAGGAACCTGAGGGACCATCTGTGTGGGTAACAAGACACATTTCATCTCATTGACTCTCTGGCCATATATCACAGGCACAGCACCAGGCACGGAAGCCTCTGTCCCACAAAGATCATGGAGATGGAACCCAACTCAGGCACTGTTCCCAGCCTCTCCAGAGACTTCCCAGTGGCTCAGCTCAGGTGTGCGGCTTCATGAAGCAATCATTAATCTGACCTAGGAAATTGCAAAACCTGATCCCTCCACTAAGAAACACATTTCAGGCTCAAAAACACAGTTCTGACCTGGCAGTGGTATCGGTGGCAGCGGTACCCGCCTTTAATGCCAGCACTCACCGGCAGAGCCAGGCAGAGTCAGGCAGAGTTTGAAGCCAGGGTGTTCTACGGAATGAGTTCTAGGACAGACAAGGGTACAGAGAAACTCTGCAAAAAAAAAAAAAGGAAAAAGGAAAACAAAAACACACAATTCTAGTTTCCAGCACCCTGCATAGCAATGCATGACCACCCTTAACTCTAGCTTCAGGGGACCTGGCATTCTCTTCGGGCCTCCACGGGCACTCAGGCACACATGTGGTGCACAGACATACATGCAGGCAAAACACTCACCCACATGTAAAAAAAAAAATGAACCAAAAAATTTTAGAAGAAAATTCACAAAGAACCTACACCTGCCCCTGAAACAAGACGAGAGATGGCATGTGTGACAGGCCCGACTCTTGGCCCCTCCCATACAGCTCTCACATCTCCATCTCAGCTGTTGTCACTCCTAAATCTGCCTCAAATCCACCCTCCTGTGCAGCGGCCCTCAGCATCATCCGGTCCCCCACCACTCCTGCTTGGACCGGTTCCTCCAGGTTTTCCTGCTTTACCCCTCCCCCCCACCAGGTGCTGTCTCCCCTCTTCCAGAATCAGAGAAATCTTATCATGTGGAAGCCAGAGCAAGGAACCCTCCCTCCCACCCTTCTAGGTCTCCTGTGTCTCAAGCCTGCCGCCAAATTCCTGGCAAGGACCAGCGACCAACGGGGTCTTGCATAGTCCCTTTCCCCTGTGTTATTCCAACCTCACTTCTCTGTACCACCTACCTAGCTCATTCTCTGTCACTAGCTCAATCTCGTGGTCTGTTGTTAACCCTCACATGCCTGCCACTCATGCCCTCGCTCATCTTCTGCACGAGACTCCCCATCTTCTTCCACAACATCTGCCAAGCCCCCAGAGGCTGTGTGCTAGGCCTGAACCATAGCAGTGAAGAAAATGGACGGGGCCAATCTTTGTAAAATCAGTTCCTCCCCCATCACACCCCCTCCCACACCAAAGGTTCCTGTGGCTTCAGGGACAAACCACACACACACACACACACACACACACACACACACACACACTATAAATAAGGCAGCTTTGAGATATAAAGTATGGCAGAGCATAAAGATGGGTGA
The DNA here is from genome assembly GCA_030556225.1 of Cricetiscus sungorus. NCBI lineage: Eukaryota > Metazoa > Chordata > Mammalia > Rodentia > Cricetidae > Cricetiscus > Cricetiscus sungorus. The sequence goes on along the minus strand of JANBXA010000044.1, from coordinate 23,960,767 downwards.
CCTATGACTTCATAAAGCTATCTCACCAGCTCTAGAAAATGTCCCCTAAATTCACAATGAGCTCTATGCCATATACCAGCATGGCTAAAATGAGAAAGACTGATAGTCACAAATGTTGGCAAGGATGTGGGGCAACCGGAATGTGTCCTCGATGCTGGTGGGGAGGGAGGGTGCTGGTGCCATGGCTTTGCCTAATGAAGTGACCTGTCCACAGTGACATGGCAGTCCACTCCTGTCATCCTGGGGAAATGTCAGCAGCCACCCCACAGGCTGTCCATAAGCTTTTCAAGAGTTTTGCTACAGTAGCTTGAAAAGTGATGCCACTGTCCACATGGCCACAGGCTAGAACATTCCCTAGACGTCAAAGGTGTGGCTGCTGAGTCCCTCGGGCTATGAGAAAACTGGTTTCTGCTTCCATGACACACTGGGACCTGCATCTTTAGGGATAGAGGTGGAAGGTGGACTCAAGATACAAGCCTTTCGAACCCTGCTTTGGCCCCAGCTTGATAGGGCAGGGAACCTGTCCAAGTATAAAAACCAGGCCCCCGGGAAGGATCTGCTGGCTCCATCAGAGGGTCCCTCGTTGCCTCTCCAGGGCAACTTCAGGACCTGGGGTCTTGTCAAAAGCATCCTCACTGCCAGTGGGTTTCTCTGGGGTCAAGAGCGGTGAGCAGCTCAGGAAGCTCCCAGGTTGGGCCAGGAGTGAACACAGACACATCCTGTGTGTACATCATTCACTGAGTCACACTCCCTCTGCTTCCAAGGGTAGCCTGCAACAAGGACTGCCCAGATAAAGTCCTGCAGAGGAGAAATCCCCACAGTGCTGAACACAGAACAGATTCATTCGTATACCAAAGGTGTCTGGACCATGGGTGGTTGTCAGTGGGCAAAGCCTCATGGGAAGTCTGTGAGGCTGGCTTTTGCTCTGGGGCCTGTTACTATTTAACAAATTTCTGTTGAGCAGTCATTTTCCCCAGACTCAATAGCAACACCAAGTATCAAGTTGCAAGGGCCAGGCATTAACATCAGAGTACTTGTGTGGTATGTGCACAGGGCCCTGTTCAAGTGTGTGTGTGTGTGTGTGTGTGTGTGTGTGTGTGTGTGTTATGTGTGTCTGTATGTGTGTACACATATATACACATACATATATACACACATACAGACACACATACACACACATATCACATATCTCATCCCAACATGGGAACAGCCCAAAGACACCCTAACCCCATAGTTCATGTGGTGGCTGCACCCACTGACACTCCTCCTTTGCCCCAACCCAGAACAGCACAGGTGAACACTCATTCATTCATTCATTCATTCATTCATTCATTCATTTTGTTATTCATTCATTTGTTCATCCATCCCATCCATTCAATGGCTTTCATTCACTCCAATCTGCCCAAGCAGCCCCACGACCCCAAACTGGAACTTAACACTGAGGTAAAGAGAACCAAACTGGATTCTGCCCTCAGGGAAACGGCTGTGAGTGGACAAGAGAACTCTGCACGATGCTCAGGGACATGAGAGGAAAACTCAGCATCAGACACTCAGCAGGCGGTGGCAGCAGCACCAGCACCCTCGGAGGGGGCATCACACAGAGCAGCATCATTGGGAAATGTCATTAAAGCAAAATATCATCCGGTCCCTGGAGCCTGTCACCCACTCCCTCCAACCTGCAATCTGTCACCCCTCCTAGGTGCCACCCAAAAAGATGCAAACATCAGCAAAAGACTTGATGTTTTCAGAGGTTTCGATCACAGCCCTAAGCTGGAGCCCACTGAAAGGACCAGTTTGCTCAGGACACAACCCAGCAAAAAGCAACCAGCTACAGCTCTTGTATGCATCTCACCAGCCTCAGGCTGAGCTGCCCGAAGCCACCGCAGAGCAGGGCCAGGGTCCCACCTTGAAAGCACAGAGACAAGTCAATGCAGAATGTGGAATCCAGCTTGGTTTAGGAAGCTAGCAGAGGGTGGGCTAACTCACATCTGTAAACGCTACACTCAGGAGGCTAAGGCGAAGGGATTGCTGTGACTTCCACAACAGCCAGAGCCTGTCTCCAAAATAAGTAAGTAAGTAAGTAAGTAAATAAATAAATAAATAAATAAATAAATGGAAGAAAAAATGAGAGGACTGATTACCTTCCAGGTGCCCCAAGGGATTCTGGGAGCTCCTGTTTCTTGATCTTAGTGCCAATGTGTCGGGCTGATGGCAACGGCTATCATGTACCAGATACATATTTGACACTCACAGCAGACCGTGTTGTTTACCCACCCAAGGCTCTCTGCATCCTACCCCCACCAGAAATACACGAGGCTCACCTATCGAGTAGAGAGCCCTACCTGTCAGAGAAGGTGGCCCTGACTCCAGACAGGGTGAGGCGTCTGTGGGAGGATGCTAGAGAATTCTTTCAGTAGCAGCTGTGGACTTGAACATTTAGAAATGTGTGAGAGTTCCTCCACTGAGCCAGCGCCACACGAGGCCGTACGAGGCCGTGGGGTTAGGCTTTCCAGACTGAGCTTAATCCAGCCTGGTTCCCAGACTGCTTCATGGTCCCTTCCAGTGTCAATGTGTGCAGTGGCTTGGAGCACAAGGAAGACACCTACTCACAAACACAAAAACACTCCTGTGAGGACAATACCATCAGGGCCTGCAGCTCTGTACTGGCTGAGGTCCAAGAATGCAGCCAGAAGCCGGCCAACCCTCAGAGGAAGGGCAAGTGGTTGAGGCATCAGCTATGGCTCGAGGCCACCCTTCCAGGGAACTGGGATTTTCTAAGACATTCATCCAGCTGGAACATGGGCACTATAGACAGTGGGTCCTCCATCTACAAGCCAGAGTAAGGAGGGCTGTGACTAAGTCCCTTCAGGGGGAAACCGGCCACAGCTGGTTTGGTCACTTGCATTGTGGTGAAGCCTCCAGACTTGGCCATTTTTAAGCATCCACTCCCATGGTGTTGGGCAATTATCCCCACCAACGGCTACATACTACCTCCCTTTTGTCCTTCTGGGACTCTGTCCCCTTTCAACACTCTACCCAACCCCCTACCCCTACCCCTTGGACCCCACTCCTCCAACCTCAACACCTGGGTACTCTAGGGGCTCCTGCAAACAAAATCATGCTGCATTACTTTAAGACCTGTTAACATTTGTTTATGCTGTGGAACATTTGTTTCATGATGCAAAGATGTGCTGCATTCTTTTATGTTGCACTTGTTTAACTCTGTGAAGCTGTGTTACTTTGCCTGTCTAAAGCACCCGATTGGTCTAATAAAAAGCCAATAGCTTGGCAGGAATAAAGACAGGAGGGGCTGGCAGGCAGAATAAACGGAAGGAACAAGAAAAGGAGGAAAGGAGGACACTAGGGGCCAGCTACCCAGACAGCCATGGAGACAGAAGAAAAGGATTGCAGAAACAGAAAGATGAAAGCCCTGAGGCAAAAGATAGACAGCATAATTTAAGAAAATCTGGTTAGAAACAAGCCAAGCTAAGGCCAGGCATTTATAAATGATCATAAGCCTCCATGTGTGACTTATTTGGGAGCTGGGCGGCAGGCCCTCCAAAAGAACAGAGTGAAAAACAACCACCAACAGCATCTGTCCTGCCTTCTCTCAGAATATGACTTCGGGGCTCATCCACACTACAGCCCAAAGTAGAATTCCCTCCACTGCAGCAGCTATCTCAGCACTCGGAAAGCTGAGGCAGGAAGATCATGAGTTTGAAGCCATCCTAGGAAGTATACAGTGAGACCCTGCCTAAAAATAAATACATTCATACATACATACATACATACATACATACATACATACATACATAAATTTGAGGTCAGCCTGGTCTACAGAGTGAGTTCCAGGACAGGCTCCAAAACAATACAGAGAATCTCTGTCCTGAAAAACCAAAATAATAATAATAATAATAAATACTTTTTTTTTTTTTTAAAGAATGGAACCTCTCTTTCTTTGTAGAGCTATATGCAATTTCCTTTCATGGAGAGCCCTCTTTTGATTTCTGAAGATTTAATTTTATTAAAATGTATGTGGTTCTGTGCACATGAGTGTAGCACCTAGAGACCAAAAGAAAAACGTAGGGTCCCTGGGAGCTGGTGTTCCAAATAGCTATGACCCGTCTGATGTGGGTGCAGGAGCCAAACTCGGGTCCTCTGGAAGAGCTGTGTGTGCTTTTTACCTCTGAGCCATCTTTCCGGTCCCCCCTCTTTCTATCTTTCAGTTTTTCCCTTTGCCCATCCATTGTCACTAAGTGCTTAGATCACTTCTACCTTCAGCTGGGTGTGGCGTCCAGACTCACACACAGGAGTATGCACAGGAGGATGGCTGCACGGGACAGTGATTCTCCACTTAGCTTCTTGAGACCTTGACAATGGCTTCACATAGCAGCTGCTGTTGCTGCTCTGAACGCCTGTGACCTACTGGGCTTCACAGAGGCTGTCCTTGTGGATGTGTGTGACCTTTGACTCTCAGCTCCTGCAGCCTGACAGGGGTCCTGAACATCTGTCCGGAGCATCACAGGTGCTACCATTACCTGTGCGCCACTTTGGACAAACACTCATTTAGGTTCTCCGTCAGGAGGAAAGGCTACTGCTGGTCTGGCCCCTCCCCTCCCCCACTAGTCTCCTGGTTATCCAGGCTCACCACGGCCCTTTGTGCCACCGCATCCCCTCTCATGCAGGTGTTGTGTGCTGCAGACAGCCCCTTAAGACCTTGTTTCTCTGACCAGCTCTGTCCTGTTTTGTTTCCGTCTGTCTTGTCTCTCTGTCCTGCAGCTCCAGGGACTGGGAGGGGCCTAGCATGCCACAGAGCAGTCAGCTCAACGAGAAGAGGGAACACCTGTTTCCCCAAAAGAGCCTCAGAGAGTCCCCCTCCTGTCTACCCTGTTCCTCTGTGTCTGCCCCATCTACAAGGCCAATAATCCCAGGGCTTCAGTGTGACTCGAAGACTCCTGGGGACAATTTAAGGCACCGAGGGCCCCTCCTAGCCTTGAGCAGGAGGCCTCGCTCTGGAGTTTGTCGAGTATGCCGTCTGCTAAGGGACATTCCCACAGTTTTACCAAAGAGCGCTCCGTCAGACCCAGCTGTGGGCCTGGGAAGGGGACAATGCCCCTTCAAGGCCAGGCTGCGGGGTTTTCCACAGGGCTCTCCTCTAGCCTCTACCTTGAAACAGAGCCCATCCAGTCCCTTCCCTCCCCCCATGAGGACTCGGTGGCCCTGACTGCTGATAGTCTGGCCTACTTATCTGCTCCTGGACCACAAACCGCACAAGCCCAGACGGGAAGGTCAGCTGTGGGGAGACCGCAAAGGCTGGGCCGCTCAGCCCAAGGGCAGCCTCTTGCCCACAGCCACGGCCATTTCCCCGGCTGACCTCTTCGTCCCATCCTTCTTTGTCGGCTTGATTTGTCCTCTGATGTTGGAGGTTCCCAGGGACACATTCATCACCATTGCTCCCACCCCTAGTGTGCTATGACTCCTAAGTCCTGACAGCTGAACGCAGGAGCTAACAGCACCCACTTTGCAGATGCGGGAACTGGGTTCTCAGATGAGGCCAGGCCTGAGTCAGTAGCTAGACCTGGGCCTATTGTTTTTCATTCCCACTCTGCACGTCCATACACAGAGGCTTGTAGAGTTACCGGGACAGATGACATTTCCTAGTTCCTTCCGATCTTTAAAAAAAATTACAGTTGTTTGCTTTTATTTATTTGTTTGTTTGTTTGTTTGTTTTGTAGGTCCAGGACACAGATGCTGCACAGCACATGTGTGGAGGTCAGAGGATAACTTGTACGAGTCTGTTCTGTTCTTCTACCATGTAGGTTCCAGGAATCAAATTCAGGTTATTGGGCTTGGCCGCAAGCACCCTTACCTGCCCATCCCACTGGCTCTCTTAGCCTTCATTACCACCTTACCTGACCAGGTAGGAGGCTCCTAAACCCACCACCCAAGAACCTCAGACACATCCCACACTGGATTAACAAGAACGCCAGTTGTTGGCTGGGTGTTGGTGGTGCACACCTTTAATCCCAGCACTCAGGAGGCAGAGGCAGGCGGATCTCTGAGTTTGAGGCCAGCCTGATCTACAGAGCTAGTTCCAGGACAGGCTCCAAAACAATACAGAGAAACCCTTTCTCGAAAACAACAACAAAAGGCCAGATGTTGATATCACTGCCAAACTGAGTTGACCACCTCGATGCCCATGTTAGCCAGCAACTCCATACGATCCTGGTAGCACAGCACAGTCCCTAGTTATCACTCACTTAACTCTCACAGCCACGGTCCCATTGACAAGCAGGGAAACTTAGGCACAAGGAAGTCCAGCCTCTTGCCCTCAGCTACAGACCAGAGAACACCATGGGGGAAGAGGAGGACCCCACTGAACAGCAGCCAGCCTTGCCAGTGCAGCTCTGCCAGCAGCTGCCACATAGATTCTGCTACCTTGATTCACACAGGTGCCTGGAAATGTGAATTTGAGTTAAGAGCCACTCCTCTATAAATGTCAACAAAAACTCCAACACAAGACACACACTCATCCTTGAAGAGGGTCAGGGTGCAGCCTCCAGGCAAGGTTGATGTACCCAGATGCCAGATAAAACCCGACCTTCCCAACAGCTGTGTGGCCTCAGGCAGATACCTCTGCCTCACAGAGCAGGTGTGCCTCCCCTTGCAGACAATGGCTTGAGTGGAGTGGACCTTAAGAGATGGGTGTGTTTCTGGTTCTGATGAACATGCCTGGACCACACACAGCATGGTGCTGGAGGAGCAAGGGCTCAATGGAAGCTGGTGTGTGTGTGTGTGTGCGTGTGTGTGCGCATACCTGCCTGAGGCCACACAGCAAGTGCTCAATGGAAGCTGGTGTGTGTGTGTGTGCATGTGCGTGCGTGCGTGCGTGCGTGTGTGCGTGCGTGCGTGCGTGCGTGCGTGCGTGCGTGTGTGTGTGTGTGTGTGTGTGGTGCTGGCGATGGAACCCAGGGCCTTGTGCACACTAGGCAAGCTTTCTCCTACTGAACTACATCCCTGGACCATGTTATTTTTTGTTTGCTTGTTTGAGAAAGGGTCTTACTGTGATGCTCTGATGGTGACTAAGCATGGCAAATTCTATGTTGCTAAACCTTTAATCTCTTATCTACGTAACCCACAACTTTGAGCTAAGCACACCCAAAGACATGTCTTTTAAAATTATGAACCTCATGATGCTTGGCTTTATTTAACTGTCAACTTGACACGCCTGGAAGCCCCTGGGGAGAGGGTCTCAATGAAGGACTGTCTACATTGGGTCAGCCTCTGGGTATGTCTGTGGGGGTTGCCTTGTCCACCGTGGGTGGCGCCACTCCCCAGGCGCCATAGAGGAGTGGATAAATTGAACCAGGCACAAACAGGCAAGTGAGCAGGTATGCAAGCATTTGTTTCTTTCTGCTCTGGACTGTGGCTGATGTGATGGGCTACTTAATGCCTGACACCTTGTGTTCAGTCGCAGCCCAGATTGGTCTTGAATTTGTGATGCCCCTCGCTCAGCCTTTCATGAGCTTTCCGTTTTAGTCAGTGCTGACTGTTGCTGTTAGCACATCTCTCTCCTGCATGGTGTACTCCACCACCACCACCAAAGTCACGTTCATCAGAATGCATAAACATGGCCTTGTCAAGAGGAAGGGTCTGCAGATGTTATGACTGAGGGTCTTGCCAGCAGCTGGGATGGGGGTGAGCCCTGACTCCGACAACAACTGTTCTTATTAGAAGGTGGAGGGGGAGAGAGTGACCAATGGGGCCACAAGCAGAGGAACACAGGAGCTGAATTGGGGGTTCTGTCAGGATTCCTGGGGCCTCAGAGGAAGTTTAGCCCTAGTGGCACCTTAAACATGTGGCTTCCAGGCACCCAGCCAGGGGGAATTGGTGGCGTCTCTAGAAGCTAATACATCCCCTGAGAGAGCTCCGGAAGACATGAGAAGATGGTTCTGGAATAGGCCCAACGCCCTGGAGGCATGTTGTTGAATGCACACCCTCTCTCCATTGACTTGGCTGATGGGAAACAGGGCTGAGACGAGAAGGGGAAGACCCAGGACCCATCTGGGTGCCCAATCCAAAGGCTGCAAAATGCAGGAAGTGCGCATGGGTACCGGGGGCCAGGATAGGGAGGGCAGGGAGGGACTATCCCGGACATAAACATGTTTTTTGCAGGAAGGAACAAAAAGCCATGAACCAAAGTTACCTCTGTGCTTGGGACCCTGGGGGAGGGCAGTGTCACGTCACCTTTGTCTTCCCAGAGGGTCATTCTCCTCTGATCTGGCTTTATTGGAGATGGCCTTGAACGTCTAATCTCCTGCCTCTACCTCTCAGGTACTGAGACCCAGTCATCAGAACCTATTGATGCTTTTTGCTTTGTGGTTTATTTTCGTAGTGGGGCTGTCTGGGCAAAAGATTCCCTGCCATGCACACATGTAGGTCACCCTAAGATATTTGACCATGTCAGTGGCCCTGTGTGACCTCCAGGTGGTGGTGAGGGGGTGATGAACTCCTCCACAGATGAAGAAGTGACATTCAGAGGGAATCCAGCCTCTTATGTTGTGACAGCTGGGTTTGAGTCCCAGAATCCTGCAGACCACAGTCTGGGCTCATGCACTTGGCACATGACCAGTGGTAAGGACAGTGACCCCAAAGTTGATGCCCACCCAAACCTCAGAATGGGACCTTATTTGAAAACAGGATCTGGGCAGATGTCATCAAGTTAAGGCTATCCGATCAGCACAGTGGCACAGGCCTGTCATTGCAGTACTTGGGAAGCTGAGGCAGGAGGATTGTGCCGAGTATCATGGTGAGTTTGAGGCCAGCCTGAGCTGCATGGTGAGACCCTGTCTCAAATTAGGATAAATCTCAAAATTGGTTGGACTTAGGCTGGGTCCCAAATGCAATGGCAGGTGGACTTATAAGAAGGGGAGGGGGACTGGAAAGATGGCTCAGTGGAGAAGACCATCACTGTTCAGTTGCCAGCATCCACGTGGTGACTGACAACTGTCTGTAACTACAGGTCCAGGGGATCAGATGCCCTCTGGCCTCCATGGGTACCAAACACTTCCACAATGCACACAAACTCACATAATCACACACACACACACACACACACACACACACACACACGCACACGCACACGCACACGCACACGCACACACACACACACACACACACACACACACACACAACACTAATAACTCATTCTTGAAGAAGAGGAAGAGGAGAATGCAGGAGAAGCCACGTGGAGACAGAGGCCACGTGGGGACGGAGGCCACCAGGGGATGGAGGCCACGTGGGGTCGGAGGCAGAGCAGGAGCATTGACTCCACCAAATGAAGAGATGTGTAAACCTCCAGGAGTGGAGGGAGCCAAGAGCCCCCAACACAAGGAGCTCCCAGCCTAACCAGCAGGTTCCCACAGTTTAAGACACTATTTTAGACCTAGGTGACCAGTACAGGCCTCTCTATGGGGCTGAGGGCTCACCACTGAAGGGAACACCCCCTGATCTCAGCACTGGGGAGGGGACAGACACACTCGCCCCTTGGCATCCAACCCTTGGCAGGACTTTCCCACCGGCCTCTCCCTGACAATCAGACTCCCATCCCAAATAAGCCAGACACCCTTGAGTTCCATGACCTTCAACATGGATTCTTTTTTGGACCAGTGTCTCTAGCCCAGGTTGACCTCCTTATGGTAGCCGAGGGAAATGCTGGGATGACAGGTATGGACCAGCATATAAAGTATATAAAGATCATGGGGTGCTGGGGACTGAACCCAGGGCCTCAGGCATGCTAGACAAGCACTCTACAAAGTGAGCCACAAGCCCAGCCCAACACAAATTCTGAATGAGTGCAGCCCCAGCCTCAGCTCAGCCAGTTAATGTCCTTCAAATTCTTGGAGCCCTACCTATAAGAGACTCAACAGGCTGGGGAGTCAGTTGAGTAGCTACAAGTACTTGCTGTTCAAGCATGAGGACCTGAAAATGACCCCAGAACCATGAAAAAGCCAAGCAAGCCTAGCCGACAGGTCTATAACCCCAACATTTAATGCATTGGGGTGAGTGGAGCAAGGAGGATAGTGGCAGAGTGCTTACCTAGCACCTAGGAAGCCCTGGGTTCAAACTCCAGCACCACCAAAACACACACACACACACACACACACACACACACACACACACACACACACGTATATGTATACATACATATGTGTGTAATATACATATACACATATATACATATGTATATAATATAGTATACGTACATATTCGTGTGTGATAGGTGCACATATATACATGTGTATATATAATATACTATACATGTATATGTACATATACATGTGTCTTATATATACACACATATATGTATATATATGTATATGTACATGTGCATGTGTGTGTGTGTGTATATATATATATACATACATATATACATATACACATTTTTTTTTCAGGCCAGGTGTGGTTGTACATGACATTAATCTCATCACTTAGGGGGCAGGTGGAAGTTTGAGGCCAGTCTGGTCTACATAGTGAGTTCCGGGCCAGCCTGGTCTACATAATAAGAGTTTGTCTCAGAATAAACAAACAAGCAAACTGGAGAGTCACTGTGAACACCCAACATGAACCTCTGGTATCCACATGTACACCAACACAGAAAATGCACCCATGTACACATATGCACATATTCACAGATGAACACACACAGAGAAATGCAAACTGAAAACGCCCACAGGCCCTCTTCAAAGCCAAAGAGCTTCTAGAAGGCTGGTCACACAGAACTCTGAATGGCCACTTGTAAAGCCAGTCTGCTTGCTAACTTACCCAAACACCCCAAAGGTAGAGCTGAAGTCACCCTACGTGGCAGGTCCCAGGAAGTGTGTGAAGTATGCTGTGTGTGGCTAGGAATTGGAAAAACCAGGGCATCTGTCACCATGGGAACAGACTAAATCTGACAGACATTAAACAGGGAATCCAGGCAACAGCAAGAAGCCAGGAGCCGGATATGCTCACAGCAACCCAGATAAGATAGTGACACCTAGCTGGGTGACTGACTAGCCAGTACCTGGAGATGCTATCACCACCCTGGGCACTGCAGCTAGAGTTCCCTGATGTTCGAAATCAGTGTGGTGGAGAGTGACAGAGAAAGACACCTGATGCCAACCACACACGAAAATAAATACATAAACAAAATAAACACCAAAACCCCTGTTCTTGAGGACTCTTTCGATTCACCCCAGACAGGGTGACCTCTGACCAAAGAGGTGATTCTAGCTCATCCAGATGAGTGCGGCAACAGGAGCAGCGGGTGACTCAAGGCCTCTGTGTTAGCCATCTCCCACACCCCCCAGCAATTCCATACTTGATATTCCTGGGCTCCCTCCTCACTCCCACTTTTAAAGGTCTCAGCCACTAATCACAGAGACTCTGATTTCAAGCTGGCCATACGGTGTCCTACCTGAATGGTGCTGAACCACTACCTCCTACCCACCCCGCCCTCAACCCTCAAACTGGGGCTGTACTGGAGTCAGAAGTCAGAGTCCATAATGGGGTGGTAGGTTAAGGTGAGGCAATCGATTAGTCAGGGTGGCCCCTGATGCAAGGTGACTGGAGTCTTCAGCAAGAAGAGCTGGGACAGAGATACCAAGGGACAACCACAGGGAGACAGACACAAGGCAGGCAGTGGCTGCAAGCTAAAGAGAGGGGAACCTTAGGAGCCACAGTGGCAGCCATGGACACCCAGCCTCCAGAACATCCAAAAGGAAATGCGTGTGGTTCAGCCACCCGACTGGTGGCCTTTTACTATGATGGCCTGGTAAAGTAAGTCACCTAACCGTGGTCAGAGAAGTGAGCCAACTGCTGTAGGTCACACAGCTGGCAGGAGGCTGAACCAAGACTTGGATACCGGCCAGAGGACGACAAACTTGAGCTCTCACCCACTGCGGTGTGGATAGACTCCCGTTGCTGAAGCAGGTTGAAGGTCACATCCGAGATCGAAGCTAGGGAGAGGATGCGCCACAGAGGAAGAGGTTAAGGTTCAGCAGGGCAGACAGGGAAGGAATGAGAAAGGGGACAAGAGAAGTGAGCATGTGTCCACATACCTCACAGCAGCACGCTTCCCTTACACACAAGGGCTACCATCTACCTGCCACCAGCTAAAGAGGGATACAGTGAGTTACATAAGAAAATCCCTCCATCCCAAAGAGTTAGGCCGCACAGCCATACACGGTCACATGGACGAACTTGAAAACAGGCCTAGTGAAAGAAGCCATATCCAGGACACAAATGAGGCCAGGCTTGGTTGTGCACATATGCGAACCCGGCATTCCAGGGATCGAGACGGAAGGATTGACACCAGCTCAAGTCTTGGTCTCAAAACAGCAAACAACAAAAGCAGAACATAGTAGAGTCAGAGTTTGTGTACACTGCAAGAACAGACCCAGTCAGGTGCCTAGGGATCCTACGAAAGGCAAGGAGCACCGGAGGGCAGCAGTCCCCTCTGGCAGCGCCACAGGTCCACAGGAGCCATCTTTTTCACCTGGGGCTCATTTAACTTGACGAATGTGTATCGTGACCTTTGCTAGAACTGCGTCCTATTTCACAACAATAAGAAACAAAGAGCAGGAGGGATGATGAGGGACCAGAGAGTAGAAGGAAATCTCAAGGCCAGCGCCTGTCAGGACCCCAGCTACAAAGGAACACCAGCTGAGATGGACTCGAAGCCCAAGGGAGCCAGCAGGGCCTCCTGTGCCAGGAGGCCACATGGGGCCAGGGCCAGGGCTTAGGATTCCTGCAGGGCTCAGAGGCCAGGATGGGGTAAGTAGGACAGAAGGAGCCTTCCTAGATCTCCTGACACCCTGACACCCTAGGACTCTGACAGCCGTGATGGTGGACGTGAGCCCTGGGCGGGCCTGAGCCTGGACAGAGCATAGGAATGGGGCTAGGAATGCCAGGACGCTTAAGCCGGAGCTAGTGCAATCAACTCTAACCCACACAGGTTCTACTACCACAACCCCGCTGCTACTACTGTGAAGCCCACCGCCTGCTCATCCAGGACACATGACACACGTCACAGTAGGCAGCTTCTGTGCAGGGCCTATGGGAAGAGCAATCACCACCAAGGCACCCTGAGTAGAACCTGGCCAGCTTCTTAGCTCCTGGAAAACAGAGCTGGGAGGGTGTGTGACCAAAAGGGCTGGTGGCACAATTGATAGCAGGAAGCAAGACCCACACAGGACAAGCCTCTAAACTTAACAACTCCAACCAAGTGAGGCATGGTGGGCAAGCCTGCCACCCCAGCTACTAGGGAGGCTAAAAGGAGGATTGGAAAGCTCCAAGAGTGAGTTCAAGGCTAGCCTGGGAAACTGAATGAGAATTTGTCTCAAAATAATAAGCGAAAGGTCAGGCCTTCAAGATGGCTCGGCCAATGAGGGTACTTTGCTGCAGAGCCTGAGTTCAGTCCTGAGCCAACATGATGGGAAAACAGAACTGACTCCCCAGGGATGTCCTCTGACCTCTACATGGCCCCTCTATAAGAAAACAAACTGCTGAGAGACAGCTCAGCTACTGAAGAGTGAGCAGTGCGTGCTGTTCTTGCAAAGAACCTTAAGTTCATCTTCCAGCACCCTCGTCAGCGGCTCACTGTGACTCCTGACCCAGGGGACCTGGAGCTCTCATGTGGCCTCCACAGACACCTGCATTCATGTGCACATACCCACACAGAGAGGCATGAATAAGTGTATAATCCCAGCACACGGGAGGCAGAGGCAGACAGATCTCTGTGAGTTCAAGACCAGCCTGATCTACAGAGCTAGTTCCAGGACAGGCTCCAAAGCTACAGAGAAACCCTGTCTCGAAAAACAAACAAACAAACAAAAAAGAAAAAGGCGCACCAGGCAGGGGACCCTAGTTCAATAAATAAAATAGATTAGAATGGATTAAAATGGAGGAAGAATAAGAGGAGCCAGACTGTAGCTGCAGGCTATGGGAAAAGAGACAAGTGTCCTTGACCCTAACAGAGATCTACATGTATTCTCTGCAGGGCCAAGGGGTTTGAGTGATTGCCAATGTAGTTGACTGTCCTGTGTCAACAATTTTTCCAAAATTAAAAACAAAACAAAACAAAAAACAAAACCTGAAGCTGAGCGGTGGTGGCGCCCACCTTTAATCCCAGCACTCAGGAGGTAGAGGCAGCCGGATCTCTGCGAGTTCAAGGCCAGCCTGGACTACAGAGCGAGTTCTGGGACAGGCTCCAAGGCTATAAACTGTCTCAAAACAAAACAAAACAAAACACACAAAAAAATTAAAGAAAAGCTGAGGATGGGAGAATGTCCCACAGCTGAGTGTGCCCTGGAGGGGTGGCTGGATGTGCAGGGCAACGTTCTTCTGCAAGGTACTCAGGTGACTGCAGAATCAACTGAGACATCACCAGCCAGACCGGAGGGCAGTGGGAAACCTAAGCATGCCATGAGCAAACCCTGCTGATGGCTCAGAGCAGCAAACAGAGCAGACTTCTGTTGCAGCACTGATGACAGACCTGGGGTGTGTCAACACGGTGAGTGACACTCACCAGTTTGTTAGCCTAGGTGTTTAACAAATACTAGCTCCTCTGCCCCCACAAAAGTCAGCCATAGGACATTATTCAGGACAGGGTAAAAAGGCACAAGAAATATTAAGGCTTTGCCTGAAGTTACCCAGCAGGGAACTGGCAAAGCCAGGATTCAAATCTGGAATCCAGGCTGCAAGGCCCAACCCTAGAACAATCTAACTCTTATACCGTCTTAATGGTGATCCTACAGGAGCACCCATGTCATGCCTCTCCTCTAGGCAGATGGCCAGCATGTGGGCACCCAAGGCATAGCTCAGCTTAGAAAGGGACAGTTGAGTCGGGCAGTGGTGATACGAGCCTTTAATCCCAGCACTCAGGAGGCAGAGACAGGCAGATCTCTGTGAGTTCAAGGCCAGCCTGGTCTATAGAGTTGAGTTCCAGGACAGCCAAGGCTAGACAGAGAAACCCTGTCTCAAAAGAACCAAAAGAGGGGGGGGGGAGAGAGGAGAGGGAGGGGGAGGGAGGAAGGGAAGAAGGAAGGAAGGAAGGAAGGAAGGAAGGAAGGAAGGAAGGAAGGAAGGAAGGAAGGAAGGGATTAGCAGAGGCTGCATCCCTGAGGCCCAGCTGCAGCTCCTATACTATTCCAGAAGGGTGGGGCATGCTCCAGAGTCCAGGGCAAGAGCCAACAGCTGCTTTGTCTGTGGCCAGAGCTGACTCCTGAGCCACATTGCAGAACATGCCCAGAGCAGATCAACGCCTCTGCATCAGATCCTGGTGCCGAGTGTAGTGAAGGTCATAGAGGCCCAGGCTCCTTCTCCCCACTTTCATCCTAGGGCCCACCCTGAGCCTCAAGGGATGTACATTAAGCTTGAACTTTGGCATACCAGGCCGTGACATATCTCCCACTTTATCAAAACACCTCCTCCCACTCCTGCAGCTGGATGGGAACAAAGAGAAGGAAGGTAGGAGCATAGGGACTGTCTGGAAGTCACCATAGAATAACCCGACTACCCCTCACCTACCAAGATCCCGTCCCTTTACCTAGATCAAGCATCCCACTTACCCAGCTAGCCTGGAACTGTCAACATAGCCCACAACAGGCCAGCACTGGCTACCAACCATCCCTATGGCCTTGAACAGACCATGGCTTCCTCTGAGCTTTGTTGTCCTTAAAGAGAAAATTAAACTTGGGGGCTGTCGAGATGGCTCAGTCAGTACAGCCCTTGTGGCCAAGCTGAATGACCTGAGTTCAACCTCTGGGCTCCTAATGGTGGAACAAGGGAAATGACTCTTGCAATTGTCCTCTGACCTCTATCGTGTGTGTGTGTGTGTGTGTGTGTGTGTGTGTGTGTGGGCCAGGCATGGTGGCACACGCCTATAATCCCAGGACCGGAAGCAGAGGCAGGATTGCCAACATCTTGAGGCCAACCTGGGCCAGAGTAGGAGACCCAGTCTCAGATAATCTCAACCAACAATAACAATAATGATGATGAAGATAAACTGGGCTGGTCACTCACCTTTAATCCCAGCACTTGGGAGGCATACGCAGACAGATCTCAGTAAGTTTGAGGCCAGCCTGGTCATCAGAGTGAGTTCCAGGACAGGCTCCAAAGCAATACAGAGAAACAGTCTTGACAATCAAAACAAAAACAAAAGAAAACAAAGCAAACCAGGAGCCAATGCCACAGAAAGCATCCCACACACATAGCCATGAGAGGCAGTGAGTGAACCTGGGGGCAAGTGGAGCTATTGAGGGGCCAAGGGTTCCTTTCCCACCTGGGCAGCCTGTCACCCTTGCCTTCTGCTAACACACAGGACATCACTGCATCCCAGCCTGAGCCCTCAGGAGAGGCCCCTCTTTCACAGCAGTTGTCTAGGCTCACGGTGATTGCCCAGTGAAAAGACTGTGACTCAAGCCCAGCCAATCAGAGGCGATGGACAGTCATAACCGCTGTCTCCAGCTCTTAGCATCACTGCTTTGGGTTGTAATGTTTCGTGCTTGTTATTTGTGTGTGTGCATGAGTCTGGATGTGCTGTGGTACATGCACAGAGGTCAGAAGACAACTTAAAGGAGTTGCTTCTCTTCTCCCCGTGTGTGGGTCTCAGGATCAAACACCAGTCAACGGGCTTGGTGGCAGCCATCTTTACTCTCTGGCTTTCTCGTTGGTGCTTTTTTCTTCTTTTGTTCTTTTTGTTTTGTTTTTTGGTTTTTGTTTTTTGGTTTTTGTTTTTTGGTTTTTTGAGACAGGACTCATGTAGCCAGACTGGCCTGGAATTCCCTATGTAGTCAGGATGATTAACCCTTAGCCTCTGGAGTGCTAGGATTACAGGTGTGTGACAGCAGCCAGCTAATTTTGTTCTTCACGCCCGTGGACCACACCTCCCCAAATACAGAGATAGAGATCACTGTCAGATGGATACAGATCATTAGCGGGAGAACCCTAGCCCCACACTGGTGCTGCTTGTGAGGAAACCATGCAAGTGACCGTGCTTTGTAACAACACTGGGCTTACAGATTGCAGAGGAGAGCACACGGCTCACCCCAAGCCAGGGCTGCTGACGGCCGCTCACTCCCAAAGGCTGTGCACCCCAAACCTACTCCCACCTCCTGATCTCTCCAGCCCTTGGTTAAGACAGGTGTGATTTATTTACCCACCGCCCACAGCAGACCTGATGCTGTCCGGCTCACGGCTTTGAAAACTGGGTCTATCCCTTCTGGCCCACTGCCTTTGTGTTAGGATGAGAAAGAGGTCACTGGGGGAAGTCAGCTGCGTAGATGTGGGGTACACCCTGGCACTGACACCAGAGAGAAGTCGCTGGAGTCGAGAAAAAGCACATCAAGAATCAGACTCTGAAAGGCCCTTGCCAAGGACTCAGGCCACTGGGTGTGGTCTAGGACATAAGAACTCCAGTTCACTCAGTGGCCTCAGGAGGTGGTCCTGGTCCGGGTCCTGGTCCCAATCCTGGGAGACTGGGGCACATCAAAGCCATGTGACTCACCCACAGCCCCCAGAATGGAGCAGTCAGGCCGTAAGGCTGTAATTTTAATAATGGCCACTAGGGTTCCCCCCTGCCTCAGCACAGGCCCCGCCCCAGCCAGGGTCACCACTGTGGAGTAAAGCCATGTAGAAAACTCACAGAATCCCCATCCTGCTAGGACATCAACCAAAAGAATGAGCTCACTGGAGGGTGAGCTCAGGGAAAGTCCCAGAGGGGACCTTAGGGGAGGTGGGGGAAGCTGGTGGCCAGGAAGTATATTAGAAAAAAATCCTACTTACAGGTGTGGGATGTAGATGGGTGACAGAGCACTTGTTTAGCATGAGTGCATCTCTGGGTCACTCCCACAAAATACAAGTGACATTTATTTTGAAATACAGGAGAGGAACTGAGTAAAGAGCCAAGGGGAACGTATTCAGGCAGAAAGAACAGCACCTAAGATTGGGAGAAAAGATCGGCCTGTGTGTGTCTGTGTGTCTGTGTGTGTCTGTAGGCCGGAGGACAACCTCAGGTGTGGTTCCTCAGACACTATCTACCTTATTTTTTGAGACAGGGTCTCTCCTTGACCTGGAGCTCCCTGATTCCGCAGGGTCGCCTGGAGTCACTGAGCCCCAGGGATTTTCCTGTCTCCACCTCCCCAGCCCTGAAATTGTCAGCATTTCTGACCTAGGCTCTGGGGATCAAATCTCATGAGATCTTCACATCATCCCACCTGCCTGGAACCTGAACCAGCTCTTTAAACCATAGCATCTGTGTGTCCTAAAAAGCAGTCTGAGACAGGAGGAATTGTAAGGACAGTCGTGGCTGGGCAGTGGCATCATGGCACCCATGGCCTGGCATGGGACCTCACAGTGCTAAGGGTCTCAGGACACCTTGTGATTCGGCCTGTCCACTTTGGCTAATTATTTGGGAACCCGAGGCCCAGTGCCAGGCATTAGTTCCAACACTGGGGACAGAGAACAAACATCACAGAGGTCCTTGCCCTCCTGAGCTTAGGATTCCCATTCGGACAACGTGGCAGAAGGAAAAAGCCCAATATACAGGTAAATGTCACAGATAATCAGTACAGTGTATTGGGGCTGAAGAAAACAACGCGGTGGGTTGGGGTGGAGATTGGGACCAGAGAGGTGTTCAGTGCCGACGGGAGGAGCCGGCATGGGCTTCCCAAACAGTGCACTCTGAATTGACACAAGTGGGCATTCGCTGGGACATGTCACAGGCATAAGACCACAAACCTGGCCCACACACAGGGGGAGGGAGGAGGACAGGCCAGTGAGGTACGAAAGGACAGGGTACTAGTCTCCTGGCACAGGGGAAGGACCCAGGCTGCCTCTGCTGCTGTACTGAGAGCTGGGGAGAGCAAAGGAGATGCTGGAAAAGTTCAAGAATCCAGATGAACGATACAGTGGCAGAAGCCAGCCTCGGGAGAAGGACTGAAGGTTCTCACTTCTCTGGGGCTCAAGTGTGGGAAGCAGATGATGGCTGTCCCCAAGGTTTTGGTTGGTGGCCACAATATGGAAGACAAAAGGCCAAGCTAATCATGTGAGGTGAGGTGGACAGGCCTGGACACGAGGAGGAAGGTCGACACAAGGTAAGACACCTGGCAAACCAGAGTCCTTCTCTGAGGTCAGGGCTAGAGTTCAAGAGAAAGGTGAAGGCCCACAGGGAACAGGTTAGGGCTGAGCGTGGCTAAGCCCTGAACAGTGAGTCGGCCCTGGACATATCCCACCAGAGTATGGGTGAGTCAAGGTGAGGACTCACCTACCAACTGTGAGCATTCAGGAGCAAAACAGGCCCCAGCCCAGCGAGAACCATAAAGATATCCAGAAGCCCTACAGCTAAAGTGGCCCAAGAGCCCTTCTAGAAGCTTCCAGGGAGGGTGGAAGGAACTTCATTGAAAAGCCAGGAAGCAAGCAAGGGTCAGGCCACTCCTGTTCCTTCCCCTCCCCAGGCAGCTGAAGATCACAAAGCAAGGGGTGGGGGGCACAAGAAAGTCCCTGGTCTGAGGAGGCCATGACTGACAAGTTGTGGAACATCCCACCACCACCACCACCATCCACGGCTTGCAGTGGGATCACCCCTGAGCAGCAATGGAGCCTCCTCAGCTCCCGAGGCTCAGAGCCAGGCTGAGTAAGGCCTGTTGTTTTGCTTCTATTTGCGCCTGGACCTGGCCTGGACCCTGCCCTAGGCCAGAGGTGGCCAAGGCCACCTGTGAGGGAGGAAGAGGGAGAGGAGGAGATAAAAGGATCACCTGTTCTCATTTTTCTGTTTTCCATTTTTATCAACTTTCTTTTTTCTTTTTCTGTTTGTGTTTGCTTGCTCTTGTTTAAGGCCTGTCACACAGTAGCCCAGGCTGGTCTGGAATTGCCAATCCTCCTGCTCCAGCCTTCTCTTCTATTTCTACTTTTGACAAAGCCCCTGGCTGAATCCTCCTCAAACTAAATTGGTGACCCTGAATCTAGAGCAGAAAGCTTGGGGCTTCTCAGCTGAGCTCCCGATCCTAAAATGGGCAGGGCCAAACACCCAGAAGCAACCAGGGAAGGGACTTGTGGCGGCCTGGAACCTCTCTTGCTGGCCAAGGAAGGATGTGTGACCATTCCTCTGTACTCTAGGAGCCACAGATGGCCACAGAGCTGGCAGCCTGGGCCAAACAAACCACTTAGGAACCAACATACACCTCGGATAGGCTCTACAGAGAGCCAAGTGGTCTCCCCAGGACTGGCTCGAGTCTGCTGTTGGGGTCTAGGTCCAGTGCTCAACATTCCAGGTAGCTGAACTCCTGGAGTTGGGGGTGAACCGGGGTGAGTCACTGTGTGAGGACAGTAAG
The DNA here is from genome assembly GCA_030556225.1 of Cricetiscus sungorus. NCBI lineage: Eukaryota > Metazoa > Chordata > Mammalia > Rodentia > Cricetidae > Cricetiscus > Cricetiscus sungorus. The sequence goes on along the minus strand of JANBXA010000044.1, from coordinate 23,940,395 downwards.
GCGTCCATCCTTCCAGGAAAGGTCCCTGGGTCCTTCCAGGAAAGAAAAGGGAGAGCCTGGCTTCAATACCAGATAGGAGCACCTAACTACTGCACACGGTGCCACATAGTGACAATGACCCTTTTTTCTGTCTGCAGTGCTGAGGTTGGAGTCCAGTGGCTTGCACCTGCTTGGCCACCACTCCGCCATGGAGCCATGCCCCATGCCCTTCAGCACATGGGAACATGAACTAATACATGTGTGCATGTGTCCACATGTGGATGGGTTGCAACTCATGTGGTACACAGAAACACACACACATATGTCAACACTGGACCATACATACACTCAGCTTCACGTGCTAGTATACTTGGGGATGTCATTGTGCAGTGTGTGTATATCAATACACACGTGAACTGGAAACATGAGTACTAGTGGATATACAAGGAGCCAGGAGGGAACAGAAGTAAACTCGTGGTACTAAAAATAGGCAGCCTATAGCCACAGCCCTGCAGGGAATTAAAATAGCCCCTCACATGCCAGGGGGACCAAAAGCTAGACAGTAGGAAAGAGAAAAATGATAAAAAAAAAAAACAAAAACAAAAAACAGAAGAACTCCCAGCACACCCAAGCCTCTCTACCTAGGGCCTGGAGAGCAGGGATACCCATCCTGACACTGAGGGCTCCAGAACCCACTGTGAGAGCAGCCCATAGTGGCCCAGGCAGACCTTAGCCTCGAGGTCACAGGGTAGGCTGAGGAAAGGCGGACCTTTCCACTGAGTCCTCCGGAGACGTTCTGAACCTGCAGCTTTCTCAGGTAGTCACAGGACAAAGGCCTAGAGTACACCCACTGGCCATGTAGATAAATGCAAGATTAGTCCATGAAGGGTAAAGGGAGGTCGCTGTCCTTGGGCCTCTCCAGTCAGGGCAAGCTGTTCAAAACCCAGAATCTACAGTCTACCTATGAGCAAAGGTTACACCTCCACAGGCTTTCAATTCACTGGAAATCTTGGTTCTGTTACCTAAATCTGTGTGACCTGGGACAAGTCACTTTCTATCTATGTGTGTCTGTGTCTGTCTCCCTGATGAAACAGAAGGCAACTGTAGCCATTCAGACACTACATAAATGGCTTTGAAAAACATCAGACACCAGGGGTAACACAGTGTCTACAAGAAGCACTATCAGCCATCAGCACAACCTTCCAAATGCCAGGCCAAGGAGCTCTGCCAAAGGTCACAAAACAACCCAGGGACAGTGTAGATAGCCCAGGCTAGCCCAACTCCTACGCATTCCCTGGGTGTCTGTAGGGAGTATTAGAAGGAGACAAAATTGAGGTGAAGAGGAGTAGACAGTCATCTGCCAGCATCCCAGTCAGCTCCTGACTCCTCCCCTGGCCAACAAACACCATATTCAGGAAGAAGAAGAAAGAACCACACACAGGCCTATGACAGAATAAGGATGGAGGGCTGGAGAGATGGCTCAGATGTTAACAGCACCAGCCGCTCTTGTAGAAGACCTGGGTTTGGTTTCCAGAACCCACATGTCAGATCACAACCATCTATTACTCTAGTTCAGGCTGAGGGACATGTCAGGGCCTTCGAAGTGGGACTAGGTATAGTGGGCTCAAGCCAGGAAGATGGAGGGAGGTGGGGGGGGTGGCTGAGTTGAGGGAGGGAAAGGGAGACAGAATGGGGAGCTTCAAGCTGCTGAGAAAAAGTTGGGACTCACTTGAAGAAAGATGGGGGGATATCAAAGGGCCTGAGCAGGGAGGACATCACTCCTCTGGCTACCTGTGAAAAGCTGGAGAGGCCATAGGGCTACGGGGGTATAAAGAGTGAGCCCCCAGGCATGTGAAGTTAAGATGTTGGTGAACCAGCCATGAGGCAGCAGGAAGCAGCAGACAGAAGCCAGAAGGTATGAACAGCCCCGGGTTTCTGCTCTGCGCCTAAGGGACAAATTCAATGAAGGAGGCATCAGCAGATGAACAGACCAAGCTCTTGGGGAGAGTCCAACAGGGAAACCCACTTAAGGACAGCAGAGGTGCTGCAATCCTAGATGTGGTGGCCCTTTGATGAAGGTGGTGGCCCCAGAACAGGCAGCTGCATGCCAGGCTGTGTTCCATGTGAAACACCCAGGGTCTCAGTGTTGGTAGGACACTATCACACACACACTTCAGGAAAGTCACATGGCAATTATCACCTTCAGCTGTCTCTTTAATTGACAAGGACCTGTGCTACCATGCCACCTGTGCTGGCCAGTTTTTATGTCAACTTGACACGGGTTATTGTCATCTGAGAGGAGCAACCTCAATTGAGAAAATGCCTCCGTAAGATTGGGCTATACACAAGCCTGTAGAGCATTTTCTTAATTAGTGATTGATGTGTGAGGACCCAGTCAATTGTGGGTGGAGCCACTCCAGGGCAGTCCTGGGTTCTGTAAGAAAGCAGGCTAAGCAAGCTATGAGGAGCAAGCCAGTAAGCAGCACCCCTCCATGACCTCTGAATCAGCTTCTGCCTCCAGGTTCTTATCCTGTTTGAACTCCTGTCCTGACTTCCTTTAATAATCAACAGTGATGTGGAAGTGTGAGCCAAATAAACCCTTTTCTCCCCACCTTGCTTTGGTCATGGTGTGTCAGCACAGCAATCATAACCATAACAAAGGCACTGCCTCACCTGTCATTTTTAGTTAAACTCATAACACATGGATATATTCTCTTTTTGTTTGTAAAGAGGGCACATGGGTTGGTGCAGGCATGTTACCCCAGCACTCAAGAGGCTGAGGCAGGAGAATTTCAGATAAAGCCTGGGTAACCCAGTGAGACCTTGCCTCAAAAGACTACAAACAAAACAACCGTTGGGGCTGGTGAGATGGTTCAGCAGGTAGAGGTGCTTGCTGCCAAGCCTGAGGACTGGAGTTCGATCCCTGGAACCCACATAGTAGAAGGAGAGAACTGACCCCTGAAGGTTGTTCTCTGGCCTCACAGGCACCCTGTGGCTCAACCCTTCCACTCACACACAAATAAATACATGCATATGATATTTTACAAAAAGAATCATGGTGGGTTGGAGAGATGGCTCAGTAGTTAAGAAAGAGCACTGGCTGCTCTTCCAGAGGACCTGGGTTCAGTTCCTATCACCCACATGATGGCTTACAAGCATCTGTAAGTCCAGTTCCAGAGGATCTGACACCCTGTTCTGGTCTCAGAGGGCACTGCCCACACATGGTGCACAGATGTACATGCAGGCAAAACACCCATGACATAAAATAAAACAAAAATGCACAGAGAATCACGGACCAGGCATTATCTACTTCATGTGTCTGGTGTGCATCCTTCAACACCTTTTTCTGCACGAACATGACTCTGTTGAAAACACAGGAAACTATTACCTTTTTGTTTGTTTGTTATGTTTTGCAGCACAGGGAATTGAACCCAGGGGTTTTGCATATGTTAAGCAAGCACTCTGTAACTGAGCTGTATCCTCAGTTTTCTTTTTACCTTCGTATTTATTTATTCATTCATTCACTCATTTATTCCAGGATTTTGACTTAGAAATCTGCCTCTCTGCCTTTTGAACACTGGGATTAACAGTGCACACAAACACACCTAGTTTACATTTTATTTAAAGACAGGGTCTCACTGTTTGAACTTCCTATATAGCCTAGGGCCAGCTTTGAATTTACATTCCTCCTGCCTCAGCCTGCAAGTGTCTGGGATCACAGGCAAGAGGCTGGGGAAGAGGGACTTTAACAGAAACAGCCATTTTTCTCCATTATCCATGTGTTTTCCTTTTTTCTTATGATTTTTGTTTTTTGAGTTGTTTGTTTGTTTGTTTGGTTTTTTGTTTTGTCTTGTTTTTGGTTCATTTTGTTTTTTGAGACAGGGTCTCTCTGTGTAGCCCTGGCTGTCCTGGAACACACTCTGTAGTCCAGGCTGGTCTCGAACTCACAGAGAACCGCCTGGCTCTGCCTCCCAGAGTGCTGGGATTAAAGGCGTGAGCCACCCCTGCCCAGCCCTTGTGTTTTTGTAACCTGGCCCTTAATTCTTTTTTGACTCTGCCCAGCAGCTCACTGTACAGAGTGGGCTCTTGCCCATTTCCTGCTTCCCAGTGGAGGATAAATTAAGCACGGACACTTGAAGTCCCTCTCAGCCCACCACCACAGGCTGTGCTCGCTAACCAGCTCCCCGACCTTTGCTACAGCCCAGATCCCTTATCTGTAGAAAGGAAGAATTCCGCAGCCTCGGCCTGTTTCACAACGCTGTGGTTGGGTTCAAACCAGAAAGAGGCAGGCAGGACATTTCCAAAGGTGCCTGTAATCTCCTTTGTAATTTGCTAATCCCTCAGAAGAGCAAACCAGATCTGGCCCCTGTCTCAAGCCCAGCTCCCAAGTGATGGACTGGCCCCAGCTAGCACATGGCACAGTGCACCTACACCCTTAAGCTCTGGAAACTGTCACCTACATGGGCATCACGTTCCTGCCCAACCTCCTGGAGCCAAAGGTGTGAATCAAAGCCACCAAACAGCCAAAGAGGGTGATATTATGAAGGAAATACGGGCAAGTGAACGGTCCCACGGCTTGGCAGCAGGAGTAAGGATGAAAAGGCCAAAAGAGAAATGCAGCACACCTGTGGATCCTCGGCTAAGAATCACACTGTGGAAGTGTCTTCGGACTCACACAAGAGGGTGTGTGTTCTCTGTAGCCCGGGACAAAGGAAGCAGCCCAGGTGAACAAAGGACTACCACACAATGGGGCGGCAGTAACAAATTGGCATGTTCTGCCTGTCGTGCAGAAACCTTTGACCAGGGCTGGGAAGATAGCTCAGTGGGTCAAGTGCTTCCTAGAGGATCTCAGGTCTGATTCTCAGAACCCAAACAAAAGCTGGACACTGAGCCAGGTGTGTGCCGCATGCCTTTGGAGGCAGAGGAAGGTGGATCCCTGAGTTTGAAACCAGCCTGGTCTGCAGAGTGAGTTCCAGGACAGCCAGGGCTACACAGAGAAAACTTGTCTCAAACAAATAAGCAAAAATAACAAAAACAAGAAAGAAAGCAAAAACCAAAACAAATAAAACCGCTGAGCACAGTAGCTCATGTCTGGAACTCCAGCCCTGGGGCACGGGGAGACAAGCAGATCCCAGGAATTCACCAGCCAGTGTCTGGAAGAAAAGGTACGCCCCATATTCCAATGAGAGAGCCCGTCTCAAAAAATAGATGGAGAGCAATTGAGGAAGACACCAGACATAAACCTTTGGCCTCAACTTGTGTGGCAAGTCCAGCCACACAGGTGCACTCGAGTGTATATATACACACACACACACACACACACACACACACACACACACACACACACGAGTGCACTCACAGACACATGATTGTAATAATTGCAGATACATATATAAAAACATCTAAAGAGATACTGTACCTATAATAAGATCAAAAGAAATTGCTCTTCTCTCTCTCTCTCTGTCTCTGTCTCTCTGTTGTGTCGGTGTTGGAACCCAGGACCTGTTACATATTGGGTAACTGCTCTATCACTGAGCTACACCCCTAGTTCTGATTTTTTTCCCCTTTATAATTTATTTAATTTTATGACATTGGTGTTTTGCCTACATGTATGTCTGTGTGAGGTTATGAGATCCCCTGGAACTGGAGTTGCAGACAGTTGTGAGTTCCCATGTGGGTGCTGGGAATTGAACATAGGTCCTCTGGAAGAGCACCACGGAGCCACCTCTCTAGCTTCCCTGTTTTGTTGTTTTGTTTTTCTTAAACAACCAAGTATTCATGCCTTTTATACATTTATACATGCCTTTTATACAACTTCTTTAACTGACAAAAAAAAAAAAGCACAAAACATGAAAATTCAAAAAACAAGGCTTCCATTCAAGTCGTACAGGACGAAAGTAGCCAAAGTCAACTCCAGGGTCCCTCCCTGCTCCCTTACCCCCCGCCCTCCAGCCAGCCCCTGAAGCGAGCTTTCTTCTCCCACAGCAGGTCGGCTACACTCCAGCCAGGGCGTCTAAGAAGGGGCTGTCTTGGACTAGGCGTGTCTTCCTGTCTTCCTTCCTTCACGCCACTCAGCCCCCAACCAATCGCCTTTGGGATTTTCACAAGCAGGGTGCTGGAGGCCGCTTACTCAAACTTAAAGCCCCAAGCTTCTAGCTTCAGGACAACTCAGCCAAATATAGTTTTCCTTCTCAAAGCCCGGGGCACATGCCCCACTGACCCGACAGGCATGCGCAGTCCCAACGCTAACCCAGGCAGTCCCAACGCTAACACGTTAACACCCCACCACCCCACCACCACCACCGCAGACATCCTTAATCTCTGTGACAGCCCAATAAAGACAACACTCCTGAAAGGAGCCTGGGAACCAGCTGAGATCCCCCCCTTACCCCCAAGTAGGAAAGCAGGGGTCACCTGCTCACTCCACCCACCGTAATCCGGGTGAGAAGCAAGCAGCCAGTCCACGTGCTGGGTGCACAGGGCTGGGTCTTGGTGTTGGTGAAACCACAGGCTTGCCACTGAGACAAGGCTGTCACCGCTACTTTGTTAGTTCTGATGCTCCAAAGGAAAAGGGTTTTCCTCTTCCCCAGACACTGTAACCACTGGGACCCTGGGACTTCTTTGCACCAGACCCAAGGATCTTCAGGTACAAGGGTTTAAAATCCAAAGCGCTACAACTGACAATGTGGCCAAGAGGGCTCTGAACTGCCCGCCGGAACTCCAGGAAAGTCACCTGTGGCTCCTTCTGGAAGGCCAGCCAGGTCCTGGGAGGTGGCAACCAGCCTAAAAAAGAGCAACCTTCATTCATTCCCTCCTTCATTCACCCTATGATGGGGCACAGTATACGAAGCCATCCTTAAACTCCTAGTAAACAAACCCACTAAGAAGACGTCAATCAACCCACAACAGCCTCTTCTATATCCCAGGTCCAGTTCTAACTGGATGATCTCTAAAAGCCAGCCTCGGTTTCCCCTTCCGGGGTAGCTCAGAGTCTCAGAAACATCCTTCGCTGGAGTATAATAACATAGTAATCTCCAGGACTTAATGAGCTCTGGGCTCAATCGGAGGACACAGGCTCTCGGGGCAGAGTCTGTGGCTTTACCGGCCTTTACCGGCACCGCCCGTTCCTAATATAGGTCCCTGGTTGAAAGGGCAACGGGACCTAAGGCTGAGTGGGATCAGGAGAGAGGCTCTCGCAGACCTGGCTGGGTACTGTCTGCCTCAGCCAGAGGAAAGCTGCTTAACTCTCCAGGCTGGCGAGCAGTGTGGGGGCGAGCCAGGGCATCGCTGGGGCATCTGGGCGGGAGGAACCAGGCAGAGTACTCATTGAAAACTGGGTATCCGTGGGAACCTACAGAGATACTGGGGCTACCGGCTGCCCACACCCCTAAGGTCACTAGGTACAGTCATCAGCCGGGATGTGTAGAAGGGCTGGAGGTCAGGGCAGCAGCAATCGAAACTCAGGGACAACCAGGCCACACTTCTGCTTCAGTGAGGGTCAGGCCCCTGGGACGCTGGTGACTCAGACCTCCAAGCCTCCGGAGTGAGCCTGGGCCTCCCAGGTGGTGGGAAGGTGGGAAGCGTCACTGTCCCACCCTGTGTCCCGCTCCGCCGGAGGACGCACCACTCACCTTCAGCACCTGCTGTTTGATGAGCGAGGGCACCACGAGGATCATAACCACGCCGAGCACAGCGCACAGCAGCCCCACGACGCCCAGCCCCACCGCCACCCAGCGCGCCCTGGCGCTGCCGCCCATGTCCGCGTGTGCGGCCCGGGCTCGCGGGGCTCAGGGCCTGAAGGAGACAACGACCGAGGCGACGGAGGCCACAGAGATGACAGAAGCCGAGGCTCACGCTTCAGCAAGGTGAGTCCCAGGCAGTGGCCGGCACAGCGGAAACCCTGCAGGTGGCCAGAGGCTTTATGCGCCATGGCCCGGCAGCCCGCCCCCTCGCGCAGCGCGGGATTCCGGAGGGGGGTGGGGTGGGCGGGAAGTGGGCGGTGCTCTGGTGATGAGTCATGGGCGTGGCCTCCATCTGGAGCGGCCCCTTCGAGTTGTCCCAGCTCTCTGAACTAGTGCACAGTGTGCCTGGATACCCGCTGCGGGTTCCCCTCTGAGCTTCCTTGTCTTTCGCTTGTCAAAGTGGGAACCAACACGCTCTCCAGAGCGCAGAAGCCCCTGGCACCTCTGCACTGGCTACCCTTACTCCTGCGATCTCTTCTTTCTCTGGACTCGCGCGAATGCCTCCAGCTCCAGCATCCCCTGCCTTGCATCAGTTGCAGTCATCTGGGGCCGGCCTCCGGGCCACGCACGCCCTCCATTCTGAATTCCGTATCCCTCCCCGGCCTTTGAATGCTGTCCACTCGGAATTCCATGTCTCTCGGGACATTTGCACGTTCTCCACTAGGAATTCCGTGTCCTTTACTGCCTTTGCACACCCTTCACTCGGAATTCCAGGCCGCAGACACCCTCTGGGCCCCGACTCCATTCTGGAAGGTGTTCCAGGGGCTTATCAGGTAGAAGAGATGCCTCGCCTGGCCACTATGCTCCCTGGCGACTCTTGCTTATCACCCAGCGCCACTGGCTCATTTGCGCTTAGTTGGGCGTTTTTCTGGCATAAACCCCACTCAGGATACCAGCAGAGAGGTGGGGACTCTGTATTTCCCCGACTTGCCCAGCGCGCAGTTAGCTCATGCCCAGCACACAGCCAGAGCCTCTAAGCCAAGTTTTCCCTAACCCCTTTGTAAGCTTGAAAGACCTTTTCATAGGGATCTCTTAAGACCATCGGAAATACCAAATATTTACATTGTGATTCATAACGGTAGTAAAATTACAGTTATGAAGCAGCAAAGAAAACATTTTTTTTAGGCTGGGGGTCATCACATGAGGAACTGTACTAAAGGGTTACAGCATTAAGACAGTTGAGAACCGCTGCTCTAATCCTAACCGATCTATGTTACTGCCAAGAAAACTGAGGCACAGGGCGACTTACTTAGTGAGGCAAGACCTGCTTCCCACTCAGGACATGAAGAGTGGATACTGAGAAAACCCAGTCCCACATGTGTTGGGTGTCACAGCCTGCCCCCCCCAACCTCTTACAGACTAGGTCCTGGGCTCTCTCAAGGGTGATGCTGCCCTATAATACTCCCCCTGGGTCACAAAAGGATGGTCTGGCAGTGGATACTATCAGGTACCCCAAGCTAAGACTGGGCCACTCCAGCTCCCATTAAATACCAGAAGGTCTCCTCTTGGGAACTACCTTCAGCAAAATGTCCCCAAGTAAGGGTTTACTGAGCATCTGATAAATTCTGGAGAGACAGCCTGTTTCCAGCCCTGACCTCCATCAGGGGCACAGGATAGGAACAGGTGCAGAAGACCCTGAACTGTGAAGACTCCCAGCACAGAGCCCTGAGTCCCCTCTGCACCTCGTGCCCTTTTCTGTAATGAGTAAGGGATCAGAACTGCTCTCCATTGAGAGCTTTAAGCCCATTGGTAGCTGGCCAGCCCTTCTACCCCCACTCCCCAAAGCCTGGAATGTCCCTGCATCCACTGAACTCACAGACTCCTGTCTGTCTTTCTCCTGCATCTAAGTGTGTGCATGTTTGTGGGTGCACCTGAATATGCCCTTTGAGACAAAATGTCCTACTGGGAACTGGCTGGCCATCAGCCCCTGAGATAGACCCTCCTGTCTCTGCCTCCCCATCAATGGAACTACCAGCATTGAGTTTCTTTGTTTTAGATTTGTTTATTTCATGTGTGCAAATATCTTTCCTGTGTGTATCTGTGCACATGTGTGTGTGCCCGGCTCCCTCGGAGGTCAGAAGAGGACATCAGATCCCCTGGAACTATAGTTAAGGGTAGTTGTATGCTGCCATGTGTGTGCTGAACTGCAAGGCTTCTTAACTACTGAGCCAATCTCTCTATCCCAGAAATTGATCTTTTTTTTTTTTTTTTTTTTTTTTTTTTTTAATATCAGTGTGTCTCTGGCACCTAGAACTATGCCTAGCAAACTACCAAGCAGGTGCTAGATAAAAAATAAAGCATTGAAGTTGGAAGATGCTTCACTGAATAAAGTCATCTGCTGCTAAGCCTGATGAAGTAAGTTCAAACCCCAGGATCCACTTAGTGAAAGTCAAGAACTGACTCCTTCAAGTTGTCTTCTGACCAACAAGGTATATGCACACAAAATAAATACATGTGGTTAGGCACTGTAGTGCACAACTTTCTGTTAGTTTTTTGAGACAGGGTTTCCCTGTGTATTTGGAACCTGTCCTGGAACTAGCCCTTGTAGACCAACCAGGCTGGTCTGGAACTCACAGAGATCTACCTGCCTCTACCTCCAAAATGCTGGGAATAAAGGCTGTGCCATCAGCGCTGGCTAGATAGTGCACACCTTTGATGTCAGAACTGAGGCAGGAGAAGAAGGTGGATCTCTTTGAGTTCAAGGCCAGCCTGGTCTATATAGCCAAGGCTTCATAGTGAGACCTTGTTTCAAAAGTAAATAAACAATTAATAAATTAATTAAATAAACGTGGGACTGGAGAGATGACTCAGAGGTTAAGAACACAGGCTGCTCTTCCAGAGGTCCTGAGTTCAATTCCTAGCAACCACATGATGACTCACAACCATCTGTAATGAGATATGGTGCCCTCTTCTGACATGTAGGCATACATGCCAGCAGAACATTGTACACATAATAAACAAATAAATCTTACAAGATAAATAAATTAATTAAGGCATATGCCACCATAAAAATAAAATAAATGTGTAAAACACTTTTTAAATGTTTAAGTAAACTTTTAGGGAATTCATTCATTCATTACTCATGGACTCACTAATCATTTAATTAATAAAATTTCACCAAAGGGGACTGGAAAGATGACTCAATGACTAAAATCACTTGCTGTTCTTCTTGAGTACAGGAGTTTGGCTTCCAGCACCCATGTTGGGCATCTCATAACTATCTTTAACTCCAATTCCTGGGGATCTGATCCCTCTGGCCTCCTCGAGCACCTGCAATCATGTACACAAATGCACAAAGAAACATAATTAAAAATAAAATAAACCTTTAAAAATAAGATGTCCTTGAATCCTTTGAGGCCTTCAACATTCTTCAGCTCTAGGTTGTTTTATTTTGATGACGACAGTGGTTCCTGGGAGTTTGCCAGTCAGCGGAAAGCTCAGGTCTGCCAGGGCCCCACATCCCCCTTCCTTGATACCCACTTGCCTTGACCAATGCATGAAGTCCAAACTGTCTCCAAGCCTTCAAGGTCCAAATTTGCGTGATGCTTACTTCAGAGAGCCCTGGCCCTGGCCTTGGCTCTGGGGACAAGCTACACTATCATTGGATGACACACAGAGAAAACAGACATTAAAGGATAAGCAACGCATGTGACTAAACACTGGCCTTGCTGAGGGAGTCAGAGAGACAACACAGGATGGCCTGGGATGGGAGAGAAAGGTTGATTCCAGATGCCTGCAGAGAAGGCCCACCCAAGAAAAAGCCTATCCTAGTTTGCTTTTATGGCTGTGCTGAAACGCTGACCACAGGCAACTTGGGAAAGAGTGGGTTTGTTTCTGCTTACAGTTCACAGCCCATCATTAGGGGAAGCCAAGGCAGGAACTCAGGACAGGAACCTGGGGCAGGAACTGATACAGAGATCATGAAGGAATGCTGCTTCCTAACTTGCTCCTTGTGGCTTGCTCAATTTACTTTCTTGTACGCCCCAGTACCACCTACCTAGGAGTAGCACCACTCATAGTGGGCTGGACCATCCCACACCAATCATAAATAATAATAATAATAAAAAAAAAACCCTCCCACTCTTGCCCTCAGGCCAATCTGATGGAGGTGATTCCTCAACCACTGTTTTCTTTTCCCCTGTGACTCAAGTTTGTGTAGAGTTGAGAAAACCAATCAGCATGAGGTCAGAGAATGCACAGGTTGGTCATGTACTAAAGACCCCATTAGATGGGCCCCTTCAGTACAGAGCCTTCTGTAATCAAAAGACAGCTAGAAGACATAGTCCTTAGTTATGATAAAAGGTAAGTTACATAGAAGACTTCAGAATCACAAAGATAGGATAGATAAAATATTTTCTTTAAATCTTGCTAAATGTTATTGGACTAAATATTGTAATTATAGTTCTTGATTAATAACTGTTTTGTTATATATAATTTAACTATGTTAAAGTTAAAACCTTTCTTTTTATTTAGACAGAAAAGAGGAGATGATGGGGAAGTCTTCTGTACAAATGTTTCTCTTATTTGTTGATGGGTAAAACACTGTTGGCTAATAGGGAAGCAAGATAGGCAGGACTAGGAGACAAGGAAGATTCGCGGGAGGAGACGGCGTGTGACTATGGTGTTCTGTGTAAGATAAGACCATGTAAAAATCCATGTTAGTAATTATGAGTTAATAATTAAGACATAGCTAGCCAATAAGAAACTCTAGTCACTGGCCTTGACATCATTCTGTACCCTAGGCTGGCCTTGATCTCATGATCCTTCTGCCTCAGGTTCCCAAGATCAAGGCCAGCCTAGGGTACAGAACTATGTCAAGGCTAACAACTCAGTTAAAGTCTATTTCTAAGAGTAAAAAGAGGGGGGGATGGGTCAGCAGAAGAGCGCTTGCCTGGCAGCAAGTAAGTGGCCCTTGCCAGGCAGTGGTGGAGCGCGCCTTTAATCCTAGCATTCAGGAGGCAAAGGCAGGTGGATCTCTGTGAGTTCAAGACCAGCCTGGTCTACAAGAGCTAGTCCCAGTCCTAGAACAGCCTCCAAAGCCCTGATGCTGGACCTGGAAACCCCATGAGCCCCTAATTCAGCTCTTAGGTCTGTACCCCAGAGAAAAAGCACACACCCTGGCAACTCATGTGCACAAGGTTGTGTTCTTGTGTTCCACAGCAGCCCAGCCACCTAGCAACTGCGTGGATACATCAAACGTGGTCTGTGCACAGGAGTGGATACTGAGTCTCTGATGCATGCTGCCATGTGGATAGATCCAAAAAGACACCAGTAAGGGAGAGAAGCCAGACACAGACCACAGTTCCAAGTGTGCATGAAATGATGTAAGTGAATCCAAACAGACAGGGCCCGAACGGCTTCCAGGGCTGAGGGAGGGGAAATGACTGCCCAGGGCTAAGCTCTACCCACCTCCCCTTCCTACCCTGTCACTGTGCCACTGAATCTTACAGTTTATTTACCTTTGAGACAAAGTCACACTGTGTAGCCCTGGCTGGTCTCAAACTCACAGAGATGTGCCTGCTTCTGCCCTCTGTGTGTTGGTCTTAAAGGTATACACCATCATACCCACAATCTTACACTATAAATGAGTGTTTTACTATATACAAATTATATGATATATATTACATATAATTACACACACACACACACACACATACACACACACACACACACACACACACACACACACACACACACACACACACATCTTTTCTTTGGCTTCCTCATACCTCAGAGTGAAGACCCACGTCCTTGCTGTAATTGGTAAGGTTGTCATTCTTTGCTCCTCTCTGGTATGGAGCACCTGCCTCTTAAGCTGCCAGATCCTATCTCAGGGCCTTTGCATATCCACACCCACTTCCCCCCACACCAGCATCCAGAGTCCTCATACTTGCTCAAACATCATATCAATGACCACTGGTTCCTGTCCACCCTTTCAAGTGACAAGGACTCCACATCCTGGCCATGTCCTTCCCTCTGTCCATTTCCCCTTGGACTTATCTCCACTCAGCAGGCAGTCAATGAACTTTCTAGCTTCCCTGGTTTCCTTCTTCCTCTGCCTCAAAAAGCTGTTAAACCCTCTGCTTCCTCATCTACAGTCTGGGGAATGGAGGAGCCTGTGGGGGAGTCCTGAGAACACAATGGGTGAACCCTGGTCACATGCCTGGCAATGGCTCAGTTTCATGTCCTGTACTCACTCCCACCCCCAGCTTGTCTTCATTATCTCCCAAGGACAGGTGAGAGTCTACACTGCCGAGCTGAGGAACTGGAGTAAGGAAGGGATTGGTAAGGATCTGGCTTGGTGGCTATGGTCTGTAATCTGGGTGCTGAGGCAGGAGGATTTTAGAAGTTCAATGTCAGCCTGGGCTACCTACCAAGTGAGACCCTGTCTCAAAAAGTGGTAGGGAGAGACCCAACAGTGTCCCTGAAACAGAAGATCCAAGGGTGATTTTGTGTGTGTGTGTGTGTGTGTGTGTGTGTGTGTGTGTGTGTGTGTGTGTGTGGTGTGGTGTGTGGCATGTGTGTGTGTATGTATGTGTTGTGGTATGTGTATGTGTCTTCTACAGAAATCTTCAGACATACCTGGAAAAAGGAGGATGTGAACCACATGATCTCCAAAATCCTAAATTGATTCCAGATTGGAATAGTAATTCTTGGGAAAACAGTGTTAAACATACTGTTAAGATGGATGCGGTAGCACACACCTGTAATCCTAACACTTAGGAGGCAGAGGTAGTTGGATTTCTGTGAGTTCGAGGCCAGCTGGTTTACCTAGTGAATTCCAACCAAGGCTGCATCCTGAGACCCTGTCTAAAAAACAAGGAACAGGCACATGCCTTTAATCCCAGCACTCAGGGAGGCAGAAGCAGGTGGATCTCTGTGAGTTCGAGGCCAGCCTGCTCTACAGAGTGAGTTTCAGAACAGCCAGAGATACACAGATGAAACCCCATCTGTGTAAAATAAAAATAAAATAAAATAAATAAATATATACATATACATACATACATACATATCCAAACAAAACAAACAGGCTCTGACACTCTGTTACAGTCTAAATCAGAGACCTGCCCCTGTGTGTCCCTATCATTTTCTCTCAGCGACTTTCCTCTTCCTAGAACTGCCAGCTACATCTCACCTTTGTCCTTCAGGTGCTTGGATATCTCCTCTTGGGTGAGGCTGGCACACATGAGGGTGCCTGTGTGGGGAGGTCTCCCTGGACTGCTGAGCTACACCCCAACATGGGATTGGTTCCCCACAAAGATGGCAGCAGGAGAGAAGAGGACATTATCTATCCTTCCTGCCTGGGGAGAGATAGACAGACAAGCTTTATTTGTTATAGCAAAGAATGGGTAACAAAAGGTTGGTATTTTTATAGAATGGAATACTAACCAGCTATAAAGACAAAGTTAAATTTTTTTTTCAGGGAAATAGATCAACTTAGGTCAGTGGTTTTCACCCTTCCTGATGCTGTAAGCCTTTAATACAGTTCCTCATGTTGTGGTGACCCCCAACCATAAAATTATTTTGCTGCTACTTCATAACTGGAGTTTTAATACTGTTATGAATCAAAACGTAAATATCCGATTGCAGGATATCTGATATGCCACCCCCATGAAAGGGTCTCTCAACCCCCAGCTCCCAGGGGCTTTCCATCCACAGGCTGAGAACCACTGACTTAGAATGTATAATATTGTAAGCTCTCACAATCTCTCATATGCAGAATCTAGCCAATAATACATGTATATAAGCCAACAAATGAACATGTGGCTATGTTATAACATGAAGAAAAGAACAAGACAGACTAAATATAAGGGACTAGGAAAGGGTTGAATGCAGGTATCCAATAAGATATCTAATTCTGAAGTATCTAATTCTGCAGTAGATGGGTGGCGGGGTGAACAAGTGCATAGAATATATCCTATACTAAAAGTGTAAAATTTA
Source organism: Cricetiscus sungorus (assembly GCA_030556225.1). Lineage (NCBI taxonomy): Eukaryota > Metazoa > Chordata > Mammalia > Rodentia > Cricetidae > Cricetiscus > Cricetiscus sungorus. The sequence goes on along the minus strand of JANBXA010000044.1, from coordinate 23,924,733 downwards.
GCTGGGCATTGGTGGTGAATGTCTTTAATCCCAGCACTTGGGAGGCAGAGGCAGGTGGATCTCTGTGAGTTTGAGACCAGCCTGGTCTACAAGAGCTAGTTCCAGGACAGCCTCCAAAGCCACAGAGACACCCTGTCTTGAAAAAAAAAAAGTGTAAATTTACTGTGAAGTTTTATGGCTTCCATTTGGAATACCAGTTCTAACGGTATGGAAGTTAATTACATTGTACAGATGGAAGTTAATTACATGGTATAGACTTTGGGTTTTGTTAATTTTGGTGTGTGATGTTTTTATTTCCAAGTTGTTCATTTTTCTTTTTTATTAAAAAAAAATAACAAACAAACAAACAAACCAACAAAAGGCCAGACAGTGGTGGTGGTGCATGCCTTTAATCCCAGCACTCAGGAGGCAGAGGCAGGTCTCCAATAAATACATACATACATACATACATACATACATACATACATACATACATACACACACACACACACACACACACACACACACACACACACACATAAGTAGCATTGGAGAGACAGCTGGGCTGTAAACTCTTGCTATCCAGCAGAGGATTCTTGTGCAGATCCGCATACCTACATCAGGCAGCACACAGCTACCTGTAACTACAGTTCCAGGGAATCTGACTGACGCTCCCTTCTGGCCTCTGACAGTACTGCACATACAAATGGGTGCACTCATGTACATAAAAGTTATATAACTCTCTCCCATGGAAAATGTCATTCTATGTTTCTTGCTGGAGAATATGAGTGTGAGCATTGTTGATAGCTGTCCTGAGTTAACCCTTTTGTCTGTTAACTACAGACAAAAGACAATTGAAAAGGAATGCAAGATTCAGTGGCCTTAGGCCATTTAGGCCTCTACATACCATCCCTTGTTACCTGAAAAGATGCTGACAATCTCAATTACAAGAACCACCTGGCCAGAAGGTTAATACTGGACTCTGAATTAATTCCTTGATCAAACTTTCTCAAAGATTTTAAAGTTTTTGCAGGGCAGTGGTGGCATATGCTTTTAATCCCAGCACTCAGGAGACAGAGGCAGGTGAATCACTGTGAGTTCAAGGCTAGCCTTGTCTACAGAGAGTTCCAGGACAGCCGGGGCTACACAGAGAAACCCTGTCTCAAAAAGAAAGTATAATTTTTATTCATGTGTAAGAGTGTTTGCATGTATGCTTGTGTACCACATATGTGAAATGCCCATAGAAGCCAGAAAAGGGCTTTGGATCTCCTGGAACTGGAATTACAGACAGTTGTGAGCCACCATGTGGGAGCTGGGAACTGAACCTGGGTCCTTTGAAAGAGCAGTAAGTGCTCTCAACTGCCAAGGCATCTCTCTAGCCCCCACGCTGGTTCTCTTGATGGAAGGCCTATCTACATTATCACGGAGGCCTCTAAGGATGAGTGGAGGCTTGAAGTAGGTGGTACTGTTGAATGACCAGCCCTTTCCCCACACACCCTGAAGCCTCCTGGCCCTCCAAATTCAGGCCCGCATGGCCTGGGAGAGCTGAAGAGGACTCAGGAAAGTGGGCTATGGCTCCCAAAGCTCTATGGCATTTTCTCAGGTACCAAATGAAGCCAGTGTTGTCTCCTTCCCTCTCAAACAGACTGTGACCATTAGAAGTGACATCAAATTGCCCCAAGAGATGCATTCCCACTGGGAACACTCCTGGGGCCCTGGTGTTCCCAAGCTGTGGAGAAGCCACTGGGAGACCTATCCCCACCGTCCACCTACTCCATGGAGTCCCTCCATGACCCCTCAGGCCACCAGCTAGCTGGTTGGTTTGGTTTGGGCTGAGTGATTTGTTTTGAGAGAGAAAGGTTCACACTCTGTAGCCCAGGCTAGCCTCCACTGGAGACCTTCCCCACCTGTACCCTAAGTGTGGGATGACAGTCACAAGCTGGGGCAGGGTCGATACAAACAGCATCCAGGTTGAAGGGGTCAGTAGGAGAGGAAAGCAGGCTCCTGGGTGTTCTCCTTCTACTCTTAGCCCTAAGTGCTCTAGGCAGAGGGAGTCGCTGGGGTGCAGGTGTGAGGCTGCAGAGAGCAGGGGTGGAGGCAGGTTCCTCCTAGTGGGGCTCTGGGGCCCTCAGGAGCTATTTTATAACCAACACTGAAAGCTATGGGAGGGGAGGGGTGCAGCATGGGGAGATAAGAGGGGACTGCAGCTCCCTTGCCCCAGTACAAAACACACCTGGTCATTTGGGGAACCTGTCTGGGTCCCAGCTGCCTGGACTGGGAGATTAAACCATAGCCTCCAGGCATTCCCAGGACGGGTTATCTAGACTAGGTTAGCCTCTGACCAGGTGTGCCTGAGATGATCTTGATTAGCTTAATTGAGGTGGAAAATCCTGCCCTAACTGTGAGCATTTCCTGGGCTTGGGTAGTAGACTGCTAGAGAAAGGGAGCAAGCCGAACACCAGCTGTCTGCTTCTCCACTTTTGGTCTAACATGGCTACCTACCTCATAATCCCGTTGTTGGGACTTTCCCCACATGATGGGGTGGCACCCTCAGACTGAGTGGAAACAAGTCTCCTTCCCTTAAAGTGCATTTGAAGGAATGTTGTATCTAACAAGAAACTAAGACAGTCACTTTTTTTGGGGGGAGGGCGTGTGTGTGTGTGTGTGTGTGTGTGTGTGTGTGTGTGTGTGTGTGTGTGTGTGTGTGAGTGTCTCTCTGTATAGCCCTGGCTGTCCTGAAACTCAGGCTGGCCTTGAACTCACAGAGATATATATCTCTGCCTACTGAGCTCTAGGATTAAAGGCATGCACACTATGACTCTATGACTGACTTCAGTCACTTACACTTAACAAGTCCAATACTGTCCCAAGTGATCCAGACATGATGACTCACTGAACCCTCATGTCCCTGGGTCCTTAGTCACATTCCACTGACATCAGTCACTCTCTGACTTCGGTATGGCTCCCAACCTGTGCAGCTCTCTGTGCAGGAAGTGCCAGAGGTTGGGAATGCCTAGGACTCCCCAGATCATGTCAAAGTTTCTAGTCATAGCACCTTCGGTCACAGGAGACAGCAGAGCCGTGATGAGAAGGCACGGCTCACCACTGTTGAGACCCAACAGAGGGCTCAGTATTAGACACCACTGGGTTGTGGGGGATAATGTGCCCCAGGATTTTTTGGGAATATGACAACAAGCATGCACCACAATTGGTAGCTTTCCCTAATTATCTCCCACGGTCGGTCTCCTTTTTGTCCTGGCAGGGCCTTGTGCACAGAAGGCAAGCCCTATGCCACTGAACTGCATCTCCAGTCTTCTTTCTCTTTTCTCTTGTAGTTTGTATTTTAAGACAGGTCCTTAGGCTGGAGAGATGGCTCAGCAGTTGAGAGCACTGACGGCTCTTCCAGAGGACCCCGGTTCCATTCCCGGAACCCACATGGCAGTTCACAGCTGTCTGTAATTCCAAGATCTGACACCCTCACACAAACATACATGCAGGCAAACACACCAATGCACATAAAATAAAAATAAAATACATTATTTTTAAAAAGAGAGAAAAAGACAAGACCTTGCTATGTAGACCAGGCTAGCTTTGGATTCACAGCAATCCGTCTGCCTCAGCTTCTAGAATGGTGAGATTACAAGCACACTTTGCAGCCTCCGTTCCCTCTCCTTTTTTTGGCAGGCTGAGGCTTTACTTCCCCCTGTAGCCACAAATGTTCAAAAAAAAAAAAGGGGGGGAACCTAGCGTCTCAACAAGAAAAAAAAACAAAAACCCTCATTGTCTAAGCCAACTCTGCTCATGCCATGCTTCTCTCTGTGACTGGCTGTGGAGAGGGCATGTGACCAAGTTCCGACCAATAAAATGTTAAAGGAATTCTGGAGCCCCACTAATAAAAAAGAGCCTGCGAGTCTAATGTGGTGGTCCATGCCTGTAATTCAACAACGTGGGCAGTGGAGGCAGAAGGCCATCCGCCGCTATCTAACAAGTTCAAGGCCAGCCTGGACTACGTGAGGCTCTGTCTTTAAAATACTTTTTTGGGGAGCGGGGGTGGGGGATGTTCAAGACAGGGTTTCTCTGTGTAGCTTTTGAGCCTATCCTGGAACTCGCTTTGTAGTCCAGGGAACTCACAGAGATCCACCTGCTTCAGCCTCCCAAGTTCTGGGATTAAAGGCGTGTGTGACCACCGCCTGGCGAGGCTGTCTTTAAAAGGGGCCTTCACAGAAGCACTTCTGTTCTTCGGTGGATGTCCGCTGCCGAGGTAAGGTGCTGAATAGACAGCAGCCTTCTTATGATCGAGATCTTTTGGCACCTGGATCTTCATCAAAAGCCTTGATTCTGAAACTGACATGGCTGGAGCCAGCTCACCTTGGAACTCTGTCTTCTTCATTAACATCTCGAACTTCTAGGTCTCTGCTCCAGGGCATCTTAGTGGATGTAGGTGGAGGTGGCTGCCACTTCGGCAGCTTCACGAGTTTAACCATTCAGGGATCAACTTCTGTAGTGCGATATCCACCCCGCACCTGTTGCACTGACTATGCCCATTGGGACGTGGGGACAGGTGCAGGCATGACTTGGGGGGACTAGGCCTGGGGTCCCAGACCCCAGCTCGTGCCCTTACTTCCTGGTAGGAGACAGAGAGCATCCGGAGCCATCCTTGGAACGGAAACTTGTGGAGGTCATCTGTTTCTGGTGTAAGTGATTTCTTCCCGAATAAACATCCATCAGCCTACATTGTGCCCTGGAATCTTATTTCTGATTCATTAAACTTCCCTGCTCAGGACAGCGCTGGGCTCTGGAGATCCACAGAGAGGGCTTGCTTTTCCAGATGTTCAGACCAGAGAATGAAAACAAAGACAGCCACAAAGAGTCAAACTACTTCAATGGCAGGGAGTAAGCAATGGGACTTGAACACTCTAACCAGTAACCACTGGTCTACAACAGTTACACTCCTGTTTCTACAATTTTTTTTTTTAATGGTTTTTCGAGTGTAAACAATCCTGGCTATCCTGGAACTCACTTTGTAGACCATGCTGGCCCCTAACTCACTGGGATTCACCTGTCTCTGCCTCCCAAGTTCTTAGATTAAAGGCATGTGCCACTACTGCCCAGCATTGTTTATATAAATTTCTAAGGGTTGGAAAGGTGGCTCAGTGGTTAAGAGCACTGACAGGCTGTTCTTGCAGAGGACCTGAGTTCAATTCTGAGCACAGGAGGGCTCAAAACTGTGTTATCTGACGCTCTCTTCTGACCTCTATGGGCACTGCACACACATGCACTTACCCACACCCAGGTAATGCACACAATGAAGAAAATAATTTCAGATGTGGTGTTCCTAATAACACTGAAACTGTTTCCCAGGCTCAAACAGGTATTAGCATACAAAGACCTCATCCAACATGGCAGGTGGTTGGCCATAAGTAGATACATCCTCCTGAACACTTCAAATCAGAAATGAAGCCTAGGATTTCTATGGCTGTGCTGACACACCATGATCAAAGCAAGGTGGGGAGGAAAGGGTTTATTTGGCTCACACTTCCACATCACTGTTGATTATTAAAGAGAGACAGGATGGGAACTCAAACAGGATAAGAACCTGGAGGCAGGTCCTGATGCAGAGGCCATGGAGGGGTGCTTGCTTACTTACTGGCTTCCTCCTCCTGGCTTGCTCAGCCTGCTTTCTTATAGAACCCAGGACCACCAGCCCTGGTGTGGCTCCACTCACAATGGGCTGGGCCTTCCCTCATCAATTACTAATAAAAAAAATACCCCGTAGGTTTGCCTACAGCTCAATCTAAAAGAGGCATTTTCTCAATTGATCTACCTTTCACAGAAGACTTTAATTTGTGTTGAGTTGACATCAAACTACTCAGCACACCTGAAGACACAGAGGACCAGCTCTAAGAAAGAGATGAATGAGAGTTTCAGCAAACACCTGTAATTCTAGCCAGGGGCCAAAAGCTGAGGCAGGGGGACTGCGAGTTGGAGGTTAGTCCAGACTGTAGGTGTGATAGTATATGCCTCTAATTCCAGCATCCAGGAGGCAGAGGAATGAGTGCTCAAAATTGGGGGCTAGTCTGGGTTATATAATGTCTTAGTCAGTGTTTCTATTGCTGTGAACAGATACCATGAATGACTTCAGCAACTCTTATAAAGGAAAACATTTAATTGGGGCTGGCTTACTGTTTCAGTTTAGTTCATTATTGTCATGGCAAGAAGCATGGCAGCATGAAGGCAGACATGGTGCTGGAGAAGGAGCTGGGAGTTCTTTATCTTGCAGGCAACAGAAAGAGACTGCTACTCTAGGCCTGGCTTGAGCATATATGAGACCTAAAAGCCTTCCTCCAGAGTGGCACACTCCCTCCAACAAGGCCCCACCTCCTAATTGTGCCACTCTCTATAGGCCAAGAGACACAAGAGTCTATGGGGGCCATTCCTATACAAGCCACCACACATAGTAAGACCATGTTTGTGTAAATTAACAAATTGACTGAAGAAGGAGCTAGTATATGGATCCTCACGTCCAAGTTGAAACAAAAGACTTAGGCCTGACCTGTCAGCTCTGCTGCAAGCCCCTCAGGACTGCCCTGCTATTCTGTTTCCAGTGTGTGTGTGTGTGTGTGTGTGTGTGTGTGTGTGTGTGTGTGTGCACATACACACGCATGTGCTTTGGGTTTTCGTGTATTTGTGCTGGCACGAATGTGTAATGGCACACATGTGGAGGTCAGGGACAACCATGGGTGGCAGTCCTCGCCTCCCACCTTGTTTGAACAGGGTCTTTTGTTCACTGCTTCATACACCAGACTGTCCCACAAGTCTCCGCCTCCCATCTCCATCCTGGCATGCTGGGATTACAGACATGCAAGTATCTGGCTCTTATGTGTGTCCTGGATGTTGGAAACCTGAGCTTGCAGGACAGGGACTTTAACTGCTGAGCCACCTCCCCAGTCCCTTTTTTTTTTGGGGGGGGGTGTTCAGGCAGGGTATCCCTGTGGTTTTTGAGCCTGTCCTGGAACTCACTCTGTAGACCAGGCTGACCTCAAACTCACAGAGATCCTGCCTGCCTCTGCCTCCTGAGTGGTGAGATTAAAGGTGTGCACCACCAACACCCAGCACCAGTCCCTATTTTTTAAAAGATTAATTTGTTTATGTGTATGAGTGCTCTGTCTTCCTGTACATTTTCATGGCAGAAGACATCAAATCCTATTATACATGGTTCTGAAATTGAACCCAGATCCTCTGGAAGAACAACCAATGCTCTTAACCACTGAGCGGTCTTTCCAGCGTTTTTTTCTTTTCTCACTTTTTTAAAAATTTATTTAACTTTATTGTATGTATATTGGGGTGAAGGTGTCAGCTCCCCTGGAACTGCAGTTACAGACGCTACAAGCTGCCATGTAGGTGCTGGGAACTGAGTTCAGGTCCTCTTGAAGAGCACCCAGTGTTCTCAACCACTGAGCCATCTCTCCAGCTCCCCCCTTCCCCTTTTTGAGACGAGATTTTTCTGTGTGGCTTTGGCTGTACTGAAACTTGCTCTGTAGACCAGACTGGTCTCAAATTCACAGAGATCCCCCTGCCTCTGTTTCCCGAGTGCTGGGATTAAAGGCTACCCCTAGCTATTTTTGCTTTATTCAGCGATATTCTCTTCCCAACCCAGAAAACCATCACTCTTGTCCTGACTGCCTCTTCGCCAGCACCCTAGAACCTGTGAAGGCCAGGGCCTCCTGCCTCACATTGGAGTGGGCACTACTCCTGGAACAGCTAGGCCACAGAGCGCAGAAAGAGTGCCCTGGGATCAGGACCCGCCCTTGTTCTGTGAAGTATCAAGCCACAGAGTTCAGTTTCCCTCCTGAGGCAAGAACTGTTCCTGGACACCTGGCTGACACACAGCCTTGGCTCTTGGCAGAAGCAGGTTCAAAACCTGTCTTTGCAGGCCATGCACACTTTCCCCAGCTTGGATGCCATGGTGTCTCTTTTGAGCAGGATGAGGTCATGCCAAGTGGATCCCTGAATGCTCACACACAAGGTCCGTGGCTGGGCCATGTCGTTTCCAGCAAGCTAGGGGACCTGGGATGCATCAACTGTGTGTCTCCCTGATCCCAGCCTATGCAGATAAACATGTGACTGTCACACAAAGACCTTATAATGATACCTGAGTAAATGCTCCCAGGAGAGGCAGTTCTGCTCCCTTTGTGGCCTTTTGCAAAAAGATTCAGTTACAAACTGTCCCAACACCTCACCTCTTCTCCCAGCCCCATATGCAGCTATCCTGGCACCCTCGAACCACTCTGCCCCTGCTTCAAATGCCCCTCATGAGAAAAGACCTCAGGGTTTCCATGGCAACATCTCCAACTTTCAGCTCCAGCCTGTCTGAAACCACAGCTATGGCCATTGTGCCTTCTATTTCATTCCAACACAACCTGAGTCGCTTGCTTTTTCACAGATCTCAATAGGAGAGAGGGAGGAGGGAAAAGAGAGCCAAGGAAGGGAGGACCTGCTGGCACCTGGAGCCAGAGAGGCTTTGTGAAACCATGGCGTCTGAATTGCCATATGAAAGGCAAGAAGCAACAGAGCTGACCCAATCCCTGGGGGCCTTCCGTGTTCTGCCAGCCCTCTGAAAACCCCAATGTCTAGGGTCTGACACAAAGGCCAAGTTCATTCTAACAGTCTCTTAAGTGGCTTTGATTCCCTCTTGAGCAGGTCATGGTGTCACTTGGCCAGCCCTTACACCTGTGAGTCACTAGCCCTCAGGAGTTGAAGGTTGAGCTTGGTACTGGAGGATGGTCCTCCCACACACACACACACACACACACACACACACACACACACACACACACAATGCTCAGACTGTCTGGCTCCTGTCTGGCTTCCGTACATCTTTTCCTCAAAGTAACTGTGACTTGGAAACACTGCCGGTGCTCCTGGGCCCCGGGATCTTGAATTGGGACTTGGGTCTCACATGCCGGGAGGGGAGTTAATGCAATCAGAGGCATGGGTCAGAGCAATTGGCAACAAGTCCTGCTTTCCCTGCCTCCTCCCCTTCCCCACCTGCCCTTCATGGAACCAGAAAAGTGTCCAGGTGGGAGAGAGCATTCTCGGCAAGCTATTTATCAGGACGCAAGATCTTATAGCTATCTCCAAAGCTGGCACCCGCTCCTCCCTAGCTCTGAGACGTAGGAGTTATAATGGGAGCCAGACCAGAGTTCTACCATAGTGCCTCTCAGCCTACATTCTCTCCCTGCACCATACAGAATTTTCTGGTTTTTCGTTTCTTGAATTCTTCTGCAGAACTATGCCCGCCCGCCCTGCCCCCCCCCCCAAGCTCCCATGGATATGTCCACATCCTGCCTGGCCCTGTCAGCATTCTCTTTTTGGAGCAGGGCTCCGTAGATATGGATGAGTAGAGAAATCACACTGGGCTAGATGGCCCTGATCCAAACCCCCCCGTGTGCCTCTAAGGAAAGAGTCCTTTCATGGAAGATGAGAGGCAGCCGTTGTGGAGACCGGAGTAGCATATCTGCAAGCCAGATGGCCCTGGAATGCTTGGAACAGTGGTTCTCAACCTTCCTACCGCCCTGGCCCTTTAATATAAGTTAGTTTCTCATGTTGTGGTGACCCCCAACCATACAATTATTTTTGTTGCAACTTCATAACCATAATTTTGCTACTGTTATTAATCGTAAAGATCTGGTATTTCCAATAGTCCCAGTCAATGCTATGGACGCCACCGCCACCACCCCCTGCCACCCCCAGGTTGAGAAATGCTGACTTAGAGGCTTCAGGGGGCTTCAGGAAAGGGTGTGTGAAGGTTCAGATCCTGGGGCCTCACAGGGAGCAAGCTAGTCCACACCTGGATTTTAGGCTTCCAGGCTGGGAGAGAATAGTTCCTGAGTTTGTATTTGTCTTTTGATAACAAGGTCTCCTGTAGCCCAGGCTAGCCTCAGACTTACTATATAGCCCAAGCTGTCCTTGAACTTTCATTCTCCTGCCCCTACCTCCCTTGTACTAGTATTACATACATGTATATCACTCTGTCAGTGATTCTCACCATGTGGGTTACAACCCCCTGAGGGTTGAATGGCCGTTTCACAGGGGTCACCTAAGACAATCGGAAAACACAGATATTCATATACGGTTTCTAAAAGTAGCAAAATTACAGCTATGAAGTAGTAACGAAAATCATTTTATGGTTGGGGGGTCACTACGACATGAAGTACCACATTAAAGGGTCACAGCATTAGGATGGCTGAGAACTGCTTGCTTATATGGTGCTAGGTTCAAACCCAGGACTCTGTATGTTAAGAACTCCAACAGCTAAGAGCTCTACCCCTGCCCATTTTCCACTGTTTTACATCTAGCTGTGTGTTGTTGTTTCAGACACATTCTTTCTAGACACATTCTTTCTAGACACATTCTTTGTTATCCCAAACCTGAGACCTCACTACCATGTCTTAGCTTGCATTTCGTAGGACTCCTTTGAGGGCCTGAGACCCCCGTGACTCATTTCTCCCTACTGCCTGGCTCTGCAGGTCTGAAAGGACAATTTTTCGGTTTTTGTAGTTGAGTGAGATGGCCCATGCACATAATCCCAGCCCTCAGTGTCTGAAGCAGATGTATTGAGTTTGAGGCTAGCCTGGGACTACCAGCCACCTGACTTTTCTCGCTCTTCCCTTCTGTGAGTTACTACGGACTGGACTATCATAGGGTGATACCTCACTGCTCAGAGCTCCCAGCCCATACCTGTTTCCTCTCAACAGACATCCCAGGGATCATCAACCCCTCCCTGCTCCAAAAAAGCCAGCAGCGTTTCCAGATACCTTATGTTAGCATTATAATGCCAGCCATAGAGCCACCAAATAAGAGGGTAAAAATGTAGCCGAGAAACTACCAGTAACCTCACACTGGACAGCTGCCTAAGTGTGAGGGAGCCTAGCGAACTAAGTACACCTTGCTTGCCTAACTAATGTGGTGACTGGATAAGAGTGGCCCTCACAGGCTCATATTTGAATACTTAATCACCAGAGAGTGGCAATGTTTAGAAGGGTTAGAAGGTGTAGCCTTGTTGGAGGAAGTATGTCATTGGGGGTGGGCTTTGAAGTTTCAAAAGCTCATGCAGAGCCCATGTCGTATTATTTTCGGTGTATCAGTGCTTGCCTGAGTATATATGTCTGTACCACAAGCTTGCCTGCTGTCCTCCGGAGGCCAGAAAAGGACAACAGAGCTGCCGTGGTGCTGCTGAAGACTGAACCTGGGTATTCTGGGAGAACAGCCAGTGCTGAGCCATCAGCCCCTCTACCTTTTTTCCTTTGTAAAGGCAGCCTGCCTTGGTTGTTTTATCATAGTTACAAGAGAGTGGGAAGCCAAGCAGTAGTGGCACACACCTTCAATCCCAGCACTCGGGAGGCAGCGGCAGGTGGGTCTCTGTAAATTCTAGGCCACTCTAGTCTACAGAGTTAGCTTGGGGACAAGCTTTGAAGCTGTACATAGAAACCCTGACTCAAAAAAAAAGAAAGAAAGAGAGACAAAGACAGAGACAGAGAGAAGAGAGGAAAACATAAGGACCGAAGTCTCAGCACCTCCAACCAACACATGGGAAATGGGAAATTAACTTTGTTCTCACTTCCCAGTGCAGAGGCAGCTGGCGATACAGGAAGGTGGCGTCTGTGTTAACACTGCCCAGAGCAGGTTGGAGGCAGCATGTCTGCTGGATCCGAAGCTGTGGCCACCACCTGTCTGTATCTTGTTGGTCAAAATATAACCTTCAGATTTAATAAAAGCTGGAAGACATCTCTTCTAGCTTTTAGAGAGAGAGACAAAGAAAGAGAGAAAGAGAGAGAGAGAGAGAGAGAGAGAGAGAGAGAGAGAGTGTGGTGTGTGTGTGTGTGTGTGTGTGTGTGTGTGTGTGTGTGTGTGTAGCTCAAAGGGCAACCCCAGGTGTTGTTCCTTAGAAGTCATTCACCTTATTTTTGAGACAGTCTCTCACTGTCCTGGGGAGCTTCTAGATTCTGTCAGGCTGTCTAGTCAGCAAGCCCCAGCAGTGGGATTGCAAATGTGGGCCACCGTGCCCGGCTTTTTTACCCGAGTGCTGGGGAAGCAATGCAGGTCCTCATTTTGCACAGCAAACACTTTACTGAGTGGCTCCTGGGAACTTTAGGCTCTCTGAAAGTGAAAGGGAACAGGAATGTGCTGGTTGGGGAGCAGTCTAGAATCCCCACAGCACCCACCCACCTCCGGGCCTTCCCTTCCTCAGTAACCGTCATGCAGACCTGTACCTCAGATCAAAACACCTCCCACGGGGCAGCGCTTCCAGCCACCCCTCATTTCTCATCTATGGACTCTGAGAAATGAAGAAGTTAAATCAGAGCTTTGCCAGCACAGTGCACCAGGCAGAATCAAGTTCCTCTTTACAGAAGCAAACAGGAACTCTCCATTCACAGTGTGACCAGCAGCTGAGGCTCAGAGCAGGGCCCTCTCCAGAGCAGAGCCATTGCCCAGTGTGGCTCAGTGGCAGAGCTCATGGCAAGCATGTTGGCTCCCCTCCCGGCCGCAGCCCCATGCCTACCACTGTGAGAGGGCTGCCTAGGCGGCTCAGTGGCTAACAGCACCACCAGCACCCAGCCATAGTGAGATTCTAGCTCCAATTTTACATGCATCTGTGTATGTGTGCACATGCCAAAGCACATATATAGAAGATCAAAGAACAACTTGAAAGCCAGGCAGTGGTGGTGCACATCTTTTATCCCAGCACTCAGGAGGCAGAGACAGGCAAATATCTGAAAGTTCAAGGCCAGCCTGGTCTACAGAACAAGTTCTAGGACAGTCAGAGCTACACAGACAAACTCTATCTCAAAAAAACAAAACAAGAGAGAGAGAGAGGGAGAGAGAGAGAGAGAGAGAGAGAGAGAGAGAGAGAGAGAGAGAGAGAGAGAGAGAGAGAGAGAGAGAACTCTCAGGCATTGGTTCTCTCCCTCTACCATGCTGGTCCCAGGGATTGAACTCAGGTCATCAGGTTTGGTAGCAAGCACCTATAGCTGGTGAGCCCTCTTGCCGGCCCCACACGTCTTCTTTTGTGCTTCTGCTCACAACTTGTCTGCTTATTCTTCCTGACACTGTGGAGTTACCCACAAACAATTGGCAAGTTGGACTAGGGGCTAATGCCAAGAAAACTTTCTGCACATGCTCAGTACACTGCTTCCCATCCCTCTGTCTCATGTGTTCAGCTCAAACATAATGTTTTGCAAGGATTTTTTTTCCTTCTGGTCGAACAGCTATACACTCTGGAGGCCAGGTGCAATGGCTGATTCTGACTGGTGACCTGCACTGATTGGATTAAGGGATGCCTAAGAGATTAGTGAAGCCACCTTGGGGTGTGTCCCTGAGGGAGTTTCCAGAGTTGGTGAGGTATTGAGGACTCTGCACTGATTGGTATTTTAACCCATGGATAGACTCAAAGTTCGAAGGGACTTCTGAGAGGCAGGGCCTGATTGGTGGAAGCAAATGCCCGGGGCGTGTTCTTGGGCCTTTCCTGCCACTGCTTCCTGTTCATCTTAACAAACCACTCCCTTCACACTTCTTCCATGATGAACAGGAACCTCGAAAACTACAAACAAAACTAATCTTTGTCTATCAACTTGTTTCTGTCAGATGTTTTCCCACAGTGACACAGAGTTTAGCATATATGGTCTCAAAGGCATATCTGTTTATCATGTCAATGGGCATATTATCTGTGAACCAGGAGGTAACATCAACTCAAGAGTCTCCCTCTGGGTGACGGATAGTCTATCAGCACTATAGAATATTACTCAGCCTTGAAAAGGAAGGAAACACTATCAATAGCTACATTGTGGATGAACCCGTAAGGGAAAGCAAAATAAGCCAATCAAAAAGACAAAGATGGCAAAATTTGTAGGGAGTATCTAAGGTCTTCAGAATCGGAGGGAATATAGACAGAAGAGTGTCATTGCATAAATAAAGTCGCATGGTCCAAGGGAAAGCCCTCCTGTGAGGCTTCTGTTTTGTTACCTACCTGTCTGTCTATCTATCTATTTGTTTTGAGACAGGATCTCACTATGTAGCCCTGGCTGGCCTGGAGCTCAGTATGTAGACCAGACTGCCCTCAAATTTGTTGAAGTCCACCTAATTGAAGGTATGTGCCACCATACCCAGTCAAGAGGAAGTGCAATCAGAAACAGAACTGAACAGAACTCAACAGAGTGGTTGAGAAGTCACCAAGGAAAGCAGAGCTTTCTGGGTAGCAGAGTCATAGGCACAAGGGGACCGAAGCAGGATCTGGTCTGTTACTGTTGGGAAAGAATGAGAGGTAAAAGGTGGGGCTGAGGTGGGCAGGTGCTGGATGCTGAGTTTCTCACTTTAATCCTCTCAGAGGACAATAGGGCGGTGAAGAAATAAAGCCTGGGCCACAGGGAAGAGGGCAAAAGACAGATAGGACAGCCCCCAGCTCTCTTGGGAAATGGTGCTGTCAGGAGGCCTGGGACAGGGCTTGTTGACATGCCAAACCTCATGGATCTTCTGTGGGCACTAGAGGCAAGGATGGCTGAGGACCAGGAGGCCATTTTGAAGGGAAGCCTGGTGGCAAAAAGAAGCTGGAGAGTTCAGAGAGGGGTCGGGAACCCTGAAACTGCCAGGACCGCCCATCACAGTCAAAGAAATGGCAGAGGTGGCTGGAAAGACAGTCCAACAGTTAAGAGCACTAGCTGCTCTTGCAGGGGACCCAAGACTTTCTCCTTCTGGATGTGAGCACGTGGAGATTCCTGCAGAGGCTGGGTGGTAGATGGGCCCGGTTTCACAATCTACACAACATTTGCCGGTCTCCCATTAATTAAAACAGTGGTTCTCAACCTTCCTAATGCTGCAAACCTTTAATACAGTTAGTTCCTCATGTCATGGTTCTAACCATAAAGTCATTTTTGTTGCTACTTCATAACTATAATTTTGATACTGTTATGAATCATAATGTAAGTATCAAATATGCAGGATGTCTGATATTCGACAGCCCCCAACCCCCACTATAGCCACAGCCCCTTCTACTCTGTTTCCATAAGCTGTGTGCTCTGGATGCCTCATGTCTATAGCTATGTTTCACCGTAAGGAGCTTACCTCATTTCATGGCGTCCTGGAGGTCTAGCCATTGCAGCCTGGGTCAAATGTCCTTCCTTTCAAGGGCTAGTGAGGGCTGGAGCTCTGGTCTGGCATGAATGAGGTCCTGGGTTCCCTCAGTACCAGAAGAAACAGGCAGGGGCCAGGCAGTGGTGGTGCATGCCTTTCTTTAATCCCAGCACTCTGGAAGGCAGAGACAGGTGAATCTCTGAGTTCTAGGCTGGCCTGATCTACAAAGTGAGTTCCAGGACAGCCAGGGCTACACAGAGAAACCCTGTCTTGAAAAACAAAACAAAACAAACAAACAAACAAACAAAAACAAAAAAACCCAAAACAAACCAACAAAAAAACCAGGCAGCAGGCAGGGATTATTGAATGAGAGTCGGGGATTTAGTGTGTCCTAGATTCACCCTTGTTGCTGTGATAAAACATTGACCAAAAGAAGCTTAGGACAGAGAAGGGTTTATTTCATTCAGCTCATACTTTCTAGTCCATCGTTGAGGGAAGTCAGGGAAGGAACCATGGAGGATGCTGCTTGCTGGCTTGTTCACAGGCTCATGTTCAGCCAGCTTTCTCATACAGCCCAGGACCACCTGCCTAGGGAACGGCACCACTCACAGTGGGCTGGGCTCTTCTGCATCAATTAACAACCAAGATCATGCCCCACACACAGGTCCATAGGCCAATCTGACCAAGGCAGTTCCTCACTTGAGACTCTCTTTTCAGATGACCTTAGGGTATGTCCAAATGACAAGGCTGCACAGTACAGGTGGTTGGGCCCCACATTCTGATCTGCTCATCCCAAGACAGTATGTTCTCCACTCTGGGCTGTGAGTATGGTGCTGTTGAAGACACAGACACCATAGTGACTTTTGTTGTTGTCATTAAGACAGGTTCTCTGTGTAACAGCCCTAGCTGTCTTGGTACTCTTCGTAGACAAGGCTGGCCTCAAACTTACAGACATCAGGCTACCTCTGCCTCCCAGGCACTGGGACTAAAGGATTGCGCCACCACACCCATAGTGACGTTTCTACTTCACACAGCCTGGCTAAGCCAACAGACTTGGGACCATCTGCCACTCCACACGAGAGCAGGTAAGAAAGGCAGTCCCTTGCTAGTCTCTTCAAGCCAACAAGATAAGATACTCAGCACTTTATCACAAGGTCCCCAACTGAAATGCCCCCCCCAACACTTTTAAAGATGATTTGAACCTTAGACAGTCCCTGCGGATCTGTTACCTCTGCACAGTTCTACCTGGTGCCACGGGAGGTAATGTGTCAACATGAGCCACCCTCCCCGGGAGCAAAGTCTCCCTGCAGAGACCTGCTTCCAGGCAGTTTCCACACTGGAAGCAACTCTGCCAAGAATGATAATCAGCGAGGTCCTTTTTTTATTCGAGGACACACAAGTTGACTTTGAAGGTAAAGCTATCGTGGATACCATTAATTTCCAAACAGATAAGCAAGGATCAAAGTCTTGGGGCTCCTGTGTAGCCTGGGTGCAGGGACCATGACTACTGTGGGGATGGCAAATGTCATGTAGACATGAATAGGCATAGGGTTTGTTTTGCTTTGCTTCCTCCCCCTTTCCCCTTTTTTCAGACCAGGATTCATTTAGTAACCTTGGCTGGCCTTTAACTCACAACAAGCCATCCCTAGTGCTCAGTTAAAGACGCGCACCACCACACTAACTTTAATTTTTAAATATGTGTGTGTGTGTATGTGTGTGTGTGTGTGTTGTGAGTGTAGGTGCCCACTGAGGCCAAAAGAGAGGATCTGAGCCCCTAAAGCTGGAGTTACAGGAGAATTATTCTTTGTAGATGGGCAGTAGTGAAGCTTTCTTATTGCATAGAGAGGCCTGGATTTTTGTTTGTTTTGGTTTTTTTGAGTCAGGGTTTCTCTGGCTTTGGAGGCTGTACTGGAATTTGCACTTGTAAACCAGGCTTGTCTCGAACTCATAGAGATCTGCCTGCCTCTGCCTCCTGAGTGCTGGAATTAAAGGCGTGTGCCACCACCTCCCGACAAGGGGCCTGGATTTGATCCTCAGAACAACACAAAATAAAATAAAAGCCTTTTCTACTTCCTGGATTATAGTAACGAAATTATTATTAAAGGCACCCAGATTCTGACAGGAAGGGTGGTGTGCCTAGATTTTGGTCTGTTGAAACAAGCACTGGTGGAGCTGGAGGGACAGCCTGCCTTTAATCTCAGCATTGGGAAGGCAGAGGCAGACCGATCTCTGTGAGTTCAAGGTCAGCTTGGTCTACAAGAGCTAGTTCCAGGACAGCCTCCAAAGCTACACAGACAAAAACAAAACAAAAAACCAAAAGAAGTATTAGTTCTATTGGTTCTAGAGAGTGTACCCAGAGCTGCATGCATACTCAGTGAGATCTGCTGCTGAAACACACCAGCCCTCATTTACTACTTATCTGTCTGTCAGTCTATTGTCTGTGTGTGTGTGTGTGTGTGTGTGTGTGTGTGTGTGTGTGTGTGTGTGTGTGTGTGTGTGTGTGTGTGTGTGTGTGTGTGTGTGTGTGTGTGTGTGTGTGTGTGTGTGTGTGTGTGTGTGTGTGTGTATACGCGCGCGCGCACGCGCGCGCATGTGCTCAGGAGCGCAGAAGCTGCTCTTATGAGTCGGTTCTCTTCTGCCACCTTGTGGCGTCTGGGATGTAATACAGGTTGTCAGGTTTGTGGGCAAGCACCTCTATCCTCTGAGCCTTCATGCCTCTCATCCAATCCAAATTATCTTTTTAAACTAGCTGGGGCCAGGACATGGTGACACACACCTTTAAGCCCAGCACTCAGATGGCAGAAGCAGGCTGGTCCCTCTGAGTTCAAAGCCATTCTGGTCTACATAGCGAGTTCCAAGCCAGCCCAGCAGAGACTATCTCATGATGTGAGAACCTGTCTCATTAAAAAAATAAAAAATAAATAAATACAAAGAAAATGGAGGGGGAGTTGGAAGCACACATTGTGTTCTGTTTCCTTGCTCCTGCAGGAGAAAACCCAGCAGCCATTGTCCTTCATATTCAGGGGCTACCCTGGGACCCCTTTCCCACCGCTACTTTTTCACAAGCATGTATATACTTTTGTTTGTCTGTTTTGAGCAAGGGTTTCTCTGTGTAGCTTTGGACCTGTCCTGGAACTCACTCTGTAGACCAGGCTGGCCTCAAACTCACAGAAATCCACCTGCCTCTGCCTCCCAGGTGCTAGGATTAAAGGTGGGCTCCACCACCGTCCAGCCATGTATATACTTTAAAAAATTGCTATGATTCTAACAAAAGGGCTTTAATATTCTAGTTGCACTTACTCCCCTGGTCTTCAAGACAGACTGTTTTCTGCCTCTGTTGGGACATCCAGCTATATCCCAGAAGTCACTGGCTAGACAGTGAACATTCAATAAAGAAACTCCTCAAACCTGCCAAGGTGTGCAGATTGTGCAGATGGTGACTCATGACCAGGAGGCTCAGGGGACTGTTGTTACAGAGATGAAGTGTCAGCTTCTTGGTGCCGGAGCTCCAGGGACAGAGAGCTAAGGCATGAGCTGGGGACCATACTCCTTCCATCTCTGCATCTCTCAGGCCTCCTGTAAAATGCTGCAGCCCAATGCTCCAGGGGGCTGCTATAAACCACCTCCCATTCTGAAGAACTGGAGCCCTGTTGGGAGGGGCTTAATAAACAGGCACTGGACACAACATCATGGCTGGTCCAAAACGGGAGCAACTTTTATTTGAATGCAGTTAATGTACTAAGCCTCAACTCCCCATTCTTTTTCGGTTGTTTGAGAGAGGGCTTCATTCTGAAATCCAGGCTGTTCTTGAACTCATGGCAGTCCTCTGTCTCAGCCTCCCAAGTGTTGAGAAAACATGTCTGAGCCACAATGCCTGTCTGTACTTGAACCACAGGTGCTACGTGTTATTAGCCACATGTGATTAGCAACTTAAGACAACTGAAAGCTCTACTCTCTCTAAGGTTATTTGGTTGCATTAAATAAGGTTAGCAGAGGGACTTTATTGTAAGCTATACAGCATATACACTGAAGTTGAAGATGTGGGGACACCTTGCAGAAATTGGTTTGTTCCTTCCACATGTGGGGTCCAGGGATCAAACTCAAGTCATCAGACCTGGCAGCACACATCCTTGCTAAGCCATCTAACAAGCCCATAGTTTGAATGTTTATTTTTCCAACAAATACGCTAAGACGTTGGAGACCAGTCATGCTTGACAGCTGCCAAACCTTTACCTACTGCCTGGCTGCCTTGTATGAAAGACTGTTCAGCAAGCAGCCAGAGGGAACCATCAGGTCAGCCTGGGTTCTCTGGACATCCCATAGACAACACAAGGAAACTCTTCAGTAACCATAGATGCTTGCTGCTGGACTGTAAATCTGGCTTCTGCCTCAGCTAGAATTGGTTAAGAAAGCTCACCCCAGGGCTAGAGACATGGCTCAGAGGTTAAGAGCATTGGCTACTCTTCCAAAGGTCCTGAGTTCAATTCCCAGTGATCACATGGTGGCTCATAACCATCTACAATGAGATCCAATGCCCTCCTCTGGCCTGCAGGCAAACATGCAGACAAAACACTGTACACAAAATAAATAAACATTAACAAAAGAAAGCTCACCCCAGGTGGTGGAGCCCACCTTTAATCCCAGCAGCACTTGAGGGGCAGAGGCAGATGGATCTCTGTGACTTTGAGACCAGCCTGGTCTACTGAGCGAGTTCCATGACAGCCAAGACTACACAGAGAAACCACAAAGAAAAACAAAACAAAAAACAAAACAAAACAAAAAAACCCAAAAAAACAAAAAGGAAATGTATTCCGGATCTTTCTGCCACCAACAGCCTTGGTAAGTCTACACACAGGTCAGAGAGGGACCTCCATGGTGGCTCAGATGATGCCTGGAGTTAGTGCAACACCCTTAAGCAATCTCCTTTCTGGCTATGTAAACTGGCCATTTAGCCCACTTTTTTAGTCAGCCTGGCGATGCCCCTGGTGCAACCTTAGGATCAACAAAAAGCTACTCTCTGCAGTCTTGCCCTGTGTTGTGGCTCTGTTGGGGTTTTGGGTTTTAAGTCTTCATCTTTAGTAAACTGTGCTGAATTGGTGACAGAGAGAGGGAATGTTAAAGGGGTGGCTGAGTGACAAGATTAAGACAGTGGAAGAGTTCCAAGGAGCAGGAAAGGCAGAGATGACAGACAGCAGAGAGTGAGAAAGAAAGAGCAAAGAGCTAAGGCTGAAGAACGTGCCCAGCCACCCCAAGAGCTTAAGAGAGAAACAAGATTGAAAGGTGGATGACCCTAGACACCTCAGGAACTGGGGTCCTAACACCAGTCCTGACAGCTGGTCCCATGACAGGATTGGAGGCTGTCACACTGACAGACACCAACTCATTCACATTGACTCAGGGCAGCCAATAGTGGAGGTCAGGGCCAGTAGCAGGGTTTTGGGAGACTAGGGGAGGGGACAGGTGGTGAAATGTATTGGTGGGGCTATTAATCATCAGGGTGTCCGTAGATAACAGGGTGTTTTCGAACTGTGCTGTTTTTATAAAGAAAAAAAAAAAAAAGAGGGCCAATGAAAGGCAATTGCAGCCAAGCCAAACAATGTGAGTTCAATTCCAAGAACCCACATAGTCGAAAGAGAGAACTCCACACACGTGCCATAGCAAGCACACACATGTGCAGCATGCACACACACACACACACACACACACACACACACACACACACACACACACACACACACAGAGTTCTGGAATTTAGTTAGATAATAGTGACATGGCAGCAAGATAACACTCAGAATAACAACTTTGTGTGAGGTTTGAGGGTTAGGGCTACAGCTTGGTTGGAGAAAACTTGCTTAGCATGTACAAGGCTCTGAGTTCCATCCTCAGCATCTCAAAAAAAAGAGTGAGGTTTATAATCCACTTTCTAATGACTCAGACAAATAAATGGGTGGAAAGGGTAAGAAGTAGGAAGATTGGCTAACAGGCTGATGAGTAGATGATAGATAGATGGATGGATAGATGGAAGGTAATAAAACAGACAGGACAGTTCAAACATGGTCAAAAGAATAACACATGGTGAACCATGCCTTGAGGGACTGTGAGAGGCTCCAGAGAGACAAATAGAAGACCTTTTACCTCAGGCACATTTTGTTCCCTGGATTGTTCTTGGACATGATTTCATGCCTTCTGCAACAAACATTTACATTCAATTGATAAGTCGTGTTCATTCTTGTTGGGTGTCAAAACATGGCTAAGAGCCCAATCTGGTGGAAGGATATGCTAAGTGCTGTCTTCAATGTAGCCTGAATCTGGATATGGCCTTTGGCCTTGCTTTCTTGCTTTCCCAGAAATAATCTATATTGGTGCCAGACAACTGTGTTTAAACTGGTCTGTCTTGAGGAAGTTCTGGGAAAGTGATGAGGAATGTCCTTCTGTATACCGTGAATATGTTTCTCTTGTTGGTTGATGAATAAAGCTGTTTCAGCCAATGGGCAAGCAGGATGTAGCCAGGCAGGAAGTATATGTAGGACTGCCAGACTAGGAGAAGGTGGAGAAGAGTAACACAGAGAGTGAGACGCCAGAAAGATGCCAAGTAGCTGAGAAGATATGACACAGTGCATTCTCCAGTAAGCCAAGACTACATGGAGATACACAGATTAATTGAAATGGGTTAATAATTAAGAGAGAGCTAGCCAGTAAGAAGCCTGAGCCATTGGCCAAACAGTTTATAATTAATATAAGCCTCTGTGTATTTATTTAGGACTAAAGGGCTACGGGACTGGACTAGACAAGAAAAGGTTGCTCTGTTAATAGTTAGAATATGCTTGTTGGCATTTATTTACATGTTTTTGTGATCTCAACCTTCCTTGGATCACTGCTTTCTTTGTTACATTCAAAGAATGTAACAAACAAATGAAGTAAGGTTGTCTATATATTACATTGTAGTCCACCTTGTTCTTTAAGGTCCTCAAATCCCAGGTCTCAGAGACAGATCTGCATAGGTTTACAAAAGCTGACAGTTAGTAGCATGGTATTACTTTACATTGTCAATCTCATTGGATTAATAAACATGTAGAGGGCTGGAAATGTGGCTCAGTGGTTGGAGGCTTGCCTAAGGTGCATAAGCTCTGGATTTAACCCCAATACCACACGAACTAGGCATGGTGGCACATATCTGTCACCCCAGTGCTCAGGTGGCAGAGACAGGAAGATAAGGAGTTCAAGGTTAACCTGGGTTACAGGAGACCCTTCCTTAAAAAAGAAAATGTAGCTATGGCATTAGTAAGGGGACCTTAGCTTATACCTGGGAGGCTGCTTCCAGAGAAGAAAAGACGGGGAGAAAAGACCCTACCTGCATGTAGGTGGCACTGTCTCATGGGCTGGGATCCTAAACTGAAGAAAAGAGGGACTGAAGAGAGTCAGACATACCGGCATCCTCTGTCTGCTTCCTGACCCAATGTGGGTTCAACTGGAAGCCTCCAGCTATCACAGCTGTCTCCATGCTTTCTCCTCCTAATTGACTGGATCCCCTGAAACTGAAAACCAAAATAAACCCCTCCCCACTTGGGTTGTTTTTTGTTAGGTACTTAGTCAAAAGCATTAGGGAGAAAAAACAAAAACCAAAAACCAAAAAAAAAAAAAAAAAAAAAAAAACCCAACTTATACAGGTTGGATAGACGTTTGGTATTCAGTTGGTAGATGGATGGTGGGAAAATAGGGTGCTGGGGCTCAAACTTAAATTCTCTGCAAGAGCAGCAAGCACTCTTTTGTTGTTGTTGTTGTTGTTGTTTTGTTTTTCAAGACAGGGCTTCTCTGTATTGCTTTGGATCCTGTCCTGGAACTAGCTCTGTAGACCAGGCTGGCCTCAAACTCACAGAGATCCACCTGCTTCTGCCTCCCAAGTGCTGGGATTAAAGGTGTGTGTGCTACCAACACCCGGCTAAGCAGCAAGCACTCTTAACCACTAAAACATCTGTCCAGGCCCTGGTGTAGCACAAAATGTGAGTAGTCACATTTTCCTAGACTTTGTTTTAAGACAAGGTCTAACTGCGCAGCCCCAGCTGCCCTGAATTCACTATGTAAATCAGGCTGACCTCAGACTTACAGAAGGTCACCTGCCTCTGTAGTCTGTGTGCTGGAATTAAAGATATATACCTCTGTGCCCAATCAGGACTTTTTAAAATTTATTTTGAATTTGTGTGTCTCCATTTCTTTTTTTTTTTTTTCAATTATTGTATGTGTATTGGGTAACTTGGCTATATATTTTTCTGTGTATCATATGTATGCCTGGTGCCTGCAGATGTCAAAAGTATCCCCTGGGAATAGAGTTACAGGTAGTTGTAAGCCATCATATGGGTGCTGAGAATCCTACCCAGGTCCTCTGGAAGAACAGCCAGAGCTCTTAACCACTGAGCCATCTCCCCAGACCCTGTATTTTGGGGGTTTTTTGAGCCAGAATCTCACTCTGTAGCCCAGGCTGACCTTGAACTCAGGATCCTCCTGCCTTAGCCTCTCAAGTGCTGGGTTTACAGGCAGGTGTCACAATGCCTGGCCTCCCAGACCAATCAAAGCCTTGAGGAGGGCACTGCAGCGGGGGACACAGGACACAATGACACGATAACAGGACAGTCAGAAGCCAATCAGCAAAGCCCACCCCTTTCTTCCCAGTCATCTCCATGGCTACAAAAAGCAGCTTCTCCCAGTTCTGATCAATGACACTAAGGACAAATGGGACCTCAGAAGGATGCTGAGCAAGTGAAGGCCTTTGTTTTCTCCATAAAAGAAACAGATGTGGAGACTGGAGAGCCCACTCAGCACGGACTGCTATAGCAGAGGACCCAGGTTGCGTTCCCTGTACCCACATGACAACTCACAACTATCTATATCTCTACTTCCAGGGATCGTATGCCTTCTATAGCCTCTGCTGGCACTGTACTCATATACATAACAGTTTTTATTTCAACTATAAAAATTACAAAACAGGTGGGATTGACCTCATCCTCCCATTCCTTCCTCTATTGTGATTGCCAGAGCCATGACAGCCATCTTGTAATGCTGAGGGACTGAACAAGAAAACTGCCAGACATGGCCAAGTATGGAGGTTTTTATTTTTACTTTTTAGAATTTTTTAAATGCATGCTTGTACACATATATGAGTGCCACATGCATTCCTGATGCCCACAGAAGTCAGAAGACAGTGTAATTTCCCTAGAACTAGAGTTATAGATGGTTGTGAGCTGCCTCATAAGTGCTGGGAACTGAACCTAGGTTCTATGCTTTTTTGGGGGGCGGGAAGGGGATTGAGACAATGTCTCTCTGCTGGCCTCCAATTCAAAGATCAGCCTGCCTCTGCCTCCCAAGTGTTGGAATTAAAGGTGTGTACCACTGAGCCATCCCTCCAGCTTCTTGGTGCACATTTTTAACCCTGGAACTTGAAAGACAGAGGTAGGAACTCTATTGGGTTCCAGGCCAAATGGGGCTACATAGTTAGGACCCATTTCAGAGAGAGAGGGGGGGGAGGGAGGGAGGAAGAAAAGGAGGGAGGGAAAGAGAGAAGGGGAAAAGGAAAGGTGAGAGAAAGGAAGAGGAAGAAAGAGGAAAAACGAGAGAGAAACCACAAAGACCCTGAAGTTAGAGATCTATATACTCTTCACATCTGGACCTTTGTGAGAAAACTATCACCTCTTACCTTAGACCTCTCTGTTTTTCTTTCTTACATACTCCTGACACACCTATCAGTGCAGTCTAATGTAGAGTGCCTGGTGTGATTTCAGTGAACTCAGCTCCTCTGCTCTCTTCTCCTCTCCCCTCCCCTCCTCTTCTCCATGATAAAAGCCAGGTGTTTTCCTAGACAACACAAAGGAAATTGATTCATGTGAGAGAAGAAAGCTGTCCTTGTCTGCTCCCAGTACCAGCCATTTGTGGTCCTGAGGGGTGGACACCAAACACCTGTCACCAGTTCATCCACAGAGGACTCATCCAAAGCTGCTGTGCATGAGCAGTGTGTCTGCTTGCCTACATACAAGTCAGAGATAAGTCAGAGATCTGAGAAAAAACAAACAACACTTGGCTGGTGCCTTCCATCTCTTCCACCCCCCACCCCCAAGACAGGGTCTCTGTGTACGTTGTAGACCAAGCTGGCCTCAAACTCACAGAGATCCACCTGCTCTGTCTCTCTAGTGCTGAAATTAAAGGTGTGCACCACCACTGCCCAGCCTTACCTTCCACCTCTTTACCTTCTACAAAAATATGATTCTGGGGCTTGAGAGATGGATCAGCTGTTAAGAGCACTGGCCACTCTAGCTGCTCTTTCAAAGGTCCTGGATTCAATTCCCAGCACCCACAAGGAAGTTCACAATTGTCTGTAACTCCAGTTCCAGGGAATGTAGCATCCTCACACAGACATACATGCAGGTAAAACACCATTGTACATTTTAAAAACTTAGTTAATTAGAAAAAGGATGTGATTCCACAGTTTGGCTTTCTTCCTAAGTGAGCCAGGTGTTGGTGGCATGCCTTTAATCCCAGTACTGGGGAGACAGAGGAGGCAGAGGCAGAGGCAGAGGCAGGCAGATCTCTGTGAGTTGGAAGTCAGCCTGGTCTACAGAGCTAGTTTCAGGACAGGCTCCAAAGCAGCAATACAGAGAAACCCTGTCTCAAAAAACCACAAAAAAACCACACAAAAAAAAAAGAAAGAAAGAAAAGAAAAGAAAGAGAAAAAAATAAAAGAAAAAGAAAAGAAAGGAAAAAGGAAAAGAAAAAAAGAATTATTAGAGTGGAGCCAGGTAGTGGTGGCATATGCCTTTAATCCCTAATCCCAGCATTTGGGAATTAGGTAGGCATAATTCTGCTCAGAGGTAGGCAGATCTCAGTGAGTTTGAGGCCAGCCAATCTACAGAGTTCCAGAACTGCCAGAGCTGGGATTAAAGGTGTGCACCACTGCCTGGCTTATTTCTGATTTTTAATTATGTGTATGTGTGTGGGTTTGTGCACCTAAGTGCAGTGCTTATGGAGTCCAGAAAAGAGTTGGATCTCTTGAAGCCTGAGTTAAAGGAGGTTGCGAGCCATTGATGTGGATGTTAGGAACTGAACTTGAGTCCTATTCAAGAGCAGGAAATATTTTTAACTGCTGAACCATTTTTCCATTCCCTCTCCTGCACTCACTATGTAGCCCTGGCCTACCTGGAACTTGCTTTGTAAACCAGGCTGGCCTTGAATTCAGAGGTCATTGAGATTAAAGGTATGTGCCAGAAAGCCAGTGACTCTTTATGAAAGTCAGGCACCCATTTACGGGAGGCACCCAGACTTTCTCCCACTACCCTGTTCCTGCTCCATCCTGTTGTCTCCTTCTCTGAGTCCCTCTAGCCTGCACTCTTTCCTTTAGCACCTGAACCTACATCTCCAGCTGCCAGTCACCTTGGGTGACTACCAAATAATGTTAAGCCACTAAATAAAGGACTCTATCTCAGCACTTTGAAAGATTCAGTGTTGCTAAAATTCCATCCCTTGGGGAAATGGAAGCCACATTTGCCCCTCCTCCTGAAATCCCAAGGACAAATGGAGGTTTGAGTCCACCAAAGTTCACCCAGAAAAGCTAATGAGTTTATTGAACTTACTTACAGAGCATGTGTAAGGGATTGAGAGCAGGAGTGTGGATAACACCCCAAAGCAGCCACACTGAAAAGCATGGATGAATGCCTTCGATGTGGCTATGTAGATGAAGTCTGCCTCTCCTATTCCTTTCCTATTTAGCCCCTCTTGGAGGCCATATGCAGTTAGAACAGAATTGTGGTCAGCTGGTTGGGAGGAATGGCTGGATTTTTTTAGGTGGTCTCATGACCCTCTCTGCTCCTCCTATAAAGCAACATACCTTAACACAAGCACAGCTGAAATAATTTTGCAAACTGGCACAACTGATTTGATGAAGGTGGCAGTGTGGCTTGGAAGGCAGTCCGGCACAACACTGAGGCATGAGGAGGTCCAATACCATCCTGGGTTACAAGGGACATCTTGTGGGAAAAATGAACAGGGGAAGGAGGAAACCTGTATGTGGGAGGGATGACTTTAGGAAGGGACAACCTGGGTGGAGACTGGGGGACCATGAAGAACATGGGCAGATAAGGGGAGAAGTGGTTAATTTTGAGAACTCTTACTTGTGTAATCCAGCCAGAGGTGTGATGCAATTCAGCTGTGGTAGGACCCTTGGCTAAGGGCTGGAGAGCAACTGCTTAGTCAACTGCGCATGTGGCCCAGTAGTGCCCCCTTTGGGGAGAAATGAGCATTGCTTACCAGGACTGCCAGTCTGAAAGCATGGACCTGCTGGAGCCATACTTTAACTCAACTTCACCTCTTTAAGTAAACTTAAAAAAAAAAAAAAAAAAAAAAAAAAAAAGATTAAGATACACACCTTTATACCTTTTTACACCTTTATGTCAGAAGACGGTATCAGATCCCATTAGAGATGACTGTGAGCCACCATATGGTTGCTGGGTATTGAACTCATGACCTCTGGAAAAGCAGTCAGTGCTCTTAACCACTGTGAACTTAAAATTTTTTTTTATGAACATTAATTAGTGCATGTATGTCTGTGAGGATGTCAGATCCACTGTAACTGGAGGGGACAGATGTAAGAGGCCATATGGGTGATGGGAATTGAAGCAGGGTCCTCTGGAAGAGCAGTCAACAAACTCTCAATAGTACCAGTATGAAGCCCAACTATGGAGTGCTTTAATTTAAACTCTGTCATTCATCACACATAGGACCCTAAGAAGCAGAACAATTCTCTTCACATGCTCCTGACATGCTTGTACTTGCTGGACAAATGTATGACCCTAGCTTTTTTTTTTTTTTTTTTTTTTTTTTTAGAAAGTTTCTCCCCTTTGCATGGTATGAAAACTGTTAGATCTGACAATATTGAGCTTTGGCTCTGAAGTGAAAAATACTTAGGAGACAAGTGTATACAACCCAGCTGTCTCCCACTGTCCCTGAGCTAGGTCCTCAGGGACATGAAGCTGAACACACACTGGAGTGGGGGCACTGGCTAAAAGCAAAGAAAGCAGGGTTCTAATTACATACTAAACTGAATACTTGAAACACCAAGTATCACATATTCAAACATGAGCAATAAACAGGTTGGCCAGTGCTTGCTGCTAGGCCTGAGGAAGATCCCTGGGTGCATACAGTGAAAAAATAATCTTCATAGGTGTAGGAACACAACTACAAACGTTTTTTAACTACGATATCCATGGCAACCATTCTTGTAGTTTTTTGAGTTTCTCTGTATAACTCAGGCTGGCCTTGAACTCTGCTGGTATTAATGGTACGTGCCACCACCTATTATGCTTTTAATTAAAAACAAAAACTTTGTGAGGGTGTTTTGCCTGCCTGCTGCCTGGAGGCCTAAAGGTTATTGATGCCCTAGAACTAGTTACAGATGAGCTGTAATGTTGATCATGGACACTGAATCTTGGTCCTCTGGAAAAGCAGCCAATGGGCTTAAGAGTCATTTCTCTAACTCCGAAGTCTATAGACAGTAATGTTGAGGCAGGAATATTATGGCAAATTTGAAGGTAGGTTTTAGTATACTATGAGTTGTCCGCTGGGACTCGAATTAAAAAAAAGTGTATTTTAACAGAAGGTGTGCTTGCATGGCTAAGACAGCTAAGCTCAGTTATTTCATTGTTCCTCAACATTAGAAAAGTAAAATAGGTTAAATGTATCCCATGGTGTTTATCCTGCCTATTGTAATTCTTGATACTCAGTATCAGATATTTGAGGTCAGCCTGTGCATCTGAGAAACCTTGTCTCAAAACTGGTTGTGGGTGTGGCATGCTTTTAGTCCCAGCACTCCATAGGCAGAGGCAGGTGAATCTCTTGAGTTCAAGACCAGCCTGGTCTACAAGAGCTAGTTCCAGGACAGGCTCCAAAGCTACACAGAAACTGTCTCAAAAAAACAAAATAAAAATAAAAAAAAAAAAAATTGGGATCAGACGATAATGCTGGCTGTGAGGGCAGTATCATGTTGACCAACAAACAACTGAGAAAAAAAGGAAGATGTGAGCATTTCCCCCAAGCCAGAGCCTTTCACACAGGAAAACAATAGATCAAACCAAAAAGTAGGGGGAAAAAATTCTGATTTTTTCTTTTTTTTTTTTTTCCAGACAGGGTTTCTCTGTCCTGGAACAAGCTCTTGTAGACCAGGCTGGTCTCAAACTCAGAGATCCCCCTGCCTCTGAAAAATTGTGGTATTTTTTACTGTGAAATTTACTACTTTTGATTTCAAACAATTGTTTAAAACACAAGTAATACTTTGGTAAAGTCTACAAACTGAAGGAATATGTCCTTTGGACAGGTTTTATTTCCAGTATATCAAACCCTTGGCCATAAGAAATCTACTTCTGCTGACTAGCAAAATCCATAAATCAGAAAGGCTCAAGGGAAAATATAATAGCTGTATTTAAAAACTTAAGAAAATGTCAAGATTTCATTACTTTACCAGCAAACCACAGTAACATCTGCACCTTCTCAGTAACTGGAAATGGTTCTTAAAACAAAAAATTAAAGGTACCAAGGAGAAGTACACAATTGACCAAGCTTAACCTATTGGAAAAACTTTCAATTATGCATCTTTAGGAGAAATATATGCACTTTCACTGGAGCCCCATGCTAAAGCTAGAGGCACTGAACCACTTTGGAGCTTCTCATACATTGCAGTGAGGCACAGTATGTGGAGGGCTAGGAACCTAATATAGACCCTCTGAGGAACCTCTGAACCATCCCTCCTGGCCCACTAATACATACCTATCACCTCACTTGTGCAAATTCAGGACAATACTTCTTACCAATTACATTAAAGCCTGAGATCACATAGAACTTGAAGGTGGCAATTTTTCACACTGCCTAGGCTGGCCTGGAACTCAGATCTGCCTGCCTCTGCCTCCCAAGTACTGGGATTAAAGGTTAGTGCCCCTATGGCCAAATTCAGCTATTGCTATTCTTTCAAACTATTAACTTTTTAAAAAGAATTTATGTACATTGTTATACAGGCCAGAAGAGGGCACCAAATCTCATAAATGGTTGACCTACCATGTGGTTGCTGGGAATTGAAGAGCAGCCAATTGAGTACTCTTAAATTCTTGAGCCATCTCTCCAGCTACTACTATTCTTAATGTCCTCAGTTCAATTGATTTGAGTGATAATTACCTGGCTGGAGAGATGATTCAATCACAGCAGGTCTTGATCCTAGAGGAGCCAGAATTTGGTTTTGAACAAGGGCATCTAACACATAACTACCACAGTGCCCATATATATTTATACACTTCCCATAATTAAATTCAAACCTAAAAAAAGCCACAGTTCCAACTTTTTCACATATTTTTAGAAACACCACCTAACAGGACTACAAAGATGGTTCATAAGAATTTGTTCCTCCTACAAGGTGGTGGCAGCTCATGCCTTTAATCCCAGCACTCCGGAGGCAGAGGCAGATAGATCGGAGTTTGAGGCTAGCCTGGTTTACAAAGCTAGTATCAGGACACCTAGGGCTGTTAAAGAGAAACTGTTTCAGATACATAAAAACATTTGTTCCTCTTGTAGCAGACTATGTGCAGTTACCAACAGCTCATCAACATCTAAACTCTGAACACCCTTTTCTGAACTACTGGGCACAAGGCACAAATCACATTACTAAAGAAACCCAAATACCCACATACTTCTAACATATCTTTTAAATTTTAAGCTCAACTATACTTCCAAATCCACACAGCCAATTTCAACATTGGCTGATGACACAAAGTTGACAGCCTCCACATCCCAATAAGCAGGAATCAACAAACTAAAGCCAAATAAGTATCAGACATCTTTGGGAATGCAAGAACTTTATTCAAAGTGCAATGAAACTTGTTAACAGGTTAAAAGATGGGGGAAACTAAGACACCTCCCCCCCCTCAAGCCCAAGAACAAGCACAAGGTGTGCTCTTTCTAGAAACTGTAGTGAGAAAGGTGCGTCCATCTTCCTGTTTGACTTTCTTGGTGGTGTTACTGGGCTCGACCTCCAGGGTGATGGTCTTCCCTGTCAGGGTCTTCACAAAGATCTGCATCCCACCCCTGAGGCGCAGGACCAGGTGCAGGGTGGACTCCTTCTGGATGTTATAGTCGGACAGGGTGCGGCCATCTTCCAGCTGCTTGCCAGCAAAGATCAGCCTCTGCTGGTCAGGGGGGATGCCCTCCTTGTCCTGGATCTTTGCCTTGACATTCTCGATGGTGTCACTGGGCTCGACCTCCAGGGTGATGGTCTTGCCTGTCAGGGTCTTCACAAAGATCTGCATCCCACCCCTGAGGCGCAGGACCAGGTGCAGGGTGGACTCCTTCTGGATGTTGTAGTCGGACAGGGTGCGGCCATCTTCCAGCTGCTTGCCAGCAAAGATCAGCCTCTGCTGGTCAGGGGGGATGCCCTCCTTGTCCTGGATCTTTGCCTTGACATTCTCGATGGTGTCACTGGGCTCAACCTCCAGGGTGATGGTCTTGCCTGTCAGGGTCTTCACAAAGATCTGCATCCCACCCCTGAGGCGCAGGACCAGGTGCAGGGTGGACTCCTTCTGGATGTTGTAGTCGGACAGGGTGCGGCCATCTTCCAGCTGCTTGCCAGCAAAGATCAGCCTCTGCTGGTCAGGGGGGGATGCCCTCCTTGTCCTGGATCTTTGCCTTGACATTCTCGATGGTGTCACTGGGCTCGACCTCCAGGGTGATGGTCTTGCCTGTCAGGGTCTTCACAAAGATCTGCATCCCACCCCTGAGGCGCAGGACCAGGTGCAGGGTGGACTCCTTCTGGATGTTGTAGTCGGACAGGGTGCGGCCATCTTCCAGCTGCTTGCCAGCAAAGATCAGCCTCTGCTGGTCAGGGGGGGATGCCCTCCTTGTCCTGGATCTTTGCCTTGACATTCTCGATGGTGTCACTGGGCTCGACCTCCAGGGTGATGGTCTTGCCTGTCAGGGTCTTCACAAAGATCTGCATCCCACCCCTGAGGCGCAGGACCAGGTGCAGGGTGGACTCCTTCTGGATGTTGTAGTCGGACAGGGTGCGGCCATCTTCCAGCTGCTTGCCAGCAAAGATCAGCCTCTGCTGGTCAGGGGGGATGCCCTCCTTGTCCTGGATCTTTGCCTTGACATTCTCGATGGTGTCACTGGGCTCGACCTCCAGGGTGATGGTCTTGCCTGTCAGGGTCTTCACAAAGATCTGCATCCCACCCCTGAGGCGCAGGACCAGGTGCAGGGTGGACTCCTTCTGGATGTTGTAGTCGGACAGGGTGCGGCCATCTTCCAGCTGCTTGCCAGCAAAGATCAGCCTCTGCTGGTCAGGGGGGATGCCCTCCTTGTCCTGGATCTTTGCCTTGACATTCTCGATGGTGTCACTGGGCTCAACCTCCAGGGTGATGGTCTTGCCTGTCAGGGTCTTCACAAAGATCTGCATCCCACCCCTGAGGCGCAGGACCAGGTGCAGGGTGGACTCCTTCTGGATGTTGTAGTCGGACAGGGTGCGGCCATCTTCCAGCTGCTTGCCAGCAAAGATCAGCCTCTGCTGGTCAGGGGGGATGCCCTCCTTGTCCTGGATCTTTGCCTTGACATTCTCGATGGTGTCACTGGGCTCGACCTCCAGGGTGATGGTCTTGCCTGTCAGGGTCTTCACAAAGATCTGCATCCCACCCCTGAGGCGCAGGACCAGGTGCAGGGTGGACTCCTTCTGGATGTTGTAGTCGGACAGGGTGCGGCCATCTTCCAGCTGCTTGCCAGCAAAGATCAGCCTCTGCTGGTCAGGGGGGATGCCCTCCTTGTCCTGGATCTTTGCCTTGACATTCTCGATGGTGTCACTGGGCTCGACCTCCAGGGTGATGGTCTTGCCTGTCAGGGTCTTCACAAAGATCTGCATCCCACCCCTGAGGCGCAGGACCAGGTGCAGGGTGGACTCCTTCTGGATGTTATAGTCGGACAGGGTGCGGCCATCTTCCAGCTGCTTGCCAGCAAAGATCAGCCTCTGTTGGTCAGGGGGGATGCCCTCCTTGTCCTGGATCTTTGCCTTGACATTCTCAATGGTGTCACTGGGCTCGACCTCCAGGGTGATGGTCTTACCAGTTAAGGTTTTCACAAAGATCTGCATTGTCTGTCACACAGAAGAACACACACACACCAAAAACAAAAACAAAAACAGGTCAGGTATGACATAAATGTTCTTGGGGTGGCATTAACAGTTAACTCTGAAATGGATAGCAGTTTAGTTCGCAAAGTTAAACTTGAGATCCTGTCTGAAAAATATTTTCTAAATCCAAAAATAAAAATCATAAAATTGTACTTCAAATGAGCTTATTATTGAGTGGTATTGGGGTGTTGGAGAAGACCTTTAATCCTAGGACTTGTGAGGCCTGGGCAATTTGTGAGATTAAGGCCAGTGTTGTCTTCTACAACATGAAGGACTACAGAGAAAGATGTCTTAAAATACAATCCAAAAGGGAAGCCACTTAAGTACGGCGAACCTGGTCTATATTTTCAATTTGGTGGGTGGAAGCTGCAGTACCAATGGCTGAAATGATTTACTGGCTATCTGCAGTGAGCAGAAAGCCTGGTCTACATTCACACCCTTAGTCATTGAGAGGATGTAAACCAAATAGGCAGGAAATCAGATCGGGTCTGCTCTTTGATAACCAGTAAGGACTACTGACTTCCCTTAAAATCAATCAATCAGTCAATCAATCAATTGGTGCTTCCAGCCAGTGCACACCTTGGCACAGGCAGATCTGCATCAGGTAGGGCAGAGACAGCGAGATCCTATCTAACTCTAGTTCAAAACACAACAGCAGGAATGAACTTACAGAAACCCCAGAATATAATAA
The DNA here is from genome assembly GCA_030556225.1 of Cricetiscus sungorus. Classification (NCBI taxonomy): domain Eukaryota; kingdom Metazoa; phylum Chordata; class Mammalia; order Rodentia; family Cricetidae; genus Cricetiscus; species Cricetiscus sungorus. Next base: position 23,890,747 of record JANBXA010000044.1, on the reverse strand, counting down.
TGTCTGGGGTGGTGGCAGAGACCCTGAATTATGTGAGGCAGCAGAGGCCAGGCATGGCTTTGTGGCGAGATTCACTCTAAACGGAAAAGGGGAGGGGGGTTGTCAAGAAACGAAACTCAATGTAGGCTCACTTTTCCCCTCTGTGATTTCCGGGTCCTCGGTCCACTCTGAAGAGGCTAACCCGAGGTCGAGGCCCTAACCCTGTCCCACCAGTGAGGTAATGCTATATAGTCAGGGAAATGGCCTCGCCACCCATTATGAGCCCATAGAAGCCGCGACGTCATGTGCGCCGTAGGCCAGGTTCAACCGCCACCAACGGACCTCCCCGCCCCCCCCCCCGCCGCCTTCCGCACGCCTCGGTCGCACTTCCGTCTTTAGCAACAGATGAAAACCTGACCGACCGACAGACTTCTCCCGACAGTCAGACGCACACAGCTCTCACATCAGAGGCATCCACGGCCCGCAGCTCGTCAAAGAAAAAAAAAAAAACCCAAAAGCAAACCCAAAAACGGGTTAGCCGCAAGTTCCCGGCTTGGAAGCCGCAGCGGCCTCGCGGGCCTGCTTCCCCCGACCTCGTCGAGCGCCTCAGGGCCGCTCCTCTTCCCCCTCAGGCTTCCACTTGGCCGCCATCTTGCCGCCGGGTCCTCCGCCTCAGGACCGTCGCCCTCCTCGCGGGCCGCGGGAACCGAACGTCCAGGCCACCCCGCCCTCGCACCCCGCACCCCGCACCCTTCCCGGCCTCTCAGGCCCGCCAGACGCGGCGGCTTTCCTCCTCACCAGCGGTGGCGGCAGCAGTCCTCACTGTGATGAACCGACGGTACCGGCGTTCTCGACGGAACTAGCCGCGGCCCGCCCCAGCGCCGCTTTATATAATCCTCGGAAGCCCCGCCCTCCTCGCGATCCCTCCGCGGAAATGCGGCAGGGACTACTTTCCCGGGCTGTTCTTTCTCCGCAGCGGAAGCGCCTGACTACAGCCAGCAAGGTCACCTCATGGAGTGTTCGTGTGTGGCGCCCAGACAGTGGGGGGGGGGATTTGTGTGGCGGGGAAGGGCTGAGACTCTGTGCGGACCCGCGGAGGGATCAGCGTGTATGACGAGTCCATCGCTACGTGGTCGGCGCGAGAACCCGGCTCGGATCAGCGCGGCCGGAGCGGAGCTCGGCGCATGCGCAGTGCGGCCTCGCGCTCGAGACACCCACTCATTTTTCCCGGCCTGGGGGTCCCTGTGGCCTCTGCGCGCTCTAGGCACTTAGGGCTCTGGCTCCTGTCCCACTGGGGTCCCGGGGACCTTGGAGGCCTCGCCTCCTCAGCCCCCTCAGCCCCTGCTGGTCCCTGAGCCCAGCCTTCAGCTCCCTGGCACTGTGACAGGGTGGATGACTCTGCAAATCTCAAAACAAGGGGAAAGAATAAAAAAGGTTAATACATTTTAAAAAAAAATTATAAAGTGGAGGAATCGCTCCCCGATTTTGGAAAATGAATCTGAATTCGTTATAGGCAGAAAAATCCACACAGCTCTTGAAAAGCCTTGCCATTAGACCTGAATGAAGCCCCACAGAACTAGATCTTTCCAGGCTGTTCTTGAGCCTGTTTACACTGGGTGTCCTTGGATTCGAGAAGGTTCTGGTTGCCACCAAGGAAAGGTCACATTTTCAACATTTTGTTAATATTTAGTCTACCTAAGACTTTGAACCCTTTGAAGCCCTAGATTTTCTTATTTTGTTTTTGTTGATGTTGAGATAGGCTCTTACTCTGTAGCTCTGGCTGCCTGGAGCAAGTTATATAGACCAGGCAGGCCTCTGCCTTCCAAGTGCTGGGATCAAGACCAAGACGTGTGCCTCTACAACAAACCTAAGCCCCAGATTTTTTTGTTGTTGTCATTTTGTGAGACAGGGTTTCTCTGTGTAGCTCTGGCTGTCCTGGAACTCACTTTGTAGACCAGGCTGGCCTGGAGTTTACAGAGATCCTCCTTCCTCTGCCTCCCTAATACTGGGATTAAAAGCATGTACTACCACTGCTCAGCTAAGCCCCAGATTTTTAATTGAAAACTCCAATCATTTTCCATTAAGCTACATCCATCTCCCAAACCTTTAATTCATTAAATAAAATATAAATCCACTAAGAATTGTAGCGGGATGTGGTGGTACACACCTTTAATCCCACCATTCAGGAGACAGAAGCAGGAGGATAGGATATCCAAATTCCAGTGAAGCCTGGTCTTCATATAGAGAGTGAGTTTCAGGACAGCCAGGGCTATACATTGAAACCCTATCTTGCCTGGCATTGGTGGCACACGCCATTAATCCAAGTATTTTTCTGAGGGTTTTCTTGTTTTGGAGACAGGGTCTCTATACACAGCCCTTGTTGCCCTGCAACTCACCCTGTAGACCAGGCTGGGCTCTAACTTGCAGGGATCCTCCTGCCTCTACCACTCAGGTGCTGAGATTTCAGGTGTGTCTGGTTCCCCAGGCTTAGAAATTCATAATAATTCAAGATCAGAAGTATTGTTAAAAACAGACTGTAATTTCTGTGATTTTCCATGAATGAAATCATATGCCACTGAGAAATTAAAATGTCATTCTCTGGGACATCCCGGTGGTTTCTGAGACAGATTTCTGCACAGGCCAATTCTTTCTAGATTTCAGACATAAGTTTAGAAGGGACAAAAACACCAAGGCTGATTCTAAAGCAATACTGGCTTCCAGATACACCCATGCTATATTTGGCTGTCGCTCTGCTTCTGCCTCGTGATGCCTGTTTCTTGGCTGAGTCATCAGCTTTGTGGCATCAGCATTTTCCAAAGTCTAGAAACTTCAGAGCCAAACAGCCTTGATTTCAGAGGTGGGGGAGAGGGAAGAGGAGGAAGGCTGGAGGACTGGACCTGGCCAAGGGTTAGCTTGGAAAGGAAGGAATGTTCAGAGGGTCTGGGGGAGAATAGTAGTGGGGGTAAATAAGATTCTTATATTATTTCCAACAAACATGACCAAAATGCATTATATTAAGTTATGAAACAATATCGAAAACTCATTATGTATTTTTATTATTATTTATTTAGACTTTATTTTGAGACAGGGCTTCCCTGTGTAGCCCTGGAACTCCCACGGAGATCTACTGGCCTCTGCCCTTCCCAAGTGCTGGGATAAAAGTCGGTGTGAGCCGCCATGCCCAGCTCCAGCCTCCCACTTTAAAATATATCTTTTCAAATAATCTTTGAGAATTATATACATACATACATTGTATTTTTATCACTCCTCTCCCATTTCCTCCCTTCAACTCCTTTCTGGACACTCCTGCCCAATCCCTTTCTTAACTTCTCATCCAAACTGTTTTTTATTTTGTTTTATTTTTAATAACCCATCAGCACTGTGTTCTCACCACAAACAGAGGTGACCTGCTTCTCGAGGGCACAGAGCAAGCAGGAAGGGAGGAAGGAAATGGTCTCACTTCAGAGCTGGCTGCTGCAACACAACACAGCTTCCCAGCCAGGAGTGAGCCCTCCAGCAAAGCTGTCACAACCATGATGGGAAAGGAGAGGGTAATACTAGTCACAGAGGCCAGAGACACTCATGGACAAGTCACAGTGACAGGCACGCCACCCACATGGAATCCTGTGTCCCCTACAGAGACCTTGGGGACAGATTATCACAGTCGCCGGTCTATTTTCTGAAAGGGACTCTGATGTCTTCATGTCCTACTTGGCCTCGGGACTTAGGTATTAAGTCACAGCCCTAAAATCCCAAACCTCCTGACCTAGAACGGGAAGTGCTCGAAGGTGCTAGAAGTCCTGTGACTCACTGGATTCCGTTTGCAGTTCGTTCCACACACGGATCCGTCCTTTGCAGGCTACCAGGGATGACAGCTTCAAAGCTGCCACCAATGGAGACCGAGAAAGGGGCCTGGCAACAGGGAGGGATTGGCTGAGGACACCTTCGTGGGATGGGCTGAGCAGGACAGAGCTAGGCCCCAAGCTTCCTGATGGGGGGTGGGGCTGGTGGCTGCTGCTCGGTCAGCCTGATCTGAAGGTCACACCTGGTGTGTGACTGGGTTCAGGAAAAAGGAACCGGGATTCAGCACAAGGGTCAGCTGGTGTTTTTCTCCTCAAAAGGAAGTGTGGAGCCAGAAGTCTGTTTTGTCATGCGTTGTGTAACCAGACAAGGTTACCAAGGGCAAGCCTCAGCTTGTAGAGCGAGAGAAAAACAGCGTGCTGTGTTCTGCTTCCTGGTTTTGAACAAGCATAGGAAGGCTGGGATTTGCCTCAACTCACACAGGATCCAGCCCTGGTCCACCCTGTGCTGTTCGTGGTTCAAATTTGGAAAATTTGGAGAATGACTTGGTTTTGGTTTTGTTTTGTTTTGTTTTCTGTTTTCCTAGGCAGGATTTCTCTGTGTAGCCCTGGCTGTCATGGAACTAGCTATGTAGACCAGACTGGCCTCTAACTCGCAGAGATCCCCTTACCTCTTGCCTCCCCAGTGCTGGGATTAAAGACGTGGGTCACAACCGCCTGGTTTTAAATATGTCATTGTTGAGAGTGGAGGTCAGAACTGTTAAACAGTCCTCCCCTACCTGCTCCTGAGGTGGGACAGAAAGACAGGAAATGATGGGAACTTGAGAGGGAAGGCTGAGACCTCTCACCAGCTGAGACACAGTGGGCACTTAGGAGGCAGACTGAGCTCTGTAAATTCAAAGCCGCCTGGTCTACATAGCAAGTTTCAGGCCAGCCTGGGCTACACAGTGTGACCCTGTGTCCAAAACTGAAACCAAGCCCAGCTGTGGCGCACAGGCCTTAAATTCCAATATCCAGGAGCAGAGGCAGGGGGAATCTCTGAGTTTGATGCAACTTCCAGGACAACTAGGGTTACATAGAGAAACTCAGTCTTCAAAAAGCAAAACAACAACAAAAAACTCCAAAGCAAGCGAACAAACAAACAAAAGTCCAAACCAAGTAATTCTTCGAATTAAAAACACAGAGCCCAGAGCTGAGGTCTGGTCTTCAGAGCAGGTCATGGCTGGGTCCTGTGTGAACTGAGGCCACAGAGTCCTTGTTCTTTTTACCCTTGTTCATTAACAGGAAGTGTTTTTCTCTCTCCCTTTGCTTTACAAGCTGAGGTATGACCTTGGCCAATAAAATAAAAATATATCCACTACAGTTAATATTTTCTGTACACGTTCCTTCTGCAGAGAGTTTATATTATCTTCATAGACAGATACTAGTCCTGAATGTTTATGACCAGTCATGGTCTCATTCCTTCTGCACACATCATTAGAGACTATGACAGTGTTTATAGTAAAGGTACCAGATCTCCTGTATCACTATGGGCTTGACTTGGCCTTTAGAGATGGCAAACCTGGCAGAAGTCAGCCAATCATCTCACTGAGGTTTCCTAGCAACCCTGTGAAGACAGGAACTTCAAACCCCACCTCAGTCCTAATCCACCATCACACACACACACACACACACACACACACACACACACCAGAAAGAAGCCCTTTTCCACACTCTTTGGGACACCCACACCATGTATAAACCTATATTAAAAATATTTGTTTACTTATTTTTGGCTTTTCAGGATAGGGTTTCTCTGTGTAGCCTTGGCTGTCCTAGAGCTAGCTGTGTAGATCAGATTGGCCTGGAACTCACAGAGATCTACCTGCCTCTGTCTCTCGAGTGTGAGTGCTGGGATTAAAGACATGCACCACCAGCTAAACTGTCTTTCTTAAACCCCTACTCGGCTTCTTCATACCTCCTAGTCCTAAATGTTTTTGTTTTGTTTTGTTTTTGTTTGTTTTGTTTTCTATAGAAGCCATGAACTTTAATTTGGCTTGAATCTAGATCCCCAAAAGTTTACGGGAACTCTTTGTGCCTCCTGACTCTGTACCCTAAAACACTCAATATTCATCATTCCTTCCTTCCTTCCTTTCTTACCCCCATTTTTGTTTTGTTTTTTGTTTTTTCAAGACAGAGTTTCTCTGTGGCTTTGGAGGCTGCCCTGGAACTAGCTCTTGTAGACCAGGCTGGTCTCAAATTCACAGAGATCCACCTGCCTCTGTCATCCGAATGCTGGGATTAAAGGCATGTGTCCAGCTCTTCCCCTCCCCACCCTGTTTCTAAAGACAAGGTCTGACTATAGCCCTGGCTGCCTGGAACTCGCTTTATGGATCAAACCGGCCTTGAATGCACAGAGAACCTCCTGCATTTGCCTGCCAAGTGCTGAGATTTGAGTCAGAGCTGCCACTCCCAGTCTTTCTTTCTTTTTAATAACTTTTTATTTATTATTAGGGGTGAAGCTGTGGGCTGTGCATGAAGTGTGCATGATGTGCATGTGTGTGCATGTGGAGGTCAGATCAGCCTTGTGGAGTCAGCTCTCCCCTTCTACCTTACATGGGTGGGGTTGGACTTGCAGCTTCCACTGTCATCACTGAGCCATCTTGATGCCCCCAGGCTGGTAGTCTAGAGACTTATTTATTTTTATTTTATGTGTATAGGTGCTTGCCTGCACACATGGTCCAAGCACCATCTGCATGCAGCGCCTGAGGAGCCCAAAGAAGGCATAGAATCCACTGTCACTGGAGTTAGTGTTCTGGCTGAAGAGGTTCCATGTTATGCTAGGCACCCATCTAGTATCCACCATCCTTTGGCACCCACCAGCCATTTGTTGCTGACTCCAGTCCCAGTACCGGAAGTTAAGTTCCCAGTAACCCTGACTCAGTGACCTCTCCTCAACTCAAAAATATACATCCCTGACTATCTACTTGCTTGTACAGATACCCAAAGATTGTTTTTGAGTTGGCTTAACTATTTAACTTGGCAGGACAGAACAGATAAGTTTTTACTTGCTCTCATAGATATTGAAGGTGTGTGTGTGTGTGTGTGTGTGTGTGTGTGTGTGTGTGTGTGTGATTTTCCCCTTTAAAAGCCCTTCCCCATGCCCCCTCCTATACAGCAATCTCAAATTTGGCTCAGAGATTGTCTATCCTGCTAGCAGTTAATCAGTAAAGCTTTTCATTACATTTTAATTGGGTCTATGGTTTTTTCCCAGGAATCATAAATTCTATAATAGATGACTGTGAGCTGCCTTGTGGGTGCTGGGAACCAATACTGGTCCTTTGCAAGTGTTTGTAACTGCTGTGCCATCTCTCCCAACCGGTCTGCTCTCTTGAGAGGGAGTTTCATACTACACAGCTCAGGCTGATCATAAGCGCCAGGTGATCTTCCTGCCTCAGCCTTCTGAGTGCTGGGATTAAAGGTGTGCCCCACAGACACCCGGCTTTGTAAAATAATTTTATAGTTAATATTTTTTGGTTAGCATGCATGAAGACATTTTCATGCATATGTGTCATTATATGTTGTTCTCATTTACCATTTAAAAAGAATTTTTTTTTTTGAGATAAAGTTTTTTAGCCCACAGTGGCCTGGAACTCATCATGTAGCTCAGCCTCTCACATTCTGGAAATATAGGAATGAACCATTTCTCCCAGCATAAAATAAAATCCAGCAGTAGAAACACCATATTTTTTTTTGTTTTTACATCCCAACCAAAGTTTCCCTCTATTCTCTCTATCCCCTTTGCCCAGCCCCCTCCCCCAATACCCGTGCAAATCCATTCACTCCTCCACTATTTCTCTTTAGACACAGGCAGGCATCCCACGGATATCAATCAACCATGATGTATCAAATTGCAGTGAGAGTAGGCACCTCCTCTTCTATTAAGGCTGGATGAGACAATCCAGCAGGAGGAATGGGTCCCAAACGCAGGCAACAAAGCCCGAGACATCTGCTGCTCTCACTGTTAGGAATCCCACAAGACCAAGCTACACAACTGTACCACATATGCAGAGGGCCTAGGTTAGTCTCATCAGTTGTCATTTCACTCTCTCTGAGCCTCTATGACCCCAGATTAATTGATTTTGTGAGTTTTCTGGTGGTGCCCTTGACACCACTGCATCTACAAACCTTCCTCCCCCTCTTCTGAAGGATTCCCCACGCTCCGTCTAATGGAAAAACCATATTCTTGCCTGGCATTGATGGCTCCTGCCTTTAATCCCCGAACTCAGGAGGCAGAGGCAGGCAGATCTCTGTGAGATCAAGGCCAGCCTGGTCTACAGAGAGATTTCCAGGACAACCAGAGATACACAGAGAAACCCTGTCTCAAAAAGAAAACAAAACAAAAAAACAAAAACAAACAAACTAAAAACCAAAAGAAAGAGAGAGGGTATTTTCAACAATTCATAACTCCGGAGATGCCCCCACATTCCTAGCACAAGCCTTTGGCAGTGATGATCCCTCTTTGTGTTTTCCCTTATCCCAAGTGTTGGTAAGGTAAAAGATAAATTACCAGAAGCAGGTAATTAGTTTCCTGTCAGACTGGAAAAACCATTTGAAAACTCGCCACTAACTTCTTTTAATCCTTGTTGACATTAGGGAGAAAGAACCTTCCCCAAGCTCATTAAGCGAGTGTGTCAGGGCTTAAATGGTGAGTCATATCAGGTATCTTGTCTCAAAAACAAAAACTTTGCCCTGCACTAGGGAGGCAAGTGGATCTCTGAGTTTGAGGCCAGCCTGATCTATGTTGTGATATCCATAGTGGGGCTACTTAGTGAGATGCTGTCTCAAATATGATAAAAGGCAAGAGAAATGGCTCAGCCGTTAAGAAAGAGTTCCAAGGGGTCTGATGCCCTTTCCTGGCCCCCTCCGGCACCAGGCACAATCATGGTGCATAGACATACAGAGCTAGTTCCTGGACAGCCAGGGCTGTTACACAAAGAAACCCTGTCTCAAAAACAAATGAAAATAATAATAATAAAAAAACTTTGACATGAAGAGAAAGAGATGGATTGGGAGTGTGGGTGGCAAGAGTGGGAGAGAGTTGGGAGTGAATATTATCAAGATTCATTGTTTACATGTGTGAAATTGTCAACAAGTTAATAAAAGACATTCAGCCAGAAAGAAAAAATTATTCCATTTCCAGGACAATGAATGGAACTGAAAAGTATTACATGAAGTGAAGAAACTTGGGCTAAGAAAGACAAACATCCCATGTTTGATTTGTTTGTTTGTTTTTGTTTCTTGAGACACGGTTTCTCTGTAATGCTTTGGAGCCTGTCCTGGAACTGGAACTCGCTCTGTAGACCAGGCTGGCCTTGAACCCGCTGAGATCCATCTGCCTCTGGCTCCTGATTGCTGGATTAAAGGTGTGCGTCACCAACATCAGGGTCCTTGTTTGCTTTTATATGGGAATGTTAGCCTCTAATTTTTATATATGCATATGAATTGGGACTATGAAACTAGGGGGTCTAAAAGGAGGAAAACCAGGGCTTTATGAAGGGCAGTGGCAGGGCAATAGAACCCATGACATGGGGAAAGGGAAAGGGAAGCTGGCTGTGTGGTCCACATCTTTAATCTTGTGAGTTTTGAGGTCAGCCTGATTTATACAGGACAGCCAGCGCTACATAGAGAGACCTTGTCAAAAGAAAGAAAGGAAGGAAGGAAGGAAAAAAGGAAGGGGAATAGTGGGGCAGAAGGGTTTAGGCAGGGATGGAGTCTGGGAGAACATTATATTTTTTTCTTCCTGCTCAGTGAATTTCTTACTGCTCTTGCAGAGGACCTAGGTTTAGTTCCCAACACAAATCAGGAGAACGAGCAGAGCCAAGCAAAACCAAGTAGGCACTAAAATGCTGTAAGGAAGCCTCTCTCTCTCTCTCTCTGTCTCTGTCTCTGTCTCTGTCATTTTTAAAAAGGAAAATAAGCTGGTGGTGTTGATTCATGTCTTTTATCTGAGCACTTGAGAGGCAGAGGCAGGTGGATCTCTATGAGTTCAAGACAAGCCCAGAGGCTGAGGAGCTATGGAAATTTGATGGTTGCTTAAGGAGTCTAGTCATATGACAGGGATGCGGTGACAGTGAGGTCGTTAACACTGTGCAGTCAACGTGATCTGTAGAACATAAGGGCTCTTTTACTTTTTACTTACGTAATTGGGGACAGGGTTGCTCTATGCAGCTTTGGTTGTCCTGGAACTCACACTGTAGACCAGGCTGGCCTCGAACTCTTAGAGATACATCTGCCTCCCAAGTGCTTGGATTAAAGGTGTGCTTTATTTATTTATTTTGTAAAGTGCATTTTTTTTTTGTTTTGTTTTGTTTAATGTAACACTTCACGAATCTGTATGTCTTCCTTGCCAATCTCTGTATCGTTTCAATTTCAGTATATGTATGTACTGCCAAAGCCAGCGCTAAAGTGCACGCAGGTACTGTGCATCGCTAAGCATGAAAAGCCCGGGGGAGCGGGGGAGGGGAGGGGAGGAGGAGGACACGACACGGGGTCAGTGGGAAAAAGTGTGCTGAAGCCACCACATGCAAAATACCCTGATGGTCCTCCCTCTGGCTTTGCAATCTTCAAACCCGTACGGTCCTCACTTTTCCTTGTTGCCTGCTCTCTTATGATCTCTCTAGCGACGCATTTTTAAAATTTTACAGGCTTCCAGACACGAATAAATGTAAAATTCTCAGTTCCAAGAGGTTACCGCCATGACGATCCTTACAAGAATGTCTTTTCTGGCTCAACGACTCAGAAGTAAAAATACATAGTTAAAAGAGTGGAGATGCCGGGGATCGAACCCGGGGCCTCATACATGCAAAGCATGCGCTCTACCACTGAGCTACATCCCCCACCCGGCTTCCTATTGCCTTGGAAAACCTCTGCTATACGCTACTAATGACGGTTTGGGTAGACTTGATTTTTTTTGTGTTTTTCTTTCTCCCTCTAAACTAAATTTGCGTGTGTTTATTCAAAAGGGGTTTAAATGCTTAGTAAAATTAATTGTCTTATATTTCCCCAACAAATGTATTCGTTATTGCGTTGATATAAGCTAAAAGTTTTACCAGATTCAGAGAACAAATAGGAAGTAAAATAAAATAAATCCTTAATAAATAAAGACGACCCCAATGTTCTTCACCCAATATTCTCTGCTTCCTCATCCTTGAGATGCTTTCCAACCTCGATCACTGAGTTTATAAATCTTCCTGAAACCCTCCCCCGCCTTCCGCCCTCCCTCTTTCCCTCCACTTGTCCCCCTCCTGGAAGAATTTCCTAGATATGAAAATGGCTAATAGTTTCAGACACCACAGTTAGTACTCAAATTTGGGGCAAGGTCTCTGTTAACAGTGTTAGGGGTCGGGGGGGGGGCGGGGGTTGTTGTTTGACTGGGAGCCGAGAGGAGAGGCTTCAAGCCTCCAGGACTACACCCGGAGATTGCCCATCACTTCCGGCGAGGCTACTGTACTCTCAAATGATCTGTCTGACACTGATACCCATCAGCGCATTCACAGCAGCTGGTGCCCGATGTCGTCTACAAGAATGCTGGGCGTAGTAGCAACTGACGTTGCCTGACCTCTCTGATGCTCATATGAGACCTGGAGACACCTACAGTCCCTACCCCGCTTGCTAGGACAGTCAACAAGGACAGAGAATGAGATGAGGCAGCAGTCTCTGGTGTGGACTGCAGCAGAGGGCTGCTGCACTCTTATCGCCAGCCTCCTGCCCCCTGTGTGAATTTCCACGTCTTCTTGCCCCTGGGTGTCAGGCGGTTGGAGGCTGCGTTGCTCACAGGGGATAGAGGAGTCCATGAGCAATCGGCCTGGCCTCCTTTGGGTCCGAGGCCCTGGGAGGGAACCGGGCAGATAAACGGGTGGCCGACTTTGAACAAGGCTCAAGGAGCAAGGCGAAATTACTCGTCTTCCACCATACAGGGATTTGCACTCGCTGTTTCCTCAGCGTGCAATGATTTTCTCAATTCTCGTGACTGACTCCTTTTTACTGACCACCCAACCCCCTCTAAAGGGCCCCACAAAGGAACAAATGAACGGTAGGATGGTTACAGTTCGGGAAGATGTCCCCGTACAATTGTACGGGGACAATAAAACGTCCTAAATTCATAGACATCAGAAGGCTATTGTGGCAGGGGCTTCGCAGTGTGGGTCGCAGAGTGAGCCGGGTTAGGGCTTCCATCTTGTGACTGCGAGTACCAGGGACACAGAGGGAGTGCTGGGAGACAACAGTGTCTTTCTTGCGACCCGGGCTGAGCTCGTGTGCAAGGGGTGAAACGCATCATTTAGGATCGGTCTTATTCTTCTGCGACAGGGTGAAGTATGTCCATGGAAGCTGAATTTAAATAGGCTGGAATACAATTAAAAACACGATAGAATTGGTTAAAAAAAAAAAAAAAAAAAGAAAGAAAAGAAAGCCAACCTCCCCGTCGGGGAATCGAACCCCGGTCTCCCGCGTGACAGGCGGGGATACTCACCACTATACTAACGAGGAAGAGAGCTGAGTTTACGGTTCGCAAGAAGCTCCCTTAAGATTCTTCGAATTCCGTGTCACTGATTTATAAAAATGAAAAATAAATCTGATTTGGCTGAATCTCACTTTTGAAATGTTCATTCCCTGCTTGAGTTCTTATTTTTCCATCTGAATTCAGACCGCAGACATTAATGAATAGGCACCAAGCGTACACCAGCAGACTTCAACAAACATTACAGAGTAGGACGCTTTAGGGAACACTTCGAGTCACTCCAAATGGTGTGCATCGGGGAAGTTTCCAGACCCTATGGCTTCAGTGCACGATATTCGTGGCTTCTGTGAAGAAAACATAAACATTTCATAAAATGAAAAGGAACGCGGAGAAAATAAAGGGCTGCCGAAACCCGGGATCGAACCAGGGACCTTTAGATCTTCAGTCTAACGCTCTCCCAACTGAGCTATTTCGGCGGCTGTTGCTGCCACCCTCTTTTTCTCCCCTCCTTGTTTCGAAAGCTTTCCGTCCTTTTTTTTTTTTTTTTTTTTTTTTCCCCGAGATCCAATGCCTGGAAATTGACACTATCAAAATCTCATCCCTCGGTTACCCGCGTGCCATCTACGAGGGTCCTTCAGGACCTCCCCCCTCCGGGACTTTATTGTCCACTTTGAGTTTATTATCATTTCCCCTGTGTATTAGCTGGAAGGATACTCCTACACTGACCTCAGCCATGGCGGAAGACCCCAGTATTGGTGACGCTTAGTGGGCGCTTACTAAATGCCGGTCGAGCGAGTAACAAACGCACGGATAAGCCCTTCTTGGCTTACAGTTCTGCTCCTCCTGTTCCCCTCTTGGAGAAGGAGCATGGTCACTTCTGAAGGCAGGCCGCTGCCAGGCACCCAGGGGTAACAGACACTGGCTGGGCGAGTAAACACTCTCAGGGCAGGGCCACACTTGAGTCAGATCCGGCCTCCAAGCGTGGCACACGTTCCTGTGCACGCCTGCTCAGCCTCGAAGCACGGGGAAACGCAACTGGTGGGCACGGGAATGGGTCCTGCCTGCTTCCTTCCCTTCGGTGAGCAGAAAGTGGAAGGCTCCATGGGGGTGGAAGTGAGGTCCCTGAGGTGGGCAGTGAGAGGCAGGAGAAGGGATTAGACGTTCTGCAAGCCTTCCGGGGACTGAATCACAAGTCTTCCCCGACTAATGAGAGCATGGGCTGGGTGGGCTACAGAAGAAGCCACATCCAGGAAGGGCGAGGGCTGGTGTGTGTGGTGGTCCAACCCGGAGCTGTGCTGTCTGGGCCACGCCTGCAGAAACGGGCCCATAAAGGGACATTGAGGGGGCCAAGGAGGAGGAAAGGGACCTTGTTGATGGCCTTGATCTGGGATCGGGGGGCGGAAAGGGGTGAAGATGATGCCCAAGAGATGGCGTGATGGTTGGGCGGAAAGTTGATCACAGGCATTGCCACCTTTCCACATGCAGAGTCAGCCATTTCAGCAAATCAAGGTCCCCCAAGTGGCCCCGCCAAAAGTCATGTATCTCACTCTGACAGGCAATGTCTAGTATACGGCATAATGTGACTTTAAAGGATGGCTAGAGCTGTGTATGTGGAGTCCTTGTGGTCGGTCCTATGTGAAGAAGCAGCTGGGAGAAAAAACGGGAGGAGAGGACACACACACACACACACACACACACACACACACACACACACACACACACACACACACACACACACACACCCTGCAGCCTCCAGTCCCAGAGGACTTACGCTTCTGTTGTTTAACACTCCCAGCCTTTGGGGTTTTGTCATGGCTTGGCAGCTGGAGGTCACACAACCAGGCTACAGTATACCTCTCCACCCACACACTGGGTTTCCTGGACAGGACCGAGTGAGTTCAGGTGTCACGTATGGAGCTGATTTAGAAGGAACAGGAGGTCTTGCTCCCTTCTGGAATCTTATTCCTGTCCCACCCCCACCTCATAAGGTAGGTAAACACTGCGCTCAGTCCGTTAGTTTGGTTTTTTGAGACAGGGTTTCTCTGTAGCTTCCTGTCCTGGAACTCGCCCAATAGACTGGCTTCAAACTCTGCCTCTGCCTCCCGAGTGCTGGGATTAAAGACGTGAGCTGCCACCGCCCAGCGACCTTCAAAAATTTTAACTTGAGAGCGTTTCATTAAATTGCCCAGGATTGTTTTTACCTCAGTTATTAGTTCAGTCTGGCTCAGTTCTCAGCATCCACAAGGCGGCTCACAACTCCAGTTTCAGGGGATCTGACCCCTCTACTGCAGGAACAGCAGACACCTCGGTAGTCCATATATATACAATACATTTTGACCAAACACATGAAATAAATAAATCAAAAAATAATCCGTTTGGGTACACAAAGTATTGTCTCAAAAAAAATTAAATAAAAATAAATAAAAAAGCAAAGAACTGGGAGTGGAAGAGATGAATTTCTGTAAGCTAAGCACTGGGGAGGCTGAGGCAGGAGAATTGCTCCTGGAATTCAAGGCCTGCCAGGGTTACAGACCAAGGAGGAATTAAAAAATAAAGCCCTGGTGAGAAGTAGTGCTTTATGCTTCTCGGAGAGTACTTTAACTTGGCTTTTACAAATAAATAAAACAAAATCAATCTTCACAAGTAAGGTGGGAAAGTAAGGTGGGAGGTATCTTTGGAGAGGTAACCCTGTTGGCAGGCTGGGACGCCCGCCCTCTTGGCGTTAACCAGATGCCCAGGGGCTGAACCATCTTCTTAGCCAAACTCATTCATATCACCCTAAGTGAACTCAGGGATTCCCTGTAAAATTCGCGTAAGTGGGAAAGGGTGATGTCGGGAAGAACATAGGGTGAGGATCTGAAATTAAATTAATAACCCAGTACCAACAGTAAAACCACAGGACATCAATGATGCTGAAGCTATAAGTATACAGGCTATGAAGACCTGTGCTCTGACTCTTATATGATTCCAACAAATGATCTTAAGCCAGGAGAACTTTGACTTCTAGAAGTTGATATCCGAGTAGTATTGGTAAATAGAATTACCTATTTGTATATTAATTTCATATGAATATGTACTTCACTCATGAGCTGTATCATCCCTAGGCCCCAAAACCGATGCAATTCCAGCACGCCTAAACTAAGCTAAAATCTCATTCTATGCCCAATGCTCAGAAATCTGCAGATCTAACCACAGCTTTATGCCTATCGTCCCAGAGATAGTCCCACTTAAATGATCTGTATCAATAATTTAATGTCATTGTGAAGCTTAGAGTGTTAACCTCTTCAGTTAAAGTTAGAGATATGACATCTCCATAATGATATACCACAATTAGACATATCTACATGATTTATCACTGTCCTAGCCTCCACGATTACACTTTTCATCCTAATTCAATTAAAAATTTCTTTGCAAAAATTTCCTACTAACCCCTCCAATAAACATCTAAAATACACAAAATCAAATAACCCCTGAGAATCAAAATGAATGAAAATGTATTCGCCTCTTTTTTTACCTCAACAATAATAGGTCTCCTGTTGTAATTGCTATCATAATGTTTCCTTCAATACAATTAACATCTTCCAAACGCTTAGTAAATAATTGCTTCCACACATTTCAAGAGTGATTAATTAAATTAATTACTAAACAAATGATGATGGTCCACTCATCAAAAGGATGAACCTGACCTTTAATGCTAGTATCCCTAATCATATTTATTGGGTCAACAAACCTTCTAGGCTTATTACCCCACACATTTGCCCCAACAACTCAATTACCTATAAGCCTTGGAGTAGCAATCCCACTATAATCAGGGGTCATAATTTCAGGGTTTCATCACAAAATAAAAGACTCATTAGCCCGCTGTTTATCTCAAGGAACCCTTATTTCTTTCACTAATGCCTACATTTATCATTATCCAAACTATTAGCCTATTAATTCAACCAATGGCCATTGCAGTTTGTCTAACAGCTAATATCTCTACTTATGCATCTTATTGGAGGGGCCACACTAGTTCTTACAACTATTAGCCCATCAACTGCTACAATCACATTTATTATCCTAGTTCTTCTACTGTCCTAGAATTTGCTGTAGCTCTAATTCAAGCCTATGTATTCACCCTCCCTGTAAGCCTTTATCTACACGATAACACAGAATGACCCACCAAACACATACTTATCACATAGTAAACACAAATCCATGACCTCTTACAGGAGCCATTTCTGCCCTTCTAACTTCAGGTTTAGTTATATGATGTCACTATAACTCGCTCACTCTATTATATTTAGATCTATTAGCAAACATACTTACTATATACCAATGATGATGAGACATTGTCCGAGAGGGTACTTACCAAGGCCATCACACACCTATTGTACAAAAAGGCCTTTGATATGGAAATTTTTATTTATTGTATCAGGAGTCTTTTTCTTTGCTGGTTTCTTCTGAGCCTTCTATCACTCCAGCCTAGAACCTACCCATGACTAGGTGGCTGTTGACCACCTACAGGTATTATCGGTATTATCCTACTAAATCCTCTTGAGGTCCCACTATTAAATACAACAGTACTTTTAGGATCTTGAGCTCCAATCACATGAGCCCATCATAGCAGGTAAACGAATAACATAGATCTAGTCCTGTTAATTACAATTATTCTTGAGGTCTATTTCACAGCCCTGAAACCTCATCCTCAATCTAAGATGGAGGATCCAGATCCACATTCTCAACGGTTCTCCAGAGTCCATGGTGAAGGAGCAAAGGTTTTATACTCTGATGCATGATGAATGAGGGTAGGACTTCTAAAACACAAAATCCTTTGTGCGGCCTCCCCGTCGGGGAATCGAACCCCGGTCTCCCGCGTGACAGGCGGGGATACTCACCACTATACTAACGAGGACGAACCATACTAAGAACTTTCCAGACAAGTTGCTATAGACGGATACACAGAGCGGCTGTCACTCGATCCCTTCTTTTCTGTGTCCCTCCTCTCTTGCTCTTTCGCTCTCTAATCTGTGTTTCTTTTCCTCTCCTATGTTTTCTGACATCTCAGTTTATGGCGCTCACGAGAGACAGAAAACTTCGCAGCAGTGTGTTTGATGACCATCACTATTTCGGAAAAACCCCTTCCCAACAAGGGGATGTAGCTCAGTGGTAGAGCGCATGCTTTGCATGTATGAGGCCCCGGGTTCAATCCCCGGCATCTCCACTCCTCTTTTTCCCTTCCTTCTAAGCCCTCCACTCTAGTAAATTAGCTCTGAAAGCAAGGCCTCCTTTTCCACCGCGTGGAGAACCCGCGCCCCAGAAAGGGCCCTACCGGGCAGACTGACTTTGCACGGATGGCGGTAATCAGCATTTGTAAATCAACTCCCGTAGTCACTTGTAAATGGAGCAGGAGGAAAACACAGCATTTCTAAGGAGGTCCCATAACCGGCGGCTTCTGAGCGCCTATTGCCGCGTAATGTGCACGCACTAAGCACCCATAGTGTGTCCAAATAGATCGTCAAGTAGCCCAACAATAATCTTGCCAAGACCACGCAAGGAGTCTCAGCCTTTCCGGAACTCAAATTTCAACTCCAGGCTAACACAAGAAATCTCAGAGATGTTTTATGATGACGCAAAGAACTGCGGGGACATCCACGAGATCCGCATGACCCGGAGCCGGCGCAGGCACATTCCTTGAGCGCAGAGCGGGAGCTTTGAGATGAAAGAACCAGAAACCTGCCCGGTGTCTGGACTTTAGTGAATGAGGACAGAACCAGGGTGTAACTGAGGCTTAGAAGCCCCCAAGGCCGAAGGAAAGTGACTTGGCTTTATCATCAGTGTTTTAAAGGCTCCTTCTAGTGGCCACGTGAAGTTTTGCAGGTGGTGGTGGTGGTGGTGAGGTGGGTTGTTTTCTAGCGGATTCTGTAGGCAGCTGGCTAACATAGCCTATACTCGGCGGAGGGGGGTGGTGATGCGTGATTTGTTTAGTCAGTCCCCTTAGGTTTGTTCTGCCACTCTGAAGCTTGTCACTAACGTGTGGCCCCCGACTTTCTGCCCTCTACTTCGAGAGCATGAGGTGGAAAAAGTCTACTTAAATATATTTGAAGTCTGGGATGTGTAGTTCGGTTTAGTGCTTACCTCGAATGCACAATAGCTAGCACTGCATAAGCCAGGCATGGTGGCGCATGCCTGTCATCCCAGCACCCGAGGAGTGTTTGAGGTTAACCTGGGCTCGATAATTGTCTTGTCACCAAGGGTGAGGTTACAGGTGTAAACCACCCATCTGGCTTGTGTGGCACTGGGGTCGGTATCCTAGGCTACAACTCCAGTCCTTGATGCTTTAACTTCTAAGTGCGTTGGGACCTATTGATTGGGAGGCTGAGCATCTGCCTTGTTACCAAGGTAGGCCTCTATAACAACTGAAAGCTCATCACTGGAGCAGGGTTGGGGAAAGATTGTTTATTCACAAATGCCCATAATGGAGGTGGGAGGTCCAGGTCTCCTAGCTGCCTCTCCCACAGCTTGGGAACATTCCTGGACAAAGCAAGGGTTTAAGGGATGACTTCGATGAAGTAAGCAGCAGGCCGGGAGTTAGTGCCCAAGCTCAAGGGAAAACGGTATTGGGCCAGCAGTGCTATGTACCGCACTGTTCCCTCACCACCCAGAAGTATAAGGTTGTCTGAGTCATGTGTGGTGACACACCTATTATCCTAGCTCTTGGGAAGTGGAGGCAGGATTATGAGCAGCATGGTTGACATAAAATCCTCCTTCAAAATAAAGAAGTAGGAAACAAGAGCCTTCAAGATGACATACTGGATAAAGGAAATTGCCACCAAGACTGACAACTGATCTAAGTTCAATTCCCAAGGCCTTGTGAGGCAGAGGCAGTTATTTTCTAGGGATCTGGGGCCAGCCCAACCTACATAGAGTTCTAGATCAGGGCTATATAACCAGACCCTGTCTCAAAACCAAAACCCAGACTCCTCCCCTCTTAAGAAAAATTACATAGGTTTTCTTAGGGCAGTTTTCACATAGCCTATGTTTTGGGAACACCCCTCTTCCACAATCCTCTCCTCCTGTTAGTCCCCTTTGCCCCTCAGTTTTTCTTTCACATCTCCCCTAGGATGTATGGTTTTATATGAAGTCTAGGGCCCACAAATAAGAGAAAATAAAGCATTTGTCTTTCTGTGGTTGGCTTAATCTGTTTAACAGGATAATCTCAAGTTGTTTTTCTTAAAGGCTCAAAGACTCCCCTTCTTACATAAACCTTATTTTCTTTACCAATGCATTCTTTGCCTCGATGGGAACCCGACTGGTTGTGCAGCTTAGTGTTGCCTTGGAGACCTCTGGTAAGTACCCAGAAGTGGCATTGCTCAGTCTTAAGGTAGATCTTTCTAGAGTTCTGAGGTGCCTCCATATTGATTTCCAGTGGCTGGACTGGTTTCCATTCCCAATACTGGTGTGCAAGGACTCACTTTGACTTAGACTATGCCAGAACTCAATAGATCCACCTCCCTCCCTCTGCCTCCCAGTGCTGGGATTAAAGGTGTGAACCACCACACGCAGCTCATTTGCTGTTTTCATGCACAAAGCCATTTTGACAGAGATAAAATCTCATGTAATTCCCCTGGAACTGGAGCTACAGATGGTTATGAGCAGCCATGTGGGAACTGACAACCATACCCAGGTTGGTCCTCTGTGAAAGCAAGTGCTCTTAACTCTGAGTGATCTCTCCAACCTCTCATGTAGTTCTGACTGGCATTTCTCTTGATGGCTCATAAGGTTGAGTTTTACTTTTATTATTTATGTGTTTATCTGTGGACAATGTGTACAGTGCCTGCACAGGCCAGAAGAGGGAAGTGGATCTTCTGGAACTGGAGTTACAGATGGTTGTTAGTCACCATGTGGGTGCTGAGAATCCAATACAGGTCCTCTAGGAGAGTAGCCAGTGCCATCTGGACCATCTCATAAGACCTGGCTGAATATGTTTTGTCTGTTGCTGGCCACTTCCATTTCATCTTCTGAAAATTGTCCACTTCATGACAGGTGATGGCCTTTAATCCCTGTACTGGGGGACCAGAGGCAGGTGGGTCTCTATGAATTGAGGACAGCCTGGTTTCCAGGACAGCCAAGGAAACACAGAGAAGTCCTGTCTTGAAATACAAAAAACAAACAAAAAACCAAAACAACAACAACAAAAAGACAGGACCCTTGTAATCAGTTTGCACCTGTGTGGAACAGAGATCTGGGCTATATTCGTCCCTTACCTGGGGCCAACCTTTTAGGAAAAATCCCTGGGTCACAGAAGTCTGAAATGTACCTGCTGCCCAAGATGCTATGAGGCTGGACAGGTGCACTGGGGGAATGGTCCACTTTCCTGTCCCGGTATCATGGAAAAATAAGGATCAGGGAAAACAGAGAGGCTGAATAGATGTTTATTCAGGGAGAAATAACTTACAACAGACAGATGAATGCCAGCAGGTTCCAGTCCCAAGGATGTCCCTGTCCAGGAAGTGAGAGAGACCTCTGGGGTCCCCTACCCCAGACCTAGTTCCCCCAGGTCACATCTGTACCTGTCCTCACCCCCCAATGGGTGTGGTCAGCACAACAGGTACAGGCAGAATGAATATCTCACTACATCCTGGTGTAGCCCTGTACATCCACAGGCGTTTATGTCACCTGGAGAGAGACAAACCCTATCTATCTCTCTTGTTGAAACAGTCAAGAAGGCACTTATGGTCAGTGCAGCAGCAAGCTTGGCTCTGGGTTGGGCCAAGGTAAAAAAGGCCTTCCTGGGCCACAGCATGTCTCCTAGTAACAGTGTGGGAGCCGATGACTGTGTAGCTGGGTGTGAGGTCAACAGTCAGTGACGGGAGGCCAGCTCTTCTCAACGTCAGTGTGCATAGCCTTTGGGAGCCACTCGCAGTATTCAGCCAGCAGGTCTACAGGAAGAGGTGACCAGGGTTAGAGTGCCAGGCCAGGGACTTACTTGGTTGGCCAGACCACCATGGCCTCTGGTATGGTTAGGTCCTTCCACTGAGCAACATCCCCCCCCCCCCCTCAGTCTGGTCACACTCACATCTGGGGTTTTTCTTCCATGCAGCCAGCAGGGCATCACGGGAGTCCGCCTTCTCAGCCACAAGGGCTTTCAATAGGCTCTCCGTCCTGGGTTGCAGCCTGTGGAAAGGGGCAGCTGACTACACCCAGAAGGGATGAGTGGACAGCTGGTGGGTGGGACCTATCATTCAGCACACAAAGCCTCCTGTACACAGTGGCAGCATGTAGGGTGTATCAGCACTCTCCCCTACTCGTGTCAACCAGCCCCTTAGGGTACATGGATGTTCCTGATCATCAGGGTACAGTGGAGTAGGTTGGTCCCTACCACCAAGACTGGGGCCCAAATAAGGAGAGGACACAGACAAGAGGAAGAGGCAAGATTGGAATGACACAGCCACCAGGACAGAGACAGGTGGGGAGATTCCTGGATAGTGGTATATGGGCCCCTACATATTTCAGAGGCTCACTGATAGCTCCAGAAAAAAGGAGGCTCCTATAGTTGTCACATCTCCAGCATACATGACTGACAAAGGAGCCTCAGAGGATCCTCTCTGCCACTGCTTGCCTTAACAGTCTCGGAATATACTCTTGTACCTGGCCCAAGTCTTCAGCATGGTGCTGGGGCTAGACAGCAGGCAGCTCTTGAATGAAACCAGCTTGTGGAAGACCTAGTGAGAGAGCACACACTGCTTGAATGGGGCCTACAGTTCATGACACCTAGGAAACAAGCCACAGGTAGCCCAAGCACCTACCTGTCCCTCCAGCAGAAACCGTGCAAAGTACTTGTAGCGGTCAATGCCTTCAGGAAAGTCCACCTGGATGGCAGGGAGTGGCCAGCCCACACGGTCTAGAGGATGGGAACGTGACAAAGGGCCATGTCGCATGCATCCTCCCAAGCCCATCAAAGCAGGAGGGCTGGCTGGGGTGACATTCTCAGACACATGTCCAAGAGTAGGGCACGGACTGATGAGTCTAAGAAGCTCATGGTTACAGGTGGCCAGATGACCAAGTGTCCTTGACTTACAGAATACACTGGCACGGTGGCACAGCACCCGTCCTGACTCTGGACAGTAAGTGGGGGCTGGCTCCTCCAGGGGTGCATCGAACTGGCAATAGGAGGGCAGCAGCGATGGGATCCACTGGATTTCCACAATGGAGACACCTGAGGCCAGTAGAGGGCACAGTCAGGAGATCTCACATGCTTTCCCAGACAGACAGGGGTGTCCCACAGGACCCACTGGTATCACCCTGTGACATGAGTCCTGGCCACTACACAGTACCTTTCATGTACATTTTGGTGGTCTCCACTATTTCCTGGTAGATCACAAACTCAGGCAGCTCTCTGAAGAGTACGGAGCTGGGATGGATGAAAACAGGGTCATCTAGGAGAGGGGTCTGCAGAGAGAAGTGGATGGAGGCTCAGGTTAGAGAAAAGTCTGAGCTCTCTGGGCCCTTCAAGTCCAACCTTCAGGGTCCAACCATCAAGCCAGAGAGACAATGACCAGGTATTACGGAGGATACATTGCTCCTTGGCCATCAACAAAGCTGAAGCATCGGCCGGGAAGATGGCTCAATGAATAAAAACACTTGCCATGGAAGCCTGATGACCTGTTGGATGTCTACCTGTACATGTGTGCCTCCACACACTAACATAAAACACGGAGCTAGAGGCTAGTGAGATGGCTCAGTGTATAAAGTCACCTGCCACCAAGCCTGGTAATGTGAGTTATTTCCTGGGACCCACAAAGTGGAAGGAGAAAAAAAGATTTCTGAAATCCTGATTTCCGGACATGCACCACTGCACCACACACAAAGGAGATGCCCCCATCTCTGTGTGGGGCACAGCCTGGAACCCTAGCACTTGGTAGGCTGAGGCAGGAGGATCAACCTGTTTCAGAAACTGGAGGTGAGACCCTGTGTAGGTACACCTCAAAAACGCAATGCTGGGAGGGAGGTAGCCCCAGCACACCAAGCTCCACATGGGTCCTCCTGGTGCAGTAGTTAGCACAGGAAAGCCAGAGACACTGGGCGACGGGCAGAAAGAAGGCTTGGGTGTCTCCAGGGCAGAGAAAACTGTCTCAGTTGACCTTGCTGATGCTGGCCATGCTGAACATAGTAAAGCCAGGGGTTGACTTTATGGTGTAAAATGCATCTCTAGAAAGTAACTTTGAAGCTCAGGGTGGTATCTTAACCTCCAGCAAACAACAGCCCTCAATTACTCTTTGGTGGGGCTTTCTCTCAGAGGTCACGGGACCAGTGGTAAAAAGCAGGCCTATGTCCCACCTTGTAGGCGTTCTTCCACTTGGGGTCTAGCAGATCCTCATTCTTAACCCTGCGGGCCAGGTGGTCACCCAGGCCAGCTGCCATGATCTGTCGCAGGTAGGTCACCTGGCTCTCAGTAGGTGGTTGCATTTTGGGGTCTAGGAAAAGCCCAGCCTCAGGGCACACTGTGTTGACTGGGAGGAAGGTGAGAAAGGTATATAAGTCCAGGGTCAGAAAAGCCAACTAGGCCTCCAGGAAATAACCCAACACTTGGGTCCCACCTACATAGTGTCTGATTCAGATACATAGGTCAACAGTGACTCAACCCTGAGCCCCTTCCAAGGCCAAGGCGTAGATTCCCATGCTTGCAAAGCCCAGTCAAGGGACAGCCATTCCAGGTTCCCAAGTGGTAGGATAGTTACAGAACCTCAGCCCCATTATCCTCTCTGTTGAAAGGTGGCCTGCAGAGAGACCTGTGGCCCCACATGGCCACCTGTCATTACTGTCAGCTGGCTGTCCACAATTGCAGGCTGTTGCCTCTGAGGATAAGGCTGTGTAAGTATGAGAGTAGACAGGACAGCAGGCCTCCAATGACGACCTGCTACTGGGCAAGTGTGGGCTGGAACAGCCACTGATCCATGAAGCCTGGAGCTGCTAGAATAGCACAGAGTTCCCAGTTAGCTTTGGAGAGGGATGAGGCTGGGCAGATGAAACTGAACCCAGTGACCACCTGTATCACTCCTTGAATCCTAGATGCTGTTGACAGGAGCCACCTGTGGCTAAGATGAATGTGACTCCTCTACCGATGAGGCCAGAACTCTGGGGACATATGGGATGAAAGAAAGGTCCTGGCTGGAACAGGGGAAGAGGACCAGAGGGTCATTGCCAAGGGGTAGATGGCCTGAGGGACAGCCTTCTGGGTGAGTGTGCAAGGGAACCTGTCTTAGGGCATCTGGAGTTGACTTGGGGTTATGAGTCCACCTCAATGGACAGGCCAAGGAGGAAGTGTTGAGTCTCCATCACACCAAACCTAAACATGTATGGAGTGGGAACCAGATGTCTGCCCACACTGTCACCTGGGCTGTACCTGCGGTGGTCAGCTGGCCACGCAGGCGCCGGATCTCTAGCATGGCCTTGTATCGAAGTCCGTTAGCATGGCAAAACTGGGGTGAGCAGCCAGAGTATTCACAGGCTCCCACAGCACCTGTGGGGCAGGGTAGGGTGTTCTCACTAGTTGGCTCCAACCCACTCCAAGCTATCAATCACCCTCCTTCATGCCCTGGAGCTGGTACTGACCCAGTAGCACCATGAGGTCACCAAGCTTCAGAGATGCCCCCTGCCCAGCCCAGGTCCTCTTCATCTGGGCCACACGGGCTTGACGGCCCTTCAGCTCTGCAAGCTCCTCTTCGCTGGCAGCTGGTCTGTAAACATACACAATGTCCACTGGGCTTCAACCCACTGCCCTCATGGACCCTCTGACCATCAGCATTTCCAGGTCCTCCCTGCTGTATCCCTTCTTCCAGATATAGGCTCCCCAGGCCACCACTGATCAAAGATAGTACAGAGGGCTCCAAGGGATCAGGCTGTTTCTAACCTACCTGTCCAGCTCCTCAAAGAGCTCACGCACAGTCATGGCAGCCACAATGGCAATGGTATAGGGAAGACAGCCATGCTGCTGGCTCAGTGCTAGCATCTTGGCATAGCGGGGTGCCACAGGGAAGGTGGACATGGTTCGTCCCAGTGCAGTGATGGGGCTGCTTAGTTGTGACATCTGCAGCTTTTTCATTCTACGGACAAGAGTCACAGTGGGTAAGAGCCATAGAACCTGTACATGGATGCTCTGTGCATGCTTGGGTCCACCTTCCCTGTCCTACCCTTCATTCTTCCGAGGTGCCTGCAGGGCTCCCAGTGCAATCAGCAGCTCCTCGGCAGCAATGAGGGCCTCCACGGAGGGCGGTGTAGGGAATGGGAAGTTGATAACCTGGGTACAGGAAGAGAAGCAAGCCCCATGAGTCACATTCACTATACCAGGCACTGGTCTCTCTTCCCTCCAGCTTGTCCCCAGGCCATGGGTCATGATAACTGAGACATAGGTCCTGAGTGCTCTGAAAGTTGTCAAGATTTTCCAGGTCCATGTGCTAGGATGACCCCAAATTAAGCCTACTGTGTGCCAGGGGCAATCCTTGTCAATTAAAATCTGGAAGTTTAAAAGCAACAACATACGAATCATCATGTAATACTTAGAAAAACAGCCTGTAATAGTTAGAAAAACAGTATTGTACATGGAAAAAACATAACCATGGCCACAGGCTTGAATGTGAAGTTCTCACGGATGACCTAAAGTATGTGAGTTTTCTTAACTCTGAATCAGTTGTTTGTAACAACGGGGGAAAAAAAATCACTAGGGAGTCTCACTCCTTCTTAAAGGGACAGATTTCTTCACCAGAACACATTCCATGACGAGGGCGCAGGCCTGTGCCACTGCACAAAGTGAGGGTACAGTCTTTTTGTTTTAAGAGTCAGGGTCTTGCCAGGCATGGTGGTGCACACCTTTAATCCCAGCACTTGGGAGGCAGCAGCAGGAGGCAGATCTCTGTGAGTCTGCGCCTGGTTTACATATGGAGCTCCAGGCCAATCAAGGCTAGCTACATCATCAGGCCTGTCTCAAAACAAAGAGAAAAGACATGGTTTCATTCTTGTGCTGAAACCCATTTTCAGGCTGGCCTGCCATGGCAATTCTCCTACCTCAGGCTTCCAAGTGTTGGGGCTATAGATGTGGGTCACTATGTCTAATTTAACCTTGAACTTCTCATCTACCTGTATCTATATCCTGAGTGCTTCTGTATCCCAGTGCTGGGTATCAAACTCAGTCCTTTGTGTGTGTGAGGCAAGCATTCAACCAATCAAGCTACATCCCTAGCCAAGGGTATATTCTTTATTTTTAAAGTATTTTTTTATTTGAAATTTACTTATTTGTATGTGTATGAAGTGCGCATGTGCCATTGAGCAAGTGTGGAGCACAGAGATCCACATGTGGGAGTCGGCTCTCTCCTTCTATCATGTGATGTGGTTCCTGGAAACGTAAGTCCTCAGGCTTGGCGGCAGGTGCCTTACCTGCTGAGCCATCTCCCTAGACCAAGTAACAGTACATTCTTCAAGCATGCCTTTAATCCCAGCACTCAGGAGGCTGAGGCAGGTAGATCTCTATGAGTTTGAGGCCAGCCTGGTCTACAAAGCTACACAGAAAAAACCCTGTCTCAAAAAAAAAAAAAAAAAAAAAAAAAAAAAGTATATTCTGGGTTCTGAGACAGGACAAGACCAGATGTGTTTTCAGCCACCTGGGTTCTATTACTTTCTAGAAGTGTTCTTGAACAGAGGGTGACTCTTCCCTGCCTTGTTAAGTGGGTGGCTGGTTGTCACATGGCAGGGTTAGGGCACGGCATGCAGTGCAAGCAGAACCTCTTCGATAGACCACCTCATTTTGGACCACAAATGTCCAACTCCATCTTAGGGCTACACCAGTGAAGCTAATATCAGGGATCATCAGGACATCTCTGAGTGCCCATGAACAGTGTGAGACCTGGCTGTCTGCCCGTAAGCCTCTGTCCCAGGAGACAGGAAGCTGTCCTCACTAGAGACCGAGGGCCACCAGGGCACCCTCTGACAAACCTCAGGATACCACTTCTTTTGGTCCCCCTGGCAGGCGCAGCTCTGGGATGACAGACTGTGCAAATCTGAGCACAGACTGGGAAGGCACGAGGGAGTTTCTGGTCAAGACTAACCTTCTCGATGTTGAGGGCTTTCATCTGCAGGATCAAGTCCTCTACTGGTCTTCGAGTAATCTCTGGGGGAGGAAACTGCTCAAAGTCCTCAAAAACAGCTGAGGAATACAGCCTTAAGTGGGGAAAAATAGGGGCCAGAAAGAAGAAAGTCAACCAGACCTCTGGGTCCAACCATGCCCGTCACTTAAGGGCCAGGCCCTCCCCTCACCAGTGGCAGCGAGTGCCACCTCCAGCTGCCCTGACTACTCTTTTCTAAGTTTTCCCATCTGTAAACTAAAATGGTATTGGTAGAATGGCAATAAGCTACCCAAAGGGTCATAACTGATGAGGATCTATCTCCTGAACTTCAGACGAGCCCTCCCATCCATCAGCAGACACACAGAGCCTAATTTAGAACTGAGGAAAGGTCTCAGCAGACACTTCCTGAGAAGACACAGAGGCAGGCAGTGCACAAAGATGCTAAGGGCACTTGCCTGAGGGAAACACAGATCCAAAGCCACTGACAGGAGACCCTGCCTCATGTGACTGCAAACAAAAAAAGGGACGAAGATGTCAGATAAGAACCTGGGCACCTGGCTAGTTCCTCCACTCTTTGTTTTTGTTTTCTCTGTAGCTTTGGAGCCTATCCTGGAACTCGTTCTGTAGACCAGGCTAGCCTTGAACTCAGAGATCCACCTGCTTCTGACTCTCTAGTGCTGGGAATAAAGGAGCATGCCACCATCGCCTGGCTAGTTCCTCCATTCTTAAGCACTGAGTCTAGAGCTCCTCAGGGACAAGGACAAACACAGACTAACAAAGGGATGTGTTTAGGGGGGGGGCAGCAACCCCAATGTGCAGTAGAGATGGATAGTAACAATGTGACAAGGCAGTGGAAAAGTGACAGCCACCAGGAGAAAGCCTGTTAAGATGACCACCAAAACTCATCTACTGGTGCTGGACCCTGACAAAAGGTAACACATTATGGCAATGTCTACAGGGAGCAACCACTCTCAGAAGAACTGACTTATGGCGGTGATAGCAGCCCAACGTGAAACCATTCTAGACAGTGGATTACTTCTGAATTAGCTGTGGATCACCCATCACAAACACAGCAGACAAGGGCAGGAGAAAGCAGCCAGCAGCGTGGGACGGGCTGTGGTGCTTTGAGGACGCAGGGCCTAGTCACTGTAGAGGGACAGTGGCGGTTCTGCATCCCAGCTCGTATGGTGCAGGAACAAGTGGCCTACCTATAGCAGTGGCCTGGCTCTGTCCGGCCTGCACGACCAGCCCGCTGGTCAGCGGATGCCTGGGAGACCCAGGTGACACGGAAGGAGGACACGCCTGTGACACGGTCGTAATAGCGTTTTTTAACTTTCCCACAGTCCACCACATACTTGATGCCAGGGATGGTCAGGGATGTTTCAGCCACATTGGTGGCCACTACGCACAGCCTTGTCCCCTCTGGAGGAGGTTTGAAGACCTGGGAAGAGGGGGAGGGCAAGACAGCATCAGAATCAGGTGAAAATCTGAGACAGCCAGCGGACACATTGCTCTGAGCTAGGCAAGCACCACTGCTGCTCACCACGCTCTAAGCACAACCATCAGGGCTGGTTTCTATTGTTCCCTCCGCTATCAGGGGCTGGTCAGTAAACACCTGGAGGAAACGCACCCGAGGCTTGACCCACCCCATCTTAAAGCTCTCAAGAGCTGTCCCCTTACCTGTGCCTGCTTCTCTGGGGCCAGCAAAGAGTAGAGCGGGAGCACGTGAAGGGGCAGGGAGGCATCTGGCTGCTCACCTGTGGTCAAGCATGGGACACTGGAGTCTGGTTTATACAGATGCCTGCCTCTAGCCGCCTGGTAGCTCCCCATCCCTTCAGCCCCAGGTTTGAGGGCTCATGTTCAGACACAGTACTAGGAAGCCCCTGAAAACTGTTACTGCTACTCAGCATAGGCCTGTGATGCCCGCCACAGAGCAGCATCCCAAGAGCAAGCTGGCCCTAGGTATGTGTCTGGGCAGTGTGGCAGACTGAGTTTGGAAGGAGTCCTTTCTGGACACAAAAGTTTCCATGTAAGTTTCTCTCTAAAGATACACAGCCTTTGCCAAATTCAAGCCAGCCTTCTGAGCATCTGGGACCATAGTCTGTGCTACCATACCTAGTCCAAGCTGTATAACAAGGAGCTGTCCCAACATACTCAAGAGGCCCTGAGAATTGAGATGCCTTCTTGTCTGCCCACCAAAGGCCAGCCCAGGGATGGTATCCCTGCCACTACCATGACAAATATTAGAACCTCAGGAGGCCACAGTAGACAGAGCTATCAGAAAGGCCCATCCTCTGTGCTCACATACCAGGAGGAACCAGGATGTGTTTGGTCATATGTATGAGGACGGGACTTAGATTCTTCTGGTCCCAGAGCCAACAGGGCCTATGATACCAAGATGGGGGCTCAGCAGACCCATGCTGAAATCAATAAGCAATGAACCTGAGGGCAGAGCTCTGCCAGGCCACACCTTCATTTGCCTCACTGTCACCCAGGTCCAGATCCAAGTCAGAGCCCAGGGCCTCCTCTTCGTCATCCATCTCTGCCTCCCTGTCCTCATCACCTTCTCCTGCTGGTAGTACAGAGTAACTGTCCAGGTTGATCTGGGGCAATGCCTGGGTGAGGAGACATCAACACCACGAGTTAAGGTGACCTGAGTGTGAATGAAGCCACACACAGGGGAAATAAATAAAAACTTGCTCATAGAGGGCATCTCTCCACAGGGACCTACGAGGCGAGGTCACTGGACAATAACAGCTGCCTCACTTTCCTAGATTCAAAATTAGGTATGGGGGCTGGCTGGAGAGATGACTCAGAAGTTAATAGCACTTATTCCTACAAAAGGACCTGGGTTTGATTTCTAGCACCTACATGGCAGCTTACAACTGCTTTGAATTCTGGTTCCAGAGGATCTGACTCCCTCTTCTAACCTCCCATGCACCAGGGATGCATGCGCGCGCGCGCACACACCCTCATGCACATAAAATAAAATCAATCCAAAGAAATACTTCTTTTTTTCAGAAATTAGGTGTGGTGGTGCAAACTTTTAATCCCAGTGTTCTAGAGGCACAGACAAATTGATCCCTGTGAGTTCAAGGCTAGCCTGGTCTACAAAGGAAGTACTTGATCTTGTAATCTAAAAGGATTACATTGTGAATAATGCTCTGAGCTATGTACACAGAGTCTAACAATCTGCCTGGCCCACCTTAAGTGTAAAAGGGTTGAGGCCACCAAGTAGCTATAATTGAGTAGCCACACCACTGGTGCTACATCCAGGATGCCTGGGGTGTTCCCTCCCCTGGCCTGCCTGCCCCACAGCTTCAGAGAGCAGATCTCCTTACTCCAGCAAGTAGCCATGGCTCTATTTATGCTCCAGGATCCTCACAAGCAGACCCTGTGTTGTAAATCATAACACATCCCCAACTTGCAGCCTCCATAGCTGCATTATCCACCAGGACTCTGTGCTGTGGAATGGAGCTGGACCAGGGTGGCCTCCAGGAGCCCCACATGGCTTGCAGCCACCTTGGATGAAATAGACTTTTACTTTCATTTCATTCTAGGGACACTTTGATGGGAAATGTTATTCTGTAAATATGTTTTTCATATTGGTTAATGAATAAAGCACTGTTGGCCAATAGAAAAGCAAGATAGGCGGGGTTAAGAGACTAGGAGGAGAGAGGAAGGAGTAAGGAGGAGTCAACATGGAGAGCCTGGAGAGAGCAGCACGCTGGCCCACTCTCCGATAAGATGATCAAGTGGAAATACTTAGATTAATAAAAATGGGTTAATCATTAAGACAGAGCTAGCTGGTAAGAAACTAGTACCTGGCCAACAGCATTATATCAAATACAGAGTCTCAGCGTGTTATTGGGGGCTGGTGCGGCGGTGGGACCAGACCAGCAGTGTGGAAAACATACTTATTACATGTGGCGCCCAATGTGGCTAATAAGAACTTTCACTTAAAACTAACTGCGTCTTCTTAGGACACCCATGACAGCACCCCCTACCAGCAAAAAGTAGTTTGGAAAGAATGATGCCCAAATTCCCAAATATTGTTTATAAATGTTTGTTTTCATTTAAATGGGGTTGGTTTTAGATGGTTAATGATCACAACCAATCTCTTTTTAAAGGTAAAAAGGGAATTATGGTATAGATATGAATGTTTTGTTTTGGAATGAATTTTGATTTATTGATACAAATTTAAGGTCAATTTTGTGATGTGTATATTTTTCCTCATGTTTAGGTATTGTGTTTATATAGCTCATTTAGAATGTAATGTATAATTTAACACAGATTATAGATAATTACCTATGATAATAAAAACTTAGAGTTAAGTTAGTTAGGATTTCTAAACATACAGAAATGTATTTGAGATGAATGGCATTCTTCAAATCTTTCAAAGAACTACAAAATATGGCCTTTAAAATGGTTTAGGGATTTTCTTAACAGTGAGACATAACTGCTCCTGACAACACCACCTTCATCAAAAAAAAAAAAAAAAAGATGGACATTAAAGAAATTTGTTACAAAGTTTGCTTTCAATATGGCAAGACTAGCCATTTAAGCAAGGTACTGCTCTTGTCTAGACTGTTTGACTTTATGCTGTATAAACTGGACATGCAGGACCCACAGAAAAGTGACTGCTGAAACAAGATGGACAATGCTACAGAGTTCCTGCTTCATGAAAGAGTCTGCCAGACACACTATGGCCTATGGGCTGAAGATGGAACACCAGAGGAACTTTGGGTGACTGATCAGGCAGTGAGTTGTCTCTGTCATTTCTAGAGTTTATATATTATAATTCTGTGGTCTTTGAAAAATTAAAAACAGATAATTATGGTTATAGTTTTTCTTAGTTAACATTAAAGATAAGTTACATATAAGATTTTAGACTCACAAAGATAGGATAGATAATAAAACATTTTTTTTAAGATCTTACTAAATATTAATGGACTAAATATTGCTAACTGTGATTCTTATTTAATAACTGTTGTGTGATATATTTTGCTATGTTAAGGTTAAAACACTTCTTTTTATTTTAGAAAAAAAGAGGAGATGATGAGAGATGTTATTCTGTAAATATGTTTCTCTTACTGGTTAATGAATAAAGCACTGTTGGCCAATAGGAAAGCAAGATAGGCGGGGCTAGGAGACTAGGAGGAAAGAGAAAGTAGAAAGGAGGAGTCAGCATGGAGAGACCAGAGAACAGCACGCCAGACTGCCCAGTAAGATGAGCCACGTGGAAATACTTAGATTAATAAAAATGGGTTAATCATAAAGACAGAGCTAGCCGGTAAGAAATTAGTAACTGGCCAACAACATTATATCAAATACAGAGTCTCAGCGCGTTATTGGGGGCTGGCGTGGCGGCAGGACCAGACCGGCAGCGGGAAACCCAAACAGCTAGGTGAAGGTGGCACTCGACAGCGCAGCGTTCTACAGGCTTCCACATACCATGGCTTGGGCCTTCTTGGCCCTCGTCCGGGACTTCTTAAACCTCCGCATCCCTTCTGCTGAGTCCTTTTCCTCTTCCTTTTCTGGAAAGGGGGAAGAGGGTGGTTGGAAAGAGATGCCTGAGGCCAATGCAGGCAGCTGGCACTTTATTCTTATCACCCACAGCCAAACTACTGCCAATGATGAGCATATTATTGGGGCACAAGGTGCAGGCTCTCCTCAAGAACATTGAAATGGAGGCTGACATCCCAACTATGGCACCAGCTGCCAGGCCCAGGGATGCGGGTGGAGTGTTTTCAGGGGACTGTGGGTCAGTTACCTTGTGGCTGGGAGCATCGGGTGGGGAAGGCCTTCCTAAGCCGGCGGCACAGTGCATGTACCTCTGCCTGCCCTGTGAGGAACACCAGGATGCCACCTGCAGAGAGAATCTAGGCAGTCACTTGGCAAACTCACCCTTGCAAGAACAGCCTGCTGAGGGGCTGGGAGAACCAGGAATCAAGGAGACAGGTACCAGATAGGAGGGAGCCAATTACCCTAGACCAGCAGAGTAGTGAGGGGCATCTGACAGATTGCAAAACCAACAGAATCAAAGGAACAGAGGCTATCCATGCTTGCCCTTTTCAAGAAGATGCTTCCACATTCCCACTTCTGCCTTAGATATGTGTGTAGGAATGGGGAGCATCTAGGGCTAGGGTAAGGCTCGGGAACAGTCATCATACCACTGTGGTTTGACTGTGCCCTATGCTGTCAGAGGGATGAAAGGCAAACCCGAGTCTTCAGTGAGGGAGGGATGTGCCAGGCCCATCAGGCCTCACCTGCAGGCAACATCCGGTGGATCTTGCAGATCTTCCGGAAGCACTCGCCGCTGTAGTCATCCAATGGGGTCCGCTTGTTGAAATGTACTGTCACAGGGAACTGCCTGGACTCAACCTGTGACAGGTCCACAAAGGTATGGGAATGCTGCAGCCCAGAGCCTCCTTTCTCTAAACCAACCCCTAAGACTGCCAGTTGTCACATGCCAAGGTCAGGCTGATGCCAGCAGGGGCTTACCCAAATCTTACCTTGATGACCGGGGGAGGTGTGGTGAAGAGCCGCTTGTTCTGGGTGAAGTCCTCTACCCGAAGCGTGGCAGACATGATGAGCAGCTTGAGGGGCATGTGCCTCTGTGGAAGACAGTCTGCTGACTCAGGCACAGCACAGACACTGTGCATGTGGAATTATGTACCTCTCAGCCCCATGGTCACATATAACCATGTGCATTCCTCAGATTGTCCCAGGAGAAATGAAACACAGTCACAGGGAGCCTGTCCACTGGGGTTCTGCAGGTGACAGAGGCCAGAGCCCTGAACATGAAGCCAGCTAAAGGGGCCATGGTGGGATGCCATGGGACAGCCAAAAGAACAGGGTCAGCACTAGGATGGGAGAGGGCTTAGCCATAGGAACCAGACACAAAATATTCTAGAACTGGCTGGATTCAGAGACAGGTGGATGTGTCAGAGCTGGGAATCCCCTTATCCTCACCCACCTTCCATCCTGATTATAGTCACCTTCATTCTGAGTTCATATTCTGGGGACACTGTCAGTGAGCCTTAGACCTCCCTGATACTCACGCTGTCTCTTTACCTACCTTCAGCTCATAAACCCTGAATTTACCTACTGCCTGCCACCTTGGTGAAAGGGTGGCTCCAGAAGGGCAGGAATGAGATTACCCTTTCCTGGTCACTGTCCATCCCCAGTGCCTTTAATTTGGCTGGGTACATGGCAAGCCCAGAATACCCACCTCTCCACTGAGCTGGTCTGTTCAAGGAGAGAAACAGGGCCGCTCATCAAGTTCCCTTCAGGTAGTATGTCCCCAGAGCTGGTCCCTCATACCCACTGTCTCAGCACAGAGCTGGAAAGAGGAGCAAGCTTGGGGAAGGAGGAGTAGGCCCAGGGAGCAGAGGGCTCAAGCCTGCAGCCCTACAAACCCACCAGAGCCTGAAGCTCTGAGCCACCCTTTAGCTGGCTCTAGCAAGGCCTTCCCAGCTTTAGCTTTTTGCCTGAGCCTCTTGGATGCAGAGAGGTCACTCACTATGCGTGACATTGGATCAAGGCCTGTGAGTTAGTAGGGGCATCACAGAATCATATGGCCTGGCACTGGCAATAACTCATGCCTAGGAAAGCAGTGTTTTCTGGGACCCCTCCCAGACCAAGCCCCTGACAAGTCCCCTCCCTGTGGACTTGCCGCACACCTTAGTCCGGAGAGCCACAATGCGGGACAGAAGGCCAAGAAGGATGTCTGTGTAGACGCTCCGCTCGTGGGCTTCATCAATGATCACCACCTTGTATTTCAGCAGCAGGAAGTCCTGAGGGGGTGTGGGAGTTACACCAGAGCACCACAATCACAGACACTGAACCATGTGACCAAATCCCAGACTCTCCTCACTCCCTCAGTCACTCCTAGAAGCCCATGGGAGAAGCAGCTAGGCATTCTGACTGCCTGTAGTCATTGTGCATGACCAGAAGCCAGACTGCTATTGCACCCTGAAAATTCTTTTTTTCTTCTTTCGAAAAAAATTTTCCTGTTGTAGAGCAGGGTGGTGCATGTCTTTAATACCAGCACTCAGGAAGCAGAGACAGGCAAATCTGAGTTCAAGGCCAGCCTGGTTTACAGAGCGAGTTCCAGGCCAGCCAGGGATACACAATAAAACCCTGTCTCAAAAAAAAAAATCTGTTTTTCCCCACCTTACTTTCTTTTGACAGTTTAGTTATCCCAGGTTAGCTTTGAACAGTGCCTCTATCTCCTAAGTCAGTGGCTCTCAACCTGTGGGTGGCGACCCCTTTAGGTCAAACAACCCTTTCATAGGAATCCCCTAAGACCATCGGAAAACACAAATATTTATATCATGATTCATAACAGCAAAATTACAATTATGAAGTAGCAACAAAAATAATTGTATGGGTGGGAGGGTCACCACACCATGGGGAACTGTACTAAAGGGTCGAAGCATTAGGAAGGTTGAGAACAGCTGTCTTATGTGCTTGGATGATGTGGGTTTTTCTCTGTGGTTCTGGGGCAGGAACCCAGGGCTTCCTGCATGCTAGACAAGTTCTCTACCAACTGAGCCACATCCCAGTCCCTCTAGCAAAAATGAATATGCAAAGTAACAATGCTGGCTGGCCCAGGCCCTCTCTGTTTACGCTGACCCTGTACCCTCTATCACTGACTTTTGCTTGAAAATGACTCTATAAGGTGCCAGCATATTGATGAAGGGACTGAAGCTCTGAGAATGGACCTGCTCAAAGTCATACATGGCAGGCAGTGGTGATGGCACCAGGGTGCCTCTCTACTCTCCACCACTATGTGTCCTGTATGACACCGGATAGGCAACTGACCTTCTGGATCTCTTTGAGCAGCACACCATCCGTCATGAACTTGATCCTGGTTTCTTCGGTCACGTTCCCTTCATAGCGGATCTGGTAGGAGACCACCCTGTAGGGAGAAGATTTATCTCAGGGCTGCAGGCAGATGGGGCTTGGGCTACATGGCCCCTTCAAGGGAAACAGGGAAGGACCATCCCTAGAAGTGCTCGTCCCAAGCTTTGGTCTCTGGGGCCAAGGATGCGGGGAAGACTGGGTGACAACCAGACACATGTCACCAGACAGACTGCAGATCTAGGGCAGAGCGTGGCAAAGCTCACTGAAAAACAAGCAGGTCTTCACTCCCGGAGCCACGCCCTGATGGAGGATGGTACAGGGCTAGGCACAGACAGTAGCTACTGACACTGGCCCTCAGGTATCTAGGGTTGGGGAGGAGCTTGGTGGCAGAGGGGCTGCCTAGTACATGCAGGGCCCTAAGTTCCATTTCCAGCACCATGGTGTAAAGAAATATAAACCAGGCAGAGGGTTTTACAATAAGAATTCTGGGTTTACATGGCCTTATACCACTGGCTTATTATTAGCTGGCTGCCACTTCCTCACAGCCAAGGTTCTATACACTACTGTCCTTTGACAAGTGCTGGGTGTTCAACAGGCCCTTCCTCTGCAGCCCCTGTGTCAGCAGGTTAAGAGGACTGTGCTGGACCATCTGTGCAAGTGAGGCAAAAATGACACCCACCTGCACCCTCCTCCCAGCAAGACTGTAAAGACCCCCTGTCCCCCTAGGAATCAGGGCCTCACCGCTGTGACAGATTCATCTCCTTGGCTACCCGCTGGGACATGGCTACGGCAGCCACTCGACGGGGCTCTGTGACACCGATGATGCTGTCCTCACTGGGGAAGAAGATACATTAGCCATGCCTGTCTGTCCCAGAGTTATTTCCACCCCAGGGTCACTAGTCACTGAAGATGAAATCTAAAGCACAGGGTACAAATATCACTTGCCCAATGTCAATGCAGCACAGTCATAGGACAGCCCACACTCCACAGCACTGATGGGGACCTAGTAGAACTTGGTACATGGCTGGGACACATCTCTAAGGGATATTATTACGATAAGAAAGATTCCTCTAGAAGATAGGGCTGATCTGCCTGGCATTCCTGAACGGATAAGGTACATGTGTGAACTAGTAAGTCCACAGAAGACCAGAGTTCAGATAACAAATATGACAAATACACCCTGTAATGCTGACAGAGTGGAGGCCCAGCTGAAGAGAATACCAGAACCCTGCATCACCTTGACAACTTTTCTGCCAACTGAATTAACTTCATAGTGAGTTGAGGCGGGTGGCAAGGTACAGAAAAAAATTCACAGAGAGTTAAGAACCGGGGAAGAAAAGTTTCCACGAGCACAGACTGAGTACAGATATGAGGATTCCCTTTAGCTTAGGTGGCTCACCTGGACTGCAATTTTAAAGGAGTCTGGCCCTTGGCCATCCACATGCTAATCCCTCTGCTAAATGCCACACGCCAAGGGGACAAGCCACAGTGGTGAGCACAAATTACTAAAAGCAGTGACCTGACACGGTGGTCCTAAGAGGCCCATAGGGGGCCACAGTAACACCAGGAAACACTCTACTCCATGTGCCTGACACTAAAGCACTAGCTTTAGTCACTGAACCCACATGACCACTGAGCTTACTGTCACCATCCCCATCTCACAGTTGACAACAGACAGGCCTGGAGAGGCTGGCAATTTGTCACACAGTAGTGCCAGGATTGTGTCTCCTGGAACTCAGGCCCTTAGCAGCTCTTGGAACCTAAGTGTCCACTGTCCCCAGGGAGTAGAGGACATCCCTGGCCCAGCCCCACCTGCTGTAGCCTGCTTCGTAGAGAAACTGGGGCACCTGTGTAGTCTTCCCACTGCCAGTCTCGCCACACACAATGACAATGGGGTGCTCAGCCACCGCCTCCATGATGGCTTGCTCTTCAGCAAGGATCGGGAGCTTGAGCCGTTCTTCCTGTGGGAGAAGATAGAGGGAGGAGCTACACAACAGCAGGAGAGAGGGTATCACACCCACACACAAGTCATGCATGAGACACAGTGGCTAAAATGGATAGCCTGGAACTATCCAGGGAAGGCTTGGTGGTTAAGAGCACTGGCTGCAGCTGAGTGGTGGTGGCGCAAGCCTTTAATCCCAGCACTCAGGAGGCAGAGGCAGGTGGATCTCTGTGAGTTAGAGACCAGCCTGGTCTACAGAGCTAGTTCCAGGACAGCCTCCAAAGCCACGGAGAATCCCTGTCTCAAAAAACCAAAAAATCAGTCAAACAAACAAACAAACAAAAAGAGCACTGGCTGCTCTGGCAGAGGACCTGGGTTGAATTCCCAGCAGTCACATGGCAAATCACAACCATCATCTCTAAGTCCAGACTCAGGGGAACCAATGCCCTCATCTGACCTCTGTAGGGACATATGTGGTATACATACCTATAGGCATGCAAACCACACTTACATATAAGATAAAATTTAAAAAATTATCTTTTAAAAAATAAAATACAGCCAGGCGTCAGTGGCGTACGGCTTTAATCCCAGCACTCAGGAGGCAGAGGCAGGAGGATCTCTATGAGTTCGAGGTCAGCCTGGTCTACAGAGCGAGTTCCAGGACAGCCTCCAAAGCTACACAGAGAAACCCTGTCTCAAAAAAACAAACAACAACAAAACAAAATAAATAAATAAAATATCAGGGCTGTGGTGGTGCATGGCTTTAATCCCAGCACTTGGGAGGCAGAGGCAGGTGGATCTCTGTGAGTTCGAGGCCAGCCTGGTCTATAGAGTGAGTTCCAGGACTGAAACTCTGTCTCAAAATCCACACCTCCCCAAATAAAAACTAAGTAAAATAAAAGGCATAGCCAATTGGTGTTGAATGGTGAGGGAGAAGTAACAGCCTGGACCCTAGAAACACTGCTATCCCACCCATCCCATACTAGAGCCCCACAAGGTGGGCACGACTATGACCCTGTTCCTAGAAGTAGATGCTAAGCCTCCTTTCCACCAAGATGCCCCACTAACTTGCTTCTCTAACCACAAAGAGAAGAACACACCTGCATTTCAGGTGTGCGGTTCACAGGGATGAAGACAGCAGGCTTGGCCAGGTGTAGAGGTGGGGCAGAGGTTGGTGATTTTGAAGGGGCAGACGTCCCAGATGGAGAGGGCTGGAGGGTGGGTGCAGGATTCGTGGCCTCAGAAGGAGCTGGTGGCAGATGTGCTGCCTTTGTCCCTGTGCTGCCCCCAGGATGGGCAGCTGTGGCTTCTTCAGGCTCTGAATCTCCGGAAGACTCAGATTCTTCTGTTGATGATGACCTGCGGCGCTTCCGGTGGGCCCCAGCAAGGCTACTGACTTTCTCCTGGTCCTGGGCTGCTGGCTGGTCAGGCTTCCTCCTGGGAGAGCAGAGACTTCAGGCAGGGACCTCAAGACACCTGACATGGCTATGGGGGTCCCTCACCATGAGCCAGGAGCCACACCACTTTGACCCCAGGCCCTTTGCACTGGCTATTCCCCCCCCCACCCCACCCCCGCGAAACACTTCCCACAGATCATCACACTCAAGTGTCGCTCAAAGTCAGCTACCAGGGAGACTTCTTGTCACTGGGCTCAGTCCCAGATGCCAGTCCTTTTCCTAGATGTCCCCTTGTCTCTGCCTTACCTTTGGCTTAGTTTTCTGGTACAGAATATATGAGTATTTGGCTAATGAACATCTCAACTTCCAAAGGGAAGGGGGCGTTTTGCTCCTCATCCTACCTCAGATCCAGCAAAGCTGGGGCAGTGTACACTCAACCAGAGAAGCTGTGGTGTATGTTTGCGTGTGTGAATATTTGAGAGTGCACGTTGGTCTGGGGTATGCTGCCCTGCAGGAATGCCAGCTTGGGGTGGCCCCACAGTTGCAATGGTCAAGTCCAGGTGGGAAGTGAGCTTTCAGTGTGAAGCCTCTGAATTCTTGATGTCACCTATGCAGTTGAACAGTGACCACGAAGAAAGCCGCAAGAGGCAGTCTCATGACAAGTGGAGCCTTTGAGGTGCAGGATCAAGCCATGACGGGTGAGAAAGTGACTTACTTGTGACATGTAAGATGCCAGGCAGGTGCATGGCCTTTGGCAGAGGAGCATTCAGTATGGATAACCCTCCACACACTCCCACCCATGTAAGACACCATGAGCTGTGAACCCTCTCAGGCTCTGTGACTCACTCTTTGGTATGATACATGCGGTCCCCAGTGCCTAGTTTGGCGGTGGTGTAGAAGAGACTTATTTCGGCCTCCGAGACTTGGACTTCACTCAGTTTCTGGAGCAGTTCGGCACGCTGGGAAGGGAAGAGTGCACTGTTACCAGGTAGCTACTGACCACTGGCCAGGAACCAGGCTTTCTGCTGGGAGGAGGCCAGGCTTCA
Organism: Cricetiscus sungorus; assembly: GCA_030556225.1. Lineage (NCBI taxonomy): Eukaryota > Metazoa > Chordata > Mammalia > Rodentia > Cricetidae > Cricetiscus > Cricetiscus sungorus. The sequence continues at coordinate 23,850,114 of JANBXA010000044.1, read as the reverse complement.
GGGGGGGTCCACCTGGTTATACTAGACTCTAAACTGTAAGACTGGATGTCACCACACATGAGATCTTCTGGACAGACAGGTTAGCTCTGCCTTCACGCTTACAAAATCTAGGGTCACCATGTGATGTGACTACTGGCTGTCCCTATCTCTAGCAACCAGACTGAATAAAACACAGCATCCCCTGCTGACCTGGAGATGGACATGACTGCTCATTTGGCTAGTCCCTGGATTACACACATGGCCAAATAACGTTTTTTTTACCCAGTGTGAGCTGTGGCAGTTTTGGCTTCACTGACTTAACATTATACGTACCTCTTCAAGTACATGGGACACTTTTTAAAACAGGCCAGCATGCTCAGAGTCTCAGATGCCACATGTAGCTAGTGGCTACCGTGTCACTGTATAGTGACACTCCTTTCAGGAAGTTCTACAAGACAACCTTGCTGCAGAGAGTACATGGAGGGACAGAGATGCCTGAGCCCCACATGATCTGGGGAGAACTGGGGCAGACCTGTCACGGTGAGGCGTACCTGGCTCTTCTTCTCCTTCTGTTCTAAGACTTTCTGCAGCACCTTCTTCTCCTTCTTCGTCAGCGGCTTCCTCTCTTTCTTTGATGTGGGCGGTGCCTTGGTCTTCTTCTTCTTCTTCCCGGGCAACACCAGTGCATTGCTCGCATCCACTCCTTTCAAAACATCCTTGTCTGAAAAGACAGCAGGTCTGACTAAGGTGCAGGAAGTCACGGAGTGTCCTCAATGATCATTCATGACAAGCATCAAGTTAGGCCACCACCTCCTTCAGGTGGTCTATGTCACCTATGAATCTCTGAGTGCTGAACAAGGATCTGTGTCACAACTGTTATCATTACCAAGCTATGACATTCTATAGGGGCTGAGGGATGTGGGTCAGGTGATAGGGAGCCTGGCTAGCATATTCAGAGCCCTGGGTTCCAAACCCAGTACCAAATAAAACCAAGTATGATGGCACACATCTGTAACCACTTGAGAGGGGAAGGCAAGAGGACTAAAGTTCAGTCACCTAACTACACAGGCCAGCCTGGGATTCCTGAGACCCTGAAGTACGCCCAGAACTAGGCTGAGCTGTGGGCTATGCCACATCTATTTTAAATAGAGAGCTACAAAAAACAAACAAACAAGCAAAGAGCCAGAGGGTGTATGATTCCACTGAGGAAAGGTTAGGTCTCATCTTAAAGCTATGAAAACAAAGGCCCAGGTATGTGAAGTGACTAGCCCCAAACCTTAACAACCTCAACAGACCTCACACTTCCAGATACTTCTCTGATGCCCTTTCTTACAAACTCACCACCTTCCTGGTCCAACTAAGTGATCAAAGAACACCCTTGGGAGGCATTCTCCAACAGACGCTGGAGTTCCGCCTGGGAACATGTTTAGTCTCGGGAGCCTGGAAGACACACTTGAATCTACTGGATTGCTCTCAGCTCACTCTGTCCTCTAACCAACGCTCTGCTCCTGTCATCCCCTCAGGACCCCAGGCAGCATCTGAGATGAGTAAGTCCTCACAAGTTCAAGGCCAGCACCCTCCACCCAGCTCTCCTCCATTCTCCTTTCACAGCCGGACTCTTCTCAGTGAGCCAAGTCAGACTCAAATAAATACCATCTGTACACATAATTGTTTATGCCCCCTGAACTTGCCTGCCTTGAGCAGCTGAATCAATAGCTGCTGGGTTCCCTTCCATTTTAACACCTGCAGGGATCCAAGCACTCACATCCAAAATCGAGTTCATGCGGCTCCCCTGAGCAGTCCACATCTACCTTCTCCAGTAGCCTGACCAATGCCCATTCTTGTCACCTTTGTGCCCAGTCACTCAGCAAATCCAGCCAGCTCTCCTTCAGAATACACCACAATCCAAACACTATCTCCCTGGTCCAAGCATCATCTCCAGACTCCCACCCCATCATCCTTCAACCTGTAATGCCACAGCTAATATGCCTCTGTTACACGATACCCTCTCCTCCTCAGCTTCCTTATCCACCCACTTCCTCTGTTCTATTTTAGAAGCTGGGGATTGAGACAGGATCCTGCTTTGTATCTCTAGCTGGCCTTGTTCATGCTACAAAGCTCAGCTAGCCCCAGATTCACATCACTCCTGCTTCAGCCTCCCTAGTGCTAGGTGTATAGGTCTGTCTATCTCTCACATACACAGCCTCTTGTTTGTTTGTAGACAGGGTCTCACTGTATAACCCAGGTTGATCTCAAATTTGTAGGGATCTTTCTGCCTCAACCTCTCATTTCTTTTTTTTTTGGGGGGGGGGGAGGGGCTCGGGACAGGGTTTCTGTGTGGCTTTGGAGGCTGTCCTGGAACTAGCTCTGTAGACCAGACTGGTCTGGAACTCACAGACAGATCCGCCTGCCTCTGCCTCCCAAGCGCTGGGACTAAAGCCGTGTGCCACCGCTGCCACCACCACCCCACCCAACCTCCCCTTTCTTTAAAGTCCCAATCATCTCTGCAACGCACAAACTTGATGTATCCTAGCCCCCGGGTTTCCTCCCTTATCTCCACCCAGGCCTCCTCAAGGTTCTGACATCACACTTTCTGTGGGAGGCTTTCCCCAGCAGACTACTCACTCCCATCTTTGTCTCTATTTCTCTAGTACCTACAAGCATGCCCGCCATATACTATACCTGGAATGACAGGGATTTCCATCTATTCCGCTGTCACTACTCCCAGAGCCCAGAACAGTGTCCCCGCTGCTCACAAGTGCCCAGCACTCAAGCATTGCAAGCAGCCTGGTGCACGGCTCAAAGCTCTGGACTGAAACACATATTTACGCGTCTCTGGCAAGGAGATGATTGTGGAAGGCCTGGGAATGGATGCAAAGACCTCATCTGTGCACCAAACTCCCGGCAGCGTCCGCACATCGCAGTACAGACATGCTGTCACGCCCCCTGCCACAGTCACATGGAACCCGCCTCCCACTCCAACGACCCTCCCGGTCCTCACCCTCGAGCTCCAGCCGCACAGGGGGTGGCTCGGGGCCCTTGGCGGGCCGCGGCTCCGCCTGAAGCCGCCCCTTCACATTGTAGCGGCGGCGCAGCTTCCCCATGGCGCCTCCGACACGCGTGCGGCTCCCTCAGCGAAGCTCACTGGGAACCAGAAGCAAAGCTCTAGACTTCCGGGTTGCGCACGCGCGGGAGCCGAAACTCAGCCGCTGAGGGGCGGAGCTGGAAGCCCGACTGACCGGAAAGGGAGACCGTAGCGGAAGAGGCGGAGCGCAATCTGGCTGTGGGCGCGGCCTATGTAAATAAGGGGGCCGGGCCTAGAAGTGCTTGAGGAGGCTGTGGGTGTGATCAAGCAGTCGGTCCTATTAGGTGCAATCGGAGGGTTTATGTACTGCATAATAATAATTTGGGGCCGAAGAAATGGCTCAGCGGTTAAGAGCAGTGGCTGCTCTTGCAGAGAACCTAGCAACCAGAAAGGTGGTTCGCAACCATCTGTAACTCCAGTTGTAGGTGACCCGGCGTCATCTTCTGGCCTCCGTGGGAACTCCTCTAATGTGCATTCACAAACACGCAAACATGTAAAAATAACAAATAACCAGGTGTGGGAGCAAGTGTCTTTAATCACAGCAGGCACTCAGAAGGTAGAGAAGTAAGCAGATCTCTGTGAGTTCAAGACCATCCTGGCCTACATAGATAGCCCCACAGTGAGACTTTGTCTCTAAAAGGGGTGGAGGGACTAGAGAGGGTGGCTCTGAGGTTAAGAGCACTTGTTGCTTTTGCTGAGGACCTGGTTTAGTCCCCAGAACCTACACAGTGGTTCACAACCATTCCTTACTCCAGCGACCTTTTCTGAAAGGGTACTAGATACACATGTGGTACACGTGAGTGGCATGTAGGCAAGGCATGTGCACATAAAGAAATAAAAATAGAATAAATCTTTAGTACTAATTTGACTAAACATGAAAAATAAAGCTCTGCCCCTACTTCAAACATCTCTCTTCTTTTGCTCACCTGTGTTTTCTGATATCCCCATAGGTGAGGTTTATTAATTCCACAGGAAAAAGTGTAAAATATTTCCACGGCAGGAACAGAAGATGTAAAAAGCAGGCATTTTATTTATTTACTTACTTAATTATATGGTTTTTCAAGATAAGAGTTTTCCTGTAGCTTTGGAGCCTGTCCTGAAACTCTGTAGACCAGCTCTGTACTTGAACTCACAGAGATCCGCCTGCCTCTGGCTCTGGAATGTTGGGATTAAAGGCATGTGCCACCACCACCACCTGGCTAGAAGGTATTTTATTAAAGGGTTTAAAACTTACTCTGTCACTTTGTCTGAGGCGTACTCGGAAGCATTTCTCAACCCTGTAATTACCTTGCAAGCAGAATAGTTCTATTGTACCACACTTTTTCTGTTTAAGAATTAATTTGAATGGTGGGTGGTAGCACACTGAAATCTTTACTCTTGAAAGGGAAGCAGAAAGATAAGGCTAAATTCAAAGCTGGCCTTGTCTATAGTGTAAACTAAAGGGCAGTCTGGCTTATCTGAGACCCCAGCTCAAAAAAGAAGAGGACGGGAAAGAAAAGGGCAAAAAGGGAGAAATGAGGCAGAGTTTGGGTTACATAGCAAAACCCTGTCTTTGAATAAAAAATAATTGTGGAGTCTGAGGACACCTGCGATTAAGTGCACATAGCCACACACCGATATACACATAATTAAAAAAGATTTGCTGGGCGTGGGTGTGTGTGCTTCAAACCCCAGCACTTAAAGGTGTGGAGGCAGGTAAGCAGTCTTTGTGAGTTTGAGGCCAGCCTGGTCTAAGATGGCTTGGCAGGTAAAGACAACGGACTCCTAACCTTGACTATCTGAGTTCAATCATGGATCACACACAATTTTATTTTATTTTTTTCTCCAAGACAGGGCTTCTCTGTGTAGCCCTGGCTGTCCTGGAACTCACTTTTTAAAACAGGCTGGTCTTGAACTCACAGAGATCTGGCTGCCTCTGCCTCCTGAGTGCTGGGATTAAAAGCATGCACCACCACATCTGTATTGATTGATTGATTGATTGATTGATTGATTGATTGAAACAGGGTTTCTCTACATAGCTCTGGCTATCCTGAAACTCAATAGGTAGACCAGGCTCACAGGGATCTGCTTGCCTCTGTCTTCTGAGTGCTGAGATTGAAAATATTCACTGTTTTAGCACATGAAAGGACACTCCACAAAGTCTGATGACCTGAGTTCAATCTCCAGAAACCACATGGTAGACGGAGAAAACTGACTCCCCCTAAAATTGTCCTTCACAGGCAAACAGTGACACAGACAAAGTGTGGCACACACACACACACACACACACACACACACACAAAATAGATAAATGTAATAAGATAGCATGCAAATAACATCCAGAAGATACAGAGAACATCCTAGATACTAAGAAGAAAGAGGCACATCCAGCAGCATGGATGTATTTCATAAGGGGTCTGGAGAGATGGCTCAGCAGTTAAGAACTCACACTGCTCTTGCAGAGGACCAGAGTTCAGTTTCCAGAACCAACAGTGAGTGGATCACAGCTGCCTGAAATTCTTGCTTCAAGGATTCCAGCACCTCAGGCCTCTAAGGGCACCTGCAATTGAGTGCACATACCCAAACACCGACATACACATAATTAAAAGAAAAAGTCTTGCTGGGCATGGTGGTGCATGCTTTGAACTCCAGCACTTCAAGGACAGGGTATGGACGCAGGTGGATGGTCTCTGTGAGTTTGAGGCCAGCTTGGTTTACATTTAGTTGCAGGTCAACTAGGGCTACATGTGAGACCCTATTTCTCTGGGGGGGGTTGTATTATACCTCCCTCTAAAATACTTTATTTGTTTTGGGGACAGGGTCTCACTGTGTAGCTCAGGCTGGCATGTTATTCACCAAGATCTGCCTGCCTGTTCCCCAGTGTTGGGATTAAAGTTGTATGCTACTATTAAGCTCTTTTAAAGTTTTAGCACAATGTGCTGGTACATGGCTTTAATTCCAGAACTCCTGATAGCCAGGCTGGTGAGTCTCAGAGTTCCAGGTCAGCTAGAGCTAAGACCCTGTCTCAAAGGAAAAAAAAAAAAAAATCACATGAAAATATCAGTAAAAATATATGAAGAGACAACCCATAAAGAAGCAAGAATCAAAGCCAGGCAGTGGTGGCACATGCCTTTAATCCTAGCACTTGGGAGGCAGAGACAGGCAGATCTCTGTGAGGCCAGCCTGGTTTACAGAGCTAGTTCCAGGGCAGCCAGGGCTACACAGAGAGACCCTGTCTGGAAACACCAAAACAAACAAACAAATAAATGTAAATCAAATCACCAATAATATTTGAAACTTCCACAAGACAGAATAGAATTCAAAAGTAACTTTCAATTTTCCTTTAGTGTGAGTGCCGGGGATTTGAACTCAGGTCCTCATGCTTGTACAGTAAGAATTCTCACCTACCAAGCCATCTCAGCTTTGATTTCCCTTCTGTGGTGCTGGGGATGAGCCCAGGGTCTTTGCATTTACATTTGCTCAGTTTATGCTCCCCACTGTGCTGTGCCCTGGCCCCAATGTTCTCTCTTTGGACTGGATCAAAGTTTATTTTCCTGGTTGTCTCAAATTTGTGGCTAGACCTGGTTTGATTTAGGGTGGAGGAAAGAGACAAATTAATTCTCTGAAAGTTCAATCATGGAGTCTATGAAATAAATTGAGGATATACAGGTATCAGCAGAAAAAAAAAAAAATTAACCCGATTCCATGCATGGGCATGGACAAGAAGACCACAAGGTAAGACCAAAGAAGGGGGCTGGAGAGACAGCTTGCTGGTTAAGAGCACTGTCTGCTCTTCCAGAGATCTTGAGTTCAATTCCCAGCAACCACATGGTACCCTCTTCTGGTGTGCTGGAATGCATGCAGACAGAAAGCTGTATATACAATAAATAAATGTTAAAAAAAAAAAAAAAAAAAAGACCGAAGAAGGGCCAAGCTCAACGGGGCGGAGGGTGAGTTATGCAAGGCTGAGGAGAAGAGCATTAGGGCAAAGGTTGTCTTGCCATGTAGATAAAGCTCCTAGATAAAGTGTAGATAAAGCTCCTATGGATAAAGCTCCTACGGATAGGCAAAGTCTCCGGAGGATTTCTCAGCATAGAGATAGGGGCTGGGCTGTGGCAAAGTCTCCTGGGAGATTTCAGGGAATGGGCAAGCCCTACATATACTCTCAGAGGAAGCCCCTTCCTGCCTGCCAAGTATCATACCCTTCTGAGGGAGCAATTGCTAACATAGGCTGGGGTGGCATTTCCTGCATTTTATTAGTTTAATTTTTATGGCTCTTGCACATAGGGCCTTCCACAATATGTCTTGCAGCTAGGCTACATCTCTAGCCCTTTAAAACAGAGATTTATTTTTATGAATGTTTCGCACAAGGTTTCACTAGGTTGCTGAGGCTGGGTTTCAACTCATTCTGTAGCCTAGGCAGACTTAAGTCATTGTTTTACTATCATCATGTTTATTTATTTTTAAATTTAATTAATTAATTATTTAATTTTTATACAGGGTTTCTCTTTGAAGCTTTGGAGCCTGTCCTGGAACTTGCTCTGTAGACCAGGCTGGCCTCCATCTCAGAGATCCACCTGCCTCAGCTTCCTGAGTGCTGGGATTAAAGGCCTGTGCCACCACTGCCCGGCTATCATCACTTTTAAATTAAAATATATAATTTCTACTCTTCACTTGCCTGCCTACAACCCCTCCCATGTACTCCATCTTATTTTTTGGAGATAACTTAGGCTGGCCTGCCCTGGCTTTCCTACCTCCCTCAGGCCTCTCTAGGGTTGGGTTTATAGGCACACATCAGCATGCCTGTAATATGATTATCGTGGCTCTTAAATCTTTCAAACCCATAGTCCTCTGGTCCAATTGCCTGCCATACCAGGCAGTTCATATATAAGAAGCCCAGTCGCTTTTCCTGTAGGAAGCCCTGAATTTTGAATTGTAAATTCCTCTCATCCTTACACCTCCAGTGGTAAGTTTGGACTCTCAGGTCTTCGCGCCCTTTAGTCCCTCTAGGTGGCGCGGGTACTTCCTGATACCAGAACTGACTGGCAGGACCAACTCTAGACATCCTCTCCCCAATCCCCCCCCAACGTCTTTTGACTTGAGACCTAAGGAACACCCTGTGATCCCATCAAATCCTTTCTAGGGGACTGCACAATACCAAACCACTCCTCCCGTTCCCTCCTCGCACAGCGCATCAACTCGCCTTTCCTATCCCATCATCAACTTGCCCTCTCCAACCACTTCAGAGCTCGGAAATGCCATCCGTGCAGGAGGGGCCTGAGAACGAATGAACGCGTTCTCCACACGGCCTGCTTTTGGGGTGCGGGGAGGTGACACACACTTGCCCTTTGGTTTCCCAGTCGCTTGCAAGGGCCCAGCCCAGAAAGGAGCCTTTGCAAGGCCCGCATGCGCTGCGGTGTATAGCAGAGTTGATACTCTCAGCTCCAGGGGTACCGGGACCGGGAAGGGGGGGGGGGAGGGCGCTGCGGGAGGGAGGCGGGGCTTCGTGCGCGGGGCGGGGCGGGGCTGTAAGGCGGGGCGGGGCGACGGCGCGCCCACGCGGTGCGGCCCGGAGCCTTCGGTGTCTGTGCGCTCCGCCCTCTCCCCCCCCTTAGCCCCAAGACCCTCTTCCCGAAGCCGAGCATGGGCGCGCGCGCGCCCCAGGAGCCCCAGGCCCGTGCCGGCCTGCGGCTGCTGCTGCTGTTTCTGCTTCTGGCGCTGCTGCTGCTGGCGCTGGTGGCCCCCGGCGCGCAGGGGGCTCGGGGCCGCGGGACTGCGGACAAGAACAGCCACCGGCGTGCGGCCAGCACCTTCTCGCAGAGCGTGAGCAGCCTGTTCGGAGAGGACAACGTGCGCGCGGCTCAGAAGGTGGGCGGCGCGCCCGCGGTCACCTTGTGGGCCGGGAGACCGTTGAAGCGGGATGGGGGGGGGGCACGCGGGCTGGGGACGGTCGCGGCCTGCTGCAGCCCGGGTCAAGCGCAGCCCCCGGGAGCGCGTGACGCCCGCGTGCTGACTCGCCGCGTCTCAATGGTCTCCCACTGTGAGCCAGGCATTGGGGACGCCCGGGTCCCCGCGAGGCCTGGCCTCGAGGGCCTCCTGCCTCCCACTTCTCTTGTCTCAGAGATATCTGGGCCGAGTTCTCCTTTCCAGGGAGCGATGGGGTCTGAGCCATTGCTTTGGCAACCTGAGCGCCTGCTGTGTGTTTGGGGTGGCGGGCCGGGAGAGGGGGGCACCTCCCGGTTGGAGCCTTTGATATAGCTTGAACATTTGGGGTCTCCAGGACTGGAATGAGCCCCTCCATCAAGGAGCTCTCCACCTTCTGCGGTAGCACCTATGTTGGGTGCACCGAGCTGAGAAAAGAGAAGTAGAGATGCATGCGTTCTCTTTCTTGCCTTTGTCGCGTTTCCTTCCTGGTCTCTGGCCCTGGGGTTGTGGAGCCCACAGAACTTTGGGTCCAAGTTGGGGCGCTCCCTCTTTGCTAGCGGATGAAGTTAGGCCAGTCAGTGTCTTCACTTGGTATATGTGAGTGTGGAGTCCAGAGGTCGGCCTCAGGGATTCAACCTCAGGAGCCATCCACCTTTGTGTTTTGAGATAAGTACTTATTGCCCTGAAGTTTGAAGATTAGGCCAGGCTGGCTGGTCAGTGGGCCACTAGGATCTTCCTGCACCAGGATTACAAGCATTCTTGGGTCCTCCAGTGTACAGAACAGGCTTAAATTCATAGAGCTCTGCCTATCTTCGCCTCTTGATCCCAGTCCTCACGTTTGCACAGGAAGCTCTTGTATCATCTGAACCATCTCCCCAGCTGCAGTGGCTTCACTTTTAAATACTTTTAATTATGTTTGCTTGTTGATTGTATGTGTGCACGCACATATACATGTGGAAGTCAGAAGACAGCTTTAAGACATCAGTTCTCTGTTTCCACCATGTGGGTTCATGGGAATCCATGGCTGGTCATAGAGGCCTGCTGACAAGTACCTTTACTGGCTGAGCCATTTTGCCTGTCCCTGGTTTCCCTTCTTTAAACCTCAGCTTCTCTGTTAAGTGGGGATGGGAACATTAGCACATTTGATTAGGAACTCAAATTGAGTTTTTTTTTTTTTTTTTGAGACAGGGTCTCTGTTTGTAGGCCTGGAACTTTGTATGTAGACAAGGCTTGCTTCTAACTCATAAGAGATCCACTTGCTTCTGCTACTTGAGTGCTGAGATTAAAGGTGTGTGCAGCCAAACCTGGTTGTATTTTTATTTTTAATTATGTGTATTCATATGGCTGTGTGTTGCTATACACATGGAGCTGGAGTTTCAGGCCGTTGTGAGGTGTCTGACGTGTGCTGGGAACCAAACTTGGGTCCTTGGTAATAGCAGTATGAAATTTTAACTGCTGAGCCATCTTTCCCGTCTCCTTATGGTTGCTCTGAAAATGGTTATTACTACAAATATTCGTGTACCAGCTGCTTAATAGTATATGTCAGTGTTTTTGGATGCTGGGGACTGAACTAATAACCTTGTACATGCTAAGCACTCAGGCTACTCAGTCCTTAATAACTTTCAAGTGAATAAAGAAGTTATTACTCTCCTATTAGACCAAGGCCTTTCATCTTTAAATATTTCTCACCAATGACAAGTATTCAGTATGTACAATGCAGTCACATCCAACTCCTCTGATTCTCTCTTCTGCCAAAAGAGACAGAAGTGGTCAAGACTACACAGCCCCAGCAGGCCCCAGAGCTATGGAGGCCCAGTGGCAATTCAAACCCATGCCATCATGCATAGGGCTTGTTTCACACACATTATGATTAGAATGTGGAGTACCTTCTGCCCCCCCCCCTTTTTTTTTTGAGACTGGGTCTCACTTTCTAACCCTGGCTGGCCTGGAAACTCACTATCTAGACCAGGCTGGACTCAAATTATAGAGCTGCTCTGCCTGTCCTTGCCTCTGGAGTGCTAGGTTTAAAGATGTTTGGGCCATCGTGCCTGGAAAACAAACTTTTTAGAAGTCTCCTACCCAAAAGGCATGCTTGATGCTAATTAGTAAACCCAGGCCTGTTGACTACACAGCAGACTTTCCCTCTAGTAAAAATTAACTGGGGGCCCAGATGATGGTTGGCTCAGCGTGTAAAGGTGCAAATGTACTCGCCAGTAAAGCCGGATGTCTTGAGGTTCCTTCCCTCCCCCAGCAGCCAAATGGTGGGAAGAGAGAGCTTTCTTCTGCAAGTTGTGCTCTAACCTTCACAGGTGGAGTGTACACACACACACACACACACACACACACACACACACACACACACACATGAGTTCTTCCAAATTATATTTTCCCCACTATACACGTAGGGTGTCACTATCTCATAAGCCCTATTGCAGTGGTTCTCAACCTGTGGGGGTCATGACCCCTTGGGGTTGCAAACTAGATATCCTGCATGTCAGGTATCTACATTACGATGCATGGTAGTTATGAAGTAGCAATGAAAATAATTTTATGGTCACTGCAACATGAGGAACTGTATTAAAGGGTTGTAGCATTAGGAAGGTTGAGAACCACTGCTCTATTAACCATCCATGAGGACAGCAGGTGTGCTTGCTGCCAAGCTTGGCAATCTGAATTCACCTACATGGTGGAAGGTAAGTTGTCTTTTGGCCTCCATATGTGAACCGCAGTGCATACATGCATGGACATAAATAATTTTTTAAAAGTCATCACATGATTCCATAGGATGGGGGTGGGAATGGGGCAGAATTTTGTTTCCTAAAAAATTAACCTACTGGGGCTGGAGAGATGGATGGCTCAGCAGTTAAGAGCACTAGATGCTTTTCTAGAGGTCCAGGGTTCAAATCTCAACAACCATGTGGTTGCTCCCAAACCATCTGTAATGATATCTGGTGTCCTCTTCTGGCGTGTGGCATGCAGGCAGAACACTGTATACAAAATAAATAAACCTTTAAAAAATAAAAACAAAAAAGAATTAGTCTATCATTTCCTTCAATCAGAGTGTCAAGTCAGGGACTAGGGAGGTCACCTAAGGGTCTAACAACACTGGCTGCTCTTTTAGAGGACCTGGGTTCCATTCAGTAGTTGGTAATTTTAATTCCAGATGATCTGACACTCATGTTTGCACACACAAATACACATACTTTAAATAAAAAATAGAGAAAAATCTTAACGCTGGATTACCTGGGTTTTTTCCTTTCCGTCTCCACCACTCTGAGATCTTACCTACTCTCAACTTGTCTTTTTCTTCACTGCTTACAAAAACTCTGCTCCTTTATATCATATGTAGACTGATGCTTAAGGTTTCTGTTTTATTTTCTTTTTATTTTTGAGGTAGAGTGTTGCTGTGTAGTCAGTGTGACCTTGGACTCTCCATCTTCCTGTTTCAGCCTCCAGAGTGCTGGGGTCACAGGTGTGGGCCAACATGCCCAGCTCCTCCCTTTTTTTTAATGTGCATATGTATGGGCTCACAAGCTCATTTTCACACAGACACTAGAGGAGGGGAGGGTTTTGTTTTGTTTTTTTGAGACAGTGTTTCTCTTTGTATCCCTGTCTGTCCCAGAACTCACTTTTACACCAGGCTGGC